>JAUFSD010000001.1:0-2400000 GCA_033030425.1 Verpa conica | reverse complement strand
TGAGCAAACACTTGGAGAGCAATCTGCAAACATTTAGTTTCAAGAAGCCACCATAGCTAGCATTCATGTTTAGAGTTAAAAGTGCATTAATCCTACATACCTCAGTTGGGTCGCCAGTAGCTTGCCACTTTGCCTTTTGCTCATCAAACCGCACCGTTGCCAGATTGCAAAGGGCAGAAGAATATAAAAATGCTTCTAATTCCCCACATACCTCTGGAACAGTGCCTTCAGCAATATCGTCCATTATAGCCGACTCATCTACTATAGACTCGCCTATTCTAGAAGAAGATGGCTTGGTATTTTCTGCAAATTTCAACTGTAGCCCAGGGCTTGCGCTGTCATGCCTCTGCCCATCTTGGTCGGGTTTATTGTTAATTATAGGATCGAGGCGAATCGTGCCTGAAGTTGGGTCGGTAGCTTCCTCAGTACGGTCAACACTATAGATGCCAATGCCAGGGATCCAAGCTTTCCGCGTCACCATCTTGCCTTGCGTCAATGTTCCGGTTTTATCGGAACAAATGTTAGTGACCCCTCCAAGGGCCTCAAGGGCATCAAGCTTGCGTACAATAACTTTCCGGGCGACCATCCTCTTCATACCGATGGCCATTGTTATAGTCAAGACAGCAATCAATGACTCGGGGATAATCGAAATTCCTATAGAGGTATTAGCAGGTCATAGAGTTCAAAGTATGATGGGAGGTGGGTACCAAGTGAGATGGCATAAATAATAACTTCATGGTTAATCTTGAACTTGTTTACCCCAAAGACAATGAGAGCAAGTAGAACAGCGCACCCCAGAAGTATATATGCTAATTTAGATAATTTCCTCTGTAATGGGGTCCCTACTGTAAGGCCAAGGAACTTCCCGATCGCGTCCCAAGTTTTAAGGGTTGCCCCTTTAATAGGTTGAAGAGTCCCATGTTTCTTCCGGGATAATGACCGACTTGGGTGTTTGGTTTTGTTAGCAAGAGCTCCTGCGATCGCTCCAATTTCGGTGCTCATTCCAGTTCCAATTACAATACCACGAGCACGCCCCTTTGTGACCGTTGAAGATGAAAAAGCTATGTTTATACGGTCTCCAACTCCAAGCACAGATTCAAGAAAGACATCCGAATCTTTATGAACAGGAAGTGATTCTCCAGTGAGCAAAGCCTCATCTGTTTCGAAATTCATTACTTCAAAAAGTCTGAGATCTGCAGGAACGACATCTCCTGTCTTTAGCTCAACGATATCGCCAGGTACCACAGTAAGGCTTGGTATATGATCGATGTTTCCATCTCTCAGAACAGTAGCCGTGGGACTTGAAAGATTTCGTAATGAGTCCATTGTTTTTTCACTGCCTGTAATTAGTCCTTGGTCTTCTAGTTAAAGGATTTGTAGGAACAAACGCTCTGTATTCCTGAAAAAACCCAATAGTAACGTTTAGAACGATAACTGCAGTGATTACACCACCCTCAATCCAGTCTTTAACGGCATAAGATAGACACATTGCCAATATAAGAACCCTAACTCGTAGTAAGTATATCATATCGTAATTTAGATAAGATCCAACAAGGAGGCTTACAATATCCTAGGAAGTATCAGTAAATAGTAGAATTAATATTCTAGCTCTAAAAAGTAGTGACTATTTAACAGTATTGGTTTAAGAGGGACCAAAGAACGTGTTAAGGTTTCTGATTGGCCGAGGTTGTTAAACTACCCCAGACCATCTTTCAATAACTCTTTTACGATCTTCGGCTACCCCTATTTAACTGCAACTGGTGTATAAGATGGAGAAGAAATATGTAGAACTTACATAGCATTGCTAACTTGCTTGATAAAGACCTTCCAAACTGGAACTCCTTCTCCTCCGTCCAGCTGATTATTGCCATATTTTACCAGCCGCTGGACTGCTTCCGCCGGAGGTAGACCAGTTTCTATGCTTACGTCTTGTTCATCCGCAACCTGCTCGACAGAGAGTTGATATGGTGGTCTGGTAAACGTTGGAGCTGCAACCCCGGATTCTTTATTTGACATGATAATAATTTCCGGATAAGAAATTGGCCGGCATTGGTGAAAAACAAGGGGAATTGGGGGGGGATGGCTGGCTATTTATCACACCATGACCGTAAGAACTAGCTTGGGGTTTAAGCTACCTATATGTACTAGTATGTACTAAAGGTTTCAATGACACATTGTGGAGTAGTCATGTCGTCGGAAATGCTGACCGTAGATAAGAATTGTGTAATAATCTTTTAAGAATGAGACTGGAAAGATACATGTAGACATGTATCATGACTATATATATATATAAACCATTTTATTTGCTTCGGTTCAATAGATACCTGTATCAACATACATCTTTTCAATCCTCAGGCCCAAGATACTACGAGATTGAACTAATCGTCAAATTGACGTTTAGTGCACCTCTAATGTCATATGATATTGTATGAACATAGTCGGTAAATCAACTCCTTAGTTTATTGATCGGCAACTGGGATAATTCGTTTATCATCATCATTGTGTCTTACCATGGCAGTTAATTGTATAATTTAGGCTTAGTTAACCGTTCCAAAGAATAATAAATATAACTAGAGCCGATTATGGATTCTCTTTGAACCACTCCTGGCGGCCCCTAGTTTTCGCCGCTACTCTAGTATGCCTATTGATTTGCGGCGGTACTCCAGTATGGCAACACAACCTCAGCTAGCGTGCGTCAATCCCGCTCCGGAAATATCTCTCATCCTTGGTATCTTCAGGCACCATCCCCCTTCACCTTCACCTTCACCTCATCTTCAATCTAGATAATTCAGAAAGAGAATAGGGGACCTCAAGAGCACTGTTGAAGCGTTGTGGAGTAATATATATCATGTATTAGTGAGGTAAAGTCGAAGATAGTAAATTAGTACTACATACCATCTTTCGTAGCCGTTCTGATTTCCAGTAAGATATTCCTCAGGGGGACTTTTGTTCTTCAAGCTACCACAACAAAACCTGTATTACATGTAGTTGTGTGGAAGACCCCAAGCCCCATATCTGTGAAGAGCTATGATACAGCTTGAAATGACGGGTGAAAATCACAAAAATACCTCTGTAGCCATCGCTGGCTATGTAAGCGGAATAAATATCCCAGAGAAAACTACAGGATAGTATATCTTAGTGGAGAAAGGGGCTAATCTTATAAATTAACCGATTGTTGAAAATGTTGGGGGGTGAGTGGTACCACTCTGCTAGAAGGGGAGGTCTTTTACCGAGAGAATAAGTTATCCACTCTCAAGCCAGGTACTCAGGGCAGGTAATATTTTTTTGGGTTAAATAAGATTTCGTGATGGATTATTAAAAAGTACAAGTCATGTTAATTTCATTGGATATTAAGGTCCGGAGATCAAAATACAGATGGTCGCTCGCTAGTAATGAATAACTAAATGCGCATGGTCTGAAAAGCAATTATTTTGTAGTAGCCTAAAAAATTGAATTCTCTGTCAGGGCTTTCATGAATGTTCGAAAGATTGGGGGCTATTGGATCTCGCTCCTCTACTTCGAGTCTGCTTTGAGCAGGATGACTTAGGAGCTGGGAATTCTATCCCCACCAGCTCGCTGCCGCTGGGCCCGGACCAACGGGGTCGTTTTTCGGCTCTGCTTATATTTCAATTGGAAGTTCTTGACTCCCATGACCACACCAATCTACTCCTCCGAATGCCGTGTGCCAGGTCACTATTCTAATAGTACTAGGCTATTAGGGGTGGCTATACACAAACGATTGTCCGGGGAACAGCTCTGGATAGTCTAAGAAACATATATACAAGTGTTAGATATATTTTTTTTAGTCACAAATATGCCAGTAGTATAATACATTTCAATAAAAATGTAGCTAGCATGAGATCACTTTACGCGTGTTCTGTTAGGGTGGAAAGTGTAGTTGCCCTCGGGACCTTGAGTAAATTCCTTCCGTATAAGATCATGACTACCTATGGGCTCTATACGGTTACGCTTATTCTGGTGTTTTGGTCTCTGTTTCATTGTAAAAGCTCGCTGGGATGGAAGCCCACTAATTAGAGAAAGAATGCATTATTGCCTTAGTTAGCCCTGTTAAGTAGCATAGCTTGAGTGATCAGCGGTGCAGCTGATCAGGTGACATCAATGGCTTGGCAGTCGCATTCTGATGTGAGCTGGGATTAGGGCTAGGGAAGCAATAGCATCTGAACAACTCTTCCCCCTCATCATCGCGAGGTGCTAAGGCCACCATGACAATCTACTCCTTCTACATCTTCGACAGGCATTGTGAGTCTCAGGTTCTTCTTTATATTCTATTGTTGTCTGAGGTGTTGCTGACCATAAAGCTATCTTGTAGGCGAATGCATCTACATCAAGCAATGGCATCAACGGGATAAGTTTCGACCTACGTCTGCCACTGGTTCCACGGTAGCGGATTCACCTGCCTCCCTTACGGCCGATAAGCGCTCATCTGCAGGTTCTACACTGTTACGGAATAATGATACAAACCCTAGCCGGCCAGGTGGACGGTTGAGCGTCCAGGATGATGCAAAGTTGATATTTGGTGTCGTATTCTCACTGCGGAATATGGTGCGGAAGCTCTCAGGACCGTTAGTCACCCAAATACCATTATGAACACGCCGCTTCCTGTCATTACTGATACTTGTACGCGATAGCTAGTGAGGACTCATTCATATCCTATCGGACAGGCGCCTACAAGCTTCACTACTATGAAACACCAACAAATCTCAAGTTTGTTCTGTTGACAGATGTGAAAATGAATAACCTTCGGGTTGTGCTGCATCAGATATATGTGAATCTTTATGTGGAATTTGGTTTGTTTCCAGGAGGTCCGGGTGTTAGGGTGTGGCATGTTCGCTAATTAGTAATTTGGTCGATAGTTGTCAAGAACCCTCTTTCTCGTAAGTTATATACTATATTTAATCCATAAACGAATTACTAATATCGCCTTAGCCGTTGAGCACCCTGGCGGTGAAGGTGTTGCCGTAGAGCTTTTTGAGATGGGGTTGGATAGTTTTATCGTGAGCACTATCCCCGCAAGGTCTTTCCCGAAATACTACTAACTGCTTGTTGTATGATTCAGAGAACCATTCAGGACTAATATCAAGTTGAATTATTTTACTTTTAATTCTTATCATGGGTTGGCACAGCCACTGAAAATAAATCAGACTTGTAATGGAGTTGACGGAGAAACGATACCTCCTTCCTTTGGCGGCATAGGTTTCATTACTTCAAAGGGAATTTGTTTTATGTTTCTTGTTTCCTTCGAGTGATTAAGGAAAGAAAATTCACTACAGTGGATTATGTTGAGGTTGGTTCAATGAGGAGTTAAACTTTCGGATTCATGGTTTGGCGAGTAATGTATTACATTGGAGGGGTTCAATATCTTCTAGAGTCAATACAGATCCTTTAGTTACATGTATCCACAAATAAAAACCTGTATTCATAGACAAACAGACTAAAATATTAAATATGACTTTAGAAACTCGGGAAACTGCCCGTAATGGCTGCCAGTGGTACTGGTGCATGCTGCCGTCTCGAGTAGCTTGTTCATCGATAATCCCGTGGAAAACCCTATATAATTCCCATGCACTAATCCCTGAGGGCTCCTATTGTGAGATCCGCTCCTAATATGACCCCATCCTTTTTGATACTGAAATCCTCAGGAAATTGGGGAACAGTTGGTATCCACGTCACTCTTCAATCAGTTCTTCAGCTCTGTTTTTTGCCCAGTGAAGCGCCTCCTTGTCCTCCTTGGACACCAGCCCCCATTTCCAATAGCAACGCAACCACCGCATCCTGTTTCGTCCGAACAGCCCAGGAAAGAGCACTATCTCCAGTCCTATCTTTGAGAGAGACCTCGACTCCCATATCTAGTAGCTGCCTAATTACCGTAACTTTACCGTAGTGTGCAGCCCAATGAAGTGCAGATCCGATAGGGAAACGTCCGCCAGTATCCCTGTATTCAACGTCTTTCCCTTTTTCCAACAATAGCTTGACTAGTGGTGCATATCCATGCTGAACTGCCCAGGGGAGTGCAGGGCTACCGTCTTTGTCTAGTACGGCAAACTCATGGAGAAGTGGGGTGAGAAGATAACTGAGATGCCGGTTGGTCCGAAGGAACGAGTTGAGGTCTCTCGGGCCGAGTTCCCCCCCAATGATGAGAAGTATTTCGTTTGGAAATTGTACAAGCGACATCGTGATATATTTCTTTTTAGAATTTTTGGTCTTAAAGAGCCCGGAATATCCAGACCTTTATAAGTTTCCATTGAGGCCAGAGGGGTGTCTACATCGGTGTACTAATCAGCAAGAAGTCTTCAGCCGGTTACATTTCTCAATACTTCACGGATAAAATAATCCGTGCTCGTGCCGCTGATAACATTCATCAAGTAATTAATCGATCTGTGAACTCCGCACTAGACCCCGAGTCCTTATCATGAATTCAAGGGTTATATGTACAGTCGTACCTCGCTATGCCGGATCTCTTGCTGTCCCGTACGAAATGCCCTGACTAAAACATTTTCTCTACTACAAAATAAATTTGCTATCCCAGATCCCTTGCTATCCCGTACGAAATCCTCTGGGTTCTTGGTATCCGGCATATCGAGGTGCGACTGTAGGTGCGGGCCACCCCGCAAGCGCTCAGGGTAACCTTCATGATATTCTTGGCACCAACCTCAACTGCGATTCTGACAGCCAGACTGGTAGCAAATTGTGAACTCGTGTTCTATTTGAATTCTCGTTTTCTAGGTAATCGATTACTCATTTCAATATATTCTTAGGTAGAAGACTAACGGTAGTATTCTAATAGAAAAAACCCTCTTAGCGTCACATCATCAAAAATGGCTGGTCCCGGAGCTCACCCGATCCATATCCACCCCGTTCGACCTTTCTATGCGGTCTCCGCAAAGCTCTTGGGAGCATCTATGTGGTTCTGGTTGATGTAAGGGCACGATTTTTTTCCCTGGTGACTAGCCGCTTTGGTTCATGAGAGTATCTTGCGGGTGGCTACGGATGACTATGGGTGCCTGGGGCAAGCTATATTTACTAACTAGGGGTTTCTGTTTGCAGGTACCGCGCGAAGAAAGATGGGGTAAACTCCGCTACACATAAACTTTTAAATTTGAATGGAATGCTGAAAATTAATTCCAGGCTGTCCTTCTGGGACTCAAGCACCCCTGGGATCATTAAATACTAGTGTGGAGCATTGCGGTATTTATATTCCCGATGTATAACTATGGTCTGTTATTTCTACTAATACATTGTGTTAGCCTCAATTACAGGACAGAAAGCCTCATCTTATGCGACAATGTATATATATATGCGGAGCGTTCGTAGCTAGAACGTGCAAGAGATACAGAAAGCAATATCATTTCATCCCTGCACTTAAAGTAAAAATATGATACAAAGGTTGCATTATGAGGCCTATAGCCTGAGCAACTAGGTAGCCAATGCCCACGGATACCAAATAAGAACATAGATGTTTTAAACGAGCTTCGAAAACAAATAGTGATAAACGCCCCATGTATCTCCTCCCTGCCACGCAAATAATTCGGCGCACGCCTTAAAATGTAAAATCAGAAAGATTCACTTAATTCTTGGATTTTCTGAGCTACTTACTAGGTAGAAAATTTGCCAGCGGTAGAACCACTTTAGTTCCTCGCCCTCGCCGTAGGTCTTTGCCAGGGAGGGCAGAACCTTGCCTTTGTTCTTGCTCAGATTTTTTAGCCAGTCCTATAACCGCTCACGATCATAAGTCCTCAATTACTCTACTACATGACACAAGGGTGGGGGGCGAATACCTCGCAAGTCTTAGCATAGTGACCACCGTTAATATACCACTGATTCAAAACCTTTAAATCCTTCTGGAAGTGAAGAAGTAGATCTGCGGAGGGCATATTTCCGTTATTAAAAAAATGCTGCGCCATCCAGCCTTCATTCCCATACTCATACGGGAACTCTCTGTGAGCAAAGATATGCACAAACAACTTCCCGCCAGGCTTCAACCAACGGGCCACCTTCGCCATGAGGTCCTCATAGTTTTTCATGTGTTCAAACATCTCAATTGAAACCACTCTGTCAAAACTCCCTAAACAAAACTCATGAACGGCTGCGTTCGCCGTCACGATGGTCAAGTTCTCGATTCCTTGTTCCTTAGCTTCAGTGTCGATATACTCCTTCTGCGTTCGACTATTCGACAACCCAGTTACCCTCGACCCCGGGAACTTTCTCGCGAGATAGAGTGAGCAAGATCCCCACCCACATCCTAGATCGAGGATGGATTGTCCATCAGACAACTCAGCACGCTCAACATACTTCTCGAGCATGAATATTTCGGCTTGGTCTAAGGTTGTTGAAGCAGTGGGATAGTAGCAAGAGGAATACTTCATTCGCTTCCCGAGAGTATGCTGGAAGACCATAGTATCAACTTCGTAATGCTCTTTGTTTGCAATCTCGACGTTTTCAGCGATAGGACGCGAGCGTAGAGAATCGATGAGAGCAATTTTTGATACATAAGCTTCTTCGAGAGAACCTCCAGTAATAGTATTCAGCCGGTCCTGAAGCTCGCGGCGAATACCCTGTCTGTAAAGTAATTCGGTTAGCAAATAATCGTATTTATTAAGGATTCATCTCTTTGGTTGGAACATGCCTGATCACCACCTCAGGCAGATAGCCATTATCAAGAAGCCAGTCTATAGCCATTGCTGTAGTTATTTATTTGGTTTCTGAAATTTTACACGTAATTGCTCACCTATTCCCTAGGAGTATTGGGATCTTTTATCTCCCTTCCTCGAACAAGGGGTGCAGAAGACTACATGGGAAAGGTAGTTACACAGGGAGTAGCTCTCGATCCCAGGGTCCGATGACGTTAACAATACGCAGGAACGATCATGACTACCGCACACGATCTCACAAAAATATGGGTGAATGCCCCTAGACGGTTTCTAGGGACTCTAGAAGGACCACACTCGGCTAAGACACCCTGCTCTATGAAATGTACTGGGATAATATCACACGAGTTTATTCCGAACCAGACGGAAGGCGTGTAGTTCCTGATTAAAAACCCTATAACCTCTGTACTATTATAGTAGGACATACAATATTTGCGGGAAGAGTATATGGCTAGACTGATTCAACGATCGGTTTTAAATCGTAGAGAGTTTTTTTTAGCCTTTAGCCCCTAGATATTACCGGACAAACTAGGAAGTTCCAATAATTGTGTTTCTTCGCTCAGGCATCAATCATAAAACAGAAAGATGCTTGGCATCAGGGCGCTTCCACCAACCTCTTTTTATGCCATTCTCACATAATTACATGTAACTCATGTCCTTAGTAGCGGAGATACCGAAAAAATAACCGAAATGTATAAAAACGCGTCAATGCTGGCACAGGGTACGTACAGTTTCAATTTCAAAATGATAAAAGCACTTTATATAAAGCTTTATGTCAACGTCTAAATAGCAAAATGGATATATGCTACCCTTTATGCTGTGATATAGTATCGAATCGTCTTTATTTACTAATAAAAATCTCGAAATTACTAAGCAGATACCAGTGCTTACGACTATTATCAGAAAAGCCCTTTGGCTATAAGAGGCCACCTCAATGATATCAATAAAGTCATCGGGGGTTATGATTTTAGAGGCATCAAAGTGTTCGTCTTAGGGTGGTTTAAAGCAGCTCCGAAACCTATGAAGCCATTCAGCTAAGGCTTGGGGTTAACTCTCAGCTCGAGGGCCCCGCCGTTCATATATATATTGTGGTTCTTTAGCATTTAATTGAAGCTCTCGGTATGCCTAGATGTTTATTTGGGCCTGGAACCCCAAGATGAACACTAACCATTTTTATAATTCCCTTATTAAGAATATCCCCACGATATTCTTCAACTTTAACAGAGACTAAAAGATCGAGTACTTCAAGAATCAGGAGCAAGTTAGGCTAGACGATGCTACGAAGATTTTTTTTTAGGAGAAGTAGAGTTATAGAGCTGAGAGCTGATTTTATCAGCGCCTATGTCATTGAAGCCCTCGTAGACCAATGGATGAGGTAGAATTCACACTAGGGTAGTTTCAGGAAGGACTCTAGAAGTAAAAGACTTACTCCCCATTTGTGGAATTTGAACAAGCCCTCGTTTATAGGTATTGTAATAATCTCTTTAAGCAAGAAATATAAGTAAACATAGGTGTTGATAAATAAAGAAGGGGTGTGGGGCAAAGGGGGAAGCGTACTTTTCTTATTTATCCGCTACAGTAAACTTTACATTGTGCCGCTAACAAAAGGTCCTCGACTTAGTAGCTAGATGTAGACACGGATTAAATTCTCCCCAAAGTATTCCAACGAGACCCCGAAGTAGTGTATATAAAGCTAGATATAACGTATTTATTGTGTCCGCTTACGGCGGACGGTCTAGCGCGCAACCGTAGAAGCCATGATCTATGACTACCACCTTATAAGACCTATACAAAATTCTTTGTATTCATAAAGGAAAAGGAATTTTCTTTTATTTTGATATGTGTCAAGAAACTGTCCTCATTTACCTAAAAGGGTAAATGAGGACTTGTGACTTAATTTCTAGTAGTGAATTCTGAACTTCTACCAATAACTTATATAAATATCTAAAAAGGCTCTCTTTTATGGAAGCGTAAATCGGTCAAAAGTTCGTTTACCACCGGCGGTAAATTAAAGCCCACCGGTGGTAAATTAAAGTACAAAAACGCTAGATTCCAGCACCTTGTACTTAAGTCAAACACTCCTAACTAGCACTAGTTAATTTAATTAGGTGGCAAAGTCACTAAGCCACTAGAGAGGTAAGACACTATCACTAATTTCTTAGCACCTGTCTCAATAAATTAGTTTTGACTCAAGTACAGGGTGCTGGACTCAGTGAAAATAGCACGCACAAGCGCTGGAATCTAGCATTTTTGTACTTTAATTTACCACCGGTGGGCTTTAATTTACCGCCGGTGGTAAACGAACTTTTGACCGATTTACGCTTCCATAAATACTCAGTGATTCTTTCTATCACAGGCTTCAACGGCTTCCACGAGTTCCATCAGAGGCTTTTTATCCCTATTAGTGTTCTGGATTAAGATGTAGGTCAGATTTTCTCTAGAATGAGCTCTATTTCGGGCTTAGTAATATCTCTACCTATTTTGGTGTCGAGTTGAGCAATTTTGTTATGAAATTTAATCTCGACGACTCCGATATCTTTTTGAATCTTTCTACGATTCAACAGTCCTAAATAAGAAGGCCGTCCCAGCTCCAGCGATAACAAGCCTGAGACTAGGTTCCCTCCCTTTGAGCGAAAAAATCTAGAGTAGCAAGCTATAGCTACTGCAGCAAGAACGGAAGGAGTGCCTTTCAACATTATTAAGGGTTTTCCGGAAATGATATAGTTCAAAGTAGCCTTCTAGTCTAGATGTTCCTTCCCGTCTAACTCTGATAGCCTGGTCGACTAGGTCGAAAGGTGATGTTGAAGGCACTTAGTTTATTTATTGCTATATATATATGTTAGATTGTGGCTATTTTGGACGTTTTTTGTGCTTTTTCTACTCATTTTCAGGCGCCCACTGGTACCTAAAGTTTGTCATATGCTAGTGTAGTACTCGCCTGAAAATAAAGTCTGTCGATACTTTTTGTACTTTTATATGAATATAGTTGTGTTGCAACATAAAACATCGACAGACTTTATTTGTAGGCGAGTAGACTATAATTTCTGGAATTATATTACCCTTCTTTTGGCAAAGGTGTATATAGTCTCTGGGTTGGTGAGAAACGTCTGATAAAACATTCATAAGACTCCTTAACCCACTTCTCCGTCGCCAATGCCTAGAGCTCTGGTCTTAGCTCTCGTGTATTTGCATTTTTTTTTCTCTATGAAGCATTTGCCTTTCCATCTTTGGTGTGCTTCTCGCTAGATTCCGGGGCTTCACCCCGCCCACTTCTATCCCTTTTATTGCTTGCCCCGGGCACTAGTAGTGGTCTCATTTTTTTGCTAACATTATTTAGAGCTAGATGGCATCTGAAAGGCACGCACCTAGGGCCTGGCTAGAAAATATTTCTTCTATTTAACTACAATTTCTAAGTCAAGCCCATATCCAAGACCTAAATAATAAAGGATATAAGTTTAAAAATACAAGCACACATGAAATTTTACCAACTTATTAACTACATAAAATAGCTAGTTTATTTCAAATGCGCATTTCCTCTTCGAGAAGTTTATACAACTTTCGCTTTTTGCTCCTTGGCCTTAGTGCTAATTTTACCTTTCCAATGGCCCTAGCAAGCCGCGGGAGTATGGACTGTTCTAAGAAATAGGACGCCAAGAACCCTGCCACTACTATGGTAACCAGGAAGAATTTGAAAGATGCCGACATTTCCGTGAGTTGCATCAGTCTGAAGAGCCAACCTACCGGATTTACAAGAAGATACATGCCGAAGAGAGATGCTACTGTTATAGTGACGACGAAGGGAACTATATGGAATTAGAAGAAATCTAAAAATTTAGAGGGAAGGATACACATACGATTGTTTTTCATCTGTTGGCGATATGGCGGACCAACGCTGAGGATTATACCAGCGAATACGTATTGGTAACAAGATACCAGAAAAAGTGTGGTATTCTGCGAGTTTGAGATATTTGACTTGTCCTCATCAAGCACTGGTGGTATATACCAGCTTTGTTTCTTCACAGCCTTGTAGCAAATGAATTGCAGAAAGAACGCTAAGACGATCTGACCCAAAAGAGGTGTAAGAACTTTTCGAGATACAAGACTCGCTGTCGGTCGCTTAGGACAAAGAACTGGATAGGGTCCGCTCCATCCCACTATAGCCCCCGATAATTAGTGATGAGTAAGAAACATATGGAATGTAGACCTTACTGAAGACAGCGATAGGAAGGATCAAGAAAAGGTCAATAAATAAAAACTGAAAGTCTCCAAGATTGGAGGCAGATTTGTAAAGGATGCTAACAGACGTAAACTGAATAGCCGAGTACAAACTCATATACTTGAAGCAGCTGAAGCTCGTAACCAATGCCGCTCTTCCTTCCCTAATAATTTCGGGAACACACGAGATATCGAAAACCCTACTTGTAAATGGAGCCGCAACAGATGCCTCAGCCTCAGATAACGAGATACCAACATCTGCAGCCTTCAGGGCACCACAATCATTGGCCCCATCACCGCAGAACCCAACACAGTAGTCGATGCTTTGGAACTTTTCAACCAATTCGTGCTTTTCATCTGGAGACATGCGTGCAAAGACTTGGCCACGTACAAGCATCTATACAAGTCAGAATACTCGGTCCGTATTCGGGGGTTTGGAAAACTCACACGATGAAGAACCTCCTGTGGAGCATAGTCAATGATCCATCTGAAAACCTCGCCACTAACCGCTAGAGAATAGCCTCGGAAGTTACTGATCTGATACGGCCCAGAGATATCTTGATCTGTTGACAAAGGTGACGGCATAAGTGTCTGCTCATCAAGTGTATACATCCTATTATCAACGCTCTCCCACTGTAATCTTGCATGAGGATCCCGCGCATCGCCCTCAATGAAATGTGGGACGAATATATGAGTTTCCTTGTCGACTAAATTGCATTCTCTAGCAACACTGATTGCTGTCAAGATATTGTCACCAGTGCACATAACCTTTCGGATAACCGCTTCCCTCAGTTCTTCGATAACTCCAGTGGTTTGAGGTTTCAGTTTATTCTCGAAAATGATGAACCCAACGAAATCGAGACTACTCTCTGCATCTGTACGCTTCATTTTTTGTGCCTTTATCCAGCTAAGATTAGAAATATGTTTGGTTGCGCATGCAATCACACGGTATCCACGATGTGTGTAAAAAGATAGAAGCTCCTCATAATCCGGAGGAACTAGAAAAAGTTAGTTGGAATCATAGGCAATGATGAATATATGAGGGAACACTAACAGCTCTCTGGGCGACATATCTCCTTCATGCATTCTGGGGCACCTTTGAGGTAAACATCACCACCGGAAGCGCGGAATTGTTTAACGATAACGCTGGTACGACGCAATTGGGAAACAAACTCGAACTGTTTGAATATTCCTAATTCTAGTGGAGAAATCTTCTACGAGTTAGTTTATTAAATCAGTTATGCTGGTGAGGATACAACTACCTGTCCGGTCGCTTCGTCGTGGAACTCGCCACCAGCACTTAATTCCTTTCCATACGGTGGTCGAACTACAGGAGGTGAAATCCCAAAAGCTGTACTTTCATTACCCTCGTCCACACCGCGATTTTTACCTTCTCCCTCTTGAAAGGACCATCCAGTAAATTCAAACATTTTTAGATCTAGAGGATCCCCAAGGAGCTCATCGTCTACAAGTCTTAGCGAGTGACAAGTGGTCATCGTGTAAAGGACTGCTTCGTTGGTTGTAAGGTCTGTCGTGGGATCACGCCCAAAGAGCCCAGGTAAAAGGGACGGTGCATCCTTTAAAAGCTCGGTGAATCTAGCTAGATCAGTATTGCTCTTGTTTGTAGCGAATATCAAAGTCATACGTATTGTTATGTTTGTCCACAACACGGACACCGAGTACATCTAAACCATCTTCTGTTAGAGTCCCGGTCTTGTCAAAGCATACGACATCTAATTTCCCCCCAACATTAACCCTCTGCGGGCTGATGCAGAAAATTTGTTTCCCCTTAAGCCGCGAAAGTGCAAAGTTGGTCCCGATAGTAAGTGTAGCCGGCAAGGCAGGAGGAACTACGATAGTGATAAGATCCAATGCCCTTACTATTATCAAATGCCATGCAAGCTATTTATTATCAGCGACCCGCCAGAATATAAGCTAAGTGATATGCACAAACTTACACCGAGATGAATAAAGTTGATAAAAGAGACTACAAATCCACAGGCAGCGATGAGGCCCATTACCGCGATATAATAGAACGAATCACGATAAAATTTAAAACCTGATGGTTTTGGGAAAAGCATTGAGCGAACCAAAGCACCTTTGGTTGTGTTAAATCCTGTCCTAACAACAAGTGCAAGGCCCACAGCTTCTTCCTCGGCTCCATCTTGGGGTCTCCGGGCCCGGACTATCTTTGTCCCGCAGAATAGGAAATGGCGAGCTAGTTCGGGGAGAATCGATGAGGACGCTAGGTTTAACGCTTCAAGGGACTCGTTTGTACAAGGGACCTTAGAGACGGGAACAGACTCCCCAGTCAACATACTCTCGTTTACGATTGCGTCGCCTGCAAGAAGGAGACTGTCGCATGGGAATAAAGATAATGAGGGATCCGTAATCTCATAAACATCGCCGGGAACTAGGTCTTCTGAAGAAACATATCGCCCTAAGACACATTAGTAAAGGACTACAATACCAACCATTAAGACATACAGAATCCGCTTCTCAATACACGAACATCACACACAAAGCGAGATATCTCACGCAGCCTGCGCATGGTCTAGGAAATTAGTTAGCCTATGCGGGGGGGGGGCGTTTTGGGTAGACTCACAGATCTTGTTTCGATCAAGGTACTTGTAATACTGAAGGCTGAAATGATGAAGATACAGGCAGCGTAGTAGTAATAATCGTCTATTGACCAAAGGACCAAACTGGCAATCTGGAACACGTAAAAAGGGTGAAAAGCCTGAAGGGTTGGGTCTATCAGTAATCAAACACTTATTTGCAGGGCCTTAGCTTAAAATGAGCATTAACGAACCTCATCCAACAATAGCTGTGTAATTGATTTTTCCTCTATATCTATAACGTTTTCTCCGAAAACTAAATTTCGTTGCTCTTTCTCATCACCATCAATACCAGAACGAACTGCCCTTACATCAACCCAATTTGGGTCCTTCCAACCATTGTTAAGCATGAACTTGTCTTGCAATGGATGGTAAACAAATCTAATATAACGATAATCCAAGCACCGGAGAGAGTTAATAACCGGATCATCATCTTCATCAGGATTAAATGGTGTTGCAGGGGATTTCTCATGAGCTCCAAATATTGTGGAAAGAGACTGTCCGTAGCGGCGTATTTGAATATTTTGGACACTAAATTCGTTCCATTGATTCTCAACAACCACCCAATCACACTCCCGAAGTGTGGCTGGCTTCCCCACCAGCTGAATACGCCACCGAGGAAGCCACCGGAGTAAAAGCCAACCTATTCCTAGAGTAAGTATTGATATCGCCAAGTACAACCCATACCTCATTCGACTTGTAGTAAATCCAGCAACTACGATAGTCAAATCTTCTGTGACAATGTAGATTTTCTGCGTTGTTCTTAGCGAACCACGGTAGAATGTTGAAGAGTCTCTATGTTCGAGTAGAGGATCTTCGGCTGTATTCGAGCGGTATGAGGATATTCGACGTAGTGGTGCAATCTCGCTGATATCCCTATCAACATCCGACGTGTATCCACCTTCATCGTATCCGCCCCCTTCCTCGTCGTCAAAAAACACGCTCCCATCCCTACCATCACTCCAAAGGCTCTCTTGATCATCGCCACGTTCTGGCTGATAGAAAGAGTAGCTGACATTGGAATCTGCTCTTGAACGCCGGCGATGCTGGAAGGATGATACGCTTGATGCAAGACTTTCAGAAATGGGGCCAGCAAACACCTAAATGCATTAGCGCCAAGTAACACTTCCAAGCACATGAAGGGAACTCTACCTCATTCTGGGCCATCTCAACCTCGCTGTAAAAACTTGCATTGCTGACATTCGAATCTCGACGGTAGTGCCTAGGCCTTCCCTGAATATCTCCAGCACTGTGATTAATCTCTGTCGGTCGGCCTTCCTGTCCGCTCCGCCGACGAGAATGAGAACGAGAATCTCCCATTTTCCGGAGAGAGCCCAAACGCGGTCCTAAACGTGTTTTTAAGGGGGTTCTCTAGCAAAGTTGAGTTTTTCGTAAGTGTTGGGGAAGAAGCCGAGTCCGGCGGTAATGTATCGTGAATTCCCTTGCAGTGCGCACAGAGCCCCTGCACATAGAATACATTTGTGTCATGATCTGCACGCCGGCTATGCCAGTGTCGATGAGGTTAGTGTTATCTGATCTTATCAGATGGTGGCGGCTCAGGTCTAAAAAGTTTCCCCGCCACTAAAGTTAAAGCCCACCCCCCAACCTGTATCTCCCATAGGAATTCACAACTCTTACAACCATATTCTATTATCATGACTTTGTCTTCTCTCCCTGGGAAGCCCAATAAGAAGGGCATTTCGCTTGCTCCAGAGCGTGAGCGCTACATGCAGGCTTGTGCTGATGTTGCACACCATCTCATCCAGCTTCACGAAGAAGACAATGGAGGGAAAGATGTAAACCTAAATGCCTTGAGAGGACAAATCTCCAAGAAATACAAACTAAAGATGATTCCGCCACTCACGGCAATTATTGCAGCCATTCCAGAACACTATAAGAAATACATTGTCCCAAAACTAATAGCGAAACCGATCCGTATGCGTCAACTCTCAGATTTCTTTGGTCTTTTAAATCACTTACTAATTATACCATCAACAGGTACAAGCTCCGGTATAGCTGTGGTTGCGGTAATGTGTAAACCCCACCGGTGCCCACACATTGCCTATGTCAGTGACTCCTCATATAATTCTTTTCTTTATTGTCACTTTATCCTTATTCTATATAGACAGGAAACATTTGTGTATATTGTCCTGGAGGGCCTGATTCAGACTTCGAATACAGCACTCAATCCTACACTGGCTATGAGCCTACATCTATGAGAGCTATCCGTGCTCGCTACGACCCGTTCGAACAAGCTAGGGGTCGTGTAGACCAGTTACGACAGCTAGGTCACAGTGTTGATAAAGTTGAATACATAATTATGGGAGGAACCTTTATGTCTCTGCCAGAGAGTTACCGAGATGGATTTATTGCAAGCTTGCATAATGCCTTGTCTGGTTACACGGCTGAGAATGTTGACGAAGCTGTCCAGTAAGTATGGAGGCATGCTTCCTACCATACCTACCTTCTTATACTAATTTGTTGTCTTAGGCTGGGGGAGCAATCTCAGACAAAGTGCGTCGGAATCACAATTGAGACAAGGCCCGATTACTGCTTAGACCAACATTTGAGCTCTATGCTACGATATGGTTGTACAAGGTTGGAGATCGGTGTTCAGAGTCTCTACGAAGATGTCGCTCGAGATACAAACCGTGGTCACACTGTAAAGGCTGTGTGCGAAACTTTCAGGCTAGCTAAAGATGCCGGTTATAAGGTTGTCTCTCATATGATGCCTGATCTACCTAACGTTGGCATGGAAAGAGATCTTTATCAGTTCCAGGTAATATCCACCCACTGTTTTCTTTTACCTTTCGCTACCAACAATATTAACCCATAATAGGAGTATTTTGAGAACCCAGACTTTAGAACCGACGGGCTGAAAATCTATCCTACTCTCGTTATTCGTGGTACTGGGCTATACGAACTCTGGCGAACCGGTCGATATAAGAATTATACCCCCAATGCTCTTATCGACCTCGTGGCTCGAATATTAGCTCTAGTTCCACCGTGGACCCGTATCTACCGAGTTCAGCGTGATATTCCCATGCCCCTAGTTACATCTGGTGTCGAAAACGGAAATCTTCGCGAACTGGCCTTAAGCAGGATGAAGGATTTCGGTACCACCTGTCGTGATGTCCGAACCCGAGAGGTCGGTATTCAAGAGATCAAAAACAAAGTTCGTCCCGACCAAGTGGAATTCATCAGGAGAGACTACACTGCAAGCGGTGGTTGGGAGACCTTTCTGAGTTATGAGGACCCAAAACAAGATATCTTGATTGGACTTTTGAGGTTGCGGAAATGCTCAGATAGGACTTTTAGACCAGAGCTTACCGGGCAACCGACAAGTCTTGTAAGAGAACTCCACGTGTACGGTTCTGCGGTTCCAGTACATAGTAGAAACCCGAAGAAATACCAACATCAAGGATATGGTACCTTGTTGATGGAGGAGGCTGAGAGGATTGCGAGGGAAGAGCATGGGAGCAAGAAAATTAGTGTGTAAGTAAACCTTTGGCAGAGTATGGCCTTAACTGAACCCAAAGTACTGACTTAGCCTCTTCTCGAATAGAATTTCAGGCGTAGGCGTGAGGAAATATTATGCTGGCCTTGGATACTTCTTAGATGGCCCATACATGTCAAAGATGCTAGATTACGATGATGAGTCGGATGAGGACTTCTAATTTAGGTATTTCCTTTTATCTAAGTTCTCTCTTAGTAGCTGGGGATCCTTGATCGCTGATCGACTCAAAGGCCTCGTGGAGGAAGACCAGTAGGTACACCAGGAAAAATACTGTACCCAGAGTACAGTGAGCCGAAATACATGTATATCCTCTATTTATTTCATCTATATACAGCCTCTGGCGTTAAGGTTTTTTGTTGTGACTATTTTTTATTTTTATTTTTCTTTCCATAGGAGTACGGCGGGCGGAGCAACCAGCCCGCCATAATCAAAGTAGCGAAAGGCCAAACCTCCTCTGCACCAAAAATCAATAAGCTAACCAGTATACTTAAATTACTTTATACTTTAGATAAGCAAACAAACTTCTGAATAGCTATGAAGCCCACTAGTAAGAGGGAGGAGAGTAAAACAAGAGTTTTTACATATAAAATTTTAATCTGGGATTTAATTGGGACTCTGGTGTTTTTTTTGGTTTAGAGATCTCTAAAAAGTTAACTTAGGAACCCCCCTCCAAAATAATTTTTTTATTCTTATTAGTAGTGTTTATTAACAGTTGTTAGAGTTCTCTAAGACTCCATAAGCCCCTGAGTGCAAGGCTGTCTTCAGAGATATATAGCAAAGTATAATTTAGTCTTTCAGAAAACTCGCTTCCAGGGCCCTTCTTTTTTGCCTTTGATGATCTATAGCTATATAGTAGTGTATTTACACTTGTTAGAAGCCTAACATAACTCTAATCTATTTGTTGGCTCATTAATTTTGGGGAGATTTTTGGTGTGGGGGTTTGGCGGACTGGTTGCTGCCGTCTGCCGTATGGGAGAGGGAAATTACCTGTATTATCACTCATGAATTATAGGACAGCCCTCCAAATATTCAACATTCACCCCCCTCTCTCACTCTCAAGACGCCGTATTTCTATTACTTCCCTTTTGGAGAAATAGACCTGCCCACAATCACCCACCCAGAAGTTATTATTAGCTAGTGTATATGGGGAAGATTGTTCAAGCAGCAAGAGGCCAGTCGCTATTCTGCGAAGATCACCTGCTTATGTAAGAATTGGGACCTATTCTTGTATATCATAGCGAAGCATAGAAAAATAGCGCCTTGAGTAAGTGCCCAGTCCCTCTCCCTTGGCGCTGGTTATTCTTGCCTAAGGCCGAAGATTTACTAACAGTATGGAGCAATTTTTAGAAAAAGACCAAGGAATAGATAATCGGTGAGAATGAAGAAGCAAGGTTGCTGTGGATACTTGACACTGGCTAACTAGGTACATGTAGTATAAGAGTAGATACTAGAGCCTAATAACTTTGATGGATGATTTCTGTCTTATAAATCCACAAGAGAACTATGTAATTATTATGTGAAACCGGAGTTAAGGGGTTTCCGGCATTAATTACTAGGTTTCAAGGAATCTAACTGTCGTAACCCAGATGTGGGATTGCGTGCTCACAATACCGTATTAACTGGCGATGATGGCGACGTCTAAGCAAAGTATGGTAGAAATATCTTGCTTTTAATGGTATTTTTCACTACTCCTCGGCTGGAGATAGAAATTGCTTTACAAGATAGGTGCCTTTCCGCCTTTTGTGTTAGGGGGTAGAAATAACCGACGCACTTAAACTTATGACAAGAGCTCTTTAGCAACGTAACGTTATGGTATTTGCTATTAATACCAACTAAAGAATCTCAGGGGTGTCCTATGACCTCTCGTTCAAATATCACAATTATACACCTTTTTGACACGTTAGGGAGGTTGTTTATGGGTGTCGGTTACACGGTAACCTATTGAAAGATCAGCAGGAGCGTTCCCTGTAAACAGCTGCTACCTACACATGTCATTCCAATGTTGTTTTTTATGACGCTTATCACGTCAATGCGATAGATATAGTTCACCGTAAAGCTCACTATCTCACCATACTCTCTCTCAACACTGTCTACAGTCATGGCTTCACCACAGTATTCTTCGGTAGAGGAGGAGGAAGCACTGTTTTTCCATCAACCACTACTATCACCACCTTCATCCTCTTCCTCAACTTTAGGATATGGTTCTATAGATGCAGAGCCTCCCTTGAAAGCCGTGGTTGATCTTGAAACTAAACTAGTCGATGAAGACGTAGTGCCAGAAGATGCGGCAGTTGGTAGAAATCTAGGCTGGACCTCTGCCGTCATTATGATATTTTCGAGAATGGTTGGAAGTGGGGTACGTTATAACCCCTGTACATTTTTCTAGCTGTGGCCTAGAAAAAATAATTAGTAGTACACAAGTAACATGAGTAGGTTTTTGCCACGCCAGGAACTATACTAGTCACAGCTGGAAGTCCGGGTATGAGTTTGATAATATGGATTGTAAGTAGTTCTCCAGACATAAAAAAACTACTGAAAGATTTTGCCTAACCGTACCGAGTATCAATAAAAGGCTGGGACATTAATCAGTTTCTGTGGGTTAGCTGTTTTGTTGGAGTTCGGGACGATGTTACCGAGGAGTGGAGGAATAAAGGTGAGAAGACACCTTTGTCTCAGTTTGCAAGTAAGTTTGTGGTGATTTTTTTGACATTCTTAGGTTTATCTTGAGTACGTTTATCGGAAACCGAGATTCCTCGTTAGTACAGTTTTCGCGATTCAAGCAATACTCCTTGGTTTTACCGCGAGTAACTGCGTAATCTTCGCACAATACTTTTTGTATGCCTTAGACATAGAACGAACATCTTTGAACCAGAAGTCACTTTCCGTCAGTGTTATCGTCCTGGTGACAATAATCCATGGGTATTCATTAAAGACAGGTATTTGTCACCAGAAGCCAGCTAATGCTTGATGTAAACTTTTGCTAAATATATGCTTTGGGAAATGTCAGGAATATGGGTTCAAAATACCTTGGGCTTTATAAAGATATTCTTATTGATGTTTATGGTCTTGACTGGCTTGACAGTACTCATTACTGGGGAAAGCCGGTCGGGACCCTCTCAACTAGATTTCCAACGACTATTCGAAGGCTCTGAAACGAATTTAAGTTTATTGTCGATGGCGTTATTCAAAGTCCTCTATTCATTCTCCGGCTACGGTAATGTGAACAACGTGATGAACGAAGTCAGAAACCCTGTAAGGACTTTGAAGTCGGCGGCTCCCGTGGCAGTGATAATAGTCGCAGGAATATATCTGCTCATTAATCTTGCCTACTTTTCTGTGGTACCATTAGAGGAGATTAGAGAATCTGGGGAGCTTGTCGCAGCCTTATTTTTCACTCGTGTGTTTGGCTATACTGCGGGGAGGGTGCTTCTACCAAGCTTGATTGCTACAAGCGCCCTGGGGAATGTATTTGTAGTAACCTACTCTGAATCCCGACTTAATCAAGGTAAGTTTTGTCATTTACCAAATTTCTAGCCCTAATGTCTAAATCTTTGCTCATATCTTATAGAGATTGCTCGTCAGGGTTTTATTCCTTACGCCTACATTTTTGCCTCTAACAAACCCTTTAATGCCCCATTGGGTGGTCTAATACTTCATCTAATCCCTTCAGTTCTTGTAATAATCCTCCCTCCTGCAGGCGACGTTTATGCATTTATTCTCGATGTTGTGAGCTATCCTGCACAATTCATATGGATTACTATTGCTATCGGCCTGCTCGTACTTAGAAAACGAGAACCAAATATCAAAAGACCATTCCGTGCCTGGAAAATTGCGGTATATATTCAGATACTAGTTTCGCTAGCTTTATTAGCATCACCATTCATGAACACAGAGGAAGGCAAGGGGGATACTAGCTTTTGGTGAGTACTCTTACCACTCTAAACCACCTGAGAAATGCGTTTAATCTTTGAATTTTGACCTTAGGTACGGAACATATGCTGTTGTCGGCACATCTATGTGAGCATCCCTTCTCCCTCCCATCACTAATTCCTCCTAAGTAAAATTACTAATACTAAATCTTGTAGACTGGCGTTTGCGTTTTTATACTGGTATATATGGATCAAGTTATTACCCCAGTGGAAAGGATATACAATGGAAATGAAGGTTGATGTTTTAGATGATGGGACAACTGTGAAACGGTTAGTAAAGGTGTATGATTAAGAAGCGACATTGGTTTGAATGATTTGGGTTCCTAGCTATAGTATTTCTCTTAGATTATTTGATTTATGGGTGTATTTTTGGTTTGAATTCACCAAATATATATGCACATGTAGCCTTCTAGATATAATATTTCCTAATTACTATTAGGCCTCGAGTGACCCTATATGACCACGGCCTATTTATTGCTTTTGCTAATATTGACATCAGCGTTCTTCCGCGCCCACCTCAATTCATACAAAGAGCTCAACGAGATCCGTATTGGAGAGATATTTGACTAGCCATTCTTTTGTAAAATAGTCAGCAAAAAATATAATTGTTACCCTTGTTTGTGCATGGAACTATCATTTTGGGGGTGGAGACTGAACCCGAGATTTATGATGGAATAATTATATAGTATCAATATATTGATTCATTCATTATACAACATCATAAGTTATCACTCGCTTAGTAGCTGTAAAGAAAACTGAACAAAGTATCATTTTTGGCCAAACTGTAACCTCTAACCAACCTTTAACTAATCATACTAAAAGAGATAGAATAGTAATACAGATAAAAGTACACCCGAACCCATTAACCCCCAGCCACAACTGCAAGTCCATCATAAACCCTCCTCCTCACATCCACGAAACTCCCTTTCCCTTTCCCCCTTCTCAACATCCCCCCACCCCCATCCTCAATAATAACATTCCCCACCCCCCCCTTCCGCACCGCTACAACCCCATCAATCAACAATGTCCCTTCTCCTCTAAACTCTGCCGTGAGCCCATCATCCAACAACACTCGTCGTAAGTCCGCGAGTCGAATATCACCAACGTGAATAGGTTGTGCAACGCTCCTTGTCGCAGCAGCAAGAACTGGAGGAAGTACGTCAAGCACTAAGTTCTGTACTTTCTTTCCACCTTCGGCATCAGGGGATGCCTCGGTCTTCAATTTCTTCATGCCCCGTTCTTCTGAGTCGGTGGAGCCGCCCTTACTATCTTCTGCACGCATAAGATGGCCGACGACATGGACGACACCCAAACCACGTACGTTCTGCCATTTAAGGCCACGGACGAGGTTCTCAGACAATTTCACAGTCCAAGCGTTGGTGTCAACGCTTGCATTAACCTTTATGCCGACGGATGGCATGTACACATCTGTCCCAGTTGTGCTATCACCGCGGCCTGCGATGCCGCGACCACTTAGGAGTTGTCTACAGTCGTTTGCAAGAGATTTAGTCTCTACCTCGCGACCACCAATAAGGATAAGTTTGCGAGGTTTAATGAGTGGTAGTAACATGCGGAGGGAGCGGGAATCATGGAGCCCCGAGTAGTCGATGAAGGAGACGCGGACCCGCATCTCGACCTCGACAGTTGCAAATGTAACTTTACTTGGCATAGCTAGCAGTGCCTCTTCATCTTCCCCGTCATCTTCATCCAGCTCTTCCTCTTCTGGCTCACCATCATCAGGCTCATATCCGTCATCATCGCCACCTGTTGCCCCCTTCTTGAATTTACCCATTCGCCTCTTCCTCCCGGCGTCTGCAGCACCTCTGGATAATCGTCTTGCCCCTGCCGTACCGGCTTTCTGCTCTTCATCCCATTTTCTTTTCTTTCCCATAACGCGCTCCTCTTTCGCGTCTGCCTCGTCGATGAGGTCCTCCTCGGCTTTCTCTTCAGCACGCATGTATTCCTCTGCTCTTACAACCTCACCGTACTCATCAACCCTTCTTCGCCGCATGACAAAGGGGAACATGCGATTCCGGCCTTTTGCGCCGCGGACATCGTAGTCGTAGATATTGTTACCTCGGAGAAGGATGTTAACGCCGATTTCAACCTTACCACCTGCATACCCTGCTGGGTTGGCACCACCGAGCATGACGGTGGCTGCGGAGATCTTCTTGCTGTTGGCAGTGGTCAGAGCTTTGCCTTGTCGCTCAGAGTCTGAATCGTCGTCTGAGGAAGAGGAGGCATCATCGTCATCAGCTTCGACGGTACTGGGGAGGCCAGAAACGGAGACAAGAGACGCATGCTGGGAGGTGAGAGCTGCTTGTGCCGTAAGGTGACGGTTATAGGAACTGAGTTCTTCGCCTTCGAGGGGAATGCGGTGGCAGATCTATTAAGATAAATTAGTTTATTTCGAAGCAATAGTAAAGAATGAACTTACGTCGAGGTACGTCTTTTTTCCTTTCATCGAGATCTCTTGTCCAGAAACTGGCATTTTTTCCTCCCCCCCATGCTCGTTCCCTTCCCTCCATTCGTCCCAGAGACTGCCAGCCCAACCTACTTTGCCTTCGCCACGCTCGGTCAAGACAACCAGGTTCTTCTCGTCGCTGGCGAGCTTCATGAGAACTTCTCTACTGAAACCCCATCCTAAACTCGAATCCGATGCAATAATGACTCTACCACGCTCGCTACCGTCGTTGAGAACTCTTGACAAATGCCCCTGTGTCGAAACGAGGTTCAAGTGTGTAAAATCGAATGGTCCCGCCTTGTTACCGTCCTTCCCACTCTTATCATTGTCATTCCCTCCCCGGTTACCTCTCTTCTCGCCTCCAGCAATAGCTTCGAATTCCCTTACCACTCCTTCATCCATCCACTCCAGCATACTCCCCACAACTTGCCCTAGTCTTTTAACTCGCCTTCCTGCCAAGTAAAGACCTACACCTTTCCCCTTTGTCCTCGATGAGAGTTCCGAGTCTTTCCGCCATGCATGTTCTAGTAGATATACAAGCTCTAACACTCTCCCCACCGAATCCGTTGGGATGAGCACAGTACCACCCCTCTCCAGCGCCGTCTTCTTAATTGCCTCAAGTAGCATCTCATCTCTCTTTTTCCTCCCTCCAGCAATATTCACAACCTCCGAATTCTTGGAACTGCACACGAGGGCCGTTGGTCTCCCCAACGTCTCAACAGGCACCCCACCACCCGACAGAAACGCTGCAGCACGGAGACAATTCTCACGGGAATGATTCCAATCTACCGCATACACAATCGACTCCTGGGCCTGCTGAATCTTCCATATCGTCCCACCTAACGTATGACCCGCCGAGTAAGCCGTAATCGTAATACTACCCAACTTTCCACTCACACGCGCAGCCGCCGAATGTAGTGGCGTGGGTTGTGAGTACTTTAGCGTTATTATACGTGTACAATACGAATCGATCTCTGCGCTCGTTGGTGGAAGCTTCAGCGCGCCCTCTGGGAGCTCCTCAGAACTCCCGGCTGGGAGAACTGCCGGCGCGCTAAAATCCTCGACTTTGACTGGAGTGGAGGAGGTATCGAGGAGGTGGGTTGATGCGATCGGGGCGGAGAGGTATAGGTCTTGGAGGAGAAGGCGGCCGAGGTTGGAGACGGGGAAGGTGCTGTAGACGGGGATCGAGGAGAATGTGGGGATGTGTTTGCAGGCGTGGGCATAAGCCCCCATGTGAGAGAGTGTCGGGTGTGTGAGTAGGATCAAGTCGATAGATGGCGTGTATCTAATCCAAAATACCCATTTCTTTCATTAGCCAATTTCAACACCCCTAGCACCCCCGAGTCCAACGAAGCTCACCGTTCCAGCTCCGCGAGCATCCCCACGTCAAACGTCTCATCCCAGCCCACATCAATGAGTATCTTAATCCCGTTATCTAGTTCCAGCAAGCTTTGGCACGCCGGGGAATCGGACTGGGCTCCCAGTAGTGGGGTGAAATGGAACATTGTTTGTACAGGTTCGTGGAGGATAGTATTGTAGTACCGACAGCCACATGTCTCTTTGTCCAGCGAATGTTTTGAGGCTCTCGGAAGTCGCGAAACGGTGAACGTGAAGTGGTTACCCGGAACGGCGCGCAGGCGTGCAGCACGTGACCACTCTTCTACTATTCTTCGTACTCTATTCTTCTCCACTCGTCACTATCAAACTCATTCGAGACTGTCTTAAATTGATACTATTAAGGTACATACGTAAACTACATGCATAACACCTTGTAAGCGTCCCTAAATCCCCATTCCCTCCAGGTGACGACCCATAAAGCACCAGAGCCCAGGTTCGCACCCTCATTGCCTGTAAAAACCGTAGGAAGAAAAGAAAAAGATAAAAAAGTCTGCCAGTTAAAAATTTTGTTTTCAAAACAAGGAAGGAAAAAAGAACCCTGCACCCTCCCCTTTATTTTACACAACATCCCCCATTCCGGAAAAAAAATCATAGGAAAGTAAAGGCAACTGTTGAAGAGAAGAGTAGAAAAACAAACAAGAGGAAACGCTCCAAATCCAGTCTACCAGACCATTTCTTCGCCAGTATCCCAACAAACTGAATTCAAATTCCTCCAATGCACTATCTAATAGGGTAGTAGTAGTAGAAGTAGTAGTAGTAGTAGTAGCGGTAGATAGGGGATAACCGACATGATAGAAAAAGTAAATGTAAAGAAACAAACAAAGCCAACCCATGCCCTTAAATGATCTGTCCTAATCCGATTCATCGCCACTCCCCGCTGAATCATCGTCAGGCGACCTTGCGTCCCTACTTCCTCCTCCAATATTATGCCCCCTAACTTTCAACCTAATATGTGGTGTGCCTGAATTCCCTGCAGCAGGTGTTCCAGCACTGGTACCCGGACCGGTAGATGTGCCGCCGGCAGAAGATGCATTGCTATTCCCGAGGGCGTCGAAATTTCGCTTCTCTTCGGCGTATTTCAGTTCAAACTCCACCTACAAAATGATTAGTATTTTATGCAACAATTAAACAGAAGTACAAGAACTTACATCCATAGCGTTCGCATCCTCATAGACAATCGAGCCCTCCTCATTATAAATCCTCGCGTTATTAAACATCAACTGGAAGTCTGCCTTGAAGCCGTCTAGATCCAAGTAATCACCGTTCCGAATGCGTTTCTTAATCTCATTGAACGAAATCGGTTGCTTGATGATGTGGTAGTAATCCGGGAAGATCTTCTTGCTCGGTAACTTCTCAAAGATCTCAGAGCGCAATCGTTCAGTCTCCGGTTCTTCAAGATTATGTACTGCTTCGAAGATCGCCTCGCAAGCTCTTTGTAGCATCGCACGGTTTCCAGGAGTAATAGCATCGCTTGACACATAACCTCCTTTGCTAACCCGTTGCCTCTTACGTGCCTTCGGTTCTTCAACCTCCTCGACTCGACGCTTCTCTGTATTTGGTTTCCTGCCACGTTTACCCTTCCGAGCCGTAGCTGGGGGTGTCTCTTCAACCGGTGGAGTATCTGGCGGCGGAGTTGCATCATCATAGCCACCGCCTGTCCTTTTTGCCTTATTGATTTGCCGCCTCTCGATTCTATCCCGTTTACGTTTAACTGCATCCTCGATTGTATCATCATCGTTATCGATCGCGTCCAACCACTGCTCCTCCGTCAACCCATCATCGTAATTCGTGACCTTCCTTTCTCTTGCACCACGGCCGACTGGGCCCTGTGGCTCTTCAATCGGGAGGACATCATCGTGAAGATAAATATCCGGCAGTTCGCTCTCCTCATACAACCGTCCAAGTGGTTTCCCTTCACCATATGGTGAATCACGTTTCCGATCATCATCCATCTTCTTGAACAGTACCAACTCATCCTCGGTTCTCGCACAGATCTCGTTTAGCTCATCATCATCGAACTCCTCGTTGGCGATGGCGTCTTGTGTATCAGCTTCTAACATGACACGTAGTAGTGCATCCCGCTCTTCGTTGGTGGATTTGTTGTCGAACTTTCCGGCCTGGATGACTTTGCCATCGATATCGAGTTTGTATTGGGCACGTTCAAGAATACGTTCTTCGACAGAGTTGGAGGTGATGAGACGAAGAATACGGACTTCGTTCTTTTGACCGATACGATGTGCACGATCCTGGGCTTGCAAATCTTGATGCGGATTCTATATCGAACGTTAGAACCACAGGCATTAAGGCAGGGGCGAAAAGATATACCCAATCAGAATCATAAATAATGACAGTATCAGCAGTCTGTAAATTGAGACCCAAACCACCAGCACGAGTGGACAGCAAGAAGATAAAGTACGGAGAATCCGGAGCATTGAACTCCTTCAACAGTAGAGAACGATCATCGGCCTTAGTCGAACCATCCAAACGTAGATAACGGAAACCACGAAGATGCAAGAAATCCTCCATGATGTTCATGATCTGAGTCATCTGAAAGAACATCAAGACTCTGTGCTTTGTTGCGAAAAACTTGGGCAGTAAACGATCGAGCAACTCGAATTTTCCAGCTGTACGCCAAAGACAATCGTTGTTGATCTTTGTCGGGTTTACTGCACTCTCTACTTCTTCAAAGACGAACGGATGATTACACAGCTTACGAAGCTGCATGATCATGTTACTAAGACCCTTGACACCCATTTTTCTATATAAAAATTAGCGATTACCCGAGAGAGAAAAAAACTTGCAAAATGAAGATACATACCCGCCCTTCTCCGCATCATTAACATAGAGTATACCATTATTCATCATCTGCTGATATAATTTCTGCTGCAAAGCAGAGAACTTGCACTTGATGACCTTCTCAACCTTCTCCGGCAATTCCGCCTCGACATCTCTCTTCAAACGACGCAACAAGAAAGGTCTAAGAACTTTATGAAGACGACGAATAACCAACAAAGCCTCTTCTTCAGTCAACTCCATCTTATCTTGACCACCAGTATTCGCGAATGGTGTATTGAACCATTCATCGAAACTTTTGACAGATTTAAAGATGGTAGGAAGGACGAAATTGAGAAGAGCCCACAGTTCAGGGAGGTTGTTTTGCAACGGGGTACCAGTCAAAATCAAGCGATATCTGCAGTTATAGTATGTTGTCAAGGTCGCGCTAAGCTTCGACTGACTGTTTTTCATACGATGACCTTCATCGATGATCATGTAATTCCACTTGATCTTTGAAAGGAGCGGGCGATCTTTGATGATGTATTCGTAAGTCGTTAGAAGAACCTGCCATGTGGAATACTTGATCGCATTTTGTTGCGTCTTTCGCACGGCGGGTGGACCCTTGTAGACGATCTTACCCACTGTTGGCGCCCACTTGTCAAACTCCAAGTTCCAATTGGTCAGGGTACTAGCGACTTAGTTAGTATTACACCTACATTTATGATAAGAGAAGGACATATAGCTTACCTAAGAGGCACGATAACCAAAAACGGCCCATTCTGTTTCTTCCTCTCAATCAAATAAGTGATGAGTGAAATTGTCTGAATAGTTTTACCGAGACCCATCTCGTCTGCCAAGATACCATTCAGGTTGTTATTATACAGCGAAATCATCCACTGAAGACCCTTCAGCTGATAATCCTTCAATTTACCACCAGTTAAGATTGTTGGCTGTTGGTCTACGGTCTCCTGGATACGATGGGCAACAGCATAGTAGTCGACCTTTCCAGAGTCCTCCTCTTCATCTTCGCTTTCTGGTTCTACATAGCCTTCTGGTATACCATAAGCCTGAACAGCATCGCGCTGTTGCTGTCGCACACTTGCAGCAAGAGATTGCAAGAAAGAGTCTGTTTGTCTGAGCAAATGAGTAATACGAGTATCCTTTGCCTGATCAAGCAACTTGAGATATGCCTCTTCGTCGTTCGCCTTGAGCGCCTGGAGACGCTGCTTTGCGGTCCGCTCCATTCTCTTCTGCTCTTCCTTCTCCATATGCTGGTGATGTTGCAACATCATGCGTCCCAACTTTTGAGCCTTGGCCTCCCTTGTTCTAGCAGCATTCTTGATTTCTTGACCGTGTTGAATGACACCCTGGATGTATTCGACATGTTTCCGCCTTTCCCTTTGTTCGCGCTGGTCGCGCTGCTGCTTCTCGAGCTTTTCCGTGATCCGGGCCTCTCTCAGAGACTGCTTCTTCATCCTCCGGAACATAGCACGGTTCGATGTAACTGTGAGATTGTCGGCATGTACCATGGTGTTGACCATTTCCTGCCGTAAAGCTCGCTGCTTCGGAAGAAGGCAAAGAGCCTTGTACTCGATCAGGGCTTTCAGCTTGAGAGAATCACTCATTGCATCCGCCCCTTTACTCGAATCGAATTCAGCAAGATTGCTCGGAAGTTTCTCCAGCTCAGTCTTCCGAGCACTGATACGATTGTAAATCACCCGTTCCCTCTCTTCCTGCAAACGCGCAACATCAATTCCAATTGGCATGATGCTCGGAATCATCAGTCTTTTATCGCGTGCACCATGATCATGGTAGCCGATATAAGGCTGGAGGTTTGTCCAGGGAGAAGTGAAAGTTTCATAGCCGGTCCTCTTCTTCTTCGGCGTCCCATCTATTTTCTCATCCTCAACCCCTTCCTTCACAATGGCATCAACGACAGCACTCACTGCCGCAATCCCAGCAGCTGCCGGGTCAACCTTTTGCGGATATGAGGAGAATATGGCGCTCTGAATGTTTGGGGGGACAGCCAGGTTCTTCGAGATCATCTTGAACGCCATAATCTGATTCCTCAATATCCCAAGCTGATCCTGTGTGAAGGTAGAATTGCCTGGGGGAGCACTTGACTTTGAACCAGCAGAGGAAGGAGTCGGAGTAGCAACAACACCATTGGTAGCAGCAGATGGTTGGTGTGGTGTTCGGCCTTGGGGAGATTCGGAAGGTCCATTTTGAGCCATTGGGGTTTGTTGCTGTTGTGATTGAACTGCTGGCCGGCCTAGAGATAAGGGAATCAGTATACACTAGTGGTAAACATTCACGGCGAGAATGCCATACCGTTAACCTGAGAAACACCATTTTGTGGCGCCTGTCTTTGTTGCTGCTGTCGCACCTGTGAGGGATGCTGTGCATACTGCTGTTGCTGCTGTTGCATTTGCTGTTGCATTTGCATCTGTTGACTCTTGTAGACCTGTTGTTGCTGGATCGCTTTCAGGATTGAAGACAAGTGAGCAAATTCAGGATTAGACTCGTTCACGCCCTGCGCTTTCATAGTTTGCCATTTCTATTTTCACATCATTGGGTCAGCGCGTCCTAGACGGACAAATAATGGAATGTAAGGGGGGTAAAGAAAGAAGGGGCGCACCAGGTACATGGCCTGAGCCTGCTCCTTATTGAGACTATTTGGTATTGCAGCCATCTGAGGGGCCATCGGCATAGAGCCGTTGGCGATGGAATTCATGGCGAACAACTTTTTTTTTTTCGATGGCTTATAATAAGCCGAGATGCGAGATGGATTAGATGATTTCTAGGGGGGGGGGGGGTTAAGATGCGCCGTGAGAGGAACGCGATCACCGCGTGTCTCTCGGTCGACGTGGAGGGTTAGGGCAGTTGCGCAAGTTTTAAAGGAACGAAGGGGGGGTGGGCTATCTGGTTGCTGTGTAGATTTTGGTTGGTGGCAAGTCGCGGTTGGCGGTACCAGAGCAACAGACGGGGGGTGTGGTGGTTGTTGAGATGGACGACGCGAGGCGGCTCTTTTCCGCGTACACCTCTAAATTTTTAGGTGTCGGGGTTGACGTTGTTGTTGTGGGAACGACGAGTGAGCAAAAGCGCGTGAGGAGGAGGTGGTGGTTGTGTCTGGATGGGGGCCCCGGTGCAGCAGTGCTCGCTGCTTGGCTTTTTTCTTGGATGGGTGGGCGAGGCGAGGCGAGGCAGGCAGCGGACTGAAGCGAAGGAAGGGAAGGGTGGAAAAGAAGGGGAAGAGTGAGGGTGCGAGAATGAAGGAATGAACGAGAAAAAACCCTGTTATGGAAAGTAAGGGAAGGCGCGTACAAGCCAGCCACACACTGCTGCTGTGGCAAGCAGAGTGTATATGTAGTTCGAGTACTCGTTCGTGGATTACAACTTATCAAAGACTTATGTAGAGAAGGGGAGAGACTTTGCTAAAAGACAGGTCAAGCCAGAAAAGTGAGAGCCAGTGAGTGTGGGTGGTAGTGAGGAGCGAGTGACACCGAGTGTGTCCGCTTCCTGCTGGCTGGCTGCTCTTGGTTATTCCTGCCCGCTACTGCCTCCTTGCTCGGCTGGGTGGGTGGTTGGTGAATGAACGGGCGGGCGGCGGTGTGCCCGACACGGACAGGGTGTGTGGCGGCAAGGTGCTCGCCGTTCTCTGCTGGCACTCTGCTTTTCGGCGCTGGCGGGTTTCACGGTCGTCGTCTGAACACTTGATACCGGGAGGATGATGCTGGACGATGCATAGTCTGAAGGTGATGGCTGAATGTCCGCAAATACCCCCGCTTCAGGCAACAGCCGTAGAGGATACTAACCACATCTGGCTGTATCACTCAGCACAACAAAGTTACTCATAGAATTGCTCAAGACTCAGCCTCTATTTATGGCAAGGCCCATGGTAGTTGCTTTGGCTTGTTGTCACGTGCTGTTGCGCTGCTCTATAGATGAGCACTTATTTTCACTAGGGCTGGTCCTTTCCACTTCAGTACAATTACCCTTATATCAGAATAAAGACTACAATGCCATACCTGCCAAGATTTGGTCATCCCGCTAAAACCACGCCCCCGATCTCTCGATGCCCAAGATTACATTATAGAGAGACGCCTTAAGCGTTCTAGATGAAAAACCGCTAGGTAACTCAAATAAGAAACTAAAGGAGACGGAATGAGAAAAAGCCGGAACCTTTTAAAAGAGCCCAGAGCCTTATACAGAAACCATTAGCAGACAGCACTGAGCTTTTTGTCTTGCACTCGAGAAGGCTTGCGTAAATTATTACATGTAGTATCCACATAATTACCTATTAACGAATCTTTGGCTTCATAATATCCCAGAGGTCCCTCGACAGGGGCATGTTCTCTTTTTATCCCATTGAACTTTTCCTGTAGAACCTATATAATCAGGCTAGAACCCTTATGGCCTGATTTACTCCCAGGGCCTCAATAGCGATATTTGCTCAGGTGGAGCCACAGTGGTACTATAAGTACATGTATCAAACGTAGTCACGCCAAGGCATTAGCCTTACCACCATAATTGGCACATTAAGCCGCAAACCTGGCCCGACTTTCTTTAGTAAGCTTCCCTGGAGTATGTAAAAAAAAAAGACCAAGACCAACCATATTCCACGATTCCTGGTACCGCGGACCAACGGTGGCTTTACTCGATCAGGGGCAGGATAAACAAATCGACCGCATTTCCGAGACATTTCTATATGAAGGACAGGTTGAATTCCCAACCATGCATGTCGCCGTAGCAACTCGTAGATAACCCACCAAGCCCCTCTATTGCCCCGCGATTTTAGTGAATCTTCCCCTCGTTCTCTGCCCCACCAACTGTTCCTCACTCAATCAACACATCTTTTACTTCAACTCCACCCCAAAAACTCAAAATGTCTGAATACCCACTCCTCTGCTTGGGAAACCCCCTTCTTGGTGAGTGTCTACCACTTTCCCATCCCACTCTCCCCGTAGCTTCTCATATGTAGTACTCGACTTTTTGGGCTGTCGTCTACTTTTGTGAATCTAAATATTAGGAATATGGTCTAATGAGTGATGGCTAATATATCTCGTTTTTACTCGACAGACATTCAGGTCAATGGGTATAAAATCCATATTCTCCTCATTTTAACTTATCACTCAATTGTCTGATTTCCACTACAGTACCAAGGAACTCCTAGAAGAATATGGGCTCAAGTCCAACGATGCAATCCTTGCCGAGGAGAAGCATCTCCCCCTATATGATGATATTACAACTAAGTTCCATCCTAAGTACCTCGCTGGAGGAGCTGCACAAAATGCTGCCCGTGGTGCTCAGGTGTGCCATTTTTCAATTTAAAATCCACTCAAAATGATAGAGGGCCTAGGATTAACTTCTACTGGGGAAATAGTACGCTCTCCCGCCAAAATCAGTCGTATATGTCGGCTGCATTGGAAAAGACGCTTTCGGTGAGCAGCTTAGTGCTGCTTGTGTGAAGGAAGGTATCCTCACAAAGTACCGTATTGATGAGGAACAGCTCACCGGGCGCTGTGGTGTCATTATCACCGGCCATGAACGCTCCATGGTCACTGAACTTGCTGCTGCAAACCACTATAAGCTTGAGCATCTCAAGTCTCCCGAGATCTGGTCATATGTTGAGAATGCAAAAGTCTTTTATGTCGGTGGATTCCACTTGACTGTCTGCGTTCCAGCAATCCTTGCTCTCGGAGAGCATGCTGCTGAGACAAATAAGGTCCTTATCCTAAAAGAAACCTAGCAAAGCTTTATTAACTGATTTATATTAGATCTTCAGCATGAACTTGTCCGCTCCGTTCCTCCCCCAATTCTATAAAGAACAGCTTGACTCAGTTCTCCCTTACTGTGACTATCTGATCGGTAACGAATCAGAAGCCATCGCCTACGCCGATTCCCATGGCCTGGATGTGTGTGTGCCTGCCCCTGCCATCGTCACCACTACTAATAGTCCCACCCAGACGAAGGACATTACTGCAATCGCCAAGGCCATCGCAGCACTGCCTAAGAAGAACACTTCCCGCCCTCGTACTGTTATCATTACCCAGGGGACTGACCCCACAATTATTGTCGTTGGTGGTGATGAGCCTACTGTTTCGAGCCAGCCTGTGAGGGTTATTGATGCTAAAGATATCGTTGACACCAACGGTGCTGGGTATGTACCCCCCTATATGATTTGTTGGCGGTGCTGATACGTAGTTAGTGACGCCTTTGCTGGTGGCTTCCTCGCTGGACTCGTTCAGGGCAAGGAATTGAAGACAGCTGTCGATATGGGACAATGGCTTGCTAGTTGGGGAATTAGGGAACTTGGCCCCGCGTAAGTGCCTGTATACCCTGTATTATCCTGGGTCTTTCTCTAATACGACCAATATAGCTACCCCACTGAGAAGAAAGTTTATTCCGAGTCTACTTAAATTTGTTGCTCTTTCTCTATATAAAAAAAAACGTGTAAACAAATTCAACACGGATATAATGCATGTAAAGGCGTTAACAATGGAGCGATGAGAGGGTTTGGGACTGCTTCAACACGGGTTCAAAAGATTCTGCTTCTTTGGAGAGGATTCGATCAAAGGCGAAAGGAATGAAACCATTACCGTCTATTTTTTCCGTGTGAACTTAAATGAACCTGAATTACGACTCCCTCATAATACCCGAGTACTTACTAGAAGCTCGAAAATCCTCTTAAAAGAAAAGGACGTTAGGGGATGAGGTATATAATTGGTGTTATAACTACACGATTATATAGACGGTGTGAACAACCACCCCGCAAAAAAACAAAATAACAATAATAATCATGAGTTTTCGGTCGTGTTAGCCGAAGTAGAGCATACAATTTCTCCATCGGTTAAGTTCTGACGATGATTTGTTGATCTTTGGGTATTGATCTGACTGTGATGACTCGGGTTACGAGTGATTACTTATGAATTTATAAACATTGGCCGGTCTTTCCGGGTAATACTCAACTTATTTAGTTGTGAAGATAATACTGTTTTTGATGGGGGATGCTGTTTCTAGGCAGGCTCTTACTCAGCCCCTTTCTCAACCCTTCCTAGCGCTGCTTTTATGTAACAGCTCCTTAGACTTCATTAGGTTCATAACATGCTAGCACTATACTGTGACAGCCCTTTAAACCCAGTCCTCTGTATTAAAAGAAGGTGTAGAAAAACCCCGTGCACTTTATATACAACACTATTACGCGGCTCTACTGAAGCACCTAGCTTTGGGGGTTAGTAAATAGGACTCAAATACATCTCGAACCTTTCTACATGGTCCTCCTTATAACCAATAAGTTTATCAGTCGACCTAACACTTCCTACTAAGACAGTATTTTATCTCGATTGCACCACAAAACCTAGTGGAGCTTAGTATATTAGAGAGGATAATAAATATAGCTACAATTGACTTCATCTACGGTTTAAGCCAAGATGCTTTATCTTAAGCGATTCACGGCCCAACTACAACGCTCAATGAAATTCGGCCGTGCGTTAATTTTAGTAGGTGTTAGAATTTATAGCAAGACTAAGAGATTGATAAGGTGTTAACCGGGGCTAGAAAGTCGTATGAACTTTGCGTTCATCTTAGTGCCTAAAAGCGAGACCGGGGAGAATTTATTCTAATTTTCGGTGCCTAGGGATAGCTGGGGTTATAGTAGAGGCGGGAGCTTTGTGGATTTCTTTACCAATTTAATTCGCAGGAGCCACTGGAAGTATGGTAAGGATAGGTTTCTATAGGGTGGAACTACGATATATCACTCAGCCATTAGGTATCATAAAGAGAAATTTTTACCTATTATAATTAATTCAAACTTGAAATCTTTTTATCGGTGCTAATACTTGAATTTTGTGTCCTCAATTACGGTAGATTGGCTATAATTAGTCCGTCTCTGGTAGTGGTAATTGATATGCAAGCCAACGATTGGAAGTCTGGTAAATAATCTCGCCATATGCGTTATAAAAATATAGCTGACAAATATGTAGATATCTAGCAGGTTAGGTTCTAAGAGTAGCAAGAGAGCCTAAGGAGGTCAAGATATATACGTAGCTTGGTTCTGACAAGCCTCGTCCTACTGCCCTCTTGGAGGGTCTTCTAATATTACCCGGCCTCTGACCTCATGTGCCCTCCTAGTCCCTCGAATCTTTCTTTGTTCCCCCCGATTAATACTGTAGGTAGGTACATGTAGATCAAATGCATAATTAGAACCTCAATATCAATAGTGCTTAAGCGAAAAGTGATACTTGTTTCCCTCATACCTTATACGCCTCTTACGCCTTCTAAATGGCATTCTAAGACAGTTCCCGGTGTCACATGCCAAGTAGCCAAGAAAAACCTAAAATGGGTTACCCGGTAAATTTCCGACACTTTCATGTTGTCGCCGGTGGTGCCTACACAAACAGCGTCACTCCTACTTCGTATCTTCTCATATCTCCCGCTCACTCTCTCACATGTCACAGATGGCCATCCAGACAACTGATCTACTATACCACATAACATCCGGTGATTTTTGACGAGCAGTAGTCAGGGAGTGATTTGCAAGTTTCTAATACCGCAAGTATTACTTATGGCGGGCGCCGAAGATCTTTGGAGGTGTGTATAACGAGTTAATTCGTTCTTTACACTCCACAATCCCCTCCCTTTATACCTTCACGAAGATCTACAGGAGCTCAGTGCTTGTAGGACAGCTCTCCGTTGGGAGAAGGAATTAGTAGTTATCCTTCAGGATCAGCCTGCAGGGCGCAATCTCGAGCATGCAATCTCACAGTACGTTATTCAGACATCCTTAAATCTTGTAGGGGCATGTTGTTGATTGGTTTTAAATTAAAACCCCAGACTGCGCGAAGCATATGTAAACATTGTCTTTGTCGACCCACGTTTTGCGCTTGACCAGGACGTTGAAGGCCGCATCTGGAACAAGCACCATAAAATCATTGAGCGATACCGAAACATCCTCAACCAGGTTAGAAAGCGCAAATAATAGCTTCCTAGAGTTTTTTCCCCCAAGTCTTAACCGTAAATCTAGTTCCGGGAAGCGAATGGTAGAAAGAAACCTGTTGAACTACGGAAGCTCCAAAATGCGTTCGTCAATTTCATCAAGCAAGCTACCCGCTTCTATCGTGGTTTCATCCAGAGGCTGGTTTCACACTTTGGAGTGTTAGAGTTAGACTGGGTAGTCCGGAAGTTCAACCTTTCCAGTGCGTACCATGGTTTCCTCGCTTGGTTTTGGTAAACAGCTAACGTTCCTATCGTCGATACCCCCTCAAACGGACCTGCGGATTGTGATATCAGTACCAAGAATAATGTGATACGTTCATGCCATCGCACTCTTGTATTCCTTGGTGACTTGTCTCGATATCGGGAGGCTTCACAAAGCCCAAAGAATTGGGGCCCAGCAACTGGCTACTATACACTTGCCAAGAAACTTGTCCCATCGTCGGGTTCGCCCCACAACCAGCTTGCGGTTATAGCCTTGAATGAAGGGTCAAATCTTTCTGCAACTTATCATCTGTATCGTGCCCTTTCTGTTGCAGAACCATTCCCAGAGGCTGGCGATAATTTAGGACTTGGTTTCCGAAAGGTTCTCAAAGCTCATAAAGCTGGAAATTTGGGAGTTAATCTTGTAAGAAAAGAAGAGCAGGTTGTTAGTGAGCTAGTTTCTCTATTCGTGAGACTTCATGCGAAGTGTTTCACTGGAAAAGAGTGAGTTCAAACTTTAGGAACGAGATAGAATCCCACTGAACAATTTTACTAGGTTCTCGGAATATGAAGCATTAGAAAGTGAGATGTTGACGCAGCTTGCTCTCGACTTGAAAGAGCGTACACTATCGAATGGCATGTTAAGCAAGCTAGTTCTTATTAACATTGCAGCGCAGTTCTATGCAGCTGAGAGGTCAAAAGGTCTAAAATCCCTGTATCTGAGAGGTCAACCGTTCATAGCTAATAAGCTACTCAGAACGTGGGTTCGCTCGTGCTCATGCTAGCTTTCTTCGGTTGAATATTACTACATTCACAACCCTCCACCAAGTCTTCCAGCCCGAGCTTGAGCGTGTAGTAGGGGACAAAACAGAGAGCGAAGCTCAGAATGTTTCAGCAGTAGGCAGGCGTATGCTCCCTGGGCTGAGGCTATATTCGACCTGGTTACGGGTGTGCCATCAGACTTTGACCGACCAATTGGCTGACACGTCTATGTCGGTTCTAATAAAACAACTTTGGCAAACGTACGCGAATACACTGTCTCTCCTTGCAGCAACATTCCCAGTTGAGCGTTTGCACCACCTGGAATATCTTTTAGACGAGGATGATGACACTATTGGGTTCTTACCGTTTGATGTAGTCAATGGAGAGAAGAAATTTAACTGGGGAGATGAACCGACAGAGCATGCACATCCTAATGATGAAATGCTAGCAAGGATATTGTTTCTGCTCGAAGATGGTGGCCATTTATGTGCTAAAGAGGTAGATCTCTCTTTGGTTTAACTTTGTGCAATAGTTTTCCTAATTCATATACTAATTAACGGATCTTATCTAGAACGTTCCAATCACCATAGTTAACGGAACAATAACATATCAAGAAGACGGAATTCTTACTAGCACCCCATCAATAGGGATGAACTCTCTCTATCGCACCTCTGCAGTCTCTCCTACATATGAAAGAATGGGAACCCCCGGCATCTCTAACATCCCTCATCAATCCACATTTCAGTCCCGCGAAGATGAATACTCAGACGACGAAAACGATGCCCCATGTGCCGCGGAAAGCGTCCTTGCCCATGGTGGCACAAGTATTATTGAGTCTACTGCAGGTTCAGAAACTATGAGTATTATGAACAGAATGGTCGACTCCCTAGTTGGCCCGCGTGAAGACCCATCATCCGAAGATGATGAAGAGATTCTATTTTCTGGTCGAAAGAAGAAAAAGGAAGCGCGGCGTCGCGCCACCCGTAGAGGTAGTAAGGATCATGAACGCCATGATGGAATTCCTGAAATGCCAAGAATAAAGACCCCCGAGACAATGCCTTTTCTACCAGCGAAGAAGCCGTCAACAGCTTCACCACCAGCCGGAAACCTCTACACCGCTAAAGACCTCGCCGCAATTGTGCAAAACTTTACAACAACCCATCAGCCTCCACTCCACTACTCTTCTGCCCATTCCCAGGATCTTCCTACTACACCAACGCACCCGCAACATTCCCATAATCCGGTCTCTGAGACGAACTCTCCAAAAAATACGACTGTATCTTCTGCACCCTCTGATTGGATTCTTCCTCAAAATAATAATAAATCCCCCGTGCTATCCTCTATGCCTGATCCGTCCAGTCTCTTCTTTCCTGACAGCGATATGGATGCACGCCCGCAGCATCAAAGCCCGTATATACCATACCCAGGAACAGTAGGGGGAAGTTGGGGTAGTTCTCATAATGCCAACCACGAGACACCACCAAATGGCCAAGGTACAGTATTTGGGAGTGGTACACCCTCATCGATGTTTTCGAGGGGGAAGGAACGGGAGTAGGTAAGTTTAAATTTTTTTTACGAGCATCGGAGACTGGTACGTTCTTTAGGATAAATTGGCTGTATGAATGGCGTACCGGTTTGATTCGAGTTATGTTTTTTCTCCCTCATTTCTTTCTGTTTCTTTAAGTTTTTTTACCTTTTCATCTACCAATAGTTTGATTAGTTCTGGGTATAAGAATATCACATGTAGTAGAGGTTATAGCATGAAAAAAACCCAGTACAAATAGTCTCCTACATCTTTCTTTCATATCGATGTGTTAGACAGTGGATTCCAGTGGCAAATACTGCTAGAATTTTTGTCGATAGTGCGAAGGACCAATAAGGACCTCGAATCTAAGGTTTCACGTTTCTCGATATTTATACCAGAGGATATATCAATGATTTTTAGTGCGTTGTACTCTAAATATGTCCTTGTGAGGCACCCGTACCTCCCCCCTCTATAAATCCGCTCAGATCCCTATTCTATGCCTATAGGTTGTATATTCTTGCTTGTTCTAGGTTTTCTTTCTACTTATTGCTCCCTCACAAGTAGTAGTGAGTCCATTCTTTACACCCTAGCCTCTTTCAGCCCACCCCCCCCCCTCTCTTTCAGATCCTTCGGCTCACTAAACTCATCTTTTTTTTTCCCCGCTGACTTTCATTTAAGTACACTCCCCCACAATTATGTTTACCTATGAAATTTCTACAAGTCCATATAATTACCCTTGTCGGTTTCCATTCCTAAATATGGAATTTTTTTTATAACCATACCCTAAAATTCCCTAATTACCTATCCATTTAACTTGAAAGGTAAAAAAAAAATCCTAGTCATAACCGATCACTCATAAAGGTAAAATTCAACCTGTGGAAAATAGAAAGCACGATAGTCTATTACTGTCTTAGGGGCGTACTCCTACTCCTATATATCCTCCATATCGGGCCGTGGTCGACCCGCTGTGGAGGTCTCGCCAAAATGACAAGGTGAAGACCCGGGCTATTTAGGAAGATCTACAACACGACCTACAGAGATATAGCTAGTCTGCATTCGTGTTTGATTACTCTACGAGATACGCACTTAGGTTACCCCCCTCTAGCAAATTTCTCCCCATTTAACATCTTTTTAGTGATCACTGGGTTTTCTACCCAGAGATAAAATAAGAACGACTGAAAAAAGGTGCACACCTATAATTTATACCACTAGCACAGCATCCACATTAATCTGTCACCGAAATGTACATCTCGAATCACCCTTCAGGATCTCAAAAGTCTCCTCAACTCAGCTTTAAACCCATTGGGAAAGGTACTAATGAAATCGCTCAGGGCCTCAGGCCATTGTAGGCTACGTTCTTCGCATTGTCCACTCACTGTAGTGATTGTCAGTACATCAAAGTTCAACTTAGGGGTCTGCCTCTTAAATACCGATGCCAATAATAGAACCCGAATTCTTGGTCCCTTCCATGACTATACACATCCGTCCATATGAACCATGTGAAAACCCTGAATCTAGCCTAGCAAAAACCGGAGACGACTGAGTACTTTTGCGAAGACCCTCGGAGATCGTGATATCACCAAAAGTAACTGATCGGTGGTCTGGTACAAGAACTCTTAACCCCAAGGGGTCATCCCTTGCTACATCTAGAGGGTTGTATCCAACGGTAGCAATATGCACCCCACTGTAACTATACGCTGCATCTTCTTCAATCAGTGTATCAATTCCAACAAAGTTTTTAGTGACCCTCTTTTTGTCCTCAGGTTCAAATATTGCTAATCTTGCAGAGGCATCCCATGCCCTCAAAGTTACTTTGATTGCCTCCTGGTCTTCACTAGGACCAAGCCAATTGATATAACTATTAGAAACAAAAATATCTACACTGTTATTACGTGATTGAAAATCTTCAATTTGGTCTTGAAGAGACTTGACGGCGGTACTCGGGGCCCAGGGATGGAAGTTCAGTGCTGTGATAAATAGGCTCTCTGTAACCCAAAAACCGCTAAGAGAAAATTTTGCCCCTGGGTTCCAAAACCTTCCTGTGCTAATCACAAGCTTCTTGAAGAATGCAGATTTGACTGTTTGGAAAAATGGATGGTCCCCAGCACTCCCTGGGTGGAAGGAAATATCCCCGGATTGGGCTGTCAAATAGTGCCTTTTTGGTACTGGTCCATTGTGATATTTCTGTGACTGTTCTGTGTTTCCGCCTAATATTTCTCCGTTGCGCTCAAGGAATGAATTTCCATACTCATTATTAGTACGGTAGCTAATACCAGTGGGAGGTTTAGCAGTCAGCAGAGTATCACGCAGAGACATACTTTCTAGCGACTTCAGGTTGTTTTTAGTAGCAGGTTCAGATGAAAGAGCAGGTTCCATTTTTAGTTGAGTTTGTTGAATGAACTCTCCTTGAGCAAACTTTATTTTGAGCTCCCTCAAAAATTTTATATCATCAGGTGTGATATAAGTGCATTCGTTTTCTTTAAAAATTGGTTGTCGCTTCACTTTTGGATTTTTGGGTGGGATAGGGAGTTCATTCCTTGAGGGAACACTTCTCAATGTAGACCCCGTAGGCATGGCATCAGGCTGTTTGGGCGAACAAATCGCACCTGATGCAGCAGCTACTTTTATACCTCTAGACTTTTCTACCTTCTCTCTAGATCTCCAGCGTTCCTGATTCTTGGTTTCAGACTCCTTAGCAAACCTATGTAGATTAATTAAATTTTTAAACTCCTTTTGGTGCATAGACGCAGGTGAATTTTGCCACTTATGGAACTGGACCGTTCCCTTTGCTTCCTCGAGTATCTTCTCAAGATCTTCCCCACTGATGATAGGAAACTCGCTATCCTCTGATGAAACTGAGGCATCACTGCTGAGATAATCCGAGGACTCTGAATCTCCAAGAAAAAACAAATCACTCAAGGTGTTTTTAATAGGGGTCGATCCAATGCTTTGTTCTCCCGTAGAGGTTCTCTTTGGTCTATTCAATATATGATGGGTAGCAGTAATAGATGGGTCTGTATTATCATCATCCTCTGAGTCGTCACTCATAAGGTTACTCTGTAGAACCCAGCGAGCGTATTTTCTATAGGCAATTGAATCATCGGCCTCAGTTGAGGCACCCCATGCATATGAATCTTTGAGAGGCTGAAGGCCACCCAGATGGTGACTGTGGAAAACCTGATTCTTCAGTATTTGGGGGACAATACGTTCAGTGTCAAGTATACAAGATTGTAGAGGCAGGTCATTGATATTGGTAGAACCCAGATCGTTCATAGAACATTGGTAAGCGGGAATACTGGCTGGAGCTTTGTCATATATATCATTGGCTCTCTGGTTACTATTTCCTTTTTTCTCATATTTAGGCAGTGAAACAGAGGTTTTGCCGTCATCTATGAATATTATAGTCAGAGAAGAATATTCACTCAGGTAGTCCCCCAAAAGAAAAGATAAAACTGCGTTATAGTAGGCATACCTAGGGCTGTGTCGAATATTTCCAAAAGAGACTCTTTTCCATGGAATAGCCCATCAACATAGCTAGGGTCTGCATGATCAAAAGGAAGTAGGACACGTCAACATAGCCAAACGTGTAAAGGTATAAGGGGTGTCAAACCAAGCTTTCTACCTCTCCAGTTGGTATCTGTCTTCCACTCTGGATATTGCGAGAACTTAACCTTAGGCTTTTCCCAGTTACTAACATGTGCTATAATGTTTTTTCCTTTAGAAGAAACTTCAATTGGTCAAATAAGGATATCAGTGAGTGATATAGCTTGTAAGTGAAGTAATGACGGACCTTTCGAGACCTCCTGCTCTTCCGACCATAGATACCACTGAAGAATCCACTGGTGGAGAAGGCTAAGTGCTCCAAATTTCATCCGAAGCTTTGAAGCTTCCTCAAAGAAACCTCTCCATTCATACCTATGAGCAGCGACCTCAACAGGGTCTATATACCAAGCCTCTGTACGACTAGGTTGAGGAGGCAGCCAAGCCTCTAGAGCATTGTTCGAAACCTTAGACCAAGGAAGATCATATATATATTTGTCTGACTTTGGTAGAGAATTCCCTTCGAGGGGTAAAGGGTCATTATCATATGTAAAGCCAGGACTCGGGTCTGTGTATTGACTAGCAATGTCTACTTTAAGAAAGTCAGTACCCCAAAGACCACAAAAGGAGCGTTTTAGCGGTGGCTACTTTTAATTTTATTTGTAGACCAAGGACTTGTATTGAAATAGGAGTAGGGGCGGTTCCCATCGGTACCCTCTTTATACCTATAGTCATCATATTTATCGATGCTACACTTGGGCAAAAATGTGGCTACTCAAATTAATGATAGGTACTGGGGAGGGAAAGTGTAAGAGAAGTGTAACCCACAATTAAAAGCCCCATAGCGGCCTGGGTTATACCTCATCAAATCATTCTGCATAGCTTGCATACGCTTCCTATTCATTATCTTCTGAGCTTCTGTAAAATGTGGAGCAGCCATTCTAGAGCTTTCACCAGGGTATGGCCGGGGATTCGTAATGGACATTGATATAGGCCTAATCTTCCTAGTTGTAGCAGTAAAATCAGTGATAGGCTGGCCAAGATGAGAATGGCCTTTATCAGAGACGAAAGTTAAGGATGAGAGAGATCTAAAAGGATAAAATTGGAGACCAGAGGAGAAAATAAAACCACAAGGTCCTATTTATACTTAGTGGTGATAAGTCAACCAAAAACGTACGATGACTACAGCAACATTATTTGTAAGGAATCGGTAGTCTCCGCAGCACAAGCTGCGCTAATTTACTCATCCTACTGGATAACACATAAGCGTCAATAGCATGATTTTATTATTACTGGAGTCCCCAACCTTGGTAAATCTTGAAAGACTTTACTAGAGCTATAATACCCGTCGTGAGACCATAAGGCATCACTCGCAATGCACGCCACGAGCCACGCACAATTCTCGCTCACGATTAATCAATCATAATACAATTCTCACTCATAACACACACCCTAGGGGAACAAGTATTAGAGTAGTGATCAACATTCATTTCAAATTGTCTCTACATGTAATTACAGCCACTAGCTAATTAGAAAGTATCTATAAAGTCTAGTAGGTATGCATGCCTTCATATCTAACAAAAAGAACCAACTCCCAACTTTTCACCAAATAAAAAAAAAAAAACGGCATAGCGGATGTTGCCGAGACGAGAAATATGTATGCAAATGCACATTAGCTATCTATGCCATATTTGCAAAATCAAAAATCAAAACGCCCCACCCGACCAAAGACAAAAGCAAATACAGAGCAGGAAAACCGAGATTAAATATCATAAGGAACTTTTTCCTCCGTAAACAATCCTCTGAATTAATAAACTGAAAACCGTCTCATCTCTCTCCCCGCAAGCCTATCCAATCCTCCCTCAAGGTGGCTCTCCCTCCTTAGCTCCGGCAACTTCGCGACCTCAGCGCGTCTGAGTATCTCTAGATACGCGTTCAGACTCCCGTTACTAGTCTCAGCGGGGATAGGTGAGCTTCTGGGCCGCTTATCACTACCCCTAGGTGAACGAGTGAGGCAGTGGTCCATATCAAAATCCTTGACGGTGGCCTCTCCGTCCTCGAGAGTGAAAACACCTTCCTCCCCAGCAGCAGCTGCGGCTCTCTCCTTCACAACGTCCTCGGGGTATAGGCGGTCCAATCGGCGTTTATGTTCGTCAAGAGCGTTCTGGTTCTCGACGATTTTGCGAAAATTATCATCGTCATCATCCTCACTCCAGACAAACTCATCAACGCCGTTAGTCCCTGCACTCCCACCACTCCAGAGTGACCGCTGTTCCTGCTCGTCGTAGTCTACCATATCCAGTATTTTATTTTTACGCTCGATTTCCCTGATGAATGCCTTGCTGGCTTCTATTGCCGATAGGGCATGGTCTGGAGTAGTATCAAGGGACTCGTCTTTACTTTCGGCGCTAGCTTTGCGTTGCTGACGGACATATCCAACAACACGCTCCCAGCGGGCCAGACGAGAATCTTTCCCAATCTTAGATACAGCATCCGTAGTTAGACGCGGTCGTTTGTAGGAGCTAGGTCGGCGGGAAGCTTGGTACTGATAATTCGAATTATTGGGGTACGAAGGAACATTAGGGGCTGGAGGGCGGGATGAATAGATTGTTGTGTTTCCTCTAGGAACAGCTTGCTCGGAAAGCAGTACCTGCTGGATAGGTGGGTTTATTGGGACCGGTGGGATAAGTGTTGAGTGGTGATGATAATGGTTGTGCATATGCGAGGTTACCGGGGGAGGCGATGCGGGAAGACAGATCGCTGGATGAGGATCATTCGGGGTCAGAACCATAAAAGCCTGTGGGAGGAGGCATACTGGAGCGCCAGATGGCCTGGGAGGCTGTTGGACTATTGTATTGTAGTGTGAAGGCCGAAATTGCTCAGGTTGATAGTGATATTGCTGGTGCTGTACAGGTGATTGCATGCTGTTCAAAGCCTGTCGGGCTGAGCGGAGCGCGTTTGACACATCCATATAGTTCTGACTTTGGGGGTGGAAGTGGTGTCGGATAGGTGACGTTGGGGGGGTAGGAAACTGCTGCGCGGAAGCTGGAGGAATGCTGCTAGTAGAAGTAGCATTTGCAGAGGCAGCCGTCAGATGGTGGAGGAGCTTGAGTTTCTTCATTGCATTCGACATGTTGAGTATATAAAGCTGCGGAAGCTCTTTATGTATATATGTATGTTTATTATCTGTTGATACTACCTATGTGTGTAGATAGAGTTCAAAAATAGGTGGGTGTGTTTATAAGCTCTAGACCGTAGGCTGAGTAAATAAAAACTGGGTGGTATTTATTGATATTACAGGATGCAGGGAGGTTCTGAAAGGACAAGATTAAGACCAGCAAGACTGATGGGGGGCACCAAACAGTTATATACAGGGACAGCGAAGAGGAGAAAGCCCATGGCGAAAAGGGGTGTGGGTGTTGGGGGGCAGTATAGAGTAGAGCAGAGTGAGCTGCATAACCATAATTATCGAGGAAACACTATGGTCGCAAAGCAAGGTCAGACACGCGGCTCTGCCCGACAGGGGGCTACATTGGCATGCGAAAAACCGGAGGTCTTGTCAAGGGAAGTGACGGACCGGAGGGAGTCGTCGCTTGATGATCCATTGCTCGATGAGTGTGAGAGAATTGTCAAAATCTAGATAAGTGACAGGGGCCGTGGGACTGTGCTCAGCGTGCGCTGACAGCTGCCCCCCAATACGGGTAATACCGGCCATGCTGCGGAGATGTTGTCCCACCCTCAACAGACATCGGGATGGATAATCCGCATTGTCTTAGGCCCCACGCAAAGCCAGCAGGAGCAGGTTGCTACATGTAATACTACTAATCTTTCCTCTGACTTCCAAGTAGGAAAGAAGAAGAAAAAAAAGGGAGGCAAAGGGGGAAAAAAAAAATTTGACTTCGCTACCGGAATCCCACCCTTGCCCAAACGATCCCACCAAGTCGTATCTGGTGTTTAGTCTTTTTATCCCTAATCTCGTTAAAACGTCTTACCACGTCGACTTTGTTCGCATACAGGGAGAAATACGTGGATGTGGTATGTTGGTCAGGTCACACACAGATGATCGTAAAAAAAAGAGTCGTTCTGCTTGCGCAAGAGTAACTAGCTCGCCTCCCCCCGCGATTATGTACAATGATGATAGATGATAGTGATTCGATGTAGAGTAAGGCCTCTTCTGATCCTCTATCAAGCTTCTTTCCACTCAAACCTGGCTAGTAGCCCCTCAAACCCCTCTTTTCTTCCTTTTCCCTTTGGTTTCCTCAGGTAGAAAGAAGAAAATACAGCTTGTTGTCATCACAAGGGTAGAAACAAAAAGTTATATGGTAATCTAAATGTATGTACAATGGTTACTGCACAAAGGAGCTACATTCTCAGATGATGATCTTGCACTTTGCTATTCTCGAGACACAGGGCGGCCAAAACACCCTCACTTCGTTGCCGCTGGCTACATGAAAGCGACGAAATATCTCATTAGTAACCCATCTTACACGGTGTCATGTAGATCACGGGTACCTGAGCACCCGGAGTAAGATTTTTTGATAATACATGTAGATTTCATAGCTTTGTATTTGTGCGTGAAGAATAAGTGTGTGCATGTACGTCTATGTGTGTGTGGGCATTGCCCAGTCACTGCCACTACCTTCATCAATACGGATATGTTTCTGCCTATTTTCAGTCCTCAGTCATACTTTGTTTTCACATTACCCGCAAACAAACAAACAACCAAATCCTCGAATCAAAGGCTGCCTCAAGTCCGATAGGGCAACAAACAGGAATGTGCGTGCAAATCGGGTGAATTCGGGCCAAAGTATTGAGGCTGAAAACCACGCGGATAACGCCACAAATACCGGAATCCGGATGATCTGATCCCCCGCCGTCACCGAATGATAAATTTTTTGGTTCCGAGTTGAAACCGCCGTCACTTCCGAAAATATCATCAGTTTTTCCACCTGATTTTTTTACGTGTCCTTTCTCAACAGGGAACTAAAGCTTTTAGAGATTGGTCGATTAGCTGCCACCTGACCATTGGGATACTATTGAACCGAGATTCTTGAGGCATACATGTAATAGTCAATTGTTCCGGTCTTGGTAGGTAATTGAGTGTAGTTGGTTTAAACTTCTACTATAGAGATACATGTAGTTTCGTGTTTAGTTGAAAGAACTTGTGCACGTGATCTCCAAGTTAGGTCAGGGCTAGGTTTCACATACTAAGTTATCTCCCTATAATATTATAAAGAAAATTATCACGGGGCGAGGTCAAGTGTCTACCTACATGTAATATTGCCCTACTTTCAGGCGCTGCGGGGTTCTAGCCGTTGAGAAGTCAAGGTATACTGTTGCGCCCATGGAAAAATCAGCCCAGAATAAAGTACGAGTACCTTTTCCCCCAATTGAAATTAGTCACAAAGCACACAAAAGTGAGAGAACGGCACGGCTTTCGTGCTGAATGAGGGAGATAGCGGTGCATATCAAAGTATGCGCATCCCCCCAGACATTCCGTTTACTTTCCTTCACTCTTATGTATGCTTTATGCTACCTTCTCAGGGACAAAACTTGTTTTATCAGCCCATCCAGCATCAGGCCTCTTCCTCGGATGTATTCATCCAATGCGTCTATTGCCTTAATACTAACTAACAGCGCAATGTACTTGGGTTCTCTCTGAATACAGAGGTGGTATGATAGCCCGCGGGCCATTGTAACGATCAGCCGCGAGTAAGGTTATCAGATCTGACGTTTCAGCCTGCAGGGACCTGTTACAGTATTTTTTAATAAATCATTCGACCGCTATCCACGGAAAATCTCTTCGGTAGCTCCCGAAGACGGGATTAATGAAGCCCCTTAGCTTTCCGTGCAGTATTCTAAATCGATCATAGAGTAAAATTCATGATAGAGGTGAGTACCTATCGTTTTATGATCGTCAAGTTGTGTATGCTGGATCGACAAAGTGAAACCTCACTCTGACATCACATAGATGATATCTAATAGTTACCTCATACCTACCTCATGGGCTGTCTGAGTAGATATATTCTCGTAGTCAACGCTAGAATGATTCGATTTTTCCGTTTTCCCCACAATTAGAGTGTTCCACCATCGTCCCACTATAACCTTGAGTCAAAATATCTCACCGGGACAATTTCTTATCTTCGTTTTCGTAAATCTGATCATCTCATACGATTTAATCCGTTTGTCCCCCCGAGGCAAGAAGTAAGTCAAAGAGTGGAAGGAAGCTCTAAAGAACAAATATATCTATTCTCCTAGGAGTTGGTCGAAAAAAGTTTTTTTAAAATGTCATCAACACACAAGGTACCTTTCCAATATGCCAATGAACTTTGTAGCCTACTACGCATCAATCTCCTCTCATTCACCCTACTACCCCACTCACTCTCCACACCACCGTCCAGTTCCGTTCGCGCATATCACCTTCCCCCCAGACCCTCCTCACAACCATTCTGATGTGGAATGTCAATCACAGAGCAATCCTACCCATGGTCAGAAAGTGACTACGGACTCAGCGGGCTGTCGTGACCCCAAGCTTGAGAATAGCGGCCCTGTTGCCAAAGACTCTCTCGCTGCTGAATCACTGCGCTCCGGAGGTTCCTTCTCAGCCGGGAACCCAACCGGGATTTCAGGCGTCCGCGGGTCTGCTGCAACATTTACCGTCGACCCCACTGAAGGCGGAAGTGTGCATGTGCTCCATGGGAAGAAGGAAGATCTTGGTTCCGAAAAAGCTAGCCACCCAGATAGAAATATAATGGAGACGAACTCTAGCGGAGGGTTAAGTGCGTTGAAATATTCTGGAGGGGGTGATAGTTCTGGCACTGAAGGACGAGGGTCCCGTCATACTGCTGGTGCTGATGGCAGCAGCAATGACACTAGGGACTATGAAACTCTTAAGAACAAAGTTCCCAACACTACCAATTCCACAGAGACATTGGAACCTGGTTTAGATTGGTCCAAGGTTTCTAAAGACACACATTTAACCACCGATATCGGTGGCCCTAATAACCCGGGTCGGGCTGCAGCAGTTCATATGGCTGGACAGGCAACAAGGCAGGACCAAGGAATAGGACACAGTGGTGGAAATATAGGTGATAGCAATAATACTTTTGATTTATTGAACGCGAGTGAGAGAGTTCCAGAGGTAGAGGATCCAAGTAGGGGCTAAAAGGTATAGCTCTTGATAGTGCTTGTTTTAGTATACATGTATTTCTTATTCCCTTTAACGTATGTGGAGTCCTCTTGTGTTGGATTTTAAGCGTTAGAGAAAGGTATGAGTTGTATTTTTAGGGTACCATGGGATTCAAAGAATTTTCTGTTATTAAGAGAAAAAAGCCTTAGCTATACTGTTCGCACACTTACATGTGCCTCTATATCTGTTTGTGTACTTAGGTTACATTTTCCTAGGGAAGGTGTACCCTTAGTAGCTATCCTTCCAATCATACTCAATCCAAGCAGCAGTACCACTAGCGCACTCAGATCCAATCAATTTCTTCACCAAATACAGCGCTCCGTCAATCCCACTAGATACCCCCCCACTAGTAATAACGTCAACCCCCAAATCTTCCTTACCTCCCTTCAATACTTGTTCGACAACTCTATCCTCGACTACTTCAGCACTTCCGCCATGATCCTCGACCAACTCCTTGAGCAAAGTTCTCACATGGTGATGAGTAGTGAGCTTCATCCCATCCAAAATCCCTGTAGTAGCAAGAATCAAACTCCCTGTGCAAACGCTCATAATCACCTTCCTCTTCCCGCTAACCATGCCCACATTTGAGCGTGTGAATGAGCGTATCCAGTTCAACAATTTTTCGTTCCGCATCTCGATCCGCGATCCACTGCCGCCAGGTATGATGACAACGTCCCAATTCGCCGGATCCCCTGCAGGGGAGAAGATGTCGATGTCCCGCATCATGGTATACCCCTTACCGTTTGAGGTCTTGAAGGTGGGCGTTTCAGATAATATTGAAACATCGAAAACCATGCGTTCCGGGTTGGGAGGTGTGGCTGTAGTACTTGCTGGTGGGAATGGGGGATTTTTACTGGAGAGTGGTGGGATGGCTGCAACGGAGAGGATCTCAAGGGGGCCTGCGAAATCGAGGAGTTCAACGCCATTGAAGCTAGTTACGTGATGTTAGAATGATATGTATAGCCCTGACTGGAAGGGGTTGGTTACACGATGAGGGCCACTTTGGTTTTCTGCATTTTGGATGCTTTAGTGTGAATCAATAGGATATATCACCTGAAGGGAAGAGGAGGGGTCTTAAAAGGGTCTTTTCTCACTTGAAACTTGCGATGGAAAGGCTTGTGATCGTAGTGAGCAAGTAATATATTATATGGGAGAATGTGATCCCATTTGAGTCATGATGAAAGGGAACCTGGATATCTACATATCTCTTCTACATGGGAATATTTGCCTACAATAGGTATCCTCAACTCCACCCTGTAAGTATCCTTTGGGAGAATTTAGAGATCAGTTCTCAAGTAAGATAGGGTGGGAGCACGAATGTAGGGAATGCCCCGCAGGAATGTAGATCCATTCGTTGTGGCGTCGTATCACGTGTGTGGAGGTGTTTTGTGCCACTTTCGTCGCTGCCAAACTCAACGCGCTCTACTAGCTATCCACCATCACCGCCATCATTATATTGTTTGTTATCCGCAAATATTCATCACCACTATCGGGCAGAATATGTTTCGCCCGTTGTCCCTTTGGCAACAGGTTCCTTGCCCTGCTCTCGAAGCTAGGGGTAGCTGCACTGTCACCCACTGCTTATTCTCACACAACCTTCCCCCACCAGCTTCATTAATATCAGTGCCGCCAGCTTTGCCAGCTCAAACAAACTCATCCACAGATCCACGGATCCAAAAGAACTTAGGAAGCTCTGTTAAAAATTTTGTAACTACCCGTGATACAACGCCCACGCCCTCATCTGGAGATCCAAGACTCCGAAAGATTATACAAACCGGCTTCGGAAATAGCAGCAACAGCGAGGAAAAGAGGGAGAGCAAGAGGCGTAGGCTTTCAGATGACGAGGATAGCATCTCGTCGAGCAGTTCTAAGAGCGGTGGCATTTCCTTAGTGGATACTCCAGCCCCCGCGGTCAAGAGAACAAAAACAAAGGTTGAGACCGCTGGTTCTGCTGCTGTAGGGCCAAAGTCGATTCTAAAGAAAAGTTTGGCGGTTACGCAGAAAGCCCCTACACCCACACCAAAAACTATCGCCGCATCAAGAATAGCAGTACCTGAAAAGAATTCAAAAAAATCCCTGCCATTGTCAGTACCAGTTACAAAACCAGCTACTTTGGGTGTGCATCCCCGCCCAGTCCAGAATACCGCAGTAGCACCTGCAAAGCCTGGAAAAGCGGAAGGGGCCGGAGAGACCGAAAAACCTTTAGCTTTGAACCCAAGGCTTGTTCCGGTTTCTCCTGCGAGCCATGCCATAAGACTACAGTTGTTGACACTGCTACACAAAGAGTATGTCCGCCTCCATGAAGGAAGGGGGGACCCTCAAGAAATGCTACGGCTTGCGTTGGATGAGGAAGAGAAGGTTGCTAGAGAAATGAAAAGTATATACACGCAAGCCATGAAAAAAAGGATTGTAAAGTTTAAGAACACTGCTGTTGCGGATTACCAAAAGGAACAGGAAGAAAAAAAGAAACAAACTGCACGTGAGGAAGAAGAAAGGAAGCGGACAATGACGATACACGGTGTAGCTGTCGATAATGGCATGGATAATAGCAAACCTCCACTAGTTACTGGCTTAAGTCCTGTAGAGGAGCTGAACGCATTGGGAACTATTATACAATCCCTTGAAGAACTTGGGAAATATAGGTATATACTTGAACCGCCAACAGTTGAGGAAGTTGAGGTTGCGGCGAAGGGGATGAAAGCTGCCGGAGGGTGGGAAGCTTGTGATCGTTGCAGTAGCAGGTTTCAGGTTTTTGATGGCAGAAGAGAAAGTGATGGACAATTAGCAGGGGGGGGGAACTGCACCTATCACTGGGGAAGGGCTGCTTGGCCGCCAAGTAAGTTTTTACCTATTTATATATGCCAACAGTTCGATGACATTAACCTAACTATATATAGGGTCAAGTTCAACCTATGCACCTAGAGACAACGATAAAGTATTTACTTGCTGCCGACAGAGAGTTGGCCAGTCGACCGGGTGTGTCACTTGTGAGAACCACGTTTACAAAGTCAGCGAAGCAAAACGGTTGGCCGCGATCTGGCAGTTTGTAAAGACCCCGTGCCCTCAGAACCCACAGGACCTATCTCCTGGAGAGAGAACCCCTAAGAAAAAATCTATTGAAAGGGCTATATGTCTTGATTGTGAGATGTGCTATACAACCCAAGGAATGGAGCTTATCCGCATTACAGCAACAGCGTTCCCTTCTGGGGAAGTGATTGTAGATGCTCTCGTTCGTCCTCAAGGAGGAATTCTGGATCTCAATTCCCGATACTCGGGCGTTTTCCCAAAACATCTTATGGAGGCCACACCTCATAAAACGGGCCCTTACCCGCCCATGCCTATGTCATCAGATTCCTTCATCAACCCTACCTTAGTAGTGATACCCAGCAATGATACAAATGAAGAGACTTTACCGATCTTATCTTCCCCTGAAGCAGCAAGGTCATTGCTACTGAGCTATATAAATTCAGAGACACCTATCCTCGGCCATGCACTGGAAAATGACCTGAATGCGTTGCGCCTGTGTCATCAAACGATCATTGACACAGCGATTCTCTTTCCTCATAAAAACGGTTTCCCGTTGCGAAACAAGCTCAAGTGGCTAGTGGAGAAACACCTAGAGAGAAAAATACAGGTTGATGGAGATACCCCTCAAGGTCACGATTCTAAGATCGATGCGAGGTGTGCTGGGGAGCTTGTGAGATGGATGATAGCGGAGATGGAATCAAAGAAAAAGAGATACCAAGTCAGACCAAAGGTGCCAAAGAAGGACCAGGATCAGAGGATGGATTTGGATAAACCTGGGGAGAGTGGCGAGGTGGTTTTAGAGTACTAGACTGAGACTTGATAGATAGGTCAAGGACCTGTTTTGCATGCGGAGTTTTGGGTTTGATAGATTGTCTGGGCTATACGGAGGTTCACTACATATAGCATGTGATTCTGATGTTATGTACTTTCATCACCTTCCTTTGTTATCAGACTAGTTAGAATCATATTATAAGTGAAATCAGGGATTAGAAGATTTTAAAGACGCAATTTCTTTGAGCCAAAATAGATGACACTACTAACAGGTCTGTATGTACTCGTACAAGCCTCACAGCTAGATAATATCCGGTTTTTAGATATCGTTCTTTCTTGTCATTTCTTTCTACTATGGGGTATACAGAAAAATTCGTGGTGTAATTCTATATCACGTATCATTAATACTATGGCTAGAATTTCTTTTACTTGTTCTATATTTCTTTCAGACACATTTGTCCTGGCCGACCACAAGTTTCAGGATTGTCTGCCATCCGAATAAGGAATTTTAGAGACAACCATGAGAATTCCACTTGTCACGCATACACAATTACAAAATGGAGACTTTGATCCTTTTGGCTCACGAAGTACTAATATCGGGATTAATGATATTATGAATACGTCGAGAAGGCAGAAACCTCAACACGGGTTTGGTAGTTTCTCCCGAGGGCTAACACCTAACTCGTACGCTACTAGTAGAGGCTAAAGTGGGCATGAGACGGGGGAACAATAGATTCAGGGAACAAAGACATCTCATTTTGACCATCGACTTTTTTTTATAACAAAGGCCATGTAGAGAAAGCGCTATTATACAGGTCCTCTAAAGCCTGAGGTATTCTAGGATGTAAGAATTAAATTTTTAAATTTTTAAAAAATTTCGGATGTAAATAATCTCAATATTATGAGTCTGTCTTTTTAAAATTACTTGTGAGTTAAGGTCAATCTCGTTCTTAGATTCTGATTTATGTTTAGCTCTGCTACAGCGGTTTCCTCCCTCCCTCACTTTCTAGACTTCTTCTAAGAACAAAGAATTATATAAACCCCTGTGACTTGTACAACACTTAGAGTTAACCCCCACCCCCTGGAAAGCAAAATATGCGAATGAATAGCCGGGTTTGATACCCGAATATAAACAAAGGATTATAGCAAGTAATCAACCAAAGTTTGCTAAACAATGTAGGCACTCTGTTGTTTGTTAGGTCGAATATGTATACTTAAAGGACACATGCAGTCTAGAATAATGAGGTCTAGTTAAAACCAACTTTTTACTAGAGGTTCTCAAGCAAGCCTCAATCATCGAAATGGCCTTCCCAATCACCCTCCCGGCGCATCCCAATGCTGCCTATATCGGTGCGTCGGCGTCAGCTGTCAGAAAAAGAGCCCAGAGGGAATTACGTCAAGAAGAGGTATTCAGACGACGCACATTTGACCTCTATTTCAGCAAGAATAACATTCAGGCCTTTACGTGGCTAGTTAGAGATACTATAGTTGCCTTTGTAGACCCAAATCTCAACATTGGGGTGTGGAGACTCTGGAACGATACGCTTAGAATTCACACCTATTCTGTTATGAGCGATCAAGAAGGAGGCCAAAGGTGGTTCCGCCGGGATGCTGGTCGTCAGTCTAGAGACGTAGTTTGTAACACGGATTATTCACTTCGCCATAATATGTATGTAAATTTCGATCATTGAAGACTACTCGGGAAGGACTGATATGTTTGATTGGCTACATACCCTGGGTTAACCGTGCACTCTTATTCGAGACTTACTAACTATCAATATAGGATGTCTGGTATAAATACGAATGCCCAGATTACGGCGATGGTAATTCAAAAAGCCGCGTATATCAGGGAAATGAATACCAACCATCTACATGCACTCACCTATCTCGAGAGCGACGATCTCGGGAATAAGATAGGTGCCTACCTCCGCTGGAATGCCAACCAATTCGCGCCTCCACTAGTTCGAATAATTGAAGAATTCGAGGATCTATCAAAGTTAGAAGCCGGCCAATCTATTCCATCGCAGCCATTGACACTTGATTGGGTTCTCCGAAAAATCACCCATCCTCTTGCAGATCCTGGACCTCTCACACATATCGAATGCCAGTACTGGATAGATATTGGTCCGAGTGTCATACCAGCGCCAACAGCGGTTTCGATTGGTCTACTGGCAGACAACCTTCAAACCTTGAAGCTACAGGTGGGTGCTATGGAACATGTCAGTGGTGTGCTAAAAGGCCATCATGGTAGAGAAGCAATGGGTGAACGGTACTATGTTGTGGATCGTGATACACTCTTGGGTTGTCTAACGGCACCTAACCCAACACCACAAATGCTGTTTCTCCCAGAATTTTTTTCCGAGCTATTCAGTAGAGCCCCAGGCGTACAGACTTTACAACACTTCGAATTAGTAGCCAATAATTCTATGCCATATTGGGAGGCCTTTTGGTGCCCTCCGGGATTTGTAATGGCTATGCCAAGCATCAGACATATTATTACCAACTTGAAGATTAGCAGTTTTACTTTCCAAAACCTTCAGCTTCTCCATGATTTCCTGCAGGGAATGAGCAGAACACTCAAGGTCTGTCACTTGCAAAATCTACGCGGTTCATTTCATGGAGATATGACCCTCGCTGGTATAAGTCCATGGGCTGCTTTGTTGGAAATGTTTGATCAGAGCCTTTTCCCACCGGGTGCTCTCATGCCATTCCCTAACCTCGAGGAGCTACATATTGAGAATATACAAGAGGAAAGGTATTATAATGGTCCTGGTCCTTTAATCGCGGGTATACCACCCCAAATTGGCTATTGGGCCAAATGGGATGCTACAGCGATCCAAGAGAACCCTTTTACTGGTGTAGGCACTGCTATGTTCCCATTCCCGATCACCTGCGAACCTGTACATGGATTACTTCGAACAGGGGTACGTCCTCTGACTAGTACCGGTGGTGTTATTCCAGCAGTCCCAGCTATAGATTATGTTGCCCAAGATCCATTCTACACCGGTGGAAACGCACCAATTATTACAACTATGCCTGTTCAGGGGGTTCCCGCAGAGCCGGCCAGGCCACGATACTGGTTCCATTGAGTGGGGAGAATACCTTTGAAGGAGCGTGAGAGATCTTATGGGAGAGCGGAAAGAAATTATGTCTTACTTACGATGATACTAATATGGAATTTTGTTTCTTGGGGGGGATATAAATAAAGGGGAATCGAGTGCTAAGGACACATTCGAAAGCTCTTATTCCTTGGCCCTCTACTCTTTTCATCCTTTGAATACTATTTTCCACTATCTTCTATCTGTTTAATCCGTGTTTAAGTTAATTTAGTGGGTTTTTGAGCTCAACTTGGCTATATGCATCCCGTGCTGTAAAATAGTCGAGTGATATCTTATGACCTTAATTATATCCTTAGGTTGGTCTCGATTACTTTTACATTAAGGGTATTGAATCACTATAGATATAGCTTGCTTATATGATGAATCTTTTATTGTCTATCAGACTCTTCAAATATTGGCCAAAGAGGTTTATTTATTTTGAACCTCCTGGGTCTTACCTTGCACAAGTTTGAGATCTTCCCGGGGGCCCTGGCCATGTAGTGCGATTACTTGGGTAGGCTGTATATATATTATAACATACATATAGTTTATAGTTATTCAGGCCATAGTTTATAACTGCATGTCACATTATGTACCCAGAAATCAATAATGATTTGATTTAAAAAAAAAAAAATAGTTTATAGTTATCATATCATGAGCATGCCGAATACTCTACCTGTACGGAAGCGTAAATCGGTCAAAAGTATTTTTCCCGCCAGTGGTAAATTAAAGTACAAAAACACTAGATTCCAGCACCTTAATGTATTTATGTCAAACACTCCTAACTAGCACTAGTTAATTTAATTAGGTAGCAAAGTCACTAAGCCACTAGAGAGGTAAGCCACTATCACTAATGTCTAAGCACCTGTCTCAATAAATTAGTTTTGACTCAAGTACAGGGTGCTAAATTCAGTGAAAAGAGCATGCACAAGCGCTGGAATCTAGCGTTTTTGTACTTTAATTTACCACCGGCGGGAAAAATACTTTTGACCGATTTACGCTTCCATACTACCTACCCTTTTAACATAAGACTTTACAGTTTACGCCATACATAGATCGGAAGTGCTAAATGCCGAGCCAGAGAAAGTCATGGAATTTTGTAAGTGCCATGCGTAACGGGATATTACTGGTGAATCTAACTCTGTGTAATGAATTTTCTTTAAAAGTAGCCATATATTTCCCAAGTGGGGGGGGGGGTTTCCTATAGGTTATAGGATGTGCGCAACCAGAGATTACAATATACCCATGAGGAAATGGCCTCTTCTAATGTCTGCTATATCTTTTCTACTATACAAATTCCCATTGTCATCACCAATCTCACTCTAGTTCATCACTCGCCCCCCTCAACTCTAATCGGTGTATTCCCAAAGCTCTCTAATCCTCTACTAACCACCCCTTCAGCGCCCCCACCCATTCCCAGTTCTCCCCTCATCTTCTCATACTCCTCTCCTGCTATTCTCAGCCGCTCTTGTACCATACCCTCTCTCTCGGCAATCTCCTTCTTTTCCGCTTGCAAGCTCTCTACCATCTTCAATGTCTCCCCCCTCCTAAACTCCATCGCCGCTAATGAATCCTGTAACCTCTTCATGACATCCTTTAAATTAGGTAACGGTGTCACATTTTGTGGCTGCCGTGTTAATAGCTCAAGGTCTGATGCTGCTGACCCAGGTGCATTTGACGAGAATGCACCTTTCCTGATCTGATCACGTTCCCATTCTTCCACCAGACTGTCCTTGGAGACGTCAGAGTCAGCGTCAGAGACTACTCCTTCTGCTTCGTCGATTGCGTCTCGAATCCCCTGGCGGCGGATACGGTCCTGTGTTCGTTGAGCAGATTTACCACCGAGGACAATCCGTTCGTCCTCTATATATTTCTCCATTTCTTCGTCTTCGTCAAGTGGTACTAGCCGTGTCTTTTTCTTCTTACTCTTGAGAAGTATCTCATTAGAGTTGTCATCCGAGTCACCATCGAGTGAGATAAAATTACCCGCTTTTGTTCGCGTTACTTTTTCTGCACGTCGGGCTTTGAGGATGCGAACGAGACCTTCATCCATAATCCCAGTTGTTCCAGTTGGAGCGGCATCCATAAATTTCGTGACGGTGCCTTGGTTCTGGTTGCCTCTCTCTACAACAGCCATTACGTCGTCATCCAAGATCATGTCGTAGTCCCCACAATCTTCATCCTCCACCGGTCCTGGTATAGGTGCTGTAGGTGTGCTGCTTTTTAGTTCTTCGAGGTATTCTTTCGAGTAGCTTGGTCTTTCAGTTGTTGTGGCGTTTAGCTGGTCTATCCCCACAACGCCAGCTGCGAGCCCAGTTTTGCGCGCTGCATTTCGCTCGATTGCTCTTCGGCTTAGGGCGGATTTTTTGGGTATGAATACTGAGGGCTCAGAGTCTGTAGTAGCATCGGAGGGGGTAGATTCGGCTTCGGGACCACCGAAGGATAGACGGAGGGTGGCACGTTTCTTCTTTGTAATTTTTAGACGAGGAGCTTGGGGGGGGGGGGGGTTGGAGTTAGCTTTGAAGATTTGGGATTGAATTGGGGGATTTAAGGTACCTTCTGTAGATTGCTCTGTTGTTTTTTTAAAAGAACTATCCTCCTCCCCTTCATTCTCATCAGCCCCAATCTTCCTAGCCTTTGGGCGACGCGATGCGAACGAAGATCTCATAGTTCAAGATGTGGAGGTGTAGAGTTGTGGAGTTACAGTTGACCTGCGAGCTCCCACAGTTCTTTGAGCTTAGTGACGTCGGGACCCTTGTTGAGTAGCCACACGCGCCAAGGCCTGACAACGCCTAAACCTCAAATCTCCCTCTCATATCGCTCCTTCCCTCCCCACGTTCGTCGTTCTCTACACTCGAATCTCAAAATGCCACAAGCTCAACCCGAACTCAAAAAGGTAAGAGCACATCCTGTGGCCCTAATCGGACGGTAGCTAACGGTATGCAAATGAACAGTACCTCGATAAACGCCTTTTTGTGCAGCTCAATGGCAGCCGCAAGGTGATTGGTGTGCTCAGAGGATACGATGTAACCCCCTCCTCTCTTCTTTCATCCATGTTTTCAGTCTCTGCAGATCTTTTCAAGGCCTGGCTTTTTCTTTTTTGATGTTGGGGGAACTGTAGGCCTGAACGTGATGTTAACGAGGGGCAATCTAGGTCTTCCTAAATATAGTCCTTGATGATGCGGTTGAGGAGAAGGATGGTGGAGAGAAGGTCCGTATCGGTACAGTCGTAATCAGAGGGAACTCAGTTGTCATGTTGGAGGTGCGTTCTAACCCCTCGCTATACCTACTTTTACCCCAACAATACAACTAGACTGACATTATTGGTTCATAGGCACTGGAAAGGATAAACTAGATCTAGAACTGAGGGAAGAGATAAAGGTCGATAATAGAGGTTTGAGAAATTGATAAAATGGAGAAGAGGGATGGAATGCGGTCAGAGCGTGGTAGTAGGGGGTGGAGGGGTCAGGCCGGTTGGCTGGTTGGGCTGGCTCGTGTACACGAACTTATATACAGCTGTCAAAATATTTGGACTGAATACTCAATACCCAAGAACTGTATCCCGTTACTGACCTGTTTCTGGTATATCACTGTTCTATAAATGAACCTACCATCTCAATCTTGAATCTATTGTAGCCCAAATGCCGTGGCCTCCAAAGTCCTGGTAGCTCTTGCTAGACCAAAAAGTACTTTGGTATCTTCTTTTAACTTGCAATCATCGTTAGAATATTCTACCTTGGGGGGATATTCAAGTTTAGTAAACTCCACTATAGTCTACGGGGGGCAGGTCTAGATGGTCCGTAGGCCAAATTAGTCATGAGAATACTATGTGCATCCTGCAAGCCGGGGTTACACCGCAGCGATAAAGTAACCTAGACCTCATTATTGTTGTAGTGGAGAGATAGAAGTGACTATAACTAATACCGTTAAACCCCCGCAAACTACCTTTCTACACGGGATAAAAAGGGAATAACGTCTCTGTTTATATCAGATCAAGTTGTATTTCTACATTGTATCTAAAGCCCCATCAGGATTACTACCCAAGAAAAGGCATCGTAAGTCCAATCGACAAGTATAAGTGAATTTGATGAGAGCTTACGTGAATAGATATAGCTACTATTCATATGCCTTTGCGCTCTTGATAGAGTTAATAGTTCCCAACTACTAAGCCTAAAATAAGAAATAAGAAATAAAAGAGATAGCATGCGTAAATGCTGTATGACTCGTCCTATATCCTATGTAAATATTACATACCTTCTAAATCCCAAATCCCAAATCCCAAAAGGAAAAGCAAAACAAAGCAAAACAAAGCAAAACCAAACAAGTACACCTCAAAGCAATAAAAAAACCAACCTACCCAGCCTTAACCTCCATCAACGGTTCCAAAGCCGGCGCACTCTTAACCTGCTTCGCCTCCAACTCAACCTTCGCATACCACGCGCCACCTGCCAGCGTCAAACAAATTCCAGAAACATTCAACCAACTGACCGCTAATCCCCAAAATACAATACTCAGTACAATTGTCAAAATCTGTTTAACATTTGCCGCCACCGTCATCGTGAGAGCCCCTGTCTTCTTATTCGCCGTAAAACTGATGACATTAAGCGCGAACGCAATAGCACCATTCACCGCCAATATCACCGCATCCCTACTCCCCATATGTTCAGCAGCGTAGACCTCCAGCTTCCCAATCTCGCCGGTAAAGTATGCGTATATGAGTGTCTGGACGAGCGCCAATGGGCTCATACGGAACAGGATTTCGAGGGGGGAGAGTTTGAGGCCGGACGTCTGGATACGGTTCGTAACAACTGTTTTAAGTGCGGCAAGGAAGGCGCCGAGGAGGGTGAGGATGAAGCCGAGTGGGGTGAAATAGTAGTCCCCGAAGGTTGCGAGGGCGACGCCGAGGACTACTGGGATGAGGGAGATGTATGTGAGGCGGGAGTAGGTCTTGGAGAAGAAGACGGCATAGATAATCACAGTGAAGAAGGGGGTGGTTGCTCGGACTATTTGGTGGAAAGGAATTGTTACGAGGTTTCTAGATAGTAGGTTAGTTATTGGTGATATTATATTGAAAGAAATGATCGGTAGGTCGGTTGTGCATATGGGTTAACGGGTTGTGCATGTGGGCTAACGGGTAAGGTTTGGTTTGGGTAATGATATTCTTTTAACCTCAGATATCATTCCCGCATCAAACACTCTATTTTGAGCCCATTTGCTAGGAATGTCTTCTGGGGTTTTGGACGTGGCACGGGTGATGTACAGAAAAGAAGGTGATGAGACATACAATGAGACATTGCTAATTGCGATATTAATCGTGTACAGCATCGAGAACAAGAGCATAATCAAGTTCTCCTGATCCGTAAGCCGTGTCAATTCGAAGGTTCCTCGCATGTAAAATATTGTGCAGCCGATAGAACCACATAGTGCGTGTATTCCTGTTAATAGGTATGGGAATGGGAACTATTTGTAATGTTAGTATGTTTTTGTATGAAATTTCTAGCAGTTGATCATTTCTCCCTTCCCACGGCGTTGTAGCAGGGGGGGATAAATGATTATTACCTTTCCCATAACTGCCTTATTGTAAAGCGTCAACGCCAGGTTGAGTGCAAAGTATATAGTAAGCCATGCATATTTTGCCCGTACCGAATCCTGCGGTTGTTGGGCATCAGATGTGTTTTTTGGCTGTGGAGAAGTGGAAGTTGAAGAGGCGTGAACAGGCAACAGGCGAGTTTTCTGATCAGACATGGTTAACTATTTAAGAGAATGTGGGGAAATAAAGATAATAGTGGCGGAGTAACAAGCTTAAGAGAACGACAGAGAAAGAAAGAAAGGGAAGGAAAAAAGAAAAAAGAGGGATAGTAACAAGTAATTAAGCAGAACTTCCTGGGAATCCGGCACTCTTAAACAGAAGCCCAAGAATCTTGAGTACCACTCTAATCACTTTCTGGGACTGGGAGACGTACCCCCTGTCAATTGACGCCCAACGGCGGCGGCAGATATTCTACATCTAGCGTAGGCGCTGCAGACTCTCATCTGGCGCAGGCCCAGGGTTCTCTTTTGGGTGTGGCTGCAGGGTCAGGGCTGACTGACCGGTTCCTCGGCACCGGAGCTGTCATCTCTTCTCCTGGAATGTTTTGTATCGACGCCTATCATTTATATCTTGATATTTACATGCATGGCTTGGGTGTAATAAGTACTATAGTGTAGACTGTTCTTATCTCAGAGTTGCTTTTACTATATTCACTTCGCAGGCCGAATCTCTTCTCTTCTCTTCTCTTGTTCTGTTCATTCCTCAGATCCCCTATCCTACAAACTCCGGGAGCACTCTCACCTCCCCGCGATGAATTGCCCAACTCGCGATACAAACCCCTCGGGCTTCGAAGGTAAGGCTAGATCCTTGGCAGTGCAGTTTGTGTGCGCGCGCGCGTGTGTGAGATCTACAAACAGAATAGCTAACTCGATCTGTAGGTTACAATCAGAACCCGCCGTACCTTGCGCCGGAACTTACAACCAGAGCCTCACTCGTACGTAAAACAAGCTTTCTTCCCAGGTCTACCGTTATGATGTTGAGTAGAGGGTGAGTGGGGTAATTAGGTTTGTGGAGGAAAGACGGACGGATCTTATAACCTACCATTACATGTGTTGGCACTGTTTATCATATTGTTCCAAAGTATACTATGTCGGTACTCAGCTCCTTTACGTTTCATTCGAGTCTATTGGAGAGAGGGGAAGGAGGGGACTCTGCAGCCCGGGTAGAGCTGGTGGGCAAGATTCCTGGAATGGCTTCCTGCTTGCTTGCTCTATCCGGGGGTGATCACATTTTTTGAGATTTCGGGGGTGCTGACAAAGTTGCTGATAGCATGCTCCTTCCCACTGATAGTCAAGAAATTCCCGCAGGTGCGGGTTCCGCAACATTTCCTGTAAGGTGTCCCCCTCCGGTACGGCTTCAGGCATGAAACATCACTAATAGATTATTCTAGATTTCTATCGAGACAGTAAACCCCCCCTTTCTTCCCTGATGCCCATGCGATACTCAAGACTAACCCCCCCCCACAGCTTCGGTACAGGCGTCCTGATAGCAACCGCATTCGTCCACCTTCTACCTACCGCTTTCACGTCCCTAACTGACCCATGTCTTCCCCCGTTCTGGAACACCTCATACCCCGCCATGGCAGGGCTCATTGCAATGATCTCGGTTTTTGTCGTTGTGACCATTGAGATGGTCTTCAGCACTATGAACGGAGGCTCAATGGGGGGATGCCACTCTGCTGTTCCACTCGCCGGCGGTACACCTAGTCACTCTCGTTCAAACTCTACAGCCGTCTCGACAATTCATGAAGAGGGTCTCGATGGCGGACTCATGAGAGTCATTCCCGCAACGAGAAATAAGCGGAGTGGGAGTATTGGAACACAGCTACAGAAGATTGAAAGGGCGAGTCTGGATTTAGATATTCTCTTGCCGACGCCCACTATAGCCGGAAGGCCTGAGGCAGATGGGGAGGAGAGTGAAAGTGAAGATGATGGAATGGAGCAGGAAACTAGGGCGCTGACAGGAGGACCCCTAAGAAATGGTGGGAGGAGAGTGAGGAGTATGAGTGTGAGCAGTGGATATAGGCCGCAGAGGGTTGGGAGCAGACTCACAGAGCAGCAACAACAACAGAAGAATCTGTTGCAGGTCATGTTGTTGGAAGCGGGTATATTGTTTCATAGTGTTTTTATTGGTATTTACCCTACAGTGAAATTTACTTGTGAGGAGGAATTGATATTAACTACGAGAAATAGGCATGGCCCTCTCTGTCGCCACTGGCTCTAATTTTATAGTCCTCCTCATAGCTATAACATTCCATCAAACTTTTGAAGGTTTGGCCCTCGGTAGTCGCATTGCCGCCCTCTCCGCATTCCCGAAAGGTTCGTTAAAGCCATGGCTTATGTGTCTCGCCTATGGCACGACCACGCCCATCGGCCAAGCCATCGGCCTTGCAACCCGTAAGCTATATGATCCAGCTTCCCAAACTGGATTGTTAATGGTGGGTATCATGAACGCGATTTCCTCGGGCCTACTACTTTTTGCCGGATTGGTGGAGTTGCTGGCTGAAGATTTTTTGAGTGATGAGAGTTATATAAGCTTGACGGGGAAGAGAAGGATACAGGCTTGTGGCGCGGTTGCTGCTGGCGGGATGGGTATGGCGTTGATTGGTGCTTGGGTGAGTTTGAACTTCCCTTGTTGGTGAGAAACGGAGGTTGAAGAATAGAGAGAGGGAAGCATGCTGACTTGATCTCTTCACAGGCTTGATTTATAAAATAGATGGGGCGGGGTTAAAAACAATAGAGGTGGAGGTTTTTCTTATTCATATGGTTTATTTATTCATTATCTAGTTTTTAGGTGTATTTTTATATTTGCTCTGGTTTGGCACTTGCTCATAGCCCAATGAAAGATGTCTATTATTACCCTAGAGCTTTTAGAAATCGCTTCTTTACCTAGAAACCAAAATGGTAATGTTAAGTAAAATTTAGGGTTAATCATACGCCGGCTCATTTTTTGCGGAGTTCTTGGGAGATTATCTTTGAACTTACAGTACCAAAAGAGGGGTGGGATCAGTACGGTGCTCCCGCCAATACGCCAGCGATATGGGGGGAATACGGTATTGGTACAGTAATCTACCTCAAATACTGATTTAATTCGGTATTTGCGACTAAATTCCGTAGTGCTATGGCAGTAAATTCACTCCGTTTTTATACTCTATATGTAGCCCTATTCTAAGCAGTGTAACATCTGATCCTGAGGGTACTTATGCCAAAGAGAGACCCTATGTACGGATAAAAATTAGAGCAGGCGTCTAGTCTATCATTCTATCTTGTGGCACTAACGTAGGTAAACTCTACAATTAACTCCCAATCAGTATTGTAACACAAAACTCCTAATATGTACAGCGTACGGCAAAAAAGATCGAGAAACCAGGGTCTGCTACCAGGGGATTATGGCCAATCCTACTACCAGAATCTTTGCCAAAAACCTAAAGAACGAATAGGAATGCTGATTCTTGTGTCTCGCGTTTCTCGATCTTTTTTACCGTTCGCTGTATATTACATAATAACATTAATCGTTAATGTTTCATCCACAGCTCTACTCAGCTTAGGTAATCCACCAATTACCCAAAGCTCCCAATAAGATAAAAAATTCAAACCTGCTTCAATACAAAGAAACAAATAAAAACACGGACTTGCTATACTATCTGTTTGCATTCGCTGCGACTCCAACTACCGCTACTACCGGTGTAGTCCAACTCACCCCAGACCGGCGCCACAAATATTCCAAGTGGCTTGTTAGACAACGACGTCTCCCATTGATTCTCCCCTTCCATCTTATCCTTTCCTTTCTTACTACGACAGCTTTAATTCAATCTCATGGTATCTAGTGATAAGTTAAGTGCCTCTGTGCTTTACTCTCTACTACCATCTTCACTCTTTACCTACCATCCTCTTATTTACACCCACTCGATCATTTCCTCAAACCTCGATCATTTCCACCCAACCAGTCAACTACACCACCCCCACAATGGCAAACCATAGAAAAGTATACCCCACCTCCCTTTATCCCGCAACTAAAACCCCTCGCACTAACAACCTATAGCACACCGAACCCGTCTTCGAGATGCCCTGGTGGGCACCCAAAACCCTCCAACAAGAAGAGCTAGAAAAGCAACAACGCCTCACAGCCCGTGAGGCCGCCTACAATGCCTATAAAGCGGCGCACCCAGACATGATAATCATCCCCTCCACCAACACCATTCCCACATCCACACCCACAACTTCTGACTTCCTCGAGGTGCGTCGTACCGCTGAAACTGGCACAAATATACACTATCGTAGCCCTGAGCAGAACTACGGGATTGAACCAGTTATTAAAGGTGAAGTATGTGCTATTGGTCTACTTACAGGGGGAAGAGAAGACCCAGGGGGTGGGGAGAAGGAGAGAGGGGAGGCACTAGTGTGTGGGATGCGTAAAAGGTTGTTTTTGGTTGTGTGCGTAGTTGTTGTATGTGCGATGCTTGTTGGTGTTGTGCCAACGATCTTTTTTGCGCTGAGGAAGGTGGAGATTCATAAGGTTCTACAGAGTGGAGATGAGACGGCAACTACGACTAAGACTTTAGTGAAGACTATGGCAACGACCTCGCTTGTTCTTCCGACGAATACTGGTGATGGCTCCCAGGCAAAGATGAGGACGGGGACTTGGTACCTGAAGGTTGAGCCAGATTTGGAGGATCGCCGTGATAGTGAGGTTCCCGAGGCTTGTAAGAGTGGCCTGCAGTTCCATTTAAGTGTCAAGTATGATGAAGAGATGGGGAAGTATAAAGTGAATCTTGACCTCTGGGGACTGGAATCGACGGATCTTATATTCCCACTTGAGTCTGGTAGTGGGTGGATACGTGCTTCGTGGGACAATACGAGGGCTGGGGCGGCTAGTTGTGATACCGTTGAAACAGTCGAGTTGTTGATTGGTGAGAATGATAATAAATTCTTTATTGAGCAGTGAGTGATATCACTTCTCTTTCTTTTATGGATGGGGGTGGGTTGGGGTTGTGGGTTGACAGATTGCTTTTTTTTTAGGGAGTGGGAGGTGGGGAGTGGTTGCCCGGGTTCTAATACCATGAAAAGATCTGGTGGTCGAGGGGAGCACAGGTGTCGTTGGAAGGGGAAGATTAGTTGAGTATAGGTTTGATTGGAGGATCAGCTTTCTGAGTTGTTGGTAATAAACTATTCATCCCGAGCACAACCCAAAGGTTGCAGGTTTGCCTTGGCAAAAATACTTATATAAAGAGTTTAGTAAGTATTTTTCTCTATTCTCCCTCTTTCACTGAGCTATTGAACTAAATTCTTGCTTAGATAGGCTGAGTTCATTTGAATTTTCAGATTTGAAATTGCCGATTGTATAAAGTATCTTCCTTCCCTTACCTTCTATACCCTCTTGTAATAGCATCTTGTATACCCTAGACTATATTTTTCCTTCCCTCTTTCTAGAAAATTCATATAGGATATATATATATCAGTAGGTCTAGTAATCTATCGATATTCGTGAATTTCTCTCTATCTATTACTAGTTTCCTAATATTGTGAATCGACACAGCCAACAAAGCCTACAAGACGACAAATACTCCTAATAAGTGTATTCTCTGGAGCAGTGATTTCGGTAACTGCACTTGTTTATATCTCCTCCCGTACTCCTACAACTATTGTTGTTGATCAGAACGATCCGGAACCCCAGAGGTATATAGCAACCAAAGCAACTATCATAACATAGCCATGAGAAGCACAAAATTAATATTTTTTTTTTTAAACCACACCTAAATCTAAACTAAGGTGTATCTCATAATTTAGGCCATTTCAGGTACATCTTTAGTGGAGTTTTGTGAGAATTGCTTCAGGTTGAACGGTTGTCAAGCATGTATAGGTACCTCGGAAGTTCCGGATCGTTTTGATCGCCAACAATACCTGGAACCCTCTAGATGCTTTAATAATTTAGCTACTATCAATACCGATAATTAATCCATCATAAATACATAGACCCCTAAGGCTAAGATATATACTGATAATTTTGTTTTTCTATCTTAAAATCTAGGTGAACCTACTAGGCTCAATCTAGCTCGTGTGTTTGGGAGCGCTACCTATAACCAGTCTATTATCCCGGTGGTACTCTTAGTAAATTCTTAACAAGAAACTTCTAAGAGTTCTTTTATATTTAGACAGATATGTTCTCCAAAGAATTTAGAGGAAAACTTATTAGATATACACTATCGTCACCAAGAGGGATGGTTTACACTTTCTTAATACAGAGGCCTGTATCACTATAACCGTCATATCAACGCAATTGCGACAACAAAAAATGGAAAATGGAAAAAATGAAAGAAAAAAAAACTAGGAGCTTATAAAATAATCAGGCATATTAAAGGTATGGCTAACTGGTTAGTAGTAACCCTAATTAGGCCACAAATATAGCATTTATTGGAATCACTAATTTGGAAAATAAGAAAAAAGTCAAATAGTGATAGAGCTATGTAAAGCTTATAACTTATCATACATATTAATAGTTGTAGTGAAGCCCTATTTTATTATAGAATTAATTCTTTTAATTTAAATTGGTACTGACAGTTTTAGGTAGAGAGTAAGAGCTCCCTTAAAGGACCTTGTAAGGTAAAATAAGTAAGTCTTCTACATAGTTTAATTTATGTTCTTTCCCCACATTTCTATTTATTTAATTATGGCTATTCTTATTTATGTTTTTTTTTCTTATAGCTCTAATTAGGGGTATCTACCTACCAGTCACCCTTTAATATGCCTAGTTATATCATAAGCTCCTGGATCATTTTTCTTTGCACTTTGTATTTTATTTTATTTTCCATTTATTTTTGTCGCAATTGCGTTGATATGACAGTTATAGTGATACAGGCCTCCGTACCCTTAATACGAGTATCTACTTGTACATCAAAAAATTATCAACTACAATCCCCAGCAAAAAAACTCCAATATCTCAAGTGCTACGGTATAATCTCTAATCAGTATCCTCGTCCTCGTCCTCGTCCTCACCCCCATCTTCATTTTCATTTTCATCTTCGCCTCCACCTTCATCTTCATCATCCTCATCTTCTACTTCTGCCTCTACCTCTACCACCTCTTCCCTATTCTCATCTCCACTATCTTCCTCTCTCTCCTCCTTCCACCTCCTCCTCCTACTAAAAGTACAAGATAACCACCCCTCTCCACTCAAAAACCCCCATTCCGTATCCTGCACTCTAACTCTATTCCCTTCATCCCAAAAATACCGATGTGTTGGCCCATCCCCAGACTTCCAATAAAAAGACCCATTCACTAACTCAACTCTTCCTGTTTGCTGGAATGCAAGGCCCCTACAAGGTTTTCGCCCTCCTTCAGCATAGTGAAGCTTGAATAGCTCTGTGAGTTTCGTAGAGCGGTGAACCTCGTGGGTCGTTATATGACCAAATGAATGGACTATATTTATCCGCAGAGAAGTTTCCAGAGGCTGAGTAGGGGTTAGAGGTTGAACTTCATCAATACTATCCTGTGTTGGAGCTTTTGAGGTGGCTTTGGCTCGGGGCGTCGGCAACACCGACACTGGTGTTTTTGGAGGTCTAGAAGCAGTACTACTTTGTCGACGCTGAACTGGGGATGGCTCTGGGTCGGGTTCTGGGGATGCGGTTTGGACAAGGAATTTCTTTTGTCTTTTTGATTGACTAGATTCTAAGCGTTGTGAATGGCGCTTTCGAGGGCGGGAAGGTGTAGAGAGGCTATCCGTACTGCTATCCACAACCATGAAGCCAACGCCACTAGATCGTGAGACGTTACGAGAGCGGCGTGGTCGGTCCATGACCACAAATCAAGAACTATAGGTTGTTTCGGTGATGCCTAAGGAAGCTCTAGAAATCTGGAAATAAGAGTCTGTACTCAAACAACGTTTACTTTTTGTCGTAGAAGAGAGCTGGTGTGTGCCATAAACAGCTTTGAAACCGATGAGAGGATAACGAGGGAACCAAAGCTTGTAAGCAGTAGATTGAAACCCGAGACTGGTAAAAGATAGGTGGCGACAGTAAGAAATGATGAGATGAGTCACTGGATAAGTCGTGTGGAAGCTGGGAACGTTGAAGTTGCTGGAGGTGAAGTGTAAATCTTAGTCGTGGATATACCCACTCAAACTACCCCAGCTACCCCTGAAGTGTACCCCAACCTTCAATGTTACATCTAATCGATAAAAATCAAGAATCCTGGGTCATCTTCGCTTGAGCTCTGTTTTACGATACTACTGTTTCAGTTGTGAAACGTCTTTTTGCAGGGATTAAGTGGGGTCAATTATCGAGTGATCAGTCATGACTTTTGTAAGAAACACTGGTAATGCTTCTTTTAAGGGCGTTAAGTAAAGAATTCTGGGAGAAGTAAAAAGTCCCGCTCTTCACCCTTAAAAGCTCTACCTAGAAATTCCATATCTATCAATGATATTATAGTAGCATAGGCTTCCCTACGATAGTATTCCTTAACATTTTATAAAATCGAATGTTTTAGCATACTTCATGGCTTCTGCTCGGGAGGGATCATGTGCCAAGACTTTTTTTAAATTCTATTGGGCTTACACAACACACATACCCTACCTTAAATTATTAGGAGTCCAAGAACCAAGAACCTGAGTTTCCCATATTATTGACGGTAATCTTCGTATCCTCCCACCTCCTCTCTAGATCCTACCAAGCTTCACAAAAGGAAGAAAAACCATTATTAAAGCGTTAACACCATGTTTTGATATAAGCCCCCTATAACAAGACCCCTATCGCATCATGGTAATATCACTTGTAAAGAATCCAGCACCTTCATTACCTCCCTCAGATTCCCCAGCCCTAAAGCAAATGAAACACAATAGCAAAGAACATTTTATTTGTCTCCAAGATCAATAACCCCCAGCGCCACGCCTCATTAGTTCTTAATTACCACAGCAATTTTTAAAACAGGACAACATGATAGAAGGGGGAGGATGGGGGCTAGGTTTACAAGATAATAAGGTTAAAAAAGAATATATATATATATATGTCTTCCGCACAAACATCAAAGCGTAGCGTAAGTATACCAAGTAACATCACACCATTACTATATGAAAAAAAAAATTATTGCCCCTTCTTCTCACTTTCCTTCTTCTCTTCTTCTATCCACCATGCAACACCATCCAACACACCCTGGTGAAGCGAGATCATGGGTTGGTATCCCAATAGTGTCTTTGCCTTTCTGATATCAAAGTACCTCTGGCAAGTACTAAGCTTAACCTTCTGTCTCGTGAGACCAGGCTCCTTGCCCAATAACCAACCCACAAGCTCACTAGCACCCCCAGCAAACGAAGAAATTGATTTAGGAAGTACGATGGTATATGGTGCCACGTGTCCCTTAGCTGCCCAAACCGCACGAACGAAATCCCAGAATGGGACCGGTTCACCATTGGTAATGAAGTAGGCTTCTCCATCGACGGTGGTAGGTGACTTTTCCATGTCGACGGGCATGGCGAGGAGCTTCTCGGCAGCAACGATGTGGGCGTAGGCAGCGTTAACGATGTATGTGAAGTCAGCCATGTTGGTGTTGTCACCAAGTTGGAACTTTGTTTGGCCACGGCTGAGAGCTAACATCATGCCGGGGAGGGCTTGTCGGTCTCCGGGTCTATAATCTGATTAGAATACAAAAAAGGATAAGGAAGTTATAACGGGGAGCTTACCCGAAGAGACCGGATAATCTGAGAGAGACAGTTAACATCCCCCTCTTTCGATTGGCGTCAATAACCATCTTCTCGCCGATTGCCTACAGAACATATCAGTTTTTACTGCGCCGCTGTGCAACATCTAGAAGAATCATACCTTGGTTTCATTGTACGGATCCATAGGAACGCGTGGTATAGGCGCTGACTCGTTGACGTTTCGCATATCGCTCACACCGTCAAAAACAACACTTGCAGAGCTGGTATAGACGAAAGCCCTGACGCCTTTATCCACTGAGGCCTCCAAAAGAGTCCTCGTGCCATCAACATTCACCTTGAAGTAGATCTCCTTTCCAAGCCCAAAGACAGGGGACACAGTATCAATGACAACCTCCGGCTTGGTCTTGAACAGGATGTCATCAACCTGTTCCCGCGAAGTGATGTCGCCCGAGTGATACGCGACCTTAGGGAAATTATTCATGCTTGTGTGTAGGTCCATCACGGAGACATTGCATTCCGGGTGCTGTTCGAGGAGAAGCTTAACGACATGGTGACCAAGGAAACCGCAGCCGCCGACGACGAGGACATTATGAAGGGGTTGTTTTTTGGGAACCGACATAATTGTTTAATTGTTTTGGGAAAAAAAAGAGGGAAGAAAGCGCAATTGCTAGAGAGTTGAGCGAGTTCGGTGGAGCTTCTTCAAGTTCGGGGAGCGACGTGGAGATTTCTAAAACTTTAGCCGACCATCTGAGCCTGAGGTCGAATTGCCCCTGAGGCGCAACAGCCGGTAAAGTAAGCTCACTGCCACAAAGTCTCAGTGGCGCCACAGTAGGATATTCGAGTGAGCATCCATGAAGCCCATTTAAAAGCTGAGCTTTAGCAGTGGGTATTCCATGGAAATTAGTAGTTACTGGAATATATGTGGTTTTTGTACAAGGGGGTGTGGTAATCTAATGCGAGTGGAGGTACCAGTCCAGTCCAGGATGAAATCTGTAGGCTGTAAGTAGGTGCATGTAATGGACTACATGTATGCAAATTCAATATTTAGGAGAGAGTAAAATGTCTATTCTACTCATAGTAGTAGTAGTGTATATATGTAAGTCTACTTTTAGTTGTGGATTTATATGTACATAAAACTCTTTACAATCTCTATTATCTGATGTGCTAGATCCTTTGCGGAAACTTAACACTCACGTATCATGCAATTTAAATAAATACTCATACCCCATAAACTACTCTATATCACTGACCACTATATCAACCTCTCCTACTCAACTGAAGCCAGGGTGATTTCAAGGATCGATAAAACCCCCAAGTGAAGAAACCTCATCTACCAAAACTCTTCACAATAAAAGAACTCCCTTTCCCCAGGGAGTACCATGATTAAGAAATCCTTAGATCTTGAGGTACCTCTGCCTAGACTCCTACATATAGCAGAACCTCTTATATGGATACTACTTATAAAAGTATGTATGCTCGGTCCGGTATACCCTGGGCACTATGGTGAGCTCACTTGATCGAACGAAGGTTCCGTTGAGGTAAGCCTATAGGGTGAAATAGTCACAAACAGTATAATGAGAATATATCGACAATTGTGTCTGAGAGCCATTTCTCTAGATTAAAGTTACTTGGCTGGTACGTTTGGGCTTGACATCAAATTACCAGTAATACTTGAGAGGGCTGGCTACAGAAGCCTTCTTAAAGCATCTCATATAATCTTTATCCGTTGGTGGATTCTTGTAGATCCATGCACATAATTTAAAAATAAATTTAAAAGCGATTTTTTTACAATTACTGCCATCCTAATCTTACCTATCACGAGAGCCAGTCCTATTAGCGTTCCCTTTCGCCTTCCAACATGATTTGAACGCCACCATCTGGTAGGAATTAGCAGTTACCCAGCTTCAATATTCAGTATTTTGGTGATTAAATCGAAATTTTATATAGAACACAATTATTTCTATTTTTATTCTGAGGAGAGGAAACGGACCTCAGCTTTACACAACCGCCAATCCTTCTTTTCAAAGTAGCAATTGTTCAAACTCTCGTTCTCCACTACAATTAGATTATGATTAGTCTCTGTAATACACAGAGAAAGTTTAACAAGACAGCAGAGGAATTAGGAACCTGAGCAGCCTGTATCGTTGATTCTCTGGTCCCTAAATATATAATTAGAAACAGCCTCATCTCAATGGACCCCGCGCTTCCATACCATGCATCAGGCTCATCATCATGCTGCATAGAAGTTGCAGTCGACTTATCCGTAACGGGCTTCTGGTTACTCGACATCGCTCTCTTTGGTCTTGTTGGGAGTTGAGGGAGTTCAGTGACGATGTATTATTTACTATGTAACAGCGTTGCGGTCGTTCCTCAGTCGACAATTGCCCCACCTCACCCCACCCGCTGTCTACGCAACCCAAACCACTATGGCTCGGATGAACGTCTTGGTATATTCAGGTATAATAAGAGAGTATTCCCCATAAAATATATAAATAATTATACTCATCACCCCCCAGGAACCGGCACTACAGTCGAATCTGTCCGCCATTGCCTGTACTCCCTCCGCCGTCTCCTCTCCCCTCACTTTGCCGTCAACCCCACTAGTGCTGAGACAATTACCAACGAACCGTGGGCTCACTCATGCGCACTCCTTGTCATGCCCGGTGGTGCCGACCTCGGTTACTGCCGAGCCCTTAATGGTAATGGGAACCGCATCATCTCGCAGTTTGTATGGAGTGGTGGTTCCTACCTCGGCTTCTGTGCAGGCGGCTACTATGGGTGCTCAAATGTTGAATTCGAAGTTGGAAATGACGCAATGGAAGTGATTGGCTCTAGAGAGCTTGGTTTTTTTAACGGGACATGTAGAGGTGCTACCTTTAAAGGGTTCGCTTATGCGAGTGAGCGTGGAGCCAGGGCTCCAAAATTGAAAATTGAAAAGGAATTTCTTGACGATGGGGCACCGGAAAGACTCAGGAGCTACCATAATGGCGGGGGGTTATTTGTCGATGCAGACAAATGTACTGATGTTGAGGTTCTCGCCAGGTATGCTGAAGACCTGAACGTAACGGGTGGAGATGCAGCAGTTATCTACTGTAAAGTCGGGCGGGGAGGAGCAATCTTAACTGGACCACACCTAGAGTATGTACACTGTCATAGGACCTATATCGTGGTTATATTAACGGATACAGATTCGCTGGGATCAGTCTCGATAAAAACGCCGGTCCAGAAGGCTACGCAGACCTCGTAAATGCCATCGTGGAGGATGATGTACATCGAGTGGCTTTTCTAAAATCTTGTCTTATTAAACTCGGCCTCAAAGTCTCAGAAGACAACACTGAACTCCCGTCTCTCTCTCAGATGCACCTAAGTTCACTATACCCTACCGATGTCGGGTACCTAGTTGAGCGTCTCAAGGACATCACAACTACCACAGAAGACGGGACACAAAAGATCATCGGGGAGAATGATACCTTCATTCTAGGAAGCTCTCAGGAAATAATACCGATGAAGTCACTCTCAGAACCTCTAGAAGGGAAACGCATTTTAGAGGAAGGTATTGTGGACTACAGTAAGATCGAAAAGCGAATCCAAATTCACGATAAAGCTCTCCCATTATTAAATACAACACCATACTTCAATCACGATGACTTCTACAAGCACCTGAAATACCATCGATCACAATCCCGGTCTTCACCGGAGCGATTTGGGTCTTTTATCTTGTATGGAGAGGTTATTACTAGTACTAACAGTATTCTCGAAAAGAACTTCCAGCTTCTCCAGAAGCTCCCAAGTGGCTTGACTGCAGTTGCAACAATCCAAGTATCAGGGAGGGGAAGAGGGAATAATGTATGGGTAACACCAATGGGTGCACTCGTATGGTCTACTATTGTCCGGCACCCATTACAGCTATCTGGTACAGCGTCAGTAGTATTCGTACAGTATCTCGTCGCCCTCGCGATTATCGAAGCCATCAAACAATATGGCCCCGGCTATGAAGAGATGCCAGTCCACTTGAAATGGCCAAATGACATCTACGCCGAGAGCCCCACTACTGACTCCACAACCCCAGAAGGATTTGTTAAAGTAGGTGGCATTCTTGTGAACTGTAGTCATTCAAATAACGAATTTCTTCTCGTCGTTGGTGTTGGTATCAATACGACTAACCGCGCGCCCACCACATCCCTCAATCTCATTGTTGAGGCTCTTAACCTGCGTCGGAAGGAGAAGGGCCTTCCAACATTATCCTGGTTTAAGCAAGAAAAGCTTCTCTCTAAGATTCTTGTTAAGTTTGAGGAAATGTATTACCAGTTCTGTTCCCAGGGTTTTAAGGTATTCGAGGAATTGTATTATAAACATTGGCTACATACGAACCAGGTCGTAAGGTTGGAGATGGAGAGGAACACAAAGGCGAGGATTAGGGGGATTACGATGGACTATGGGCTACTGAGTGCAGATGAGCTTGATGAAGAGGATAGGATGACGGGGAGGGTGTTCACGCTACAGAGCGATAATAACAGCTTTGATTTCTTCAGGGGGTTGTTGAAAAAGAAGACTTAGAAGAGTTTAGAACATTACCATAGATTAACTACCTCATATTACTTTATACAAAAGGATAGCAAGGTAGCCAAATCGATAAACTTCATCAGATATTAAATAACAGAGCCCCAACCCAGCAGACTCCTATATGGCAACAAGGCTCTATCTATCCATATAAATATATGTACGTACTACTACTAGACGTTTCAAACCTAATAGAATATATATACATGAGACGTATAATGGATTTAATATTTATATGGGGTACCAAATATACCAAAAAATACATGTATTATCCTACTAATAAGCCAAGGTAGACCAATAGAATTTATCCTACCCCTATATCTCTTGCGTTTGTGGTTGGAACCATGTGAGTCGTGGTGTTGAGGACTTAATTAATGCCTGAGTACCGGGGCACGGGCTGAAATAGGTATAGCAGTATAGAGTATAGAATTTACCAGAAACGATTTCTAGGCATCTACAACTAGCACCTCGTTGTCAAGGATCGGCTTTCTTATACCTATCCCTACCCTAATATAGGAGGGAGTGTTTGGTTTCTAAAATCTTTTTTTAGGTCATAGTTTTTACTACATACCAGATTTTATACCCAGAAACAATAAAATCACTTGATATAAATAAATAAAAAAGTTTCTAAAATCCTAAGTTTGGGATAGATGCCGCTTGGTATATTAAAAATACCCAGTAATTAGTATAAGATAGTAAGAGTAATATACTGTGCTACCAAGGAAGCACACGTAATACTCGGGGGAAGGTTCAATACCCTGAATAGCCTGCATCCCAAGGCTGATATAAAAATCGGATACGACAGGGTAGATATATGCCCCAAGTACTAGTCACCGGTGTGGCAGTGTCTAGCTCTCGATTACTGAGCTAGCCCAGTACTCGCCCAAAAATATAGTCTGACGATCGCTTATGTAGCTATATACTAGAAAAGGATTTTTTGAGAGGAAATTATCAAACAAATTAAAGAACTACCAAAGGTTATTTCTAGGCTACTCAGTAGAAAGGGTAGTATTTGTTCAAATATCGCCTTAACAAGGCTCTAGGTATTAGTTTCGCCCCATTATCTATGTACTGGTACATCATCGATCGTCAGATTTTATTTGTGGGCGAGTACCAGGTGTTTTCTTGAGAAAAACTAAAACAATTTATCCATTCATGTCACATTTCTCATCTTCACACATTCACTAATTCACTCGTCAAGCTCAAAAGGAATAGAAAAATTTTGATGTATCACAGCGCATTTATTCAGTCTACCCACATCAACCCAAGTAAAACCCCAGAACAAAAGAAAACGATAGCTCCCTCCCCTAAAAGCAGAAGAAAAATAAAAATAATTCTCTAGTTACCCCAAACAGTGTGATTTACTGGGTTGTAACCGTACTATCATTCTCTACACTTTCAACACATGGATCAGACGCCAAGGTTGAGATATGGTCTTCGGGGAGGGTAGCACTATTGAGACTATGTTAGCATTTATCAAGTAGAGACCTAAAAGGGGTACAAAGATGGCGAGGAAGGAGATGGGTATAGGTAGCTGTATAGCTGGTAGAGAGGCTGGAGGATCGAGGTAGATAGGTACACACCTGAAACCCTTGATGAGAGTATACTCGTGGCCGATTTTCCCACCTTGCGCTATAATCTTATCCTTAGCCGCTTTAACTTCCGCGTCCGTAGTGTTTGCCTTGAAGGTTACCTATAAAAGCAAACTGATTAGTCGAGAACATTTGCGGGGTAACTAGGTAACGAGAAAACTCACGATAATGTCTTTTCCAGTCATTTTAAGTATTGGGATTTTTGATTTTGTGGTTAAAAAAGTGGTGTTTATTCTGATGATGAAGCGATGAGGGGTAATGTAAACAAGAAGAGGAGGTGTGCGTGAAGGGGTTTTATATCGCTGAGGATTTTGGCGGGGTAGGTAGCTTCCGTGAGGCTGGTGACGTAGCTAGCTTTCCAACTCACCCAGGATGCGCCCACTGCATCTCTAGAAGGGGAGAAACAAAACAACAAAGCTGGAATGCCTATCTATGGTTATAATTATGCCCCCATGACTTCCTACAAGGGCCTACGCAACCGATGTTTACTGATAGTTAGTCCAGTATTTTTTTTGTTGGTCCTTTTTGTGGAATGTTACCTCTTCCAATATTACCCTGTTAACTAAGGCCGAGTGTAGCCGCAAAACAAAAACAAGGCGTAATTTTCGGGGGTTCTTCGGTCAGGATCCTGATAGCTTAAGCGCTGTCCTAACCCCTCACCCAAGTCGGAGGAACATTGCGGATCGAGCTTATGCATGATAGAATTAGATATAGGATCGTAGAGCTCTTGCTACAGTGGTCATGCGGTATCACTCGGGTACTACTAAACTTCTTTATAGCTATCGTCCACGACCGCCGAGGGTCCTCTAGAATAGTGGCTGGTGGCTGTGATCATGAAGCTTATCCTACCATCAGTGTTATCAAAACGCTAAATACATCACAAGATCTAAGAACTTCTAGGCGAATACGGTATAGCGAGGGGCTGCAGTGCCACCTTATAACCTCACTATCAGAATAATAGCACATGCAGTAGACAAGTCTTTAAACCCCACTCTCTGTAATAAATAAATAAAACTCATATTATCATGCTATCACACAGCCGAATTATATTAAACAAACACCACTCATCATATAGCCTTGCCGGTCATTCCAGTCGTTTGAATCTTCACAACAAACCTTTATTCAGCCCTCCACGAAAAAAAGCCCGCTCCAAACGCCAGGAAATCTATCAACAAAGCACAGAAGCCACACTCCCTCATATGTCATCATGATGCCCATGAAGCCCCTCCATACCAGTCCCCCCGAAATCACCAATCCCCACCCCCTTCAACTTGAGATAAACATCTGTCCCCCACCCAAACGCACTTTGCACTTTCAAACTACCACCAAAATACTCTGCGTAGGCCCTACTAAGCGGCAGCCCATATCCAAGCCCAGCAATGCTACTTCCTTCCGCCGCACCAACAACTTCATTAAATCTACCTAATGCATCATCCCCTGATGGATCATTCGCACCTAGACTCCCACCACCAGCAACACTCTTCTCTTGGTTGAAAGTAGTGAAAGAATAACTCCAAATTTGACCAATATCCTCGGGGGGGATCCCGCCGCCTTGGTCGCGAATACGAATAGTGATACCAGCGGATTCAGGAGCGGCAGCAATTGTGACTATTATTGGAACTGTGGAACCAGCTTCGACGGTAGCACGAAATGCGTTTTTGAGGAGCTCAGTGATGATGTACTCTAGATGCACCGGAATATAAGGAAATCGGACCTCGGGGTCCCCATCGATTTTCACCTGGGGTCGTACGCCGTATCTGAGCTCACAAATATCTCCGACAAACAAGGCACAGCTCTCGATAATATTGGCTGGCTGTAAGGCGGTATCTATAGTTCCAATGTATGTATCGCTTGTACCGTCATAGTCAAGTGGTGAGTTGTTTGTGATATTACTCACTGTTGAGGCTAGGTGAAGAGCAATGTGTTGTTCCGCCATCAACCTAGTTCCAATCCTTGCACGGAGATGGTGGTCTAGAAACTTGGTTGCCTCAGTCGGACTAATATACCTCCTACACTCCAAAAACCCTCTTGCGAGAACAGGAATGGTGTTGGCATGTGTTTTAACGATATCGATCAACATCTCCGTAAACGCAACCTCCTCCGCCAACGTATTCGGATGCGACAACGGGAACGATTGCACGATCCTTAGTGATTGCTGATAATTTTCATAGATGCTAGAAACATGCTTGTTTGACACAATTATAAACGGGAGATTGCGGAGTGCCACTATCCGCCTACATAGTCGAATTGGCAGGAACTCCCGGGTGAAGCGTGCCGAGGCCAACAGAGCTTGCGGGGAGAGCGGTGGTCGACCGAAACTAAGAGATGTTAGAACACTTTTCTATATCAAGTAGAAAGAGAGGAGTACCGGACGAGGTCCCGCAATGTCAATGGCTTTAGGGGGTTCGTGGCAAGTCGAGCAACCTCGTCGTTTGAAGCAGTGTAGCCATCTGGAGCAGCGAATGGGGTTGTTGACAGCGGACGGCGAGAAAAGGGAGAGAGTCGAAGAGAGCGGGATAACAGCCTTGAGCTCACCAGATTCATGACCTGTGGTTGTAGTCTATTGTGGAGGTATTCCTGTGTTGTTGTCCAGGACTGGTTGAGCTGTGCTTCCACTCCCGAGGGTATTGGGACATGACGAAGAGGCTCCGGAACTGTCGCTCGGCTGATTCGGTAAGACGGGAAGAGGCAGGGGTTAATCATGGGGGCGCACTCGAAGAGGAGTGATACATGTATATACCCAGTGAACGAATGAATTAATTATAAATACATGGAGAGTCCTACCGAAATAAATAATAATAATATGGTACTATCACCAGCAAGCATACATCTATGCACTTCTAATAAGGTCCTTGAACGTACATACATAGAACAATTCATTTATATTGCTGTTAACTTACTATATGTACATGTATACATGTATCCGCACTAACCCATTCATACGTTTTCATACAAGTACATAAATCACATCCCCAAAAGCCTGCAACTTCCCCCCTCTCCCCCTTCAGCCTATCTTGTCAGAACTCTCATATTCTTATGCTTGCTCAAACTCCACATCAAATTAACCACCTAGACTACTCTCACCAATGACATTGAGTACATCCCGATGTCACTGAAAAAACGAAGAAAATAAAAACTAACCCCTAAACTTCAAGATAAAAGAAATAGTAAAAGAAGGGGGGAAAGAAGGAAAAGCTCGGTACAGTTACAGTTCTCAACATCTTTACTCTCTCCTACCACAAAAATCTCAGGACTCATTTTTCATCCGCCACATTTTTTCATAACATCCTTCAGCGTGCAAGATGCTAAAGCAAAAAATAATGATATCTCCTCTTCTCTTCTACCCAACACTAAGCAACCAATTATGATATATTTTCCCTCCTGCCCCGCAATCCCCCTTCCCACTTCTATTTTGACTACTCCGGCAACCATCTCCCCTCGTCATCCTCCGCAAGATCATATGAATCATCATCCATCCTGCTGTCCCCACCTGCCACGGCACCATGATGGTGATTGTGGTGGTTCTCATCCCCAGTTTCCATCTTCACATCCATGCCATCGTTTTCAGGCTTGGGTATTGGAGTAGGATTACCGCCAGATGGGGTATACCATGATAGTGCAACTGTACCTACGTTCGGTATTTCACTCCCTGTAAACACAAACTAGAAGGTAGGGAAGATGGTTAGTAAGGTTTATGAGAGAGTAGAATGTAATGAGAAGAGTGTAAACCTGTTCAGCAGATCTCCTGTCCTTGAAGGTGATAATCTGAGTATCCTCCTTCTCCGGATGTGGCTCAATCCCCTCAACCTCGAGTCCCGTATTCTACTCCAATATCAGCTTCCGGAACTACAACGCCAAAGCTAGTTATACACACCATCAGGTAGTGTCTAAAATCCTCATCCTTCTCCCCCTTAAGGTCTGGCGCACTAATTGCCACCTTTCTAGGCCGATTATCCAGCTTCAATGTACCACCCCTGCCTCTTGCTGCCTGGAATCCCCCACGACCCCTATATGTTCCGTATGGGTTATACGGCGCACCCCTCCCCCTTGGTACATATCCACCTCTACCGCCCCGAGGCGTAAACCGCCCCCTACCTCTACCTCGTCCTCTGAATCCCTCAAGATCAAATTCCTCGCCAGTATTCCCCTCAATCCCTAACGCCCTTGCCTCTGCCTCCAGTGCTTCTAATTGCGCCTTCAGCGCAGCCGTCATAGCCGCATCCTTTGGAACTATTGTCTCCCCATTACTGACAGGTGCCGGGCTCTCACTCTTCTTCCCCTCCTCTGCTTTCGGTGGTGGAGACGTAGAAGTTGCTATAGACGACTGACCAGCGATTTTCTTATTCAGTTTTTCCATTAACTTCCTCTTTTCCTCCATCTGGAGTTTTAGCAATTCCTCTTTCCTTTTCTCAAGCTCCTTTGCTGCTTCCTCATTTGCTTTCTTCCTCGCCATTTTCACTTCATACGCTTTCTGCGCCTCCTCCTGCCGTAGTTTGAACTCCTCCATGTCAATCTCGTCATCGTCATTCAGTGTACTTCGGAGGTCTACAGGCTCAACGGAGGTGTGTTTCCCCCCCGCACCATTTAGACCCGCGGCTGCTCCAGGCTCGGGTTTATGCCAAAATACCTTCACAAAACGATTATCGAATATAGGTGCTGGAGAGTCATATGCCTTCTTCGCCATAGACCAACGTTCAAAAGACACTGTTGCAAGGTGTTTATGAGGCTGGACCTCGACATTCGTCACAGTCCCAAAGCCCCCAAAGAACTCGCGGATTGCAGTTTCCGTGAGTTTGTCGTCGGGGATGTGCTCAACTACTAGTGTCATGTTTGAGCGGTCATATGAAGGACCCATTCCGGAAATTTCGGAGCGACCGCCACGGCCACCACGAGTACCGCCTCGGCCACGGTGAGGACGATCTTGACGTGGGGGTCGGTCAGAGGAAGAGGTTTTAGTGTCTGTGAAGAGTTGAGAGTTGTTTGGGTCATACTCTAAAGTGTACTGTTGTTAGTTACAGTTCACTCTACCGGGTATAAGTTGAATATAAAATCTTACCCTCTGCTGCAGCGCCTTCCTGGCCCGGAACTACGATATGGTCTGTGCCGTGCTCATATGGACACATATCCCCCTTCATACAGAATCCCTTCTCATCATAATCCTTACACCTCTCCCCAATCTTCTTCACAATCTTCTTCTCCTCACCCGGCTTCACCCCCGGCATCCCACCCATTACAGGCGGGAATCCCCATGCCGCCGCCTGCGCAGCCAAAAACGCCGCCATCGGATCATTCGGGCTCGGAACCGCCCATGGGAACCCTGGTGGTGGCGGCATTCCCGGCAACCCGAACGGCATCGGCGCTGGTGGCCCGGGCGGAGGAGCAAAGTGATTCTCCGGTTGTGGTGGCTGCTGCTGCTGCGGCGGTTGATGTGAGCTTTGATATCCGCCCCTCACAGCGCCGCTGGCAGCATCACCCCTTGCCCATCTCCCTGGCCCCGCAGCGCCCCCACGACGCGGTGCCTTGAACCCCCGACTACTGCTGCTGCTGCTCTGACCATACTGCCCCTCTTGACTCCTACCACCATCCCTATCGCGATCAAAGTAGGGTCGCTTTTGTCCGCGTGCTTCGCCACGGTCATCTCGCTCTTTCCTGTAGTCTGAGTTCTGGGAGGACTCTCGTTCCGGTAGTGGCGCGGGGGACGGTGATGGTGGGAGGACAGAGCCACCGGCTGAGCCGGTGAGGGTAGAGTTGACAGAGATGAAGCTTTTTGTTTTCAGGGCGAGGAAAACGTCATTGACGAATTGCTCCGTGTCTATATTTTTTCACCAAGTCAATTCTCCAAATGTATCTCAGAAAACACACGAGGGGGTCAAGTACGTTCGCGCAGAAAATCGTCGAGCTGTTCAATACACAGCTTCTTGACCTCGTCGTCGACCTGGTCATGCCGTAGAAGTGCCAATACGTAGTCCGCGAGGACATCTGAGTCTGCATCAGAGCTATAGCCATTCACAATCAGCTCCCCTCTCGCGCCATTTCATCTAATTGACCCATCGCATTACCTCCGGCGATAACCAAAAATATCAATAGTGCTAAGGAGGATTCAAACATACATATCTTCCAACCGCTTCACAATCCACTTCTTCAACAAAGCTGCATCCCCATCGTCGAACAACATCATAGCGCACTCCCGTAGGCAGACGTCAAGCAATCGAGAGGCAACGAGCCGGACTCAGGGCCAAGGGGTGAAGAGGAGGGGGTGAAATAGGGCAAACTGAAGGAGACTGTGAGAGAGAGTTGCACCTGATGGATGTAGGCGCGTTTTACGATTTCGTCCTTTGAATTCCCAGTTTCCTGGGGAGGGGTGTGTGGTAGATGTTTGGGTTTGACAGTTTGGGGTTGGGTGCTGGCTTGGGACGTAAAGACGTTCTTTTTTTTTCCCGAGAAAGAAAAGCGCCAAGACAACCCTTGGTTCAATCGCGTCCGAGGTGTCAACACCGCGAAATACTGAAGGATTTGATTTTGAATGTCGGAATGGATCAACAACGATTGAGTGCTTGTACGATAGATTCCATTATAAATATCTGTGATGAGTTATCTTACTTGTATCATGTCAGTCTGGTAAGAGTACCGAAAAGGGTTTAAGCTGTTATCTGTAATGAAACATACTGACTGAGTGTTCTCAATGACGTAGTCCCTATACTTCGCTCCCATCCTCATGGCTCATTATGATATCTTATTGGAAACACAGAAGGCAGAAGTGCAACATACTTGTCATTTAAGTATGCGTGCATGTTGTATTATGCCACGTGGTTGAAGTATTGGTAAAGGGCACAAGGCATGTTTGGTACTCTACCTAGTCCACTCTCCTGAGAGATGAGTGTATTCCTAGACAAAGTAATCAGTAAGCCATATTTATATCAAGTTATCGCTACCTTAGTACCTACTTACAATGACCTTTACTCTGTAGGTAAAAACCCAAATAGCATTCGAGTAAGAACGTAGACCAATCAATCCAGAATAAAGACAGCAGGGTGGTGTGAATTACGTGTATTCTAGTACTTACAACCAGTACTTACAACCAGTACTTATATACCACTATCGTCTTATAATATGTGTCTCAGCTCTTCCAGTCCCCGTCTTCTACTATGCACCGGGTGTGATTGAGATAAAGCACCTCATTCCCTTTACCAAACAGTAGTCCTGACCTACCCGGACTAGCATTTTAATTAATACGCTACTAGAATTAGCTAGAATATACCCCTAATAATAGTATAATAGTCTATTAGTCTATTTTTCTATATCTTGTCTAGTGTAGCTCCCACAGCTTATATCCGAAAACATACCTCACCTCATACCCTCGTCTCTCAAAATCTTTTTATTTAAACCTCCACAAATATGTACCGAAAGTTCCATGAGACTCTATCTTAATTTAGCTGGATATGCGCCATATAGGTAATCATAGTCGATCACTCGCACATCTATCTAGCAAGCCCGAAGCGACCTACAAAAAAAAGTGCCGATAGAGGCATTGGAACCTTTAAATATCCCTTATCACCCTCATACCCTTACCATGAGGAATATTCTGACTGTTATTTATATGCATCACAAAATATCACTCGCAACCAATATAACCACGACATTCCTTATGCCATCATCCGCACATCACGGCAAGATACACCAATATATAAGACCTGCTATATAATCATCTCTACATACATCCCGTCCAATCATTCCTACATATTAACAATCCAATCCCAGTATGTACAATTGTCATTAACTACCCATGCTCGTACTTAACGCGAAAATTCCATTTCATCAGATCGTTCTCCTTCCCACTCACTACTTAGGACAAAAACCAGAAAAGGGAAGAAAAGATACCAGTGCATGTAGGAGAAACCGGGTATTTGAAAACCACTCAGTAGAAAAGGACAATGTAAAGAACATAAGGTAGAAGGAAGGAAGGTAAAGAGGAAAGCGGGGAAGGAAAGGTTGAGAGAAACCCACAAACACGCCTACAACCATGGACAAGTATAGATTACTGTTAGAAGTAAAATCCCAGACACCAAATTCGCATCTTGCCGTTAAACTCCCCCCATTTCCAACACTAGTCTCCCCATCCGCAATCCTTAGAAAAGAAAAGTATCCAAACCATTGACTCGAAGAATAAGATTAAAAAAAACAGAACCCACGCCCACCCCCGACCCCCAAGAGATTCCCTAGTATCATATTCATGAAGTGTCCAAAATAAACAATTGAATGAGTAAAAAATAAAAATGAAAATGAAAGAGCCCATCAGTGCTCAGTAACCCCCTACCCCAGCTACTCCTCGAGGCCCAGACGATGGCGCAGCAGCAGCAGCAGCACCAGTACCAGCCCCCCCAACACTTCCCATCCTAGCTCTTCCGTGGGAAGCTCTAGGTAATACGCCTCCAGCTTCTCGCTGTCGTGCACCTCGATCTGCAGGGCTGCTAACATTATCAAACTTCGATTGTCCCTCACGGCCTCCGCTCCCAACTCTCGCATTCACAGAATCCGGTCCAGTCTCCTCATCTGTCGCATCGTCCTCTTCTAGTACTCCAGGCCCTATTGCAACCCCAATCCCATCTAGTCCTAACCTAGCCTGTTTATGACGCGGTCTGTCGCGTGGCCACGTGGTCGCGTTACGCGCGTAATTATGTCTTGCACGTGAGGGATTTTGAGATGAGGGGGAGGGGTGGAAAGTCGCTACAGGGGGTTGTGAGTGCTGTGAATGTTGAGAATGCTGGGGAGTATGTACAGAAGATATTGTCTGCTGAGATGAAGGGCGGGAGTTGCCGGGTGATGATAGGAACATCAGGCTTTCTACCGCGTCCTGTTCCATTGTCCGCTGCGCTGCAGCTCCTGCTGGCGGAGGTGTATTCGCCACCATTGACACTGATGAAGCTGTTGAATAATTGCTATACGTACTTAGGTTACTCCCACTAGGTGTTAACGTTGGAGGGTGCCGAGGAGGGTTATAATATGAACGGCGGTCACGATCTGGAATGATCTGTGCTGGAGGTTGAAGCCCGCCTCTGTGAACTGTATGAGACACTAAACCCACTACATGGGGTGTATTGGTATTTGTAGAAGTTCCCAAAGCCTGTGACGCAGCTTTTGCTTGAAGTATTTTGGCGCGTATTGGATTTGCCTGGTGATCCCGCCAAAACGATTCATACGTTCTGCTACTTGCCCCACCACCTGCAGAAAGTGGATGCGCGGTATTTGGCTCACTACTAGTTCTTGTGTGTCGCCGGATCGAGTCGAACGCGCCGGAATGTTCGTCCCCCGCACTAGGCTCACGTTTTATATGCACGCGTGGGGATGGCGAAGTGGGGTGCTGTCCTTGTGATATTCGCGCCTCAACTTGGTCGAGAGACTCTGTAGTCCAGTTGTTCTCGAGTTTAAGTAAGGCGTACGTTAAGCGTGTTCGAAGTTGGGTAGAAATCTAAAGCGATCACAAAAAACACATTGTGTAAGGAAAAAGGCCCTCCCCGCAAAAACCGCAAAAAAACAGATAACCCATGTAAAAAAAGACTGGGGATCGTCAAAATTGGCCTATCAGACACACACCTGTGAAACGTTCTTCGGACTAGCATCAATTCCCGTGTGCATCCTCGCGAACCTTGGTGTTACCGGCGTAGCAGGCGAATTAGGAACGGATGACGCGCTGTTGGAGAACGTGTTCTTGACGGTGCCTGATGCCGTCCGTTTCGACCCCGCGGTCGACGCGGCAATGGACGGACTTCCTGGAAATGGGTTGTAGTGGGGATTCGCGCCTGAAGGGTGCACGATAGGCGTGGTTGTTGCTGACATTATTATCGATGGCGGGGGAGAATCGCGAGAAGAGTAAGGCGAAGAAGGGCGCTCATCTAGATCGGGAGAGTCGCGGATAGAGTACGCGGCCGTTGAGGCTTGTGAAAGTGTACTTGAATGACTCAATAATGGAGGAGGATGAGCAGCCATATGGGTAGACATTTGAGAGTTCGGGGTTGAAGGGTGGTGAAGATGGTGATGCCTTTGTGGGGGTTCGTAGTAGTCCATAGAGGATGACGGAAGTGGGATCTGAGAGGATGATGGGATAGAGGAGGACTCAGTGCTGCTCTGTGACATGATGGGGGGTCAAGCAGCGGGGAATGAGGAGGGGGAGGGGGGGAAGGGACGGGAAGAAGACGAGGGGTAGTGGAGTAGTAACTATCGGGGGTGTTGGTGGATAATACGTGTGGTAGCAGCGGGTCTAGATTTCTTTGGGGGAAGGTGTACGGAGGAGTTGAGCTGCAGTAGTAATAGTAGTCGTCGTGGTGGTGGTGTTGACACAGCTATGGGAGTGTAACTTACGTCGTCCCGGCGACAGAAACACGAAAGTATTGCCGATCGCGATCAGAAAATGGCGTCTACGAGGCGTCCGTTTATCTCTGACGCGAATTAATATAACTTTCATCATTGCCCTCTTCCCTCTTCCCCTCCCCTCCATTTTCTTCACGTGTTTCACTAGGAACCTTCTAGCATCTCGCTCACTCTACGAAGTCGCCCAGCAACTTTCCCCACGTCGAAAGCAGCACGAGAAAAATATATCCCTCTTCAAAACAGTAGGTCAACTAAAAAAGGCCTCCTCGCACTTCCTCAATTGGGTACAGTCGCAACCACGGAGGTAAGCGGATATGGAGATATGCTAAGAAGTTCGTGCCCGGCGCGAGTAGCCAACCGACAAGAAGCGAGATCCCGATGTCTGGGGTCCGAGATATCTTGGTCTTGAAAATGGTACTATCGGGCGGGGAAAACAAAAAAATACCTCTGGAGATCCTGAGGGGGAAAAAGACGCTGTGTTGTGCATGCGGATAGAATGGAAAAAACCTACTATGGCACTAACGGATGCGCATTCCCTCCTGAAACTTGACAGGTCCCCCCCGCCATGGGGGAGTACCGCTTTGCTCGCCGCTTGAAATGAGGGAAGGCCAAATTCGACAGTGGGGGAAAATGCGGCTGGTTGAAAAAAAAAAACTCCTCTTACTCAACTGCCACGAAGCGTAACGTTTCTTCCCACGCGGTCACGAGACCTAGTGTGTGGTGTGTGGTGTGTGGCCGAAACAGAAAAATGACCCGCAGGGAAAAAACCTTCCTGGGTCCTATCGTCATGGTGTAGTGTGAATAAAGTTGGCTTTGTACTTTGTACAACCTTCTCCAACGTTCGTGAGATCTTCATCACAGCAACAACATTGATGTTTATGTGCAACAGACACGGTTTTCCATACGCGCCGTGCTTTACGCCCCTCGTTAACGCGTTGTGGGCCTGTGATATGGCGTTGTCCTGTGAGCAATCGGAGCTCGGTAGTTTCCGCACTAGGTCCAGTTAACTTGTAGGTTAAGGCCCTCGTTTCCTGCACGTGATGTGCAGCCAAGCTTTAACCTGCATGTTAATAGAAGCCAGCATCCTTGCTGGCTGCACTTACGGGAGTTCACACGCGAGTGAATCAAGTTACCAACGACGACCCGATTGATGAATTGAGCCTCTTGGTGCATTTCTGTAAAAAAGGAATATTTCAGGACAAAAATAGTTCTGCCAAGTCTCAACAGTGTTAACTTGCAAATCGGCAAGCTTCCCCAGGTTTGCGGAGAATAAAGGTTATTCGCGGGCAATTTCCATTTACCACCCAAGAGACATGAGAATCTCCCCAATAATTTTCCAAGTTTAAAGGCTTAAGGTGGCTAGACCGATTTGACTCTCGAGTGACCGCCTATGACCTATATGCTGAAAGCTGATGAGAATTTAGGGAAGATAGGGTTGTGCAAATGCCATAGGCTAGTGATGGGGAAGGAGAAAGTGTCGGTAGCAGTCGAAATCGGACTTTCGTTCTTTCTTTCTTTCAGGTAAATCCGACACACTAGCGAACAAAGTCGTTTACATTAAGACTTATAATCTATTAGCTTTCATAGACAGGATTTAGCAGATACTCTCCAGAACCATTTTCCCGCCTCACTCCTATAAGAGTTCAGAAGAGCCCGTCGACTCCTCTTTCTTTACTTTTTTTGTATAAAGGGTAAAGTTATAACTCTACTAAAACATAGCATAATTATTATGATGAATAGAGGTGGTTGTGGTGACGATAATGATGATTCAAACGAGATGGTTAGATGTATGTGCGGAGTGGTAGTTTTCTGAAAAGGGAGTTCATCATGACGTCGATCTAATTCCAAAGCTTACATATCGTAACGACAACACGCGGAACTACACATACATGTATATCATTGAGGTTGATTACATAACTTACATAGAGTTGAATAGTCTCGAGAGTATGTAAGACATCTCATGCCCATATGCAGATGCAGTAATCAACTCTCTAGTTCTTAAACCTATCATATACCAGTAATTATAAATATGATAAATAAATACTCAAAAAAACTGAAATTAATCTTTTTTTATTAATCATCCTCCTCATTTTATATATTTCACTTAAATCTCACTTACTATCAACTATCAACTATTATATCAACTCACATAAATAAGAATTATTGCCGTTATCAAGAACAAGAAGAGACCGATTTGAGAGGGCTATAGGATTGTTTTTGATAACATATATTTTTCGTAGATTCTGCTAAGGTACAGCAAGTCAAAGCACCACTACCACCGCCCCTATAGTGATACGATTAGGAGGTACATGCATCCTTGTATAAGGGCCCCGCCGATTTGGAAGCGACATATGAGCAACTGATGATCGGACTTGACTAATATGGTTGCCTTCTCGCGTGTTACTACTGGTATATTTTTAATGGTTCTAACTGGTAAGCTTCTCTTATAACCCTCTTCCTCTCTCTCTTATTGAGTTTGTATCTTCTTGCTCTTGATGGAGTAAGTTTTTTTGGAAATATTGATATTGGGTACATCGTTATGTTCCTCTTACTACCCCCACCTTCATTTCTTTCATATATGTGATCACGTACATGAGTTTTTAGGTAGTCGTGATTATCTGAGACTAGCTATATTAGTAAGCTCAAGGCCAACCTTTCTACTAGTTTCTGTGTTTCTTTATATTCTGCGTTACCTTTTCTTATAAGGGATTTCCCCCCTCATTAATCTTATAAAAGTTGTGTCTTGTAGTTAAGTATTATAAAGTTTTCTCAAACAAAAGGACTTACAGTGCTTTCCAGTAGCTCTACACTCAAATCCCTTATCCCTCATATCAATTGCTGCTACTATTTCTAGCATTTACCAATGCTGAATCAGGTCCAGCCGCCGGCTTCTTAACGCCACCAACTACATAACAACGAGAATCTACAAATCTCTTTAAGTTATGAAAAGGGGTTGTCACATAGGCTATTTACTCTTATATTTTCGCCTATGAGAAAACCCCCTTCCTACCATTTATCCGAGTCATTTATCATGACCTAGGGTATCCTACTATACAGTACTCTAGTAGAGTCGAATAAATTAGCTAGCCTAGAGAATGACTAAAATTTTAGAAGGCAAATGAATTAGAGGTATAATAATTAACTGGGAACCATTCCCTCCCCTTCTCTACCACATGATTTTGGATTCTAAACTTTAAATTTGTGGGAGAATAAGAGTAATATATCAACGTGGCCTGACGGTACGGAAGGGTTCGCCTAGAAAGGGTTATATATATCATGGGAGATATTTATCCATTCAGCTGTATCAATCAAAGGTGATAGATTTATTGTTCCTTATTAAAATCTAGTCGTTGGTAATAAATCACCATATCGTAAGCAGAGTACACCATATAATTATTAAGAAGTATAGAATATAAGGGTTTCTTTGTACAATATAAGAATACGGTTGGTATTGAGTTTTGATATCCTTACAGATCACTCACTCTTACAGTATATAATCTATCATAAAGTTATTATAGGACTGGTATATCATATTCGATCGCTCTTATAATGAGGGTTCTTAGTGAAAATAGGCTTAAGATAAATACTGGCCTAGCTAGTCTTATTCACAGTGCATGATGCAGCAAAGGGGATTCAGCCGTGTGATGTACCTCCAGTAGACCTCGATTATAGGCTAGAGGGACCAACCTTAGAATATCATTATTAATCCTCTTACTTCCTTATATATATACCATGGCTGTTGTTTAGGGAGAGCCTATGAAGCTTTTTTGTTTAGGTAAAAATAATATATATAATTCAAGGGATCCAAGGAATCACAAGAGATATGGTTGGTGGCCATGGCGATCCGGACAGCTCGAGGTATCAATTACTTGGCAACCATTAAGAAACTATTATTTCAACAGTATCAACAAGCTGTATACCAACCCTCAAGATGCAGCATATTGTTGACTAGGTGGAAGCAGTTATTCAGGTAGATGGATGGCATACAGAATATTGATTTACTTTCAATTTTGTGTTCTCACCCGTTGGCATAAGTACCTGGTCTCGGGCTGTCCGGATCGCCATGGCCACCAACCATACCATGGACAGTTATTTCTTCACTTAAATTCTTTATTTGAAGTTCTAGCATGCCTGAAAATAGGAATGAACCCATCTCTTAATTGTATCAAAAAAGACAAGCAGAAAAAAAAGGAAAAATGCACATGCATCCAAATATAAGGAAAACCAAGAAAGGAGAATATGACAACACCAAAGAGAAAAATAAAAGCCCCGCCAATCATATCATCATCGAAACTCACCCCGAAACCCTCATGAAACCCTTTACCATTTTGACTTTTGACGTTTTTTTTTAAAAAAAATAAGAGCTCAATCAGATGAGGGACAAATTACACTTTTTATTTTTTCCCCGGAAATCACTTAGAGTTTGTCGTAGTAGTTTTCGACACCCGGAACCTCAACCTTAATACCCTTACGTTTCCTCATATCCTGGACGATCTGACCAGGCTTAGAGGTTCCATCAAGGACAGAGCCACCAGGGAGGACGGTCCAGTGGTCGAACACAGACTGAGGGAAGGCCTGTCCACCTGTGTGGGAACGGAGATCGGCAGTGAAACCGAATGACTCGTTGACGGGCAAGTAAGCCTTGACGTTGAACAGAGGAGTACCAGGGCGCTGCTCCTCAGAGAAGACGTGACCTCTTCGTCTTGTCAGGACACCATAGATACCACCCATAGCCTGCTCAGGCACTTGAATCTCAACAAGGTAGATAGGCTCCAAAAGACCGGGGTTGGCAAGGAGAGTAGCAGCATAGAGAACACGACGGGCAGTAGGAATGATCTGTCCACCACCACGATGAATGGCGTCGGCGTGGAGGGTAACCTGTATATTTTATTAGTTTTATAAGAGAAAATAGGTCTCTCAGTTATAACACTTACATCAAGTATATTGAAGCGGACGCTGCGCATGGGCTCCTCAGCAATAGGTCCCTCACGGGTAGCCCATTGGAAACCAGAAACAACGGAATCCTTGATTTCGTTCAAGTACTGAACAGCCTTTGTCTGGTCAACCAACAAATTGGCACTGTACTCATATATTAGCAATGTATATGTAAAATAAAGGTATTTTTGAGCTATCGTACCCAGTGGTGTCCGGGCCGAAACACCAAATCTTCCTAGCGTCGGTAACATCCCAGCCATGCTCATCTGCAAGGATACGGGCACGAGCCTTGAAATCGTCACGAGGACCAATTTTCCCAGACTCGATATCCTTAGAAACCTCATCAGTAAGAGGAGTGGCGGTGACATAGAGACGGTTGTGCTTGTTAGGGGATTTTGACAAGGCAGTAATACTAGAGTCACCAGCAACGGTTTCACGGTAAGAGACAACTGGAGGAGAAATCTTCAATGGGATACCGGCGTGGTCTTCCTCAAGATCCTTCAAGCAAATCTCCAAGTGCAATTCACCGGCACCAGCAACAATGTGCTCACCGGATTCAGAGATGTACGTCAAGACACAGGGGTCAGACTTGGACAAACGCTTGAGACCTTCAACCAACTTGGGTAAGTCGTTGGCATTCTTAACCTCAACAGCGACCTGAACGACAGGGGAGACAGAGAACTTCATGACCTTCAAGTTATGTGCAGTCTCGGAGGTAGTGAGAGTACCGGATTTGAGTAAGAACTGATCAACACCGACCAAACCGCAAATGTTACCGGCTGGGACATCTTCAATAGGCTCGATATAACGACCCATCATAAGAATTGTACGCTGGATAGCCTTGATGAACAAGTCCTCTTTCTTTCCAGGGGTGTAGTTAGGTCCCTGGATGCGGACCTTAAGACCAGACTTAACTGTACCGGCGAAGACACGTCCGAAAGCGTAGAAACGACCCTTATCAGAGGTCGGCACCATCTTAGAGACGTACAACATGAGAGGAGCCTTGGGGTCGCAGTCACGGATACCAATGCAGACATCGTCATCAGAAGGACCCTCATACAAGGTCTCGGCACGGTACTTCTGGGCAGTGACAGGAGAAGGAAGATGCATGACGATCATCTCCATAAGAGCGTCGGCAGCGGGCAAGAATTTCCTCATGACGATCTTAAGGAGGGCTTTCCCTTCAAGATCCCTTTCCTCAGCCTTGAGGGAGATCTCAAGCTTGGTAAGCAAGACTGGGATCTCGTCTTTCTTGAAGTTCATAACAGCGGCAAAAATCCTGAAAATGGGGTCCAAAATGAACTGGTTGAAAGCACGCTCCAGTGGCTTGCCCTCGTAGTTCTCGACCTTGGTCCATTTCTTGGTCTTGGGGTTGAAGAAGTTGTCACCCTAATAATTATTAGTACCGGGATTAAGAAAAAGAGACGGATTATATGAACGTACCCAGAGGCGCTCCATCATCTTTCCCTTGTCTACACCGAACTTCTTGGCATAACGTCCGGCGAACTGGCGAACTGTGAAAGCCCATCCGTGGAGACCGGAACCGAAGGCAACAGTACCCTTGTACGGGTAAACCTGGACATCACCAAGGGTCTTGTCGAAGTATGTGGCGATGATGACATTGACAGACTCAACAGTACGGGAGAATGATTGGTACAAATCCTCTTTAGAGACCTGTAACTCCAATAAGGCACGATCGACCTTATTGATGATACAGACAGGCTTGATACGCTCGGCAAGAGCCTGACGCAGGACAGTCTCAGTTTGGACGCAGACACCCTCAACACAGTCGACAACGACAAGGGCACCATCGGTAACACGAAGAGCGGCAGTAACTTCGGAAGAGAAATCGACGTGACCGGGCGAATCAATCAAGTTGATCAAGAAGTTGTTTCCATCAGTCTTCTGGGTGATGTCCTTAACATCGTCCTCACCCAACTCGGCGTATAGAGAGATGGCAGTGGACTTGATAGTAATACAGCGGTCCTGCTCGTCCTGACGAGTATCTGTAAAACGTTGCTCACCAGCTTTGGCGGCTGAAATAATACCAGCTCGTTGAACGAGAGAGTCGGTCAATGTAGATTTTCCATGATCGACTGTCAATATAGGTGTTAGTTTTTAAGAACCAGAATAGAGATTGAATAGTTCTTACCGTGAGCGATGACGGACATGTTACGAACGTTCGTAACCTTGTCCATCAACTCACGGATCTGTTCGACAGTGAAACTAAAATTCGCAAAAAAACAATCCGGTCAGCCTCAGGATCCTGGATAGAATATTCCCCATCTTTTCCATGAAAGAATTAGGAGAGATAAGAGAAGGGACTTACTTGACCATCTTGATGGATTTTTCTAGAAACCCTTTTTAAAAATGTTTGTTGGACGGAAAATGAAGATTCTCGTCTCTAATATTTACTTAGTGGCAGAACAAAGGACTCAATTTGCGAAGAAGCACGTACGAATTTGCTGTGTCGTCCGATCGAGCGTGGAACAACAGCAGATGTGAAGAGAAGAGAAAGAAGAGGGATGAGGGCAGGAGTGTAGAAGGGGGAAAGTGAGGGGTTGTGTGGATGAGGGGTAGGCTCCGTTTTGAATGCGGACGGTGAGGTTTATGATTGGCTGGAAATATAGATTACTAGGGTGGGGCGATAGTTGACTGACAAATGCTCTAACTGTGGGCGAATTTTTTCCCAGGTTGCTCAGAGTGACTGCTCTTCACAACGTTTCCCATCAGTTTGTGCTTGGTGCCGCCCGCTGCTGCTGCGCTGCGCTGCTCGCTTCCCTACCGAGCCGAGCAGGCTATCGAGTCACTGCTACAAGTGGAATACTGGCTTGACTCACGAACTCTAATGAGATATGTATCTCACTAAGTGGGGGCCTTTGTGAGTAAGAGAATATGGTGTACTTGGTTTTCTGATGACTCTATCACTATGACCTTACCAAACTGCTGATCTAGAGATTTTTCTCTTGTTCTTTCTCAAAAAATACCTACAGTACAAACTAAGTATAATATATTAATATTACACTCATCTCAAACCCCGCCTTTCCCGCACGGACCAATTGGCCGTTATCAGCGATGACTTACATCATATCATGCTTTGTGACACACATGTCTCAGCCGATCCGCAGCAACCGAGGCGGCGATCAACACAACATGTTGGACATCCTAGGTACAAGAAATATTACATTCAGCAGGAATCATAAGAGGACTCGGATAATATTTTGCAGTAGCTGAATTTGTCTCTTTAGTTCTTATACGATTTCACTCTATCGAGCAGAGCACGAAACTTGTTTTGCCAAGTCCTGGCGGAATAGGCCAAAGAGCTGACGTCTGTCGCACAAAGTATTATAGGACAAGAGAAATCAATTCAAATAAGCCTGACGAGTTTATACGACTACCACAAACCTCCTAGTAAATACTGTCGATTTCGTTGATGACCTAACATATATGACAAGCTTAGAACTACAGAATCTACCTAATTTCAAACACAATCTCTACTACAATATGTATTTGGAGCAAGAAACCCTATATGGTAGTCCATAACTTGACAGTCCACTTCAAATTCCTGATATTTCGTATCTATGTGTATCCTCTAATTAGGAACATACTTCTTAGACCCGCGGCTCCTTGCATGCATTGCATTCTGCAATACTTAGACTCATTTATCACCAGATCATATTCCCATATCTTCGCCTCCCCTTGACATTTCAGACTTACTAGTATGTGCTTCTTCGCTCTGAATAATTTCTTTATAGAATTAGTTCTACATAGTGAGTGATACTTGATGAATACTAACCATAATATAATAGAAATTGAGACAAGTTCAGCTTTAAAGCGAGTGACATGGTGGCATTCCTGATCTTTTCTTATCTCTCCTACAAGGGCAGTTACCACTTTTAAATCATTTTCAAATACCGATTAGAAATATTAGAGCCAAATTGAGTATAGAGACGTATACCAATCCCTTACAACAGCCTCAAGATAAGCCCTAAAAGGTCAAGGAATGTTTACTACAACGCCGATTTTAGTTTGTCGAAAAGGTCACCCCTTTTATTTAATAGTTTCTTTTAGTGGGTTTGGGCATTTTGGACCACCAGGCTTTCTAGGATAGGTTAAAGTTTTTAGAGCATATATATAATAATGTATGACTTCAAAGATTAAACCCTATTTATTAACCTATGAGTGCCATAATTTTATTTAAACCGAGTCAGTGTATTCAATCATACTTTTTAGTCTACAAGACCGAGTCACAAACTAATCCAGATTCTTGACTCGGGCTCGTGCTCACTAACAAGATATACATGCCAAGTTTTTAATTACTTCGCCACTATTAACAAAGGATGACGGAGATATTAGAAATCATCTAAGTGTTTATAATCATAATTTAGAGGGTTTACAGTACCTCGATAAGACAAATTAAGAGGGATGATTTTCATGGCAGGCCAACCCACTCTTAAGCTTGAGCGTACAAGTGAGGTCTGGTGGTAAATTCGCTCCTACTACATATACAAGACTAACTTAAGGTAGTAATTAGAGACCTTCAATGAATTTATAGCTGATTAATATTTTTAATTAAAGAATATATATGTTCTGGCCCGTTGGGGGGACGTGCCCGTTGGGGGGACGTCCTCTATATGGGCCAACCTACGTCCCTTGCACGGGTAACAACATAAAAAAAACCCTGGCTACAAAAAAACACTCAGAACAAAGCTTCCAGCCTCCTACAAGTTTAATAAAGCATAGAATAAAATCCAAAAAAATCACAAATATATTTCAAGATAGATTTATATTTTCTAGCTATTATTCTTATTCTTTTGAGTGTCCCTGGATTAATTAGGCTATACTTTGTTGGCCCACCCATGGGTGTCCCTCCAATGGGTAGGGCACCTAACAGATTGCCCGTTGAGGGGACGTCCCCCCAACGGGCACGTCCCCCCAACGGGCCAGAACATATACACCTAAATTTCAGTATTTAGAGCTATTAGTAATATAGGATTAACACACTTATTATATAGTAACAGGGCATAAGCCACCCTTCTACGACAGACCTCTATATCCACAACTCTGCTAACTACTTATAACCCAGCCCAAGTACTCATTATAATAACAGCTTATCCATTACCACTAGAATTTCATGCGTGACTTATACTAGGTTCTAGAGGATATAGCCCGTTTCCGTCTTTACTTTTGACAAATACATTGGTCATGATTGGCAGCTTTGATAATGAGGGATTAATGGACATGTCCGTACACCGGCTGATATATACTTAAGGGCATCAGCAGCTAACTTAACTCGTGGCGATATTTGTATAAATGACCTACAAATAGTGAAATACAAGATCATTTTAGCTCGCATTAAAACCTGCTATTCTTAGTCACCCCTCCCTTAGATGTTAAATCCGGGTCTATATATTATTCCAAGCAATACTATAGCTACATGTAGTTCCCCCGAAAGACCTTGGCAAGCGAGATCAAGCATAAGGCTAAATTACCTCTAGCTGACGTCAAGTAAATTTCAACCTCCATAAGCCTAACTGTATTTTATAGGCACCAAAATCCTGTTTCACCATTCAGTCATGCCTCGGACGTTTTCTTATACAAAGAAATACCATTGATGCTCTACTTTGGTATCTTTTCGTGGACATAGTGGGAACCAAGTACTTTCACCTAGGGGGATCGACTAATTCCCTCAAATACCCTTTAAGCTAGCTCTCAAGATACCACTTAAAAATTCAGATTCCCAAAATCCCCCTGAGCTGGTACGCATACAGAGGCATTACTCAAGGAGTCGGCGCCCTTACTAATCAACCCTTTGTACTAACCCAGAGACACTACTTTAGAAGTGTCCCCATACCTTCCGTTTAGTAATCCTCTAGTCCTTCTTTCTTTCATAGCAGCCCTAAATTTTATCAGGCTTGTTGATACCGCCCCCTTATTTTTACTAGAGATCGCCATAACACGATTGGGATAATTCCGTAAAAATCACCCCTCCATCACTCTAGACTTTTTATCAGGTAAGCAAGGTTACATAAAAAATTTTATATACTTCATTACCCCCCTGTTCCCAGTAGTTGGTAGTAATGAGCAACTTAAGATGGTTAACAGAGGTATAAAAAGAAATTATAATACCATTATAGATCAGATACAATATATATACTACTCACGATCATTTAGTACTAAATTCATTAACAAAAATAGAAGTGTAAGCGAGGACATACTTTTCTAGCTAGTGAACTACACTATATAATTATACCTTTAAGTTAGCCTCTCATACTGGTCTTTACTGTGGGACTTGCTTGGTAATCGTTTTAGTATCACGCGTGCTAAAAATAGATGAAGACAGCAAATTGAGATAAAAAGAGGCTATATTAATATATGAGAGACCGAGTTATAGATACAAAGGGGAATGAAGAATTATAACCAGAAAAGAAATAGATGCTGGGGAAGTATCTACGGCTACTCATTAGGGCTCAATTCATCCATTCATATATACATGTAGCTACATACGTTTTTACGGTAGAGTAAAGTCGAGTGATAGACTGTGATGTAAAAGAACTATACCTAATCTAGAAAGATGGCCCTAGCTAGGATAGACAACACATGAGAATGAGGGCATGAAATTGCCAAGGGAATGCTTAAACCACTAGCCCTAAATTAAGCAAATGCCTAAACCTCCCTCCTTAGGCAACCTCACCGCCCCCTACCAAGATCTCTATACAATCTCCACCGATATTCTCGAGCCTTCCACCGTGTTCTTTCATCTTTCTACCAAAGACAGAACGCAACCCTTAATATTGAGGCTGAGTTGTTAGGCTGCATTGGCATGGTCCTATTTCTAGCAGAATCAAGGTCGAAGGAATAAAATTCAAACTCCACAAGCTCCGTCAGCAGGCTAGAAGTCGAATCCAGTGACGATATTTATTTAAGTATATTGCACGATAACCCTAGTCATCTCAAGTGATCGAACCAACCAATTCATACCTCTGAGTGGTTGAACTTTGGTCCAAGTCCTTGTATAGTTGGGTAAATGTGCTCGGTAAATACCTTATAGGATTTTCTTAGTGATATAGGGAAAATATAAAGATACGTATGAATGTGGAGATTGTTTTATGAGTAAACTCCTCAGCTAGAATCCTCCACTTATTATAAGAAAAAAATCAACCAACCGATGAATCATATGACTTTATAAGAGCAGCCCTACTGAAATGATAGCAAAACACCAGCCGTCAGGCAATAATCTAGACACTGCTTTAATATAACCATTCTCACGGCTAGCAGACGATCTCAGAACAAGTAGCAAATTTCAAGTCTTTCTAGATAAGGAGGACCAATCAGATACAAATGCCTTGATTACTAACCAGACTAAAACAAAACAACTCCAGACTATAGTAAGATTATAGCTTTAGAGTCATGACTGGCTGGAGGTGGACGTTGATCGCATGGGGGTAAAGCGCTAGGCGCCATAAATGTAAAGGGCGGAGTGTACAGTCAGTTGTGGATGCGGTCTGGTGGTGGATAGAAGCTTGACTTGGCGCGGACTATTAAAGGGTACTCAAAAACACTACCTAAATAAGTTTATATTTTAGAGTCAGAAAAAATACCAATTTATAACATTTCTGCCCCCTAGCTTGTATACCACTCAGTACCCTACCTATAGCCCGGTACCTAATCAATAGTCTTACCAATACCTCATCAATAGTCCGGTACCTACCAATAGTCCTCTCTCGATAGTCCGGTACCTCATAGATAGTCCGCACTAAGTCGGACCCCTGTCTGCCACCAGACCACATCCGCCGTTCGGCCGCAACTGACTGTACCCTACTTAGTACATGTAGTCGCCGACCCCAAAGATGTCAATTTCAAGTGGCCAATTTGACCCGTACGCCGAATCTGTCTCACAAACTCTCGAGAGTGCTCCGTTGGGCCCTATACCAGCAAGACTGGAAGATTCCGTCGGGTGTCTCTGAGACCTGTAGGACATGTGGCGGAATTTGCCATGAGACTTATGACACCTTCGCTGCCACTATAGCTCTAGGAATTCTGTCGGAGCTTTCTCCCTTTAAGTATCTTCGAAGTAAGAGGACTACCAATAATAATTTCTAGTAAACGATAGGTAATTACATAACTGCTGTTCTTAACGTTAGTAGTAAATACAAAGCGATCGCAGCTGCTGCTCTTATTTGAAGACTATAGAAGCGTCTTAGGGCTAGTTTTGCGGGGCTTAGGCTGTTGTAGCCAACTTACAATAGTGCGGCCCCAATCCAACGGTTTATGCTAGATAAGTAATTGTAAAAAATTCTCTTAGAACCGAATCCTACGCCTTGATTGAGCCATGAATAATCGCTTGTGTTCTGCCAATTACTGCTACCAATGAATCCCTAGCGTTACGTCACTTTTGTGTATACTATGGACAACAAATATCCGCCCACCCACCCACGCGATTTTGCTTTTTGATTCTAATATCAATATAGGTTCTCAGTTTCCTCTGAGATATATCACTTTTAAAACCCGAGACCTACACGGTGGGAAGATAATGGCTCTGATTTTGCCACATCATTGCTCTCATGAACCAAGCTAGGTGAACCAAACTGCAAAAGCTAACTACACCAAATATGTTCGGCCCCCCTACACAGGTCCGGTAAATAATGTCAGCTCTATCAAATAGAGTCGTGGCGTTCCTAGGAACAAGATTTATAGGCTGAAATTCTTGAATTCATAGAGATGTAGATGAGGCGGGCTAACTTAAGGAGGTGGTAGATGACCCATGCTCTCACTTAGTAAGATTTCCCGGTGGATCAGAGTCAGTGCAGTTTTTCTTAATTAGTGGATTAAAAGGGGCCAAAAGAACTTACCAATGCAAGAGGTACCAACTATCACTACCGAGAGAGAGCTTGTGAGCTGTCACGTGGAAAATATACCTGATTTAGACAGACTGGGCACAGTGGCACGGACCTACCAGAAAGTAGGAGGCACAAACAGCACCTAAACAATGCATAATTCTAACAGCTAAATATATTTCCCGACTTTCTTAAGCGATCACACCAATCAATAAAAAGTAGCTAGATTCGTAAATTCTTAGAGTCTTTGCGATGAAATGTGTAGCTGTCATGAGTGCCCAAATTTCATACTGGCCTGATGGAAGAGCCTCTGTATCTGAGAGTTCTAGAGGCCCACCAGATCGGAGTCAGTCAGCTGCTTAAAGCTTACATTCCAGTAAGAAAAAACAAAAAAGACCCACGCGTCAGTATACGTCCCAAATTCAGAGACAGAAACCTAGTCTCGCCCCTCGGCCACCTTGATTGGGAGTGCATGGAGGAGATTAAACAGTTTGAGTGATTGAAGGCCTTAGGTGATTGGGTCAGAGGCCTTTTTGGCGTACCAAAGCCTACAGCATGCACGCTGGAGGAGTCGCTGGCAAACCCCGGTTTCGCTTTTCAGGCCGTGGAGATCGTTGACAGTTGTCTATCTGCGCCCACCCCCAAGCAATCGAAGGCTAGTGCTTGGCTGTAAGATCCCGTGCTACAGCTGGGTTTGATAAATCGAGCGGGAAGTGATTTTCTCGATTGATCCCCTCGTGGTACAAAATTTTATAGAAAGGATATATCGGGATTTTTTTCTTTTTTTCTTCCCCCTTGCGAAAGTGCAGAATTTGCAAAAGCCCCTATCCTACTCGGTGGCTTTTAAATATAAGTTCGCTGAATATCTGCACCACTAAGTGCTTGAAGACTCTAGTATGAAATCAGAGGGGAGAATAGACATCTTTTGCAACCCTATACCTAATTAGAAAACAATATTTATAATGAATTTTAGACATGTGAAATCACTCGGCTTTAAAGAAACACCAAAGTCCCCCTTAGTTAAACGGCGGTAGCGTTACAGGGCGTACTATACCCCGCAGCTGCGGTCGGGTGGATGTGGTGCATGCAAGGCTTTAAAGTAGGCAACGTCTTATGGTGTTTAGTAATCAAATCGCTTCTGACTGTATTCAAGACATAATGCAGGAAATTTATTTAGACTAGAAATCTAAATATTCTAGGTTTCTAGGGCAACTCTTATACTTTTTTTTGCATACCACTATCCATCATACAATCATGTACCTAGGACAGTCCACGTATAAATGACCGGTAATAACATGGCAGAAACATTACAAAGCGCCATTCCATATTGGCAAATAGAATCAATACATTAAAAAAAATCCGAGCTCAACTCTTCGCCATGACCCCTGTTAAATGATGATAGGAATAAACATGAAATAAGCCGTCCGCGACAAGGAACCAAAGAATGAAAAACACTTAAAACACAAAAACGCTTAAACAGTGTAACGGAAGAAAGTAGCGTTATCACCAGCTTCTCTCTCCTGATCCTTCATCTCACTAGTATAGCTTTCAAGAGTGAGCCCTTGTTCAGCCATCAAAGCATCCCTCCTAGCATTCTCCTTCCTCAGGTAAATAGTCATGAAGGCACAAAGAATACAGCTCATGGTAGTAGTCCCAATCAACAAACCGTGACCAGAGTAATACCTCGGCGAGTCAGTAGCCCTGTAAGCAAAAGCAGCGATAGCACCACCAAGGTTACCGAAACCGACGTGCATAGCAATACCGACACCACGCTTAGTAGAGCCACCAATGTTGTTACCATTCCATGCGACACCCATGGGGACGTTGGGGTAGATTCCAGCGGCAGCGAGGAAAGTTCCCAAATACTGGACATGGGGATTATGGGTGGAGATCAATAGGATAAAACCAATAGTAGAAAGGACACAGAAGAAGATCATAAAGATTCCACGCTGTCCCTTCCTGTCAGCAAGGTAACCTCCGGCGATAGTGCAGAAACAGGCGAAGACGTAGGGAGGGACAGTCATAAGCTGGGACTGCTCGTTGGTGTAGCCCATGACCTTAACAATAGTAGGAAGGAAGAGAGAGAAGGAGTAAAGTGGGGTGTAGATTCCGATGGTGATTAGCATGTGTACATAGATCTTCCAGTCCTTGACTGCATGGAAGAAGTACTTGATGTCGTATTCATCGGCCAAAGAAGTCCTGTCGGCCTTGAGTCTGCGAGTGACCTCAGCTTTCTCTTCGGGAGTCAAGAACTTGGCACTAATAGGGCAAGATTAGCTGTGAAATGTTGTGAGGGGTTCAAACATAAGGGATATTCACGTCTCGGGGTAATCGTTAATAGCCCAATAAGCGCAGAAAGCGACAAGGACAGTAACCAATCCCTCAAGGATAAAAATCCAAGCCCAACCGGGTTTCCCTGCAATACCATTCATCTCTGAGATACCTCTCGCGAGCAATCCTCCAAAAGCTCCAGCAAGAGTAGCGGCAGAGAAGAAGACAGCCATACGAAGACCGCACTCGTGCCTTTGATACCACATGGTGATGTAGAAAGTAACACCAGGAAACAGACCACCTTCAGCAATACCAAGAGCCATACGAGCAGCCAATAGCCCCCCATAGTTTGTGACCGTGCCCATGAGTGTCATGACAACACCCCAAGCAAGCATAATAATGGTGAGCCATAATGAAGGGCGGGTTTTCTTCATCATAATGTTGCTAGGTACTTCAGCTAACACATACCATGGGAAAAACACAGCAAGGGCAACCTAATTGAATATTGTTAATATGAATAAACCGTGAAGTGTTTAAAAGGGAAAATAAATAAATATATCCATACATTATAGTCTAGACCTGACATTCCTAGATCCTTCTCAAGACCTGCAAGACGTGCGTTTCCGACATTGGTGCGATCAAGGAATGAAAGCCTAAGCTAGGTTAGATATCGCGTTGCTGTCACGAGAACCAGCACGAAGGATTAAACTTACAAGTAAAGCAATGCCAAAAAGGGTACCAAATGCCAATCCATTTTCCTTAGAAGCTTCTTAGTCCTGGCTGCATCAAATACTGGCCCTTCCGCCGACTCCAGTGTTGAAGGAGTTGTTGCTCCATCGACATGGACAGCCCGTTTCTCGGGGGTAGAGGTGCCTGACATGATGATAGATATGAAGTACTTTTATATCTATAGGATAGTAGTGCTGAATGGACAGCTGAGGGTACTCAATCCAGATAGCCGGGTGATCAAGAGAAGGTTCACACGGTTTGGGGGGCTCTGGGTAGATATTATATGGATTTCAAAAGCCAGTGATAAGCAGTGTAGTAATAGTGCCCAACGGTTGGGAACACGTACTCGGACCTGAGGAAGTAACCTTGGGATAAAGGTGTATGGGAGGGTGTGACGAGCCGGGGGGGGGACGAGAGGGGTGTAGGTACTTTCTCGACTAGCTGTATGGTCGTTTATTGACCAAGGCGGACGCGGGTAGGGGCCCGTTCAAACGAAGTATTGGCAATGCGGAAGCTTCACCGTACCTTTGGGAAGGAGTTACTCATGCGTGGGCGAGCAAATCTTTAAATGGCCCCCCTTGAGCCTTACGAGAAAGCAGTAGATGGCCTAGGATGGAAATATTGTCTACTCTGAGCCAGCCAACGAAAGCTCAATCCCACACATCACCCTGTCTGCCCCTATCTCAGTTTAGGAGAAGAGGAATTGAACAGAGACATTTCCCTGCGTAAAGCACTTGTGCCTCGTAATTGCCAGTTTTCTCCGCGCCCATTGCCTAAAAATTCGATGTCAGATGTGCATACCATTGTCCCGCCAAACAGGAACTACCAGGGTAAAGTTGGAACACTTAAGACAGCCAAGATATCCAAGACACTTGAGACCAATTTGTATCGGTACTTGTACAATTTTGTTGTGCATGGGGGTGTAGGTAGTTCATACATCTTGCTTTTGTTTCCATCTGCCCGGCGTACATATGCTCATAAGCAGCCTTCCGCAACGAAAAAAGCTTGCCTCAGCTATGGAGTCTCTTTTCTTTTGTTTGTGTATCATTATTCCGCTTACCTCCCGCGTCGACAGGAATAGTTCTTTATCCGGATCAGAGCTCTAGTAGCCAAGACTATGTTCGGGGTGTGGTCAAAATGCTTTTATAGGGGATGTTGATTTTAGGGAAGATAAAGATATGGCTGGGTCCAGGGGTTGATGACTTTCTTTATTTTTTTGTGCACTAGACTCTCGCTTGCAGAGGACACATAAGATTTAGGTGTAAACTGTACAGTAGTGTTAGATCCTACAGCGTGGGGAGGACTAAAGTAGATCATCCCCAGCTTACTCTCAACGACGCCCCTCCATCCAGGGATCAGAGATTAACGGAAAAATTCCCTATCACGGAAGGCTGCATTAGCAGGTTTCCTGTTATGGCTTGCAGGACAAGAAACAATATTGAGACCAAAACGATTCGTCAGCTACGACCCACAGTTGAATAAAAATAAATGACGCTTTTTGCGCGAACAGACTGCCTCTGGCTGTAACTGGACGGTTGGGGGGTGTCTTTCTTGTCTGTTTCCCCTCGCGACAACCCTAAATGGAGGCCAAGCAAAAGGCCCGTCTGTGGCGTTTGTAAATTGCGGGTTGAGAATTGCTTGTCGGTGCTCGATTGGCAAAATTGGCAAAATGGCACTAGCGCTCTCAAAGTTGACAAGTACAACCGTAAATGCGGGCAACTGAGGTTTCTCGCCGACAACAACTCAATCAGAGTCAATCTAGACCCCCCTCGGGCAAAGGGCCCGAAGCGGGCACGCCAGTACCTTACTGGTGGAGTAAATTAACCTTCTCTGCAGGTCATTCTACTTGTAAACCCTCGTACAACGCCAGCAACCCGTCTTCGTCAAAGAGATCTTCGACCGACACAACACACCAGCCGTCGTCGACCTCCTATGGGAAGTCGATCTTAAATCGTGCCAGAGTCCTTGGAATAGCTCTATTTTGGGTTTTCAGCACCGAGTATGATGTCTTAACGCGACCTGATGTACCAGAACTCTAAATTCGGCTATTGCCCCCGGTGAGGACTGAAACCACCAACAAGCACTTTTCTTCCCAAGTGTGCAATCAGAATAATGTATATCAGCGTGACCGTAGGACTGCGTCCTCCTGATGTACTCAGCCCTAGGCGGTATTAGGATATTGGCTAGTAGATATTACTGATAAGACGAGGAATTTACAAGGCTAACAAATCAAAAGACTTTGCTATCGGTTGTTTGGGCCTCTTAGATCGGAGTGTTTATCGACGAAAAAAAACTATTTGAAAAGGCCAAAGGAGCCCCCAGAGTATGTATTGGGAAATCTGCAAACTAATCAACTACCTAGCTATTGAACGGACAAGGGCTATCTGTACTTTGCTCTGTAAAGCACTGCACCTGTAAAAGTATACGTGCCATGTGCCTCTGAGATACAGAAACGCTGTTTATCTCGCTAACTACTGCATTGATACTAGGGTGGTGTGGGGTCTACTCTATTATTCCTTGGTTCCCGCCACCACGAAACGTCGATTTCCCAGATACTCCAACACTTTAACTGCCAGATAAAGCCTTGAAATTGAATTATTAGGGTACCGGGGGTACGAATGCCTGCAGGGTTCTCCACTTTGCTAAAGTCAGATTACGGCGAAGGAATGTGGGTAACATAGCGGCTACTCTCAAGTAGATGAATGAACCGCCTGGGCGGATGCTTGGCTAACTAGGATCATACTCGTATTCCTTCCTTCTTGGTTTCCTCTCACAACAGGAGAATACAGCCAATAGCAGGCGCATAGGTTAAACTCTCCCTCTCTCGTTTTGATTAGAGGACTATTATCAAACTAAATGTATGCAATTCAGAGTAAGGATCCCATGTTGTGGATCGGGCTTTTAAATCCTTTCACATAGAAAATTCAATAGGATCGGAATTATTGTCGTGGGGGCTCAATTGCAATAGTATCATTCAGTGATCGAAACAGTTGTACTCGGGCCCCCCCCAACCGAGGTAGGAATACACTGATAAATAGAACTTCCTACGCGAACCTATCTGTCCCGGAACCCCAGTTAACTGTATTACATAACTGTCAAACAGATGAGATTTCAGAAAATTGCATCTAGATTTTCATTCGTCACAAAATGCGCATTCATTAGCGATATACTATTAGGGGCTTGAATCTATAAGCGTATAGTACCTGTTTCACTTGTGAGTTCGGGCGCTCAACCTCACAGGGGATCAATGAATGGGCTAGCCTATGAGCTGTACGGTCATAACTCCTCTAGAACAACTGGGTGGAGCTTTGATCATGCTCTCGCGCAACATGCCCCTGAATAATGTGTCTTAATTCTACCACAAGTAAATATATTATACTTCCGTGGCTGAATGTCTTATAACCTCTAAGTTTTCAATACGCTTATATCTTCTAGATCTTGGAATTAATACCAACAATGCGACGTTCGCAGTGTTTCTTGTTACTCTAATTCACACCTACAAAGCATTTCAGAAAAAAACAAAAACAATCAGAGGACAAATCTGCCTGCAATCCCATACCATTCCGCATTAAAGTATAGTACGCATACCCTGCGTACATATTATGGGGTCACAAGTATCCATATGTTTCATCATTGGTCCTATGTAACTAACGCCTGAACATTCGGGAAAGGGGAGGGTAAAAAAAAAGATAAAAAGTAGAAATAGGTAAGGAAAAGCACCCACTCCTCCGTCCGGTTGAGATTCCGGTAGCGGTGGCGCTATGCTCCCAAGAATGTCTGTGCACAACATATCAAACCCAACAGCTCTACACAATCGACACCATAAAATACTCCGCACTTCGGGCGGTGGAGTTCTCGTCAACCCTAGCTGATGGCAGGACTGGATTGTGGGGAACCGTACAGAACCAAGATCTTAAATCATCCTACCAGCTTCGAAGCCAGTAGGACGATTGGCCAGTATCACTGCAGGTTCTGTGGGGGCTTTCATCACACGTTGTTTCCCGGTTCCACTGGGGATCGCCTCCAACTCTGATATTGCATACTGTTGCTGTGGTGGAACAGAAGGGGCGTTATGATATGTACTTGAGGGGTTGGCGCTCACCACACTAGTAGCTGGGTTTTTCTTTAGCATGGCTGAGTACGGGATCCCCACGCATGATGAGCTCTCGGGAGTGGGGATCCCGGAACCTGGAGAGCCTGCCATGTCTCGTGCTGATGGCCAGAAGTCTTCTGGGGTGCCAATCGAATTTCTTCTTAATAGTAGTGGTTTAGGATCATTTTGGAGCCTTTGAACCTGGGGCAAGCGTGGTAGGCTCGAGATCGGCCCTGGTTTCTCGGCACCAAAGTACTCATCCTGCTTTGAGAGCCACCTGTCAAGTCGATTTCCTGGCGCTGATATCATTGAATCATTTCGCGCTAGTATCAATGTTCTCTGTGGAACAATCGTTTCGGACGAACGGGTACGTCTTAGTGGAGGTTCGACAGGACGCTGCGATACAGATCTCATCAAACAGGGGTCCTCTTCCTCAGCAAATACGGCTTCACTTGGCGATGGCTTGCCATATTCCTCGTATATGTACTCGCTGTAGTTAAGTGAAAATCTAGAGTCGTCTAATGGATTGCTGTTTCTGAAAGTTGTTTTTCGCCGGTTTAATGCAGTCAGTGTTGGGGCACGGCGGGGTAGCTGGGCTGATGGTGCAGGTGGCTTCGGCAACATGGAAACAGTATCTTGGGTTACTTGGGGGCAGTCATCGTCATAAAAGTCATCGATAAGCTCATCTATAAGCTCTCCAGTAACTAGGCCAGGTTACATTCAAGTTAGTATTCGGCTTCTCCGGAGTACCCGCGCACTACAAGGAATAATCTCATGACGTACTGTGCTGTGAAGGAATATGTGCTCCTTGCCCCCCATGAGCTGGTGGCGGGGTCATCAAGGAATCCTTATCTCCCCCATTCTTGTCCTTCTTGCGCTGGGTGAGAGCTCGTTGAATATTTAGCAGCCTTTGTTCTAATTGCTTCCTTTCGTCCATAGACCTGAGCAATTGCCTTGGCTGATCACTATCCCTGCAACGTGCTGGCTTAGGCTGCAATGGTTGTATCAAGTTTAACGTGTTCGAATAGTCCGACACCCCGGTTGAGCCTGACAAGTACTGTCGTTCCCTAGCAGATCCTCCTAAGACTCTGTCTATCGCCTCTATCATTTCTGGACGGGGTTCACCCTTCTCATCTACGAGGTATGTTGCGTCTGAAGCTGCTGAAAGCTCTGCATTCTCAGGATACTTTCTCGAAGCTGCACGAATGAACTCAATCTCACTTCTGAGGCGTTCATCATCCACCTTCAGCGCCACTGTTGGTGATCTGGCTGGGGGAGGTCCCTTTATTTTCTCATTATTACCATTTCCGTAGTCACCATATGAGTCTATTATTTGCGTGATTCGGCTTTGCGCCGGCGGCTGGTAATGGAAAAAGTCAAATGTTCGTCGTCTTTCATGGTTGCTATCATAAAGGTTCATTGACAGCGCCGGTAACTTAGGGTCGAAGCTTCCATCGAGCCTTTTTGGCACAGGGCTAGCTGGCAATTCTTGAACGCTTATCGTGCGAGGCTGACCGATGTCTCCAGCTTTCCCATTGACTTCGATGGCTATTGGGTTCGATATCGAATAGGCCGCTGGGGTCCTAGTTAGCCTGAGTTTTATCTTATGTGGGAGGCTTATTTCTGTCTGATATTACGCACCAGAAGAATCAGCGGATTTCTCTAGGTCGAAGTATCTTTGGTTATTGTGTCGAGGCCTGCTGCAACAAACCCATGGCTTCAATGCTTCTATAAACCTTTCCCGACCACTCATTGCTTCCTTCGCCTTGTGACGATAGTTACCCAAGCGACTTCCAACGTTGATATATGACATCGTCGGCCCACCGGTGCTTTTTCGTGAATATTAAAAAACGAAAGGTCCTGCCTTTTTTTGGATGTGTTTTAAATGAGTTTAAAGAGAGTCAAGAATATAGAATAAAAAAACGGGGAAAACAAAGGAATGAACGACTAAGAAACGAACGTGACTACGAACAGGTCGCCGGAAATGCAGAAATACCTGCGAGAAAACTCGAGAAAGGGACTAGAACGGCTATGATGGATACAAGCACATATATACCTTTCATGTACCTAAGATATAAAACGTAATCCGGTCATCGGTAGGTTTATGCGGCGCAGTACTTCCGGGGTTAGGCGCGAAAAATAGGTACAGGCTATAAGATGTCCCAGTAATATTTTGTATTAATACTGATGAAGTTGTCATTTTCATTAAACAATGCGACCTAACTGATAAATACTACGCGTGTTCGAGGATGTTTCTTTATTTCGCTCTTAAGTAACCATCGATCTCATGTATCAAGCAACTGGCTTGCCCACCCAAAACCCAAAGCAGTACTAAAGAATTAGTAGATATTAGGTACTTTGGGTTGGATTCTCGAGTTATCAACACTTATAATTCTAAAGTTGGGGCCTGTAACTTTAGGTGCTGGCCTGTGAGTACTGAATCACTATCACCAGAGCCCATTGTTTCACATGTTCTCTGCCACAGCATACTAATTTCATCATTTACATCAAGATCGCCTGACCTTGCCGTATTATGCTCCATTGCATTTTACTTACCGGTACTGAGCTGTCATGATTTAGTTTTCGATGCCGGTGTGGCTTGCCTACACTGAGATTTGTATTCTTGGCAACCTTACCGGAGATCACTATTTGTGGAACTACAATGCCAAGACTGAGCCTCATTGACCGAGATATCATCTGTGGCAACATAGGCTCAGGACCTGAGGGATATTAGCATTCAAATATAAATTTTAATATCCGAAGCGAAGCTTCTGGGGTTTTACCTCCCCTAGTTACTGCTTTAGTGGTAGATGTGTGTTGAAGTGGGTGAATAAATCTGTTGGTTTATTTCCGCCTTCGCTACTAGTATAGTAGACCTATATTTCCGAGATATATCATTCATGCTTGAACTCACCGGATTAAACCTCACCGATAACCTAGCAAAGGTTTGTTTGATGATCGTCAGGCACTGATTCCAAGCTCGTAATGGCTTTTGCCTGGCTAGCCTAGCAGCTGAGTGCCCTCATCCACCCTCTTTCAAGTCATAAAATCTAGCAGCATGACTTCCGCTTATTTCTTTGGTCTCGTCCAATCAATGTGTTCAGATCGCCAGGGGGAGTTCATGTGGGTTGTACGAAGCCAGACATGGATGCTCTTATGACGAACTTCCAATCTCCTTGAGACTCTTGTGTCAATGCCGACCTAACTATGAGAGATTACCTTGTCTATTTAGACCTAGGTTCAAATATTCCCGGGTGTTAAGCAGTCAGACTTTGGCCCGACATACAGAAAAAAGAAACATCAACATAGGGAAAGAGTATGTTTTAGCGAGTAGCAACAAAGACTTGGAATATAGGTAGGTAGGCGGAGAGAGAGTAGGGCAATGAAGGAAAGAAAGGTAAGGGGTTTCCAATGATAAACAAAAAACTTTTTCATCCCCTCGCACAGAGGCCAGGGAGATAAGGAAATTTTTGCCACCGGTGCACTACCAATCACCAAGAAAGATAGATGATGTAATAGTGCCGGAGCCGATGACCTGGAATTTAAAAGCACTGCGATGGGTTGTGGCCCACCGCAGTACAAAAAGACCAGAAGTGGGAGCGGGGGGAGATTCGAAGATAACTTATCTTGATTATTAGAATCCAGTCATGTGCCTAGAGGCATGGGAGGTGCCGACTCTGGATGGGGGACACAAGTGGGGATGGGGGAGGGGAGGTAGTTATATTCTGTTTTTGTGCCTTGGCGGTGAGAATATTTGGCCGACGTCAAGGGTGGCTTGCGGCCGCTCAGCCAATAGTATTGGGAGGGGATTAGCATTCAATAGAATGGATCCTTCGTTTTCTCCCTAGCAAGAAACCTTGGCTTGGCTCAGTGCTGTGTCTGTTGAGGTTGTTCACGAGGAATCACTCGGTAACATGCTCGAGCCTTTTCCCTACCTAAGACACTATCGGTCCTATATACTAGGGCCGTAACTAAAAACCCGGATTGGATCCAAAAATTTGCGGAACACAAGCGAAAACACACCAATAGAACCCTCTTTTCAGTTTATATTTTTGAAAGCAATAAAATCTAAATAGCCCTCAGTTTTTTCAAAGAGGCTTATATGACTTTGAAATCCCTCCCTTAATTTTCCTAGGTTCACTAGAAGCTATTGCCCCTAATAAAGGCCCTCTAAATTAAAAGATACCTTCAAAATCATGACTTTTGGTGGAAATTAGTAATACAACCAATTCAACAACATTCTAAATAGTCTAGCACTACAACAATGTAGTTGATTATAGTTATAATCATATATATAGAATTATAATAGACAAGTCTACCTCTTCCCAGAAGCCTATGTGTTATTTAAAGCATCTTGTGAGTGAATGTGTGTATTGGAGTGACCGGTTTTTGGTGTGTTTTGGCACATGTCACCCCCTCGATCCAGGCAATTAATTACGGCCCTAGTATTAAAATAAAAACCTTGAAAGAGGTACCTATCTTAAAATTTTATCTGAGAGGGTTTTTATCACTCTCAAGATACTTGTGAGACCTAGATCTTGTAGAGCGGATTTTTACGTAAACTTCCTAAGTGCTAGTAGATTGTACACAGTACTTCAACTCGTTTTCACTGGTTTTTTTCAAGTTAGATTAATAGTAAATCTTTTATCTTCAGGAGGTGCCGGTGTCTCTCGAACTTGCTGGATCAATTTGTGCTTAGTGGGAGATCTACCTACCCCTAACCTACCACTCAACCTATCAATATCCTTTTCTTATTAGATTACATGTATCTTCTGGTAATAAAGAGGCATATATATACCAAAGCTCTTCAGAGAACCCCTCTCCGGTAATTGAATCACAAATAGTCCAAATATAGCATCAAGCTACGTTTATATTCGACCGACTCGATCAGATTTGTTGCTCGATCTACTACATTTGTCGTGATATAAACTCGTATCTATATGTAACCATCTACACCATTACCACGCTCAGCCTGATACAAACAGTGTTCTCCGGAAGGTTATAACTCACTCGGTAGTTTGTATTTGAGTAAGCTCTACTGTAGTGAGGAATGTGGTCTGAGTAGAAATGTGGGGAGATTACTATAATTCTTGCATATTGTGGGGTATCCAATGGTCCTAGCTTTGATAGGCCGTCTGTGGGTGTAGGGAAGGTAGTAGAAACCCCGGTTTACAAAAAAGGGGTTCCAGGAATTTGTGTTTATGGTACTTGGAATAAGACCCAGCAGATTTCTTTGGTTGGGAGCCGGATATTCGGCTCTTGGGTCATGTATTCTAATCAAATATTCAGGGTGGATAGTGTCAGGTCATGCTCTGGCGATTATGTTATATAAATGCACATCATTTCCTTTTTCAATCATGTTGTCAGGCCATTATTTAGATCATGAAAGGTCACTCACATAAGTACATGTATGCTACAACATTAGAGTTTTATTAGATGTAACTTGAGGCCTATATATATAATGCGCATATGGAATCTATGAAACTAGAAGTACTTATTAAATACCGACTTACACAGTTATTGTGGTCTTGAGGATCACACCCTACTTTTCAACTGTCAATAGTATGTATCTTTTATCTTTTGGTTTTTATCCTCTTATAAATTTTTTTTCTCGTGCGCTAAAGTCGAGGTACGTTTTAAGAGTGTTTAATACAGTGTATTATTTATATACGCACACGGAATCCCGGTACGCTCTATAGAATAGGAAAATTTCATCAGCAAGGGATGACATACGGTAAAATAAAATTATCCAGATGCGCAGACCAACTGGCTCCGAATCCCCAAAACATTATTAGACCGATAAAATATGCACTCTTCGGCCATTTGTTTGTCCGGGACACTAATCTCCTGCCCTGGCAAATATAGTATACTAGGAGCCGTATACTCCACTATGGTATTCCGGGGGGCAGTCGCATCGGCTAAAACCCGGGCCCTGTTAAAGTACCCTCGTAAATTATTAGTTAACCCCGCGTTGATCAACACTCCAACCTCACAAACAAAACAATAACGATGAGAGAGAGAAAAACAATCCCTAATACGGTAGCCACTGCAGTTTTCCTTCCGCAACCAGCCGTTCGTCCGGCGGCATCTCAACGGCATCTTTGTAATACACTAGACCTACCGGCTAAGGTTAGACCAGCCATGGGTACATACATGTAAATATATGAAAACCAAGTTACTTAGCAACTGCGCTGCACTTGATCGGTGACTGGCGTGATGTCGGAGCTAAATATTCAAAGAAGCCGAAGAACCGGTCACCGACAAAAAAATTTCCGAGCATATGCCTCTAAGTTTCTCGGGCGAAAACTAACCCGAATTCCAACCCTAGATGGTTTTTTTTGTATATAAGTCGGTACCGGTTCTGGGGCCAAAAAAAAAAAAAAACCAGAGGTCTGTAACCTTGGTAACGGTCTTGAGAAATGAAGTTGCTTTGGTCGATACTCGCTTTTGTGGTGGCTGTGGCGGCTCAGACGACTCAGACGGAATGGCCTATTAGTAGTACTAACTATACGGACGCTGTGCAATGGGATCACTATAGTTTGATTGTGAAGGGGGAGAGGTTGGTCGTGTGGTCTGGGGAGTTTGTATGTCCTATAATATGTAGTCCTTCTTGTTTCAATGGCTAACATTTTAAAACAGCACTATTGGAGAATCCCAGTTCCGCATCTCTGGCGCGATATTCTCGAGAAAATGAAAGCTCACGGTTTCAATACCTTCTCAGTCTACGGCCATTGGGGCTATCATTCGGCATCAGAAGGGGCTCTCGACTTTGAGAATACAGCTCATAATCCACGTCCTATTCTGGAATTGGCAGAGGAGTTGGGGATGTATGTGATCTTTAGACCCGGCCCATATGTGAATGCAGAATCACACAGTGGTGGGCATGCACAATGGGTCACCACAGGTGCCTATGGCTCTCTACGAAACAATGATACTCGCTTTGTAGAGGCATATACACCATATATGGTAGAGTATGAAAAACTACTTGCGCCGTATCAGGTTCAGAATGGTGGAAACCTCATCATGATGCAGATTGAGAACGAATTCAGTAGCCAGAGAATTGGGGATTGCAAGACTTGCCCTCCAAACTTGGTCAATATTGACTACATGCAGGTTAGAGAAATTCGCATTTACTTGTATCAGGCTCTGAAGTGCTTATAAAAGACAGAAACTCGAGAAACAAGCCCGCGATAACGGAATATACGTTCCTCTAACGCACAATAATCCAAATACCTATGTAAAAGGCTGGAGTACCGACTACGATCCCCGCGGTGCTGTCGATATTTCTGGAGTAGATACATATCCATACTGCTGGTCATGTGTTCTGAGTGAATGCGGAGGGAGATATCCATATACCGTAGCCTACTACTACGATTATTTCCTCGAGTCAGCAAAGAACCAGCCCCCGTATCTGCCAGAGTTTCAAGGTGGTTCTTATAACCCATGGGGAGGTCCACAGGGTGGTTGTATATCCCAGCAAAACTCCGAGTTTGTCAATGTCTGCTCTCCTATCCAATTTCTCTCCTCTCTAGCTTTCGAGACTGATTAGTGCCTAGATTATGTACCGCCACAATATCGGTGAACGTGTCACAATCATCAGTATCTACGTTTTCTTTGGTGGAACCAATGTCCGTATCCCTATCATATTCTTAAAACTCAACTAACATAAATCCAGTGGGGAAACATCGGCTACCCTCTCTCGGGTACATCCTACGACTATGCTGCTGCCATTTCCGAATCCCGTGATATTGGTGAAAAATTTTGGGAAGGAAAAGCCCTCGGCCTCTTTATCGATGTTGCTCGCGACCTTGCACAGACAGAGCGGGTATATGCTGGAATTACACTTACAAGCTCCCCGAATGTCAACTGCTCGCTCATGGAGAACCCAGAAACGTTCTCTCGATTCTATGTCTTGCGGTTGGTTCCCAAAACCCTCTATCTCTCTTATGAAACTATTTCTAATTGAATAAACAGCCATACTCCTTCAAATGCGACGACGGAAGACAATTTCACAATTAACATGACGACCTCCGAAGGACCTCTCACAGTCCCACAATACGGCGCAGCAACACTCTGGGGCCTCGCAGCAAAGATTCTAGTATCCGATTTTCCATTCGGGAAATTTTCGCTTCTGTATTCTACCGCCGAGGTGCTCACGGCCTCAATAATCGACAAAGAGCCCATCCTTGTCCTCTGGGTTCCAAACGGCGAGCAAGCAGAATTCGTAGTAAAGGGCTATAAGGCTACACAAAAGAAGGAGATACTCCAGGCATGCGACGGCTGCAGTATCACCTTCCACTCTAGCAAAAACGGAGCAATGGTCATTAACTTCAATCAGGAAGCTGGTATCTCAGTTGTTCAGTTTGATGGTTTCAAGGTAGTTATGGTGGATAGAGGTGTTGCCTGGAAGACATGGGTTCCAAAGCTTAGCAAGGACCCATTGGCAGGACTTGACAAAAACCTCATCGTTTACGGCCCTCGCCTCGTTCGTAAAGCTGTAATCTCTAGAGACGAACTTGAGCTTACTGGCGACACAGCCAGTGAAACTGACCTTCTCATCCACGCCCCTAAGAATATTAAGACCCTTACCTGGAATGGCAAGAAGGTCTCCAAGATCTCTAGGACTAAAGCTGGAATTCTCACAGCTACGCTCCCAGGGCCTAAACTTACCGAAGAGGATGTACTCAGTCAACTCAACTCTGGGAGCTGGAAATATAAAGACTCTCTCCCAGAGGTGTTTCCAGAATATGACGATTCAAAGTGGATTGTGGCGAACAAGACCTCCACTCCAAACCCGACACAGCCCGCATACTTCCCCGTGCTCTATGCTGACGATTACGGTTTCTTTCACGGATACGTCCTCTTCCGTGGCCGATTCCCTGCAAGTAACTCTACAACTGGAGTCACTATGAACCTCCAATTTGGTACAGCAGGCGGCTACTCGGCGTGGTTGAATGGCAAGTTTGTGGGTTCGTGGACAGGTAGTATGGCAGCTAGTGGCAAGAGTACTTGGACATTCCCTGCAGGTTCTGTAAGAGCAAATGCAGAGAACGTGCTAGTAATCCTTATGGACCACAATGGAAAGGACCAGTTTGCAGCAGCACTGAACTATCGTGGCATCTACGATATTTCCCTGAACGGAACCCTACCAGTGAAGTTCACAAAGTGGACTATCCAAGGAAACGCCGGAGGAACGGAGAATATTGATCCTGTGAGGGGTCCCTATAACGAAGGTACCTAGCCAATAATACCCATAACCAGTCCAAGAACTCGAAAAGTACTGATGGAGATTAGGTGGCTTAACTGCGGAGAGAGTCGGCTGGCACATAAACGGCTTCGACTCTTCAAAATGGGCCGAAGCAAAGGCAATAAGTGTCTCAAATGCAACTGTAGCCTTCTTCCGTAAAGAAATAAAGTTCTCTATTCCGGAGGGCTATGACGTCCCGGTACAGATTAGGGTTGGGTCACCAGCTGGGCAGAAACTCAGAGTTCAGCTATGGGTCAATGGGTACCAATATGGCAAGGTTTGAGTGTCTAATTTCCAATCCTACTATAGGAGCTAACAGTGAAAATAGTACATACCACAAGTTGGAAACCAAATCGATTATCCGGTCCCACCAGGAGTCTTAGACTATAATGGAAAGAACACGTTCGCAATTAGTGTATGGAATGTTCAAGACAATTCACCAGTGAGTGTGGATTATCAATGGATGGTGGTAGGTATATATGAGAGCTCGTTTAGCTCGAGGTTTAGCTCCGATGAGATTCGGCCGACGTATAATAAGAAGCGCCTACAGTATACATAGTTATATATATAGCTGTAGGTCGTTTTTGTAAAATAAAAAAAGTATGGGATTGTTTTAACTCTGTTTTGTGTATACCAGTACATAGAACCATTGTTTTGGGGTTACCAATGCCAAAATATGGGTTTCTCCAAGAGAAATAGTCAATTATATAGCTCCATGTACTTATGATTAATTCATTCATTCATTGGTCAATTCTATAAGAAATTCGTAGTTGACTTCCTAATACATGGAATAGCATAATGCTCTACTATTCAGAGTATTCACTAAACACTAGGGCTAAATCAAAGAATATTTGTTAGTATATATGTACTTAGGCCTCCCTAAATCTTAGGAATATAAAAAAAAAACTACCTTACGTGGCAGTTGAGATCTCCAATGGCTTAATTGGCGTTCTCCCTGCCATATTCCAGAATTCAAAGCCATTTAGCTGCCTTAAGTTTTCCGTATTCCTTGGCAGCGACTTTATCCCATTTTCTTCCATCAATTCCATCACCCAGCCCGGCTGTTTCCCTTGTTTCTCAGGGTTATCAACACCCCCATCACCCCAGCGGCTACATAAATCCCACCAATCATACACCCGTAAATCAGTTACGATCCATCTCTGTCCCGGTGTAAAGTTCTTTATCAGTGTAACAATTGCCCAGGAAACGTCTATACCATGAACGAGATGTACGGTTGTCTTCTCAGCGAGCATTTCCTTCGTCGAGGCTACTCTGCTAACCAAGTTCCTTGGGTTCCGACTGCCACCCCATAGTCCAGCGAGGTCCAAAGCCGCCCCATTAAGCTCTAGAAGCTCATTCTCGGCAATCACACGTGGTATAGTGAGATCTGGTGTTGTATGGCGATCGATTAAATTCGTCTGAGGCCATATTCCAGAACTACCTAGTTGGATAAATTTGGCTGTATTAGGGCCATGGGTCTTGTTGTACATATCCACTAGAATCTTTGAAGTCCCAGTATTCGTTAGAGGGAATATTATGACTATAGTGGTCGCATATGGGAGATCGAGATACGGACACGGATCGTGTGAGTCTGGGTCAAATGTGAAGGGGATGGTGCCGGGGGCGCCACTACGGCTTGTGCATCTATAGGATAGGGATTCAGACTCGAGGATTGGAGTGAGGAATGTTGAAGTCCAGCCGGAGCCGAGCATGAGGACGTCGACAGTTTCTGAGGGCTTTTTTCCATCCATTCTATTTAGAGGTGATGCTTATTGTAGCTATCTTGGGTAGAGTGTAGTGCAATAAAGTAGGGAGATGGTTACCCGGCAGGTTTATAAATCAATTTAAAGACACGTGAGCCCGCATGTTAAGCCTAGAGGTTGGTCTTTGAGCATGTATACATATGGGTGCCAGAGAATGCGGGTGGAATCTACAGGCTGGTTTCACAGATATATCACACGGGGGATAATAAGTTTAGGTGATTATTCTCGATAAATATAACTCCTGTGTATAGTACAAAGCACCCAATGGACCAATACACTATGAGCCAGCTGCAATTATTAATCTTTGATTCAATAGGCGCTCAAGAACTCTCAACGCCTCTGGTTTATCAATTTTTAATTGTAGAAGCGGTAACTCAAGCATTACACCCCCAATAATTCCTAAAAATTACGACCAAAATAATTAGCCTAATTCCCAAATATAAAACAACCCCCATTCAAAATCCCCAGAAGCGAGAAACATCAGATCAAGTGTAGTGTTTTTAATCCGCATATCACAGTACCACCAGTTCCCACCCCACCCTCAAAAGAGAATACCCACCGAAATAGGACCTTTCTGAGGGGAAGAGGATACAGCGAAACCGCAAGGTTGGCATTGCAGAACTCATGTGTTCATCATTTGAATTCGCATATAAATCTAGAATTGAGGGAAATATAGGTTTGGAATGGCTTACTATTTGATGTTAATACTCGATGTGGCTATTGAGATGGTGATGTATGGTGATATATGGTGTATGTAGTGAGGAAAATGCGAGTGGGTCTAAGGGTTGAATAAATAGTGCGATGTCTTGGCGCCAAAATAAGGCCGGGTAACGAGGGAGGGATACTCATTGATTCTCACTCGAGTCGAGAAACATTAGCATGTAGTATACCCTATCGGAGAACAAGTTGTGGAATGATAACCGGTTGCAAAATTATTGTCTCAGTTGTACACGATAACCAATTATGCTGGGGTTGGATGGGTTTCACAAAGTGCAGTCTTCAAGTTGCGTAACCTATGACTCACAGCATTTTCAATCTCCACGCAGCAACGGGGAGATGTTTCCTTGACCTGACTCACAATCACTTACCAGACTCCGAGAAGGCTCTATCTTTCCCAACCGTGCAATGCGGGGGGGCAGGGATGGCGATACCACATCTGTTTGAGCCTCACTTTAAATTAGTTTCGCAGGAAGGGAACGTCTGTCACGTGCATGATGTATGAGCCACCACGGGAACGCGCAGCGGACGAGACCCGTCAGCTCTGGAACTCTCCCTGTAAAGAACCTCACAGCTCACAGCACAGCTCAGAGCTCCCACAACAATCGAGCTGAAATTTACGCATTCTATGGAAACAAATAAGTACTATCACTGCCGCTAGCTCCAGTCCTTAGGTCTTGCCCCGCTGCTGCTCTGCTGCTCTGTCCTCCCTCATCCATCTTCTCATCCATCTTCTCTTTCAGCTGTACCTCCCTCTCACCACCTTCACCTCCCCCCCCCCCCTCCTCCTCCTCCTCACCTCCGCCCCCATCTCTCCTCCCCAAAATCATTCATCTCCATCCCTCCACCCTAACTGTAGTTTGCCCCTTCGATGGCCGGAATCATGTCCCTCTCAGCTCAATCTCCTAGCACCTCCCACCAGCCTAATAATGTCTACACCGCCGGCCTCCCCGCACCCCCCCGCATTCTAATCCCCCCTCCTACCCTTAACCCCGAAACCCGCCAATTCGATGGCTCAGAGAACCAGACGTCGCTTGAACACATGGTGGTGTCCCCCGAATCCAGTGTCCTCCCCACTTCCCTACAGGACTGGAAATACGAATCCCGTCGCGAGGCCCAACAAATTCTCACCCACCTCTGGCTCGGCCCACTTAGCGCAGCAAAATCAGTCGACTTTATTAAGCGCGAGAACATAACCTTGTTACTTGCCGTTAGAAGTGCAATGACTGCTAAGGCGAAGCTCCTGGCGACACAGCTGCCTGGGGTCAGATTCGAGAGTATAGATGTGAGTGGGAACCAGGAGCTTATTGGGCAGTTTCAGCGCGCAACAGATATTATTGATGAACACTACCTATCTGGGCTCGGAGTGGACCGGCCGGCAGCGGTAAATGTTCCTATCGATGGCCGCGAACTGTATACATACCAGCGCTCATACTTCCAATCCCATCGCACCCTGCCACCAGGCGGGAAAACACTTTTATTCTGCGAATCTGGAAATGAGAGGTCTGCTGCAGTTGCAGCAGCGTATATCATGCAACATCTTGGAGGCAGTGCAGTACAGGCAATTCAGCATGTACAATCCCGGAGGTTCTGTGTATGCTTTGACGATAGCATGAAATGGCTTCTACAGAGCTACGAGCCAATATGGATGGCAAGGCGGCAGGCATTCTTGGGGAGCAAAGGATTGGGTCAGCCGGGGAGTCGCGGGGTAAGTCCATATAGGGGAGAGAAAAAGAGAACGTTGGAGGAGTACGATGATGAAGGGGATAGCCCTGCGCAACTGGGTAGCAGGCCGAGTGCACCATTTGCGGATGGGGAGACAGATATGGAGATGTCTTAGTAGTGGGATTTTGTTCGGGGAGCGATGAATAGCAGTGTGATTTGACCAGACTGTGTTTTACTTCTGTCACTTGCTCATTTTTTGTCCTATCTTTTCGCCGTCTTGGTTGCTATGATACGGTTCTAGGAAAGGAAAAAAGAAAGCAAATGGTATTATTCTCTAGTTTCTTGGGTTTCTTGGGTTTCTTTGGTTTCTCCGCTATTCTATATGGTGCTACCACATATATCATTGTTTTATCATCTCGTCTTATCGGTGCTGGGGGCATTTTATTTTATACCTATTTTTAGCAGTCTCTTTTTTTTTTGGTTATCTTGCATTCTTCGGACTAGGAGTCTATCGATGGGTTTAGTAGTTGTAGATTATATTGTTATAGAGGTGAGGGTTATATACTCTCCTAATATAAATATAGCTTTGACAATTACAAGATAGAGGATAATTAGTCAGATCAAAGATGAGCATGAGGGAAATTGGGACTGGTACTATAATTTGAATACTGATAAAAAGTACAGTAGCTTTCTTAAACTGTGCTTTATGGTATCATAGTGTCTAGCGAGTCATGTTATTGCAGATCCTGTAGTTGACGATCAGGTCTGAGATTACTCTGCTAAGCTGTGTAGGAATACGGATTGGAATGCCTAGGATGCCAGTGTGGGATATTCTACTGCCGTGACTAATATTCTTGGGTGTTCCAACTTACGAATTCTATCTTTCCGTACACGTATAAGATTGAAACAAGCCTTTCCCTATCCATTTGATGCCTAAGCAATCCCACACTTATAAATCCTAGTAGTATATTTGGGGATGGGTGATAATTTTGAGGGATAAGTGGAAGGCTTGTCGGGAAAGAGGGGCTGATGATGGTATATGTGTTGGGGATAACTAGCAGCTACTTGTAGAATAAAGTAAAGAGCGAACATTATAGAGGGGTGATATTCCTAATTAAAGAGAGTCTAACTAAATTAGGAAAAGATGTGATAAAGCGTTTGGAATTGTTCGAAGGGAGCAAGAGTCCTGGAAATAAACAACCATTCACACCTCATGTAAAATCACTCGGTTTATCCAAGGAAACTATCTTATAAGGTTATAGCAGTGTATAAAGGTCATACACTATAGAGCTGGAGTTGCCTGCTATCTTTGTACGTGGGTCATCATTATGCCGGGATTGTTGTGATGGAGTAGAATGGTGTGGAGTGGGATAGAATATAAGCGGCAGTTTTCCGGGTGGTGTGGGGGGCGTCAGGAAATTTTGTCAGCACCGAAGCCCACTTGGACTGGAATTTACGCAATACTCGGATTTGTAATATCAGGGGTTTCGGTCGCCGTGTCCCTGTGCCACCATGATGCCTAATACAGCCGCGAAACACAGCGGGTCACTCGGCTTATCGCTTAGAAATCATAATTATTCCGTAATCCATCTGGTGGTTTTGTTGGTATTTGATTATAAGGGATGTGAGGAGAGTGGTTATATAAACCTGTCTGATATCCTATAGAATATTTCTCTCAGACATCGATTCAGCAGCTTAAGTTCCGCTTCTCGATACTTCATACAAGGTATTAAATTCTACTCAATATCCCATTACCAAAAAATCCATCATGAGCATTATAGTAACCGGTGCCACTGGAGGCCTTGGCCGCGCGACACTTGAATATCTCTCAAAATTCGTTACTTCTGATTTTCCTAAAATTATAGGCACAACTCGCGATCTTTCCCGCGCGCCCGATATCCCTGGCGTCTCCTTCCTGATTGGTGATTTCAACTTACCATCTACCCTTGATACTGCCTTTAAGGGTGCCTCAAAGGTATTGATCGTTTCGACCGACTCATTTGACAATGACTTGCGCCTAGTACAGCACAAGTCTGCCATCGACGCATGTGTAAGGGCTGGTGTAGGTAGGGTGTACTACACCTCCCTAGGAATCAATGGGAGGCTCGAAGGTAGTGAGAGTGAGCTCCAAAAGACGCATATAGAGACCGAAAAAATGATGAAGGAGTATGTACTCTCCAAAACCTAACATAAAAAACACAATAACTAATAGAATGAATAAATAAGTAGGTCCGGACTTCCTTACACTATAATCCGTGAAGGAGTCTATACAGAAGCATTCCCACTTTTCATTTCCTGGAACCAAGACACGACCTCCATTACCCTTCCAGGTGATGGTCCAGTCCCCTTCGCATCCCGCAAAGAGCTTGCAGAGGGGACTGCAAGACTACTTCTCTCAAACGATGAAAAGTACACTAACTCGACTGTACTACTAACCGGTCCAAGCACATTCACGTTCTCGCAGATTGTGGGTCTGATTCGTGAGGTTCATCATGGCAGCAATGGCTCTGCCCTTACGCTTGAAGTTTTACCAGAGGAGGAGTATATTACTCGTGTAGTCGCGTCCGGGGAAAGGCCAGAGTCGTTTGCGAGGGCGTGGGTAAGTACGTTTAGGGCGATTGCGCAGGGCGAGGCAGATTATGTTGATGGGGCTTTGGAGGAGTTATTGGGGAGGCGACCGAGAGGTGCGGAGGAGGTTATAAGGGAGTTATTGGAAGAGGGAAAAGAGGCGGGGGATGGGTATAGGTGGCATCAGAATGAGAGGGTGAAGAATACTGGGAAATAGAGCGGGGGGGTTGGGTATAAGATATAGTAGTTATGTGAATAAAATTACAGCGTCGGTAGGGTATAGTTGGGATGGAAGCCTTGTAATATTTGTGTATAGTACAATAGTTAAATCAATTCATCAAGTACTAAGTTTATAACAGACTCTCGTGATACAGTAAATTCGTAGAACAGAGTGGGACTATCTATATGTAGTCATTGTGTAAAACAAGACTCAAACAACCTTTTTAATACTAGAAAACCCTGTAAAACTTTTAACGGAAATTACTACAGTACAGCGCTGCTTAATAGCAAAGCTTTTTTCACTCCTCATCCTCATCTACATCCTCATCACTATCATCTACCGCCATAGAATCTTCCTCTTCATCACTCCCCCCTTCTTCCCTTTTCCTCCTCTCCCTCTCCCTCTCCTCCCTCATACTCTCCTCCAATAACTTCTGTTTCTCCTCCCTCACCTTCCTCTGCGACACTACATACGCACCTAACGGGGTCTTCTCCCACTCCACTTCCTTCAGAAAGCTCTCCGCCTCAGCAACCTTATCTGGCGAAAACTCCACCCCTGACCGCTTCTCCTGAACATACTTACTATTTGCCTCCAACTTCCCCACCAGTATTGCAAGCGCATTATTTAACTTTACATTCTTCGACTTCTTCATCGACCTCTTCGTAAGCACTATTGTCGGTATCGCGAGTTCCGGAAACGCAATACTTTTTGCATAGAGAACATAGAACTCTGCCAGGAGCTCTACTAGCTGCTCCGAAATACCATCTTGATATGTTTTACTACGGAGGTAAGACTTTGGTGCCCGGATTGTAGTTGTGAAGTCGAGGGGTTTCAGGGTCGATAGTTTCGGCTTCTTTTTCAGCTCGGATGAGGAGAGAACCTCGAAGATTAGTGGGGCAAGGGGGATATAGACACCTGTTGCACGGGAGATGCGGAGGAGTGAGCGGATGAGATAGAAGCGGAGGGGGAAATATTGGACGGTGGGGATGAGGCGGGTGGCACCGAGGGTTACTTGGATGAGTGGGTAGATGAGTGGGCGGAGGGGTGAGTCGCGACCGAGGGTGGCTTCAGTGAGCGTGTCGCAGTGGGTAGAGAGTACACGAGAGAAGAAGTCGAGGGAGTGGACGTATTGCCAGTTGTAGATTGTTTTATAGGATTCCTGGGTTGGAGTCGTTAGTTGGCTATATATATATTTTTAGAGTGGGGGAGGTAAACCTTGGAGTTGTTTGTAATGCTGTTTCTTAAGTGGACTGCTAATTGTCTAATGTATCCAAATCCAACTTGATACCCTACTTTGTCCATGCCTTCCATTCCCATTACCTCCGCTGCAGAGTTCTTCATGAGGTTTATTCCCGCCATAGTGTATCCAGTCGTCTGTCTACTTGCCTTCACCAACCCTGCGTAGAGCGCCTTAACACATGTCTCTTTCAGCCCGTCATCTCCGATAATCGCAGCTTTCCGGATTACAAGGAAGGCAGTAATCCGAGTTTTTTCGTCGGAGGAATGGGCGCACCAGACATCGGTCACAGTCTTAAGGAACGACTTGAGGAACTTGCGGAATGAGAGAAAGTAAGGAATGAGAGGAATCGTCGAGTTGAGGAGAAGTCTTTGAGTGGCTGAGTCTGTAAGTGTAGGAAGAAGGTGGAGCAGGGAAGCGCTGTGTGATTTCAGCAGAGGGGTGAGAGTGCGGTATTTCTTGGTCTCTGTCGTTATACGGATTTTACCAGAGGCGGACTCTTTAATGGGGAGGTGGTGATTGAGAACCTCAGGGATGTGCTTCAAAGCCACGATGAGCAGCTCGTGGTAGACGTCGGGGTTGGTTATTGAGTATTTATAACCACTATTTTTTTCGCTCTGGACATCATTGACATGGGCAGCTGCTCGGAATGCTAACACAACTTTTCGGAGACTGCGGAGCGATTTATTTTCAACGAGAGCTGTCTTCCAGGTCTCCACGTCTTTGAGGGTGACTTCGAGACTGGCATTGGGGTCTTCGATTTCTTCATCTTCTGTGACCTTTGACTTCTTGCGCTTCTTGTTCTTTTTCTTTGGCTCTTCTTCTTCTTCGCCTTCCGAAAGGTCATCAATACCTGCAAGATCATCATGTTCGGCGGCTGTGAAATCGAGAAGTTCGGCGTCGTTCTCCTTGAGGTACTTGAAGAACTCAGGATCCTTCTCAGCCAGCGCTGAGAGATCCTTCATATGTGCATCCAACTCATCGGCGCTCCCCTCACCGTCCTCTATAGCACTCGCAGTATCTTCATCGGGTTCATTCTCTTCCCTCTTTCGCTTCTTCTCACTATCCTTCTTACTCTTCTTACTCTTCTTCTTCACACCAGCCCCCACCTCGGGGATCTCGAATCCACCCTGGAAAAACTGCTCAACCGTCATATCGTCGAACAATTCTGGCCCATCCCTCTTCTCCTTCGTCCTCTTGGCAGCGAGCTCCTTTGCGGCGGCTTCATCGTCTGAATCGATTCCCCGGTCGTCTTTGCGCCTCTTCTTGTTCCTGTCGCGGAGGGCGAACTGTTGCTTAATTTTAGCCTGGGCTTTACGCTGGTCGAGGGTGTCTTTGAGATGATTCTTCTCAAACTTGCGGGTGGCCTTCTTTACACGGCCCATTTCTGCGATTGAGGGGGGTGGTGGTCAATTGGTGATAGTGGGGAGGAGGTGGGGGAGCAAAATTCCTCGAACAGTTTCAGGTGTAGAGAAAATCTTAGATGCTGGCGCCTTGGCGACAGTGAGGCTCAACACCGCAGAAAAATCCCCACAACTTGCGACAGAACCCCCTCCACTACTATCAATCACACACACCCTCTCCTCCACAATTTCTCTCATAGAAATGGCTAAGAAGCCTACTCAAAAGAATCCCATAAACCGTACTGTTGGTAGTGACCGGGCTCCTGTTACCAGTTTGACACCCCCCCCCCATTTGACTTCAATTAATACTTCAATTGTTAATATTTACAAAAAAAAAAAAGATGACTCCCGTTTTACTTCTGTCCACTCGGACCCGCGGTTCGCTATGCCCAGGCGAAAAGATGCAAAGATTGCTATCGATAAGCGTTTTACACGCATGCTCAAAGACGACGACTTTGCGCAAAAGGCTTCTGTGGACCGGTACGGCCGGAAGCTAGATAAAGATGCCGGGAAGGAGGAAATAAAACGCTATTACAGGATTGAAGAAGAGGAGGAAGACGAAGAAGAAGAGAGGGAAGACGAACTCGAAGCAAAAGTCAGATACGATCCTGCAAGAGGAGAGGGTGTAATTTCGTCCTCGGAGGAGAGCTCGGATGAAGATGATGAGGTGGATGAGGGTGAGGAGGAGGAGATAGCTAGGGAGGCGCTGGAGGCAAATCGTATTCCTACGGGGGAGGTAACAGCTCGTCTTGCGGCTGTTAATCTTGATTGGGACAATGTAGCGGCTGTCGACCTTATGGCAACCTTTTCCTCCTTCGCACCCAGTGGGGGTAAGGTCCTTCGTGTTACTGTCTACCCATCTGAATTTGGCCGGGAACGTATGGAGAAGGAAAATATGGAGGGTCCACCTAGTGATATCTTCAAATCGAAAGAAGAGGAGGAGGAGGAGAATGTAGACCTTGATGAGGAGGTGACAGTGAAGACGATCATCAAGGAGGACAAAGGGCAGGAATTTGACAGCGCAAAACTGAGGAACTACCAGTTAGAACGGCTGAGATATTATTATGCTGTTATTGAGACAGACAACCCCTCTACAGCCCACCACATATACAACCAGTGCGATGGCGCCGAATACGAAGCCACCGCCAACTTCTTCGACCTCCGGTTCATCCCCGGTGATACAAGCTTTGAAGACGACACCCCCAGAGACCAGTGCACTCACGCCCCAGAGAACTACAAGCCCAACGACTTTGTCACCGATGTATATCTACCCCAAGGACCCCACCCTGTTCTAGCAACTGTAAACTGACATCCCTACTAGGCACTGCAACACAGCAAAGTCAAACTGACCTGGGATGAAGACGACGCTCACCGTAAGACCGCCGCAAAACGCGCCTTCTCCCAGAAAGAGGTCGAGGAAATGGACGTCAAAGCCTACCTCGCCTCGGACTCCGAATCTGAAGCCGACGAAGCTTTGGCAAAAGAAAAGTACCGTGCTCTCCTCTCCGGCTCCCTTGGAAAGAAGAGTGATGGACCAGTTGGAGATATGGAAATCACCTTCACGTCTGGTCTGAGCTCACAGGATAAGGGTGCAAAGGTCATTGAAGACAATGAGATCATAGAGACTACTATTGAAAAGTATGCAAGGAAGGAGAAGGAGAGGAAACAGAAAAGAAAAGAAAAAGCACGACTCTCTAAAATCGGGAACCCCCCTGAACCCATACCCGACATAGAGGAAGTAGCACCCCAAGAGCTGACGGCTACTGATCTCGGCTTCGATGACCCCTTCTTTACCTCTAATACTACCTCCGCGAACCCAAAGCAAGAGAAGAGGAAGAAGGCCAAAGAACAGCGTGCCGCGGAAGCAGCAGAACAGGCATCAAAGCGTGCTGAGTTGGAGCTGGTCATGGCCGATGCAGATAAAGACGGTTTGAACCACTTCGATATGAAGCAGGTTGTCAAGTCTGAAAAATTCAAAAAGGGCAAACACTCTAAGAAGCGTTCTAGACAGGCTGAGGAGGCACTTGAGGAGGGGGCACAGAAGGATTTCGAAATTGATGTTAAGGATCCGCGGTTCGCTGCTGTTTATGAGAACCACGAGTTTGCTATCGACCCGACAAACCCAAGATTTGTGAAGACGAAGGCGATGGGGAAGTTATTGGATGAGAGGCAGAGAAGGACGAGGGGTAGAAGTGATGGGAGTGAGGAGGTCAAGAGGAAGAGAGTCAAGACTGGTGGAGCGACTGGGAAGGTGGATGAGGTGAAGAGGTTAGTACAATCATTGAAGAATAAGGGTAAGCAGACGAAACGATGAGGGACTAGGAATAATTTATGGTGTTGGGAAAGTGGAGCTGTAAATACCAACCATGTACTACTATACTCTAGTTTTATAAAAAAAAGCACGGAGTTAATCTTTAAGAGACAGTATAAATACCTAGTGGAGATAGGTCATACTTTCTCACTCGTGAGCTATCATCATGTGGTAGTCAGCTCTTGAAAAGAAATACTCTGTAAAGGAAGACCCTACGGATCTGAGGGGCATTTATAGTTTAATACAAAACCTGTTACTCAAAAAACCAAAGTTAGTTATAATGTATGATAAGAGATATTATATGCGTATAGATTATAGATCCGTTAACCTTATAACGAATACTCTTATAATAAAAGTCTACTATCTTGTGGGTGCTAGCCCTGTCCGGTTAATTTTCTTGTGGAACTTCAGTACTACCTAGTTCAAAGGCCACTAGATTTTACAAGGGTACTCATAGCAACATGGCGCAGCGGAAGCGCGCCGGGCTCATAACCCGGAGGTCGCACGATCGAAACGTGCTGTTGCTACTTTTTATTTTTTCTAAAAAATTCCCCCATAAATATAAAACATCAGAAAATCATAGTCGTCTACTGATGAGATATCTATTCTCTTAGAGTCATCTAGCCTCGCTCTTTGATGCCAAAGAGGATATGACGAGTGATATACTATGCCTCACATCGCATCTGCCAAGAGTTACCCGGTCCCAAAAGCCAGTCACTGTCTCCGCTAAACCCTAACCCAACATCGGCTCATCTCGTCACCTTCAATTTTTTCTTCCACTTCCGTGAACCTTTAACATCTAAGTCTGCATTACCAACCATGAACTTCAGCGCGACACCCCCACGTTTACTAACATGAAAGGTAAGCCATCTAATCCAATTCAATCTTTCTTCTCACCCTCCTGAAATGATTAAAAAAATCGAATCTGTCAATCCCCTGATTTCTAGAGGCCTCAAAGCCTTTGGATGACGATAAACTCTTTTGTGTCTTTATATATGATCTTTCACTATCTTCTTCCCTACACTACCCTCTATAATTTCCCTTATACAACGAGTAGATTCTAACTACTATAAAGATTATAGAATACACACATAGTTTTATGGGGGGTCGTTAAGTTATGGCGTGGTTATGTATGATAGACAATCACCAGCGGTGAAGGAAAACATAAACCCTACAGGTTCCTCCTGTTGTCAAGTTCCGGACATCTAACCGGCTTCCTCCACTTAAAAGCGCTAATTCGTTATTGTTCTATGTGATGCCCTCAACGCCCCCTTCTCCCTTCTCCTTTCCCCAAAAAGGCATATGTGTGTACAGCTCCGAAGTGTTCCCATCTTCGTGTGTCTGAAGGATTATATCTTTATCGTGCCGATATAGAGCGTCATACCCATTACCAAACACTTCTCGGTGCAATCGTTATTCCCACGTCGAGTCGTGCATGGAGGGCTTGATACATTCTTTTTTTCTTTCCTTCTCTCCCTTATTTTGATAGTATTTTTTATCCTTGAATTTAAAATCCTTTTCATTCTCCTCGTTATAGCGGCCAGACTCAAGTACTTTCTTATGATTCTATTTCAGTTAGCAATTAAAGTAATATCAATACGTTTTATACGAGATATGGAAATTAGTATAAAGCTCTATTCTCGTGCCCATACTCATTAATTGCCTTACTACACAGCGCCATAGATGAGATTAATCAAACCCCAGTAAAATCCCATAGAGACCTAAGTATAAGACCTAGGCGACCTCTCGTCAGTCCGTCTCACTCGGCTATTACACTACCTCTTACCAACATAGTTTAAATATTTCATGGTACATCACGATAATCTATCCCCTATATTCAAGAGAATCTCTTTGATTACATCAAAGACACGGAAATTCATACGTAAAAACTAACAGCTCTGCATTGTGTCTGTGAAGGTATGCTGATCCTGAAATTACATGTAGTTATACCCAACGCCAAAACAGAAAGCGAATTGAAGTTTTCAAACCACTAGACGTATTTATACAAACTTGGTAAAAGTCCTTAAACAACCATCCCAAACTCAAAAATATTCCTGAAATAAAAATTTGCCCCAAAATAATACCCCAGGCCTTAATACAATCCTCCACTTCAGTCCTATTCTGTTTAGCTCGTGTTATAATAATAGATAACCTTTTCCTGACTTGAGCCACTGTGCCTGTCTGAAACAGGTTTCTCAATCTCAACAGATCTAACGGAAGCTCTTCCTAATCTAACCGAAACACCATGCTCAAGAGGAATGTTGCTGCCGCTAGAAACATGTTCTTCACTCTTCAAGACAATCTCTCACATAGCGTTTAAAGACCTTCGGAGCATGCAGCCAATGCTTTATCACCAAATAAATCCACTTATCAGTTGCTAAAGTTGCTACATCCTCCAAAGGCTGAGGGGACTTCAAGGGCATATTCTTCATCACCAGTCTCGGGATCTTCCTTTCTCTGAGTGCCTACTGATACTCCCCTGGCAGAAAGCCTAGGAACTTCGGCTATACATCCTTCATCATCAGCCTTAACATCCGTGCTCTCCTCGCTAACACCCAAAGAAGAACCGAGTATCCGGGGAGTATATCCAATTGCACCAAGCTGCCAACTGTGATCCCTAAACAACTTCTTCCTTGCACCCACCCTATACTCCACCTCTAGTGTGATCCACGGTAACATAATCACCCCACCATCTCCCTTTCTTGGAAGATTCCAATAATGCAACACCAGCTGCTCCTGCCAATCGCTATTCTCAAGCATCCACTTCAAAAGAGGAGTTCTCCTCCTCAGTCTATTTACCATCGTCGTCGGTTTCATGATCCTCCGCCGTAGCACTCCGTTCATATCACGTTCGACCGTAGGCTCTTCGTACGGCTTAATCCAAAGGAAAATATCCGTCTCTCTCTCCCAGGACTCGAAAAAGAGGCCCTGTGCCTGGTCATGCTCATAGATCCGACTGCAGAAGTTGTTATAAACCTTCCAGATTACCTCAGAGTCGACAACCTCCGACGGCATAAGTAGAGTCTCGACATAGTTTCTTGAGAATGCCTTGAGGTAGCTTCGGGGGGTGAAGGTAAACTTTATCAAGGCACCTGGTTCAGTGTCAACTCGGATCTTGGAGTACATTGAGGGCGATATTTCTAAAGATGAATTGCTGTTGGTGAAGCATTGTTGACGTAGTTTGAAATTGCTACCGGGGTGTTGTAGGTCTGGAGTGGCTTTTTTTCGCTTAGATCTCATTTTAAAAAGGTGTTTGAGAATGTAGACTTTTGCCATGAGTATGATAGGGGTAAAATATGTCGGTAGGACTATAAGCCTGTGGGGCGTGAGATACTCGTATATTATGTCGGTAAACAAACAGCTACATCACAGAAGTCAGGAGTTTTCCCAAATATTTCGGCAGAAACGACTTACTCTGCTAGGTCTCCTATATTAGGGGGTTCTTCATGAGGCCCAGCCTGGGTATTAATAGATGGATGGTATATTAATGAGTATAGGGGAAGGTTCTGAGGGGCTTTAAGGGTGCATGGAATGGAAGGAATGAAGGGATCTAAGTAAGGGATGTTCCATAGGATTACGCCAAGTTTACTTGTGGACAGCTATCTTTCCACCTCTGGTATATATTGAGTGCTGTGTGAGGGTTACATATGGCAAATACTCGGGTTACCAACATATATATTTACTACTTGAATAAACTGCCATTAATAAGAATCAAGTTAAGATAACAAAAATCTTGATTGGGCCAACTGTATGTATCTATTATAACTTGAAAGGCTATGTGTAACCTGATAATTATAAGATCATGATAAAAATGTATATATATTACTAGTACTGTTCACAAATGTAACATTCTTCATAGAGTTTCACTTGGTATTATATGCTTAGTAGCCGTGAAGAGCAAAGGAGTATCTATTGAAGGATAGCTCTCTTATAAAATCTTCACTAGTTCAAATAAGCAACTACTACTGCCTCACGCCCAAATTCTTCAAAAATCACTCGTACCTAACCCCACCCCATGCTAACCGCATTTGTCGCAACCAACGGAAATCTCCGAAAATAACAACAACGAGTGATTCAAGCTCATCTGCCACAAACTCCACTCCACACTACAAGCAACAACTATCCTTACTCACAACCATGGACCAAATCCAGAGCATCATCGACGGCTTCATCGTATGTACCCTATAGTCACACTTCAAGAGCGTTCTCACTAACAACAACCCCTATAGGACTTCGAGGGTCAAAGTCTCGCCGAAACGCTGACGACTGCAATCCTCGTTTTCACTGGAGTATGCCCCATCTACCAGCCTTACCTAGTTTCATCTCCCGCTAATAATTGGCAGGCTGTAGCCTTGATTACCGGCTGGCTCCTTTCAGACCTGAAGTATACCGTCTACATTGGCCTTTCTGGCACCGCCCTCACCTTCCTCGCTGTTGTGCCTCCCTGGCCGTTTTATAATAAGAACCCTTTGACGTGGGTTTCTATTGCAGATGCTGAAAATGAAGGAGAGGATTCGAAAAAGGATAAATGAAGAAGAACATAGGTTGATGGGCTAGTGAGGTGCTCCTACTATAGGGGAAGTCTATACCTACTTTGGCTCTACGTATGATAGGGGAGATGTATGGGGCTGTACGATAGGTTCTGTAGCTGGATACTCGTGATTGCTGGGCGGTTGTGAATAAATGGAGTATGGTGTTTGCTATATTTAAACACACGCGGGTAAACCAAATATTCGCTAGGACCAGGCACTAGGGTGCTAGTTATAATGATTCGTTTTCTAATTTTGCAGTATACTCTCTGCCCTTATCCATATCTTGATACTTAGAGTACGAATTATTCCTGAAAAATAGAAATTCTCTTTATCAAGGCCTAGGCCTGTAATCGAGGGCGAAGGGCCCCCCTCCTCGCCCAGGCAAATTACACCAGTAAGAGTCTTGAGTAGCTCGTTTTGTATCAGGGTGCTTCATTTAGGGTATACGACTACACTCAAGACAATAGGACCAGGCATATCTGCTGATGCCTAGCTAGATAATGATCAGGCGGGCCCGCGCCAGGGTCATCCCGGATATTATACACGCAATCTACACCAGCTCTAAATATCAAAGGCTATAGGTATTTTACAGTACAAAAAAGCAGGTCTTAACAATAACCACAAGAAAACCAAAAATTCCCTAACTCCATCCTCCAATATTATTCATCCTTCTTCAGCCTCTCCACCTCACCTCCCCGGCCCCTCTTGGCCTTAATCCTGTGGACAACCGCCACAGCCTTCTCTTTCAACACCTTAACAGGATTCATCCTCTCCTTTTCATCCGCGCCCACAAACCTCCTTACCAACAAATTAAAGATTGAACCAAATGCGAGCGCCATCACAGTGCTCGTGAGGATAATGACATTATACGGCATGCTAAAATCTGGCGTTGGGAGCGACAAGAGGAGAGAGGTAGTACGGATTGAGAATGTTGTGAGCGAGCTGGTAGGTGATAATATTGATATTATTGCAGGGCTATAATTTATGTCAGCTAGAATACAGTAGAAGTGTATTGAGAGGTACATACGCGATATCGAAGCCCCGGTTTGCATCAGGTGGGTACTCTGTGTACCGGAGGACCGCTTTATCAAAGTCGTAGGTAACCAGAATTGTAGAGTTTGGTGGGATCCGCATTCTGGCCTCGAGCTGAGTACCGCGGCGACGGTCGAGTGCAGGACGGTAATATATCTCCTGGACTATCTTCTCCTCCCACTGTGTTTTAAATGGTGGGTCTAGGGTTGCAGAGAATGTGTGTAGGTAGGGCTTCATGAACCATGGTAGTGACTCTAGGTATACAAACTCTACTGGCCTATCCGGAGATGGGTTTCGGAGGACAGCTTGGACGCCACCACGCTCTTGCCCGTGTCCAGTGAAGGAGCGGGATGCATAGAGCGGAGGCTCGATGTTAGGAAGTGCGATTGCAGGAGACTGGTCAGGAAGTATAATGTCAAATTCACGATTCTCTTCGAGAATGAAGCAACGGAGGTTATCGCCGCGGCGTACTTCGGTCCCACCAACGGAAATAAATATTGCACGTTGATCTGGGACATTTGCGCAGACATTGACTGCTTGGGCTGATGGAAGGGAGGCGAGAGGACATGAACCACGGATAGGTCGGCCAAACATTTCAGAGAGGGACCAAGGGAGGTCGGAGACGTCGTCGAGGGGGAAGCAGGAGTCTCCGCCCGAGTAGAACTTGTTAGGATCACAAGACATCTGTTCTATGTGCGGTGGTCGAGGGATTACAGAATCTAGTGAGTTTAAGTTAGTATATATTATAAAAGCCAGACACATGAGTTATCACTCACCCTTCTTCCTTAATGACCGCTCAACGTCAAGGACCATATCTACTGTTTGCACCATCTGTAACTGGCACTTCTCTATCCCATCCACCTTCTCACATACTGGTGTAACGTCGATACTCATACTCTGCCACTTTGCATCAAACAACTTATGCCCATCCAACAAACTACTTATCCCCGCCTTCCCTTTACAAGGCAGCAACTTCAAAAACGGCGTTAAATTCTCCGTACAAACCGGCTCTCTCGGGAGTGTCCCATGGAGCAAATGCAACCTCTCCTTGATGTCCTCAGCATGATGCCCATCCGGCTGAAAGCTCATCACCGGCCTGATTGTGCGTGTGCTGTCTATAAAATTGAGAGATGCGCAGAACAGCCCAGAGAGCGCGTTATTGAGCGTAGTCCATCTTGCGTCTGCCTCAGTGTCGGAACCAGCTTCTACCCACGCCCATAGCTCCACACCCGTACCACCGGCTGTTCGACCATCCCAGATCTGAGACCCCCAGCGCTCGGCATCCCAGCGCCCGAGGGTGAATTTGAGGTGTAGCTCTTTGGTTTGCGAGTGCTGGAGGATCTGCGCGAGGGAACGCGGGAAGACTGAGTGGTGGCTATTGAAGGTTCCGTTACTCACGAAGCGGAAAGATGCAAGCCTAAGGAAAAATAAAGAAAAAAAGCACCGTTAGTCAACCTATCCAAACCTAGTGAATAAATTGTTTTTTTTGTAAAGAAAAGGAGACCTACACGGAGTTTCCCGGGAGTGTCCTTAGTAGTAAATTCTCATCGTAGGAACTACGCTCTTCTGCAGCGATCAGAGAGAAAGGTAACAGGAGTAGATATAAGAAAGAACCCGCTGACCGCGGAATAGTTGGTAATCGCATGCTTCCGAAGAAATTGACAGATAGCTATTGCTCGAGAGTCGCGTAGAGCTCATTCAGGTGTTGTCCGTGAATAGTTGAGGTAGGGTAACTGCCCCTGAGACTTGAAGCGACGGTGTTTAAATTGATTGGTGACTCAACATCATGAAATATCACGCGGCCGGTAACTGAGTGCGTTTTTATTCCTAGCAGACTATACTTCTTAAGATTCTTGAGTGAGGTAGTCTCTTGTGGATCTCCACCTTGAAGAGATATGGCGGTGTGTATACTTCCTCGTTATTTAGCTCTGTGAATTGTTCCTATTATTATATAGAACCTCTATATACATAACACCTATCTGATGTAAAAAGATTACAAACCCCTGTGTATAGGCTAGGAAGTGGCACTCTAACCCTCCAAGTCGGAAGTGCTTTCTATATAGTTCTTGCTTATGCCCACCAGCTAGTTTTATAATTCCTAAATAGAACTCAATTTATGTAGTGAATGATATTTGTATATATCAAAAAATCCCAAGAAAAACCAGCCGGAATAAGACTAACAAGAGCATTCGTCAAATAACTACTAATAGGCCTGAAAGATTAAATTACATCTCTGTAGATGAGGTAAAAGTGGGGGTTCTGTATGCAAGATACATCGAACGCCAAAAGATAAGCCAGGCTTGGTACATTGGCGTATATGATGCTCTGACCTACATAGCCATCAACTTTGATGGCGGGGACTGCCGACAAATAATAGTACGGTTTTCTTTTTTAAAAAAACACACTATACTAAGAGAGATATCATTAAGACCTGCACTAGAAGAGTTCTTTGAATAGAAATATATCCCCCTCCAATCTCACTTCAGGTACCGCGAGCCATAGGCTTTATGCGATAGAGATTCTCGGTCAATGAGCATGAGGGAGTTACTGTTTTCACCATAAAATATGAAATGAATAAATAAATGAGTTAAACATAAATACATAAGGCCCAGGGGCCAAAATATGAAATTCTAATTAGGTAAATTCATCTTCAAATAGCTTAAACTATGATTCTATCACCAGTAGTAACACCTAATATTAAAGATTTTTTAGTAGGATACTCGGGATTGGGTTTTGCAATATTTAAAAGACTTAGGCTGTTACCAGAGTCGTTCTTGGGGTTAGAATAAGGATGGTGGTCATCCGTTGATGCCTCAGCTAGTCATTCTACTAAAATAAAGATATATTACCAGTCCATAGTATTATGTGAAGCTATTGGTAATGAGGGGGTTGGGAAGAAAAGGATATAAAATGTCTTAAATACTCTATATGCAGATCAGTAACTGGAATAGGGTTCATTAGGATAACATAATAGCAAACCGGCTTTCAATGGCGTCATTAAGAGCTTATTACCCTTGTTGGTAAAAGGAAAGATCGGTGTACGCAAGGCGGAACTATGCCGCATACCATTCTCCTAGTTCAAAACCTCACCAGTGACTACAACTGTAATCATATCATACCTATATCAGATCCTACTATACAATTTCCCTTCAATAAACCCATCTAATATTTTCACTGAATCATCTCTCTCTCATTATCCTCTATATTTACTTCACCTCAACCCTCTCCAAAATCCCCTCCAAACCCAACGGTACAAACATCTCCCGATTTTTCTTATCCATAGCCCATACAACATCTCCCATGAAATAGCACACAACCCCACCACTCCCACTCGCACTCGCCGTGATCCTAAACAAAGGCACCCCCGTTGCCTCATGCGCCTTCCTCAGTGGGATCAACAACAGATTATGTTCAGCACACCAGTCTTCGACTGCATCTCTAAATGTTGTCTCAGGAGGTGGTTCCACTATCCCGTTCGCTTTCTTCGCCGTCGTCTTGGAAGAGGAGGGTCTGGGGGGTTTAGTAGGACCAGCTACGGGTGCGGGGAGGAGTGTAGCAGCTTCAGTTCCCAAATCAAGAGCCCGATTCATCATATCCAGCCCCTTATTGAACCCTGCACGTATAATCGGGGAGTTGCGGAGTTCAGTAGGGAAGACGTCAATCCAAAAGGTATACCATTCTTGAACCTCAGTAAAGTTTGGTGACGCTGTGAGCCATTGATAGAGTACATTGAGCCATTTCGGGAAAAACTCGGCATCAATCAACTGGGCAAATGTAGAGATCCTAAAAAACGGGATCCAGCCAAATACCTGCTCCAATGGACCCAAATCCTGGTCTGCTGGATTAACCTCAAAATCTGCCCGAAGTTTCAATGCAAGACGTGGTAGAAGATGCCGAATGAGTAGTTTCTCGAGTTCGCCAGGTCCAAAAACCTCTTTCCATGCATCAAGGCCTTCCACAGTTCCCTTAGTTAGATCCCAAGAATCTAGAACAACGCCAAACTTGCGGCGTATGTCACGAAGAAGCTCTTCCATGTGGTGGCCAAGGTGGGGGAGCCACTGGAATACCCATAAATGTGGGGGTTGCCGTGAGCGTCTTCGTTTGCCTCCCCTTGGATTCCAGTCTGATACAGCTGCCTTGAGTTTTGGAAGGATGAGTTGGTTGAGGATATTTGCGTGGATGAATGGGGGGAGGATGGAGGTCCAGACATCGAGAAGGGTTAGGATTGGAGCGGGTTTGTGGACATCCCAGTCGTTGTTGATAGCGGAGCGGACCTTCGGGAGCCAATGGGAGAAAAGCATGCTTTCGTAATGAGTAGTGAACTTTGACTTGGAAACGAAACCATTCTTAGTATACTCGGCTTCAGCATCTTCCTTTGTGCGGATGTGGAGGATGGTGCGGAGGCGACGGAAGTATTCAAAGAATAAGAAGGGATCTGTAAGAGGAGACCAGTTTGCGAGTTCTTGGCGAAACTATGGAGAGTTAGTGTTTGATTCATTTATAAAAACAGGCGAGTTACTTACCAGTGGGTGTAATGCTGCAACGGCAACTTCCGATAGATCATGGTTATCGATCTCATTTTTATATTCCAGCTGTAACACTTCCAGCTGCGATACAACGGCCTCAATAGAATCACCTGCATGCCCTATCGATAAGCCCTGTAAGCTATTTACCACTTCCACCATCCCTTGCAATCTACGGATTTCCTCTCCTTGTTCATCCAGCTCAGAGTTCAACCTTCTCTCTTCCTTCTCAATATATGCCTTCCGGTCCTCCAACCCTCTCCACTCCCCTGCAAAACTCTCTAGATCCCTTCTTGCCCTTTTCGCAATCTTCATAGACTCATCCTCTACAGAAAACCCCCTATCCATAACTCCCGATGCGGATGTCAACAGCTTTGTCTCCTTCCCAGTATAGTCCACGATACTCTTAAGGGCACTTGGAACCTCGAGCCCCTTCGCACTAGCAGAAATCTCATCGGCAGTCCTGAACTTCGTTTTTTCCTTCTTCTTTACCCGTAATGGGGTATTTCCCGCTGACCCCCGTTGCTTCGCCCTCTCCTTCTTCTTCCTCGCCTCCTCTTCACTATCAGACACAACTTCACCCCTCAATTTACGTGCCCTTTTTGCCTCCGCTCTGGCTGCAGGCGTCATTTCTCTGACAGCACCCACACCTGCGCCTTGAGGTCGTAGTTTCACCTCAATGGGGTTGAGAATACCCTCGCCCGACTTTCCGAGACCTTGCCCAGGTTGATAGCCCATTTTGGCCATCATACGGGCGGCAAAAGAGTTTGGGTTGACAGCTGGTATAGTAGAAGCACCTTTGTCACCACCCTTGCCCTTCTTGCCCTTGGGTTGTTCGACCTGGGTGAAAGACGGACGGATAACCTGAGCGGCCTCGGAGGAGGGCGGGGGGTTAGCAGATAGGGTTGGCATGTAAGCAGCTTGGGCAGCTGATGAAGAAACAAAACCTTTGCCTAACGGCATGGATTCAGGTTGTGGAGAGGCAGAACCAAAACCGAGGCCGACGTGGGCATCCATGGAGGCCGGAGTTGATGTGCCAGAGTTTTCCCCAGAACCGGCTTTGGTGAACTTACTGAATGCGCGACCTCCAAGGCCAAAACGAGGGCGTTCGGGTTCTTCATCGGCGTCTATAGATGCTGGAGTTGAGGTACCAGAGTTTTCGCCAGGGGCGGCCTTGGTGAATTTACTAAAGGCGAAACGCGGCCTGGGTTTGGGCTCTTCATCGGCAATATCCCAGTCTTCGCTCATGGTGGCTGCTCCGAGCATTGTATTTCCTCGTAGGCCTGCAAAACCAGCGACCACATCTTCTCGATATGGCTCGTCCTCCTCGTCCTCGTCCTCCTCCTCCACCGGTTCACCTTGCTTGACGAAACCCAGTCCCTTATCCCTCAAGCGGCTACCACCTTGTTTACCTGAACCTCTCCCAAAGCCCGAACCTTCATCTTCACTCTCTGACCCGAAAATCCCCAACGCGGCACTCTCCTTTGAGTCCTTTCCGGTCCGTCGTCGTTTTCGGCGGTGGGAGACGGAGAATTCATCGGCGGCTTCGTCGGGGTTTGGGAATTCGAGCTCTTCCTCTTCGCTCGAATCGGAACCGGAAGAATCGTAGCCGTATAATTTCCCTTTACCCATAATAGCGAGGACCCGCGATGGCAAAAGGGAGGTAGTCTGTAGTTTGTAGCCTGACGTCGTTGTGTTGGTTCTCAAGCTCTACTTGGCGTGGTGAAAGATGAGCTATTGGATCACGTGATGTCATTACTCAGCTGCATCAAGAGCATAAATTTTACTCTCGGCCAGCTATTCGAGACAGATGTATGCTTACATGTAGTCTTATAGCCAACATGTGCATATACTCATAATGATTTAGAGTCACCCATACTTGCATGTACTTCATGGGTATGACGGGTTTTGATTAATTTTTTCAGGGAGCCGAAAGGGTACTGGAAGCTGTTAGTAAACCCTATAGATAGTTAGATTAGAAAAGATCAGGGCTTTGATCCTGTTGACTCCCATTAAAGAATACATGTACCTATAATGTGTACCATAATCCACGTGATTACTTACTCATCCACAAAGGCCACAAATTAACCTAGTAGGGCGTACTTGGCATCACTCTCAATCAGTCGCTTTTATCAACCTTTTCCCTCCTCTTCCCTTTTAGGCAACATGAAAAAAAGTTTTTGACCTCTCAACATCTGCGCTGCAGCTCTTCTTCTCAACTTCACGCCATCCCATTGTACATCTCCTAGACAACAGCGATCCGTTGTCTAACCTCTCCCCCAACCAAACCTCTACTAAAGTAGCCATTGGATTACACACTCGCTCCAATTGCCAATTACAGATACTCACAAATACCATAATCAATGGCTTTCACTCCTGGCGGTAGAGGAAGAGGCGGGGCTAGAGGCGGTTCTACTCCTAGGGGTGGTTCGCGCGGTGGTTTTGGTGGTGGACGTGGTGGACGTGGAGGTGATTTAATCTATTCCTTTTTATGCTTATTCTACTTTTTTTTTCATTCGCTGGTCGAGTGCCCTTTTTTTTCTTCATTCACAAATATTTCTCCTCGATAAAGAATTATGTTTGGTTCTCTCGCAACATTTCCCCCCTGTGCTTCTACACAGATAGGCCTTTAAGGTTTGGAAGGGCCAATTGTGATACAAGCAGCTATTTTATATTCACTGAACCCATCTGCCTGTGGGTTCAACCTGTATCATTGACTCCCCCACCTCTTATCGCCCACTGAAACATAGTGTTTCGTTTCGTTTCACGCATGAGGGACCACATCTTGCTAACAGTCTAGAAGGAGGATCTTCTCGAGGCACACCCCGCGGGGGCTCCTTCGGACGCGGTGGTGGACGTGGCGGTGGCCGTGGTGGCCGTGGTGGTCCCCCCGGCCGTGGGGGTCGTGGTGGCCGTGGTGGAGCCGCTGGTGGAGCCCGCGGAGGCGCTAAAGTCGTCGTCGAGCCCCATCGCCACGCCGGCGTCTTTGTCGCCCGTGCAAAGGAGGACATGTTAGTGACTAAGAATCTATCTCCTGGCGAGTCTGTCTACGGCGAGAAACGTATTTCTGTCGACACTCCTTCCACCAACGCGGATGAGGCAGCCACAAAGGTCGAGTACCGTGTCTGGAATCCTTTCCGTTCAAAGTTAGCTGCTGGTATTCTCGGTGGTCTGGACGATATCTTCATTAAGCCCGGTGCCAAGGTTCTCTACATTGGTGCCGCTTCTGGTACCTCTGTTTCTCACGTTGCCGATATCGTTGGTCCTACTGGGAACGTTTTCGCCGTTGAGTTTTCGCACCGTTCTGGCCGTGACCTGATTAATATGGCAAAAAAGCGAACGAACGTTATCCCAATTATTGAGGATGCGCGTCATCCAATGAAATACCGTATGCTTGTTGGCATGGTTGATGTTGTATTCGCCGACGTCGCACAGCCCGATCAGGCTCGTATTGTTGGCCTAAATTGTCACCTGTTCTTGAAGGAGAAGGGTGGTGTTTTGGTGTCTATTAAAGCGAACTGTATCGATTCTACTGCAGCGCCTGAGGCTGTTTTTGCGAGGGAGGTTCAGAAGATGAGGGAAGAGAGAATTAAGCCTTTGGAACAGCTGACCTTGGGTATGCCTATAACCCCATTAGCAAGGAAAGAAATAGTAAAGATGCTAATTTATATAAATAGAGCCGTTCGAGAGAGACCATTGCATGGTTGTTGGTCGTTATATTCGTTCTCAGTCTTAAGCTTAGGTGTTAATTTTCTTTACTCTATGTATGTTTGGCATGGGATCAAGAAAAAAAAAATCAAAGATTCATTTGTATTATTTCTACATCTACCTCACCGTCTCCTCGCCTTTCTTTCTTATGGAGGAAGAAGTACAAAGAAATAGATTTAGGAAAAAAAGATCAAACAACGAAGGTGTGGATTAAAAGTGCTTTTAGGCGATGGAATGGAATGATATTGGTCTGCCTCCTGTATTGTATATACTCTGTTTATTCTACTTGTTAATTTTCGTATTGTTTTATAAGTTTCTGTCTTTTTATGTACTTTTGTATGTGTTATGTTTTGAAAGAGGAAACGATCTGTTTGTTTTACTCTTTTGGTTTATAATGATTTCTCAGCAAACAAACTCAGGACAAAATATCCAATACCGAGTGACATTCCATGAAATTCAATCATTAAATCATTCCAACCTCTATTTACACAAAAACTCCCACCCTACCCCATAAACGCCTTATTTAAATAAAAACCCCTTCTATAAACCCGAGAGCCCGCTCATCACCTCCAAGTCCCCGGTGCTCGTTTCCACAAGCACTTTTCCAGTGGATTACCTTTCCATGTACCACACCCCGAATCCACACAACTACCACCCATCAGCCACAGCCTACAAAAACAAGAGGGAGAGAGGGACTCACGCTTTTGTATATTTTATCCAGTTCTCAGAACACTCCCCACACCCCGAATCCAACAAATTCAGCGGAAATTCCCGCGTGATACAGAGTCCGATATCTGAAGCGATCTTACAAGGATGGTATGTATCACACGTCTCGCAGTTGAAAACAGTTTGGTCATCAACTGGTAGTGCTGCTATGAGGGCGGGAAGAAACATCGTGACGGTGAAGAGGTTGAAGAGTTGCATTGTGGTTGGTTGGTTGGTTTAAGTTGGGGGGGGTGCCGGCACGGGGTTGAGGGACGTTTGGACTGTAAACCGGTACAGTTTGTGTGGGACGATAAAGAACTCTTGCGAGGAGTTTGCTCACTTATATATTCTCTTATAAGCATAAGAATAAGAGAAAGTAAATAAGTAAATATACATAGCTGTGGTGAGGGTTGTTGTGGCTGGGCGTCGGTGAGTGCGGCGGGTTGCGGCACGGTTGCCGAGTGATGTCCGGTGATGAGACGGTAAGCGGCGGCTCTAATAGGGTTTCCACTACAGGACTGATACACACCGAAGGCTCAGATGTTACTTCCCCAGTTTATTGCTAGCGAGACTCTATAACGTAACAATAGGAGGTGATACATGCTCAGGGCCATGTTTCTATACGCACCTCTCCGTTCCACCACTCTATCGCTCTATAATAGGCGCTATGCCTCTGATACCAGGTTACCAGAGCCAGGGCATCCTAGAAAATCACCTAGCAGTACATATACTTGACCCACATACCTCACAAGTCTAATACCCAGGAGTAGATTCTTATATTCAGGGCCTAAGTAAAATAGTAAAACAAAATTGTTATAGCTCATCTACGCCAGTAGTCAGCCTTGTAGGGATCGAGTAACACTTGATGATTTGAGTAATAAATACGAATAAATAATTTAATCATAAATGCTATGAGTAATAAGCAATAGTATCTGTAAACTTTGTGTTTAAGGTATTCTCAACACTAGTAACTAATACGTACCGATAAACTACAATGATACTTTCTTAAACTTATGATTGGCTAGTTCAGTTCAAGTTGGCTAGGTACGTATCCTGGGGAGGCATCTAGCCATTGGGAGATATATTTAGGTGCATGAAACCAGGTGATACAGGTTTAGCATACATGTATTTATATGAGAATATAATTCCTATAGTCGTTGGATCTTGAGTATAAACACGATACACTATCTGCCAAACCAACACCCATCATCCCCACCCACCACCACTACTACCGAGGGGCGGGGAACTCGCCCCATTCAACCATCAGTGCCTACTTCGACTTCTCAGGAGTCAAGGTCGGAGTTGACGTAGTCGAACTAGTTGTGTAGCAATGCTGGAGTGGACTAATGATCCAATTAATGCAGCCGCTAGTATAACATCTAAAATCTTCCATTAGCCCATCAACCCAAAGCTAGTGAGCTTATACATACTTTTGCATAACAAGAATCCACTCTGGAGAACAGTCCTCGAAGTATTTAACGATTTTGCATGGATGAGTGAGGTCGCTGCAGCTCGGGCAGTCTGCCGGTATAGCCACGGCCGCGGAAAACGGGATGATGGCGATAGCGAGAACGGCGAGCTTCTTGAATTGCATGTTGTGGTTTAACGGGAGGTTAAAGCAAATCGCTTCAATTGAGATGTAATGCTTATTTTAGCGGTAAGACCCTTGGTTAAGTGGTGTTCCTGGGGGGAGGTCAAAAGCATTTTACACTCAGCTAAATAAATAGCTGTTTGGATTCTATTGACTCATGGAATACCGGTATTCCCGGTATAGCTGGGGTGTCTAGATACACAAACTTGTATTTCTTCATACTGGTGTATAGCCGGTGCTAATAGAGCGGGTTCACTACTTTAGGGTATGATTTTCTCTGAGGCTATGACCTTCACTCCTATATACAGGCTGTACACTCTATACAGCCATACAGAAGAGGGGTTTAAACGGCTCGGGTGCCTACCGGTAGATGATATTTTGTACCACAGGAACTGGGTACAAGGTACAAAACTTCAGCCCCATTAGGAGTCTATAGCAGGTTTTGTGCTCGCTTGATGGACTTCAACCGAAATCTCGAGAACCATTCGATACGATGATGGTACACAAAATATAGGCTTTGTAGAACCAGATGACACACTAATCCAAAATTAGAAAGAGATTACGGGCGGTTAAATTCTATCCAAACTCTCTTAACTAGCAACTATTAAATGCTCTGCTTCAGTACTTGACGTGGCCATGAAAAAAATACAAAAACCAACCCAACATAAGTACAGGTGACCCACCAGAATGCGGATTCACGAAAATTCACGCTGTTACTCTGAAATTATCGTCTTTCAGTCCAATTAACCCTATAATCGTCAAAGGAGCGGCTAATATCATATGCTGTGTAATCGTGTTACTCGAAAGATTACTCAAAAGATATCAATATCAATATCAACCTCAGCCGCACCGTAAAAGCTGCATTCACTGAAAATCGTTAGTGGGATATTCCCTTTGAAAATTGAGGATAACACTAGACTATATACAGAGAAGAATAACTACAATATTAACCAGCCTCAAACATGGAAATAGGCACCAATTTATCCTTCTATCTGCCATAGCCTCTCCTATATGGAAGCGTAAATCGGTCAGAAGTATTTTTACCACCGGTGGTAAATTAAAGTACAAAAATGCTAGATTCCAGCACCTTGTACTTAGGTCAAACACTCCTAACTAGCACTAGTATAAAGTTATTAGCATTATTTGTAGGAAGGTCTTCTCTCCGGGAATATATACCAGCACGTCCAAACTACATACAGCTTTCATTGAAGTGACGCGATAATTCACCTTCCTCATATATTAGAGAGATTAAAGCTATCTATACTACTAGATATAAAAATCTAACCCCCCCCCAACGAAGCAGAAATGTGCCTGTCTTTTGCTAAAATTATCTATACAGATTTTGGTGCTTAGTGGCCTTTAGACTATCTAAAAGGCCGATATAGGAACACCTACGACGACTAGATACAGAACTCATATATCCAAAGAATCTAAGAACAGAAGCTCTATCAACAAGCTCAGTGGATAAAGATACCAATCTCAACGCGGGCTGTGTAGAGAGAAAAGTCTCCTATTCCCCGCTGTACTAAAGCTCACTACTTAATACTATAGATCAAGCCTCCCTAAACCTACACACCGACACCCAATGAAACAAAATAGCAGTACGCCAAGAGCATCGGCCCCAAATAGTATAAAACCACCTCTTCTCCCATCTCGATCTTTTTCTTCATACAGAGTCAACACAATTCATGTCTCTAGGCGCATGGCTGGATTATAACTACCAAGATAAGTTATCTTCGTATCTCCCTCCATTCTCCACTCGTGGTCTTTTTGCATTGTGGATGGGCTCCAACCCTCCGTAATGCTTTTAAATTCCAGGCCATTGACCCCAGTAATGTTACATCATTATCCTTCTTAGTGATGGGCATTGCATCGACGGTAAAAATTTCCTTATCTCTCTAGCCTCTATGCAAGGAAATGAAGATATTTTTTAAAAAATTTTTAAAAAAAATTGGCTTATCATTAATTACAAACCCTTTCCCTCCTCCCCCTAATTGATTGCTTCTGTTTTCTAAATTATCTATGCCTCTACACAAATCCTACCACCGCAGGATAGGTAATATGAGGGATAGTGGTAATGTCACTACTCACAAGCTAGTGGTAGACCAATTGGTTAAATTTTCTTAATGTTTGAACCGGATGTATGACAATATTACCAACCCTCAAATATGACTATATGCAGTAATTTAGGTTATTCAAGTATCAAACAAACCTATGTAATAGATCTTGTTCAATCCCTATCTTAATTTTCGGTTATCAGTGATGTAGTAGGACACAATGCAAACTAGCGAGTCCAGTGACGAGTGATGACTTCAAGCATGGAGCAACCTCTCAACTAGTGGAATGGATTTTAGTCTGGGATCTGATTAATCTTTTCTTTTGTAAACTGAGAAACCTCTTAATAAGAAGTACATGTAGTTGTTTCCCCCCCACAAAACTCCAAATTGATGTATTGGTCGTGTATCACAAACACTAAGAAAATGCTAAATGGAAAAATCAAAAAAACTAAAGAAAAAATACATGCTGTACAAGCACTTGCCTGAAAATAAAAACCCGCGAATACATAATGGAATAAGGTGTACTTATATTCCCTTTTGACCTCCTTCAGCCAAAAACGAAAAACGAAAAAAATATAACATACAAAGGAAAGAGCCCACAGATAAGTAGTCAGTCATACATATCATCCTATATGTGCACCGATAATCCTATATAAAACGCAAGGAAATGCACAACTCCAAACGACAATTAGAAACGACAAGAACCAGCAAATCAATATTCCTTACTCTGGTCTTCCCCAAATGCTTCTTTCTTCATTTAGGCTCCCATAGCTTGTCCCTTGCTCAGCTCCATGTTCATCTGTGTGTCCATGTCTGTCTTCCCAAATTCCCGTATCGCCGTTAATATGTGCCCTACCTCCCCTATTTTCATCTTCTGTCTCCGTCTCATCCCCTACCTCGAATTTTCCATCAACACTAGTGTTTCTCTCCGGAGGGGTGATTTTCCCCCGCTCAGATTCTTCGCCCTTCGCGATCCCTGTCAAGGTTGTTTCTGCTGAAGGATCAAATCCCTGCCGTGTCTCCTCTCCATAATGTTCATCAGGATATGTTCTAATGAACCTTTTTGTTTCGACCTCGTTCCACCCCGGACCACCCTCCTTGCGTGCGCGGACACGCTCGGTTTCTTCTGCTTCTGTGTCTTCGACAACGAGGTCGACGAGGTCACTGCGAGATGAGAGGGCAGAGGAGGCAGAGGAGGACTTGTTGCGGTGCAAAAGGGGCTTTTTGTCTTCCCCATCTTTAGATTTGCCTTTTCCTTTCATAGAAGATCTCGTCTTTTTGGCAATTTTAGGACGGAGGAGGGCTTGGTTAGTGGCAGTTGTGGGCATTGTAGGATTGTGACTGCAACGATGGTTTTTCCAGGGCTCGTGTGCAGTGATTACGGGATACTAGTTTAAACTAGTATTAGTGATGATCGAGCAGAAAAATAGAAAAGGATAAACCCACATTATAATCGCCATACTCTAATGCCCTTGCTGTCTTATACAACTTCTCATCATCGTCATCAATCCCCACTTCCTCCATCGCTCCATAATCAGCTCCTCTCCACCTGTTCTGCCCTCGCTCTGTCTCTCCTGGACTCATGGGACTTGTCCTATCGCTTGGACCCGGGCCACTCAATAATCCGGTCCGAGAGGTCGGTTTCGGGATCCAATACTTCCCCTTACCACCTCTTTCGTATCTCAACCCATCCATCATCCTTGCCACCCTGGCACCAGATTCCGGATGTGCAATTACGTTATCGCTAGGGTCGAATAACCGGTATTCGTAACCCTTACCACCAAATGTCTGTTTTGTGTCTTCAATGAGATCACGAATACCAAAGGCATCGCGGAACGCATAATACACAGGTAACCTAGCAGCTGAAATAGAACGGTCTGCATAATCCTTCCATGAAAATGCGTACCAATGTGCTATGGCAAACCCAGGAAGCTCAAAGCAAATCAGAACGTCTTGAATCGCACGAGCGATATTGTCGGGGGTATAGTAACCGACATCGTGGATCACACCAAGCCAGACTAAAATAGAGAGAAAGAACCCTTGCCAATATGAGGCGAAGATAATAAGTTTAACACAAAGAAACTAGGTACTTCGCATGTTAGAACAAGGCTCCCGCATCTATGATACAAGGGGAGGACTAACCTTAGGGACTGGCCTGAATGGCTGGAGGTCTTGTGACATACACACCCAAAACATCCCTAAGGAATACAGACTCAAGGTGACCGAGACGTTATATATGATCCCGCTCCAAAAATATCCACTCTTGAGTCCTACGTAGCCTTCCTGATAAGTTCCGGTGGCTTTCATTATGATAGCAGCGATAGCCAGTACAGGCTTCAGCCACGCATATTGTAATATTCCCCTTTTTATTGCTAGAAATGTATGCGGATCACTTATATCAACCTTGGGTAGTATATAATCTATAGGCCAGACATGCTCCTTTGGCGCCCGGCCATGCATCATGATAATGAGTGAGCGCTCGCCACCGAGGAAGTTAATGAGGAGCTGGAAGAATGTATAAATGGTAAAAGCCTCATAGACATCGCGTATAGGGTCGACAAAGAAAGCGGCTCTCAGTGAGATAAGAGATACCCATGATGATATAGCATAGATTGGGACCATAAGGAGAATCCGGACGACATATCGCTGCAGGAGGGGTTTGCGATAGTTTTTACTAAAGGCCACCGGTTAATTGGACGAAACATTAATTTGAGCGATGAAGTGGGGTAGCAGTACAGTTGGAGCCATATTGAGCTGCAGAAGAAACAAATCAGTAAATGTTCCGTCCATGAGAGTCAAGAAGGAGCTATGATAGGTTCGGAAGAAGAGCTTACAAGCAAGCTAACACGGTCGCTACCAGAGATGCGGTGCCAGCTACAATTATAGCAGCCTTGCCTGTCCACCAGGAAGCTTCTGTTAGCACCTCTGCCTGAGGCAGACTCTGGGTCCATATTCTGGACCCAAGATCAAGGACCATACTAAGTTTGGAAGTCCCGCTGCCCCCAGGATCCAACCCAGTCCTCATAGTGTCTATTTTTCCAGTTATTTTCTCAAGAAAAGCCCAAGAATGGTTTTGCGACGGGTTCTGGCAGAGGTTAGTAAAGCGGTGAGGGGTTTTAGATTATGTGGAGGTGGGGAAGGTCATGATAGGGTTGATCTCGTGCTCTAGGCACTGGTGTTTATCTACTGTGGGGGATCAATTACGACTGAGCTGTCGCGTCCAATAAGGCAGGAAGCTTAGTGCTAGCGTACTCAGTGAGCCTGCGTAGCATTGAGCACTCGGGTAGAGCCTCTAACGTCACTCCTTGATCCAAGGCCAGGTTCAATGCAAGCAGGATAGTGAATGCGAGTGACATATGCACGAACCAGCATTGAACAGCTTGATGGCTGATCCTGAGAATGATTCTCTGGCAGCGGGGCGATTTCTCCGAGAGATAAAAATACCCTAACCTGATAGAGGAGAGGAGCTGTGAACGAACGAATAAGCTACATGTACTGTATGTATCGTACAGAAGAAGTGAGGCTCTGCTAACACGTGACCAAAGCCATTCCCGGCGCACGGGCCACTCAAGTCCAAATCAACCGCCGCAACGCGGTAGCCTCCTGACTTCGCAGACTACAAGAGCCTCACGGAAATAGACTACTAACGTCACGTCCCCTCGCCAACATTACACAGTGTTCCCCCCATCCCTTTACGCAGCTCCAAGCATGGCTGAAAAAGTCTTGAGTTCTCAGTCCCTCGATACCGATGATAGCTTCAATTGGTCAGTCCCCTAAAAGCTATCTACGGCTTTCCTAGAGCTATCATTAACTTATTATTACAGGGTATTTCTCGTAGAGCTTCTGGTTTGCGGACTTGTGTAAGCCTTCCACCTTCTTTGTATTTCTGGTGTATAGAAACTAACCCGATAGTAGTACTCTCTTCTTTCTCTTCTACTTCAACCGCGTTTTTTCGAAAGCCCTCTCACTTCTTGTTCGACTATGGCTACGGTGGAAAGGACTCCCGCATTATATCGACATCCAATCCCTCCAGATCTCACTACTTGCAGGGAGAATATTCTTTGGGAGGGTCACATACCATGGTGTTAACGAAACTATAATAATAGTCGGTGGACACATCACTTGGCGATACTGGTTACGGAGGGTCAGACACGCTTCTGTTGGCGAAGTGCGGGGTGGTGTCGAGGGGGCAGAAGGAGGAGGTATTAAAGGTGAAGAACTGCCTTGTAGGGTGCTTGCAGAACTGAAGGGGGTTGAGTGGTTTGTTTACAACCGCAGTCCGGCATACGATATGATCATTGAGCAGATGGCGTCAGCGAAACCAGACGACAATGCTAGTGGGGACAGAAAAGACACAGGCTATTCTGGGCAATCCGGAGTCGATGATGTATCAACATCTAAAGCAGAAAATTTCTCAGCTAGAGTAAAGTCTTCGATAGGATCGTTAATAAGAGATCAAGAAGGGTCAATAGGAGGAGGCGCAAGCACCGCAGCTAGTGGGGAACCTGATTCAGCATTTCTCAGCATGTTACCGATTAAGATTCTTGTTAGTCGGGGTGCTGTGGTCATGGGGAATAACAACACACCAAGCATATTAGTTGCTCATTTTGAAAGAGCTGATGCTAGTATTGATGCTACAAGGGTATGTAGCTTTTCTTCCAATATAAAATCATATTTCCTCTTGAGCGTAACGCATACATTTCAATAGTTTGGTGTATTAGCTATTGTTGTCTTAATAAGTTCCTCTGGATATCTCCCATAGACCAAATGCCTTTATGTTGTCTTGTGATTGTTCATATCCCTCTTATTCAACGATTCTACTGTCTCAAGGCCTTCATCTTGTCTTCCTAAGCCTAAAGAAAAATACTAACCGTGTATCCCTATACAGTCAGCAGCCTCTATCGACAAATACAAGCAAATTTTCAGCGTAGATTTCACCCACCCTGTAATCCAATTCAAGACCAATATGGAGTACAAAGAGCCCCTCACATCCCGTGGTTCCCGTCTTCTCTCCTCAGAAGAGGAGACAAACCTACACCAAAAACCACATCCCCACCGCAGCCGCCGCCAAAAACTCAAAGACCTCCTTCCCATCTTCTCTGAATCTATCGAATCCCTAGCTCCGTCAGATACAACTACAAACGGCGAATTCCCCATGCAACCACGAGTAACCGGTCAAGATAGATGGATCGGCCTTAGAATGTATCTTGACGAGGGCCAAGATGAAGGGTGGAAATTTGAGCCCGCGGAATACGCGAAGGTTTCAACAGTTCTAGATTGTCCAAAGGGGAAGATGAACTTTTATTGGGATGTTCCTGGAGTTGTTGCTCCGCCACGAACAGCATCGACTATTCAGGCCCCTATAATGGCTGATCCGCGAGATGAAGATATAAATGGTTCTCAATACTCACCCCCAGAGTGGGGGATCGATTTATCATTCGAAGGGGGCACAATTCATTATGGGCCCTGGACAGACCGACAGCGTGTCCATTTACAAAATATGTTCTTCCCTCGGATATATAAAACCGCTACCCCAGCAAACCCGCTACAAGAAGGGCAGGACAGAGTTCCAACGAAATTTAAACTGTTCGTTGAGCTCTCAAGTTCAACTATCATCCGAATCCCAACTAGAGAAGAAAGTAAAGACTGGAAATACCGTCGCCGACTTAATGATGGCGAAGTACGTCCCTTTGGATGGCTAGAAATCAAGGTTTCTGCCGAGTCTACAGTCTCCTATGACATGTCCATGGTTCCTTCACGTACAGGTTGGAAGAATGGGCTGAATCTAGACCTGAAGAACCCGGAGGTGCGATCGTCGGTCAACCATGGCCTACTCTGGAAAGCGGCCCATCAAACCATCAGCTGCGACCTCAGTGGTCCGTTGCAGTGGAATGGAAAACATAAATGGACCTTCGACATCCTGAGTAGAGGAATCGAGATCTTCATCCTTAGAGAACACGTCACACTCATAACAGACTTAGTAACGGACTGGGCGACGGGACCACCACCAGAATACTGGAGTTTCACCCCATTCCGATACGAAATTGGTCTTAGGTTCGAGGACCAGTTCGAGCTGTGCTTGAATGTCAATGACCAAAACATCATCAATAACCCAAGTGACGTGGAGGATAATACACTATTGGTTCTTCACGGAGATGGTGGATTGAGGGCGAAGGTCGGGTTGGATATGACACGTTTTAGACCAGATGAAAGCACAGTGGACTTTGAGGTATGGATTGATGGTGTAGAAACTAATCTCAAGCTCGGAGTCAGACAACCAGTATGGAATACCTGGCACTCTTTTTTGAACACAGAAACCGGGATGAAACTGGGAACTGTCGACGAGGTCAAACTGAAGGGGTGCTACAACTACTATGCTACATCTGGGCCGGGACTGATCGATACATTGTTGATGGATATCACAGGAAGCGGACTAAAGCTACAGTTATTCGGGTTCCTCATACGATATTTCCTTATTATCAGGGAGAACTACTTTGGCGAGAACCTACATTTCAAAACTTTAGAGGAATGGCAAAAACAGGGAAGCAGAGACGGAGTTCTGGTGACTGGGAATAATAAGAAGGCAAATGATTTAGATGTAATGTTGAATGCTGAAGCGAAGGATTGCTGTGTCATCATACCAAAACACCTTTATAGTGGCACTGAAAAAAATCTGAAGTTGAACCTGGCGGCTTTAGGGCTAGATATGAGATTTACTAATTATTATATGGGTTGGTTTCCCCGGTCTGTTTTACCTAGCCTAGTATTGACACTATGATGCGTGGATAGATCTTCAGGTAAATTTAAGCCCCATAACAGCATCCCTCAGCTCTACACCGGACAACCCCCAGATATTTATAGATGGTCTCACAATATACGGGCACCGTCTCTTTGGTCTCCCGCCAGCTGAACCAACATATGTCTGCAACTGGGACCTTAATGTTGGTACTATAAGCGGCGACTGTACTCCTGATTTCCTTCCGACCGCTATCTGCGCCCTGCAAGGCTTCGTATTCGGCTTCGAAGATAAAGAAAATGCCCTCCCAGTTCCGGCACCTGAAGCTTTAGTTGTCCATGATGTGACCTTCATCCGAGTCGGTCTAGAAGCTATAAAACTATGGCTCCGTGTCGATGGCCCCTCTGCTATCAGAATCACGAGTGGGGAGATATTATTTGTCCTTAACGATCTCGCAGATGAGAAACACTCTGAGAGGATCTCGCTGTCTATGCCAGACCTAACCATGGCCTGTGTCGATGTCGATGTTGGGAATGGCGAATCAGTGCAAAACGTAGAGACGAGCGGCTATCTAGACACATCATTGAAAGTGACAGTGTTTGGAAGGAAGAAGGATTTCTCGAAAGAAAGAAAACTACAGATGAAACACGTCCGGGAAAGCGATTTTAGAACAGGGAGAGCAAGATTCCTTATCAGAGAAGACTTTGAGGCGAGTGAAAGTAGAGCGAGCAGCATTTATAATGAAAACTTGGATACAGAACCCCCGAGCCTGCCACTGCCAGGCTTGCCAGAACCACTTTACGGTATGTTCCTCCTATAGCATGGTTACCGATTATTAATTTAGGAGTAGGGCCGAGTGGGGGTGATTATCATGGTTCTGGAGCAAGTTCATTTAGCTACGCTTCCTCCAGGCATACAGGAAGCACTGGGGTTAGAAAAAAGAGCTCATTTCTTGCCTCTTCAAGTACCTCGAGTATTGCACCAAGCATACTCCGTGCCGCAAGCTCCCATGCCCCATCATTCCATTCAGCAGTTGAAACGATGTCATCAGAAGCACCTATGACAACTCCTGCAGAAATTCGAAGAGCTCCACTAAGTCCAGCATCGACAACACCCGGTTCCCAATCGCCGCGGCGGTCGACACGTGCTCGAAGCCGCCGAGAGAGTTCAGATGGACAGTCATTTAGTGGAGTAAAATCGAGGTCAAAGGTGCTTTTATCAAGTACTTTTGAGAGACCACTGTTTCCACTCTACACAGTTGAACCGGATTTAAAGAATGTCCCAGAGTTGACATCAGATACTGAATATGGGCACGGTGGTAATGATACAGAAGGCTCGTGGACCGAGGGGGGAGCTTTTGTGGATGAAAATACTGTTCATACTAGCGTTATAGTCGAGTTTGTGCCAGGGATTAGGGGATATTGCACGGCCACTGCAGTCAAGACAGTTATACAGCTTCTAGAGTATATGCAGCCAAAAGTAAGTTTTATCATCACCTATCACTCGTAGCTGTTCAGAGTTAACATAATGATCAGAGTCCGGAAGATATTTTAGATTCTATCCAGATTAGCGTCATTGATAAGCTTGTAAAGCTCATGGCCAATAAGTCCCAAGACCCAGAGATTATGGAAGTCTGCCTGAAAATACCACAGCTTAAATTCTGCTTCACAAATCCTGTGCCTAGGGCTTTGACCCATAGCATTTATAGTGTCGACGACGAAAGGCCCGATGAAGATGCTTATAACCTAGAGCTAGGCAATCTTTTAGTCTCTGCTAGATCTAAGACAATATTCCCCAATCGACGGTATAGCCATGAAGACAGCCCCCAAGGGAAGAATGTTCTCTCTGCCCATCTACTCCTAGGCGCGTTGGAGATTACTTTGAATCAACTACAGGCAGGATACCAAGATCCACTGTTGAAGCCGGCTTTAGGCTTGCTAATAGAAGACCTACTGTTCTGGGCTTCTACGAATGAAACATCTACCGCTTCTCTACAAGTGGAGACTATCGCCTCCTCACTACAAAGCAATCAAGCATTATTCCTTTATGATATTACGAGTCGGACAGAGGCACTAGTGATGGAACTACAGCGGATGTTCAAGGGACTATCAAACAACGGGATGCGACGGGCCCAGGCCCTTGCGTTCTCTCTAGCGATCGCAGGTGAGGACTTTGGTATCACAGGCGATCCCTCGTCTCTCACACGACCCTCATATGTGCTTCGCTCGGCACTTGACCATGTCCGCGTCAACGATTCCTGGAAAGTAATGTCGCGTATGCGCCATATTTACCAGTCTATACCGACGGGTCCCCGAGAAAACTTGCACATTCGTTGTGTCTCCAACTTAAACGAGTGCCCAGCAGATAGTAGAAGACGGGTTGTTTGTTCTTTCGAGCGATGGCGCAGCTGGGAACTAGCAAGCCTGAATGACAGCTACATTATTGAAAGTTTGTTTGGTGCCACAAGCAACAACGACGGCCCTATGGATTCACTTGGTCTGATGAAGGCCCAACTTGGAGTAGTTGGTGTAAGATTGCTCGTTGATCCTGGTCCAATGCAGGACGAACTTACGATTGGTAATATTACAGCAAAGGTCTCTTTAGGGAATCCAGTGATTACAAATTCTTCTGTGGTATCAACAGTTGGTGGTCCGAACTTGTCTGTGTCGACTATTGTACAGATCCACTGCAGAAGTATCCAATTAGGGCTAACTTGGGAGATCTTGGAAATTTTTGAGGGGCTTTCGAAGGCGTTCACGAAAAGACACTCGAGTCCACAAACTACACCGAAGTCAGTCTCTGTCAAGTCTGTTGAGTCTAGCAAAAAGCAAAGTTTCCATGTGTTATGGACCACAGACACTGGATCAATTATACTCGACACTGTCAACCTGAAAAGTATTAGCAAAGCGCATAACTTGCAAGCTTCACTGTTTGTTTCAGGGAAGAACTCAGGGCTTCAAGAAGCCTTGTTGGGAAGTGTGCTGTTACGCGCTGATCTAGTATCCTCTGAGCTGAAATATGGAAATAAGACACTTAGTATGACAAAACTACACAAACCAAGTCTATATGGACACTTCGATGAACACTGCCTCGCAGAGACACAATTCAACATTTGGAAAATTGCTGGATCATGTGAAGATTTGTCGTTCGATGTTAGAGAGGAGGTCCTGGGCCTTATGGAAGTTATTGACTTCGTGGTGAACGATGAGGTTTCACAAATCTGGCGACTAGTTGAGGAGATGAAGGGATCCCCTCCAGCTCCCAACTCTCCAGCTCTTCTATTATTCCCTCGCCGGAATGTCCATGTCCTTCATTTGACATTATCCCTAGAAAGCTTTACAATTGAGGCAACTCTCCTACCCTCCCTGGCCTATGTCATGCGCGGAAATGGTGTCAAAGGCTCTACTAGACCCAAACATTCCACGGAAGAGATGATTATAGATTTCGACGTTCTTTACCATGAGCATGAGGTCCGAACTGGTTACGATAAAGCGCAGACCAGGAGTATCTCAGTCTTGCAGCTACCATCGATAAATGGAAGAGTCAGGCATCGCGATTCGACTGAAGAACAATTAGTAGAGGTTTTTGTCTCTGTGGAAGCAATTAAGCTGGATGCGTCTTCAATTCAAAGCTTGCTCAATGCACTCACCAAGCCCGAAGTTGGGAATGTCATCGAAAACGCGAGGGTCGAATGGATGGGTACCCAAGCGAGACTAGTCGAAATATTCGACACATCTAATAAACCCCCTGCGCCTTCTGTGAACACTGGAGTGCCCCTGGTATATCGTGCACATGTGGGAGTTGCTGGGCTAAAGATTCAGAGCTCTGCCCCATCTGCGAATCTGGACATTGACCTGGGCTGTATCCGGGTACATGCTTCTAACAAGCCTAAGGCCGACGCACCCATACTCTCACTCCCAGAAGTCCATGTAGAGTTCAGGGAGATTACGGTTGAATTAATAAAGGTCACGAACGAAGGGCTACGCGAATCTTGTGGGTTTGTGGAACTACACGCTTCTATCTTATGTTCTTCGGAAGAGTCAGCAAATGGAAAACTGGTCCGCGCGTTCTATATTACAAGTCACTCGCTCCGAATAGACCTGTTTGCAGAGACTGCTTCAACAATTGTTGATGTCGCAGGACATCTCCAGGACAAGCTGCGGGACTTAGACTTGTCTAGAGAAGTCAAATATCTTAGGAAACTTCGCAGCTCCAAACCGCTAGTTCCTATTGAGTTTATGGGGACAGGCAAAGACCCAAGTTCCATGCAGCTCTTTACCTCGGTGATATCAATAAAGATGATGGGAATTCATATTTCTTGGATCACAGGCAGCTCGACTCCACTTGCATCACCCAGTCACCCAAGACAGAACCTGGTACTTTCGTTCAAGAGAATCGACTTTGCAACAGCAACAAAGAAGTCAAACGAAGCACGTCTCACCATTGAAGAGCTCCTACTCCAGATGGTTGATGTGGACAGCAAACAAACCAGTCGTTCCGAGAATTCAGCACTCATGCCTGAGGTCATCTTCAATGTCGCCTATTTTTTGAACGACTCAGACAGGCGCCTCGCCTTTCAAGCGAAGGGGACGTCATTGGATCTGCGGCTTACCTCTTCGTGTGTTGTTGGAATCAACCAACTAGAAACCTCAATTGCTACAGCGAGCGAAAAGTTCCGGGACGCCTCTGCGACCTGGAAGTCAACGCCTACGGAAAGCGGTGCAGAGAGAGAAAATATGTTTGGCACAAAAAAGCTTGGGTCTGTGCTCGTGGATGCCGATTTTGCGGGTGCCGTCGTTCATATTAGTAAAGTATCAGAGACAGCGACATTAGCTGGATTATCATCCCGAGCAACTTCACAAGGCCGCTACGGGCAGTTCGCTCACGGGGAGTCTAATGGTACAACAATACTTAAATCCCCAGGACTAGCTTTCAAGGCAGAATACGTCGCACCAATAGACGATGATCCATCACTCAATGCCGAAATCAAGATCAGCGCATCAAGCAATACCCTATATCCTTCAGTAGTGCCCTTGATCCTCGAGATGTCTTCAAATATCAAAGAGATTATGCGAGAACCCACTGAAATGAGGCCAAGACAGAAATCACACAAAGACTCAGCGGATAGTAAGGAATCTTCTCCCGACCCAGCAGCTATCCTTGGGAAATGCCGACTCAATATTGGCTTGCGGATTTGCAAACAAGAGTTCACGTTAAGTTGCCAACCTATTGCACGCGTGGCTGCTTCTGCAGGATACGAGGAAATCTATGTCACTCTCAGCACCTGTGAGGAGGCTATAGGTGGCCGATTCTACGCTATATCAGCGACTGCTTCTGGACTAGAAGCATCATTGAAGCACGTTTACTCACGAGATTCTACTGGCCATTTAGAGGTTCGGGAACTCGTTGCATCTTTGATGAATAGCAAGCACCTAAACGGATCCGATGGTCTCTCGTGCATCATGAAGCTCAGCCCCATCAAGTCACAACTCAATATCAAACAGTTTCAAGATTTCCTCTTATTCCGTGAGATTTGGCTACCTGAGGAAATACGCCAAAGTACACCAGCACCGGTTATACGGTCTTCAGAACCTTCTCCTATGTTGGTTCAAAGATACCATAAAGTTTCTGCAACGAAGGCTTTCCCGTGGAACACAACTGTGTCGATCTCCGAAGTTGATCTCCAGCTCGACCTTGGTCAGTCACTTGGAAAGACATCCTTATTAATATCAAACCTATGGATGGACTCGCGAAAGAGCTCTGATTGGGAACAGACTATGTCCTTAGGATTCGATGCCATCAAGGTAACATCTGTTGGGCGCCTTAGTGGATTTATTCACCTCAGAAACATGAAAGTCAGAACATCGATCCATTGGCTCTCCGGTGCAGATGAGGTTGTTCAAACACCCCTCATCCAAGCTTCTTTGGGCTTCGAGCAACTTCAGGTTAAAGCATCATTTGATTACCAAGCTTTCCTTCTCGCCGATATTACAAGCTTCCATTTCTTAATGTACAACCTGCAGAAAGTAGGTGGGAAGGCGGGGGATCGGTTGGTGGGTGTTTTAGATGGTGACAAAATCCAGATCTACTGCACAACACTAAGCGCATCCCAGGGTCTTGCGCTTTACCAAGCATTTCTAAGGCTCAGGCAGGAAAAGATCGAGGCATACAATATTTCATTAAAGGACGTAGAAAGATACCTCAATAGACGCTCACAATCCTATAACGCTAGTTTCCCAGCACCTTCAGAGACACTTCCAGTCGAAATACATCGGGAAACCCCACCTCCTCCCACCTTCTTGTCACTATATACGGATGTTGTGGTCATGTTGAAGGAAGTCAGCATCGGAATTTTCCCTAGCACCTTTTATGACACACAGGTATTCAAACTTGACGCATTAAACGCTTCAGCACAGTTTGGTGTCGGGATGGAGGTTGATAAGCTCCATAGTAAGCTAGAGATGACATTAGGAGAGCTCAGAATTGCGCTAGCTATCATAAAACGGCCGGAAATGGGCTCTTCTCTAGGTGATGTTAGCGTGGAGGAAATTGTAAATCATGCTAGAGGAGCTCGTGGAGGGACGATCTTAAAAGTTCCGCAGGTCACCGCCTTCATGCACACTTGGCACAAAGGTGGTTCGACAGAGATCGAATACATTTTCAAGAGCGCATTTAAAGGGAAGGTGGATGTTGGCTGGAATTACTCCAGGGTCAGCTTTATCAAAGGGTTTGTCATTTCCCCGTTATTAAACCCACTATTCTTTCGCTAATGAAAACAATAGCATGTGGGCAAACCACGTCAAGGAGATGGCCCAGCGACAAGGCAAGACGATCACCAATAGCCATATATCAATCAGCACGGGTTCCCCTGGACCATCGGAAACTGCGGATGACCATACAGAGAATCAAAAGAATAAAGAGCAGCGCAAGATCACAGCAGTCGTCAACGTCCCCCAATCGCGGTACGAGTACACAGCACTCGAGCCACCAATTATCGAGACCCCACAACTACGAGATATGGGAGAAGCTACCCCCCCTCTAGAGTGGATTGGGTTACACAGAGATCGACTTCCAAACTTAACACATCAGGTAAATATAGTCCTCCTACCTAAACTAGTTTGTTTATAGAGGTTGCGTGCTTACATGGCATTCTAGATTGTAATTGTTTCGCTACTAGAGATTGCTAGAGAGGTTGAGGATGCTTACTCTAAAATTCTTGGTACAAGTTGAAAGAAATTTTTTTACTTTGTTGGATAGGGGATGGGATGGCGTCTGGTTGAATTTCTCTTTTTTATTCTTAATTAGCTCAACCTGAGCTGATTACTACCACATTTGATTAATGAGTTTTAAGATATTGGAATATCCTAGTGTTTTATTTGTTTTGTTTTTGCGAGTTCTATAATAGACTCCTTATTTTATCTTACCTTGTTCTTCCCCTTTCCCTTTTCATCTCAAACTACGAATACGAGATAGTTGCTTTAATAATCAGAAATTCAATAAAGCTATAGTTATGACGTTCCCAAGAAATTTCCACACCTAAACATATATTACGACATAATTTTTTTCCCCACTACTTAACTATATATACAGCAACATTGACATCATAGTTGATTATTTAAACAAAATTTCTCACCAACTCCCCCTTCTTCCACAACCACAAAAAGTATCGTAGCCCTACTACACCTTTACCCATCACCATGCATACTAAAACTATCCTTATAGGCATTCTAGCCATCAGTGCATCTGCTCTCGATGCCAGGTGAGAAAACACCTACATAAATTAATTTCCAATCCCCCTTTTAAAAAAAAAGACTAAAAGTATGCAGAGAAGCCCAACAAACCCCCTACCTAATCTCACAGTCCGAATATTCCGCCCGCAAAGCCGCCTACGAAGCCGGCGTAGCATACACCACAAGCAATGGCATCCAAGACAACTACGCCTCCGAGACTAGCATTTCCTCCAGATTCTACAACCTCCCAAAGCATGGTGTAGCTGCCACCCCAATTTCTTCTAATAACGCTGCAATCACTGCCCGACCAAACGAGGAGCTTCTCGCCGGTGGTCGCCTAGATGATATCGCCAGTCAGGCTGAGCACAGTATTGAGAGTTCTATCCTTGGTAAGGTCACCTCGCTCCCAACGAGTGAGTTTTCGAAACTCCAGTCGAGTGTTCAAGCGAAGGAGACCGAGATCATTAGGGATCTAAACTTGAACTTGACTTCTACGACTTCTCCTTCAAATAGCCCAAGTGAGACTGGGAAGGTGGTGGCAGATGGTAAGCTCGCGAATGAAGCTTCAGAGAAAGAAAGCTACCACAAGGAAAACCATGAGAAGAGTACTAGTACCAGTGCTGCTAATGTAATTATTCCTAATTGGAACTTCGCCGTTTCGGTATTTTTTTGTTTGATCGCATTGTATTCGCTACCGACTTAAGGGGTTTGGTGCCCGCACATACATAGCCATGGATGGCGGGTAAACGTATTTTTGGTACTGGGTCTTTTTATTAAAAGCTATATATTATAGTCTTAGGATAGATCCTAAGACTATCTAGAATGATTTTAGGAATCTGATCATGAAAATTACCTACCGAGTGACGTACTATGATCCAATCGCTCCGGGTGCTGCCATCCTAACCCCTTATAACCACAAGAGAAACACTTATGTCTTAAACATTCCGGGCCCGCTCCTGAAGATCTTTCTTATCCTGAGAAAAGCGGGCTATGATCTAGATCAAGCTGGAACTAGGATTTTCAACCCCAGATCTGTCTGATCTTGAGATATCTAACTATCTATGCATTAAGGAGAGACATTTAGGTACCTTACCACATTTGCACACACCCTTTTCTAGTGAATCATTAGTCAATTATACAGTTAGGCCCACCAAGCGCGCGGTGCATAAGGGGCGAAGCTGGGATGTGAAGACAACAAAGACGTAAAACATCCACCGCCGGTGCCCTAGGCGCTCTAATTCCGCTTCTGACGCTTTGAGCTTCATAGCTAGGATCACCATATGTCGCCTTTTTGCAAATTGCGCTGTGCTGTATATATTGATTCCAAGTTCTGAGAGATAGACCCAATCGATAAATACTTAAACAGCCCTAACAAAGAGAAGAAAAGGGAACACTACCTCGCCATCTGAAACAGTCACCATGATTCTTATGCCTAATTCAAACAAATCTCAATTCCGAACTCTCCTGGTCCAACGCAAAAGGATGAAAGCTCCCGTCCAGCTCCAGAAAATTTAGATCCAAGGCCAATCTTAAAGGTTTCCTGCATAACAAAAAAAATCAGAAAGAAACAAAACAACCCCCCCCCCAATAAACCCTTGAATGCAAGAATAGAGAAGAGAAAAAGTAGAAAGACACAGGGAGTGGAGAAGGTACAGTGAAATACAAAGGGGGAAAAAACAGATTGAACCCAACCCGAAGCTCCACAAAAATATCAAAAAAAAACACCCAATATCCAAATCCGGCACTTGCACCCTTTTCAAGCTGACAATTTTGTTTTTTTACCTTAATCCCATATCAATACAAACCCCCTCCTCACCGTTTAAAATTGTAATAAAATAAACCTATTCCAGTAACGTAATCACACAAAGCTCCACGAACATGTCTAATTAGTTATCATCCCCACTAACAGAGCTTCCGACCTCAGTCCAGCTCCCAACACTCTCAACCTCAGATCCGAAATCGCTTAGGATATCATCAGCGGGCTGTTCAATTTCTTCCGCAGCGCTGCCAGCAAGGCTAGGTGAAGAGGAAGTTGGAGTATGGGTTGTGTTAGCCCACTCATGGATGCTCCAATATGGCTGTGAGTTTTCAAATGGGTTAGGGGCTTGTTCCTCTTGGTCTTCAGCAGAAGACATTGTTCGGGATGAGGGCGCATCTGTCTGTTCGGGGGCTTTTCCAAAAGCAGTATCCTGAATTACTGCCACATCGGTAAATGGATCAAGAATTACTGCTGGTTCGGGAGACTCCACACTGCTCAGAAGAGATTGAGGCTTAGGTGGCAAAGGAGGTGGCATATCAACAGGCATTTGGGGAAGAGGTTTCTCCTGTTGAAGGGTCGAGGTCGAACTGCGGCGGGAAACGATGTCGAGGACCTTAGCTGGAGTGGATGGAGGTGAGGACAACCTGGAGGGTTCTGCCGCAGTGTCAAAACCTCGATTTTGAGGCATGGTACCAAATTGTTGGCCACGATGTCTGAAGCTCGCTGATGCAGTGTTATTATTCTCGTTGTAAAACTGCTCCCGACCGGATGAAGAGGCTAATCCGTAGGCTTCACCTTCCTTGCTATACGACCACTCCCCCTCAGGCCTTGTATCGTAATCCTGCTTCTCCCTCTCATCTTCTCTGTACGCTGTAGAGCCAGAAAACGATCTACTGCTAGATAGGGCAACGCGTTCTCGGTGTGGACTGATCTCATCTGCAAGAGCTTGTAGCGAATTGGCGACTTTTCGACGGGTCCGGTCGACAAACTCGTAGACATGCTCGCGGTTCTCGTAAACTACGATTCCTGCAGCCACAATAACTGTGGCCGCAATGAAGATGACCTTGGCAGGCATTTTGCGGCCTTTTTGTCGGTGATGTGTACTGTCTATTTATTGCCGAGACTCAAGAACCTCTTGAGGAAATGATGCAATTAACGAATGTAACAAGCTACCTGTACCTTGGAGTAGGTAGGCAAGCAGCAGAATTACTAGGAGTCCGTATCGTCTCGGCTGGCAGCAGCAGCAGCAGCAGCAGCAACGGGAAGGATGAGATGGGGGTAGGGGAAGAGAAGAAGAGCGGGAAGAGGAGCAGGATGAGAGGAGAGGGGTGGGATATGGAGGGAGAAAAGCAAACAGAGAGGCGGGAACAAAAGCAAGGGAGGAAGGAGCCAAGAAGAGACTTTAAGACTTAAACCGGTGGACAAACTCAAGTCAGGTAGCACCTTCTGGAGAGCTCCGCTAACTGTTGTCGGCGGGGTAACGGACCCGGCTACCCAGCAATCACGTCCTTGATATAGATAACAGTCTCTGCCTTGCCATTCTGATCCTGTTTCTTTTTCTTCATGGCCCCGGCCATCTGTTTATTCGTTCTTTTACGTGTATCGACTGTGTAAAGTCCCCATCCATACGATAGATGGTGGATGATACCCTTTCTTTGCTCATGTGCCCAAGCTGCGTACAACGGTGTAACCCGCGGTATACTGTATGCACGAGGCACGCTGACGTTTGCTATCGATACGCCACCCTACGCTATCGCCAATCCTGGTTATTCGCCGCATCTTAGTGCCCAGAAACAGGCCCCCGCCGCTGTGGCTGTGGAGTCGACGACGCGTCCACATCTACAAACGCCACTCTGGAGGGATAATTTCCCTTAAGAAAAGCCGCTAAGCGATGGGTGGTAGATGAGGGCCATCAATCTCCCCTACCAACATAATCAGTTCTTTTCTTTTACGTTGTATGGGCCTGGTACAGATATCTCCCCTTGCTATGCGCTTGGGTGCAGACTTGGATGTATTTTGGATTTCTTCAGGAGATCGGAACGCTCGGCTATGCATACCCCAGGTATGATAGCTGTTGGGAATAGAAATGTGGGGGCGGGTTCACATGCTTGGCGCATGGAACGGGTCACCGTATATCACTCAGCTTACAGTAGGAGGATCAAACTCATGTTACTCTAAAATAACATATACTTTGCATGTAACTATTCAATTGGTAGTCACTTCTTTGGCCATCTCTCAAAGATGATAATAACACGCATAAATCTAATCCAACTAATTGTTGATAATTATAACTCTTAATACTACATAACCTAATATATTCTGGGTACCCAGAATAATAAAATCACATGAATTAAAAAAAAATAAAAAAATAACCTAATATATTCGTTACGTCATTACTACATATACTCAATTATCTAGACACCAGTAGCTCCCAACAAACAGCCCCTCCCTAGCGCCAAAACCCCTATGAAAAAATATATCCCTAGTATAAAAAATAATTGTGATAAAAAAAGAAAACAAAAATAGCCGACATAACTAAGCTGTGGGAAGAAAGCTAAAGAAGTAGTATATAACTGTAATATGAACACCAGCTACGTTACCAATATCTTCACTATCTCCTGACCCAAAAGAACCCAAATCTCAAAGAAGGCCTCTTGCAACAAATCCCTATGTCCAAATTTGTACCGGTGAAGGGCAAACCTCGTGTACGTAGCTTGCTATTTACGGGTCAGTCTCTCGGTACGAAGTGCCCCGAACTTGCTAGCAGGCTCCTACCACTCCTAACTCTTTTTCCACCACTTTTTAGGATGGTATTTCGCAAAAACTCCCTTCACAGTTGCGTCAACTTCTTTTTCCTGCAGGAATATATCGAGGTGACTAGCACTTACCACTACCTGGCTTGATTTCTCTCCATTCCTGCCTTTCAATTCGTTCTCCAGTAACAATTCTTCAATCTCCTTGTGTCCTTTGCTAGCTGCAATGTGGAATGCCGTATTTCTAAATTTATCTTTTGTCGTAGTATCCGCTCCGTTCTCCAGTAGTAATTTTACAATTTCATTGCGTCCTTGACTAACCGCAATATGTAGTGCCGTACCTTCATTTTTATCTCTCTCCATGATATCCGCCCCACCCTCTAGAAGTAGCTCTACAAACCCCTTATATCCTTTGCTAGCTGCGATGTGTAGTGCTACGTTTCCGTACTCATCCTTCGCCGTGGTATCCACTCCGTTTTCTAGTAGTACTTTCAAAACATCATCATGACCTTTCCTGGCCGCGATATGAAGTACTGTGTTTCCATTTCTGTCCTTCGCTGCGATATCTGTTCCATTCTCTAGAAGAAACCCCACAAGCCTCTTGTGCCCTTGATTGACTGCGATTCGTAGGGCTGTACTTATATCTCTATCTTTCGCTGTGGTGTCCCCCCCACTCTCTAGAAGCAATTTCACAATCTCCTTGTGTCCTTGCCTGGCCGCGATGTGTAGTGCTGCGTTCCCATACCCATCCCTCATACCAGTGTCCGCCCCATGATCCAATAGTAACTTCACAACCTCCTCACGCCCTTTCCTAGCCGCAACATGTAGTACCGTGTTCCCGTCTCCGTCTTTTGCTGTAATGTCTGCTCCATTCTCCAGCAATAGATTCACAAGTCTTTTGTGCCCTTTCCTAGCCGCGGTGTGAAGTGCTGCATTTCTATCTTTGTCTTTCATCGTGATATCTGTACTGTTCCCTAACAGTAACGTCACAAGCCCCCTATGCCCCTGACTAGCCGTAATATGTAGTGCTGTGTTCCTATCTCTGCCTTTCGTCATAGGGTCATCTCCACTCTCTAACAGCACTTCTACGACATCTTCACGACCTTGAATTGCTGCGATATGCAATGCTGTGTCTCCGTTTCTCTCTTTTGCTGTGATATCTGCACCATTCTCTAGCAACAACTCTACAATCTCCTTGTGGCCTTGACTAGCCGCTATGTGTAACGAAGTGCTTTTATCTCTGTTTTTCGCTGTTGCCTCTGCCCCGCTCTCTAACAATACTTTTATAACCTCCGAATATCCTTTCCTAGCCGCAATGTGTAGTGCCGTATTTCCGTCACTGTTTTTTGCTGTGATATCGGCTCCATTCTCTAGGAGTACTTTTACGAACTCCTCACGACCTTGACTAGCTGCAACGTGTAGTACTGTGTTTCCACCCCCGAATATATCTTTTGCTGTGACGCCTGCCCCATTCTCTAGAAGCAATTTCACAATCTCCGTATGCTTTTGGTTGGCTGCGATGTGTAGTGCTGTATCCCCGTCGCTATTTTTCGCTGCTGGTTCTGCCCCGTTCTTCAGCAGTACTTTCACAAGCTCCCCATTCCCTTGGTTAGCCGCTACGTGTAGTGCTGTGTTTCCATTGCCGAGGGCATCTTTCGCCGTGATGCTCGCTCCATTCTCCAGTAGCAACTCCAAAATCTCCATATGCCCTTGGCTGGCCGCAATGCGTAGTGCTGTGTTTCTATCTCCAAGCATATACTTTGTCGTTGTGTCTGTCTCACTCTCTAGTAGCAACTTTACAATATCCTTATGTCCTTGTCGAGCTGCGATCTGTAGTGCTGTATTCCTATATTTGTCTTTCGTTGTGATGTCCACCCCGTTCTTTAGTAATAACTTCACAACGTTTTCATGCCCTTGACTGACGGCAATATGTAGTGCTGTGTCTCCATCCTTGTTTCTCACTGTGGTTTCCACTCCGCTCTCTAGCAGCAGCTCTAAAATACCTTCACTCCCCCCCCTAGCTGCTAGGTGCAGGACTGTGTATCCATCCTTATCTGTACTAGAAAGAAAACTTTCTCCGTCCTCCAATAGAAATAATTTGACAATACCCTCGTGCCCACTTTCAACAGCTTTATGTAGTGCTGCGTATGTATCCGGGCTACAGAGTGCCGATTCGATATCCGCTCTCTTCTCTAGCAGGAACTCGACTAAAGAAACATGATTCTTCTCGATCGCTATGCGTAGTACTGTGGATCCGTAGCAATCAGTTGCCATGATATCCGCTCCACTTTTCATCAGCAATTTCACAGCCGTTTTGTGGCCTCCGATAGCCGCTATGTGTAACGCCGTTTTCTCGTTCCCATCTGTGGCTGTGACATCTGCTCCTTTCCACAAGAGAAACTTCATTATCTCAAAATTACCACCACTAGCAGCCATATGTAGCAGCGTTGTATTACCGGTTTGCCTCGCATTCACGCTCACTCGCTTTTCATTATGGAATAGCCGTACCAGGGCGCCCAAGTTGCTATGACTGATTGCGCAGTGTGGGGTAACACAATCATGTATCATTGTTTTTGTGTCAAAATCTATTCCGGCAAAGAAATAAATTAGTTTGAACCGGACCCTTGCCGCACACATGTTATTGGAAACTAACCGGTCGTGTTCCACTTGAAGTTGAAACCAAAGTTCGCTCGAGACTCCTCAGTAAGCTTTGTCCAATAAGTGTCTTCCACTGAGCCCTCAACAGCATCGAACCACGGGCTTTCGAGTGCCTTCTCTGCCGTAGGCCTATTTTGGGGGTGTGGCATCATTAGGCTGGCAATAAACTTGATTGCTTCTGAAGTAATCTTCCTCTCTATCAGCATCGTTCTTGGGAACGAGGTTCGGGCTTGGATATAGCTCAGAAGCTTCGGTGCGCCAGGTCCAGTGGCTGAAAATGGTGGTTCCTTGGTCATCATGGCATATACTAGACATCCTAGTGACCATATGTCGACAGCAGTGGTGTATACTGAAGTCTCAGAAGACAGGAACCCTAGGATCTCTGGTGCAGTATAACAGGGGCTACCTGCCATTGTCCTTAACACTGTATCGTCTTCAAGCTGCTTTGAAATCCCGAAGTCTGTGATCTTAACCATAAGAGGTAGCCATTTGACGATAAGGACATTCTACAGTGCTCCTATAAGTATATATTCCGGGTTCTGTTTAAACATAGAGATTCTAACCTGTGGCTTTAGGTCACGGTGGCAGAAGTTATTCTTGTGCATGACCCCTAAACCCTCAAGTAGCTGTTTTGTAATAGTCCTCGTTTGGTCTTCCTTGATGTCCTCTTCGATAATAAGGCTTCCCAAATCCCCGCACTCGATGTACTCCATAGCAAAATATAAATTCTCTTCATCCTCAAACCACCCAAAGAACTGTACAAAGTATTGGGGATACTGAATATAGATCGTTAATGCTGTTAATCCTTGGGACTCTAGGATGGATCATTTACCTCTTGTAGCTTCGTTAGAGCTAGCAGCTCCCTATAGTTCATCGATATTTGTGCTTTTGATACCTGCTTCACTGCTCTGAACATGCCTCCCTCATCCTCTTCCAACCACACTGTTCCAAATCCTCCCCTACCAAGGATCTTGCCCCTGCTCCATTTTTCAGTCCTTGCTACAGGCTCTGCGTCAATCGTATGCTCGTGGTGGCCATCACCAAACTGCGTAGAGAGTTTATATTGATTAAAGCGGCTGAGTGAAGTTTGCATATCTCTCTGCGGGGTAACCTGTTGCTAAAAGATTCTTGTAGATTATTTGGGGGTTCTCGTAAGAAAATGCTCGGCCAGTCGCTGTCATGTCGTTGTTGAATGACCCTATTACTAGCAGGGTTATTGCTACATAAATTGGCATATTATAGCCCCATATCATACCAGGGTGAAATTGAAACATTGATATAAAACGGCCCCCACTGGTATCGTCAGGGACAAAATAACCGACACCCTAAACTGATTGGCATAACGGCCGTTAAAACAAAGACTCCCGGGTAGGCAACGTATATAGTGAATAGGCCTAAGTACCAGCTGGAGTACTCTGTGAACACTCCAGGGTTTTTAAAAAGTTCTTTAGGATTGTGGTTCCAATTAAAGAGTAGTCTTATAGTAACATTGTGTAAAAGTTACTTGAACTCATAGGTTGTGGGTGTCGGTTATTTTTGTCCCCAGACAATACCCTTGTGATTCACCCCCTGAATTGCTTCAGGCGAGTGCTTCCCTGCTACCACTAAGATAGACGTTTCCTTAAATTCAGTTCTGGTTAGCATAAATGTTTTATGCCGTTACCACGAGTGCTAGAGCTATTATAGTTTCAATAGAGGGCAATATTTAGTACATACATATGGACCCTTCACTAATTTAAATCTCATCCTGTTTATATCGCTTCTAGGGGTAGAGAATTTCCAGCCTAAACCTTGATAGTTGAATCCTCAATACGCAAGTATTGGGGATAAACATACGGCTTTTAAAGAAGACCAACAAAATCCCTAGATAGAACCCTAGTGTTATCCCAAGCTTTTTAGCCCCTCTCCTCTCACCTTATCTTATCAGTAATAGGGTGTGGGCTAGCGCTAGGAAGGCGCTTAGTTAGGGATATCAGCATTGGCGAGAAACATGGGCCATGAGCTTCCTGATATCAACTTTTATACCCAGAGATATTAAATAATGTACGGAAAGTCCTATAGAGGAAATTCCTATCGAAACAAAAAAGCCTACCGCTAGAACTACCATATCTAAGGTAGTGTGTCCCCGTATTTATGATTACTTCATTTATTCATCCAGTAGCTAGTAGTATCAATCCCCTACGAGAAGAGTGAGTACTAGGGGTGTTTCAGGGATGCGGCCTAGCTGAAGATTCATGGTATACTCGAGATCTTATTCAAACAGGGAAGAAAAAACTTGAATCTGGATATCTCTGGATTTATGATATAACTGATTTTTATATCACAGGTTGGGGAGATGCGTGAGGATCTAAACAAAATATAATCTGTTGTGAAACAAGCCATATAGCATAACTACGGGTGATACTCTATGGAGAGAAAAATATAGCCTGTGCTGTTTCCTTATGAGCCGTATAAAGTTTTATACCCACCCCAAAACATACTATTCCATAGGAGACCAATACTAAAATTTATTTCCCTAGGCATCATTCCTATCATTACAGAAACCAACAGGCGCAACTAACCACCACCACTCTCCTCTCCCTCATCATGTGCATACTCTCCCTCATCATGTGCATAGCCCCCCTCATCACGAGCATAATCCAAATCGCTCCCTACATCACTATCAGTCGCCGCTGCCGCTGCCGCTGTTCTAATAAACGCAGTCAACTCATCCAACTGCATCTTCAAGTCCCTCAGTTTGACCGCCGTCGTCTCCTCCTCCTCCACATTCGGAATTGTCTCTATGACTCTATCACCCCACCCATCACCCAACACATCAATCTCACCCTGCATCTCTTCCCATTCCTCGACCGCTTCATCATCTGCCTCTCCACGCGCACGATTGCCAGAGACATGGCGGGCCTCACGTGTTTCAATGACAGCAATGATCAGCATGAATGGAGAGTAGATGATCATCATCACCCAATCATTGATTTTCATATAGGCTGATTTAGACAACCACCATTCGAACGGGATGATAAGGCCGAAGATCTCGATGAGGTTGAATGGGGGAAGGAAAACGTTTTCATCAGGGGCACGGACAAATTGAAGGGTTTTTGCGGCAAACTAGGGATTTAGTTAGTATTTAGTTAGAGAGGGGGGGTAAGAAGGGAGGTTACAAGTGCAAGGTACTCATCGACAGCATTCTCGGTAATATCGGTGTACGCCTGGTTATACAAAGCAATGAGGATATTCAAGAGGATAACCATAACCACAAATGTAAACAAGTAGTAAAGTATAATCCCAAAAGGATCTAAAATGCTTAGGTCAGCTTTGAAAACGACATCACAATTAAAAGGGCCACAGACGTCCAAAGTTGTCGAACCCATCAAATTCAGGGCTCTGTAGGATAGCTTTGACCATGGATTCCAGGATAAAAAATGATGTATCCACTTTACTGTCTGCAGCAGCATCTAGACCTACAAAGCCTTGCAAGAATCCAATAATAATGACGATAAGGAGAGCAAAGAAACTATACTATCATGTTAGTAAGTGCAAGAGAGAAGTAGGGGAGGCGGACATACATCAAACTCTCCATCATCATAACTTTAAGCACAACCAGCATAGCCCCAAAGAACTGTATAGTGTCCAGATAGAGTAACATACGTGCCCAAAACATTGGAGCCACAAATGCAAGCCAGTTATACGACATCACATTCCAATTGTCTCTATCTTCACCCAGTGGCTTGGTCAATGCTAACATCCGGAGAACAAACGAAACCCCAAGTGCTCCATACAGAGTCAGGTTGAATGTGTTCCAGAAGCTAAGGTAAAACCTTCCAACTTTCCAGAACTTAGTAAACTCATCGGCAATAAAAGACATGGTAAAGACATAAAGGAGCCCCTCGACGACATCGAGGTCGCCATCCTGGTTGACAGAATTGATGGCCACAGTGTACAGTGCAAGATAGATGAACGAGATTAAGACCTGGAACGCATTCTGAAACTTCGGGGCACGGATACGGTCATGGTCAAAGTGGACCCAAAAGGACTTGTTCGCAACGTTCTTATACCCGCAGAAGTGTGTCGGGTCGTTTAGATCTTGCGCGAGCCATCCTTTCCAAAGATACCCTATGCACTTCTGATACCCACTCGACCCAATAATTCTCGTCGCATGCAAATCGACCGCACGTTCCACCGCATTGCTTGGATGGCTCTCCTCCCCGTTCCTGAGAATACTGAACCTTTGCAATAGTACTTCCTGGAAAAGGAAGTCCTGGTCTTCACAGTCCTCGATGATGCGCTTGGCAATAACCTGGCATGCTTCTGCACGCAGGAGGTTGAGGTCCGCATCGTACAATTCGAGCTTCGCCTGTCGCTTGAACCAGCGGAGGCAGACGAGGAGACAGTAGATGATGCATGCACGATCTTCATCTCCGCCTGCTTGCGATGCAAGAATGACGACGTCTCTGGTGATTATGTCGGAATGCGGACGGGTGATTTGGGATTCTTTGAGCTCAAAGGGCACCGCGACTTCAATGCTGGAGATATGTTAGTGCTAGACAATAGACAAATAGTGGAAATGAGAGCTTACAGGTGCTTCAATCTCAACGCAACCTTGGTGACCCTATAATTTCTCCAATTAGCCCTTTACTCCACTAAGTCAGGTGGAAGCGACCATACCTTTTTGCTGGAATGGATACATGAACATGCTCACTGTTATGACTAGGCAGTAATCGCTCGCGAATATCGTGAGCAGTGTCACGGCTGCTATGCCCACTCTCACCACCAAAGAAATGACGGAAGGAAACCATTTTGTTGATTCCTTTGACAGTACAGGAACTGGGAGTCGAGTTTTCCTCTCACAAGCCCAACCTACACTATTGACGAAGGACAGAGGGGGGGGAGGAGGAAAGCAAGAAGGGAAAGAGTGGGAGGTGGGAGGTGGGAGGTCGCCGGTAAAGTACAAACAGTGGACCAAGTCTCACAACACGCATTATGCAACCCATGCTCGCAGGTATTGGATCGTGGACCTTGCACACAGCTGAATGGTTTACAGGCATTTTTTTTCTCTTCGTGGCAAACAAGCAGTGAGTATGGATTCCCCTCTACCCCGTGATAGTGATGGCATTGGGCGTTGGTGACGCAGTGTGAAGTGTGATACCCTCGAAACCTGCATGATCCACCGTTAATGGAAATGAATCAAGTCTTGGAAGTTGACAAGCCCCTGGTACAGCTACCGTTATTTGCGCGTAAACACCAAGACCTCTTATCGTCTCGCGACAATTACGCAAGTGGAACAATCAACGGGTCCACCAGAGAGCTTTGAGTCTTTTGTTTCAAGTACCTTACCCTATAGACCACACAAGTGGTTGGAGGGTACATATTCATACGTGTATGTACACGATACATGAGAGGACATGTACTATAGAAGACATGTAGAGTGCATGCATGTACTCTACATGTACTGTACTATGTATACCGCTGTACTGTACTCGCCCTCCACGCTGTGCCTGTATCCATCGGACCATTACCCTACAAACATCACGTGGCTCCACCAGGAACACGCCAAGCTGTGACGTGACAGCCCTCCTAAGCTTATCTCGACCCTCCACCTTGCAAGCTACAACCACAACCTCTCACAAACAACCACAGCCCGCAGTCATGTCCTCCAAGCTCACAACCCCCCCAATAATCAATGCAGTGCCTCTCACCCTCTTGTCCTTCTCTCCATTCGGCAGCGTGATCCAGCGCCCACGGGCCACAGCAGCCACAACAGTAAACCAAGGCACCGCCCAAAAACACCTCAAGGTCTCCCCCTTCACCTCTTCGCCACCCCCAAGCGGCACCCCCGCATCTTTCAACATCAACATCTTCGTCTGTGCTCCCCGTGCTCTGACAGGTCCCAACAAGAGCGTCTTCCAATGCAAGATCCTCGAGCGTCACCCCTTCACTTCCCAATCATTCATCCCACTCGGACTCGACCCTGACCCTGAGAATAAAATGTTTTCTCGTTATCTAGTGATAGTAGCGCCTACACTCCCTACCCAGGGGAACCCTCCGGATTTGCAGAACCTAAAAGCCTTTGTCTGTAGCGGGTCACAAGGCGTTACATATGCTGCTGGGACCTGGCACGCACCGATGGTAGCGCTTGGAGAGCGGGCAATTGAGTTTGTGGTGCTTGTCCACGAGAATGATGTTGAGGGCGAGGACACGCAGGAGGTGCTGATAGGTGGCGATGGGATCGGGGTCCAGGTCTTGGCCATGGGGAATGGTGAGAATGGGCTGTGGGCAAAGGCAAAGTTCTAAGTTAGGTAGGGGGTGGGCGACAATGCCTTTTTTCCAGGCTTTGTTTCTCTAGAGTATATTTAGTTGCGTGTAATTCTACTGTAAAAATGTAGTATAATTATTTCCGTTCTTGGTTAGAAAGAATATGCACTGCGTTGCTGTTAATAAGAACTTCACCCTTGCTACATATACTTTGAATCTCAAATGCCTCAATATACGGTGAATCAATGTAGCCATTGTCGACTCCTCAAGCCTCCAACGACAAGCAAGCTCTCAAATTCCTACTACATGACTGGTATCTGGAACAATCTTACAAAATATGAAAAGATACACCCAGTGTTACATAAAAGAACTCTACACGGAATATACCCCCGTTCTATCACCGATCTCAGGTAAAGTGTCCCAAAATAAGAGACAACAGAAAAAAAAAGTCATCTAAGGGTATTGGTCTCAACTTCAACCCGTTTATCGCCCCACAAAATAGGAAAACCATTATCCAAAAAAGAAATACCCTCTCCACCCCTAAAAAATCTCCAAAGGATATATAAAAATCATAGACATCATTAAAATGAAACCGGACCGAGAAAAATTCTTTGAAAAAACAAAATACCGATCAAGAAATTGTTCGCCAGAACCAAAAACCAAAAAGCCAATAATAAACAAAAAGACCCCCGAACCCCACAAAATTATCCACACACATTTGCACAACATGGAACCATTATCCTCCTCCCCTCGTTGGACTTTTTTATTTCTCTTCACTATCTCCTAAGATCGTCCAAATAGATATCTCCACCCTCTGCATTAACCCACTTTCTCCATGCCTCTTCATACGCATCTTCTAAATCACTTACCCAGCGCCTTGTATCAAACAGTGCGCTCTTCCACCTGTGCTCAAACAGGACTTTTCTAACATCGTTCAACTCCCCAACTCCCCGCCCCTCATCCCCATAAACCAAACCACCCGCCAGCTCAACCGCACGATCTTCATATTCTTCCTCACTTGCGACTATCAAGCTGTTGGCGGTCGTCTTTCCCTCTACCGTTTGTGGGACTGCTGCTCGGAGAATACTGGCTGCTATTCGAGAACACATTTTGTATTGGTGCCGAGGGAATGTTAGAAGTGGTGTTCCAGACCAGAGGACATCCGCCGCAGTGGTATGGGCATTGCATTCAGGTGTATCGAGAAACACATCGCATACCTGGGCTCGTGAGATGTGTTGGAGCTTGGGTGCAACATCAGTGAATATGATACGTGAAGTAACCTCTTCACCGGCCCATTCCTTAGCCAGGGCCCTGAGATTTGTCTCGCCAAGATCTGGGAAACGGAGAAGCCATAAGACTGATTTTGGAACACGTGCAAGGATGCGGAGCCACGTCCTAAAAGTTGTAGGCTCGATCTATAGATTATTAGATTTTACGTCTTTATAAAAGGGGTTAGGAACATGCCTTATACAGTTGGTTAAAATTCCCAAGAATAACGGCGTCAGGAGCCAGCTGCGGGAACAGTTCTTTCCTCTTTGCCCACCTCCTTGCTTGCTCTTCCCCCCAGGTCAACTGTCTTGATTTCGAGTCCGGCGCACTCTGCCTATGGTCACAACAGAAGAATGTGTACTTTGCAAAAACAATATTCTCAGAATAAACCCAATCCTCGTTATCATCACTCGCACCTTCATGCCCATCATCCTCAAGCTCAACGTTTCGCCTCGATGGCCTTAGAGTTCTAGCAGGAACAGCGGTAGAATCAGCATAGATGTAATCACACCAATCAGCGCCAAGCGTGCCAGCAAAGCCCATAAAACTCATTTGAATCGGTGCAGGCCTCGCTGCAAAAACCTCGTTACGGGCACCACGAGTAAAACCATTAAGGTTGATCAATATGTGAATACCATCTTCAACAATCTGTCGAACCAAGCGATCAGGCCCCCAAGTATGGGCATCGTAAAATACTGGCGCTTCTCTTTCTATTTGTTTTCGGTGTTCCGAGTTGTCGCTAGCAGTAGTAGCATAGCAGTAGGCTTTTACCCTAGATGGATCATGTAACCCAAAAACAGACTGCATGAGGTGCGCCAATGGATGGTTGTTGAAGTCTGAGGATACGTAACCAATTTTGAGATAAGGCGTAGGAGGTGCTGGAGGAGGGTAAACATGAGCGGGAAGCCATGGTGCCCGGAGTGTGGAACATGATATACGCAGCCCGTTCCGTTGAGATATCTGACGAACTTGCTTCGCTGATAACGGGCAAGTGAAAGTATGAAATGGCAAAACCGTTGGGGCACTCGGAGTTGTCAGGCTTGCAGGAACTGTAGGCCTAGGATACTCCCTCTTAGACTTATCAAGTCTCTGTATATACTTCTCTTGATACCATCTCCACACTGTTTTTCGAGACGCCCGCTCAATCATACGAATAACCTTTGCTCCCTCAAATGGCTTTCCTGCCCAACCCTCGACAGTTTTTCTCAGAGCAGTCCTCCTGTCTTCTGACCAGCGTGACCCGTCTGCCCTTTCGAGCTCCCTAAGGAAAAGCTCCACCACATCCCCAGCAACCACACCTTTACCCCAACTTTCGCCATCTTTGAGTTGTTTCTCCACGATTTTTACTACTCTCTTCATCCAACCACTGCTCACAGTACCGTTGCCCCTAGAGTCAACTAGGCGTTTTTCATCATCAACGTGCCATCTGTCCCTATTCCCGCTATCCCTAACGATGCCACCCCTTCCTTTCCAATCACAGACACTATTGAGAGCGTTCGCCAAACCACACACTGCTTCCGCAAAATCTGGATTAACTTGAACAGCTCGACGGTAATAGTCGATAGCATCTCCGATCCGCCCTTGATCCTTTACCGCATTTGCCAGATTTGCAAGAGCAATGTCGAATTTAGGATCACATATTACGGCTTGCTCATACATCTTTATAGCTGCGTTCAGCTGATTAATATCCTTGAGCAAACTACCCAAGTTCGTGTAAAGATGTGCATGCCGCGAATCTAGATGGAGGCCATAGTAATAATATTCCAAAGCAAGGCTGACTCCCGAACCGAGCCCAACACCGAGAATCTGTGGGATTGACGATGGTATGGTGAGACTTGGTGAGGCCTGCTGAACGCTAGCAAGGAGAATTCCAACATTATTGGCCGTTGATGGACTTGGATGAAGTGAGAGGGAAAGATAGTAAAGTGCCAGGATATCCTTTACTTCAGCAGAGGATTTTGGCGCACCCAAACTGCTACCAGAGGACATACCGTCTTGAAATATCTTTGCTAATGATAAAAGCGAATTGCTGGTTGTTGAAATTGCTGCTCGCTTAGCTGCTGCATTGGGGATATCGCGTAGTCCGGGAAGTTCCCCACTTGGCTGAAAGACAAGTTGGGCGGTATAGATAGCCTTTTTTGGACTTAACAAGACGGGTCCATGCACAGCATTCATGCCCATATTCTCAGGTATGCCAACACCATCGATCGAAGCGTTTAAAACAGCAAGAATCCTGTTTATCAGACCCCTAACACCACCCCTCTGCATACCTGCGCCGAGCAAGATAGCTTGTTCAAATGCTTTCGCAGCTCCAGCGTTGTCGCCCAGTGTATAAAGCATATTTCCCTTCGCGTGTATAAGGCCAAGCATGCGCCCATTTTCAGAGGCCGGTATCATAAATTCACTCAATCCATAAGTCATGTGGGCCCTAGTAAACCGGCTCATATCATCTTCATCATAATCAAAATGTAGTTCTGAAGATGACTGAGATGTAGAGGCTGACTCCTCGCTCGAGGCACTGCTAAAACTTGGGTTCCTTGCACAAAATCGACCTGGGCGACGTAGAGATGCCTCTACGAAGTTGATTATGTCCACAGCCTCCTTCCCACGATGGGCACCACATAGAAGCCCAACAAGATGCTCAACAGCTTCGAAATAGCTTGGTCTCCTCTTGACTGCCCGAAGCCAGTATCGTTCTGCTTCTTCACGGCGACCCAGTGAAAGTAGCGTTGCGGCCAGGTTTGACAACGCCTCGACATGACTATAGAAATATTAGTATTTCCAACGAAACAAACATATCAAAGTAGTGAGATTTACTTCTCATCCACCTCCAATATCCTAAAGTACCAACCCATAGCTCTTGTTAAATCACCTAACCCCTATGACAAATGGTCAGTACCTATGGAGCCAACTAAAACACGATAGGATGGGTACAAACATATGCCAAACACCCCCCCAAAAGCATTCCATCTAGCCACGTCCAACCACTTTCCGTACAGAACCCATTCAACATTTCTAAAGCCATCAAAGCCAGACCCGAAGGTGATGGTGGCTGTTGACTTGGTAAATGACCAAATCCGTTACTAGGAGACAAATTCATTGGGAAAGACCCAGACCCTCCAATCCCACTTACGGGACGGTGCAAAGTACTAGTAGAGTAACATTCCACTGGTTGTTTTTTTACAGAATACTGATACCCTCCACTCCAAGTCTCAGGATTTCCATTATCACCTATGTCATCACTTCCATCATGGATTGTGACACCATCGTTCCGAAGAAACGAATGCCCATCATTATTGCTATACAATAACTGTGAGTGAGATGAAGTTGTCCCAATCCGAGGATGATCTTGCTCTTGCCCAGGGCTAAGCCGCACCCGTTTTGACCGATCCCCGTCATCTCTACTCGAGACAAATCTATCAGATACTCCATTCTGTGTCGAAGCTTGTCCACTCAATGATGGTTGGGACCGGATGCCACTACACCTCCATCCATTGATTTGAGGTTGAACAGGGGGGCGAGAATAAAGACTAGACTTTGAAGATCCATTTTGACCACGTGATCTTTCGCCAGATTGGGCACGGCCCTCTGCTTGACGGTGCTGCGCTTGAACTGACGCTAAGAGGTCGACATACACTCCGTGGGCCCATGTCAACACCTTATCGCGATTTACCCTATTTTGAGATACCAGGCCGTGGGATTGTGGATCAAGCTGGAGGTGCTGAAGCTGGGCCTCGGGGGTACCTGCTGGTGGGAGAGGCAGGCCGTAGTGTGACCCTATATGCTGCGGAAATGTGGGTACCGATACAGAATCCACTGCGGGAATTTGGTGTTGCCAAATGTTTGCATTATCAAGCTGTTGGGGTGGGGTATATATGGAGTTTATCTGATAGACTGGTGCTTGTGGAAGCTGGTTCTGGGCAGCATTACCATTTCCCCAGGCCCCATAATGGCCATAAAAATTACTATCCCTCGGAACATCATTATAATGCCCGACATCCATAAAACCATTAATGTCCTCACAAGAAGCTGTTGGCGGGGTAATGGGGTTATAGAACGCCTGAAAACCATATGGTTTTCCACCAGCATAAATACTGTCTGTTGCTATGGGATGCATCTGGTCTTGTCGTAAAAGAAAATCACGCACGTACGGGTCCAAGCTGTCATTAACTGGTATTTGATTGTTGGAATTGGTAGACCACATCGCTGGGTGGTCCATACAACCACTCCCCACATTTATATCGGCTCCCCTCAGCGCCAGTGTCCCCTCCCACGACTGATTCCCCTGAGTGCCAACGCCTTGCCATCGGGGACCTTGATCAAGCTGAAAACTTTGTCCATTAGGTTGTGGTACTGGAAGTAGGATTTGTTTTGTCGGCCTCGCGGGCCACTCTATTGGGGTTGCATCGTATGCAGCGGCCAACGTTCCTTGGGGCGTCTTGCGGCGAAGCAGGTTTTCTTGGTAGGAACGCTGGGACGGTACAGGTATTAACGATGGGGATGAGTAACCTCGATATAATGGACGGTTTGACATGGCTTCTTGCGCGAAGCCTAGCTGTTGCGCGGGCTGGTATTGTTGAAACGAATCGTATGTTGAAGAACTACGAAGAGAAGGGTGCGAGAGCTGAGCGTTGGCAGATGATGCAGGGGTGTTTGTGGCAGAAGCAGCCACAGAATGAGGCCCCGGCTGATCAAGCTGCCGTTGCAAGGAATGGTGAGAGAGCATCTCGAGATTAGAAGCCTTAAGGCTGGAGGAAGCTGATCGTTGATGTAAAGTTTGCAACTGTCAGCAGTCGCGGGAGGGCGACAGGAGACAGCGACGGCGGTTTCGTCTTCGTCGGGGACTCCTGTTCGGACGATTGCTGCATTAATTAGCTGGTTCCGTCTGGCGGTTTGTCCTCTGTGATCTTGTGGTCCTCCTGATCTTTGTGTGCCTCTTGATGATCTGCTTCCAATGCTTTTTTCTTTTCTTTCTCCCTCTTCCTTTTCTCCTTCTCTTCCTATCTCCCTACCCACGTCTTATGCGTCGTCCTCCTCTTTTGTTATTTGATATTCCTCCTACTTTCTTTTCTTTTTTTAGAGCAGCGATAGATGCTAAGTGGTTAGGGGGATTGATGAGGATGTTGACTGCAAGACGGCAGGCATGTGAGTGAGCGACCACCACTGCCTCCTGTCAGGATCCGCTTACCTTAAGACACCCAACTCATGTACTCTGTCGAGGTCGCATCCAGTCAACCGCGATAATCGAGGATGGCTTTTAGCTCGTCCTACTTTCCTGATTTATGTATCTTTCTCTGTCACTCGTTTAATGTTTATCATAGAACCCGTCTCCACCCTTCTAGCAACCAGCGTAAACGAGGGGACAGCCCGTACTGTGCCAATAGAGGAGGAAATGGTAGGCGAAAAAGAAAAGTGAGGAAAAAGAAAAAGAAAAAGAACACCCGTCGTTCAACAACAAAAGTGTCGAAGTTTACGACAGGGCCGATGTGAGTCGATTTTTTGTAAGGCTTTTCAGGTTTGATGTACCTGCTGTGCTGATACCCTCCTCCTTTAGTGCTATGGAGCCAAGGACTGAGAACTCCACCACTTCCTTGCACTGAGCAACGCCAGACAAGTATAGACTGGTACTTGATACTAGACTGGAGACCCAACTGATACTGGGCCGGTACTGGGCTGGTACAGTGCTGGGCCAGATACAATACTGGACTACACAGTGTAGCGAAATAGCTAAGCACTCCACGCCGAGGTAGGTATTGATTGTATTGCTCAATGCGCGCACGTTCCCCTATGACACCAGCCCAAATGAGAATGTGCCGATCTTGTATGAAGGCAACGGGATTCGCTCACGATGGAGCCAAAGGTCCGAATGAAATCCTGAAGCGGCCAGTTACAAAAGATATCCTATCATGCCTAGAAGATACTTGTAATTGCTGTATAATATCAGCTCCTGAGAACAACAGGGACGAGAATCCATAGCAGGAGGACCCAGTCAAGGGCGGATGTGCAAGGGCAAGATTATTGCACTGCAGTTGGTGTGGCAGCTTGCCTTTATTTTTTCTGTGGCGCATTTTAGACGGCGGGAAGAAGGCTTGGTTGAGTAGGCGCTAAAGGATGACGCCGGCATACAACGGCCACCGATGGGGGGAGATGCCAGGAATCCCTTCCCCTCAGTGGTCACAACGCAAAACCTCAGCCAAAACCTTTAAACGTGTTTTTTTATCCTCCTGAGTAAATCGTAGAAGAACACAAGTAGAGTATGCGCATCACATTCAACACTTTAAATTCTCACTTCATGCAGCCACCCCTTAGAATGTTTATCTTGCGTGGATCGCAGAGTAAGTACGCGGCGGCGGCAAGAGCCATATCATATTGTACATACTCATGTACCTACTTACATACATGAATTCTTTATGTTTTCAATCGAACCTCTAGCCCCCCTCCCTTAGTGCCGCGACCTTTGAAATTAATATCCGGATCACTAGCTTGCGTTGACTCAAGTATCAACGTTCGGGCAGCTTCTCTGAAAGATTGCAACGTGTTAAATGAGGTACAAGCAATCCATTTGCTGAGATCAGAGCATCATTAATCACCGCCTCTTTTTTCTCGAAATTATCCTCTCATGCAGGGAAGCCGGTTGATAGACCGTTGAACGGAAAAAATATGCGCCGATCGGTTAGTGAGATGCGTTCTCCCGTTTCCGCTAGACCACAGCACTGGTAGTAGCACTAGGCACGTTTTACCTGTAACAAGAAACTTCCACTCAATAGATATGGCTTTAAGTGAGTACTCGTATGTTTTTTTAATGGGGGAAAACGCCATTAATTTTTTTTTTCTAAGGAGATTGAGCACGCGCGTCTAGATTATATTATCATACACAAATATAAATAGATAACATCAACGCCTAGGCTAGCTCCTACACGCCGCTCCAACCTTTACAGACAAGAGAATACGAAAAACTCTTGGCCGGTTACAAAACGAGTAACTTGACTGTTGATCATACGGTTAGTGGACAAGTCCAACCGGCAACATGCTCGCTCCATCGTTGGAGAAAATCGGATCGACAACGGCTTTTGACTGATTTTCTCGATTTACCTGCGACCGGTAGGTAACCCGGGGACGATTTACTCCGGAAAACACAAAATGAGTAGTGTGTGACATAATCCAGAGTTCGAAACAAACCTCAGGTTTAGGCGAACTCAAGTAGCTATGTTGTAAAAGGTCGAACTTTCGTGAGGTTACTTAGCCCACTTTCTCTCCAGGCACAAAACTAAGTTAGGAAAATTTGAACGAAACGTTCAAAAAAGGTATCTGTAGCGATCCGTGCAATGTGCGGTCATGACGTTAAGCCGCTTGGTTTGGTTCCTTATGGAATGTATGCAGCCGGTCGTTCATCTGCATAAATTATCATAGCTTGCCCCGAGATGCATACAGATTCGGCGTAATCCGATCGTCATGTCCTTGGGAATTCCATCCGAGCTAGGGAGACACCATGCGCTACCCAAGAATCTACTAACGTATAAACAAAACTTAGGCGGCCGGAGAAATACGAAGTGAATTTTTTTAAAAAAAATTCGGGCATTTTAATCGTATGTTATAACTACTAAAGAATGGCCTTCGGGATACTCCTAGTTTGCCTAGCTATCGTAGTGGACTTTCTAGGTGGGAGGGCTATTATGCCGTAAATAGCCTTAAATAGGAAACCCATCGGCCAACGTACATTTAATTACGTTAACTGGTGATTACCTTTCTTCCGCCAAGGAATGTTGTATACTAGATCGAGGCGAAGCTACTTAATTGGTTGGGGTATATATATATGAGATCTTGGTAATCTCTAGATCTTAACGAGATAAATTCCTTTTTCCTCGCGTGTTCCTGTCATAGATTTAGTTGCAGTAATGAGGTTTGTAGATATATATTGAACCAATTTCTCTAGCATGTTTCCGCTAAAGTAAATAATCCCCCCACAGGCCAGTATATATGAATAAGCTGTGATATACGCTGGAAATTGTCACTCCCAGCCCTTGAAACCCTTACGACGGCGTTTTAACGCACCCGCATGGATCCATGTCCTTGTTTATATTGGTAAGAGGCCACATAAAGAGTTTAAATCGACTAGATACGGTACTCCCCGGTAACCTAAGCATTCAAGCAACTTCATATTGTGGGGGGGAAACGATAGCAGTAATTTGTTTTCGATAAGTACATGTATTTCTAGGAGTACCGCGTTCCAATCACCTGGTTGTTGTTGACCTTCCTTTCCTAGTTACAATGAGATCTGATTGTTTTTCCTAGGCCACTTGGCCCTACCTTACTACAGTAGGTTAATCTCCGCACTTTCCACTACCAGCCTAAACCAATGATGGGTCTGTGAGGTCAACATCCGGGAAGATTAACTTTATAAAAAGCTATTTACAGGGATTTCAATGACTGATGCATGTATAAAAAATTTAAGAAAAAACTAGGAATAATGTGCAGCAACTACAGTCGCGCCTCGATATGCCGGATGCCAAGAATCCAGAGGATTTCGTACGGGATAGAAAATTTGTTTTGCAGCAGAGGGAATGTTTTGGCCAGGGCATTTCGTACAGGACAGCAAGGGATACGGCATATTGAGATCCGGCATGGCGGGGTGCGGCTGTACATATGATTAATATCACATATATACCGTTACCGCATCTTATATTCCGGCACTTGAACAAGGGCCCATACGTATTGGATTATAAGCAAGCCACCTAGCTAAGTTAAGGCTCCTCGTGACAAAGTCAAACACAAATATCAAGCTATGGTAGACGGACTAACTCCGATTGATCAAAGGTGGGGGATAGCTCACAAGTCACACGTATATGCAAATAATATAATTCCAAATCCTCTATTATACCCTATTGCAACTTACAGCTACCTTGTTTCTAGTTTCAGGGTTCTTTACCACCCTTACTCCTATATCCAATCACTTACGTAGTGACTCTCCCACATTCTTGTGACCCCAAATAATTCCTCTGGGATAAATAGCCAGAGTATTCGATCCTACAGCTCTATTTTTTGGCTCCCTACAAGCATTAGTCCCGAAGGACCGTGCAACTTCGATCTGTCACGCTGTCCCTGGTCTTCTTGAATCGGAAATTACTAGAGGGGGGTCAACATCCCCTAGATAGCAATAAAAATCGCGAGCTAACGGTGGTCCTTTCTATCTTTAGAGCCCTAGAGTCAGGCAAACAGATGGCTGCCGCTGCCGGAAGTCATTGTGACCTTTATAACAGATTCAACATAAAACTCTTTATTTTAGCTCATACTACCTAGAAATACTACCTACATCGGCAGATTTTCAGCCTGGAACCCAAGTCAGCGATGATCAAGTTTAATCCGGTTAATTAAACAATTGCCATAACAAGAATCAATCACCTGAGAGATATCCTACTCACCGCAGGTATTTTAGCCGAAAATGTTTCGTATCAATGAGCTGAAGCCGCCTGCAGTGTTCGTCTAATTCCCAGGAGCCAGGTGCTGAATTAATCCTATACCATATATGCTTTTTTATGTGCATCAACAGTGCGCTACGCCATAGCATAGACCCAGCTTCAGGTAGCTAAATTTAGAACTGGATCAAAGTGATACATCAGTTATAGACTCGTCTTCTGTGTTAAAAGTTGCTCAGTCTCTTGTGGAGATATATATTTGTTAAGTTAAAAACCTAAAACGTTCTGGTACTATAAATGGCCTATAAATATTAAATATTTATCTATTTTACCACACAAAGATCACAACAGCAGATTTCTCCCCAAAGCCTTCAAGTAAAAGACCATCAAGCTTCTTTTATGTATAAATAGATAAATCTTCCACAAGTTTCTAGTTTGTGATGACGTGATCGACCTATTCTCAAACAGCTGCGGGTCAGTTAACTTAACTGTATCCATAATATAGGTAAATCATAAAGGTAACCTAAAAATATTAACCTAGCTACCTACACATAACTTTGGTCAACAAGGGGGGGAAAGCTTCATGTACTTATAATTAATTCATTCATTCACTTAGAAAAAAATTTAGATTCGAAAAATACGAGTCATTGTTCATGATTAAGTCCCTAAGCCCACAACAAATCGCCGAAAATGGAGAAATAACCTTGAGAGTAGCTCGAGAGTTAGGCAAAATTCCCTCAAAACATACCCTCAAAGCTCCAGGAGAGAGAATTAGTCCGGTATATGTTGTAGCCCATATGTATGACCCATGCAACCCAACTAGTAACTAATATAATGGGGAAGTGAATTATACGTATATATATATATATATATACAGTATGAAAAAACGGAGTGAATTCACCGCCATATCACCACAGAACCTAGTCATAAGTACCGAATTAAACCAGTATTTGAGGCAGATTACTGCACAAATACCGTATTCCCCCCCATATCGCTAGCGTATTGGCGGGAGCACCATACTGATCCTACCCCTCTTTTTGGTACTGTACCCATAGACAGGTAGCTTATCTATAAGTATATAAAATATAGAAGTCTTTCATATAGCCACTACAAATACGAAGGTTAAATGATATCTTCTTAACTTCTCGTACAGCGTAATTAACTGCTCGGGGCATCATGGCTCTTCAGGGAGCAAATATGACCCATCAATAGCTAGTGGCATTGCTTGAACCTTATTTTACTTTTTTAGAAAAATGCCTCAAGGCTCAGTTGAGTTCTTCGATGCGGGGCCTAAGTTGTAACATATCTGCTGTACTCTCTTATGTTTAATATTATATATATGGGTACTGATTTGATCGAAGCTAAACTGCGTTTTAAGGCCCAAATTAAGTTACTTTCTCTAGTCGGAAATCCTTTCAAAGACATATAAATAAGATAAGAATAACTACCAGAGGTCTCTAAAAACTAACTAAGTCCTAGATACCATGCAGGAGTCAGATATATACAAGAGAAAGGATAATAACAAAGCCTTGAGGGTTTTCTCCAACCAGTAAATCCTGTTCTTAATTCATAGGCTTAGAGCTAATATTTCGGAACCTGGAATAGCTGCAGGTATGCAGAAGATAGGCCGCCAACGAAACTAGGTAACACCGCAGACAGGGTTGGTTGATTTAAAGTCTTAGAACACACCTATATCATTCGTTCGTAAATATGTGGTTACTTATCCCTCATACCCCGATGCACGACATCAAAAACTTACATACAGGTGATTGCTATATTTCCACCAACCGCAATCTCCGGAGACAAAAATCAATATCCGAATTTCCCCCGCGACAATAGTGTGAATTCTTGTTACTAGTCTCCCACGATAGTTTCAACAGTGCGACTATTGTCAGCGCTCTACAAAAGTAAATGACTGAAACAAACGGATACCAACCTCATTTAAGACATCTCCACACCGTTAACTAAGAAAAAGAGGTGTATGACTATTACTTAGGAATCACACTTTCGTGGGGTCACGACAGGAGCGTTGTTGCTGATCAAGGATGTTGGATTCCAAGTTTGGTAAGGTCCAAATATATATGTACATACTTCACAAATCCCTCGTTGATTGTTACCCCGGGATCTGATAATTGGGTCTAGACTTTAGGATTTTCCTTTACTGCTATCTCCCAAATTATTAACATTACTCACTTTGCAGTCGGTGTGCAAAGCATGTCTCAAACGCAAAAGTCACAATTTCTTCTTTCGTGCCAAGTGGCTACCCGTATGAAGCTCATTTCTTTTAGAACTACAAGAATCGGTGGTCTGGGTTTATGATACGATCGAAATCGTTATTGGTAGAGATATAGGATCTTCAAATTTTCTGCAGGTGACGATAGATCCATGGCATGCGCAGCTATATCAAAATAAAAGTGTGATCCGACCGAAATTCTTGGAATTAATACCCCATCAAGCAAGACATACCCTAGAGTGCCAAGCAGTCTTGGAGGAGAATTTTAGAGGCGTACATCCTGAGAGAACTCGGCCATGCAATACACACTTGTCGCCGGTAATTGAGGATCGGCTTCGCTACCAAAGGGTTCATCCGAATCATTCGGACCCGGAGATAGAAAGCGCGACAGTATCCGGTTGAGACTCATGATCCACGTCAGCTCTCTCCGGATAAGTATATACCCAAATGTGACTTACATGTACTTAGGCACTCAGGAAAAAGGCACATTCCAGCCCTTCGGTGAGTTACAAAATCATATGACAAGACTGTACTCACAGAGTAAACACGGCAGTTGGGCCGGTCTCCCGTCACCAAATGTAAGAAAAGCAAATAAGATGATCTAGCGAAAACTTGGAAAGAGCAAAAAAGCAAAGAAATCAAAAGGAAACAAACACCCTTGCCCTTCATAAAACGCATAAAACCGCTTTGGCGCATGATTACGTCGTTTATGGGCTAAATCTTGCCGACTATCTCATGAAGAAGCGTTAGGGGGGAATATCAACCCGGAGAATATTAGCTTTTCTTGTAATTCTCCGGTTTGTGCGTTCGCCTTTGTTTCGCCAATGTAACATGACACACTCAACGGCATCAAACCCTGGGAACCCGTTGGTCCAGTGCTAATCGAGTGAATATTCTTTTCGTGCAAGACATTAAGTTTTTGTCTGAAGGAGAGGAGGCTTTTTCTTTTTTTCTTTCACTGTTTCAAAGTTAGTTCGGACCACCTAGCTGTGAGTGACACACTATGACCCACTTGTAATTAACGCTTGCAACTGGAAGATAGGCACCCAAATTTCTTCAAGGAGGTAACTCAGTAACTCCCAGCAATTATATTATATGTCTTGGTGACGTGACGGATGGTAATTTGTGCATTCCAACTCATGTATTGCCGAGTTCACGGACACCTGGTAAAAAAATCAGTGAGCTGCTGATACCCCTTGATTCACCATGGCCGATCAAGAGTGTTGAATAGGTCCCACAGAGAGGGATATGTGTTGTGAGTACACCTGAATAGCCTTAGGGGAATGTCGGAATCAGTGTGCAGCTACCCTCAATATAGACTAAGTCTAGTAAGTGCAGGTTCTCAAGAACTCAGTTCCCAAAAGAGGGAGTGGGAAGAGAGTCAGAGGAGGCTAGGGCGAAAGCCACAAACGGCCGGAAAGCATTTTCCCTTAGACTATCCCAAATCCCTGGGAACAGCTCGCATATGTTGTGTCCACAGCGGAAGTCACAATCACAGGATTGACACACATATTGATGAGTGTCCGAGTCTATATTTTTAAAGACTTTGGGTTCAGAAGTCCACCTACTGAGAATTTATTCATGAAATCTTACTCATACCTAATACTCAGTGTTACCCGGGAACAATTCTGTTAGAAGAGTAATACGTACTTGATCTGTTTTTATTGACTCTTTCATCATTAGCTCAGATAGATAAATGTATATCAGACAGCGAGTCTTACCGAGGGAATCGGGCTTCCCTGTACGATACTCCGGCTGTCGCTTCCGATAACATTTTCTAAGACTTGGTAGAGGACCACACCTGTAAGACTGAATACGGAAGTATTTAACCGCTAGGAGAAACATGATAGTCACTGCTAGCAACATCAAGATAGTTAGTATTAATGGGCTAGTACTTGAGTCGCGGCACTCGTATGCACCCCGAATCTAAGCGTTGCATACGTAAAAGGCCTACTCGCCCTAAGATTACGTGAATGTCTATACCGATATTTCTATCCCCTACAGAGCTATAGAATGGATATGTGTAGTTAGAGATGTTGGTCGGTGGCCAGCCCGCTTAAAATTCTATTATGACGGTTTGTTGGTAGTTTTGATGTTGAGGGCCGGCCGTTATACTCAAAGCTAACTGTGTTTGCACAAAGGTCATGCAGGATCAGGTTCGATGCAGCCATTTACCGCCGTTGCCTACCACGCGAATGCAAGCGGTGCGGCCATGATCCGAATCCCGAATCTTGATCAACATCCTACAGCAAGCCACACTTGTTCCAGACTTCCAGTTGCCCGCGGTAATTCCAAATTAGGGATCCTTAGGTTGCTGATTCAAGTTTGTTTTGGTCTATGGTTACCAGTCGGGCCCAATAATGCTCCTATTCAGGATGCATGCAACTAACTACAGCGCTACCATGCCAAAAACGGGAGAGGAAGGAGTCCCAAGAAACATTTTTTGTCCCCCACAAGGCTCTTAAGAGCCGGCTCGATTGATTGCTGCTTTATATGCACCTTCATACCGGTATTTACCAATCATTACGAGAGCTACAGTGATGGGGAAAGTAAAACCAAGAAGTGCCCTTAGAACAGCTAGAAAAAGACCAACAGTTAGGCAAAGTACTAGCTACATAGCTGACCAAAAATAACAAATCATTGATACAAATTTCCCAAGAGATTAATGAACAAGCCCCCAAACTCCGGGGAACATTGTAGCTGGCCGGAGTATTGGCAAACGGCATAGGCGGCAAGGCGCTATAAAACTAAAATAAAAAAAATAAAAAATTAGTTATCTACAGATGCCGTGAATAATTATAATCTCGACTATCGGCGACTCCGAAGTGAGGCCCCTGGGCCGCTGTTGACCCAAGCATCGACTTCCATACATATTATGGAGTTTTCAGCGCACCATGATGAAGGTGTGTACCACGATTAGCGAGGTACCTTCCGAGAATCGAAACGGTCCGACTCCTACTCTCGGGTCCTGCCGCCAATATCCAAAAACGTGGGCATCTTACCACGTGGGATGCACATACTTCGGCTCTGGTGCAGGCTGAAGATAGAGTCTGTGCCAGTCGCTGAGACAAGTTCAGAAAACTATTCCAAGCGAACAGGCTTGTTATTGTGCGACGTCAAGACATAAGTACGTTTCCCCCTTCTAATGTCACAATCTATAAAGTAGCAGCGCCTAGACCGACATCCATTTCCGGCGTGTAGGTCCAGCTTCTATCTGCCATACGTAGGGGACAGGACAGGATCAATTAGAGATGATTTTCCGTGCGACTCCAAGTTGAGTCAAGGCTTGACCTAATTTACCCAGAGCAGGAGATCTGTGAAACAGCCAAGTATTCTAAGCATGGACCCTGGGCAACAAAAAGCCGTTGAAGTCGCCGACTCCCTAGTTCAAGTTCGCGCACTCCGTAGAATGGGGCTGTGCCGCATGTTAAGAGCCTCAAATCTAAGACATGGCCAATCACAGACAGTCAAAGGCGAGAGCCTCCGGGGCCGTGTTCTGTGTAACTAGCAGAAGCGGGATACCGACAACTCCGCGCCGTCCCTGAGGCTCTCTCCCTCTCATCGAATGGCTTGAGCTAGGACGTAAAGGGGCTTTTGGCTCTTTGGCTTCTCGGCCGTATGGGGCTAGACACGGAAAGATCCAGCCCAGAGACATCTAGTGTCATTTTTAGCAGACAACGGGCGCGCCGGATGTCAAAATCAGTGTGAGTGCACCAAGCTTGACTCGCCAAACCAGCCAATGGCAAAGTACAATCAATTTTAAGCTAATGCCGATCCTTCACCCCCCACAAGCACGGGAGTGAGATCAGAATTTCCAGAGCGTATCTAGCGTAGAACTGGAAAGGGCGAGGGGGAACATTGTGACCCTAAGGGTCATAACAAAAGTGGGGAAAGGACAAAGTACCATCATTACCATCACCATCACCATCATCATCATCATCATCATCATCATCATCATCACCACCATCCCATAAGTGAAGTGAAAACGTTTGAACTGCATCTAAGCCGAGCAGGGCACAGCAGCGAGTGATCACAATAGACCCCCCCCCCCGATTCTGATCACTGTAGATCTAGATATTGATGTTGGCACAGATTGCGCCTTGTCGTCCAGTTGTCAGGCCTAGTACGCAAAGATATACATAGTTACCTACATCATTTACTCCCTGCTAGCCCTGGCTAGATATGGAAGTACAGGCAAATATGGTACAAATAAGGGAATCTAATAGGATATTCGTGGCGAGCTTTTTGGGGGTTCTCACCGCTCAGGACCTCTTCTTCTAGCGGAACAAGGGGTTGCTTTAGCTGGATTGCGTATGCTGAGAGTCACGATGCTTTGGCGATTGGGTTGATGCACGGTTATAGTTATGTTTCAGTTGACTGGCACAAATGGGGGTGGGTGGTTTGGTAAACTGAGACATTACTCGTTCCCTCTGAGCGAACCGCAGCCACGTCCATGCAGAGAACGTTGCCCATCAACTTGGAACATGATTGACATATCCCCTCCAGCTGAATTGGTCTCACATTAACGAAAAAGGCGTAGTCAAGGATGTTATGTTCGCGATCCAATTTACTTGATAAAAAATAAAATAAAAATGTGGACTCCAATTGATTTCTGTTGTTTTTATCTGAAATTTTTTCTTCTCGTGGATCCATCCGATACCCTTGTCGGGCGCCGGCCTTTTTCAACACCACCAGGATTTCCAGACAATTTCCGGAGTCCCTGGACTTGTGCGGCGGCGACGACGACACTTCTCTCAGGACTATTAAACAGAAGTATGTGATCGCTGCCCTTTTGGCTCGCTGCCCTTTCTGCAAGTGAGCTGTTCCCAAAGGAGTAGACGGCGACCACATAACTCTTGGCACGACCAGGTCAGGAAGTGCACCCCACGCGGGGAGTTGCAGAGATCCTCCCCTTTTTGTCGATGGGTTCGAAAGCTCAACGGTTGGTTGCACCACCGAGATTATGATGCATACGGGCTCAAGCATGACTTGCTCCAAAGCAGCAGCGTCAGTACCCCCGTCCCATCATCACTTTCCTGCCTCACTGCCTGCCCACCCTCGGCCCTACCGAACCACAAGTCCCGGAGGATCAGGAATTTAGAGTAGGGGTATGGGAGGGCCGGATCACGTAGACTGTACCCGACAGAGAGGGTGGCCCACAGTTTCGCGGCCGGGTATCGTGGTTCGCATCTACTCTAGCTTGGCCGTTTGCGGAGAAGAATAGCGAGAATCCTTCGCTTCTTTGGCCACTCACCACCAGGGCTTAGCGCCAGTTGTGACCTCTGACCCAGCAACATCATCTCTATCCATCGAGTCTAGACAACCCCCCCCCTCCCCCTCCCCCTTTCCCCCTCCCCCTCTTTCCCGGGAGAAGTAGAAGGTTACACCTATACAATACAATAAAATACAATACTGTACAATCCTTAAGGAGTAAGGTTCATACGAATATCGAGCCTTGATGGAATTCTCATTGTCCATACTATCATAACATACTGGTGAGCGTGAATCGTATATTGCCATTTTTCATTTTCATCCTGAAAAAAGTACATGTAATGCAAAAAAATAGTATGTTCTTTTACTGCTGCCCCCTCCCACACCAAAAATAATGCCAGCTACTTACAGGAGCGCACCAACCACACCCTAGACGAGACGCTGAGCCGTGTTGCTGGGTTTGCTACTGGGGTATCCATCCTCTATCTTGGGTTACTGCGGCGAGATCGAGTTGTATCATTTCCTTACACTACGATTCCTGCGCGCATTCCGTGTCGGGCAGGAGGTTTCCCATCAATTACGTCCTGTCCGTGCTGCAGCATGCTGCTCGCTTTCCGAGGACTAACATCCAGCTGCCGTCGCCTTACAGCGCCACTGGTATCTGTTGCAAATCGCGGAGAGACATCTGAGACCTGTGTTGGGTGGTCAACGACGTCGGCGATTCGGGGACCTTACAATTATCATCTTTTGATTGGCGAGGTTCCAAATGAAGGGGAAAAAAATCCCACCGAACGGAGAGGTAACAATCGACGTCTGTCCGACCCAGCACAGAGGAGGGTCGTGCAGCACATCTTGGGGCGTCCGTCTCCCTCTGGTTAACCTGCAAATCTTTCCTTGAGTGGGGTGCAACAACAACGCAATCTCTGCACTGTAGGTCAGTCGTCGAACCTCCAAGGGCAACCTGGTTTCTCTTAGCCCAGAGCAATGTTTGACTACAACCCTTGTCTTGGTTGGCCAGATCAGGAGTTGATACCCAACAGATTGGAGTCGGACAATCGACAAGCAGCGCATTGACAGTAAGGGGGGCTTGCTAGATATAATCTAGCTTGCGGTCATCGGGGGGGTGACGGATCCGTCATCGGCAGTTGAGATCTCGACACTCTGACCACTTGCCAGTGCCAAAGGAAGGAAAACGGTTTGCAAATTTAGAGGAAAAAGCAACATCAGTTCCTAAAAGAAAGGGTCTAAGAATACCAGGGGAAAAAAAAGAACCAGACACCAGACACCAGAGACATGATGGACAGCGGGTGACTTGTCACTCAACGGGGTCAAGCGAGAACTAGACGAAAGAAAGCCTTTTAATCGTTTCCTGTCACCCATCATCTCCGCAGGCAGCACTAGCACCTAGCGGAAAATTGTTCTCAGAGCCGCTGTACGTTATGTTTAAACCCTCTGCATTGACCAGAGCACTCAAAACATCGCGGCAGAAGGACTCAAAATAGCGAAAACACAATATCTACCCACGCACGGGGAGGGGGTTGGTTGTTGCAATTGCAATTGACAACCCGGGACAGTGCCAGGGTAGGGGCACCAGGCCACCCTGTCAACCATCCTCAACACCTTGATAATAGCCGCTTCATTAACACGTCCCGCACAGAGAAGCGGTCCCCTGTCGCAAATCACACCCGGTGATCTGGAACCCCCCTCCAGAATAGCACAACTTTATTATTCCACATCCAGATTTTTGTAGGTTTTTCTGGCCAGGGAGAAGGTGTTACCTACGTTACTAGGTAGCGTAAACATGACACTTGATCTCTGCATATAAGCTTGGACACTCCCGCCCTCTGTTTCGGTGGCCGAGTTTCTGGGTTCACCTCTGTGCTGTTTAACATCTTGCTGGCTGCTTCAGCTATCTATATCTGGTGAACACACATACATAACAAGCATCATCATCCAAATCCACCCGCACAACCCACCCCCCCTCCTACATACAGGGTTTGATTGCGCACCGCCGTTGTGTGTTAACACTACCTCCTTCTCACAAGGCCCACTTGACGCACAAAGTAACACCTCAGCAAACGCTAGCAATTTCAGGTCACAGTAACGATTTGTGAGACACATATTGTCACTGCCCACCACATACCATATCACGTCACAGTTAGTCGAGACCTACGCATCACGCAGCTGTCCAAGACAGGAGAATACCTGACACCTTGACCGACTGTTGGCCGTTGAGTTAAAGTTTCGGCACTTGAGCACCCAATTTTGTGTTGGTAAAAAGTGGAGCACAGGACAACAGGTGCCTGATTAGCTTCATCAGAGTTTGACCTGCTCGGGCCTACTCGGACGCCAAGGCCACTGTGGTTTGCTTCAGCCTTCTCCGAACTCGAAATATTCACCCGCCTATTAAACTTCCCCCCGTTGTAAGCTTTCCCCTGAATCGCTCCGCTAAAGCATACGCTAAAAGAATATAAGCCCCATCTTCCCCACCACCAACCCTCCTCGACACATTTCTTCCTCAACGTCAACACACCTGAGTACCATCATCCCATTTCAGTTATCATCATGCAGCACAGACGTGGGCCTTGGTCCGCACACGAGGACTCTCAACTACTCAATCTTGTCCAGATTCATGGACCTCACAACTGGGTTAGAATATCTCAGATGGTCACTTCACGATCACCTAAGCAATGTCGTGAACGGTATCACCAAAACCTCAAACCTACCCTTAACCATGAGCCCATCACTCCTGAAGAAGGTGAGCTCATTGAACGTCTCGTCGGAGACATGGGCAAGAGATGGGCCGAAATTGCTAGACGTCTCCATGGTCGAAGTGACAATGCAGTCAAAAACTGGTGGAACGGCGGCATGAACAGACGGAGACGGTTGTGTATCCGTCAGCGATCCGAGTCCCACAATCCAGACCGTCGTTCTCATGAACCAATGTCTCCATATTCACCAAATACTCACTTTCATCCTCCCGGTCTTACCATTGATGTTAGCCGAAGGCCCCATGACGAGCCGCTTTCTTCTCCTGCCTACTCTGATGGTTCTCGCGGCCAAACACCGTCCCTCATCTCGGACGCCAATTCCACTTTCTCGACTTCACCAAGGTTGCCTGAGACTCCCCTAACTGCTGAGAACACTATCATACTTCCACCGCTGAAAGATCTGTACCATGGAGAACGGCGGGCCTCGATGCCTATCCTTCAATCCCCTACACCACTTCATATCTCAGAGCACACCGCCCATACCCAGGACGATACCCGCCGGTGGGTTTCCAGCACAGATAACAGAAGATCTCAAGATGCTGTATACCATACACAATATCAACAGCGCTACGAAGTTCCCTCTGAGTACCACTTTTCTGAGAGGGGATCTGATTTCCGGATGAAGCTCTCAAACCTTTGTTCTTGAATTTGACCCACTCCTCACAATCATTTATTTTCCTTCCAATCTTAATTTTCTTTTTTATCATATAATTGATTGGTTCTGCTTGGAAAAAGAGACCTTTTTTAGTCTTTTGTTATTTTATTTTGTGGAATATTTTATAGGATGTCCTAACGGCCGACCATTGTCATATAACTAGTTTTGGGGATCTCTTTTGTATTTTGGTTTCTTTTGTACCATGGCTGGGTTTTTTTTTTTTTTTTTTTTTGGGGGGGGGGGGTATATTTTTATTCATTGGATTATTCTTAGGGTAGGCATGGGCGGGGATTTCTCTTTTTATGGGCATTTTTCTTCTGTTGGGGGTCTTTTTGTCTTCACTGACATTACTACTACCGTCGTAATTTTCTTGACTCTTTCCTGTTTTATCTTATTATCATCACCAACGGTGAATTTTTTCTTTTTTTGAAAAATAGGACTTGCACTTGGAGGGAACGGCGTTTACTACTTCTCTTTTACCTGGGGGAAACTACACTTGGGCTTGGCTAGGAGATATCTTGTTGGGTTTCGGAGCTGAAAGAGTTAGTTTAGGGATTATACTATTATTATTTCTCAATGTCTGATTGATCATGTTTTGTCACGGCTTTTTTAGGAATGAACCGCAGATCACTGAGAGAAAAAGGACCACTTTGAATCACTCATGTTTCTTTTCACTTGCCCATTTCGTCACTTTGGGCCATAGTCGGCGATCGAGCTAAATACTCTGGAAAAAAAACCAAAGCACGGGGCACTCCATTGACCAGACCTAAGCCAGGCCAGGCCAATGGTTTCTTTTTTTTCCCTACTTTTCTTTTTGCTTCTAGCAAGCCATCGATCGAAGGCTGGGCGACCAACGGAGCTACTCTACCGGTTAGATAAACCAGTTACCAGTAAGATTGTTGCAGATCATTCTACCATTTGATCGTTTTAGTTAGCAAACAAGCTGTCGATGTGACTACCAGACCCCATGAGTACAATTATTTGTTCATCCCCCCTTTCTCCCGCTTCCTATTTTGAAATAGATTCCTCTTGAGGTGCTACCGCCCGTTGGAAAGGAGAGGTTGGAAATCATGAGGGGGTAACAGGATAAATCTAAGTATATCATTGGGGGCGTTATAATTACTTCAGTGAATTTAGAACACGGAACAGTTCGACTAGTAAAGGCAAGAGAAGATTGCATGGCTGTTGACGGTTTTTCTTTTTCTTCTTGGTTCTCTTTTGAGACTTTCCAAAAAGTCCAAACAGAATAAGGATTATTAATTCTCACCGTTTTTGGGAGGAGGGGAGGGGTCTACATTTCTATGGGTATCTCAACATTCTGCAATACGATGGTGACAAGGCCAGATGAAACCCGAGACACGCTGGCAGGCTTGTGCACTTCGGGTTTAGGTGTTGCCTTTCACCGAACCACCCTCTCATAGGGAGAATGTGAAGGCTCGTGTCTCAACAAACTTGTCTCTTTTCTCCCCCACCGGCGTGCGTACATACAGAACTGTACGATATCTGCGAGCAGCATGATCATGATCTTCTTCCTTTCCCCACCCTCACTCTCGCACTTCTTGTGCATCCAAGTTCCCCAACCTGGCCTTGGAAACGTCGCCGATTGGGGAGCTAGGCTGCAGGAGTCCGTCTCTCTCCGCGCATCGGCCCCCGTTACCAAGTGGCCATACTAACTAGTTAAAAAGCAAATAAAAGTCGTCTAGATATGATATGAAGTGGTTCTTCACCGGTATCTTTATGCCAGGGAATAAAGAAATCATGATATCGTTGGAAGATGGACATAGCGGACGAAGAGGCAATGGGAAATGATCTCCCTCTCTTCTCTCCGCTGCCGATGGTATGCATTTCTCTTGATTTCCCTTTAAACTTGTTGATCAACGAGAGGATGGATTGTACAGGCCCCGGGTCGATTAGCGGGAGGCTTGTCAAACAGAAATGAGCGATTCTGATGCAATAGCCAACGCACCACCAACCTTGCCTCGCTCTACTCCAGGCCTGCCACACCCCTCCTTCCTTTTGTCCTGATGCCTAGAAAACAGTTTTGAACGGCGAACGCTCTGACCCCACCACAATCGTGATAGACGTGTTCAGCGGATCGGGAGGCTTGATGTCAAACTCCTTAGCGTCGCACCTGGCATCTACGTAAGAACTGTGCTCCGAGCTTGGTCCGATGTCAGTGACAAAGCCAGCTGAACGTCTGGATTGTCCGTGTCTCGTTGAAGACGCCGAATCACTTCAAGTTGGAAACAATTCACAAAAGCGGTTAGCCTAATTCGTTCATTATCTCAAGATGGTTCTCGTCTCCGTCTTCTATCTCCGTCTCCGAGGAAGGATGCGCAATATAGTTTATAACGATATTAGCCATAAAGATTAAATGACGATAGTAAATGTTTTGGCAAAGAACGGCTGCGGTGATGATGATGATGATGCGGATCGAACCTACTCCCACTCCTTGTTCCACGATCTTGGGGCCAATGCCGAAACCTGGTCGTGAATTCGAGATCCTCGGGTCTTTAGTTCATTATTTGCGCGTAATCTTGCGGATAATGTATGTACATATACCCGTTCTAGGCTTCGCACATATTGGTACCATATAACACCCCTGTGCTATATAATGGTTCTGCTCGCCGTCCTAAAGGCGTTTTGCTTTCCTGGGAACGTGCTCGTAACATCATCTAACATATGGCGCCAAATCGATCCACGGATTCGAGCCGTGCGGTCTCCAGGATTGGCACTGCGCCCGGCCCGAACATGGATCATGGGTGATCACCCTCACAAATCTGGATGATGTGCGACCGTGAACGCTATTTTTAACCCATTATCAACCTCAAACAGCAGCCACAATTGTTGGCTTGTCGCTCCTCCCTATTTTTTCTATAGTTCAACTCTTCCCTCGGAACGGTGTCCCATTGTCACCGACGTCCCGTGTACGTCCCGAATGACTTATTTGGCCTTAGATCTTAATGTGCTGTATGTACCTGGTACTATTGTGCGTTTGGCAGTTCCCAAGTGCATAAGGGCTGTTTTTCTGGGATTGACATATGCCGGTTTTCAACCAGCCATCCGATAACTGAGACTGCGACTCACCTGGGATAATTCTTGCTCATATGCGTCGGGGAGGGGGGAGAAAGAGTTGGAGTACCGGCGCTCTGGTCGCGCTCTAGACTCATAGTATTCCACTCGACGTTTACCCGGCCGGCGAACTGATGCGCTTACGTAACGTAACTGCAAGTTATGGCTGGCTGTTATGACTTCTACAACCTCAACTCCTGCTCACTCACATGCGAGACCCCCCCCCTCCTCCTCCTTTGCCCCTCCTTTGTCGGAAGTATATAGATTTTTCTGTGCCCCGTCAGTATCGAGCTCTACTTTCCTGTTTTTGGAATCACCTCCCATAATCCCTCGCTACTCCGGTCTCGCTATCTGTTACCCTTGACACCCCGGGGCGTCTCCACAAGGCATCACCATGAATACTGGAGAAGATCAACGGTAAGTCAATGATCGCTGGGCTTATCTAGTGAATAGGTACCATTATGGGTGACGCTTACGTTTCCCTGGCGGGACACGTTGCTGGTTCGTCGGGTTTACAACCGCACCTACTGCACCGGACTTCGAAAAATGTTTGCGCGTGAGCATTGCACTGATGTGGGTGCCTTGGCTCCAAATAGATGGCGTCAGCAGCGGAACCAGCCATCAACACAGCAGCGACCGCAAGGTGGTGGGCAACGACGGAACAACCCTGGGGGAAACCCAAATAGTAATGGGAACAATGTCTGGCAAGGCCCGAGCCAGCAACAGCAACAGCAACAACAGCACCAGCACCAGCACCAGCACCAGCACCAGCAACAACAGCAACAGACAGCACAGGCCTATGTTGAGGCCCATATCCCAGTAAGAGGGTTCAATGGAAAGGAAGTGGAGGATTTCATGTATCGTGGTATGTGTAAAACCATTATTCTTAGTCATTTATTTCGGCATCCCGGAGATGCGAAAAGGTATCATCGCTCCTGTATACTTGGGACAATATTCAGCCTTGTCTCTAAGATAATCGTTTTATTCGTTTCGTTTCGCTATATTGGGTTCCGAGTAATCGCGAACTTCGGCATATCTTATTCTTTCATACCCTACGTCACATTTTAGTCCCGGAACTCCTCTTGAGAGGAGAACTAGGGCGTTTTGGTGTCTTTTTTATCCTTCACAAATTCTGTTGATCCATGCTCACGAGCGTTTCTGTGCTACCCTGCACATTTATACCATTTCTTCTCTTCTGGTGCAACGCTGGGTTTAAAGCGGTCTTTTGTGTCATATTCACCGAAACTACGCTAAAGCGCCCTTTTTTCTGGGTCCTGCTATACTCTTGCATACAGCACTGTGGCGGGCGGCTATCTCTCCCTTTACCTGTATTCCTTGCCTGTTTTTGCTGCTGCATCCCTAATTGAGGTGTTACGGCATAGAGGCTGATGATTATTTCTTTGGGTCCTGGTACAATTTTTTGCATTCTTTTTATTGACTAGGGTTCTTTCATATTTTTATAATATCTCTTTTTCATCAGCCAGGTTATATCCTGCCGCTATAGGAAATTTTCGGCTAATATTGAATTCTTCTAAAATATGTAGCGTATGAGAAGGAACTACAGGCGGCAAAAAATACGGGAGTTGATCAAAGTAAGTACTACCCCTGCTTACACAATTTTTCCATGAAACGTGTAACATCTTGCTGGAGTATCAACAACGGCTGTATCCCTACTCTCTTTGAGAGCTTTTGACGCTGTTTCTTTTATATGTGTGGAACAGTTTCTCTGACAATTGTGGCTATAAAAAAAGACCAAAAACCCATCATCTATAAGTCTGACAAGGACAAGGGCTGGTCGACACCAAAGAACGCCTGGGGAACAAGATGTTTGTTTTTCTTACCCCCTTATCCCTAGCGAAAATCTACCTCCTTGCTACTGTCTCATTGAACACCGTTAATTGTACTGCACTGACTATTTAGCAGCCAATGCGATGGCTTCCGGCAACAACTTTTTGAGTCAGCTTAAAAAGAGCCAAGCAGCGTTGCAAAACGCCCCAAGGGAATAGCTATTAGATGTGATGCTGGAAATAGGAATTTGGAGGTTTTAGGGTATTTTGTACTTTGCGGAGTTTTGGAAAAGAATTCTGGGCCTTAGATGTCCATTTATCACAGAAAAAGAGTTTGCTTATGGAGCGTCTCGTTCGGGTGTTTTTGCGGCGAATTGCGGTTTTAAAGTATCCAAATAGACATAATAGGTCGATTAGGAGTGTTTAATTTATCCAGAATTGTATTTGGAACTAGTCACGCTTGAAGGGAAAAAATTCCATCAAAAAAATCAAATTCGAATACTATTGGTTCCTATCACACTACCACCGTGAAGTAGTAGCTTTCGCTTCTTTTTGTCATTGTTAGAATCGGGGCCCAATAGGAACTTCCTGTCAATAATTAATTGACCAATAGGATGGTGTGTGTGTAGAAAAGCCATCTCGCCCTGCGTTTTTATCCCCAGACGCCACAGAATAAGAGTGCGGCAGCAGAAACGCAGATGATTTGATAACCGAACTGTCGCGGGTGTAACAACTGTGTACTCGAGACAGGTATAAAGAACCTAAAAACAGGGGTGTGGTGTTGACCAACCAGTATACCAGCGCGATAAGTCGAGGCGAATCAAAAATCATTATTGTAAAAGGCATTTTTAGGTTCCTTCTTGCCTGCCTTGAGTCTGTCAATGGTGGCGACCTTTACAACCATGCGAGGGCTGAAGTTATCCTTGTGCTACCACGGCCAGGGATGGAATTAGGACGACAACTTCAGCTCTGAAAAGTGTTGTAAAAAGTTATTATTATTCCACCTGAATAAATTTCTAGCTGAGGGCCAGTATTTAATAGTCACTAGAATAAAAACCTCAGGGTGCGAGGCTGTAGTCGTATGTTATGTGCACTCACACAAATAAATCGATGATCTGAGAGAACAGCATCTACAAGCACGCCTCAAACATTAGGATCTCATAACCAATACCTAGCTCCATAAAATGGCGCACATTAACACGATCCACGGGTCTCATATACGAAGGGGGGTTTAGAGCCCCTTGCCCTCTCCTAAATTCAACAAAAAAACGTCAATATTGGATAGGTCAGTATTCTAAGGTGATCATTACGTGGGAGGGCTCTAAAGGACGCAGGATTTCTGTCAATTTAAAATTTGACGCCTATCATGTACTAGTTTGAACTCCACAAGTGCCAGCAGGCTTGCCATAAATGTTTTGGACCCAGGCTCAGACCCCATTGACTCAGGAGATGCCGGAGGGGGCGATACTATTAACTATGGTGATTGGGGGCGTCAGTCCCGTGGAAGATCTTGTCTGAACTTTGCATTCATGATATCTCACCGTCATCTTTTAGTAAGGGTTTCTACAAAAATCGAGACTATAGTCAGAAATGGAACATTGTATTTGGAATACCCATGTGTAGTGGGTCATATAAAGTGGCGTTTTATAAGTTACACAGTACTAAAGCACCTAATACATCTTCTTGGCCTTGCACGAGTGATACTCTATGTTGCGGATGAGCGTATCCGGCGGTTTCCGAGGAGTCCCCTGTCCCACGCAATGGTCAGTATTAAAAAAGTATCTACCTATATCGTGATCAAGTAAGTCCACATTTCAGGTCACTAGTACAGTGTCAAGCATATAACACAAGATTTACAAACTGCTTGGCTCAATGGCCTCATGACCTGGGTCAAAGGTCAAAATACAGACCCCTGTATAAATTTATATGCCAGCGATTGGACTGATCGCCTGCCTAATATCGAGTGAAATACACCGTTAGAGGAACCCGAGATGTCTGGGGTTTAGGTATCTAGCTTGCTAACGGCAGATGGAGGTCTACAAGCTATCAAATGATATCACATCTCATGAAACCATGCACAGTAAGTATTGTGGAGGCACATTTAGCTGAATTTATCTTATCTGCCCCACCTGTCTTTCCACCAACGGTGTTTGTGATGCAAACGTCCGGCCCGCATTATTCACATCCCAAGGGCGAGAGATATTCTGTGTACCCAGGGTGATATGCGTCATCAACTACCGGTGGGGAACAAGGCCTAGGGCGAGCTAATACAATATTGTAAGCTTGCATAACTTCCGCAAGCATGCATACATTACTTCACTATTATTCTTCTTGCATCGCTCATTTTCACCCCACTAGATTTCGATCTCATTATTAAGTGTCTACTTTAACCGTATAATTGTATTCCAGACACACCCCCACTACTATTAGATTTATAGCAAATAATGGCGTGACACTTTTCAACGGAGATACCGGGTACCATTCTTTAACTACTCCTTAGATGATTCACCTCCACCTTCCAGCACACTAGATCCACCCTTCTTAGATAAGGCTAGTATTTTTTGGCACGCCCCTTTCGAAAGTTCGTTCCCTGATAGCTGTTTGTACCTCTCGGTGATGTAGCGGTATTTGTCTGTTGTTAAAACTTCGGTTTCGGCTTGTTTAAGGAGGTCTAACTACACAGGCCCGCAAAGCATTAGTAAACCCGTGTTTAGTGGGTATTTATGGAAGTATTAGGGGTACCTCTTTGGTTGTAAGTTCTATATCACGATCCTTCAACACCTTTTGGTAACGCAACCGTACAGCGGTCAATGTCCTGTCGGTTTCTGGGCTACCTGCCGCGCGCACAAGATTGGTGATATCTTGCCAGCTCTTGCCTTCTTTCTTGAGTTGGAGAATGAGATTATCTTCCTCCTCCGCCCAGTTGCCTTTTAGCCCAGTGGGCGCTTTGGGTGGCTTGCGCCTCCTCTTTGTCGAGGTAGTGACAACCCCTTTATCCTCGAAATTATCAGAGGCGTCTGCGCGATTTTGTGGAGTTATTGGATGTTTATTTTTTGGGTGCATAGATTGCTTTGTGGGTTAATTTTTAACAAGGTGGAGTGTTAGAGTTGCCTACCTTCTGGCTCAATAGCACTCCCACTCTTAGCTGTCACCACTTTCATAGGCCTGAGGGTTCTTTTTTTTGACCGCGACTTCTCATTCGCGCTTTGGTCGGGGTCTCCTGCTTCTTCTATCTCTAATGCTTCGCTGGCAGGGCGTTTATTGCGGGTGTGTTTCTTTGGTACTGAGGACTCTACGGGTTCCTTCTCCGGCTCGGCTTCTGTAGAGTGGTATTGACCTTCTAGTGCCGCTTCATGAGAGGAAAGTGGTTTATTTTTATCAGTATCCATGTTTTATACTTGGTTTGGATGTTCGACGTTCACCAGTCCCAATTCCTGTAGGCACAGGAGCAGCGCGGACTTGCTATACTTATAAGCAAAGGCACTCTAGCTAGACTACGGCCATTTTCAGCTTCCTGGTTTGATGCTACGGTCTTCAGCCACAGATTCCTTGTTAATTCAGATGCAAGGAATTTCTAAGATGTTGCACCTTCACATATCCTTTGAAGGTTTGTTGGCAGCAGCTAACTTTTGTAGCTGAAGAATGCGGCCCATCATCCATCCCTTTCATTTTGAGCCTTGGGCTTGACAGCGCATAGGCCAGATTCTGGAAGAAATTTAAGTTTTACAGTAATAATAATAATATACTAACACTCAGTCCCTTTATTGATTGTGGGAAGGTCGAGGAACGTGCGCGTCTGTACATACAGCTTCAACAAGATGACAGATATGTGTAGGGTCATTTGTTTGTTAATGCTCTGGAAGAAGTAAAGGGCTAAGACGTGTGGGTAAAGGGGCCAGTGGTTTTTCTGGTCTGTTTTGTTTAGGGCATACGGTGCCCTAATCGAGGATCGCTCTGGCAAGCATCGTCTTGAGCTCACTTCGCTTTCGGTAATACTAAAGAAAGAAAGATTGGCTTCAGTCACTACCCCGGTTTGTTCGTGATGTTTTTTTATTCTCGTGCAAACATATACGTCACATATCAGTAATCTTATACACGGGAATCCTTTGTAAAATCCTAGGAACTGAGGCTCCCTGAGAATAGCTGTAAGCTATACCCAATCCTCATAAATTTTTATACGTTATCCAGTGTATCGACAGTAAATTTCAATAGATGTATCACAGTTAATTAAAACTGTAGAAAGCGAGAAATTAGAGCGCTAGCTTAGTAACAGAAGTCTATAATATTAGGGGTTATAATCATTTTTAATATTAACGCTGCATGGGCTGCAGCGCAGGGGTACCTCAAGTATTAATTAATTTAGGAAACTAAAAGTTAGCTAGAAGCCATAATCTCATACTCTACAGCGATAATAATAGTTCTAGGCAATAATTATAATTTTAGAAATCCCAATTAATAAGAATTCTATTTAAAATAAAATAAAAAGAAATTCCAGCCTCGAATTTTTCTAGTGTAGAAGAATTATCTCAATAAGCACCAATTTCAATTCTTTCTCCTTTTCCTTGAAGTCCTAAGGACCTGAGTTTAGCCTGAACGAATCCTTTAAAACACATCTTCCGATAAGCTTACTAAATTCTTCTGCAATGGCTTTATCTCTATCAAGATTTTCAACTGTCCGGAGGTGAATTTTGGCCTGAAAAGATTACTAATAACCCCTATGTTCAGAGGGAAACTGAACATGCATCTTCGCTCGGAACTCATTTTCCTCATGCTTCCAAGGGTCTTGTAAAGCTTTAAAGAAACCTGTTTGTTATTTTCGTTCTCTTTGCGAAGCTTAAGAAGTAGTTTTATCTCTTTACCGGTAGATTTATAGCTATCTTGCCTTCATCTATGACCTCTCCTATGACCCTAGTGTCAATTTCCCTTTTATCAGATTTATCTTCATTAGATTGAGTATTTGTTTAATAATGATCGCATATCATCCTAGTGGACTTAGCTCCAGGGGTATTCAGAATTATTTTTTCTTAGTAGGTGCGCCGCCAACCACGGGAGCTAGTGTAAATCTTTTGCGTTTCCCATCTGAAATCACAGGATCTATATAAAGGCGGGAATAATGTTTCCTTATACTCATCCTTCCCAGGTTTACCTCTAAACTATACCTCTATACGGTCTATAAAAATAAGAAAGCTCCCATAGGTAGTATGAATAGGATATGGATCTGTAGAAGTATTAATGTAAATGGCAGAAACTAATCAATGATGGATTCTGCACTGGAAATGAGGTTTCCTATAGATGGCTATATGGGTATACGGTGTTATCGACATCTATAACGGGGGTGCGTTTAAGGTAGATATATAGTTTGCTGGTATGGTTGCTTTAGTGACGAGAAAGTAAGTGGAAAAAAATGTACATCAATAACACAATACATAAATATATATATATAAAACATTCTAGAGTAGAATGTAATAGATTAAGCCATTTCATATGAGTTCGGTGATATCGTGCCTACATAAATAAATAAAATAGGTACCATTAGTGAATGGAGTCCGTCGAACACTTGACATATCTAAGGAAAGGAACATCATGAATTCTGGTACATTCTAAAGTGATATCACGGATTGGTGGTGTTTGCTGGCCTTGAGCCGGTTGGGGTACTCCACACCCTCTAGGGTGAAGCCCTGCAAGCACCTCTGATGTTAGAGCTTTAGGCTGGAAGTGGAGGACTACCATAACCGAAAGGTTCATGTAGTATATGAGGAAAAAAAAACAAAAAAAAACAAAAAAAAACAAACAAAGTGATATCACGAATAGTAATTATATAGCTCACTAGTGAGGTTCTACTAAGTTTGTGCGAGGTATTAGTTGGTTTTAAAATCCTCAGAAGCTTCCTTTTGATCTTACCCGTACTAGTAGTATCTCGATATCGTTTGTCTTTAGGTATTCTATAGTGAGTCATAAAGGATCACTCGGATGGTTAAGATCATGCCCCCACTCATCTCCCAAGATGAGTTGTCACTGTGATTATATAGCTGGCATAGTATTTCTATAAAATATATTATAGTTTCGTACTAATAAACCTCTGCCTACTAATAAATATTTTTTTGACCTTCGGTACATTCGGATAATTTTTTATTTAGGGCTCTATTGATTTACTGCAAGGGTGTAGGACTTCTGTGATAGTTGAACGAGCAGCATAACAGGCCGCATGTGGTCTCCTAGATTAATATTCTGATTGGACTGAGTACTGACCTATACGTACAAATATCTGCACACGCACTATACCTCTCTAGCGTGAATTGTTTCTAGTCTTAATATTGCGAGACACCAGAAATATTAGTGCTATCACTACTTATAGGTAAAATATGATATAGGTTTGTGGGTTTATGTAGCACCTAGAGTCATTGGATAGGTGAATTTTCTATTGGTACAATACTAAAGATACATGAATAATATATTTAATAAACAAACATGACCGCCTAATTTACCTGCCTAATTACAAGCTGGATTTAAACTGTCCACCAAGTCGGTAAGCAACTTTAATGACATGATGGGATTTGTGAGATAAGGGTCCAAGACTCTCATTTACTGACCCTAGTTCAGGAAAAAATAATCTAAATTTTTGGTAAGCAAGAGGTAAGGGTAAGCGTGTAAAACAAATTGCAACGTTCCCAAGCCCCAGAAACCAATTCAGAATATTCAAAATATTCAAAGACTACCTCACCTGAGTGATAGGTGATTTGCTAGTAGACAAGTAGGAAGTGTGATTGGCCTGCTTCATGGTAAATATCGAAGGGCTCATCTATAGCGAGGTAAACCTATTTATTCCTTCTGATTAATAGTATAAATCAAGAAACCAAGTAAAAGTCTCGATTGTTTGTAAATCCGCAAAGTCTTGTGTTTATGGAGGAGAGATCTAGTTATTTCGGCTTATGCCTTGGCCTTGTTTTGGTTTTCTTGTTGGTAGGATTTTAAAGGCCTGCATCTGAATGATATATATATTGATTTGAACAACGAACAACATCGAATATTTGCCGCCTTCTTTTATTGTTTCGGCCATAGTGATAACAGCCGGAATTTGCGGAAAGGGTGTACAAAGCAAGACGTTCCTGTTGAAAAAATACTGATTGAGCAACATGCTGCTGCGCTCTTTATCTACGGGGTTGATTCAATGCGTGGGTTGCGTTCCCAACTCTCGTTTTTGCGAGAGTGGGTACCTTTTGATGATAAGCGATGATGATGACTCTGGGACATGAGAGAAGATTCTGAGCTATCTAATGAGTTGACCATTTGACTGAAACCCGGACCACTAACGTTGCTGTTGCTAAAAAAAAATTTGCCGTATCTGTACTAAATCTTCGACTAAACACGGGGATTTTCTGAAAATTTCCTTGAGATTTATAGAGAGCGCTCAAGGTGCCGGTTCGTAATAGCTAGCTCCAAAAGATAACAGTTCCCTGACCAGGACCAACTCTTTATCGGATGGGAATATGATTGAGTTATTGTGGACGAGTTCAAAAGAACGACGCGTAATAAGATGTTGAATCACGAGGTTGACCAAAGTGGATACGGCGAAGACGAATATGGGACGGGTTGGATATGACGCATAAGGAAATGGCGGCTGCCTGCCGGTGTAGGCTAAAACTCCTAATTTGAGTAGTCGGCCTAACCCCCAACAAGGCTATCATGTTTGTTTTTATGTTTTAGTTTTGTGATACGAGATTTTTTCTTTCGAGTGGACCGATACCGCCGAACCTGAGCGCTGATTGATAGATTGAAATTTTTTTTTTTGAAGACGGCCGCCGCAGTGCAGGTAGTCGCCTCGTTGTTCCCAAAACACAGATCGCGTCGAATTGATCCAGCTGTGCGGTCGAGTGCCGAAAGCTAAAAACCCCTCCCTCATGAACAGCTCCCACATTTTTAAGCCACCAAGAACAAGAACACTACAAAATACCAAGCAATGACAAGAGATAACGAAGAAAAAAAGGTAATTAAGAAATACAGCATAGAATGAAGAACCAAACAAGTTATCAAGGGGGAAAGAACATGAACACAGACAGCAGTACACGTCGTATTAATTTGGCGAACGAACGAAAAGAGAAATTGTTGTCACATTCACGGGCACACTCCGTTAATCACATAGCATAGGATTATCTCCTGTAACTGCGGTCATCGCGGGGGTCATCGCGATACCCACCATAGCCTCCTCTACCACTTTCGCTGCCAGCGGGCGGGACAGGTGGTTCAGCAGCGGCGGTACGAGAGTAACCAGGTTCACGCTCAGCATAGCTGGCGTACCCGGGTTCCCTAGGGGCGCGGCGGTCCTCACGTGTATAGCGGTCATCACCACGGCTGGATGCGTACCGGTCGACACCACGGGGAGGAGGATAGTCATCACGGGGCTCACGCGAACGATAGTAGCGATCACCACCACGGCCATCACGATCATCATAACGTGAAGAGTAGCCGCGATCATATTCATCATAACGGCCACCACGAGGAGGATAACGACCACCACGATCATCATAACGCGGAGGGGGTGGCCCGCGGCGGAAGTCATCTATGTCATTAGTTACTACATATACAAAATTTACAAGGTGGGAAAAGCTTACCTCTCTTAGGCGGTCCAAAGTATTTCCCGGGGGTTGGGGTTCTAGGGCGGCTTCTTCTAGCCTTCTCAATACTCAAGGTTCTGCCCTCGAAGACTTCACCTTGCAAGCCTTCCTTAGCACCATCGGCTTGTTCGAGGGTTGCCATCTTGACAAAGCCGAATCCACGGGATTCTTTGCTATGAGGGTCAAGCATGATCTGACACTTTTCAACCTCTCCATACTTAGCGAAGAGACGAGTGACATCATCTTCAGTGAGACGAGGATGAATTCCGGTCACGAAAAGGTTTGTTCCAGTATTTGTAGCGCCATCAGCGGGCGAACCACCATTTCCGCCACGGTGACCACCACGTTCGGAGGTGTTCGATGCAGTGTCAAGAGCACGACGGTCATCAGGTCGTGACTCAGGAGGGACAGAACTGTAAATATGAATTAGAATGAGTGATATGTATAAAAAGTAAATGAGGAAAGGTTAATTACCGTTCACCCCTACCCCCAGGAGACGCGCTCCTGACACGGTCCCTCCTAGGTGCAGAATCTCCACGTCTGCCTCTAGGGGATACAGAACGTTCATCACGCTGATATTGCTCGCGATCTGATGGGGATGAGTTAGCTATACGCGTCCGTATAAAAAGCAAAAGCAAAAACAAAAACACAAAGTAAAATATTTTAAACGAGTAACAGCAAGATAGGGACGCGATTTTTTTTTATAAAAAAAATTTGGAACGAAAATACATACCATCGTACCCACGGCTTTCATTTTCGTAGTCCATCGTCATCAAAGTACTTCAAATTTATCTGTTAAGCTTCTTGTTTGCGTTGCACAAAGGGGTAGCAGAAGGCTCCTTTAAGCAGAAATGAGGAGAAAAGGGAGATAGGGTATAGATGATAAGACGAAGACGAAGAGATGGAGGAAAGAAAGAAGGTCTACGCCAAAGGGTGGGAGCAGACAACAAGAGTTGATGGAAAGAAGGCTGGAGAGTGGAATGCTAGAAGGGAAAGAGGGAAGAATGAAGAAAGAGGGAGGCGGCGAGGGAAGGGCGATGGGAGATGAGCAGGTGGCAAAGAATTAAAAGGGATACATCCGCGTTCGCCTGCCACGCCCTGTTTTGGCAGGGTTGCGCCCTATACATGCCGTCTCCAATAGAAGCTACAGCTGACGAAATTCTAGAAACGAAACCACAGCCATGTGGTACAATCAGCCAGTTGCTTGACATCAAACCTTAAATCCTGATCTTGCTGATCTTCTTGCTGTGTTGTTGTTTCTAGAGAATAGTCTATTCTGGCTACACGTTGTCAAGGAAACACCTCTCGCTGTCAGCTGCAGACTTCGAAACGATGTACCTTCCGTTGCTGCTCTACCCGGGCCAAGAGCTAATATCACCACGTATGGGTCTGGTTTACGGATAAGAGATATAAATGTTGAAGGCTATCCAGCTCTTTCATCCTCAGCAATTGGGCTAGGTAACAGGGCCCTTACATTCGCCTATGCTCAGCAGGTAGATATCGAGTCATAAGATCAACCATAGACCTGGGCTCCTAAAACCAGGCACTGGGAGTGTTTAACTTAAACCCAGGACCGTCGGGCAGGTGTGAGACTTTCCGCCCTTTTGCTCGCTCACATCACCGGTACCCCTAGATCCTCTTAGAAAAACACAAATAAAGAAACGAGGGTAAACCGTTGGAGGATGTAAAGGTCAGAATTTACGTGAATCGTGGGGTTCTAGTGGCTTTATCGATAGCAGAAGTAAAAGCAAATAAAATCACCCCCGCCAGGCCATTTAAAGAGATGGCATTAAAAACTTCAATCAGCCACGTTAGCCTGACTTAACGTGGCTTAGCATCAGGTACACCACGTTTCTGAAGCTTAGTCCAATCAGTTCTATATTATGCCGTCAATTTGGATTTTTGCCGAGACAAGGACACATTACGTCGACTTATCAACTCAACTTGTCCGCGGCACAATGCGAGTGATGAGAGGTGAATCGACAGTCTCATGCCCACGTCCACCGAGTAATTAAGCGGCTAAGTAGTAACACCACCATAAATAGCAATAGGACATGGCAGTATCCAATTGAAGATCCCAGTAGAGATTATGACTGCTTTCCAACTCTCCAGCTTGTATTAGTTTAGCCAACCAACTCCTTATCCTTTTGCTACATACTACCTTGGAGTATAAGTGGTGGCCTTATCTAAAACTGTTCCTGTGCGCACAATTATATATCGGCTAAGTAAAATAAAGGCTGGGTGTTTTTTTGGGCCTGGTGGGGCGCTTTGTATCATTTTTTAACGGTAGTTTGGTTATTGGGGACCAACAACATCTTGGATCGTGTTTGCGAGCGTCCAATTAAAGGCTCCAGGGTATTTAATCACTAAACTAAGGCATAAAGCTAACTTTTAAATACCAGCATCAAACAAGAAATTATCATACAAGATAATCACATCCCTCTACACTAGGATACTGGCTACACTGCCGCCTTCCTCTTATTTCTCCCCATCCCATTTGCATTATCCATCAACCTCCTCTTCCTCTTCCCGTTCTCGTTCCTTCCCTCCTCGATATCCATCTTTGCCGTCCTCTTCTTCTCAGATACCTCCTGCAACGTCTCCCTCACTACTCTTCCCTCAAGGGACACACCAGGTTCATCCTCATACTCCACCATCTTCTTCCCTGTACGTGCTTCAATTGCCTCTACTAGTTTTATATCATACTGTGTTACAAAGGTTATTGCCTCTCCCTTTTTTCCTGCACGGGCTGTACGTCCGACTCTGTGGATGTAGTCATCAGGATCTCGTGGGACATCAAAGTTAATCACAAGCTCCACTACAGGGATATCAAGCCCACGAGAAGCCACATCAGTAGCAACGAGGATTCTTGCAGCCTCGGCACGGAAACGACCAAGTGAGTCGGTCCGCTCACGCTGCGGGAGTTCAGAATGGAGAGGTGTCACGCGGTGCCCAAGGAGCTTGAGAGTATGAGTGAGGAGATTTGCAGTTGCCGTGCGGTTGGTGAATATTATCGCTGATTTATGCTCGTTACCTGGAGTGCTGAGGAGGGTGTGAAGATATGCTTCACGAGTATAAGGGACGAGTAACATGAATTTTTGGGATAGTGTAGCCGGGATAGCTAGTTTCTCTGTATCAACCTCACAGATAAAGACTTCCCGCCTACCCTGACGAGCTTCCATCTCCTTCAGTGCACGGACTTCCTCCGTTACTGTTGCCGTGAAGAGGAGAGTTTGACGGCCATTTACTCCACTTGCAGGGACAATACTGAGGGATTCTTCTAGATCAGATGCGAATGTCTCACTAAGCATTCTATCCGCTTCATCTAGCACAACGAACTTGACTCTCCGTAATCCACAGATAGTGTCCTCCCCAGATGAACGAATATGATCTGCCAGCCTCCCCGGGGTCGCAATAACAATATGGGGTCGTGTCGCAAGTGTGATAGCCTGTGTGCGCATATCGGTTCCACCTATTAAAAGACATATCTTCAGGCTTTGTGAGGAGCCAAGAGCAGTGAATTGCTCGGCGATTTGGAGGGCAAGTTCGCGAGTGGGTGTTAGGATGAGGGAGAAGATCCCAAATGGATCTTCAGACCATTTTTGAAGGATTGGGGCAGCGAAGGCAATAGTTTTACCAGAGCCGGTGCGAGACCCACCAATGCAGTCCTTCCCTATGAAGATTATTAGTTGTAGAAATGGGTATAGTAGTATGGGTATGAATGTATGCACCTTCAAGTATAGGCTTGATACAGGCAGCCTGGATGGGAGTAGGCTTCCGGATAGCCATTGCACCGAGGGAGTCGACGAGCCATCTGTCGATACCCAGCGATGTAAAATCTTGTGGTGGTGGGCTTTTTTTAGCACTTTCCATGGCTATGAAGTTGTTAGCGGGGTGTATTTTCCACTATAGAAAAATTTCGAGTTCCCTAGGGAGCTTGAGGCTCTGCTGTAGAGCTCCGGAAGTCTTGGCGGCTATATGCAAGCACGGGCCAGCAGAGCCTCTCTGATAAAGGAGCATGGTTTTACTCAGCTTTGGTTAATCTTATTCGTTTCTTTAGAATAGAATTTAGATATCCTAGGTTAAGATACAATATCAAGTGTCTCTACTTAGCCGCCTCATTTGGTTCCACCGGTGTGGCAGAGTGAGAGGACTCAGCCACAAATGCCAAGAGTCTCGAGAGGAGCCATCTTCCTGTTTCCCATTGATCTCCGTTCCTATTTGTTCCATCTCAAGTACACCCACAAAGATACCACCAAAGTATTTGTGCCTGGAATATACACAACCGTAGCTAACCTGGTACGTTTGTTTTTATTAACTCACTCTAGTCTCTCACTCTCTCTTGACTCTGGCATCCTCGGCTTTCCAATAGAGGCCTTGTAACGCTTCCTACGGAGTGTAAAAGTGTGGGGCCGTACTTTCTGGCCTGCTTGCGTCACCCTCCAGTACCCTTAAAGCTTAATTACTGACAGACACTTTCAACCCCTCAGCACGATCTCTAGATACCCCTCCTTCCCCTATAAAAGAGAATAAATCATGTCCGCTCACCCACTCGACTCCGACCCCGGCTTAGAGCTCTTCGCTTCCTATGAAGCAGACTTCAAACTCGCGCAAGCAGACATCTCACAGAAACTTGACCAGATCCCAGAGCTCCATGGCGAACCACGTAAAGCCGCTATCCGTGCAGCTGAACGTGCGGTCAATGAGGCAGACGAGATTGTATGTTTTCTTCTCCTCTCCTGGGTAGTGGTGGTAGAATAAAGGAACTAATGGTGGGGAAACAGATTGGTCAAATGAAACTTGAACTCCCCAATATCCCCTCCATCCTCCGTAATAAGATTAAACCTCGCCTTCGAAACTACGCCCATGATCTCGACATATCCCGAGGCTCACTCCTTAAGTTCTCACAAAATGCCGAACGCGACGCCCTTTTCGGTGCCCGTAGTAGTGGTATGGGGTCTGGCGATGCAGTCGTCGACCAGCGTCAGCAGCTATTAGGTGGCACAGATAGACTTGAACGGTCATCCCAGAGACTTCGGGATAGTCAGAGACTCGCAAATGAAACAGAGGGTATTGGTGCTAGTATCTTGGGGGATCTTAGGGGCCAACGGGAGCAAATTCAGAATACGCACAGTACGCTGAATGACAGTGAGAGATATCTAGATAGGAGTATCAAGACTTTGAGGGGGATGGCGCGTAGGTAGTACCCCTTCAGCTTTTACCCAAACCCGGGAAGCAATAATATGATGCTAATAATAGTGGATAGGATGGCTACTAATCGGATGATTACGATTGCAATTATAACAGTGTTGGTTCTATTGATTATGGCGGTTATTGTTTCAAAATTCCGTTAGGGGGGCTATTTTTTCGTTCTCTCTTTCTGGTGGCCCCAACTCAACTGGGATGTGAAAGGGCAATTTTTTTGGCTTGATATCGGAGCTTGGGAGTTGTTTTTTATGCCACTTTTGACTTTTGCTTCTATTGTGCTATTTATATATGATTTTTTTATTCTTTAAAAGGCTTCATCTATGGTGATTGAGAGGATCTCTACTTTATATGATGGTAGTGGTCTTCACCGATTATCTTCTAGGCGGCTTCTTGGTACTAAGAGGGTATACCTAGTTTACCCTATATAGTGGTTGGTAGTGAATATGTTTGTCGAAATCCACTATCTACCTTTATTTCTTTTGACAACTTGGGAAGTGGGTTAGCCTAGTGGTGAGCCGTTAATATGCGCTCTAAGCAGTGTTTCATATCAAGTTCTTCGTATTGTCTCTACGCTTATATCTAACGCGTACTATATTATTCGTGTTTTAGACATATTTCGTCACTCGGGCTATATAATTCATGCGCTATCCCTAAGCACTAAGGAAAGAGGAAGAATTACACTACAAAAAAGCAAGCCAGACCTCTAAAAAGAATTGAATAAGTTCATTATGAGATCCCGCATGATCACTCACTGCAATACCAACCAGGCGATAGGTGTTGTGTATCCAGAGGTGATGGGATGCTCTATTATCATCGCTATATGACTGGATACACTTTTATTTATCTCTCCTAGCTCACGGCCCCACAAAAAACCTATATTATCATTGTAAAGAACCCACACCTCCAAGTATTAGCCTGGTTGATCGGGATCACTGTCATCATCCTTCTCCATCATCTGTGTCTTCTCTAGGATCTTCTCCAACCGTTCCTTCAGCTCCGCCAGCTTCGCCTCTTTAACGACCAATGTATTCTCATCTAGGTCATCGATAATGAACGCCTGGTGAAAGTCTTCGTCGATCTTGAGGATTATGGCTTTAATCGATGGGTCGCTATAGTTAGGTTAGCTCTGTCGCGCGGCTCAAGAAATGTGTGGTGGGCTGGAGAGGGCGTGATTTCTAACCATTCGACGAGGATACCTAGAGGGCATTGTTAGCCAGGACTCAGTTTGGGGGGTGGAGTGGAGTGGAGTGGGATAGACCTTTAACAGCTCGTGGCATAGTTGTTGAGGTGATGTTGGTTTGGAGGTCGTGAAGGGTTGGGTTTGCTTGGCGGTGGCTACAACGCGCTTCACGTCTTTAGGTACGGTGATTAGCGAACGTCACCCCGGGGAAACTACTAGTAGAGTAGAGTAAGTAGGTTGTTTGTTATATACTAGTCAGGGTCAGAGGATAGGCGACCCTGAGGAGATATCCCCCGTGTATGGGGGCTGCTTCTATATTTAGCTGCTATCCGTGTTTTAGCGAGTGATGTTGTATGACCAGCTCATCCTTATACACGTACTTACAGTGGGAAAAGGCGCTACATCCTTAACAACCCACAAGGGTGATGTGTAAAGGTGGATTTATGTCCAGGCTTCCCTGTAACCTTCTCTTGTGATGTCTTGAAACTAAGCTGAATAAAATCAGCCAGAACCCTTGTATCTTCTCTAGGGGGCAAGGCTAAAGTACATGTAAGTATATAGTCAAGGTATAGAATAGTGACTGAGATATTCGGGGCAGTAAATGGGCTTAGTCTGGTTTGAGTAGGCTTTGGCTTATAGAGCGTTAAATTTAAGAATATTGCTGTATACTCCTACTGAGAAGGTAGATATGCTCTATTGCTCCTACGAAGAGTTATAGGAAGTCTATTTCTTGAAAGGGCTGAGGCTGAGTCTAGGCTGAAAAGGAACGAGGCTGAAAACATAAAGAACACCTAGCCTGACCTATGGTTTTTAGAGACCTAGTAATACTGCTTTTTGCTCCTGGGTTTATTGCATTGTTACTACTACTATTAGGAAGGTTTGGCATTGCGCAGCAGAATCATTTTAAGCTCTACGAGTAAGGTGGTGGAGTTTCCTGTATTAAAGAGAGCTCTGGACTCTCCCTGCCCTAGGATAGGGGTATTGATGCTATAGCTGAAGTTAGTAGAATACTGATTGACAACTCACGAAGTAGCTTGTTGTGTGTTTAGCTCTATTTTTCCTCTAGTTTGCTTATTAATTTTCTTCTTGCAAGCTCTTGACATCGTATAGTACAAAATCACGCCTATCTACTACATATATATATAAAATAGCCACCGTTATAGTATAGTGGGCGAGAAGAATCACGTCATCTAATCCGCTACTTGGCCCACCACTAATTTCCATATCAGTCTTGAAAGCTCACATTTAGAGCCATCTACAAGGCTATCTACGCCGACGGCTAGGTATTAACACAGGCTCTGGTACTTATGGAGAACTTGGGGGCTGGAACTTCGTTAGTAGAATATTACTCACTGAATGTAGACTCATAATATTGGAAGTGCACCAAGAAGACAAATTTCCCATCTACCAGGCTGTATGAATGTCTTACCCGTTCATTACACAAAACCTGTCAATGTCCCTGAGTAGGCAGTAAGAGTGACTAATTTACATGTAGGTAAATCGAACGTTGACAGAGCTTTATCTTAGATAAGAACGCATTCAGCCTCAAACCCTAGCGCAATACCGGACTTCTGGAGCCCACCCTCTCATCCGTACGGGGAAGCCTCGGTCCGGAGCTGCCGCGGCAGTATATTGAGATAAAAGCCACCTAGGAATCCGAGTTGCATAGATATGGGAATTACGCCCCCGGTATATATAATGTTTATAGCAATAGTGTTTATATGGAGGATCTGTTATATCTCTAGCATCCAAACGACGAACAAGCTTTCCTTCGCCACACACAGCATCAATCTACGCCGCGCACGTTATCGGCATCTCAGCCACAGACATCACCGAAAACAGCCGAGGCATCACGCACAAGCCAGTCTTGGGGGTAGCTCGGGAACAAGGAACTCCCCACTGCCTATCGGGCATGGTCAACTCTCTTCATTACTTTCCTCTGTTCCATCCCTTGAGTATTTCTGCCCTTGTTTTGTTTCTAGTACCTTTCTCGTAGAAACAATATAGAAAAACAAGAAGACAATGTCACTATCTAAAGAATCACCACTGCCTTCGTGGGGCTACGCTGTTGCGGGAGCTACTGGTGCTGTGCTCGCGAATGCTGCTGTCTATCCTTTGGATATGTACGCTACTTCTCCCTCCCTCAGTTGCGCGTCCACGAACAACTACTAATTAGACATTACCGCAACCACAGTGTCAAGACCAAGCTCCAAGTACAAGTAAAGCGAAAACCATCAGACTCAAAAGGGGAGATCCTCAAGTCAGTGCTCCCTATTCATACAAAAAAAAAGGTCCCGAAGTCTAACACGCAGCCTCCGTGGAAGCAAACAGCCCAGATGAAGAAATCTACTCCTCAACCTTAGACGCGATCTCAAAGATCGTGGCTAAATCCGGTGTCAAGGGCCTCTACACAGGCATGACCGGCGCGCTTCTCGGCGTCGCATCGACAAACTTTGCATACTTCTACTGGTACACACTCGTGCGAACATTCTATATGAAGCGGACCGGCACCAAAGCCCCCTCAACTGCAATCGAACTATCTCTTGGTGCAGTTGCTGGTGCACTCGCACAGCTTTTTACAATCCCGGTTGCGGTTATTACTACGAGGCAACAGACGAGACCGCAATCTGAGGAGCCGTTGGGATTGCTCGCAACTGGAAAGGAGGTTGTTATTGAGGATGGGATGAGTGGACTTTGGCGCGGTCTTAAGGCTTCATTGGTACTAGTTGTCAACCCGGCGATTACTTATGGATGCTACCAGCGGCTTAAGGAGGTGATGTTTAAAAGCCGTGATCGTCTAACCCCCGGGGAAGCGTTCCTGCTTGGTGCGATGAGCAAGTCCCTGGCGACGCTTGTAACACAACCCTTGATTGTTGCTAAAGTTGGACTGCAAAGCAGGCCTCCACCGGCTGCGAATAGGAAACAATTTAAGAGTTTCGGGGAGGTCATGAAGTTTATTATAGAGAAGGAGGGGCCAATGGGGCTGTTCAAGGGAATTGGACCACAGTTAATGAAGGGGCTGATGGTGCAAGGGTTATTGATGATGACAAAGGAGAGGTATGTTATTCCTACTCTCGGTGCTTTCTGGCCACCGTGTAGAAGATACTAATAATGTGAATAGGATGGAGTTGATGTTTATACTACTATTTAGATGGGTTAAGAAGATGAATGCAGAGCGGCTTGCGAAGAATGCAGGGGCGTTAGTTGTGAAAGTTGGGAAGGTATAAAGGACTGGGTTTTCCTTCCTTGGAAAATAGACATTGTTACACTCGTGCTTGTTAGTAGCAGTTTTCTTGGGACGAATTTATGTTTGCCTTTGTATTTTTTCTTCTGTGGATGTTGTACGATAGGCTCCTAGCTATAGAAATACGTATAAAGTTCGCAATTCAAGAAATAGACTATTTCCAACGATGCAAGGCTACTAGCTTCATGTATGTTTTAGGACCTTTAGAGCAAGCAGAAACGTCAACAGCTTTGTCGCGCATCTTCTTACTTTGGTAGATGCAGTACCGGGGTGCATAGTTGTGTAACAGCATAAGCATAACTCGGATCTGTCATGGGTGATTTATAGCTGAAGCCCTGCCCCTAAATCTCATCCGATGGTTCCCCGATGGACCATGTATCCAATAACTCACCAGTAGAATAAGAGTAATGTGGCATTTAGACCGGTAGGCGAGGAAATCTCGCCGATATTTTTAGTCGGGTAGAATACTTACTAGGCCACCAGTGTTGTGATTTGATAGCTGCTTATCGCGGGTTCTAGTCATAGGAAATACTTGCTTAATCAGGTAGCTGTAGGTTTTATTTTATAATTTAATATAATAGGTACTGTATAACTAATTTGTTACATCACGTGATACTTTTGAATTAGTCGACTGACACCGCTATTCTGTACGTTACTTCCTGGCATAAGTTGCAGTGTGGCCTTAATCTAGGGGAAACATAACCTAAGAATTATTCTTATTTTTGCTAATGCGCTGGTGAAGCTGTCGGGGTGCTAGTAACTTAGCTACATAGATGGGCTACCATAGTGGTGAGTAAGCCCATATATTTATAACAGGTGGAGAATAATGACACTGGAGTAAATAGACTGGACTAGCTAGAGTCTATGGTAATGTTTACTTCCTAATCAACACGTGTTTTGTGCTGCATGGCGTTTTAACTTGCTGAATAGGATTCATCTCCCTCTACCTTTTCATAAACCCATGAGTCTATTGTAGTAGGGTACTTGACCTGTGCCTTATAATATAGGGTCATTTATTTACTTATCCTCTTGTTATATGCATATAGCCTATAGGGTTATGTGCCCGGATTTACTAACTGACCCTAAGCGGAGGTTCTTGAATCTCTAAGAAATTCTTTTATTTACTATACATGTACTTCTAAAATTTCCCTAGGCAATTTCTGGTTCTGGTGAGTCCCACTACACTGCAAGAATATTACGTGTTCTAAAGCGCTTAGGGCCCACTCGATAAGAATAAGAGATACTAAAGATGGACTCAAGAGTTTCTGACCACAAATAGAAATAATCATGAGTGTCAGGTTAACTATAGTAATTATCACCCTTAGGAGGCTTTTTTCTAAACCCAAAGTAGGAGCCTCTGTGCCCGCGAGTGACTTACTATGACCCAACATGCCAAGTATAGGGCACAGCCCTACGTCTACGTGACTTCCAACCCAACCCACACACATGCCTCCCGTGTAGCAATTCATCCAACATCACCACCCGTAACCGACGTCAGCCTCCAAGAAAGTATCATCAAATTCTACCTGGATTACCGTAACTAGAAAGCAGCAATGGCCAAATCGAAGAACTCGTCTCAACACAACCAAACCAACAAGGGTAAAATCAAACTTTACGGGCGGAAGGGAATGGGCTTTCATGACTGACAGGATTGGTGGGATATTAGCTCACAGGAACGGTATCAAGAAGCCTAAGACCTATAGATACCCTTCCCTCAAGGGTACTGATCCTAAGTTCCGAAGGAATCACAGGTGTGTTCAACCCTTTCCCCTGGTGTTTAGGTGTACGCTTTCTTTGTTTTGTTTTTTGCTAATATAAAGTAGACACGCTCTCCATGGCACCATGAAGGCTCTTGTTCGTTACCCACCACCCAGCTCCATCCAAAACCTCAACTAGGGGGGCCTAAAATACTAACACACCTAATAGAAGGAATTTAAAGAGGGCAAGCGCGAGTCGGCTTAAATCCACAAACGAATAAAATAATCGAAAAAATCAGGGTTACATTTCTTCTCTACTGGGGAAAACCAAAGCGGGTTCAACGGATATTTTTTCGCTTTTTTCTTTTCTTTTCTGGGTTCCTTGTGTTAGGAAAGAGATATCTCAATACAAGATAAAACGGGATATGGCGCTCTGGATTTTGGGTTTTTTTTTGAAAGGACTTATTTTTGTGGGGAGAGATTGTGACTGCTAAGATTCTTTCGGCCGTCTCGAATTTTCCCCCCAGAGTACGGCTTTCCACTACTATTGTCATCAACCCCACCCTGCTTTCGGACGATTTGCATATTTAAGTATGAATAGGAATTACCCTACAAGTCCCAGTCCTAGCCCAAGGTTCGATTCGAGTCCTCCAATGGAATTCTGTTCCCGTACCCAAGATAGGCATATGTGTGTACAGCTCCGAAGTATTTTTTTCTATCTTCGAGTGTCTGAAGGATTATATCTTTACCGTGCCGATATTAAACTCATACCCATTACCAAACACTTCTCGGTGCAATCGTTAACTCCACGTCGAGTCGTGCATGGAGGGCTTGATACATGCCTTAATTTAACCCTTATTTGGTTTTAAGGAAGCTATCTAGAAATAAAACAAAAAATCGATTATCAATAAAAATTTACACCTTGAGGCATGACGAAACCTTTTATTATGCTAGGATCATACGAGTGATGGCTTATGATTATCAATCAATCATTCAAGGGACATAACAGATAGAGTTGAGCACCTTGGGCTTTGATTCTCCTATTTCCATAGCACCCTAGAGAAACCCGTTCTACTAGGTCATAGATAAAAAGCTAAATATTTTTTTTAAAAAAAGAAACTGTTCCCTCAAATCAACCTTTGTCTTCCATGCCTCTAAACTAAGCTCTTAGACTCTCAAACTTGTTGATGAGCTCTTCCAGGGTCTGCTCCTCAGCAGCAAACTCATTCAACCTCTGCTTATCAGCTTCTTGGACAGCAGCCTTGACCTTAGTCTGATAATCTGGAACAGCTCTGGCCTTCTCTAATCTCTTACGGAATTCAGAGGTCTTAATAATCTTCTTACGCGTCTTCTCAATCTCAGCGTCGACATCCACACGACCCTACTTTTGGTTAATTTATACTTTTGTGTAAAAGAAGTGCACGATAGTACCTTAACAAGCAAGTAGACATTGCATTGCTCAGAGATGGTGGAAACGCCACAACCATCAGGCACACTGCCATCGATTGGGATTGTCTCAATACTCTCAAGGCCCTTGACCAACGCTGCAATGCTGGATTTCTGCTCGGACAAGACATTTGAGGCTTCCGCATCCTTTCCGTGGACGAAGACTAAGATTTAGTCAGCAAAATTACTTGCCCTTTCGTATTTTTCAAAGGAAACTTTCCCTTGCATTGGTCCTTAATGCCGTATTCAGCTTGCATCGAACGGATTGCCTTGGTGACAGAGAATACCAGGTCATAGGCTTCCTCTGCTTTAGGGTTATCCAGATCCTCTATGTATCTAGGGTATGCAGCCTTAACGATAGTCGGATTAGTATCGTTGGGGCGACGGGGGAGACGCTGCCAAAGTTCCTCGGTGACAAAGGGCATGAAGGGGTGGATCAAGAGAAGAGCGCCTTCAAGACAAGTATATAGAGTATCCTGTGCAGATCTCTTCTGTTCTTCTGTACCCTCGAGGATGAGGGGCTTCGAATTCTCGATATAGACATCGCACAACTCGTATAGCCAGTACCTGTATACCTCATCGGTGGCAAGAAGGAAGTTACGCTCATCCAGGCCTCTATTGATGTTCTGAGCGGCTTTGTTGAGCTTGTGCAAGATCCAAAGCTCGACAAGAGATTCTTTCCCACTAAGCTTAGTAGCCGGTTTAGGGATAAAGCCATCCCCAAGTCTCATCAGCGCGAACTTTGTCGCCTGGTACATCTTGTTACAGAATTTTCGGTAACCATCAACAACCTTGATGTCCATGTTGATATCCCTCCCTCCGGTGGTGTAATGACAGAAGGCAAAGTGCATCGCATCGCTACCACACTGGGGAATACCATCGGGGAATGCGGTCTTTTGGTAGTTTATGGCCTGCTTAACCTCTTTGGGATCGAGATTACCTAGTAATAACTTGTCGTGCAATTTCTGCAAGGGAATACCAGTAATAATGTCGAGGGGATCGATGACATTACCCAAAGACTTAGACATCTTACGACCATCTGAATCACGGACCAAAGAGTGGCAGAAAACCTCGTTAAAAGGGACTTTGCCGGTCAATTTAATACCAAGCATAACCATCCTAGCAACCCAGAAGAACAAGATATCCCACCCAGTCTCTAGTACAGAGTTGGGGTAGAACTTATTCATATCAGGAGTCTAGAATAAAATTAGTAATAGTTATCCTAGGCCCGAAGAATAATAGAAATACCTCTTCTGGCCATCCTAGAGTAGAGAAGGGCCAAAGACCCGAAGAAAACCAAGTATCAAGAACATCAGGGTCTCTCTCCAAGTTGAATAATTTTCCAGGATACTTGGCCTTGGCTTTCTCATGAGCATCCGCCTCATCGCGAGCCACAACCCAATTTTTTTCATCCGTGTAATTGAGAGATTCGGCATCTTCTCCCTCCAAGTGGACAAACCACGCAGGAGCCTGGTGGCCCCACCAAAGTTGACGAGATATACACCAGTCTTGAATTTTCTCCAGCCAGATGAAGAAATCCCTCTCTGATGTTGCCGGGCGAATCTTAATCTCTCCATTCTTAACAGCCTGTTACATTTTAGTATATTTATTCCAACCATCACTGATAAATAGGAACTAACCTCCATGGCGGCATCAGCCAAAGCTTTCTGCCTCACCCACCATTGAGGCTTCATCGTTGGTTCAATGACATCCTTTGATTTATTGCAAAGCGGTACGCTCATTGCGTTATCCTTAGTCTCGACATAGAGTCCCAATTTCTGTAGTTCTTCGATAACAATCTTCCTTGCAGTAAATCGCTTCATCCCTTTGAACTTATCTCCAACATTCTCGTTAAGAGTACCGTCGTCGTTCAAGATGTTGATAAAGTCAAGCTGATGGCGCTCTCCAATGGCATAATCGTTTGGATCATGCGCAGGGGTAATTTTGACGGCACCGGTACCGAAATCCTTCTCAACATAGTCATCTGCAATAATTGGGAGGAGGCGATCAATAAAGGGATGTCTCGCCACCTTTCCAACAAGGTGTTTGTATCTCTCGTCGTCCGGGTGGACTGCGATGGCACTATCACCCAGCATGGTCTCTGGACGAGTGGTTGCTACCACAATCCTTTCATCCGAGCCCTCAATAGGGTATGCGAAGGAAACAATCACTCCGAACTCGACCTTCTCATCATAGCCAGGCACGGAAAGTAAAGTACGGCCCTTAAGCTCAACATTATCCACCTCTAGATTTGAAAGTGTGGTGTTGAGCTTGCAGCACCAGTTCACAAGGCGGTTCGCGCGGTAGATGATTCCATCTTCATGGAGACGTACGAAAGCCTCGATGACAGCCTTAGAAAGTTTCTCGTCCATAGTGAAAGCCTCCTTACTCCAGTCGTACGAAGCACCCATTTTTTTAAGTTGGTTCTTGATCTTTGTGTGATACCTGCGAACACTAGTCTTAGCAAGAACACAATTGAGAACTTGAGTATCTCATGGAAGTCGCACTCCTCTTTCCATTCCCACACTAGAGCTGTGAAATCTTTACGTCCGAGGTCGTGTCTAGTCTTATTTTGTCTTTTCCATAGCATATTCTCGACAACGCTCTGGGTGCTGATTCCAGCATGATCGAAACCAGGAAGGAAAAGTACGGTCTTGCCCAACATACGATTCCACCGAATAAGAGTATCCTGAATGGCAATCGTAAGACCGTGACCAATGTGCAAAGCACCAGTCACATTCGGTGGTGGTGCCGGAATAACAAAAACACCCTCAGGTTTAATCTCTCCATCTACTGTGAACTCAGGCTCGAAGAAACCTTCTTTCTCCCACCATTCATACCATGCAGACTCTACGACAGTAGGATTGTAAGACTTGTAGACCGGGTCGTCTAGCGATTTTAGAACTGTAGTAGAAAATAATTAGCATCACCAAGATACTCTAAAAAAATAGGCCCCAGAAAAGCGTACTTTTCTTCTCTCCCTTTGGTGTTTCTTCAATGTACTCGGGCTGAGTGGCGGGCTCGACTTTTGGTTTCTTCTCTTTCTTTTCCTTCACAGGCCCCGCCGTTGTAGAGGCAGCGGCAGCGGCAGCCTTCTTCGCAGCAAACTTAGCCTCCTTCTCAGCCTTTTTACGTTCCTTCTCCACTTTTCCTACAGTCAGCACTTTGGTCCACTGTAACTTAAGATAGCTCCCTTCCAAAGTCTAAGGGCCCATACATTCTTTCTCGGTCTTCACTTTCTTTGACCCCTCGCCCTCTGGTTGCCTATGAGGGGCCGCGATATCGGTCTCAGTAGCTTCCTTGATAGAAGCCTTAGTTTCCTCCGATAGAGTAGGAACGCTATCTGAAACGGGTCCTGTTTTATAGCCGATTGCTATAGAGAAAAGAAAAGGCTATTAGTTTGAGTCATACCACGAAAATAAATAAAGCAACCCACGATTTGAAGACGCTGAATTGAACGCCATATTTGCAGATATTCCACCTCTTCTTTGGGATTGTGATAGAAGTGGGATGAAAGCTATTCCGTGGTTATCGGGGGTGTCTAAAGGTGAATTTGTTGTGGGGGACAGAGAAATTAAAGCATGAGAGATTCTGCGGGGTCAAGGTGGGGCAGGCACGAGATGGTCATCGCAACCAACATCCTCGACCTACAACGGTTGACTCATGCGGGCTCACTCGCCCGCCAATACATGTGTGATCTCAGTCATATTATAATAAAGGGATAACTATGGTAGATGTATTGCTATGGGGCCGTAATTGAACCCCCGTATTACACCTTTACTCATATACTACTCTTACCCCAGCACAACCCCAGGCCATCAAACAGCATCAAACTCAAGGCCGATTCCTACTACTACTATTACCCTCAGTAACAACTTTTCCTTCTGGTATATAATGGGACTCCTTTTTGTCCCTCCTTGTCCCAGTTAGTCCTTTTTGTTATCTCTTGGTAGGCAGCTTTACCAACTCACCCAAACACCACATAATAATCCCCATAACCCCGGAATTCAATCTTACTCAACTGGGGTGTCACAAAACCCACAGAACTATATCACAACTTTAACGTTTCTCCAAGTAGACAATTGAGTACTCCGTTATTAAAACATGTGTGTGTGAAGGAGGAGTCATAGTGGTTCCAAGTAAACCTGCTGCAGGCATACTAGCCTCCAAACTGAAGGCAACACCCCAAAAAACGACTTTGAATAATTACAAACAACTCAATGCTCGTTTTCTACGTGCAGTGCCTAAGGATTAATATGAGAGAATGGTTTCTTTGGATAAATAAACATCAATTATGGGGACTCTATAAAATCACGGCCGCTTAGTAACGAGACAAGAGCCAAAACACACCAAAAGATGTGGTGAAAATCCTCAATTTTAGTGGTAACCGACTTGTGTCCCGTAAATAGTAGACTGATCTCTAGTACCCATACCAAGGTTTTTTAGAAAAAAAATGAAAATGTGGTTTCTTAACGGGCCTTGGTTTCTAGTAACACATGCCGATCATAAACCACCATAAACCCTTGATAAATTTCCCAGCTCCAATTTAGCATAGTGTGAGACTGATCAGCAAAACGAGGTGTGTGAATCACTAACTTATCACCCGTGACAGGGGTTAGGGTTATCAGGCCCTTTTTTCGTGCACCGAAATTAATCTCCCGTTAGGCGACTTCAACCCAACCAGTAAAGGCCTCTCCCAGGTATATACATAGCCAGTACTTTAGAACTACAGAAGGCTACTTAAGCGCATAAAGCTAGGATAGAAACTATGCGTATATCCGGCTAATGCCTATATCTAAGGTAAAACGATTCGAAGGTTCAACAGCTTAATTCTCCCAGAAATTCCTAGAGGGAACTGCCAATCAAAATCACCAAAGTTACACACATATACCACCAAAATCAGGGAGATTAAAACTTTTAATGCTTGTAGCCGCTTATAATTATCACATAATCTACCGAAGCTCAGTAGGCTTTTAGCCCTCATAGAAATGTAGGGACTCTCATGAATTATAGCGTAAACATTACGCTCATAAAGAGTCTATTGCGCAAAGAAGCGTTGCACGAGGCACTAGAAATAGCAAGTCTGTCATAACATGTTGTCCCTTCGTAACCGACCGTTTCCGTGTAGGTTCTTACTTATTCAGTGCCCTGTTGGAGGACCCGTCCCTAACAGCCATATCGAAGTACTGCGGCTCAACCAATCAGCCCTTGGGGATCCTAGAGCCACGTGACAAGGATGATTGCTCGATCGCTATCGGGATTCGGGGCACGCAATTAGGGCCGGGCTCCGGATCATCATGAGTCGTAATTATTTAAATTGAGCAGCCGAAGAAAGAAAGGGGCCATTTTCATTTGCCGCGTAATAATCTGTGTTTCTGGTACAAGTGTTATTCTCTCTAGAGAATTCAGCCAAGCGAGCCCTGCACTACCTTTAATATCCGAGACCTAGGGCTTGTAGCCCGACCTCATACATATAATTAACGACTCCCTTAGGAAAGGTATCTCCATAAATACATATACTTTCGAAAGCCAAAAGCGCTAAATAGGTACCTGCAATGCACATTATATGTGACCGAGTGCGTGAGATGAAGTCAGCTGTGGCAATGCGTGTACTAATTCCCCAGATGCCTCATGTACTCCCGGTAAAGCGCTGAATGTGGCCGTTGGTGTACTATGTATGCATGTAACATCTACGCACACAACCCCAGTGGCTCAGCGACACGATAATCGTGTGTGTATACCTCTTGAAAGGATGGTGCGTGTGTGTGTATGTATATGGAGATGTTATTGATTTCCTAGATAGACAAGAAAGTCATAGAAGAATAGGTGTCACTTATCCATATCAATATATGGATTCACCACCTTATGGTCAGTCGGTCCCGGCAAGGCTGATGTCAGCGATTCGAATGGTTGGACATAAGTAGAAGACTGAATAAGGGCCGTCGAGGTCCCCCGTCTAAGAACAGAATGTGTAAAGGCCAGTAGGAGGGCAGATTTGGCAAAAAGAACACCAAAAAGAGATATTTCTACTCAGCCAGCCAGCCGTAACCAGGGTTCGCTGTCTGTGTGAGCCCCCCCTCCAACAGTCCTAAATTCTGTTGGCTGTTGCTCGTGGTGCTGCTTATAGAAAACCTCGTCGTCCTATTTCTCCTAATCCCGTTCCCCCTTTTCCTTCCTCTTCTGCAACCCCTCCCTCTGTTCGCCGCCTCCCCCGCCGTCAGGTCTTCCTTTCGTTTCGTTCCGGTCTTCTTTATCTCCCCCAAACCACCCCGACTCCGATTCGGACCGGCTCTGACTGGACGAACCCATTCGGTCTAGGCACCTACGTTCTTACGTTTCTCCGCCGCCACCCCCCTTATTATTTTGCGGAATTCTTTGGTCCTTTAAATATCTGCATCGCTTACGCTTCTTGTTTGCTGGTTGTTGTGAGCGTCCGTCTTTCTGGCTGATACCCCAATACCTCCCTGTTTCGATTCGATTTGCGCGTTTCTCCGGTTCTTCGTGCCTTTGTATTTCCCTTGGATACTTAGCACTGGATCAGTGTCCAACTACAAACTGGGCGCAAAATAGATTGCCATCAAGAACCGCAGCAGCGAAGCTCCTTTGAGGTCAGCAGGCACTGCAGGAGAAGCTCCCACCGCCGTCGCCAGTACCGTCCTCCTTAGGAATTCTTTCTAAAAGAAGAAATTATCGATATATCTTTACATATAGTTCTGGTTGATCCCCATTTATTCGCGGATAACTCATAGTTTTTGGTATTATATTCAGCGGGGGGAAAAGAAAGGCTTTCTACATAGTTGTCCATTTCTCGATTGAGGCGTTCCCCCGAATAAACTTTATATCAGCACGGACCATCACTACAGCTCTTCTCTTGCATCTTCAAACACCTCCTCAACCACCCTCAAGAGTCCCATCCTCATAATGTCGTCCAACCGCAACAGCACACCTGAGCAAGGGGGTTCATCTCTTCGGCCTCCGTCGAGTCGTCCTCTTGGCGCCAATCATCACCTCCGTGCCTCGGCAGACATGTCGGGGGCATTCCAGTCACCATTGTCGGGCCGTATTCGCCCCTCATCCGAGATTTTCTTGAATCCACCTCAGATTACATCTCAGAATGCCGAGACGGAGGCCCTGGATAAAGCTGCTCGTGAATGGATCAACGATCTCGAGACATACGAAAACACACTCGAGGAGATGGCATCGGCCGCACTAGATCAGGATTTTAAGGATGAGCTGAGCGCCATCGAGCAGTGGTTCCGTGTCTTGAGTGAAGCCGAAAGGACTGCCGCTCTATACGCACTCCTTCAACAGACTACGCAAGTTCAAATCAGGTTTTTTATTCAGGTTCTTCAGCAGATGGCTAGGTCTCACCCGATGTCGAACATCCTTTCTCCCAACACCTTTGAGAAAGGTGTGAAATCCGTATCCCCATAATGCCTAGATACAAAGCCAGTAGCTAACGTCAAATATAGATGCGATGGCTTCTCGTATGAATGATGCAATGAATAAGTTGAACATGGGAAGTACTCGTGATTCCTTTAGTCGCCCTCCTCCTTCTCCGGGTGCACCCCCAAATAGAAACTCTGGAATGGAATCCAATGCCCAGGCCATGTTCCCGGATGCTGCTGCAGCAATTGCAGCCCAGCGAGCTATGATTGCTGGCCAGGGAGGAAACGGTGTCTCAAAGTCCAACCGTAACAGTGCCTTATTTGAAACTCGCCCATCGTCTTCACTGACACCATCAATCTCTGGTCCAAATAATGGTTCTAAGGAAAATAACCCGCCATCGTCCCCATGGAACCGTCCTAGTAATGATTCGAACAATGATAACCAACAAAATTCCCGTCCAAAATCTGCTGCTGAGTCTATGGGAAATTTCCAACTTCCTCCACCATCTGCTGGTCTCCGGTCGCCCCGGAATCCCCCTCCACAGATTACTGGTAACACTAACCTTCAGACAACTACGCTAAACGCCCCATCTAATGCCGGCATGGAGATGCCTCAACTCTCCCCATATGGCGACACATCCAGTGGTAACTGGGCCTCCATGGTCAACACTCCAGTCGCTCCTATGTTTCCCCAATCAGCCAACGCTGATATGGTTGCTAATGCTACGGCTATGAAATTGGCTGCTCTGTCAACTGTCAATAACCGTATAATTCTCGACAACGATCCGAAAGGCTGGGGTAAACGCAGGACCACAAAGCCGGGCAATGAAAATAATAATAACATAAATGCCGCAGGCAACCACGGTCTCAATTCCCCGCGCAATATATCCATGAACTCCATGTCGAACCTTTCCCCGCAGAACATCACGATGTACAACGAACACGGTCAACTCGTCCATATACCCGCCGCTGCCGCTGCCGCTGCCCTTGCACAACAGCAACAAAATGGTTCCCCGCTTCTCGGGGGCCGTTCCCGACCCAACTCCCCCGGTGTCTTCCATTCACCTGCCGCACAGTGGGGCGGTATGGGATTTACATCCCCCCAAGCGGGTGGATTCCTTGCAGCGCAGTCTCCCCTCCTTAATAGCAATTTGCTCGGGCAGTTTGGAGGCTTGCCAACTGAAGGCTATAACTCTGATGACGTGAACAATCGTGGTAGGAGCCCGAGGGGAAGAAGAGGCAGCTCAAAGCCGCCTGAAGACCCAACCGACCCTAATCTTTTAAATGATATCCCGACCTGGCTGAGGAGCTTGAGGCTACATAAATATACGGATAACCTTAAGGACTTGAAGTGGCAGGAACTAGTTGAGCTTGACGATGAAGCATTAGAGAAAAGAGGTGTTAATGCACTGGGTGCCAGGAGGAAGATGTTGAAGGTGAGCACTCCTTTTTTTCGGAAGAATAGTTAACAAGCTTGTTTATTTTAGACGGCGAGCTGATTGTTTTTGTTTTAGGTGTTTGAGCAAGTTAAGGAAGCAAAGGACGAGGGGAAACTTTAGAATTGAGGCGTGGGGGGACGACTGGAAGATCATTATCTTCATGTTAATTTCCTTTGATCTCTCATGCCTGAGGCATGATGTGGCAATTATGTCTTTTTATCCTAGGAACTTGATTCCTTACTTTTGTTCTTCCCTCATTATTTTGTCTGTGTATTTGTGTGGTGTGTGCATGAACGAAACGCTACATTTTTTGACCTTCCTTTCTCCCTTTCCTCTTTACATGTTCTTGTGAAATTTTCTTAGTTGAGGCCGAAGAAATCCCTTCAGGCATGGTAGTACAAGTTCATGGACAAGACAAATATAGATCATTTTAGTGAGAAGGGGCCTTTGAACGGGGGCAAGAGGTGGGAAACCTTTGAGTGAGTAGATTCTCTTATTTACCCATTTCTTATTACATGTATTTGTGCGTTATCTAGAGCGAAATGATATAATAAGGGATGTAGCTATAAATCACACTAAAACCCCAGGGCTAGGTATAAGATGATGTTTACCCTGCCTTCATAACCAGATAGCATGAGTACATACATGTAATTATGTATAGTTTACCTACAACCTTACTAAATGTAGGATGTATAAACCCCTAATACCGGAATTTAAGCTTCACCACAGTACTAGATTTAGTTAATTAGTAAAAAACAACACTATTCTAAAATTAATAGGTTATATAATAGAAATAATAAAACCATTACTAACCTATATATTCAATTAGGCAAGATTAGCAAGGTGAGAGAGAAGTCCTCGAGTGATAGAGTGTGATCTCACAATAGACTTCTATTGTATAATAGTAGGAATGAGTACTCTAGCCTTTCTAAAACATTGGAGTTAGGAGATGAATAGTAGAGGTGGCATTGAGCGCTTTGAGCAATAAAAACGTGTTCATCTATACCTAATCTTATCTAAAAGCACGACGAATCTTTCCTAGGGTCATACCCGAGCCGTCACTTACTCTAGTTAGAATACCTATTTGAGCACTTAAATTATCTATAGAAGTTTCCTCTGGGAGTTTGAATTTTATAATGGCACTAGAACGATTTAATCGAAGCGGTAAACTTACCAAAAACCAAGTAAGAAAAATATCAGCTCAACCCGTATCAAGAGCTAGGTCCTTTGCGTTGTTCAAGTCTTGAGGCACAGCCATTAATACCAGTACTTCTATGGTGTGCCAATGAAGGAAGTATTGTACTTACTGAAAAATTCTGGGGCCATGTTACTGACTCTGAAGCTACATGTATTTCTATAAATACTGACGCTATTGGTGACTGTCGTAACCCCAAACCTAAGGTTTCTTGTTGTACGCTTTGGGCGCTCCCTAACCCTTTCTACTAACTTCATGTCCCTTAAGGGTTTTTGTTTTTGTTGTGGAACATTTCCCGCTCCTTCAGTTTGATACTAAATGAGATAGAGGCGCTTAGAAAGGGAGGAGTACACGTAAATTTTCGTAGGACAATATATTTGTAATCTTGCGTAACCATAAAATAGTAAGAACTCACCGATAGTATGCTTTAAACTGCCCATACGTGCATACATAAGTCTAAGTAAATATCACAACCACCACTTATCAATCGGAAATTTCTAGGCTGTACAATTTGAGTTGAATACCTGCTTAGCTCTGACGATTAGACCAGGCTAAAGCCTCTAGTAGAGACAACACTGTAGGGCGCTGTAGCGATGATCTATCCGCCACGATGAAGCGTACAAATTTATTATTCTTCAAGGCAAACAAGGCCCTGGGTGATGCACTAATAAGCTAGAGTACTTTTATAGAAGTACATGTAGGAGTGCTAGGGTGTTATTTTTTGGGGAGCTTTCTCGGAACTTTCCATAGCAATCGTTTCAGACGAACGGGTCGTGATGTCGACTGTGCATGTGCAGCGGTAAGTTCCATTCATCATCTGAAAAACCTACCTTTCCCCTCATATGTACTCCTGGAAAAGAACCAGAAAACAGGGGGCCAGTTTTATACGGTGTGGCGTCGTGCACAGATATTTTACCATACAAATCATGACCCCCTGTTTTCTGGTTCTTTTCCAGGGAGATGAGTACTAGAACGGCACATGGGCAAGAATGGGTGAACATATACTTCGATCAAAGTCAGACAGTAGGAGAATTGCAAGGGTAGCTAGAGACGGGTGGAATTTGCATCGAAAGGAATAAATATCCGGTGCCAGTGGGAGCATCGTGCGGTTGACTTGACCAACGAGATTGGTGCCCTCTTGTTTCAAGCCTGTTCTTTGGGCCAGTTTCCCCGCACCAAATATGCCAGATTTGGGTAGCTCGAGGATTACAGTCGGGATCGCATATGGCCGATGTAGAGATAAAGGCAAACGAAGCGACATACAATACATTTGTACGTACATAATACAGGGGCAACAAAATGCCGTGGGCAACCTCATTCCTAGAAGTAAAGAGCCTTGTTCCTAAAATTTTCCGACTTAAGGCCCTGAATATGACCGAGGTGAGTACACTTTTAAAGATATGCCTAGTTTTAGATACCTCCAGGAATATATACATAATACATTAACTTCTGCGGAAGTTCACCGTATCTCTTTACTTGCCTTTATACCTGTCTCGAGTCTTCGACCGAGACACAAGGCGCCAGAGCCACAGAATCGAAGCCTAGAAGGTCAAAGCTCTGTACCCACACATTAGTGAACCCTGGCAGGATATCTCCCACGATCTAACCCCCTAACTCCATCAGAATTCATAGAACCGTAGTTCGGGGTATCGGTGCATGTCAAAAGGGCAACTCATCCCGTGCTAGGCATGCTCAGCTACCGAGACCCTCAACCGTGAAAGTATATGTATCCCGGAAGACGGATCTGGGAACCATAGCGTGCGCATGTCTTTTTCAACTTGATTTGATGGTCAAGGAGCAAGCCATAATAAGTTCCTTGTAGAATCAATTAATTGTGAGAATCACTTCTAGAGATTATGTGGCAACCGCCACATAGGGGTTAGGGTTCTGGGAAACATCGCATGAGGTCTTCAGAGGCTTCGGCATTTCATTGAGATAAGATACCATTAGCTTGATGGACTGACAGTTACCAGTACTGTGGAGTTGTTAGCTACCGAAATTAGACATTCCCCCGGGAATCTCTCAACAAGGTCACATTCCCGGCAACCATATGCATGTCACCTAGTGCGTAAGACTTCTGGACCGTGTAGCCTGTTGAGATTGTGTGGGGGGAGTGTAAGAACGGCAGTTAGAAGTATATGTATTGAATTGAGTGATGTAGGAGTAAGGAGATATATAGGTATGCTTATTTGGGAGCCTCAATTGTTTTGTTTTATTCGAATATAATTATCTGCTACTCAACTGGGTCCTGGTAACACAGGTACCATGACGTATAAGTCTCGGATTACGACTTCTCTTCCGCAATCCATCACGAGCCGGGTTTAGCCATTGTTTCTTCCTGTTATTACAGTATGGATTAAGCTTTGCTTGCTTCTTTTCCTATTAGAGAGGGAGCTTTTAACTCGTAATAAACCCTGTCCCAAGTAGGGTGTTTTTGCTGGATACCGATTCAGCTTATAGTTTGTCATGGTGCTGAGGCCTTCTTTATCCTTACTGCTACCAGCCTTTCCTTCTAGGACAATTAGGGTATATGTCGGAGATATCCGATACAACTTAATTCTGATACTTTATGAGAAGAAATCTAGCTCGGGTATTTTTGTTTTTTTTCTCTATTCTGGCTTGACGCACAGCCATACTTCCCCCACTTTATGAGAAGGGGAGGATGAGCCGCTAGGATGGTTGGCACAATACCGCCCCACATCTAGGCAAAAGGGGCGCGAGTTGACCTTCTGTCGACGCTCCAGAACCCAACATCTCAACTCGGAGTGGAGTGCGGGTTGATGACGCGGTGGCGATACCATCTGACTCTAAAGACAAATCTAAAGGAATAAGAAACATGAGGCGGAAGGCACACGCCAGTATTATAACTCCATCTCATATTCAGAGTGGTACCGTCAAAGGAGGAGTCCGGGCTCAAAGGAGAGGCTCTGGCTCATTGGCCAACCTCATACCTTTAGGGGCCCTTGCTCCTTCAAGTGCATACAGTAGGCGCCTTGCTCCGAGGGGATTATTTCCTAAAAAGTTTTCAAAACCTTGAGACAGTGACAGAGCCAGGTTACCGGTTCTCTAGTTAGGTATGGATGCTTCCGAAGGTCATCTCCATCTTGCATGAGAGCCGGTACGTTAACGTCAGGCCTCAGGACGCCCAGGATTTCAGTAAAGTTGGGCGTACAAGCGATCAGCTTATATACGCTCTTTGACAGCTGCTGTTGCGAGTCCTTTTTTGTGTGCGTTTTGTGCATCTGTGCCTACATATATAGATATGATACATGCAGTTTTACGTACCCAGACCTGAGGAAAATGAAACTAAGGTTCTCTCCAGACTGTCGGGAATTCGGGCCGAGGGTCACATCTCGTATGTATCGAAACTACATGCTAGTAAGCACGTATTGGTCTAGAGGTAGATGAGTCTGATCCAGCTCATAAAAATACGTCAGTTCTGTTAATGTATCATGTAAATCGAATGGGCGGCTTATGTGCTTGTTTTGCTTTCTTTGGGTGATCTTTTGGATCATCTTACATACATGTACATACACGCTGGGAGTATCGGGCGGACGGTAAATTCTCGCCGCTTTGTTCCTTTTTTGGCCTCGTTAACGGGTAAAGTTTAGTAACGCATGTAAGAAACAACCTCAGCCTGAATTTTGAGATCTGCTTTTTTATTTATTTATTTTGAGGAAGGGAGGGGTCACGATAAAACACATGAGATCTCGGAGTCGCCGAATACAGTGACCTGGTTACAGTAAAGCTCAAGCTACGCTAACGGATCTTGGGTAGATTTTTACCATCAAAGATCGCGAAACAAGCGTTAGGAAACAACGGGAGCTGCGAGCAAAACAAGCCCCGTTCCCGGGCGCGGAGGCACCTTCTTCGCAAGGGCAAGGGGAAATAAGTCTCTCTTTTGAAAGAATACGATAATTATCGATTGGATGGGAGGTCTAGTTTAGCGAATATGTATGTGGGTGCGAGATAGAACTCGGAGATTTGATTATGGCGCGCAGCAGGTTATAGCTGGCCAGTGAGAGATCGCATCGGCAAAACACTTCGAGACCTTTTGGTCGCTTCGAATTCCAGAAGGCAAAAGAAGCCCCCAATACTCCCGCGGGCGGACTCCAAAAAAAAAAATTTGGATGTGGACGGGAAGGTCCAGTCCAGGGGGGCGCAGCCAGAAGCCACCGACACCGATGTTTAGTCTGTTTGGGATAAGCAGCTCCATGTCTTGGATCTGGGAAGTTTTAAGACGCCCAAGGCACTGTTCTAGAAGACTTCCATATGGGGGCTTCGAGATAACGGGTAGTCACAGCCGGATAGGTACCATGAATCACGTCACGGCAGAGAATGAACAATTTTTTCCTGGCGAATCGAAATTCCGTGGAGGCGCTATTATGGGGGATGAGATTAAAAATAAGCTTTCGAGTGCGCCCGACGCTTTCTTTTTTTGTTCTCTTTTCTCTTTGAGACTTTTCTGGAAGATGATCCCGACTCTTTTTTTCCTTTCTTTATTTTTTTCCCTTTCTTTTTCTTTCCTTTCTTTTCCCTCCCCCTTCTCACTATTTTCTTTTACGTTTGTGAACGAGAGTCAAGACGAGAACCATCATCCTAGGCAAGCAGAAAATTGGACCAGTACTGCTACAGGGTTCAGGGAAGGAGATTTTTTGTTCGGTGGGCGTTGGGGAGGCGCGGCTGGATGGTCACAGGCAACCCCATCATGATCGTGAGCCATTGGCCTGAGTTGACGGGCATGCAGGAACCTGCATCTCTTGATTTTGTGAGCGATTGGCGCCGCAGCTACGGGGATGTTACAAGTGTTGCGAAACGGCCCAGGCGCTGATTGGATAGCGCTGGGGGGGGGTTGTTCCTCTGCTCTCGGTGGACTACAGGGAAGTGGGGATATGAGTGTCTGCAGCCTGTGTCTGCAAGCGGCAACAGTAGGAACAAGTTAGGCGACTTGTTTGTTTCTCTGGCCGCGGGTGTCTGGCTGTCTTTGAAGAACAAGTAGTGCGGTGTGAACGAGTGAACGAGTGAACGAGTGAATGAGTGAGACCGAGTTTTAGAGTTAGGGGAACTCTATCTCCGCTGGATGGCCGGACTCGGCTCTCGTTCACCAGATAAATAAAAGAACGAAACAGGAAAGAGTGTCTTTACTTGCCACAGCATTCTGAGCTGCCGTCGTCCTCAAAGTTATTTTCGTTGTCATTGTCGTTGTCGTTGGCCGCTGTCAAGATCTCTGGCCGTTCGCCGTCGATCGGGGCAAGCGTGCATAAGCTTCTCGTTGCAACACCACCACCTCTCCTTCCGGGCTTCCAGAAGAATTCGCGATCTTCTATTTCCCACTCACGCTGCCCCTTCCCCCCAAAGCAGCCCATCCAGCCAACCATCGTCACCACACAGCGAGCATCCCTCCCCATTTCTGCCTTTCCCCCCCCTTCCCTCCTTCCATCCACTCTTCCATTCCCCTATGTAAAGTCGCCCCGACACACCACACCCAACAGCGTTGCTGCTGCTGCTGCTGCTGCCTTTCCCCCTCGTCCTTGCTTGTGTTGCCTGCCTGCCTTGTTACTTGCTGCTTGGTGCTGCTGTAAACCATAACCTCCACAACACACACACGCACGCCCGTCCATACCCATACCCATACCCACACGCACACACGCACACGGCTTGTCCGCCACTTACCCTAGGGATTTGCATACGATTGTTTATCCCTTCTCACTACTGCTACCGCTGCTGCTGTTACTGCTGCTTCTATTACTACCACCGCTATTACTAGTAACTAGCAGGTAAGCAAACCAATCAGCCAGCCAACCACCTTGTGGACACTTCCCTCTCGAGTCTCGGGTCGCTGCTTCTGCTTCTGCCCTTCTGTTTCTACCGCTCGACGTCCGATCTCACGAGTCTCCCGTCCACTTCCCCGTCCGTTGTTGCGCATTGACCTTGGACCCACAACCACGAACGTCTCGCTTCTGCTCTTGTCTCTGGTAGTGTCTCCAATTGACGACCAGCCAGCTCTCTTCGCTGCATCAGATCCCTTTCCATCCCTCCCCCTTCCTGCCTCAACTTCTCATCCTGCTGCTTCCCCTCCTGCTCTTCCTATTCATCATCCCGTCCGCCATCATCTGCTCCCTGCTCACTTGAGCGAATCTATCGCTGCGGTCGCTTTATTACAGATCTTGTCCCCCCTTCTGCCGCTCGCTGTGTGCGGCATCCGTTCCTTTCCTACCGCCTTGACACAAACCGGCCCATTACCATCGATCACGCATTGTGGTTATTGCGTGCTCTGAGGCACTGTATACAAGAACAAAAGTGGCCATTCAGGCTTTAGCTCCAGTCCACAACTGCGCCGGCAGCCATTCTTCGGTGTCGCATCCTCCTCCGCCATGGTCATGTACCCAGCTGAATATAATGTTGTCTATGTTGATCGTCGGGCCCGTGAGGATAGAATACAACTCCGGGAAGATTTTCTGCCGTCACCCATCTCTTCTGGCCCCGAGTCTTATGACGGGAGCGATGGCATCCAAGATGAACACGAGGAGGTGATCCAAAATTTGCAGTGCTTGCTTTCTGTTTTTAGTTCTGGTATGTTTTTTTTTTTTTTTTTTTTATTTCCTGCGGTAGCGGTATATATTGCTGGTCAAAGAGTTTGGTAGACTGATTCTCAAATTAGTTTCTATTTGTGTCTCTGGTCCCTCATGCATATCATTACTTTCCGATGTGGATAAGAATGATCCAACACCCACGTTGGTCCTGCTGGATATTCCCTGGCAACCACAGCCCGGTGAAGAAATTGGTAGTCACGAAGGGAGACACGATTCTGGAGTAGCCGCTGGCCCTGCTGACAGGCTTTACGGTCTTCCTCTACTCAAATTTATTTGCGTCGAGATTGAGAATAAGCGCATGTCAGGGTTGGTTGTGCCTATCGTGTTCTTAACTAACAGCGATGGCTCAGTTGTCAACGGATCGCATAATAATGGACAGCCATACTGGAATAACGAAAAAGAAGGTGTCTTTGAAGGGCGAGAGTTGGAGTGTATCGACTATGGAGCTGTGGATGTTTTCACAAGCCCTATACCAAAATATAAGGCCAAGGCTTTGTATGTGCATTGTCATCGTGCTAGGAGGAATATTCAAAAATCAAGAAAGGTCTCATGGGTTGGAGTGGATGAACGCGTGGATGAGCAAAAACCTGCACGGGAAACAAGTGAATACGCTTATTTGAGAGAGAAAATGTTTGCCAACCTAGTGAAAAGACTTTTGATGGGATCTATTCGCTGATCATCACGCTAGGGTATCGGAGCTAATGATGGATATTTGCAAACCAAAGAAAACGGTATTTATCCACCGTGGAAAGTATGCTCTCAAAGTCTCGTACAGCCTCCGATCACTAGCTCACCTTAATTAGTCAACCAAGGATATCCACTGCCCGGGGTGAAGTGGTCAGAAAAGCTATCGGCAGCTGGTGCTTTTCTGCACATGATTTTACCGATGAAGAGCTTGTCTATTCTGCCCTACTGATGCTCGAACATGCTCTTCAGATGCCCGAGGTCGAGGAATACAAACTTCCTACGGGTAGGTTATTCTCCTAGAGAGAACTAAGTATATACCCGCTAAGTACCCGCTTGTTTAGATCAGATTATGGACTTCTTAATCGCATGCCGCGCTTCATATAACCCAAAGGTTCCCTATCATAACTTTAGGCACGTCGTAGACGTCCTTCAGGCCGTTTTCTACTTTCTGCTACAGCTGAAAGCTCTGCCACCATTCACATCTGACAACTCGGCTCCCAGAGGCTCTACAACTCTAAATTCTTTAAGCAAAATCCTCACACCACTTGATGCTCTAACTCTGCTCGTAGTTGCCATTGGCCACGACGTAGGTCATCCTGGTGTTAATAACGCCTTTTTGGTCACCCTCAAGGCGCCACTTGCGCAAGTATACAATGACCGATCTGTACTGGAGTCCTTCCACTGTGCAGCTTTCTCGCAGGTTTTGAGAAAGTACTGGCCGAAGTGTCTAGAACTGAGGAAGGCAATGATTGATATGATTCTGGCGACTGACATGGGCCTTCACTTTGAATACATGGGGAAGTTGGATAAGATGAAGAAGATGTTCGAGAATGATGGAGGCTCGGAATCTTGGGAGGATAAGATAATCACTGAGCATAAAACCCTGATTTGTGCTCTTCTGATAAAGTGCGCAGATATTAGTAACGTGGTTAGTTGATCATCCTGGAATCTCTTTTTCAGTCAAGCAGTGATATCATACTGACTTTACAAGGCTCGGGTTCATGAATGTTCAGCGCAATGGGCAACCATCTTAATTGATGAGTTCTCCAGACAAGCTTCGATGGAAACCGACCTCAAAATACCTACGTCACTTGTTGTCCCACCGGTAACTGGATCAGTGCTTGCTCTAGCAAAATCACAAGTGGGCTTCATGAGTCTTTTCGCGGTGCCGCTGTTCCAACAACTGTCGGAAGTTCTGCCAGAAATGCAATTCAGCGTAGACGTGTTGAAGGAGAATAAATCAAAATGGGCAGCGAAGATTGAAGCATTTACTGCGAATCCTGACGGCAAGATGGGTGGAAATGGTTCATCTAAGCAATTTCTCATCGCAGATTCGAAGAATTCACTCGATGAAGGTGGCAATAGAAATGGAAGTGCTATAGGCTTTGATAAGCCAAGGAACAACTCAACGACGCATCAGCAATCTGTGCTAGGACCAGTTCTCATGGAGTCCGATCATCATGTTTACAGTTGTGTATCATCTCGGCTTGATTCACACAAATCAGTCCAACAATCGTTGACACCAGAGTCGGCTGAACACTCTAGAGTCAAAGTTGTTGTAACACAGCCAAAGCAAATATCGACAACCAACGGAAACGCCCTTAAGCCCTCAGGTGAGAAAAGGCCAACCTATCAGCACTCCTCTGAGCATTTGTCTGCACAGAAGCCAACCGAGTCAACAGTTCTAGACAGACCACGGTCATCACCTCCAGATCTAGGAGACACGAGTGATCACTCGTGTACCAAAGGATGTTGTGGAACAACAAACGTTGTTGTTACCAATACTGTTGAGCGCCGTCCTTCAAGCTTCTTCAAAAAGGTCAAGAGCTGGCGGAGCAGGAGGAAAGATCACAGTAGTGACGCTTGACTACATGGTCGGAAAGATGAAGAAGTTGATGATATTGGCCGAAGCAACGATCAGATATGGGATCAAAAGGCGGGGAATGTACAAGAAACAGCCGTTGTTGAAGCCACCTCTGATGGCAAACCAGAACCACAATTGGAAACAACGGCTGGTCCCATGGTTACATTTGGGAATAGGAGCATACGGTTAGGGCTAAAAAAGAGAAAAAGTTTTCATTGTTTTTAAAGTTTAGACTGTCTGGGAATGGGAGGGTGTTTTTTGCTGCTTCAAGGCTTTGTTCCCGTCTTATTTCTTATCGGGGTTTCGGGTCCTTTCTCCTATGACACATTTCTTTATTTTCCTCTTTCGGACGGGTCCATTATTTTTCTGCGTTTCTGGTTAGGCTTTTCATCCGGATTTTCGATATCTGCATTTTCAGTTTCATTCTATTCTTTTTATGGGCTTTCTTTTCTTTTCTACCCTTATGTTCTTGACCACTTGTCGACTGGTTGGCGTTTTTCTTGAGTTTTCACATTTGTATGATTGGGTTTTTTTCCTCTTTCGTTTCCTGGTTTCTCTGGTTAGCGTTTACTGTACCTAGCCGTGTGCACCCATGATAATGCTTTCCTAGAAGGAGGGAGGAAGTGAAACATTTGTAGTCTAACCTCCTTAGCTTTTGATCTCTTATTTGCTTTGTACCTATGGATACTTCACCTTGATTCTTGATGTTTCTTTCTTGGGAGGTGTAAGTGTGATGGTGAAGCGTATATACTTTTTTTTCCTTTCCAAATTATCGTTGCTCGGGTCTGTGTGGTGTAGGTGTTTCGTAGCTTTATCGGTTTGGGTCACTGGTCTGTTTGGGGGTGCGAATAGATTTTTTTTATTTTTATTATTTTTATTTTAAATACATCATGGGTTTAGTCTACATACAAATAGTGGAAATCGTAGATATCAGTGGCAGGTTTTGACTTGGGGTCCGTTCACTGGAGTTGTTTTATAAAACGCCAGAAGGTCCGTATTAGACTAATATACATGAACGTACCTCGTTAGCTCGAACTATTAGAGCTTATTTTTACCATCCTCTCGTCCCTGCTTCCGGTTTCGTCTAACTAGGATACTATGTGAGAAGTCAGCGAGTGATTTACTATGAATCTGTGCAACCGTATCTGACTAGTGACTATAATGGAGATGAAGCTTTCTGCTGTATATTATCATGGATATATATAATTACAATATCTCCCCGTATACACCTATTTCGAGCGCTCCAATCAAAATGCCAGTGACAAAAGAAAATATAATCAAATAGACAACTCCAAGGGACTATAACTATAAAACAACCAATAAAGACGAAATGTAGATTCAAAGTCTCAACAAAAAAAACATTTAGGGTAATCGGGGTAGGTATACCAAGGGTATCAGGGGGGTTTTGAGGTGATGCTGATAGTAGAGAGGGCAAAAGGGCAAAACCAAGTTCACGGCATAGTACCAGTCACACCTCCAATAGCACCAGCTTGAAATTTTTCTGTTCCCACTGAATTGCTTACTGTCCCCCCTTCGCCTGCCGTCTCCTCGTAAGCCACTCCCACCTCTCTGCTATCTTCCACTTCTTCATCACTCGTAGTGCTGCTCCCAGTAAACTCCTCTGAATCATCGAAGAATACTCTCCCTTGGTTCTCAATTTCTTTAAATTTATCACTGAAACTATTTCTCCTTCCTCCCGCGCCGAGGCTCTTCGGTTTTGCTCTATCTGTATTAAGGTCCCGCTGCCCATCACCAAAGGAACTACTGCCATTCCATTTGGAAAACCATGATGAGAACCGTGCATTTGGGCTTTCTGTATCTCGAGTTATTTCCCCATTTTCCGAAACTGCCCTTTTCAGTAATTGTGAAGGAGGGCCGTACTGAAAGCCCCGCTTCCGGAGTCTTCCATTATTCATATCGTTATGCTTATTCGCTGGTAGCGTAAGTTCCGGCTCAGTATTCTTGTTGCGTGTCATCTGTCGTCCCCTATCCACTAACCTCTCGATCCGTAGTCTATTCGAAACGAATTTTAGCTTCGGAAACGTACACCTCTGTCCGACAATAAGCATATTCGCCAGTCGCTCCTCACTTGGGTCAGACAAAATGAAACGGAGCTCAGTAACGTTTGTCTTAGGCCAGATGGTAATATTTCCATCGAATTTCTGTAGAAATACACTACTCCAATCTTGGCTCAATGGCCTAGGTAGCAGCTCGAGATGCCGGAGGACTTTAAGCCATTTTGCCATGTCTAGTTTGAGGTATTGTTCCATCGCGCTCCCGAGAAACCCTCCTCGCCATCCTTTGCCCTTGCGGTGTGTGACGGGCCGGCCGACGGATCCGCGGGAGGAAAAGAAAAACACAGATACATGAGGGTTTACTTGACTCACGATGCTGAAATTTACATTAAAATGGGAATTCAGCGCCTTGAGCGGGATATCGGTGCGAAGAGAACCATCTTTCCATTTATGACCGAAAGAGAATGGTGCGATAGTGCCAGACTTTGTTTTAGTCATCAGCACAACGGGATTCAGTATACCTGGAACTGCGGCCGAAGCGAGAACAGCAGAGAATATACAGCAATCCGGGGCTGTGAGGTAGTTAAGAAGTAATGATGGTGAATGTGGGTCGGAAGGGATGCAGGAAATATTGAGGATCCTCCCTGTACGCTCATACGCCTCCTTGAAAGTCATGCTTCCTCTTGTGAACCAACAGCATCTCTGTGCCCAGTCAACACTGTCAAAGCGTGCACCAGTCCTCCACCAGCGTTTCAGCCATGTCCATGTCTCGTCTTGACAGGCTGTAATTTTGTTTGCTAGTTTTGGTACAAGTAGCTGCTTTAATTCTATGTTTGTTCTCGTACATACTAGGGCGGCTACTAATGCACCACCAGAAGTGCCAGTGATAACCGTAGGTAGGAGATCGGCGTCGAGATGAGCTTTAACAACACCAAAGTGGTAGTAACTAGATTTTCGAGTTAGCATTTAAATTTGAGGCAGCGCACTCGAGTACACATACGCAAAAGAAGCACCTCCAGATAGACACAACGCCGTACGCCCATAATTACTAGATAGGTGTTTAAACAGTATCCTCTTATCCTCCATGCCCAAAGAATCTGTTTCTATAAGAAACTTCAAACTTTTTTCAACTGCACACTTTGTCAGAAAATCACTAGTTTTAGTAGGAATCTAGAGATATCATACCCTCCTCAATAAAGTCTTGTACTCTTTCCTTTGTCCCATAGTAAGTCTGAGAGTATAGCCTAAAGCTCTCGATGCCCCCAAAATTACTCTTAACGCAGAGCTCCACAAGGTACCTCAACTCATCAACAGCTGCCATACCCTTCACATTTTTGTCTCCATCTACTTCTACCGATCCTTTCCGTGCCTCCTCCTCAGCTCGCTGACGAATTTTAGACATGTCTCCAGCGACCTTCTTGATGGTTTTGTAATCATAATATGCAAACGCTTCATCGGATTTCCAGGAATCGGCGCCAAGATATGTATCTAGCTCTTTTGCAGCAGTTTTCCAGTCCTCATAGCTAGTCGCTGATCGTAGTTTCCTCCGTAGTTTCTCGCGACGCCCGCGCCAAGTAACCCAGTATTCATACTGTGAAATATAGAATCTAGTCAAGACATACAGAATCCTAAATCCATCCTACATTAGTAAACCACCCTTCCACCCAGCAAGACTAATATCTCGGGAGAAGGGAGCTCTTACGACAGTATCGAAATCCAAGTAAACACAACCCCCAACATTGGCCATTTGAAAATTTTGTAGCCAAATCCTTCCCTCGTCTCATCCTTCCCTCTTCTTGGCCGTTTTTTCGCGGATGGTTTCTTCCGCCGGATCCGCTGGCGGACAGGACGCCAGTCGTTTAGCGCGGTGATAAAATCATCTTCGGGGGCATCTGGGGCATTGACGGCACGAGCAAAGGCAGCGAGGTCTGTAGTGATGGAGAAAGGTGTTAGAAAGGTGTTCCTTTGGTCTTTTCAGGGTTCTAGATACTGTTGTGGGGGGTTAGGACTTACCATCTGGGTTGATGAAGTTTGTGTCGATATCTGGTAGAGCTTCGCGTTGACTGGGGGATGCCATAATATATTGTCTATTTTCTACCTATCTACGATGTAGTGAAAGTGATGGTGAAGAGTTTGATGTTTATGTTCCGGTGAGGGTTGTGCAGACTTGAGATGTCTACTTTGGCTATTGGCGTGACGTTGGTGGGATGCTGGAAGGCATGTGGCGAAAGCTAGGCCAGCGAACACGCGACTAATAGAGTCACGTAGCTGATGCACCTCTTTCTTTTGTTCTTGGACTCAATAGCGAGTGGTTGATATAGATATCTACCTATCTACAGCAGATATGATACTGATGTTCGTAAATGGTAGTACTGATGATTGGTGAAGGTAAGGAGGGGAGGGAACACATGGGGCGGGATCACGGATCGCTGCACACTGCGTCACTGCGTCACTGGCTTGGGGTTGTGGGGTTCATATCCTAGTCTTGCTTTTCGTTGGGGACCAAATTAAACTAAGGGCCCTTTCCGTCTTGGCAAGGTGCCACTTAAACTGGCAGTATAAATCATAGTATCTCACTCGATTTGTGACTTTAAGATAATGCTAGGTCGTTTCCCATTAGTTACCCATGTCACAGCGGCGTTAACGATAGCTTCCCTCTTTTGTATCGGGTTTTGCGCACATAAAAAATAATTTCTATTAGTTATCTGATAAATACTCTATTACACCAAACATTCCCCCCTTACCTCCCATCAAAACCCTCCTGGTGCCAGCCCCCGTGATCTGCTGCCCCCCCTTCACCTGCACCTGCACCAGCCGCAGCCACAGCCACAGCCATGCTCTCACCTGCCATTCCAGTAAGGTGCTTTTCAACCTCTGTCGTTCCCGCATAATATAACATCGAAAACACGAGAAAATGTAGTAACACGCAATATCCCGCAAATAAATTCCTGCTTGTCCTATTCGCTAGTACAACTCTAGTCAGTGAGTATATAATTCTCTCTGCTAACCCCATGCGATGAAATGCCCTCGCAGACTCTCGCCCCCTAAAGGCTTCGAACGGTGATATATTTGCTTCGTACGCTTGTCTATACCGGTCGATCGAAAGTCCTCCAGAGTTATTTGATGCATGTAAGGTCGACGCTGGATTTGAGTTTGCTCCGAATCCAGAACTCGAACCAGCCGTACCAATGGTAACTGGCTGGCGGGAGTACGAAGAAATATATCGGGTCTTCTCGTAGAGCTGAAGGTTGTCTTTCTGCAATGATGCTACTTCTTGGCGTAGGTTGGAAATGGTTCCGTGGGCTCGAGAAAGATCATCTTCGAGCTGTTGATTCTTCTGCTTGAACCTATCACGTTGGGCTGTAACCATTGGTAAGATACCACTACCTCCACCATAGCCTTCGTTTTCGCCTGCCCTGAGGCCTGCCAGGGAGACGTGTGATGCTGAATAGGGTACAACACCGGAAATAATAGATGATGTCGGGGAAATCCGTCGTGAGGACCCATGCGTCATTGATTGGGCCGAGGGATACCGAGAAACGTAGGTTCCTGCGACAGAAAGAGCTGACGAATGTTGAGTTTCTTGCTGGAATTTCAAGAGATCGTTCTCTAGTTTTTCATTCAATGAACGTGCCGAGACTAGCTCAGAGGTTGTAGAATCTAACGTCTGTTGGAGGTTCCGGAGGCGGTTAGAGAGCTCATCATGGGAAACTCGTAGTACTGTTAGGTCACTTCCAAGTTTCTTGTTCCGTGCGAGTAACATCTGCTCTAGTGTTTCTTTCCCGCCTTTTACTCTCCTTAACACCCCGCTTTCATCACCATCTGCAGTCCCAGTCTTTGAAAAATCTAGAAAATCGTCACCATCCTCATCATCGCCGGTCGAAAACTCAATTGACTGTCAAGATCAGCGCCCAGCTCATGAATGACAACTTCCGCGACTACTTTGGCGGTTTGGTTATCAATTATTAGGAAGCGAACTAGTTCACAAACCTTTAATATTTCCAGCTCTCTCCGCACCTCTTCATAATCACCCCATTTCACCATCTTCTCCTTTAGAGTGTCCTTATCTTTCTTTAGGCCTTCGACAGTCCTCTCTAGTCCCCTGATCTTTCTCTCCCACTCTTTCTTTTCATTTTCTGCCTGAATATTGACATTCTCCACTCTCTTCAATAATGTAGCATTTTCTCCTTGGAGCCTAGCTATTAGTGGATCCTCTTCCTTCTCAATATTACCACTAATAGCGGCTGCATGCCCATCTTGACTTTGGGCGTTCGCAAGCTCAAGCCTTAATTGTTCATTCCGTCCCTCTACTTCTGTCAACCTCAAGGTAGTCCTCTCTAGGTCTCTCGAGAGAATTTCAAACTCTGCCATCCTTTCCTTAGCCAAACCATCTTCTTCGGCCCCACCAGCATTCCGAGGTCCCATCCGCTGCGATACCTCATAACTAGCCCTTATTTCTTTCAGTACGCTCTCCTGGTGCTCCAGTTTCTCCATAAGAGCTTTCTCCTTCCCTTCCCAGTTTCTCGTCTTCTCGTCTATAACACCTCTCCAGACATCCTCTGCCTTCTTCACATCTTCTTCTTTTTCATGTTTCAATCTTTCAATCTCCTTATTCTTGACCGCTAGAGATGCCTCCAAGTTTGCTATCTGGCTCGAGAGGCGTGCGACGGTGGAGTTCAGCGAGGTATTTTCCCTTGTTAAAGCCTGCATATCGGAGAGTGATAGGAGTGAGTCAATTGTTGCCTCTAGGAGGGGATATGGATCCGGCGCCTCGGATAAAGATTGGTAGAGGCTAAGGAAAGCATTTTCAGTTGCTTTTTTTGAAGTTGTTAGGTGGTCAATGAATGTTTGGTATGCTATAGAGATATTAGTAGTCAATCTCGGAGCATAGGTGGGTTCATAATCTACTCACACTTTAGCAGACCTTTCCACTCCTCCTTCCTAGCATCCTCGCCGAGCCTTTTAAACTCCTTCGTCTTTTGTGCCAGCTCTTTGCGCTCAACCAAGTTATCTTTTTGACTGCTTACTATATCGGTAGCCGTAGTGTCGAGAGACTTCTGTAGTGTCGAGAGGTCAATACCTGTCCACCATATTCTGTCAGAGCTGACTTTCGTATCAAGAAAATAAAAGACCCTTACTTCTCCAGGCCGCTATAGCCGACTGGAATGCGCTTGTTTGTGGTGACGCCTCCGGCTTCTCACTATCCCAAGATCTCCGCAAATTCCCATTTAGGTCCCCTGATGGTCTTCCATCGCCGCTGTTTCTATCTTCTAATGATGCCATTGGGATTTTTGCGATTCGAGTTTTGCTATCCCGTGCTTCCCTGTTAAGTCGAGTTAGGGGGTTGTGAGAATGGTTGGATAGCTATGCCAGCAAGCTGTTGATAGGGTAGCGGTAGTAGGTGTATTGAAATCTAGAATCAGAGCTACAGGTGGTGGGCGCCAGGAACCAGATGTCGTCGTTTCAATCTGAACACGGAGCATGATCATCAGTGTCCGGCAGCTCTCACCGCCAAGCTTATTCAAGATCACATGATAATAACCAGATAGGGTTGTAGCTCGTGCTGAGATATACGCCTACTATAGAAACCTGCCTGTTTGGTACTTGACAGCTGCAGCCAGATATAAGTACACACTTACCGAGCCTCAACTTTTTATAGCTACCGATAGGTATTTCCAATAAACAACCTCCGCCCCCTCCTCTTCTTAACTGCAAAGAAAAAAAATATCGTATAGTGAAAAGCGGTTCTTGTATCTATTTGCGTTATTTTTTTATCTCGGGAAGCTGTCCGAGATGCAGTTGCATTTTTAATAATAATTATTTGTACACACTTTAACCCCCTTTCTATTCTCCCCATCTATGAATGTTTGTGTGTGTGTGTGCGTGTGTGTGTGCATGTGTGTGCGTGCGTGCATGTGTGTGCGTGTGCGTGTGCACGTGTATATGTACCAGCTCGATTCAGCTCTCTATAAGGACTTGATCTGGCGTCGAGTATTATCCCTTAAACCGTCACACACAACCGTTTGAGACCGGTATTTAAATGATATACCCCAACCACAACACCTCTAGATATTATAGAAATTATGCTAGAATATTTATACTACATAAACTAAACTATTATCATTATAAATTCAATGGGTTATATAGCTAGTGGTTGGGTAGTAAGGCTGGAAAATCGGAGGCTGTGGCAAAGACCGGTCCCGCTCGGGACCGTTGACGGTCTAAGGGATACTAACAAGATGTTCTGTTTCTCGTAGTATAGACGAGAACTTAAACCCCTCCCGGAACCCATCAAGATTATGATATAGGTGCCTCGGCATATGTAATTCCACAAGCACGACCTTTTCTTAGGCCATATTCCCCTTACTACATATCATTTCCATACCGATATTACGATATCAATATATCAATTTACATGTAAGCCTAGATTTTTTAGAGCACAGATGATAATTGGCGACACATGCGTAGTGTGCGACTATCTCATACCCCCCGCCTCTGTGACGGATGCATACCATACCGTTCTTATCTGTTCTTCCTGCAGGGGGGATGGTGGGTCCTCGTCTCTGACCCCGCATATCCCAGATAAAACTGTATAAGCTGTATGGTTTCCCCGAAGATAAACCCGCGTGCGGACCGTAAACTCCTTCGAAATGCTAAGAAACTAAATACGACTTCTCGAGTTTCGAGGATCACGAGAGCAGATTCGTATAACCCCTCATCCACAATAGCGAGCTATCTACGCATTTATACATCCGAGGTGGCCGAGTGGTGCTAGCACATTACCGGTGTCAGCATAACCAAACACGAGCAACCCAAAACCGAACCCTTATCATTGAAAATTTCTGTAATCCGGTGGGATGGCCCTCTGCATTGTTGCATATGCTGTTAGACGGTAGATCCCTGAAGGTCAATGATTAGGGTGCATCGGTGCATGTAGCCCCCCAATTCTTAACATACAGTACATCAAGTATACATGTAAATTCTCACCTAAAGTTCGGTACCGACATACGTATCCAAATACGATTACTATAACTTTGGTAACTTAAGATTTATATATGACTTAGAAGACAGATCTCCTGCCCGAAGATCTATCGGGTAAGGAAGCTGGAAAGTCAAACAAACTTTAACTACATCATGTACCTGTATGCAGATCAGCCCTGCCAAGAGAGCTTATTGGAATGCAGCAGAGCCGCTCCGGCTGGCATTTCTAATCCCAGGACGTGTATCACCATATGATTAGGATCAAATCCTGCTGGGTAATATAGTCTCTGTGTATTTCTAACTAATTTTTGCCTTAGATCTCGAGCAGCTAGCATAGGTTTTAACAGGTCAGGTATTTACAAGACCCGAAGTTTCAATCATCGCTGATCACCCATAGCTATGCCTAACAAATCAGTTAACACGAATCGACCCAAGCGACCCCGCTGATGCCTTCACCAACGGTAAACACCGTATTTAGAATGATTCAGTTACATCAACCGCCCAAAGACATCTCGGGAGATTGCGGAAGATAATACAGCGAGGTCACATGTGCGCTGAATTACCTCAGTCTCTCGTACTGATCACGTATCCAAGGGGAATTATGAGCTACTAACAGTGGCAACGTATTTTGTGACACGGAATGGATGGCGTGCTTGATCAGTAACACAGGAAAACAAAACATTATCAGAAGAAGAAGAAAGTTCATTGATATTCGCCGGAAATTCTTTAATTGTCCCGCCTTCCTATCGTGTATTCATCAATGTACCCTGGGAGCCTTCATACAGGGAGCTGTTTCTCAACATATAGAAGTAAAGGAGCGTAATCACGACTAGCCTACTTATAAGTTACGATCATTAATTATCGACCTATTATTGGTGCCAATATCTTTGCATGTAGGGCCTTAGGTGAGTGACGGTTAATGCGCCTCTCGCGAATAGTTTTAGTGTTATACCTCTCGGGTCTTATAGCCTAGAAGCAACTGAAAAATCCTGGTGATCTTTGGTTTTTCCCAGGGTCCCTTCTCTCTTCTAAGATTCAGGAATCTTTCGGGATATTTGGCCAAAAAAGCAACTAATAACTATGTGGTGCATCTATTAATTATCACGCGATACCGTATCTACGATGTGCACCACAATGGTTCTCTAAATTACTGGTACGCTTTGAGCGTTTACGATTTTTTAAGGGGTTCCAGAAGAATATTTAGTGTTACATGGCGGTTTTTTCGCGTTATAGTTTTGTGATACGTTTGTATTTACGGATGGGCACTGAGACAATTTTAAATGAATATATGCCCATCATCCTACTGATCGGAGCAGGCATGCTCGCCCGTTAAGGCACAGCATAGTCTCAAACTCACTAAATATGTACCTGCATTCTACTTTCCGATCTTTGTGCCTTTAATTGATCGTCGCGTAGGTGTCGGCAACCAGTGTCGGCAAACGTTTTAAACTTGCACGTATCCCCCAGATTGACCGGCTAGCTATCTTTAGCACAACCCAATAGAAAAAGGTTTCCGTCAAGCTTAATCCCAATAATCCAACATCTACTATATAAACTTATAGCTATAATGATTGGATCATGCCGTATCACTCGGGAATGTCCGTGAATTTGCTTTACTTCTCTACTATTGGCGATATGGGTATATCTTCTAGGAAGATTTCTAGTTACACGCGCTATTGGGCTTACAATGGTGGTAGAGGGCGTTTGTGGAGGTGTCTAAGTTATCCATCTACTAAAAGCCTCGGGGCGATAAGACCCGAACGCTTCTTTGATAATACATCGGGGGCTTTCGGTATTGCAATTTGAATTAGCCATGGGGTGCTCTAGAACACCCTTAGATTGTTTCCTCTGGAACTTGCGCCGCGTGATTATTTAGACATTTATAGTTAGAAAGAGTAAGATATTCCTATGACACATCTAGTGCTGGCAGAAAGTGATATGGAGGAGAAGTGAGAAGGGTGAGGAGAGGAGAAGAGAAGGAAACCTCTTTTCGTCGCATTTTGTAATTGGAGAAGATCTTGGATTGCGAATTAGATACGCCTATCATTTAACATCCTGCATTGTAGCAGGTATATTAGCTGTGCATGCTTCAAAGATTGTTCGATGCATTACACGTACATACACGTATAGAAGAGTGGTCTGTCCAGTCGAAATAATCTTCTCTATTACTCGACCAATACCTATTTCCCCTCAGTGTCCGTGCTGATGGTGGTGGCTCTAAAAGGGAGTAGAAGAAAGAAAGCACAACCGAAAATGAGTCGATAACAGAAGAGGAGAAGTTTACAAAAGCTCAAGCTGCGGGGCAACCACAAACAAACATTACTCTCGTATTTAGCCGGCCGCCACAAAAAAAAATCCCTAACCCATTCAAATTCATAGCATCCGTCAAGCACGTACATAGGCATGCATCTGCCACCTGCCCACCACAATAAACGGATGATGAGTGATCACGATCCAGGATATGGCGCGCCGTCAGATTAACGGTCAGTGCGCCGTAGAAACGCAGATTCGATACGCAATTGCGGGAGACGCAGGAGAAAACATTGCAAGAGTGATATTTCGTCTTTAAAATCCGACAGTTTTAAAATAAATGTCAATTTGTGGTGTTTGGCTTGCATAGGGGCTAAGGATGGGATGGATGGGTTGATGGGATGGTGTGCGGATAGTGTGGGAGGGAATTATTTTGTTTCTGGGTGGGGTGGTGGGGATGATGTGTGTGTGGAGTGCGGATGTGGGCGTAGGTATGGATGGATGGGTGGATGATCGTCGGTACCACAGATGGTTCGGCTGTGCTATTACAGAAAGCAACTCACGCTATATATCAAAACGTACGTGCATACATACACGTACATATGCCTAGCACATCTGCTTCCTTTTTTCTCTGGTCACCGTATTTCGAGAAGAGAAGAGAAGAGAAGAGGATATGACGTGGCAAAAAATCGGAAAGCTCGAAGGAAAAAATGCAGCGGAAGTCAAGAAATATATCGTACTCCCAGTAAAGCTTATTGTGCGTGGCCTTAAAAATTATAATATGAGCCACTATGGCCAATATTGAACGAGTGACAACGCGTGAAAACATCACTGAAGGTATTAATCACCTATTCGTAAATACTTTGTATAAATCATTTTAATGATTAAAAAAACAAGTAGAAATGCTTGAGTATATTTTTAGGACCTATTGCTTAAATTAAAGTATTTTTATTTGTTATTGGTACCTTAAAATGAATAATTATCTCAGCACCTTATTTCACCGATCATTTTCTGCAAGTAACATGAAATTAGGCTTTATAAACTTGTTCAATTCTGTCAAGCAAAATATTGGCTATGGCTGATGGTCAGCACTAGATCAAATTGTTACACTCGAGAGTCCACAAACCGTGATGCTTCTGGAAGACTAGCATAGGCCTCAACCTCACAGCAGATTCTCCAGATCCACCGATGTTGACACCAACTGTCTTCATTTGTTTCAAGAAGGCGTCTCTACCAGGAGTATCCCAGGCGATAAAGGTGCCACGGTCCTTTCCTCGGAGGTTTTGGATTCTATCAGGGTACTTTGAAGCGAGCTCCTTGAGATTTGAGTAGAGGTATGTACCTGTCTCGGCCTGGTTTCCATAAGAATCCAACAAATACGAGAGAGGTATAAACGGCTGAATGATCCCTTACAGTATTCTTGACTAAATCTAACCTCTGGATCTCCTCGATAATGCCACGGAAGAGAATTGCTCTAACCGGATCACCCATCCAAGTATTGAACTGCCTATAAGGCAGGTTTGGCCTCAACAACTGATTTCCAAAGTAGTATCCCGCTGTCTGTGCCTTCTTGGAGAAAGTCACCATATCAGGTGGCGAATCAAGTTCCCAGTGCTCGTGGGCCCAGAACTTACCCGTAGCGCCTATACCTGTCTGAACCTCGTCGACAATAAACAGGATACCGTGTCTCTTGGTGATCTCCCGGAGACCCTGAAAAAACATTGGTGATGCATGGTTGTCGCCTCCCTCGGATTGGATGGGCTCGATTACAACTGCCGCGATTGGGCAATGCCAGGACTTGATGGTATTCTCAACTTCTGCAAGACAACGCTCCTCTTCTCTCTTGTTCGCCTCAACGTGGTCTTCCAACGGGTATTTTAAGACCGGGAAAGAAGCTTGCGGCCAATTAAATGCAGGGATGTCGAGTTTATGAACTGGCTTGCTCCTGGTAGTACTCAAGCTTCCGAAAAGTCTTCCGTGGAATGCCTTCTTGAAGCTCATAATGGCAAGTTCTGGGGACCCCGGGGATTGGTTCTTCATTGCGCTCTCAATTTCTTGGGTAGTAAATTCGACACCTTCTCCACGCTCGATGCGGCGTCTATACATAAATGCAGCCTTATACGATGTCTCGATGGCATCGGATCCAGCCATACCAGTAAAAACTTGGTTCAAACCCTTAGGGGCAACGGAGAGAATCCCACTCTTCAAGATGGAAGCCCAGTCCCCGGGTGGGAAGTTACCGAGCGCTGGGCGATTAACTATGAAATTGATCGACTCTGGAGAAGAAGCAGTAGCATGGAGGTGTGGGTTGTTGTAGCCAACCGGAATAGAAGCAATCTGGGAGTAGCTATCGATACGTCAGCCAACCGGGAAAAATCAAAACGCACTTTCTTGATGCACAGAGAACTGACACGTCCAACAACATCTAGATATAATCCATAGGACCGGTTAGCAAGCGGGCGTATTTAGCCATAGGAATAAAACCCCACATTACCGTCCAAATCCGCGATATAATTCCCCACACTCTTCTTGTAATCGCAAATCATGTTCAAGCTTCTTGTATCGAAAACAGAATCCAACTCATCAATTGCCTTCTTCGATATAGGCCCAGGGATGGATGTCGTCACGGAGGGTTTACTCGGCTCATTGTTAAAGTACGGCGAAGCAGCCGAAAGTGTGGCATAAGAATTAAGAGGGGATGGGTTTAATTTTTTATGAACAACTCTGGCCGCACGAATTCCCGAAGGAACGGAACGATGAAGCAATGAAGTCATGCTTCACGAAGGATGAGAAACACGGAGGTGAGTTGGTATGAAGCGAAAGCGACCGGGGGTGAGATAAGACTGAGAGGATATATGATGATAAATTTGAAATTGATGTGGTGGAGTGGAAGAAGAAATAGGAAGAGGGGCCACGACACTTTAGCAGACCCGGGAACCTGGTGATGTTGAGATCATGCCATACGTGGGGACGTTGTAGAGGCGCGGAGGTTATCGTTATCGGTTAGCCAAGGCTCTCGGCTTTCACGATCCCTGGGACCAACGGGTGCCCCTGCTAGTCTCTCCGTGTGGAGGTGCCGCGCTTTTCTTATGTGAGCCCCACCCAACGTCTGCCCGTAAAAATACCTACATGTACACAAACCCGTAGAGCATGGAACTGACCGAATAAGCTTTAATACATGATTGTCTTCTCTATTCCCCCGCTTATCCTCGGCTGTCGGCCCGTATGGTTATATGCGTTTGATAAATCTCGATTGTTATTTCCTGTTAGCAAAACGCTTTCCTGCTTCACTTCAAGAGAGATGTCGAAGATGTAGTTGAAGTACTCTTGGTCGTGATGGAGAAAGTCTTTACAAGAGTTGAGTCTCTTGGTTTCCTTGTGTGACATCCCATTAGTTCTTCGCATCCAGATACTTAACTAGGGGAGCGTGGGGGGGTTTGTTTGAGAACGGAGAGCTACAGGCTACAGCACGTAGCGGCAGCAAGTGGTGTGCTACCTCCCGCAGATTGTTTGTATCCCCATCGGCCCCATCTCTTTGCACGGGAGGGGGTGAAATCAGCAGCGGCAGTTAACTCAGCAGCCACTTGCAGATGCTCGGCGATTTCGCGGTCAACGCGTATATATATTCAACTTCCCTTGCGGCTCTGCCTCTCTTGCTTGAGCTTAATCCTCCCCCTCCCTCAATATCCCATCCGAGTTAGGTAGTTTAGACATTGCTAATTTACCCACGAGTAGAGAGCAATGGCTTGGTAATGCACATGCGTCTTTGTGTATCTAGAGATATTCTGCTGTGGACCCCCCCCCCAATTCCCCCCATCCCATGTCACTCGTCCTGTTTCCCGTTTGTTTGTATACTCGGGGATCTACTCGTAAAGATCACTCGGTAACAATCTGCTCACCTTACAGGGCTGTTATCTTCCCGGAACCTTGAGGCTGCCCTGCTGGCCATCAACTTTATTTAATACCTACTTTAAGAGTCAATCACAGTTTTATTCTAAGGGCGGCTTGATGCCTACGCTTATCTGAGAGTGTTTATGTCGAGAAAGGCCTTAGGTGTCGACTTCGTTCCATAAAAAGAAACAAAGGGGCAAAGCAAAAGAGGCTAACGGAGCCCAGCGACAGTTGGTTCTTGAACCCGTCGGGCTGGTTGGAAAGAGATGCTCTTGTTTATTACTCCCACTGTGCATCCTTTGCCTTTGCAGCAGGTCGTGGGTGGAGCCTGCAACGGTGCTTGCCTGTAGTTCCCCGTAGTGATTTCCCATCTGGGCCACATCTTTATCCGTGCCAGAGCAGAGCCAGAGTAGAGTCAGAGCGTACAAAGGATGCTACCAGAGCGTGGTTGCTGCAGCGAAGGGGGATCCTATGCATCTCCAGAGGCCGGTGAATCGCGCGGTGGAGACGTTTAGGGAAGAATAGAAAGAGATTTACTGCTCTATCCCCTCATACTCTTTCCCTAAACTGCTCTATTTTCTATACAGATTTTTTCTTTTCTTTTTCCTTTTTCTATACATTTTTCTTTTCTTTTTCTCTCTGCTCTCTCTCTCTCTTTTTTTTTTTTGGCCCTTCTCTCTATCCCATTTCTCCGCCGCCCACCCCCCTTCTCTTTCTAGCCCCTACTCGAGCCAAAAGCCAACCCACACCACCACACACCCAACCAAAATCCTTTCCACCACCACTACCACCACCACCGCAACCACCACCACTACCGTCACTCATAATAACACTGCGGCCGTGCAACTCACTCACCTACCCTGCCCTATCTCCTCATAACAGTTCACTGATCTTCTCCGCCGTGAATCCATCTTCCTTCTCCACCACCAGCCCCCGCCAAACTCCCAAGCATCCCTCTGTTGCTTAGCTTTCTCTGTCGCATCGTCAGTCGTAACAAGCCGCCTCACTTTTTCGCCGCTATCGTTCATACTTGCCCCCCCCCGTTGTCGATTCCTGTTACCATCCTGCTGTATCCGGTCCCTCAAACACTCTACTCCATAACACAACACAGCCTTGCTCTCCTTGTCCCTCTGTCCCCGGCCTCTAACGACCATCTGAATCCACATAACCCCTCTGCTATCTATCTTCCATCGCCAGAATCACAATCACCCATCGTCTCGATAGTTGACAGTAGCTAGTAGCCACATCTTCTTATCAGCGAAATAACAAAAGACAAAGCCGGTGTAGATTTTCTTTGCGTGTCTTTCTTCCCTCCTACTTTACCCTCTCCCGGGTTTTCTCACCCACAAACAAGAGCCCCTGCGTATTGCAAAGAAAATTTGCCCGCTAGCAACTGCATAGGAGCGCAAAGCCACTCCGCGCTCGACGGTCCCGTCAAAGAAATACTTTATCTTGTAAAAACCTCTGACAACAACCAGGTACGTACTTCCCCATTGTTTATCTTCGCCGTCGCCATCGCTGTCAGAATCCGCTTGCGCATCGGGTCAACAAAAAGGACAAAGTATAGGCTAACCCGAAACGCGTGATATTTAGATCCGAGCTCCCAGCAGACCTAACTCCCGGTTCCTGTTCCTTTAAACTTTCTTCCCTTCGCCCTTTTTTTTCTTCTTTTCTTTTCTTTCCCCCCCCCCATCCCTCACCCCGCTTGTTTGCATACAATGGCGGACCAAACCGAGGTCGATTTGGACTCTATCATCGACAGACTGTTAGAGGTCCGTGGTAGCCGCCCCGGGAAGCAGGTCCAACTGCTTGAGGCCGAGATCCGCTACTTGTGCACCAAGGCTAGAGAAATTTTTATTTCACAGCCCATTCTCCTTGAACTAGAGGCACCCATCAAGGTATGATACATTGTTGCCTCATAATGCCGATTTTCAGCGGCCATAGTGGTCTCGGCAGTGAATTGCTGATATATGATTCTCACATACAGATCTGTGGAGACATTCATGGCCAATATTATGACCTTCTTAGACTGTTCGAGTATGGTGGCTTCCCTCCAGAAGCCAATTATCTCTTCCTTGGTGATTATGTCGATCGAGGCAAGCAGTCTTTGGAGACTATTTGTCTCCTTTTAGCCTACAAGATTAAGTATCCCGAGAATTTCTTCATTCTACGCGGTAACCACGAGTGTGCCTCTATCAATCGTATCTACGGTTTCTACGATGAGTGTAAAAGACGATACAATATCAAGCTATGGAAGACTTTTACCGACTGCTTTAACTGTCTCCCTATCGCTGCTATCATCGACGAGAAGATTTTTACTATGCATGGCGGATTATCCCCAGATCTCAACTCCATGGAGCAGATTCGTAGGGTTATGAGACCCACTGATGTAACAACCCCTCCCCCCTAGGAAGAGAAGAAAAAACGCCCTAGATGGCATATATCTAGGGTCCTCATCTAACTATCACCTTGAAACTAGATTCCCGATTGCGGTCTTCTTTGCGATCTCCTATGGTCAGACCCTGATAAGGACATCACTGGCTGGAGCGAGAATGACCGTGGTGTTTCATTCACTTTTGGTCCAGATGTTGTTTCTAGATTTCTCCAGAAGCACGACATGGACCTGATTTGCCGCGCGCATCAAGTTGTTGAAGACGGATATGAGTTCTTCTCCAAGAGACAACTCGTCACATTGTTCTCAGCACCTAATTATTGTGGTGAATTCGACAATGCTGGGGCTATGATGAGTGTCGATGAAAGTTTGCTCTGCTCATTCCAGGTATGTGCTAAAAGATTTCCCGGGCAGATCACAAGCGTAGAAGAGTTACCCGCTATGACCTGTCACTTAGTCTCGATCCTAATCCTTGTGTCACTTAGATTTTGAAACCGGCCGAAAAGAAGCAGAAATACGTTTATGGTGGCATGGGTGCGGGTAGGCCAGTTACTCCTCCCAGGAAACAGAAAAAGAAGTGAATCAGTGCTTGATTTCTTTGCTCCAAGTCAGCGTTGGCTGTAAAAGGTCTACGGTGATATTGAAAATGTGTGGGGATGGTCGGGGTCCGGTACGCTTGCTAGAGATTTTAATTGGGGGCTTCTCTCTTACTTTAAGGAAAAATCATTCAAGAAGAAAGGGGCTAGGAATAAGTTGAGGTTCAAAATGGGGAAGTGGGGTCTGCATATTTTTTCTTGATCCTGACGAACCCTATTCTTCTATGAATGGTTGCTGTCGTGTTTTGTGTTTGTGTTTGAAGAAATGAAATGGTATATCGGTGGATAAAGCTATGTGCAGCAACAATGTGGGAATCAGCCATGATAAAGGTGAGATGGTTGGGCAGCTGGTTCTAGGTGCGACTTGTGTACCTGCGCCCTGGAAAATTTACGCATCGATCAAAGCGGCAAGAGCGCAAAAGCCGGGGAAACCTTATCTGTCAAAGAGATATTCATGTGCACTATTCAATATTCTCCTCATTTTTATCATTGCTTTACATGTCACGGCAGGCTTGGAAACGAGAATCGGATTTCTTTCAGTGAAGAAAGAATACTCTTCATTTTACGGATCTCTCAAATCATGAATGCTTGTTTCTAATTGCCATTTTCTTTCCTCCAATAGTTTACTTGTACTTTTTATGTTAGCACGTTCTTTCCGTTTACTGTAGCGATTATTAGTGGGGTTAGATAGCGGGGTATTTTACACACGGGCGGGAAGTTTTTGTTGTAACATCCTAGGTTTTGTTTTCTATTTTTGTCTGTTGACGGCCATATTTTCCACATGCTTTCATTTTCCCCCTTATTCCAGGTAACGCTTTTTACGTCTTTTTAAGTCTTCAGGATGATCATGTCTTATTTATTTTATTATGTCTTAGACTCGTTCCCGCATCATCCATATCATGCTGTGCACCAGAGGATGAGTCTAGGCACAAGACCAATCGTGCCCCCTCTCTATATCCCTTGCGTCTGCGACATTTGGCTAGGTATTTAATAACCCCGTATTGCGTTACTAGCTCTCTATTTCCTCTACCGTAAGACTTTTATCCCTTGGTATGTTTGTCCTCGTGACTTGATTTTGCCCTGACTTGCTTGCGATGTGATTTCGATGGGAAACGTACTCGCACTTCTTTCCGATTTACCTGTGCAGAGCATTTGACACTGAGAGACTGCTCCTGACTATGCACCTGTGGGGGCGCGGGGCGCTGAAGATGACTGGGAAAAACGCGGGGTGTGGCCTTTTTTCCCGATTCCGATTCCGATTTCCGATTTATGATTCCGATGTTTTTCGTCGTTTTGCTTTCACCCTGGATAGTAGATTTTCATGGCCGGGTATTTAGGTAGGTAACTACTCTTTGTACGGGATGAGTTTCCTTGGAACGGGTGAACATGACAACTTGTAATAGTAAGTAGAGAAAAAACCTAGAATGATGTTTATATTTGAGGCTGTGTTTGACCTTGTCTGAAGGGGGGTCTTTTCGATCTTGTTTTGCGATCTCTTGGGTTCGCTTTATCTATGTAGCCTTCTCGGGTTACTTGTTTTAGAACCATCATCTGTTAAAAGATACTTCTTGTGGTACAATGCCGGTTCTGGTAAATCACTTTCCCTTAGCCTCTTTATCGATACCTACCCGTCTTATGTATCTACTACCGATAACAAGTGTGTTTCTGTCAAGGGTCAGTAAAGTTGTCTCTTGGGAGGCTTTCCCTACCCCTTAGGGTAATTACTAGGGAGTCTAGGGACTTATAACGAGGGATCGTAGTTTTGTAAGTGGTGGGATACTATTTTTATCGTTATCGCGGGATCAGTCAAACGCACATTTATGTAGCTAATGAGAGAATGGAAACTTTTTTTCTTTTCAGGTAATGGTATTACACCTTAAGCCGCTGTGAGCAAATTACTGTGTTGATATATTAAGCTATATGTGCCTATCGCGTATTGACGTCTATATCTCAATATTTTCCAGAATATATTCCCACGTGAGACTTTAGCCAAGTCTAGAAGCGGCCGAGGAATAACTCGTGTCTCCTATCGTGGGATTTGTGTCCAGTGTCACCATTCTGTATGCGGCTCCGCATGCACTGGTCCGTGCATATTGCGGGGGAGGGGGAGATATGAGCAGCCTCGGCAGCTTCCGAGAGGGGCTCGTTTCAGAATTCAAACCCCCATGCGGTCAGACCCTGTCGATTGAGAAAGGAGAACAGCATATCTACTCAAGCTCCACAAAAAACATCTTCATGTCCTGCAGTACTCACGGGACGGTCTTCCTAGGTGCCGAATCCCTTCTATATTTCCCCTAACTATATCGTGATTTATGATTCATCGACACTAATATACAGGCTATGAGCTGGGCCTTGGTAAAAACTCTTAGGGGGTGTAAAAAACCTTATGTGTGCTTTTGCTGAACCTGTCAAGCTAATATCATCTTGGACTACAGGCTCTACATGTATTTATGTAAGTACTAGTGGTTCTATCTTAGTAGATCGAACGGAAAGACTCGGAAATGTATAGAGAAAAGAAGAAAAGAAAGAAAGAAGCGATCACGCGCTATTTAGCTGCAACGATGGCCTGAGAATCTAATTAGTAGTTTAGATATAGGCACTTGCCGGATGAATGCCTTGGAGTATGTAGTACCGGTGCCGTTTTTTTTTAATTAGATTTATTAAGGTCTGTTCTGAGTGGGTTAGCTTTTAGTGATAAGAATATAGTATTCCCTTTTTCAATACATAATAGTCTATTCTCAACAGGGCTCGTGATACTTTTTGCAGTATTACTATATAGGAAACGGTAGTGTGGTCCACGAGGCCGAGCATCTCGGGGCCTCGCCTTGAGGTATCGGCCTCGAGGTAAACAATAATAAATTAAAAAAAATATCACAGGCTCTATTAGAAGTATAAGTTAGCTATTCCCACTATAATTTGTCACACTATTTGTGAAAGTACAGGTGCAAGCAATAGAATAATAGTTTGATACTACATACGCCTGTAGGAGGGGGTAAGCCCAACATATATGCCTATGACCTCATATGGATTGACCGCTATTGGCCATTATTTAATAGCTTTTAATTATTACTAAAAATAGTTCTATGTGTCAAGGCTCCTCGAGGTACCTCGAGGCCAGATTCCTAATTCCCAAGGCGAGCCAAAGCCAGATGCCCACAAAGCCGAGGCACCTCGAGACCACCCCCACTACCTCGCCTCGAACGGCCTCGTGGACCACACTAGGAAACGGATAAGACTTTAAAAGTTTCTGCAATTGCTTGAATAGGTTGTTGGTATTAACGGATATTTCCTGCTCAATTGACACAAGAGTGTTCAGATAATGCTCCGGTGTTTACCCAGTAAATTGCAGTTTATCTAATATACAGTAGTGATATGGTACACGGGAGGTAGTATTGTATAGTACGACTAGCGAAGACGCCAAGCCTATTGCCTACGACATGATAATAAAACCCATGATCTTTGGGGCGAGACTAAACGCTGAAGCTCGTAAATAAACTTTAGGGACAAGATTCGCTCGTAGTATTTCTCCGTTATGTGCCCGCTATTTCCCATCCCGACCGAGTGGTACCTTTGATCTCGCGAGATCTAGTATTTAGATAAGGTCTCGATTCTGTGGACCAGTTCTAGTGGTGAAAGTAGCTACCGCCCAGGAATAAAAAAAGGAAAGAAAGTAACTGGGGGACAAAAAATGAGGCATGAAGTGCGGATAACATGTTTTTGGCACCCCGATTCACCACGTTTTTTTAGATGCACGTTCGAACCCCGCCATCCCGCATCTTCACGAACCGATCCCGATGGCATGACTCGATCCGCGGGAATTTAGAAAGAGCTATATAGAGCCTAGGAAATTTTTTTGTTGTTGTATATACTCTAAGCTTGAAACCCCTAAAGCCTTGGTATTCAGGTATGTATCCTAAAACCCCTGTGGCTGGGGTTTAGCAGGTAGATTCTAGTGAGTGATAGCCCGTGATCATCCAATTGATCCTCTATATTTATTGCTGCTCTCAAGATGTTCATACTCTACGTCACTAAAAAGGTGTAGCATAATTAATGAGGTTTTTAGAGCTTTCTTGCAGGAGCTATTGCATAAATTACCACTTAGCCCGAGGGCCGCAGAATTAACGCAGATTTCTTGAACACTCAAGTCGTGTGAACCAAAGATGATATCATACATCATCGTAACGTCGTCTACAAGAAAATTGTGTCCTGTATAAGTAGCAGCTATGGGATAGGCCAATCATCTTGACCCGTTAGGTGTTGCTACTTCAGCGTGTACTAGCCAGATTGCCTGAGTACTACATGTACAGTCGTTCACCTGGTGACGACGAGTACCGCCTGGCGACGAACAGGGGTCATATCTAGTATAATGTAAGCAAAGAAAAAAGCCAAGCTGAGGAGATACTTTGTCGCCTATTGGCTCCAAACCCCCTTGTTCGTTGCCAGACGGTACTCGTCGTCACCGGGTGAACGACTGTACTCACAGTGCCATGTTTAATATTGGTCACGTGCAGCGGCGCGCAACCCTCGCCTTATCCAACCAGGTATTCAAAGTACCATACCCATATATCTACACATATGTCCAAGTATTCCAAACCCGGTGGAAAGATCACTCTTACGAAACTTACCCCTTGCCGATCAACGAGTTATAGATTGGCAAGTGAGAGGAAAGAAGCGGGGATGAAATATGGTAGGGCAATAGGATAGGCTTATTTGGACTCTCTTACATATTCACAGTCCATCACTCGCAAGGTACTGTGAGCCGAGTTTGTTGGTTATTAGCTCTGAATATAAAATGTATCTCGTAGAGATATTTTTGGTCCCTTAAGTCGGCTTTTTTTAATATAGAGATTTAATCCCCCTTATAATCATTTTTTTAGGCTATAAAATATTGACTCCTAATTCCTCTTCAACTTTACAGGGAATCACAACTCCCATGTCGAAACCATATATACCGCCAAAATCTTAAGAATCAGAAGATTTACGGCGATGGTATAGACAACCCACATTCCCAAGCATAGTGACACGCCACCAGATACTCGTACACCAAAATCCACAGACCCGGCCACATAGCTCGGTAAAAAAAACAAAAAAGTCCACCAGTCCACCAATCCCACAAATCAGCAAGAGCCAAAATCATAACTCTGTTCAGTGAATTTGTTAAACCTGCTCTGTAGATATTTGTCATTCGGGGAATCGGGATCTCTTAAACTACCGCATTAACTGGGGAAATCCGTTTTTACACCTTGGGGTCGAGATAAGAAGTGGCGAATCGCCTAACTTGTAAAGGTAGTTACTATCCTAAGTTGGGTAAGCGAAAGGAAGGTGTAGCGAGTGGCGAAAACACTGCTTCTAAACCATTCTCAGTAAGATGTTCGAGCCACACTTTGTTTCCACCTCAAAGTGCAGAAACGGATCTCACTAGTTAATGCGGTATGTAGTGGTTTGCATGAGAGGGATATATATTCCCTCTCCCAAAAATAGCTCATCTGCAAGTAAATAAGCTTAGAGTACATCAAATTGTTAAAGACTTAACTCCAGTTGCTATATCTGCAGCTATATTATCAGGAGCCATACGGGAAACAAGATGTGCATACCTAAGAGTGGTACTCATCCGAGATAGACTCTCATGTACCGTATAAACTCATGAAATCCACTATCTCCATCAATAAGTGGATTATGTCCGCATCAGAGAGAACGATGCTCGGCACAAAGGTTAGGGGTGACCATGGAGTGATTACTTATGAACATGGCATCATCGAATAATAATGAAAATTTTACTTGAATCAGTAGTATGTAGTAACCTACCACTAATATGGGATACTCTAACACTATCCTACTGCTAAGTCCTGTGCCGAGCCTCACTCTGTCTGGTCCGGAAATAATCCACCGCTGGACAGAGATAGTGGGTTTGTGAGTTTATACGGTACAAGATGAGATGAGGATACAGATCACGATGGCAAAATAAAATGCTCCAAAATTCTTATGATGAAATTTAGAGCGTGGTATGATACTCGATCCATGAGTCACCTAAAAACCAAATATTATAGAAAGAGGGTGCGTAAAGGAAACCTAAGCAGCAACTAATTTAAATATCACAGGTCTAATATAGGGAAAAATAAGTTTATACAGTCACTAGACAGCTACATAGATATTGTCGGGTAGCAAAAATACCCGGACATTTGCGTAGCAACACGACCAACCCACTTTACAATATGACAACACAACTGATCCAAAACAACAGCTAAAAAATGACCAAATGGTATCAGATAAAACTATAGGCCTGAGGTGATGAAATTAAAATATCTAAATCTATTTCTATAAGATAATAATAGAAGAAATGTAGCATGCTCATGATACCCCCTTAATACCTGCCATATTGAGTATATTTGGTCTCTGACAAAACCTGTATCATAGGAGTATTATACCAGTCTCTTTAACTATCTCCCAAAGTTTCAGGGGATATTAGTAGGAATTGGTGGTGGAATCATTCATTCTTGGGAAATGATAAAATCCGGAGTTTTGGGTACTTTAATACAACCTATGATCTAGAGAGCCTAGATAACCATTAGGACTAGCCTTTTTTAAAACAAGTGTTAATGTATATTCAGTTATTTTTGATTTTTTTACCTGGCATTTATTCCATGCTTTTGCTGTTAATTTTCGCTTATTTGTGTTGACTGCTTTGCGTTGCCATGCCATTGCGCAAATATACGGGTATTTTTGCTACCCGACAATATGTTCATGATACAGCTTTAGGTGAGATAGCGCGGTTCCTAGAGGAAAGCCTAAAACCCACCAAGCTCTGAAATCAGCTGAAAAACAAGTATAGGTATAGAAAATCTGAGATATAGGGGGAATCATAGGTTTTTTTAGAAATTTTGTGCAAGATGTTACTTTATCTAGTGATTTTTTTAAAATAATTTCTAAACTATACCTAGAGTTGCTAGTTACACCACCTAAAGGGCCAAAGCACTAGTTAGAGCACCCTTTAATAAACTTTAGAAATTTACTAAAAATAAATACATATGTGAAAAATCTTTTGTAATGTATTTAGGTACTCAGAGTAGTAGAGAGTTATTAGAAATTTAAGAAGATTTTTATCTTTTCTGGTTTAAAGATAAGATTTTGAACCTATAAAAAGGTTCGTATTTTCCTGTTGAGGTGGATTCCGTGATCTGAAACTGCACCACGAACATATCTGCCTGTACATTCCTCTATCATAATTTTTTACCGCTCTACTTAGACCCCTCCATACTATGACGCTCAATTCAATTTGCGTAAAGGATATCAAATACGCATTAGTTGCGTGTCAACTCACTACTCAACTACAAACCAAATATCCACCTACAAAACCAAGCTCCCGGGGTCCTTCTCTAAATATCCCTTGACATTCTCTAGGAATACTTTCGCTCTTGCCTCCTCTACGCTCGGGACCGTTAGGGTTAGAATATTAGGCCCTGTTGCTGCAATCCCGGAATGCGGTGGGAGCGCCTTCTTAGATGGGGCAGGTGATGCAGTGCTAGTAAGGATATCAATTATATCAAATTCTGCCGGTGGCTCGGAATCTACAAAAGCAGCTGACGGAAGCGCCGTGACCTGCGGGGTAAAGGATTCGTAGGTGTTTTTGAGGGGGCTGGAGGTAGAGGGAAGCCCAAGGATTTCATCAAAGAGCTCAGAGGCAGTCGGGGGAAGGGAGGATTTAGGGAGATTCTGGTTAGCTTTCGCTGTGGCCTTTTTAATAAAGGATGAAAGAGGAAGATGAACGCCGAGGACCCCTATTTTATTTTATTTTTTTAACATGTTAATTAGTTTAAACCTCGAAATGAGTAGACGTGTAGACATACCTTGAAGCTTGCTCTGCACCTTCAAAACTTCACTAAAGGAAATCTCCAACCTCAATATACTATCTCTCGGGACCTCTACCTTGTGCTCCTCTGCCGTCTTAGGAACTTCCTTCTTCGGTGGTGCAATCTTGATATTACTTAGGTCAAGTCTTGCACCCTTCACAATCCTTCCCTCTAATTCCTTCGGCCAGTTCTTCTCAATCTTACCGAGGAACGCTAAGATATCTCCTTTCAGCAATCTCCCTTTAGGTCCAGTTGTTATGATCCGCGAGATATCCTCTTTCGTAATCTTGTGTGTACGGAGGAGATGTGCAACAGACGGCGATGGGGTGTAAGGACTCTTGGGAGCAGCATGCTTGTGGGATGTCTGTGGTGTCGATTTAGCTGAAGACTCTACCATAGTTGGCCTATCTTCCGAGGGTGGTGAGGTAGTGTCTTTCTTTGGTGATGAATTATCTACCGATTTGGAACCGGGACCAGCATCATCTTCGGCGGGGATCTCAAGGGAGGATATATCATCGCCCTGTTCTGCAATGACGCCGATACGGGTACCAACTTGAACGGCTTTGGATCCGGCTTTGACCTGTGGTAGTAATTTTTTTGAGTAGCTGCAACATGGCAGATGAGTAAATAGAGGATAGATATACCATAATCTTTGCCATGATACCGTCGTCTTGGGCTTCGACGTCCATTTGAGCTTTATCGGTCTCGATCTCCAATAGGACATCGCCGGCAGAAAACTCATCACCTATGTCGCCGAAATTCAATCAATACTTTATTACCACATTCTATTTACTGATTAAGTGCTCCCTCTCCTCCAATACCCCCCCTTCCAAAACTAACAGGGGTACCGACCTTCCTTAACTTTCCAGCTACCGATAGTCCCCTCTGTCATAGTGGGGCTCAGTGCTGGCATGTTTAGATTTGAAGCAGCATTGTTCGGAGTGGTCGTTCGTAACCCTATCTTGAAGTTAGTTATAAGCTCGAGAGTACTGTAACCCTCAATGGTGATAATTCTAATTCATAGTGGGAGTGCCGCTAAGAGAAAGTACCTCGAGTAAGCACCTGTCGCCGTAATGGCGCAGTGGAGGCAGAACCAATCAACATGTTTGAAAGTCGGCGAAAAGAAGCAGACATTATTAAGATCGCCGTAGAGGTATTTAGTGTGATAGAGTGATAGAGTAGATGGGATGACTGGGGTGTAGGTGGAGAGGTTGTTGGGAGTGGAGGTTGAGGTCGACATTCAACTTTTTTTATGGTTCCCGTTTCCGCGCCCGCCAGCGGAATTGTGCTCGGGGGGGTGTCGGACCAGGGTGAATGTCTCCTGTGCGCCCAACAAAAAATTACTTTGCTCAAGAATCGCATAGAGTTCAAGATATGGTATGTGGGAATATTAGTGCAGCTCTATTTGTTAATTTTTATGGTGCAGCTTTCCTATCGGTACTTGCTGTACTAAGGAAAAAAACTGAGAGATACTCACTCGGCATGCCGAAAGAGTATATTCCCTGCTCAAATCCTAATCTCCAAACACCCTATACAAGTAACAACCTCATAGACCTTTATTTCCAATTTTAAATATACATATATCTACATCAAATTCGGTCCTAATACCCTTTATCTAGTCTGCTTAAACAGCCTATCCAACCCCCTTCTTTCCCACACCCATCCATCCTTACTGATCCTAAACTTTCCTACACCCTCCACCTTCAGCACCACAAAATCCCCTGTGCTCAGTGCTCTCCTAAAGAAATCAAACACCTTAAACGGGGCCCCTGTAATTCCATGCCTAATTTTTGTCACAGTGCCCCTCGTATCCTCTAGCTCGAGAGCAGGGGTTTGTTTTGCAGCGTGTATCGGCTGGAGGGATTCCCCCAGAGTGATGAGATCCGGAGACGCAATCTCAATCTTCCGCATAGGTAGCGTAGGGAGAATTGGGCGTTTGTGAAGAATTATGGAGACCCTTGGAGGTGTCCGTGCAGTCCCGGGGATAGGATGCGCATGAATAACTTGAACAATCCTACCCCATCATAAATCAGCATGATTCTTTCCTTTCACAAAGACAGATAGATTGAATCTGTAGTAAGAACTTACCGAGTAGGGTAGTACGCTACCACCCCAGCTAACAACATCATAATCGTAATACTCACATAGGTTGTAGTCACAACCCACTGTGGGATTCCAGGCCTTTTGCCCGCAATGTTCGTATTAAATGTATAAACACTCCACGCAACCATCCCCGTGGCCAGAGCGTAGCATCCGACTACGAATAGCCTGTTGTTACATGCGTAGAGTATAATACTTTTCTTTCCCGAACTACCCAACGACTCGGAAAGCGAAAAGTACTTTACTGTCGGGGATATCGGAGAGGCTACCTTAATAGACACAGTAGGCGGTGAAGCCTTCTTTTTTCCATCGGTCGCCTTAATAGCCTTCTTGCTGGCATATCGTAATTGCTGGAACTGAAAGCGGAATATACCAGTCGTTTGACGTGAAGAAAGGCTCTGCAGCTGGGGTAGCAGTGGGGTTTTTCGCAAGAAGAGGAGGCGAGCGCAGGTTGGGGGTGCCATTATGGGATAAATTAATTGAATCCGTTACCGTAGGGAGATTATACGATACTGTATACTAAAACTAGAACCCGCCTGGGTTCTCAGTGGCCTTTTATCTCCCCTCGGGTTATTGATGGAGGCTCAATAATAGAGATTGCCTGGTGGCTGCGGCTCTGTTCAGGAATCACCGCATGCCAAGCTCTTCTTCTTAGTACAACATAAGTTATCACTCGGGCGGCTCAAGTCGCATAAATAATCCCCCAGCACAAACCCTTATATTATAGTTATGTAGTTTAATAAGATTTATGCTACCATCACAAGTTAAAGACTTATAGGACCCGTATTAAACTTACTAGGCCCTAAACCAATTTCATAATCCCGCAACCTCAGCTCCTCAAACGAGAACTCTACATAAGCATTCATAGATACAATACTTATATGATAGCATTTATACCCCGGCCCCTCTCCACCGTCAACTTTTTGTTTAATATATGGTGGCTCAGAACTCCCTAAGTTCGGCACCCAATGAAGTGCCATGGCTATTAACATCATTAGTACCCACTAAAGAATATAACACCGTAGACATACATTTATGGGTTTTTAGGTAGCGTACTCTTGGGTTTTCCAACTACAGTATTGGACCCAGACCCAGCTCCAACATCACCTTTACCTTTTCGATTAAGATAATCTTCTAGATTACTGTTTTCGAAGAGAGATGCGAGATCATCTGAGCTGGTGGAGTATCTAGGCTGGTCTTTGGGTTTATTGTGAGGAGCTCGAGCAGATGATATACATGTACCTATAAATTCTAATTAACTAACCTATACATATTTTGAGCTAGATAGGAATTAATACTTGTCTCCGCGCCCTTTAAAGCGCCCCTGCAGACTTCAAGGCCCGTTTTAAGGCTTTTTTGCTTTGCTTCTAACTGGTCTCTTCGGTACTGATCCTCGCCTGATTCCGCTGCAATATTAGAGATAAGTTCCACTGCCATCCCAGCAACCGAGGATGGCGAGAAGATGTCCCATAGCCCGCCAAGTACCTGGCGTTCGACGACTTGAATGGCTATATTATCAATGAAAACTTTAGAAGCAGTCTAGAAAGGTGATTTAGTCTTATTCCGCAAGGGGAAAAAGAGTATGGGATATGATATCGTGCTACCTCATAGTACGCATTCATCCCATCCAATGCCTCATCGCACGCATATTCATCCATATCCACCAAATTTGGTGCAACAAGGGCATCCAAAAGCTTAGATGGATCCAAATTGATACTCCCCGCGAAATTTGGATCCCAGCTAGTAACCGACTTGATAGAAGAAATATAATTCTGCTTTAGCCTGTTCTTTCTAGCCGTCTGCATGCTTTCCGTGCAATACTGATTATAGGTAATCGCATGGCGCCTCCTATCGGTAAGTAAGTTCTTCAGCTCCTTACTAGCCCTATCAAACCTTTCTTCCATCTGGCCATCGATCCAGTAAGAGAATAGTGAATCAAGAACCTCGCTCAGTGGTGTGATATCTTGTAGTAGGACATGTAGGAATTTATGACAGGCCTTCCAGACTCTATCGAGATGATTCTGAGCTAGAGATTCCCATGGTTTTGACTGTTCCCAGAAGAGCTCTCCAATGAGAAGAGGGTTATAAGTTCCAGGGAGCTCGCGACCACGGCTACGAAGTAGGATAGGCTTGACCCATGAGATGGCCTCTTTCCGGGTAATTTGTTCCGGGGTGCTTGGCTCAGTTATCGTTTTCTTCTCACCTTCGTCTAGTATCTGCTTTAGATGCCCTTCCGTTCGTAATTTCTCTGCGAAAGAACTATTGAAGTTCTGGATAACTGCACGCAAACGTTTAAGTCGCCCCTCAAGGCTCACAGTATCCCCGAAAAAATCTTCCTCGTAAATACCATCGATAGCAGCTTTGCACAAGCGTCCAAAAGCCTCGCTCATCTTTGATAGGAAGAGTCTTTGCTCATCGACGGTCGACCGCCGTTGTCCCAGTTTCTGGAGCTGAGACTCACAAATTTTAAGCCCATCACCAATATCTTGATAAACTCTAGGCAGCTCCTGCTTGATACGGTTAAGTAGTAGTAAACTCAGTCGTGATCTCAGCGCTACGATACCCACGGTATTCCGCGGAAGTTCCGCCCAAACACCCCTCTCGAAGAATATCTGTTCTAGACGATTTCGATCTGCAAAACTAGAATCACGTTCCTCGTAAGACCTATTTCGGAGAACATGCCAACCCAGCTTGAAGAAAATGTCCCCATTCTTTGCCAATGTGATAAAATCATCCTCGCTTTCAGAACCCACAGGGAGCATATCGGGTTTTGTGATGATCCCCAAGGTGCGTATACCCTCTGGGTCCACCTCCTTTGCGCGCTTGAGAATGATCTGGTTGGCATAGTCATTCTTTGCTGTTATTATGGCGAGAATGATGGTTCGTGGGTTACACATATATTTATAAACCATCTCAGATACCAGCTCAACATCATCACGACTCTGTGACTTGTTCTCGGAATGTGTCAATCCAGGGAGGTCGACTACGGTAAGTTGAGGTCTTTTAGGACCAGTTATCTCAATACTAAGGACGTCCTTAGAGAAGGCCCCGCTCCCTGGAGTTATACCCATAGCTTCCTGTGCAGTCTCTATCAGGGCGGGTAAATTCCCAAAGCCCTCCAAGTCCAGGCTCCCAGTGAACTCTGCAAGCTTCTCCCGCTCATTCTCTGGGCGTTTACTATCGGCAAGAATTTTAACAAAGACCTTAGTCTTCGGTCCACGTCTAAGAACAATCTGAGTCGCAAAACGCGTGCAGAGGCTATCCTTGCGTGGAAATGGGATTTCGGTAATGGCCTCAAGGACAGAAGATTTTCCGGAGGACTGATCACCACAGACGACGAGTTGTGGGAGGGAGACAAATTCATTAACCCCATAGGCACGGAGTTTGTCGATTTCATCGAGAAGTCTAAGCTGTTCGAGGCTTTGTAGTGAATCTACTGCTATTGTAGGGATGATAGGGCTAGATGGGGGTGAGGTTTCTAAAGAGATGGGGGCTAGGTTTATAGTGTTAGCTCTATTATTAGAATGTGAAATTCAAGCCAAAGAATGTTTTCCTGCCCTAAGAACTTACCGAAGCTTTCAGGCAAGCCCAGAGAAGGAGTCACCATATCTTATGAATTTGATTTATAGAAATCAAGAAGAAAGTGTCGAGTTCTAGTAGATCTAGCAGTAATGTAGTCCTGTAGTTGGTAGGAGGGGTAGAGCTGTTATAATAGAGACATGGTACCTGCCACTACGTAGAATTGGCGGCCTTAACATAACCTGCCAAGCGCCCGCGCAGCGTATGACAGAGAGGAGTTGAATTACATACCTAAAATAAACCCTGATACTGCGTATTTTAAACCTGGCACGTACCACCACTGACACGGGTTGAAGGATATATTGCCTTAAGTGTGGCTAGTAATTGACCCCCACTTAATTGTATCTAACAACATATAGGATGCATCTATTGGGTGTATTAGATATACTACTTGACTAACCCCCTATTAGCTACAGAGGTACCCTCCCTCCCTCTATCTAGCTATCTATCCTTTCCTACTTCGTGCTTGCTCTTGTTGTCTAGGCCGCACTAGTACACGGTGCTTAGGATCTTTTGCTATGAGCACGTTGCTTTTATTTAGGAAGCTTTTCTCAATGTTATCTCTCTCTGACTGCACCACGATGTGTATATAAGTCTACTTACCTCCCTAGTACCGCTATATTGGGACTTTAAAGTCCTAGCCCCTATAGGTAGGGTTTAGTCTTAACCCCCATGTCCAAATAGGGTTCAATAATACATACACCCCTCCCTATTTTGATGGTTTGAACGCCGCCACCTTTCGCTGTTCTTCGATATCACCGATAATCATCCACACTTTACCCTCCGTAAGTCACATAAAAGCTTTTCTACTAAACCTCGGGTATCTACAGAGTCCCCACTAGCCCCGCCGACTCTCATTGGGGTAGTTGACTTCTTCTAGACCTCGGACTAGTGAGCAGGGTCCGCAATGTGCGAGCATAGAGATCAAAGGAGATATAATAGTATTATTGATCTAACTCAACACATAGCCAAGATATAATATCTAACAATAACAAATTAATCGCCTATTAAGTAAAAAAAATTATAAAAGAAAAGGGGAGGGGGAGAATTAGTGGTAACTACGGCCGGAGTAGTCTATCAAACGGTAAAGAAAGATTTTTTTAACAGGCCAGATAAAGAAACCAAAACACCAAAAAGAAAGAAAACCCCTTATATATTATTAAATAATCTATCATCCCAAACATTCTAAATGAAAAACAATCAACTTAACCCATCCTGCTAAAACTTTTTCGCGTCTACAAGACTTCCTTCTTATTTAGGTCTGCTAGCTCGGATGCCATGCTTAAACTCTCCACATCACTACTCTTCGCATCGGTAGCCAGTACAATGGCATCGCTCCTAACAAAAACAGTCGCAATTATAAGGGCGGCAGCAGCGAATGCAGCAGCTGTATAAAACGAGTTTCTATACCCCGGAAGTAACTCTTCTGGAGTCTCCCCATGAATCTCTGAGCTAGCGATCGCAAAAGCTAGTGCTGTCCCCAGCTGACCTACTGTCTGTAGGATTCCGGCGATGAGGCCTTGCATCTCGTTAGGAGCACTCGAGATCTTTAATCGCTTAGTACTTGACTAGATAGTAGTTAGAGAGAAGGATACATACAGCAATATTAAGATAGTTAACAAAGAATCCAGCGAGACCGAGTGCCATGACGACCTGTCCCGAGAAAGTGTAACGCCAGAAGCTTGTACTGATTTCGTTCCGTGAAAATAGGATCTCCCCGACGATCACAAGTACCTCCCCACCTATCATGACCCACTTCGGTGGAATTTTCCCATAAAGTGCTCCCATAATTGGCAGTAAAATTACTGAGACTACACTACTAGGTAGAAACTCGATTGCAGCGGTCAAGTATTTTTTCTATTGAGATATTAAAACTTGTGATCACGAAGTTTTCTGTGATTCAGGAAAACTTACCCCTTGAACCCTAATAAGGAATTGACTACCGTTTAGCAAAATGATAAAGAAAGTTGCATATGTAAGACCGGTGATAGGGACGATAGGGCTGAAGTTGGGGAAAGACCACACTTTTCGTGGAATGAGTGGCTCCAGGTCGAGGTACCTCTCGAGGATAAATTCCTCCCAGAAGACGAAGAAGGCGATCGTAGCAACCCCTAGCACAATAGGAGCTATGACTTTAGCTTGAGACCACCCCTGTACTGCCTCTGTAAAACCGAAAACGAGAAGGAGAGAGCCGGCTGTGATGAAAAATGCGCCGGGATAGTCTAGCCTTTTGAGATTTGCATTATCCGTAGATATAGGAGTAATGAGAATAAAGGACAGGATTGCGAATGTCATTCCTAGTCCAAATGATAGCCAGAATAGCCCTCGGTATCCAATCGACGTTGCTGTAAAAACACCACCAACTAGAGAACTATTAGAATATATTCGAGCGCCTCTTTAAAATAGTATAAGAAACACACACCTATTGTTCCAACTACACCACCAATAGATTGACATGCTCCTAGTGCGCTAATAGCCATTTTTTGACTCTTCCCTTGGTAACTTGTAGCCACGAGAGCATATGATGTTGGAATGGTGCAAGCAGCAAAGATCCCTTGAAGCGCCCGAACAACATATAGTGCGATGACATTGTCAATACCAGCGCAGATTCCAGAACATATAGAAAATAGAAGGAGTCCAATTGAATAAACACGGTGGTGTCCAATTATATCACCTTTAAAAGGATTAATATTAACTATGTAAATCAAATTTACTTAGGGAAATTTGGGCTAACCTAGACGTCCAGCAATGAGTAGGAATGATCCAAACGTAAGAGAATACGCGGACAAAACCCAGCTAGCCTCGGCCTCTGAGATGTTGTATTTCTCCGCAATACTAGGTAAGGCAAAAGTAACGCCTGTGACATTAAATATATCGAGTATTTGAGATCCAGCGAGGACAGCAAAAAGTAATGGTTTTAACACTATCCTCAGCCTTTCTAGGTGAGAAGGCATCTTTTTCTCTTTCGTTTAAATCACGGAGGAGATGAGTGAAGAGGGTGTTGATGATCTCCATGTCTAGTACATCTATGGCATTATATACTTACTTGTCCACCAGCGTAAGAGCCCAGAAACAGAGATAGTAGGATACCAGTGCACGAAGCCACACCATACAAAAACTACCCCCTGTTTCTGGCAGACAAATACAAGGTTCCGGGCTTCATCTGAATCCTTTGTTAGTCACCGTTGAGTCACTCTGACTAGTTATCGCTTATTATACGCAACGTTAGATTAAAGTTATCCAGATAGGCATAACCTCGCAGAACTCCACAGCTAATACAATTTCAGGTTTGGATAAGCTCACTATGCATCACTTCTAGGCGGCGTTAAGGTGGAGATGAGCCTCAAGGAGTTTGAGGCCCCCGCGCGCCCCGGTCTTATGGTAGCGGACATACAGCGTACGGCAAAAAAGATCGAGGAATCAGAGTCTGCTAATAGGGTTTATGGCCAATCCTACTACTAGAATATTTGCCAAAATCTAAAGAACAAACAGAAAAACTGATTCTCGTGTATCGCGTTTCTCGATCTTTTTTTTTACCGTTCGCTGTACAGGCCTCAGGGTACCGCTGCGGGTATACGAGCCTCAAAGGGTCGGATTCTCCAGGCATACCTTATCTCTTTGGAAACTTGTAGAATATTGAACACGGAACTCCGTGTCCACTACTCGATTGTGCCCACTGAACATGCATATTAATGTTCAGTAACTACAATACATTACGCACACAAGAGACAAGTGAGTCAAGACCGGATCTCTCTATTTATAATCCTGGTCCAAAATAAGGATATTGAAATACTTCCGGAGTCCCGCCACGGAGTTCCATAACTATTGCGTGGAGCAATCAAGCCACTAGCGAGTACATACTTACATTCAGTAATGCCTCAGGACGGACTTTGGGAATCGGCACCTGCACCAGCACAGACTGCTGGTGAGGGCTTCAAATGCTCGATATGCGACAAATCGTTTGAACAAAGTGCGTTATCCCCTAAGCGTTTGCGTGACCATGTTATTGTGACTACCGTTGTAGACAAGGCTGACCTGGCCTTGTAAATGTTAGGGTCCTCTCGCGACAGACATCTTCGACGTTGCCGGCAGAAACAGCTTACTGGAACAATCCCGAGGAAGAAGAGCTGTGCTCTCTGCACACAGGCAAAAACACGATGCGATCTTAGGACACCAGCATGTTCCCGGTGTAAGACGAAAGGTCTCGACTGTCAGTACTACACACAAGCAATACGTGGAACTCAGATTCCGACATCAGCTCGTGCCCCATCTTCATCATCTCCACACGAAGAAACCTCAATCCCAACACCGGCCGCGACAGACACAGACCATGTTGAAGATGAGTCGAGTTTCGATACGTCGCTTGGCGATGCCACGATCGTTGACTGGGGTGAAATAAGCAGCAGTTTGTTGGACTGGGCGCCTATGTTCGGGCCTGTAAGTGCCATAAATCACAACCCACCAGAAATCCAGGCATCTTTAAACACCCCGCAGACGTGCGGAAGTCAAAATTCGCCCTCAAGTCTCTATTCGGACGAGCATGGGAACTCCGTGGGAATGTCGGAGCAGTTTCGCCCGGGAGGCCAGATGTCGCGGCTGGTATCTGTCGAGTCTTTCACACATATGCGGCACCGACTGACTACCGAGCCCGTATCGGTAAAGAAAAATATTTTTAACAAGTTCAATTTCATGAATCGTGTGATTAAAGCGTACCCGAAAATGATCGCCGCAGGGAATACACTCCCGCCATTTGTTCATCCGTCTTCGCTACTACCAGGAAAGACACCAGAGGCACTTGCAAATTGTAAGGGATTAGTGGAGATGTACAAAACTATGACGCCAGAAAATCGGCAATTCATCATGAAGACAATCTCTCAAGAGCATAATAGAATACTACAGCAAGTATGAGTTTAAACAGCTACAGTTCTATCATATTTATAGTCTTTACTAATATTTTCCTCTCCATAGTACATGTCATGCAGCGATCGAGAGATGCTTTCCATGCTACAAGCTGCGCTTATATACGGGATGATTCGTTACTTCGAAAATGATCTCACGATGGATAGACCGACCTTGATGCAGATTGAGGTATGTAGCACCCTCACCTAGGCAGGGTCATCATTCTTATAATTCTAGACCATAGCATTCAATGTGGGTCTCGGTGGCTTGATGGCAAGGGGAGAGCTTGAGGGTACTCGGCCAATTTGGGAGGAATGGGTCCTCGCCGAATCAAAACGTCGGTATGTTAATTCTACACCTTAAATTAAGAAAATACGATTTAACATTTCTCCCTATAGGACATTACTCACACTATACATGTTCGACGCATCTTTTCACTATAGCAGGGACCTGGAGACATTGACATCCCATGAGTTGGGAGAACTGCCCCTTCCATCGCTTAAACACTTGTGGGAAGGCATGGACCGGGCTAAGTGGGAGTACGATTATGAGGTGTACCTGACCGCCCTTAAAGGCCAAAGATTACCACGAGTACAAGATGCTTGGCCACCGAGCTTAGAGTTGCTTGATGAGTGGTATGCGGGTATGGATTCCTTTGGCGTCACGGTTTTGGCGCTCTGCGAGAATTGCCCGGGTAAACATGATATTGACCATAGTAAACATGTGGTTCATTTTAAGCATAGTGTCTAGAATTTTCATACTCATAGCTACTAGATGTAATATATTGATTTGTTTTAACTTTAGTCTGAGCTGTTAGTCGTACAATTCTGTAATTAGCTTCTAAGAACCCCCAGCATTGGTTTTAGTGCTCCCTAAAGAGCGCTTGTATTCTACATTACTACATGTACTTTTGTGATTTATAAATATAAAAGGACTCTCAGAGCTAGAGTAATGAAACAGAAGTGAGAATCTTTTTCTAGAAAAAAATTCATGAATTGACCGGGAAAATTAAGGGCGGTCGTAGAAAAAACATTATTCTATCAGTGACGAAAGCCCTAGTACCAGTTTACTAGGTATCAACCTCATCTAATAGGAGCCAGACTCCTGGACTTCTCTAAAAATATACTCGTTGAAAAGTGGTAGCCACCCAGCTGGTTTACTCACAGAAAACACTTGTGCGACTAGCTAGGATTCAAATTCAAGCTTATTTGACGCTCGCAGCTCGGTATTCCACCCCTAAACGCATCATAGAGTACTGGCCCCCACGAGGTATCAGATAGTAATATTGGTACTTTACGGAAACTTAAACACACCCCGTAAATCCACCTAGCAAGAGGACAAATACTACCCACATGATAGAGTATATGTTTTACGTGACTGATGATCACAAAGCGGTGAACACTTTCATATGGGATAGCTATGATAATTTCCTCTTAGAGATTATAGCACAAGCTGTAATTAAAGAAACTAGACCTGTACACAGGCCATAGAAAAGCACAAAGAGTAAGTTGTATGGGTGGGGGATCTACCATATATATTTATACCGATCCCATGAATTAATAGGGCTCGAGAAACCCACTATGCGGGAGCTGCCACCACTTCCTACCAAACGTATGGCAGCTATCTAATCGTAAGGATTATTATCTTCAGCTAGCTCCGACCGGTTTAATGAGGGCCCAAACAAGTCTAGAGGCCACTTTTAACAATAGGTAGTGGTGATGCCCACATAGCGAGACTATACGGTATATCACTCGGCTACTGTCAATCTGAGGAGGTTTAATTAAGCTAAGCTCCTTTGTAGAGGCGCACCCGGGGGCGCACCTATCACCCCCTGCGTAATTTATCGTATTAGGGTAGACTCTAGTTAGGGTCTCCCAGCACTCATATCATGCATGATACTCCGGCCGTTCCCCCCCGATATTACTTTTTTCGGCAAAGGTCTAAAATGACCCATATTTTAAAATGACGCATCTATGGTAATAGTAAGAAAAAAACTGTGAACTGCATCTCTAAACTCCTACATTGGTCCAAACAGTTGTCTTTTGCAGTGTACTTCTACTTGTACTAGGCCCTAAAAGCACCATGGTGGGATGTTGATGGATAGTAGGATGTCGAGTAGTCAGTGGTCACAGTGGTGGGGTAACCGTGGGTGTGTTATTTTAGAATATGGGTCATTCTACAACATAAACCGGCCCGGGTGGGTCATTTTAGACCTTTGCCGTGCTTTTTTCTCTGATATATGCTTAGATCTTCCATTCAGCGGGGGGGGGGGGGGAGAAAGGAGAATAATTTTTCCTATACCACTAAGTTAGTACGTACGGCCCATAATAGGCAGGCGCCTATACTTTGTTTTTCTTAGTCAAGCCTCTCCTTCCTTGGGTACCTATGCCTTTAGTTTTCATTCTTACTAGACTCCTTTCACTTGACTGGCCATTAGACATGATGATGCTTAAATCATAGGCTTATATAGGTTTAGTTAGCTAGCCAGAACTCTCTAAAAATAAAACTTCCAGAGTAACGGAGTGGGCTTTTGTAACTCCCCCACGTCAATTAATTACCATCGGTGCAAACACAGTTTAGTCCTTGGCGATCTAATATAGATAGAAATGATAAAATTAAGAATCCCTCAATGAGTTTAGTAAATTAAAAAAATAGAGGAAGATATAACTGTCTATGCAGAAATATTCTCATAAGAGTCCACTCAAAACCTTCTTTCTACTATAGAAAGAAAGGTATATCGAGGGTCGAATTCGCGCTTTCTTAAGAGGACCCGGTCTCCCAAGTGCTATTGATATATACCCCTGTACATATATGCGCCCCTTAAAGACAAGCCTCCGGCCTACGTCATGTATCCAAACATACTTATACCTACACTATACCTAATCTATAACACCTATTACGCCTCTAAGAGCGCCTCTAGTATGCTTGTAAGTATTTTGGGAAGCGTAAGTAAAAGAGCAAGACCTAAGAAGTATTTTCTCTTTCTATGAGAAAGTATTCTCTTAGTTAGAGGTCTAGTCTTGGACTAACCTTTATAATCGCTTCTTTGTAGATAGCCGTGTATATAAGAATTAAGAGTAGAGCTATATGTTATCTCAAAAGAACTATATATTCCTGATTCCAGTCACTACAAATCTTCTCTTATCTATCTTATCTAATCAGCTTAGTGGTCGACGTAGTAGAGGTCTTTTGTTTAGGGGATGCCCAAGGTCTAGCTACACTGTGCATGTGTATTACCGAGAAATAGATAAAAGTATATCTACATATTACACTCAAATTTACATCCTTATAATAAAAGACTACAGGGAGGAAATTATATCCAGTGTGAATAGACCGATAGTCGGTGAGTTGTCAAACTGAATAACCCTTGGAGTCCCCCCCTCCCCCAGACGTTTTAATTAACGCTACTACTCAAAACTCAATCAATTACCGAAGACAAAGGCCAAAAACAGATGGATATCAAAAAGTATATAAATCAAAATTTATGATACTTGGTTATTGAGGGGCTGCACTTGTGATGGCTTGTTGCGCTGGAGGTCCGATAATTGTACTCCAATAATAACAATGGACAGTTGGTAACCATATCAAGCCTGGGTCCCCCAATGCGATATCCACAGCCATTTTTTAAGGAACTATTCATAGCTAGAATGGTAGCGCTTATAAACCTGTTTATCTCCGACGGCTATGGAGATATCAATAAATTTTGGACGAGCTAGGTTCTTTTGTTGATAGTACGGTTTAATTGGTGTCCTGAGAGTTTTTTTTGTAGAAAACCTAAAATATGTGCTAGCCAGGCATTTGTGAATAAATGTATACAGGTTTCCCCTTGTATAAAATTCTTAACTACTAAGTAATTAACCAAGACCAGATAATTCAACCTACTTTCTAGTATACTAATTTCTCAGCTAATAGAGTAGTAAAAGCTAGAAAGACACATTAGATGAGTTATTAAATGTCAGTTGTCATCATATTTTCTTTAGTAATAATTAAGTAGAATGGCACATATATACATGTATTTATAGTATTTTTTAGTACTACTCACGGGATGGGTGTATTGCCCATAACCCGTCAAGTTTTTTAGGAGGGGGTGTATGTAGCCTTCAAGTGTTTAAGTATACATGTAGTTATATAGAGGGCTCTATATATGTGAAACCTTTGTTGACCCTTGGGGCTGAGTGATCGATGTGACTCTTCAGTAGATACCGAGTGATGCTATATGACTAATGTTGGGTTTGACTGGGCCCTGGATTTATTAATAATCACCATCCGGAAGTCATGGCATCTAAATTTCCCAACGGGAGTCGCCGCGTAGTCTAACGCGATAGGAGCAGGCCAAGGCGTCGCCGCTGACGATCAGAAAAGTTCATCAAAAAGCTTTTCCACGCCATGTTGCGTGGCGCGCGCGTTTTACTTGCTAGTGTTCGCGACAGCAAATAATATCTGTTCCTGGGGGGGCCCAAAGTAGTTGGTATATAGGCTCCGGGATTGGAGTGATCCGAAAGGTGGAGATGGTGGTGTGATAGAGCTGCCGCTAAGAGCCACCAGGGCCCTGAAACCTTGAGCCCTTCAGGGGTCTGGTCCCTATTCAGCATTTCTCCTGTGTTTTTTCTCTCATATTTTTGGTAGGTGTGTTCCTGGATTGGGTATTTAGCATTAGAAGTAGCCAGTGGGAAGTATCAATGAACGGGTCAGGTCGCGGGAGAGTTCTCTCCGGAATCATGCTAGGCTAGATATCCCTTTCCCTGCCGGCCAGCTCTGTGGTGACCAACCCCCCATCTATGCTCATCTTATCAATCTAAATGGCTTTTCTCTTACCCCTGCGGTGATGGAATAATTAATACTTCTAGTACTCCTTTCTCGTTTCTCTTTAAAGATCTGCTGCTGCCACCTCTTGGGTTCTTGATTCCCTACACATTCGTTGTACTCAAACTACTTGCTGTAGGCTGTCACTATCCGCCCAACGGCAATACTCCTTAGTCTTCACAAAGGCTACAATTGATTGAATTCTCTCAACAACAAAAGAACCCCTTTTGTTCGAGATCAAAACCACCACCATGGATATCGTCTTGGGTGTCTTCGACAACCTGTTCTTTGATAGGTTTTACGCTCTTGTGCTTCCCCTCGCAGCCTCGGGCCTTTCGCTGGAAACACTCAAGGCCAATGCCACGGGTCTCGCTGGCGCCGTCACTAGACTCAACTCCCCGATAGAGAATGATATTGTATCTGAATATATCGGCTTTCAGCCTTCAGAATATGCGTACCTCTCGCAGTGGCAGCGGGGCGATTGGCAACGACAGACATCTTCCCTGATTTTGATTACATGGTATTGATGAACCCCTGATCACCAACGCAGTAACCCTTCCAACAACCTGCTAATAAAAATATGTAGGATTTTCGGACTCTTCATATATTTTGTCTTCGCAACAGCATCCTATGTGTTTATCTTCGATAAAGACACATTTAAGCACCCGAAGTTCCTCAAGAATCAGATGCGCCAGGAGATCGCGCAAACGATGCGGTCCATCCCTGTCATGGCAGTCTTCACAGCGCCATTCTTTTTTGCCGAGGTTAGGGGTTATTCAAAACTCTATCAGAATGTTGAGGATTATGGTAAAATATACATGTGGCTTCAATTCCCGCTATTCCTAATGTTTACCGATTTCTTTATCTACTTGATTCATCGTGGACTTCATCATCCACGTGTCTACAAGGCCTTGCACAAGCCGCATCACAAGTGGATTATGCCAACACCGTATGCCAGCCATGCTTTCCACCCGTTGGATGGGTTCCTCCAGAGTGTCCCGTACCATGTATTTCCGTTCATTTTCCCGCTACAAAAATTTGCATATATCGGGTTGTTTATGTTCATCAATGTCTGGACTATCATGATCCGTATGTTACCATCTCTTATAACTCAGATACCTTTGCTAATATACAGCACAGATGACGGAGAATATGTTGCCAACTCCCCGATCATCAACGGAGCCGCTTGCCACACGATGCATCACCTGTACTTCAACTACAATTACGGCCAGTACACAACCCTTTGGGATCGCCTTCTCGGGTCATATAGGAAGCCAAACATGGAGCTCTTCTACAAGGAAACCAAGATGGCCACAAAGGAATGGGAGAAACAGGTCGCTGAAATGGAGAAAGTTGTCAAGGCAGTCGAGGGAGACGATAGCTTTAGAGAGTACGCCTCGACTGAGCCGAAGAAAGATAAATAGATCTATCTTAGCCTGAAGCTAGGCTTTGGGGCCTTTGGACAGGATAGGAGACATTGTAGAGGGTTAAAGGGTGTTTTGTTGGGTGACATTTGAGATGAGAGGTGAAAATAATTCAATCCCGTGTACACTGCAGCGCTCTCACTGTAGTATACATTGGTAGGTTAGGGTAGGGGATAGAAGGAGTGTTATTGATTTTTACGCTATGTTTCTGTCATCCACGGTGTTTTGCTTATGTTTGACTATCACGCTTTTAATGTTGAGTTTGGAGGATGGGGGGGGAGAAATAGGCAGGTTCGGTGACACTGATATTATAGCCTGACTTCTTCTTTTTCCTTTTCCTTTCGCGAGTCCGGTATATTTGATCATTTTATTTTTCTTGTATACTGTAATTAGGGTTTTGACGCTGAGGAGGAACGAATAAACAAAATCAAATCAAAGTGGCGTTGGATTGGGTGATTGATGGTGTGGACTTGTGGGCTCATCTATGGCCTTATATAGATGTAGGTACCGTAGGTGTAAATGCCTGATTCATGGTATGATGAATACCTGCTCCTATCATCTTATTTCACTATATTACCGCCCTATATTCCACCCTCGCTACCCTCGCTAGCTTCTCCAGTCCCTGCCTCTATCTGCTTTAGTAGTTCACCCGCCTTCCTCCATAGCTCTGCTTCCATCTCCCGCCCTACCACATCATTTCGACTATTGAAGGCGCCCACATCAATTCCACCACCTTGCTTGCCTGCTTCATCTGTCCCATCCGAGGGCGCAGGGATATCAGCTTGCTCTAGTAGTAGTATCTGCCGTCGTAGTCGAACCGCAATCGATGAGAGAAGAGAGTGATAGTGCGCTGAGTGAGTGGAGAAATTGTTGAGTGAAGGGGGAATAGTGGTCAATGTCCGGAGGGAAAGAGAGGCTGTCTCAAGAAGTTTAGAGATATCCTGTAAGCAGATAAATAGGTTAGCTAGGAGAGAGGGAAGGGGAATAGGTATATTAGGACGGACTTGATCTATTGCGTTGAGTTCTTTGATGTGGATACTCGCTGGCGAAGCTACTGGTGCTGTTTTTGCTGCTTGCGAATTTGTGGTACTGTCAGTTGAAGGCGCGTCTAGAAGAACTATATCTGGAGAGGACATTGCTCCTGAGTTTCGATTGGCTTCTTAATTGAAGATCGTGTAAGAAATGCTTTTTGTTGGGCTTAGGTCGAGGTTGATAGCCGCGAGCTGCAGTAGAGCCGCATTTCTGCAGGAGCCGATTCTGGACCTGTTGTCACGTGTTTTCGTGCTGCACTGTATAGCTATTGTTTTAATCATACATATGTACATTATGAAAAAACGGAGTGAATTTACTGCCATAGCACTACGGAATTTAGTCGCAGATACCAAATCAAATCAGTATTTGAGATAGATTACTAGCTGTATTCCTCCTATATTGCTAGCGTATTGGCGGGAGCACCGTATTGATCCACCCCTCTTTTGGTACTGTAGTAATTAATATCGCTCCCAAGGCCTGCCTGGTACTACAACATTGATTAGCCTTCAAAAATTTTGTATTCCGCATTATAATCTTTTTACCGTACGGTTCCTCTATAGACCTTTTTACCTCCAAGAGATTACGCCAATAAATGGTGGCTAGCAAAATTCCCCAAGCTTGCAAGATATAGTCATAATATATGACTACCTAGTATACGGCGTGAAATTCATACAATAGAGTAATATTTACCATATAGCAAAGAAATAACCCCCTCACTCCTCCACTTAAGGACCCGGTACTCATAAAGACAGTAGATGAACTTTTATAAATCCTGGGTTGTTTTGATATCCACCGCCACACTCTTCAGGTGCTAGCTAACTAACCAGTTACATGAAGAGAGCCTTAATGCGATTTTATATGAGGAATTTAGTAATTCTCTAGAGAACCTAGATCTTATCTGGGTGATCATAATGCTAGAATCATATTATATTAGAGAAGAATGAAATGTAGCAAGAGTCCCTTCAGTCTCGACCTCGCTTTACATAAATAAGAAAAATGACTAGGATGTTATATTGGGATACTTAGCAAGTAGAGACATGTGTCGGTATAAAAGAAGAATTGCGGAGGAGGGTACTTAATTGAGCTGAAAAGGTATTAGATGTAGTATAGTTTGCCTATACTATATCTACGATAAGAAGACTTAATCAAGACTACGTGGGGTATGTAGTATAGTCTTCATAAGCAATGGGTATATTGATGAAGATGATTATAGTACCAAAAAGAGGGGTTGGATGATCAGTACGGTGCTTCCGCCAATACGCTATCGATGTGGGAGTAATACGGTATTGGCATAGTAATCTGCTTCAAACACTGATTTAATTCGGTATTTACGACTAAATTCTGTAGTACTATGGTAGTAAATTCGCCCCGTTTTTTCATACTGTAGTTCTAGCTAGGGTGAATTACTAGTAAGGATTGTTGGCTCGAGATTATTCCATTCTTCTAGCGTTTTTTTGTCTCGGGGTAACTTTTTTGCGCTGTGTAAGAGCTATAGAAAAAATAGAATTTTTTTTAGTAGTTGCACGGTATGCTGGAGGACCTCACAGAAGGCCGTGGAGTATGCTAAATATAGTTCGATGGTTACGTATCCTCATAAGGTGTGTCAGGTAGCTTGTGTTATATATATTTATCTTATTATATCACCACCATCTTTTATAGAGTAGAGTCGCAGGATAATTTTTGGAATAGAATTTTGAACCTTCTTAATGAGTATCTCTATGAAAACTCTGATTCGGAGTAGATACTTGGAGAGGGACTGTACTAGGTATCATGGAGTAAAATCACAATCAGATCGTATCAAGGAGGTATGTACTACATACACTTGCACGCGCGAGAGTACGTTGTGGGCTTCCTTAATTACGGAGATATTTGAGGAAGATCTAGCAAGGGCTGTGAATTTGGGAGATAATGCGGACACCATTACTATAGTTTACGGAGGTGCTGGAGGAACTGGAAGTGTTTGGTATGTGGATACGATTAGCAAGAAGGATGAGTTCTCGGAGTGCTGGAGTATTAAGATGAGGGATTCCAGGGATCTGTGAAATTTCTAAAGAAATTAGAAGGGCTTTAATTGTTGAGGTAATCAAATAGGTAATCAAATAAAACCAAACTTCTAAAGTATATAAATTGAAGATGAAGGGTGAGCCTTGATTATTGTGGTCCACCATATAAGTATCACATATTTTTGGTGTTGGGCCTAGTAAATTATTGCTCAGTCTACATGTACTTATGATTAATTCATTCATATTGCTCAGTCCATCATTGACACTTCAATTGATCACGTGATTTTTAAAGAGGCACGTGAGGCCGGGTAACCTTCCAGCGCTATTGAAACGCTATGCGGGCGCGTCAGATCGAAACCAAATCAATCACTCGGAACGCGTCAACTACCATTCCACCGCAAAAACAGAAATCAGGTTCCTATCGCCGAAGGGATTGTCCCAAAGCACGAACGTGCCTACCAGACGAGCAAATACATAAAAAGTAGGAAATTAGGAAGCGACTAAGGGGTGAAGGGTAAATCATGGGGTACGTTTGACCGCATAAGAAGTGGTTGGGAAACAAATTACTAACGGTGTTCAAAAACGGCAGGAAGCTCGTGAGGTTGGAGTTGTTCAGTTCGTTTCCTTCTCCTTGAGGCTTATGGCTCAATTTAATTTTTTGCCGTGGATCGGGAATTAACAACAGTGGGGTGAACAGACTTCAAGTCCTACAAGGGTCATCAGAGCATTCACTTCGGAGACTCATATTTTACATCTATCATCGGCCCCAATGGCTCAGGCAAATCTAATTGGTTGCGCTCCCTTCGACTATTTGTTTTCACGCAACTAGAAGAGGGCTAATAGAGGACTGTGGGTGGGCAGTATGGACGCGATCTCGTTCGTTCTCGGAATTAAGTCATCTCATCTCCGCTCTGCGCACCTTAAGGACCTTATATACCGTGGTCGTGTCCTTCGCACCTCAACAATCGGTGCAAAGAATGGCAACGGTACAGGACCATTTGGAGAAGGAGTGGAGGAGCAACAGGAAGAGGATGAAGAGGGTACCCAGGGAACTCAGGCTGACCCAAAGACTGCTTGGGTAATGGCTGTTTATGAGGATGATAACCGCGATGAACAACAGTGGAAACGGTCTATCACAAGCCAAGGTGCGAGCGAATATAGGATTAATGGAAAGCAAGTTACGGCAGCGCAGTACAATGCGGCATTGGAAGAAGAGAATATTCTTATCAAGGCTAGAAATTTCCTGGTCTTTCAGGTGGGGCTCTCTACAAGTTACAGATGTTTTATATATGGGAGATGCTTATCTATAATCTTGGACAATAGGGCGACGTCGAAGCAATCGCCAGTCAGTCTCCTAAAGACCTTACCCGACTAATCGAACAAATCAGTGGCTCGCTTGAATACAAGGTTGAATACGAAAAACTTAAAGTTGAGCAAGAGAAGGCCGCTGAAACATCCAACTTCAATCTTAACCGGCGGCGTGGAATAAACGCCGAAATTAAGCAGTACCAAGAACAGAAGAAGGAAGCAGAGAATTATCAAGCCAAGCAGGATGAGAAGCATGAGGCAGTTGTTACACACATACTCTGGAAATTGTTTCATTTTCAACAGACCATGGAGGCAAATAAACAAGAGATCGAGAAACACCAAGAGGAACTGAAGGAGTATAGACGTACCTATGAGAAGTACGCCAACAGACTGGATGAAGCAAAAACACAACAGGCGCAGGCGTCGAGAAGTGTGAGTAAACAGGAGCGGGCTATCAAGAGAAAAGAGAAGGAGGTTGAAGAGAAACAATCTTCGCTTGTACCAATCGATGAAAAGATCAGCATTGCGGGAAAAAACCTTAAAAAATACGAGGCCAGGATTAAAGACATTAAGAGGGATGAAGATAGCCAGTCTGCTACGGTTGAGAGCTTAAAGAAAGAGTTGGGCATTGTACAAAGGGCACAGAGCAAATTTGAGGACGAACAAAAGAAGCTTGCGGAGGAGACTGGGATGGCACTATCTGAAGCTGATCTGGCAGAGTACAATAAGCTTCGTGAACGTGTCAATACCAAGATTGCAGGTGAACAGATCAAGATCGACAACTTTAACCGCCAGCAAAAGACAGATGTCGAAACGGTAAACAGCTTGAAAAGCAAGGTTGAATCTGCCCAATGGCAACTGGGAAAGCTCGAGGGCGAGGTGGTAGATTTGGAGGAGCGAAAAAATCAGTCGAAGTCTGTCGTGGACCAAGTCGTACAGGATATCGATGCAAAGAAGAAGGAATACAACGCTATGACCTCACATCGTCTCCGTAATGCGCAAAAACACACTGAGCTCGATGAAAAGTTACAAGACTGCCTCACTAAGCTCTTGGAAGCTGACGACGGTAGACGGCAATCGGAGAGAGAGGTTAGGATGAAGGAAACAATCTCAGCGCTCAAACGTATTTTCCCTGGTGTTAAAGGAAGGGTATCCGAACTCTGTAAGCCAAAGATGAAGAAATACCACGAAGCTGTCAGTACCGTCCTTGGGAGACATTTTGATGCGGTGGTTGTCGACAACGAAAAGACTGCAAAGGACTGTATTGAGTATCTTCGCGATCAGAGAGCAGGGCAGGCGACATTCCTTCCGCTCGATACAATTCAGGTTAAACCATTAAATTCAAATTTGAAGGGTATGCACCGAGGCATGAGAATGGCAATTGATACGATCGAGTTCGAAGGTGTGGTCGAAAGGGCTATGCAGTACGCTTGTGGGAACGCTGTTGTCTGTGACGACTTAGAGGTTGCGAAGTACATCTGTTATGAAAAGGGATTAGAGGTCAAAGCAGTCACACTAGATGGCACAGTTATTCACAAGGGCGGCTTAATGACTGGTGGTCGAAGTGGAGGGCCTGGTGGGCGGCGGTGGGAGGATCAAGAGGTTGAAAATTTGCGACGGCTTAAGGATAACCTGGTCACGCAAATAAATGCGCTTCCGAAAAATCGTCGTGGTGCTCAGGAAGAGACTCTCGAGGGTGAACTTACAGGGCTTGAACAACGCCTGACTTACAGCCGCGAGGAATTAAATTATCTTGAGAGGAGTCTGGATAACAAGAAACGGGAGGTGGTACATACCCAGCGGCAGCTTCGAGAACTCCAGCCAAAACTCGATGAGGCAACCAAATCTCTCGATGAGCTCCGAGCAAGAGTCGGTGAGCTCGAATCAGTGGTCTCAGTAGCTGAGGACGAGATCTTTGCGGACTTCTGTAGGCGCCTTAGTTACGAAGACATCCGATCCTACGAGAAACGCCAAGGCTCCCTCCAACAAGAGGTAGCACAAAAGAGACTGGAGTTCAGAACACAGATATCAAAACTGGAGAATCAACTTACATTCGAGACACAGAGGCTTCGGCAGACGATGGAGCGCATAGTGAATCTAGAGAAGAATTTAAAGAGAGATCAAGACCTTGTCTCCGAGTTAGAAAATGAGAAGGCCCAGATTGAAGAGCAAATGGATGGGCTTTCGGCAGAGATGGAGGTACTGAAGGAAGAACTAGAAGGAAAGAGGGTGACGTTGGAAACCCGGGCTGAGAAGGTTAATGAGCTAAGGAGAGAGGTCGGTAAAAGAGCTAAAGATTTAGACGAAACTTCTAAGACTATTGCTGGATTGGTAAGTGTTTCGTACCCCCCTGGATCATTGTTACTAATTAAGATTTTAGGAAGGAGAGATTGAGCGAAATGCTGCTGGGCGATACGCAGTGCTCAGGAGATGTAAACTAGAGGAGATTGAAATCCCATTGACAGACGAGTCTGTTTCTCTAGACGACCTACCTATCGATGATACCCTTCAGCAGAATGATCCGGATGCAATGGACGTGGATGAAGATGAAGACCCAAGCGCCAGCGCAGTTCAAAAGGTCGAGGTCCAAGATTACGGGATAGACATTGATTTCGAGGATTTGGATGATGACCTGAAAAATGTAGGTTTTCCACATGAAATATCACTCGGAATTTTGCCTTCAGCTCTTAGTGTACATGCGCTGACAGGGTAAATAGAGTGGCGAGGAGCAAGTTGAAGAACAGTTGCTAGAGAAGATCAAAACTCTCGGCGGGGAGCTAGATCGTATGGCACCAAATATGAAGGCTATTGAAAGGTTAGAGGGGGTGGAAAATAGGCTTCATGATACAGAGAAGGATTTTGAGAATTCGAGAAAGGAGGCGAAGAAAGCGAAAGACAGATTCCAGACAGTCAAGGATAAGAGGTATTTCTATCCCCCCCTTTTCTTTTTTTATAGCACGATTTAAGTATAACTAGTACTAACATTGATGGATATAGGTACGAGCTATTTAACAAGGCTTTTACCCATATATCTGAGAAGATTGGTGGTGTTTATAAAGACCTTACTAAGAGCACTACTTTTCCTTTGGGTGGAACCGCATATCTCGACATGGAAGATAGCGATGAACCCTATCTGGACGGCATCAAGTACCACGCCATGCCTCCTATGAAGCGTTTCCGCGACATGGAGCATCTCTCTGGGGGAGAAAAAACAATGGCCGCACTAGCATTATTATTCGCTGTTCATTCTTACCAACCCAGTCCTTTCTTCGTTCTGGATGAGGTCGATGCAGCATTGGACAACGCAAATGTCCAGAAGATATCTAATTATATTAAAAATCATGCAGGGCCTGGGTTTCAGTTCATCGTTATCAGCTTGAAAACTGGTCTATTTCAGCAGAGTGAGGCGCTGGTGGGTATTTTTAGGGATCAGGTCGAGTGTAGCTCTAAGAGCCTTACGTGAGTTTCTTTTCTTGCGTGTGATTTTTAATGTTCAGCAACTAATAATTAGGACTGTAGGTTGGATTTACGCAAGTATATTGATGCTTAATTGGATAAAGGATAATGATGTATAGAGTTATGGGAATGATGATAACGGGCTTGTGGGGAAGGGTGCTTCGTGTAATTTTCTATTTTGTTTTTCTGTGTCTTTGTTTCAGTACTAAAGGCGCCGTGTACGATAGTTCTGGGTGCATCGATACCCCGGATTCTTAGCTTAACTTCTGATTTTCTATTATCGATTCTTTTGGGGCGGCTTTATATTGGTTAGCACTATTGAATTTAGAGCTGGAAAATTCACGTGACTTGAGAATTGAATCTTTTTGGAACAGTCTCCTGATTTGCCACCCACAAGTGATGGCATGCGGCTAAAGACCTGTAAGGACACTCAATGCTAATTGAGGTATAACAAATACAAGCTCGGGTGTGATAGGTCCCAAAGAGGCAGAGATAGAAGACCAAACTGTGCTGTCTTTCGACCAATGACAGAAAGAGTGATAGAAAGGCCATTAGAGAAATATAGGAGTGGACTATTACGATGGTAAATGAGGATTTAGATTGCAGACACGCTGTCAAAAGGTAGAATAGCCGCTTCATAGCCAACTAGTCCTCCCAGTGCGCCACCCACTTTATGAATCATACCCTTACACACGTAGTAGAAAAAAAGCAGACTTAGACACCACCATCCTTTATCACATCATGATCAAAAGAGTATCCATAGTAAAACAAGGAAAAGAAATCCAATACAATCAACAATCAACAAGAAGCTGGAAGGAAATCTCAAAGAAACCAGGGGTCCCAAATTCCATAGAGTAACAGCAGTGCTGAATAGAGAAAGGAAGTATGAAACCCCACTCAGATACAAATAAAGGAGAAAATTGGGGATGAAATCCGATAAAAAGCGAAAAGATACAGAAAAATATGCCCCCCCCCCGGTTCCCAAATACAGACGAACAAGTATCGATATCATAACAACGAATAAAACTGTAGGCCCAACAATGCAATAAAAGCAGTTGATTTCTTCTCTACCTCTGCTCCATGTTAGACGCTCAGAAGTTGGCTAGAAATTCGCGGTGGTAAGTTGGAAGATAGAAAGGATGGTTAAGGAAAGCAAACAAGAATAGTAGGTGAATGACGATGAGTACGTGGTGTGTGGATAACAGTGAATAAACGAAAAAGATAGTGTTGTTTACTGCCAAGAAAGAGAGAAAGGAATCACAAAGAAACCATACAGGCAGAAAAAACAAGGAAAGAATACATAAAACGACGCTCAAAGTAATTTTCCAGAGTTACGCTCCTCATAGAAGACCAGTTCCCTCTTCTTTTTTATCGCTATTTCCACCGTAAGTATACTTATATCCTGTTATAAGAGGTTTCACTCCCTCCCTCCCTCTACATATGCTCATGGCTTTCGTGATGATGAGGGTCCGAAATCTGGCGGCGGTGGCTTTACTATCTCTTTCCTCGGTGGCTTTACAGTGAACTCGGCCTGTAGAGGTATATGACTAGATTTTATGGACTATATTAGTAATCTGTAGGATCATTGGTAAGGCAAGAAGGTACAAAACTTACTCGCTAGGAAAGTGAACGTTTGGGAACCCTGGAACCCTCGCCAAATATTCTATGTCCACATCTCCCATCAACCCAGACACATTTAGGTTATTCATCGTATACCAGATGTAATCGATAACTCCAGTAAAACCCGGTGTATAATTCGTAAATTTCAACTCTCCAATATTTGAGTAGCTACTCTTCAACGAAAATGGATGGCTCATTCCATCTTTAGTAAAGTTTCCGTAAACTCTATCTTTCAAATCATCATGATCGCTTGCCACGGCACCCCGTGAAAGTAGCTCGTAAACGCCAGAGTCGGCTATCGAATTAAAATCACCGCAAATGACCAACGGTATCGAGGAGCCGTTTGCATAAGTAGGTGCCGGCACATCATCTGGCACCTCACTTTTGTTGGTTCCTGTTTTATTGGAGGACCGTGGTAACTTAGCCCACTTATCGGCGTATTTACTAAGTTCTTCCATGAGCATTGCGACCTGTACGAGCTTCACATCGCGGAATTGGGGATCCCAAAAGATGTGCACGTTTGCGACTATCATTCGGGAGCCTGTTTGTTTATTTTCGATAAAGGTGATAACAGCGATATTATCCTTAGGCATTACACGGTTGTAGATGTCGGCTGTTTTCTTCATGTCCTCGCGTTGTATTGCGGATGAGCTGAAATCAATGACTTGTTTATCTAGTAGCATAAACCTACCATAGAAAGTATTATTAGTGTTTGATCCTGCACTGTTGTGGTACTATTATAGTACTCTTGAGATTAGGAATACTGACTTGCTACTCTTGAAGAACGTTGCGCATCCATCTACTGACTTTTTCTCGTGCTCATTCATGGTCTTTGCTCGACTCTTTGGATAGAAGACGCCCTTGTATTCCGCTATAGCCAGTTCAGGCATAAAATACTCGGAGAAATTCTCTAAGTCAACTTCTTGTAGACAGATGATATCCGCCTTTGATTCTAGCAGTTCATCCTTAATCATACCCTTGCGGTAGTCCCATGCCACTACCCATGATGGCGCATACCCATACATTTGTGGTGTCGCATATTTCTCGCAAAGGATGTTGTAACACAAGACTTGAAACTTGTCTGCTTGAGCCTTTGCATCGTTTTTGGCACTATCATCCAGCACAATCCAATCTCGCTCGACGGGAGGCATAGAACCTATAAACTATTAGTGAAAGAGCTTCAAAGGATAAACACAGTTTCATACTTGGCATTGATTCTCTGAGATTGATAATTACTGCTCTTGTGCCGTCCTTTATCATTGTTTGCTTTATCGCTTCCGCCATCGGATTTCCCTCGATACCTAGTACCTCCAATTGATATAACGACCCTAGTTCATATGGTAGAGTAGTAAGTTGATTGTCGAAAATGAATAAACTTTTTAGATTAGTCAACATCCCTAGCTCTGGTGGGAGCTCGGTAAGCTGGTTTCCCGAAGCGTCTAAAAGCTGCAGTAACTTTAACCTTCCAATAGCAGATGGTAGTTCGGTAAGCTTATTGTGGTTGATGTAAAGCTTGTCCAAAAAGGTGTACTGAAATAGAGCATTTGAGAGTGCGCGCAAACCCTGTCCACCCAAATCTAAAGCTTTCCAGTCCTGCCGTTCGATCTCGCCATTTTCGCCCTTCCTATTCTCCAGTACATCTGCGGGAGGCCCATCTTTCCGGTGCTGGCCGTTTACAGGCTGATAGGAACTTGGATTCACACCACCGGTAACCTGGGCGCTCGAAACCTTATTCAGCAATGCGACCTGGCGAGCGTGATGATGCGGTGCGCTGGATGCGCGAGATGTTAAAACGAGATTCTGCTGTTCTTGCCAGTGTTGAGATGTGTTCTGAAGATTATTAGGTGTCCCATTCGAAACGTGTTGGGGTGAAGAATATGCCTGATTCACCATCCCACCCGAAGAGTAAGAATGTGAATGCCCCCCTGCCATGGAGTTGTTACCCCCGTTGTTCTGCACATGGTTTACTGAGTGATCCACCTGCTGATTATGGCCCATTGGGAAGAACTTGGCCATATTCTGCTGTTGCGGCATGTAATTACGCTGGGTCTGTGTGTTTATCATTGCGTGGGGATGGGCCTGTGGATACATATAACCCCCAGGGGACTGGGGAGCGGGGGATCGTGTAGGGGAGGGGGTTTGAGGGGGCGTTCCTCGTCGGAGTCTTTGTTGTGTATAGGTGAAAGGCCCCTGCTGCTGATATTGGGTATAACCATCTGCCATTCGGGTAGTGGTCGACAGCGTGAGCGGTCGGAGCTAGCAATCGCGCAGGCACGGTTCTGTTTGTTTTGGGATTGTTGAGCGGCCTAGTAGACCTCCCGTTCAGGTCTGTGGTTTTGCTTGTAATCGTAACCGCCGTAGGAACATTTAGAGGTGCTACCTCCTACACTCCCGGTACGGCCTTTCACCAGAAGCCGATTAACGTCCGAAAGTCCCGGGTCAGGGGTATTAGAGCACGAGAGAGAGATTTTTATGAGCCTGAAAGTGCTTCTGGAATCTTATAGGTTTATGTTTGGAGAAGATTGCCGTAGTGATTATAGGTAGATGGATTCTGTAGGGACCTATGGAGGGGTGACTTGTTCAAGGTTCAACCTTCTTGGGAGGGGTCGCGCTATCGACTAAAATAAATGAAATCAGAAAACGATCTTTGAAAAGCTATCTTGACCAAGTCAATGACCAGAAAAAGGCAGTGCCGATACTAGGAGAGGATAGAATGAGTCCTACTAACAAAAGACTAAGAGTGGTGGAAGTTATGTGCCACAGGGGGTGCGTGGAGGGGTGATGGGTATTTGATGGGGGTATAATGGCAAAAGACCGACCAGCAATGGAAAATCGCCACGAGAATATTAAAATAACTCGGCAGGAGGGCAAGCTCAGGAATCTCGGGATGTAGAGGGGTGTTATGACAGGCAGTGGGGCGTTGGTAGGTAATGGTTTTTAGAGGTGAAAAGAGAGCAAGGCATGGAGGTGTTGATGCTTTGACAATAGGTTTGTTGTTGTTGTGGCCTCTGGGGGCTTCCTTCAATGTCTCAGCTACAAAAACCCTTGTCGGCTCTTCTACCGGAATAAAATGCCCATAGCAGAGAGTCTGGCGTAGGGGACCCCGAATCAAGCTTATCCCTTCTCCATCTAATTTTATACATACATTACATTATGAAAATTCTTTATTGTGTGGTAGTTTGGCTTGAAGTACGTGTGTGAAATAATCGGGGCATGATAATGATGCCTACATTGTTCTCAACACCAGTATAAAGAAAGCCCAATGAAACACGATGCCTAAAGCTGAGGTTTCCTGCTCCTACTGATATTGCGTGACTCGCCGATCTTAGGATGCATACTGTGCGATTGATTGATTGATTGCCTTCACTCCATGACCTTGGAAACTGCGATATGTGGTGCACTTCCAAACAATCTGGGGTAGGCTGCGACAGGCAGATGTATATGTATGTAATGCGCAGCCCTCTCAGATGATGTACATGTAGTTACATACATGTACCGTATACACGTAATCAATCAATAAGAACCGGCCCCGATTTACTGGGTCTGTGGAACATACAACTACCAAATGAAATAAACACATACATGGTCCCATCTTCTCCACTAGCCCATGGTATGGTTGATTGTCTAGGATTTAGAATTCCCCTCCTAAAGTTTATTTCAACTCCATACCATGAGCCTCGAACCAATAAAGAGTAGAAAGAGCCCCTGCATATCTTCTCTGAAGAGTATAACGTAGAAAAAAGTTCAGATATGAAGATGATAAGCACATATAGGTATTCAAGGCGAAATATGCCTTAATCTAGAAAAATAAAGATAAGGGATTATGAGAATGTCCGATCTTTTAACAAAATTATAAGTTTCTAGTTTTTAAACCAAATATATATAATAGAAAGCAGCATATACTACATCTATCGTCATGTATCGCTCACTTTCACGTCCAAGGTGGACTAAAGAAACAAGGTTCCATCACGCGAGAGTTGACTCTCATGTCAAATAGTGGCCCCATATGCTTTGTTCATTGCTCTATACTTCTTTAAATAGTACCTATAGTCACAGTATTATTGTCAGCGCCCAATTTCAATAATAGCTCGGTGTTAAGCCATACAGTGCTTCGATTTCTAGAAATCGCATTCCCGTGTTAGTTCCAAATATCTGCCCCGATACTGACAAGCAGGTATAAAAACTAAATAAAAACCTTTCTTGATGTATTCAGCCTTCTCAATCTCTTTTTTAATCTCCTCTGAATCAGTTAACGTAGCTTTACTCATGAAAGCGTTATGGCAGCGGGGTCGGAAGTAATTGTAGCCTAGAGGATATTCCCGGCCAAGGTAGAGCTAGGGGTGTTTATTTCTGTCAGATTAAGTGAGATCTATCTGCAAACTGGTTTGCGACGACGGACATACGAGATCTTTATATATCCGCCTCACTTCGTACCGTAGAGTTTTTACAGAGGCCATGGTTGTAGTGGTTTGCGAAAGTGTAGTTAGAACTGTTATGGTATCAGAATGTGGGGGTATTCAGCACTATGACGTGTTTTGACGCTTTGTGGGGTACCTCCATGTCTGCCGAGGTTTAGGAATAGAGCCACTTCCCCGCAAACCCGAGCGTTCTTACATACTCTAATAAGAAAGCCCTTCTTACTATAATAATTACCTCTCAGAATGCTTCTCCCAGGGCTCCTCCCTTATCGTTTCCCTCTAGCACTAAAGAGACAAGTTAATATCCGTACTCTTGTGACCAGCCCACAAGCAAACAACGGGCGCTGGCTCTCTGAGACAAAAGCACGGCTTGGCAAATTATTCTTCCATGGTACAACTACAGAGGAGACCAGAGAAGCAAGTGATATTCTGAAGGACTTAGCAAAAAATTGGAGGGATTATGTCGCTGCCAGTGAAGGATTCTTAACAGGAGAAACACGAAGAGGACTTTATAGACATAACGTCGTCTGGGGTGATATGGTACCATGAATTTCTCCTAAAAAAATTTCAAAAGAAGTTAATACTAATATTTTATGAGCTCAGGATTCAATGGTAACCTCCACTCTAGTAGATCTTACTGTTCGGTTTATCTCACCATTCGTCGCAGGGTATCTTCTGCTTCACATCAACTATAATACTTTAGAAATTCCTAAACCAGTACTAACTTAAACCCCCTCCGACCACAACCTCCAGCACATGTGAATAACGTCACCTATACTCGTTGGTCTGAGGCCTCCCGGATTAATTGGGCTTGGAATATCGCAAAGCATCATGACCCTGACAACTTGAAGCCTTGGTCAGAGTTATGGACCCCCAAGGGGCTGGGGTTGATCCTGAGAAGTATCAGAGTAGACTACAAATTTGTATGTAATTTTCTTAGTTCTTACATGGACAGTAATGACCATAGAATTAATATATTTATCGAACTACAGCCAATGGAGTGGCCGGATAAAGTCACAGTATATCATAAAATTGGAAACGTCTTCAAGGATTCCTTCACTCTCGATGTCATCAGTAAGTCATTATATATTCACAGCCTTCTATATATCAATAATTAACCCTTATGGCGAATCAGTTTTATCAGAGAAACACCAACGTCCTGCGGCAAGATGTTATGAGGATATTGTCATGTACAATTACCAACCTGCTGACAAGGCCCAACCGCCAGGAAAGGCACCAATACCGGACTTTATGAAAGTACAGTTCGATGATGCTTTGAGATTGCAGAAGGAGGCTAAGGAGGATGTATTGGAGAGTATGAGGGATATTAATGAGAGAGTTAAAGGGTTAGAAAGAAGGGTTTTAGGTAGAAAAGAGATGGTTTAGATCACTGTGAGTCCTCCTCAATTTTCTATAGTATTCACAGAAGCCAAGTCGGGAATCAACGCTTTTTGTGCTTGTAAAATATACGGATATCCGAGCTTTATCATTACAAGGATGCAAAGACATAATGCCTTTTCTAGAAACCGCACGTGCGCACATATGGGACAAAACCGTGATCCGAGACACAGTGCATAGAGGGGTAATCCAATGCCAAGTACTCATTTGAGTGCTATGTATATAATATAATAGAGGAGAACAGCCCTGTGTATACCCTAACTATGAACGTATTTCTAGCCAGAAAACCGAATACAATGCGGCATAAATTCTCGATTATATTAGGGAAGTCCTCAAGCCAAAGCTCATGGCTCGGCAGACAGCATCAAAGCAAGGATCACAAGTCATCCTCCTATGTAGCAACCACTCTCTAGAACCTCAGTCCCCCTTGACACCTACCCCAAGACTCCCTCCTATCTTCACCCATCAATTGTAACAACCCAACATGGCCCGCCGAATAGTTCGCACCATAATCCAGCTAATATGCCTGTCAATTTTCCTCGTAACGGCTATTTTCTTCTTAGACCTCCGTTATCGCGTCCTACCCCCTCGACTCCACAACCTCCTGCCTGAACACCACGCAGGCACAGTAATCACAGACATCACCTTTTATTCATGCTCTAACATCTTTTCTGAATGCGTATTGGACACACAAGAAGGATGGGTCAAAATAAATAAGGACGTATATTTAGGACAAACTTGGTTAAGCAAGGGCTACATCCACATCAAGCGTAAGAAGGAGTCAGAACTCGACAGAGCTGCTGGGGAAAAGTTAGTTGTCGATATCAGGGTTGGGCGGCTGGAGCCTCCTGTAGAGGATGGAGTAAAATGGGAGACTAGACCTGGGGGTATTTGGGTCAAGCGCCAGACAAAGATAGTTGACGATGCGGTTACGGGGGTGGATGTATTATTTGGAGCTGATGCGGTAGAAGTTAGGCCTGGATGGGTTATGCGGGAGGGGAGCTTGACATCTGGGGAAAACGCGAGGATTACACTGAGGAAGGGACCACCTTTAGAGATTAAGAAGCCGGTTTTAAGGCTGAAAGATCACAAGTTCAAGATTATTCAGGTTTCAGGCAAGTCATATTTTACAGTCAGAAATTTTATCACGGATTCAAGCTTCTAATATTTGAGAAAAGATCTCCATCTCTCCACGGGTATCGGTGCATGCCGTGACGCAGAGCCTCCTTCAAGTGCAGCTGGTTGTGAGGCGGACCCCCGAACCCTCGAGTTCATTGCCAAAATCTTGGATGAAGAGAAGCCTGATTTCGCCGTACTTTCCGGTGATCAGGTCAACGGAGACACTGCTCCAGATGCTCAATCCGCAATATTTAAATTTGCTGAGCCGTTCGTGAAAAGAAAGATCCCTTACGCTACTATTTTGGGAAACCATGACGATGAAGGTAATCTCAATAGAGAGGAAATTATGAAACTTACTTCAACACTACCATATTCACTCAGCGAGGTGGGCCCAGGGCTGGGTGGGACTGTAAAAGATAGGCAAGGGCGGGAGGGTAGAGAAGGTGGGGTTGGTAATTACTACGTCGAGGTTAAAACGCAGAAGTATAATCACCCTCATTGTCTATATAACTAGAATATAGATATGTTACCAAGTACTAATACTTTGTTCACCAGGGGCGACCACTCTGCTATTACAATATATTTCCTGGATACACACTCATACAGTCCTGATGAAAAGAAATACAAGGGCTACGACTGGGTCAAAACACCCCAAATAGACTGGTTCAAAAAGACACATGCATCCATTAAGGATCATTCAAATGGTTATTCATTCGTCCATCTTAATATGGCGTTCATTCATATACCACTCCCCGAATACCGCACATCGGGAGCCCCTATTGTCGGGAAATTTCGCGAAGCCCCTACGGCCCCAGGATTTAATAGTGGGTTTAAAGATGTGCTTGTCGACGCTGGTGTTAGTGTTGTTAGTGCAGGACATGATCATGCGAACGAATATTGTATGTTGGACAAAACCGGCGAAAAACTTAATCTATGGATGTGCTATGCCGGAGGGAGTGGATTTGGAGGGTACGGTGGATGGGGAGGGTACCATCGTAGGGTTAGGTTATTTGAGATTGATTCCCCAGCAGATAGGATTACGACATGGAAGAGGGTTGAGTTTGGGGAGACTAGTAAGAGGATCGACGAGCAGATTATAGTGGAAGGTGGTAAAGTTGTTCACAACCAGTAAAGGAGTGTCATGGTGATAATGGATGGCTGTGAGATGTTTCATGGAACTTGGGTGTTCACCTTGTTTATTTGTTTCATACCTTCAGGTTTCCTTGATGAGAAACTAGATGAGCTAAAGAGGGCATACATCATAGCTTACTTGACTTTACTACTGTGGTATCGGCCTTGGTATCTTCTATCTTTAATTTTTCTCCCTTATTACTTTCCTTCTTTCATCATTTCCTTCTGATCGAAAAGGGCTGGGTTTTTTTTCCCTTCCGTTTTGTATACTCATGGAGAAAAACGGCGTTTTCTTGTGTTTAATATATTTTTATTTGGCGTAGTGTTTGGTTGAATGAATGAATGAATTTATCATTTAAGTACATGCAACCCTGTAGTGTTTGGTTGATTACTTTGAAGATAATAAGTATATCAACTAAACTCTTTAAGGACAAACTAAACGATGCTATTAATTGATCTCTATGAAGTATGGCGCAAAAAGCGTTGCCCTGATCGTGGCTCGTTGTGCAGCGGCTCTTCACCTGGCTACAATATCTATAAATCTCTAAATGGTTAGGCTATTGCCAGAGAAGAGGATGGATACTACTCTACAGTGAATACCCTCAATAGGTATACATCACTTCATTGGCCAGCTAAAGGGGGTAATAGCGCTGTAGTTATGCACTATAAAAAGATCAGGCATGGTGAGGTGAGGACATTACTAGAGCTGGGAGCAAACCCTGGTATTCTAGATAAAAATAGAGACTCTACACTTCATTTTATTGACGGATAACCATCGAGGGTATAAAAGGGATTTCGGAGTGCTCTCTAGGTTCGGCGGAGGAATTGTAAAGACACTCCTAGAGCATAGGTCGACCCTATAATAAAGAGGATAGGCTTACAGCGGTCGAACTTGCATTAAAGGGTACGGTAAACTAGCTGAACTACTGCTAGGAGGGTAAGCCACTATCGCTACCGAGGTCCGATATATCTAATCCAACGCACTTCCAAGGGAAAAATTGAAGGGGAACCCCCCGCGTGTATTGCCTTGCTATTTTTTTTTGTTTCCTTTGTTATTTAAATACACCTCCTAGGATCTTTAGGTATATTAATGTACTTGAATATCTATATCGGGTCCCTCACCGAATATATCCAAATATTACATAGGAACTACCTTGATAACTTACATGTATCCATGTCACTGTCACAAAATGTATTACCTAACTTGATCTTAGGCGTGCGGCACAATCTGTGTCTACATTACATCTTGCTCGATTCCCCATCATTTAAATCAGCTCATCTGCATAACTGTTACACATAATTACAATGCGGCACAGGGACGTCTATCTTTGCCATACCGAGTGATCTACTATGACTGTTCAAATTCCCCGCAATCAGCGTTTCCCACTACCCTAAAAGGACATATACAATCTATAGCCCAGTAAAGTTTTTATTCCCATAGGCTAATAGATTACGAGTGTATTTTTGAAATTTCCCCTCTTTCATCAGATCTTACCACCACTTCTCGACCAAAATTCTATTCCTCGGTAATTTCGTTTGTGCTATAGTAGAACTAATGAGTTCATCAGTAAATCTCGGTGGACCACAGATATACATTAAAGTCTTATCCCCTGTGTATCTCTCAATTTCAGGCTTTACATCAGCCACCGTCATCCTACGAGGATAATACGACTGCTTAATTTTCGTATCTGTGGTGATGAAGAGCTTGAGATCCTTATCAGACAATGTAGAGAGAATACTCATATACGGTTCTGGAATAGGTGGTTTAGTGCTGTATAGAAATGAAATCTTAAGGTATTTGTTCGGGGGGTTCTCGTTGATGTGCTGTAGCATTGATAATAGCGGGCTTTCCCCCTCCAGTCAACCTCGTCCTTGTTACTCAATGGGCTTAGATACGAAGAGTTACACACTTTATTCCCACCCCCGCTCCAACAAACACAACATGTTGCAAATCCTCCACACTTACTTCCTGATCACTCGGTGGAAATGTAAAGCTCCCACCGACACGAACCTTTAGTTCCTTTCCCACAATAATTGACTCATCCTGGAATAGCCAAGCTGCAGGAGGATTCTGTGGGGCAGCTTGGATCGCAAGTTTTATCCTCGGCAGAAGCGAGGGTGATGAGAGAACCGTAAACCCCCCAGGTGACAGTGCGAACGGAGAAGGGACGTAAACATCAAGCCATTGTCCAGGCTTAAACTAATCGAGAGTAGGTAAGCTATGGCCAGCCATCATACAAGGGAGGCCAACTAACGGTGAAATTTAGAGATGAAGAAGGGTTACTTAGCATCAATGTGAATAGACGTAAGTTCGGCGTAGTGCGAGATACCTCTGTAATTTGAGCCGTATAGAGTGCCTGCGTCCATAAATCGAGTATCACTCCATAATCAGTCTATGCGCCTATTGTATTACACTTAGCGTTGGATTAGGGCAGAGTGGAAATACGTGCCTTGTCCCGTGGCTGCTCAGCCGTGCGCTCAACATGAGAACGGTACGACGACAACATGCGGCGTAAACATAATCCCGTTGCCCGTGCTACCGTAGAAAACCGTTGGAACATTCGCCCGCTAGTGCGATGTGCGATGTCGTGTAGAGTACCAGCAGAGTACTAGTAATACTTGGTTGATCAGACGGGTAGGAAACAACGGTACGAATAAGTGATCAATTTCCCTTTTCCGTGTTCCCGCTGCAGGGCGATGCAGCCGTGCAGCCGATCTAATCTGATAGCTGCCCGCATACCCCCACCATCTCACGCGAGGGTTTTTCCGAGCTGCCGACACAGAGTCCGGATCAACCGAAAGCTACAAATCGTAAACTCAAGCATTCCCCACAATGAGTTCGGGGCCGAAAAAAGGAATGAAAGAAAAAAAAGGAAAAAAAAGACCCCACATATATTTATAGCACCTAAAAAGGTTCCAACACCACGGCCTCAATCTTGTATCAATGCAGTCTGGTTCTTGGGGTACTCGAAACTAGGGACCTCCCAGACAAGCGTCGGCAGGGGAGGGCCAAGTCCCCAGTACATATACGCGAGGCAATCGCTAAACAATCACTGCAGCCACGACAACAAGAGGCTAGTCTCTACGTATCCCGCCGATTGATAGAGAAATGACAGGGCACTCATCCTGGTACGGTGTTATTTTTCAAAATCAAATATTAAACGCGCGCTCGAGCTCTAGCAATGATAGGGTAACTATAAATGAGTATCATTTAGCTGCTATGTATGCAGTGACGACTCTGAATAGTGCTCGCCAATGTCCTTAAACTCCAATCTCCGACGGATTGCCCATTCCTTCACAAAACTGCCCCAATATCATACAACATACCAGAAATATAAGTTAAACGAACAAAACAGCTAAGTATAGTCCCCCCCATAGATATCCTAACGAACCAACAAAACCCAAAACCTTGCCAAAGAATAGAAACCCAAAAACGCTCTCGTGAAACAATAAAGAGGTATCATCAAACCCAACAACCCTGATGGAAACAAATGCGAAAAAGGAGATAACAGCTCTAGACCCAAAATCAAGAGTATCATCCACAAGGTAAGAAAAATTAAAATAGAATATTGATATATAAATTAGAAGTTTCCAAAAAGAGTCTGCCATATGCATGAGGTGATACAAGTATTCCCGGGCATAAGAAGCAGAAGGATAAGCTTTCCACTAGATGGCAACTAGTGTACTAGCTACCAGAAATGATGTTGATAAAAGTAGTGATTTTAGAGAGAAGGTGCTACGGCCAGCATTTGTTTGGATCTCGACAGTCGAATTAGAGAAATCTGGCCCGCAACCTAGTTTTTGGAAGGATATTTGTTAGTGATGACTGACCCCATAAAGAGACTACAGCTAATTAAGCGTACCAAGATTGATCTGTTGAGACGCTGGAGTATAGGTATCAAAAAGTGGCTGAGTAGTATTCCCGGCAGAGGCAGAATATATTTTCATTGTTTGAGACAGACATGTAGAGCAACTAAGATCATTATGAGCACGATATAGGACTAAGGTATCGCTAGCTTAGAATTATTTCTTGGTAAATCGGTACTTACGTTGGTCGTGAGCCACCCGGAAAATTTCTACCCAATGGGATATAGTAAATATATGCATCGCTCGGGCTTGTCTGGTTGGTCATTGCATCAACATAACCTATCGTAACAGTGAGTTAGAGTCCGAGTGCGGTCACATGAAGACTAGCTCGTGAGTACTAACAGTATGACCCTGAATCAGATTTCAGGCAACCTGCCGTGTAGACTGGTTTATAGGCAATAAACGCAGCGTATGCCTGATTTACTACTGGGTTTCCTAGCTTAAAATCCGCACCACAGTTCTCCGGTAAGGTGATCTGCCATCCTAATTTCTCCATGACTGCCTGGCACTTGCTGATGTCGACATTACATGTCTTATCAATAACCTGTGTTGTAGCAAAACCTCCCTGTTTGGTGATTTCGAAGTAGGACTGCGAGTTCTGGGTCATAATAAGCATTGCGTCTCTGTTCTCTCTAGCCTATTGGAATAAAAGAAATATGGCACATACTAGGAGTAAAGCTGACAGGGGCAAGCATTCCTGGAAGTTTGGATCACTTAGGAACTTGGAAAAAAACAGAGGGCATGAAGTAGTTGTGGTATTGGAGCTAATTGAGATGGTGTCGAACAGAGTTGGTGTTTCAACCGTCCCTACTATAGTTACAACAGTACTAGTAGCTGCGGATGAAGATGTGGAAGATGTAGAAGATACACTTGTGGTTGTAGTGGTAGTTGTCGAAGATGTTTCTTCATCAATCGGAGCAGCAACAACAGAATCAGCCATAAACAAGACCAAAAGAACAAGTGATAATATTGTAAATTTGGCGTTAAAAGAGTAGCGAAAATTTCTAAAGAATGAGCCTTTGGTGCTTTTAATCTTTATGCTTGACGATTCCCCCCGCTGCTTCAGCCGTAGTCCCCTACTCCATCTCTTTCCAGCTCCTTCGCCATGGCGCTTTAATGAGGATACTGGCAAAGTAGCACAGTTGGGCTCGCTGATTCGCATAAAAGAGGAAGAGGATTGGCGAGGACGAATGGCTATCATGATAATCGGTAGTCGATATACACCATCAACTGCATGTCACAAAGGCCGAGTATATTCAAGGTGGAAAATACTAGTCCACAGTCAGGGCGGTTCGAGCGTGCAAGTGAAGCTGTAGAACAAAGAGTAGCAGATCTTCTTGACAGATGAGACCTCGATCAGCACTAAGTAGATATAAATCTACAGCGGTGCCCTGGTATTTTCTAGTTCGAGGAAGTGGCTTTTTTTTCTTCTCCAGGCTGGGAGAGGATTGACAGATGTAAGTGAATGAGTGTGGGGTGGGGGGGATGACTAGAAGGCTGAAAATGAGTGACGACCGACAAAGAGCGGTAATAGTTCCCTGCTGGTAAAACGGTAAAAAAGAGTGAACGTCTATGCTGTGGTTGCACACAAGCACAAGACAGCAGACAAGGAAGGAGCGTCGGGGGTAAGCGACAAGGAGGAATTCTCGAAAGAAATCTCTATCTTGATCTCACGACTCTTACGGCGGTCGATTCTCAGGAGCAGGAGGAAGAGAGCCGGTTAAGAGGGCACTCACTCCTGCTCCTCCCCCGCGGATTTCCCCCCTAAAGGTCCCACAATCGGTAATAAGGCTGGCTTGCAGTTGTTGCGCAAGACCCGTCAAGCGAGTCAAACACTACTCGTTACGACTTTTACCCACGAACCACCGGCTGTTTGACGCCTACGGATGGCTCGACATGGGAAAGTGAACATTCTGCCAGACCCAAATTGGGAGGGATTGTCCTCTACCCTCATCTCCACCACATGCGCGATGCATCTGGCTCAGGTCGGCACACCCCCCCAATGGGTTGAGGTTCAAAAGATTGGGAAATGGCCTGTGTAGTACATGTACAGTAGAGTACAATCTGTACACACCCTCTTGCAAGTACAACAATGCGCGTGCAGCCTTAACCGCTTACGGAGGCTGGCCAGTAGCAGCCACGCGGCGCCTGCTAAGATAGTACGGTAGCTCCTTTCTCGGCCCAGATAAGGGATCATTTATGCCCGATTTCGACAGCTTGTTGGTCTGGTCCCTAACCCTCGCTCCGATCAGTTCCAGAAGATCTGTGCGGCTCCATGGCCATACATACACATGGCAGCGGTACCGTTTCGAGCCGAGGAGGTTCTTAAGGAACGTTCTTCCTGTGGAGCCTCTGACCAGCGCTACTGTTATCGAATAATCCCACAGAGGCCGGTGATGGATTCATTGGACAATCCGATCGAGGTCAATTTGCAAAAACCCACAAACCTCTACGCAACTCTTAGCACCGAGAGTCGATGCCGGAGATTGTGGAGAGGGAGATTCTTTAAGACCTTTGGAACCGAAAGCACCGTGCTTTGTCGATTCTGCTATCTGTGCTCGGTTGCCTGCCTACATCCACAGTCAAACACAACACTGGAGATGGTCTGAACCATCAAAGAAGCTTAATGTGCCTCATTGTGAAGCTAAAAAGGCGTCTTCAGAGCGCGTCCTGGCGAGGGATAGCGCGGGAAACATCGCCTAGTCAACGTTTCCTCGTTCCTGACAGCAGTCCAGCCCTCTCGCTTCCTGCGGCGGTATGTAAGTGAGGTGTTGCCTGCACTTTTCATCCTGCTTGGATGTTCCTGGATTACCTAACATGTAACTTATACCCTGGCCCTTTCAATATCAAACCGCGTCCACCAGTTCGTCGGGCCCTATTTTTATCCTTCTTTTAAAATCACGCCTGCTTTTGTTTCGTGGAAAGTTTTGTACCGTTGACGAGAAGGTTTAGGAGAGAGAGGGAAATCTTTGGCAGACACGGCGCTCTTACCGAGCATGTATTAGCTCCCCCATCGTGGAACTTGCCGAATGGCTTCCCAAGCCCCCCTTCTCCTCTCCCCCGGTTCGTCCGTTACATGCACAATGATCTCAGATAAATTCAACTGCCCTTCCTAGTCTCCTCGCAGTTAATTCGTTTCAAGCTATTTTACTTTTCCTGTCTCATTTCCTCATTGATCTCCTAACCAATAATCTGCCATGTCGCCAGCACTCTCCTCTGATGGAACACCCGATTGTATTACTCTTTCCCGCCCAAGGGTGTATTCCCGGGAATACATATCCCGCCTTCTTTCGCGAATCTTGAATCCTTATCCTTACAGCATAGAATACGGGTTGCATGCAAGAAGCCTTTGGGAGGAGACACTTTTTCTAACAGGTAGAACATACCCCTCCCACTAGTCCTGCTGTTTCTTTATGTACCTAGCTCTTTGCTAACGATCTATAAAAGTATATAATACTTAGATACATCTATCCACCACAAGTTCTTCCTTATTAGCGTCGTCATCAGTACTCGTGGACCTTTCTTTCTTTCACCACCCTTCACTCATCACCCCCACAGCAGGACATACACCCCGCGGATATGTCCCACCAACAACAGTCAGGTAGCTCTCGGTCTCTGCCCCAAAATGTCCTCTGCAACATTCTATCCCAATTACCAACGTCCTCTTTATTTATCGCTTCTCTGGTATCATCAGAATGGCGTAAACTGATATTTCAATCCGGCCCCCTCTCGAATACGCTTCTCCGCCCGCACCTCTCGGTATTACGAGAACGCTTTGGATTTCAACAGGTTCCACACAGACTCCCTATCCCCACAGTCCGTAAACTTCTCGTCCGATACGCAAAACAAGAGCTGTCTGGCACACTCTGCGCCAAAGAAATCTACAATATCAAAGCGTACACCACTGGGTGCAATACATGGAGCGATAAATGCACAGTTCCAATGAACCTACGCCGTTTCGCAGTTTGCGGGTCATTGTTGGCAATTGCAACAAGGAGCAGACATATTTACATTTTCGAGCTTAATAGGAGGCCAATAGGGCTCTTAACGAAAATTTCCATAAAGAGGCAACCGGTAGCGCTGGCGATATCGGAGGCTTATTTAGCAGTGTTGGACGAGGAAAGTGTTAGCATGTACTCGCTGTTGGCTCGGAATACTCCGTCTTTCATGGTCGTGCACGTTTATTCTATCAAGATCCCACAGATCCGGCACCCAACTACTATTGCGATCACTCCAGGCGTTGAATCAACGCCACTCGTGGCTGTTCTAGCGACTTCGATATACCTGATACATCCCTCGTATGCACTGACCCAAAAGCGAGGCGGGTTCTTCCGGGGCCATGTTGAGGACCAAGAGGAAGACATAATTGTAGATCCTCCACGGAAAGGGAAAGAAAGAGAGAAACAAACAATTTCTCGTTCTATCTCCGCTGTTAAACAGAATCCATGGCTCCTTGTTGCAGGCGGCTCGAGCATTGGTGCCTCCTTTCCACTATCATTTGCCATGCGTGGTAGGCAGGTCTCAGTTTCGGCGTGGGGAGACTGTAACCACGACTTTCAGCGTTCGGGGTACCTTGGTGCTCTCTGGAGTAATGAAGATCCAGTGCAACTCAAACATCGCCGAGAGTCCTCCCTCAAAGACGGTGAAAATATTCTCAACGCTACATATTCCCCAGATCTACTTTGGCGTTACTACAGAGCAAGGCTCAATCCTAGAAATATCATCCACAAAGAGACTGGCATAGAAATCAGAAATGATTCACCAGATAGACAAAAGAACCGCTGGTATGCACATCCAATTAACACAGGTGGTCAAATGTCAGTCGAATCTGCAATCCACCTCTACGACTCCTTCTACATTGTGACGGAAGTGAAAACAAGATTGGTTAGGATTATCTCTATGGCACCTTTCGCTAGTAAGATAGTACTATACCGCTGTCTCGGCTCCGACTCCAACCCCAACCCCGAAGACCCTGCCTCGAATGAAACTACAGATAACCCGTTAAAACACTGCGGGTATGCGGTGATACAAGGAGGTGCGGAGGGTGGATATATTGCGTTCAACCACCGCCCCGGATATATCAAGATTTTGCCTTTAAGGCAGATTCCAATGCACATTGGTAGCGCCAGTCCGGTTGTTTCAGAGGAGCAGGATCTCACGCTAGGGCGAGAGATCACGAGAAATCTTAGGGAGATTGCTATTGGTGAGGGAGGGGATATAGTCGGAATCGCTGGGGATTCGAAGCGTTTAATTATTGTACTAGAGGAAAGGGTCATTGTTGTGCGATTATGGTGCGAGGAAGCCCCTGGACGGAGTGTAGCCAATGATGTTGAAACGGATTGGATTGTGGATAAGTCTGGACAAGCTCAGGAGAATAGCCAACGATCGCTCCTAAAGAGGAAGATCGATTGCGTTGGTTGTGTAGTGCAGTAGGGCTGTGTTATAGAGTGGACTCAAACTGTGTTTTCTCCGGGGCGTATAAAATCTTATGAATGATGGGATAGGACGGTAGGTAAAACTCTATTTGGACTAAGAGTTTTGGATTTTACCTTTATTATTGTCATTTCATACCATGACATGTGGATGGATGGATGGATGGATGGATCATGGGTTATCACTCTCACATTACCTTTCACAAATTTCACCTCCCTCCCCCCACACATAAGAGTGGGGGCACAATCTAATTCCCTTGTAATATAAAATTACCATAATCGCTGGAGCAGGTATATTCATGGCTTTTATATGTAAAGGGGGCGAGTCTTTCTATACGAATGAACGGGGAGGTAGTATATATCACCACTAAGTAATTAGAACCTCGAGTACACTCCTTTAGGCCATTCGTGGGACAATTTATAATGTTGACCCCTGGGGTATTTGATACCCTGGGGCTATTAGACACTGTCATTCTCTGAGGATAAATACCTCTATAAACGATATAAGGGTTGTTATCCAGCATAGAAATTATTAGTGTCGTCTACCTTTCTATTTAGGGTATAAATTTCAGTCGGTATTGATGAGCATAATTATAGTTGCGCTACGGGACAACATGAATTATAAGTGGGGCCTTTGATTGAATTTTATAGCTACAATGATGAGGATAATCGTAATGAGGAATAAACACGTGGTAAACATCTTGTGTGGTTGAGCGCGGGTGTGACGCCGGCCTGGTACAATCACTAGCACAAAATATCTAGATCTTAGTTAAAAGGGTTATCTCGCATCTTCACATCAAGGAAATCTCGGCGATTTTTGGTTAGCGGAATCAAGATTCAAACGGAACTGAGAAGCCATCTCTCTCCCCAGTACACAAGGACTGGGAAATCATGAGCGATAAAACAGACCTATACTCTATTCGCCAACACGTAGGAAATCGACTGAAGCAGAATACCTGTTATTGGTCCCCGGACTGGAATTATGACAATGGCAAATATGCCGCAACATCGAGTGTGTGGATCTTTGCATCAGTGTGTTTTTATCAGTATCCGAACTGAGCCTCCTCTCCCCCGCCCTCCCGCAATGTGGTGATCGGCCCATGGTGGTTATCTTGCTGAGTCAGGCTAGTAATTTCAACAGCAGATCGTGTCTAATTGCTTGCACACAGGGGATATCATTGGTCAATCCCCCCACCTATTTGTTTCCCCTCATCACTACTAGACAATCCTTCCCCTCTCTCCCCATTCTAGATTATGACGAATCTCGATCTTATCTTATCTTCTTCCCACCAACAATAACTACATACATGTATGAGGACCCCAGAAACATCAAACTCCACACTTGACACTTGACACTTGACACTTCCCTGTCTAAACACCCCTCTCACCCTACCTTCACAATGGCTGCCGCTTCACCCCCTCTCTCTCCAACCTCTACACATGTACCTAGATGGCGTTCCCGTTCCTCCCGCTCATACAACACCTATACGCGTGACCAGCTCGAGCAGCATTTTGGCAATCCCCACGATGGCACATTGACCGGCAGTATTGATGACCCCCAAAGAATCTCCCGGATCCTCATATTCGACTCTCAGCACCCTTCATTCCCTCCAGAGATCTTCATCAAGTCCAACCTTCATCTTGTCTTTGGTACCCCCCTGCGGACACTCCAGGTTGTTCCCATCCCGCTGTTCCGCCAGATGCCATGGGGCCCTTCACCAAGTTCTTCGGGGGGTACTAGCACAAAGGACAGGTGGGAATTTGCAGGGTGGTATATCATAGATAACGTACAACGTATTGAGCGTCGTTCCCCCGAGCTCTGCGGAAGGCTAGAAGCAAAATGGGGTGCGAAGAAGGGACGAGCAGGGCAAAGGACTCCTGAAGCTTGGAATAGGAGCTTGGATGTGGACTGGGCGCTTGTAGCGCTGAGGTGTATCTCTGACCGGGATTGCCCACTTGAGCAGCCGAATCCTTCTAGAGTTGTGGAGACGTTCGGTGCAGAAGATGGTGGAGTTGGTATTCTGGCTGGGAGTGGTATTGGGAGTCTTTCTGCAAGAAGAGCATTTTCGATCGATGATGGTGCGCCGGAGGACTATTTCCCGGGTCCCCCACCACCAACAAGAAGAACTACCAATGCAGGGATTACGAGCTCGCATACGGAGGAGTATCTTATTCCACCGCCACCACCGCCCCCATCGCGAGTAGCCACTACGATGGGGACTAATAAGGATAACTCTGGAGAAATGGGACTAGATTGTAAGCTTATGGATGAGTCGATCATTAGCATATCTAGACAATCTGAGGATGCTATGAGTGACTCGGAGTATGGAAATGTAACGAAGTCTGAGATTGAGGACTGTGATCGTTGGAGTGAATTAAGTACTGGTCCTGTTGATAGGCACTGGACGGTTGTGTTCGAGGAAAAAGATGAGGTTGTTTGACTCATGAATAAGGGTGCGATGATTGTTGGGTTTAATGGCTTTATACCATGGGAAACTGTTTTTTATTATTATTTCTTATTTACTACAGGATCATAGGGGGCTTTTCTTGTTTATTTTTGTCTTTTTTTTACCTAAATCGAGCTTTGGTGGTTTCAAGCATTGGGGTTGATTGGGGTTGGAGTGTGCGGCGAAGGGTTCTGATGTTTACTTTTTTTCTTCTAATATCTCAATCCAATTTCGTAGTCAAAGCTTTCGTGATGTTCAACTTCCTTTAGATCTACGAAACACCGTAGACCTTGAGTCTTACAACACAACGGTCCTCCACCCTATAAAGTAGTATCAAGAACCTGAGAATAGGAGATAATCTCTATTGGTAGTTCAATTAAATAGGCAATAAGTTCTAAGGCTTAGTCATAGCCGTTTGTTGTTGTATTTATGGTTGCTATTTATCCTAGGGTCAAACTTTCTTTATGTGCAAGTACATGTAGTCCTAGAACACATAGAAGTGTAATTATATTGGATAATTGCCTATTTGGCATAACTACGTATTTTTATCTACGGTCTCCAGTGGCAATTACACAAGACATCCCTCTGGCGCCCAAACTCACTTCGTACCCAAACGCCAGTCATTCTTTCGTAGTTTCTGGTGACGAGACTAGCTGTTTCACAGCAGCCTCTAGCATTAAAACCTAATTTACTTTGGTGGTATTGGTTATTCTATTACTATGTGGAGTGAATTCGAACATAGAGTACAACGTGCTGAGCTTGGTCAAGACAATGTGTAGTCCTTATACTCGAACTTAACACCAGTAGTTGGTCTGATCTAACACCTCAATTAAGAAAAAGAAGTAAATACTATGATTTATATTTCCTAATTCTAAAGCAGCGTATGCGTTTACATGGCCTAATGGCAAGGCGCTTGACTACGAATCAAGGGATTCCAGGTTCGACCTCTGGTGTGATCATTAATGACGCGTTGCTTTTTGTTTTCCAGGGCTCGATATCGGGGGTGTTACGAGAGATTTGTGTGCTTTTTCCTTTAGAGGGATTATAAGTCATAGACTATACGTTTATAGTAGCAATATTCGCTTAATATTTGTTTAAGGAACCTGTTATAACCCTGTAGGTCATCTCTAGTTTTTATTAAGTACGCTGCGTCCGTAAAGCGAATGTTGCTTTTAGGCCCTTAACGTATAACCTAGCCTATTTAAGGGAATATTATTTGGTACTATGGCTATATTTTATGCCTACAATTTCCTCTTTTTAGAGGTTTTTAAGGAATATCGAATAGTCTGGAGCTTTGATTTTGCCTAAAGTGCCGATGGGTTGTCTTCTAGCCATGGGATATCACTCTAATGCTGCACAAAATATTTACAATAGGGCCTAGTGTTTTACCTGGTTACCCTGTTGAAGGAGACTGGTACTTAGATATAATAGGTAAACCCATCAATAACTGGAATTAGGGTTTACCTAAAGACAGTTAAAATTGTGGGAAAAGCCTTCCAAAGCAGGGCTCCTTCTAGGAAAGAATAGAATGTGACTAGCTACAAAGGAAAAAAGAACCAATTTGATCGCACCAGGGGTCGAACCTGGAATCTCTTGATGCCATCACCATTAATCACGGTTTCGTAGTCAAGCGCCTTGCCATTGGGCCATGCGACCGATTGATAGAAATGTTTGCAATGCTGATTACATAACACTAAAAAGATGATCTAGTTATAATTGCGGTTAATATCCCGGATCAACTTTAGTATACAAACGAAGAATAACAAATGAGATGGTACTAGTGATATCCTCCATTCATCCTATGTATAGAAGGATCGAGTAAAGGAAAAGAAACTTCCAACAAAACAAGCAAACTCCTAGATACCGATATTCCGCATCTCATATCCATCAGACAAGCCATAAACCCCATACCCAGAAGAAAGACCGGGTGAAAGCCATTGACAAAACCCCATAATAGCCCAATTTCGTAATTGACATGCTCACTTCTATGAATATCTTTATTCTTTTTCTTCCTCCTTCCCCGACAAAACGTCCACAAAATCCCTATACTTGAATACATCTCCCCCAAAGTTACTGTTGTTAGCTCCTCTTCCGAGCGCCCTTCGTTTAGTAAAGCCTTTCAGCGCTCTGTCTACGTCCTGTTCACTCATTCTCTCGCCCATACTTGTCAACGCTTCTCTAAGCTCGGTTACATCGATTGTCCCGTCATCATTATCATCGAAAGCTTCAAATGCGCTCAGTAGATCTGGGCCAGGTGTCAAGAGAGATAAATGCTGAGAGAGGTGCGTTAGGTAAGATGCGAGATTGAAAGGAGTTGGAACCGAGGAGAGATGTGCGGAAAGTGTGGTAGAGGTGGGCTCTTGGCCTATAATGTAGTTAGTAAAATAAGAGGAAAATAGTTGCTTAGAGAGAATATTAAATACCGAGGCTGCTCAGCATAGCCGCTAAATCATCTTTACCAATAACGCCATCACCATCCTTGTCTAGCATCTGGAAACTCTCTTTAAGCTCCTGGATCTGAGTGTTTGACAACTGAGTGAATGCCCCCGAAGTTGATCGTTTTACAGTCCTGGGAGAAGATCGTGTTGAAAAAGGGCTGTTGTCATTAAAACCTGGAGGCGAGAGAGCATATCCAAGAGGAGATGGTTTTGATGTGCGAGTGCTTGCCTGCGAGATTGTTAGCATTAGCAATTCTCATAAAGGGGTCTGAATATCATACCATTATTTCAGATCCTCCAAATAACATCTAATGATTGAGTAAGAAAGGTCCAGGAGGTTATTGGTAGCTGTTGAACACGTCGCCGGAGGTACTTGTGGCGGAGGTGGAAGCTATGAGGCAAACATGTAGCGCACTAGGATGAGACGCAACTTGCCGTGGGTTGCCACGACAACGAAGAGGCTCTGCTGGAAAACCTGCATCCCACTCGTTAACCCCTCACCATCACGGAAAAACTACACCTATGGCGGCCCTACGATTAAGGAATCTCGCAGTATTCAATCCCGGGCTATTCAGGGGCTATTCAGGTTTCTCTACGATCTCTTTCCACCAATTAAAACATCCAGCGCCTACGAATACATCTACTAGATACGTTCCTCGATTCCTTGACCCTAGGATCTATTTGAATTCCTCTAAATCTGGCCCTAGAGCCAAAGGACCACAAGAGAAAAAACCATGGAATCCAGCAACCTTCTATATTGTTCGTCGATTTCTTCTGCCTGTCAAAATTCTTTGGCACAATAGTACCTGGGAGGCCTTGAGGCTAATATCCCGTCTGGAACAGGCTATATTTCTATTGATTGGGTCCCAAGCGATTCAAATAATTGCTCTAAGGCTTAGCCACGATGAGCACATGCGACGGGCAGATGTGAAGATTGGGATTCTTAGGGAGGTTGTGGACAGACTTCATAGAGGGGAAGAAGTAGATGTGGAGGGGATGCTTGGTGTTGGGAATGAGAAAGATGAAAAGAGCTGGGAAGAAGGTATGCTGCGGTACCTGAGGTTGGTAAATTACCTATGTACTCGGTTGCTAATACCTCCTATAGTGCTGAAGGATATTGAGGAGGAAGACGCAACTTGGCAGGCAAAAGCTCGAAAGAAGCTGTCTCCTCCTTCAGATACTAATCCACAGACAGGCCCAGACTCCAGAGGGCGCTTGGGGGCCGAGTCTCAACAGAAAGTGACCCCAATAGCCCAACAAGCACGGAGTGCTCGAGATTATGGATTTAGTTGAGAGTATTTGGTGACCCATTTCGAAATCGATCCCACGGTCTTGTGGCCATATTTTTGTGCAAAGGATACTGTAACATGAACCACCCAGGGGACCAACCCACCTGGTAGTTGCAATAGCTTTCAGTTAGTTTGGATTCTGATGTCCTGCAGATTAGCTATAAAATAAATGTGACTAGGATATTTTCACAGAATATCTATCACCCGGCCTAGAGCGGAAGAATTATAGTAGAAAGGTGAATTTTGAATACAAGGCCCATTCAAGTAGTGAAAGACACCTTGCAGATTCTTCACACTCCGCTTCATGTGCATATCGTACGACTGATCATCAGTAGCTGCATGGGCCATTGTTTCCCTTCCGCCCGAGTCCCGATGTTTCCCCTAAACCTCTTGGACATGGTTATTAACCTTGGCGGGACATATGATACATAACGTCATCCCCGCTCTTCCTCAATTAATTTTACAGCCACGTCTACGAGAACCCATTTCCAAAATTCGTGCTATCAAAAGACTCTCTACTTACACCGCAATTACAAGTTACAAACACCACGAAAACCCCACAGTAACTACATTCATTGCAGTTTAAAATGGGGTTCGAAACAAAGGCGACAATCGCCAACTTTGGTGGTAAACTCTTGAAACTAGAGCATGAGAGTTAGTCCCTTAAGACCTCGAAACAAACTTATTAGAACCCCAGAGCTAAAAATTAGATTAGGCATTGCCACAAAGACAAAAATGGCTCTAAACCTTTATCTACCACCATCTGCAAAATCTGACCCAAAATCCAAAGTTCCTGTCTTAATCTATCTCTCTGGCCTCACCTGCACAGGTGATAATTGCGCGGAGAAAGGGTTTTTCCAAGCCTATGCCTCTAGGCATAATATTGCTGTCGTATACCCTGACACCTCACCCAGAGGTGCAAAAATTCAGGGTGAAGACGAGAGCTGGGATTTTGGGTCAGGAGCCGGATTTTATGTGGATGCCACAGAGGAGGGTTGGAAAAAAAATTACAATATGTATACATACATTGCCGAGGAGCTGCCGAAAGCACTTTTTGAGAGCTTTCCGATTTTGGATGGGGAGAGAGTTAGTATTATGGGGCACTCAATGGGTGGGCACGGGGCTTTAACTTTAGTGAGTACCCGATGCTTTCCCAACACTTTACATTAAAATGGAGGATTAACACTAAAAGGAAAATAGTTCTTAAAGAACCCCGGGAAATATAGGTCCGTTTCCGCTTTAGCTCCTATTACAAACCCAATCAACTGCCCATGGGGTCAAAAGGCATTCAAAGGTTACTTCGGCGCCGCGGATAAATCAAAGTGGGCTGAACACGATTCTACAGAGTTATTGAAGAAATGGAGTGGGCCATTTGAAGTCTTGATTGATGTCGGCACAGGAGACAATTTCTACAAGAACGGACAGCTACTACCGGAGAACTTTGAAGCTGCAGCGAAAGAGAAAGGGGTTGAGAAGGGGGTCAATATAAGGTACCAGAAGGTATAGTAAAATCACTATCCCATTCTAGGTTTGGGAGCGGTGGGGTAACATGCTGACATTTTGTTTTTAGGATTACGATCATAGTTACTTCTTTATTTCAAGTTTCGCGGAGGACCATGTCAACTACCATGCAAAGTTCCTACTCAAGTAGTTAGTCTAACTTGTGGAATGCTTTATCCGTAGAGAAATACAAGAACAGTATCCTGATAACTTTTCACTATAGTAGCCCCTCATCACGTTTATGACAAACTCGATATGCCATTCCCTTTTTTGGCCCTATACGAGTAATCAGAGACCGAGTGATATTTTGTGGTACCAGGCCCCGTAAATTCCATAATAAAATGCAATGCTCCGTCCCCTATAATAACCTATATTCATGGCTAAAGCTTGTGCTATATTGCTATTACAAACATTTATTACCTTATACTAGACTACAGAAGAATTGGTCTTATATCTATAATTTACAGCAAAGTCAATAATTACGAACATGAGTCTATAAACCTAGAATTTTTTGTAGGGCGAGATAAGTGTATCCTGGAATGATTTGAGATGCTGGATGCAGGTTGGATAGCTAATCGCAAGACCCTCAATTACCGAACAAGCCGGTGAAGCTAAAATATCCACTGGTGTAGCTAATAGATATGAAAAATCTAGGCTCTTTAGAATCTACGATCGTCTAAGCGTATTTGGCAAAACTAGTGTTAATAGTAATCTCGTGAAACAAATATATATATTAGAGGGTATGTCTACCCACATGTGATTTCAAGATCAAATATATGTAGATTTACCGTACCCACAATTAAGCTCAACTGGCTCCACATGAACGCCGATTCTCTTTAGTGCGTTATACAGAGATATTTCGCGAGGGGTTTGATATCCTATACATATATCAAAAGACAAAAAGGAACATTTTATGATCGCACCAGGGGTCGAACCTGGAATCTCTTGATTTCACTACTGTAATGGTTTCGTAGTCAAGCGCCTTGCCATTGGGCCATGCGACCAAGTGGTAGCAGTTTCTGTTTACTAAAATATAATGTTTCAAACTTTCTGGGGCCCAGCTAGCTACAACGCGTCGCCGTTAAACGCGACACCCATCACCACGAACCCCGCCAAAGATGTCGAAACTAACCTCTGAAAACGCCCAACCAAACCCTGCATCAAAGAACGAACCGATATCCCCAGTGGAGGTACAAGAATCAGAAGGACCCCGGGCGGAGCGACTTCGTGCTATCTTCAACACTGCCCTTACTCACTCACTCAAGACATGTTCGTACCCGAACTTCTCGAGATGCTTCCCAACACCAGCAGAGCGCGCACCGGAGGCGCTGAAAAGCATTTGGACACAAATGTGTGGGTTTTGGGAAGCGCAAGCTAAGGTTTATAATCTTTACTTGTGATGATTGAGTCTAGCGTATCATAGCTAATGGATGTGTGGACAAGTAGAGGGAATGGGAACTGATCTTGAAAGAGCGAAATGTTGTCTCGGGCCTGAACCAACTAGACATCCTGACTAAAGAGGCCGAAGAAAGAAAAGCATCCGCTCCACCAGGCGAACTGCCGATATCGTATGTTCTAAGTTGCTAGTAGTGAGATTATAACTGCTAATGAATTACAGACCATCTACATTATCGCCAGATGTCATTTTGACCGCACAACTTACACCTTTACTGATAGCAGCGCAACAACAAGTCTCCTCTCGCATATCTGAGGTACAAGTACAAAACACAAATCTCATGTCGACAATTGAAGACCAGCGACGAGAAATCGAAGAGCTACTGAAAGTTTTGGAAAATAATTTAGGGCATCTGGAGAGTGCTGTGGAAGTTATCAACGAAGGAAAAAAGGTAGTAATGAAAGATGCAGATCTGATCGAGGATAACTAAAATAGAGGCAGGTGATTATGGTATATTAGGGGATTTGTGTACGAGTGGAGGCGATGAATATTCCGGAACTTTGAGCGCAAACCAAGAGCTTCTAGGTGTGGACCGCCCGTTGGTCAACGATAATAATGGTCAGGGTGTTTTCATTTTGGATTTTTTTTAATTCAGCATTCACTTTACTTTGGGTTCACTCTGAAAATATCTTAAGTTTGGGTATAGACTATAGCTATATGTAAGCGTTTACGAAGCTACTATGAGTAGCTAACTATGATAAAAGGCCAATGCAGAGGGAGGCTTGCGTATTCAGCAGATACTTCAGTGTAGGTTTTGAGGGGGATGTCTGAGGCCCTCCTCGCTAGTCTTTTATATTATATCTTTCCAACCGACCGAGCATTCTTAGGCAATAACACCTAGCCAAACTCCTGATGCAATATGTAATCAGTGGGTTTGCAAGGCACAGCTATGGGTTATCACGGGGATGCTGGGTTAGGGCCACATTTCTTAATCTTATAGTATTATATCTATGTGAGAAATCGGTTGGAGCAATTAGCTAGTCTTTATGGCATTATGTTTATATGAGGCCATGTATCTCCCTCGGCTGTAGTCAAAAGAGTGAGAGTACTGTTAAGGGCTCGACCACACACGAAGACTCTAATTTTCAGCCGCAATTACTACAGAGCCTCGTCCCACTTCCATCAGTCTATTTCAATTTACACCCCACCCCGAGAAGTTTCCTCGTGGATTTAGGTAAGATTCTACACGGCTATATTGGTATTACCTCATTATATCAAGTTTTTGGCCTCTAGTCACACAATTGCTGGAAAAACCCTACCTCGGGTTTTGCTGTAGGTAGACGTCAGAGATTTCACAGCCTGCTACAGAACAATATGCCGAAACGACAATTACCACCCACACGGAGAAACAAGAAAAAGAAGAAGGTATGACTGCGTCTCATATATTATAAGCTATGTTATATGCTTATAATTACATCTCATTAAAGGTACCAGAAACAGCCAATGAATTCTTAGATGGTGAGAAAAACAAACCCTGGTCTTAGGGTCTTAGTTGATAGGGGGTAGTTGGTATTGAGTTTGAAGAATCTGGAGATCGCTGGAGGCCTAGTGATAAACTTAAGGTTCGTATATCTTGAGAAGATAGCTCTAGCATACATCAATAACTCTCTTCCACCCGCGAGGAAATAGGCAGGACGATTCTATCTAAAAGCCATCGAAAGTTATGAGGTAGCCCTACAAAAGAAACCGAATTCATTTGATACCGCCTACAACCAGTACGAAAACTTTATGATTGTCTTATGTCATGACGACGTATTTATACTGATATTTGCAATGAATGCAGTGCACGTCTTCAGTACCAACTAGCTCAAAACCCAGAATTACTTGGTTCCACCCACAACAGCTCTAGAACCCTTCTCAAAAAAGCATTAGAAAGCCATCGCCATTGCTTAACCCTGAACCCAGAAAATGAGGATGCATTATTGTAAGTTCATTACACAAGACTGCATATTATAAACTGACACTTCACAGTAATACTGGACAAGTTCTCTGTAGTTTCGCCGAAGCTCTAGTCGAGTATAGGACTACCCCAGTCGAGGCTAAAATTGAAGCCGCAAATCTACTAGCCGAAGCTGTGGAGATACTTCAAAAATGCCTCGTCATTCAGGAAGAGCAATACGCTGCCTTACAAGAAAGTCAAGATCCGGAAAACCAGAAGCTGCAGGAGGATATCCGGATGGGGGAAGGAGCCACAACAGAAACTAGTAATGATATTCCGGGTGAAGTTGGAGATGAAAATGAGCGAATGGTCGAAGATTCTGAAAGTGAGCCAGGGCAATGGGCTATGGTCCAGGCTCCTATTACTCAAAATCAGCTTCTTGATACAGCATTAGCAGAACTAGAGGCATGTGCGACATTCTGTCCGCTGGCCGCAGAAGGTTTAGGTAGACCATTAGCATGGGCACACAATATCGCAAACTCACTTCTCGAATCAAAGATTTTGCCATTATCACAAGCAACAGGACGTCAGAATGAAGTTTCCCTAGCAAACGCAAATTTCATCGTGGCTCTCGCCGAAGCTTCTTTCAAATATGGGGGTGCTACTGATCTAGTAGCGTGGGAAGCGTCCATCCGAACGGCTTTTGACGAGTCCATGGGATGGAAAGTGTCAACTGACTTCCAAGCCCTCTGTGACAAAGCAGATGCTCATATACAGCTTGCAGCTACGGTTGTGGAGCAAGGGACCGAAACAACTCTCATGCTAGCGTGGAAACACTACGCTTTCGCTGCACAAAGTTTATCGGCGGCCGCTAAGCTTCAACCTCTGAAACCTGAAATTAATATTGCGCGGGGGGATGTTGAAATATTGAGGGCTAAGATCGAGATTCCAGCTGCAATTCAGAGTCGAGCACTTTTGTTGAAGAATGCTGGGATTTATTACCGGGGCGCGAAGAGATTGGAAGGGAATGATGAGAGAGCGAAAAGTGAGGCGATTGTTAAAGAAGCTATGGTGGAATTTGAGGCAGGAGATACTGAAGCTCTGAAGAGGATAGTCCTGAGTGAAATAGTGAAGGATATAATTATTGAGGCTGTCGACGAAGGGATATTTGGGGTTGAATGGCTGGATCGAGTGGGTGGGAGGGTCTCAATTTGATACATCCTAGGCAGAAATCTACTTGGTTGAGAATCGAACGCTGTTGGCACTGGTAGATACGATATCCTGATCGCAAATCATATATTCCAAGAAAAACTTGAAGATCCTATGACCCAGAAACAAAAGTCAATGACTTTTTAGAGGCCTTTTTTTCAAGGACCAATTGTCAATTGTTATTTACCACATAAGTGCAAGGGTCTTGCCAAGCAAGCAAGCACCCTGTGCCGGAACCTGCTGATCCGTGATAATACCTAGACTAGCGGCCCCAAATACCTAGGCAGTTGCACAAATGCATGCAATCCTACTTTCTATATGGGGGCACAAAACCCGGATATATGTTTTCTTAGTCTTGCCTCACACAGGAAAACATAAACAAATGCGCAACAAAAGACGACGAGTCGCAATATGCATCTCGTTCTCCAAGCGATGTCTGTCAGAGAGCGGGGCTGGGTCCGCTTCTTTTTGACTCCGCTTTAAGGAGGTTAAATGTTCAATCTTGCTGTACCCTACCGTATTCTAGAGTTCCTACTGATAACTACAGTCTTTCTGGAAGGATTACTCTTGATCAATCGCATACACTGGCCAGAGTTGGAATACGGACTGGAGCTGAATCATTGCCCCTTGAATACGATTGGTTATAAACTTAACCGTACAGGTGTTCTAGGGATATAGGCAACTCGTTGTTTAAGATGTTCTTTGCTGGCACCACCACCGCTGCCACCTTGCTAAAGTTGCCATCCCCGCCACCATAAACCATCATCCACGCCGTCGGATCAGCGATGCCGCAACCGGGGTTGTCGCACGGGCTATAGAACAAGACGTAACGAATAGGATCACAAGTAGCGATCAGCCACCAATAGATGGGAGTATTGAGTCCCCACGGGTCGTGCATCCCTGAGCCTCCATAATAAAAGGCTGAAGGCCTGCCTGTGGAAAAGTGAGGCTTCAGCACTTCTATGCAGGACTTGGTACGATCCGATTATCCCATAGGGGTTAGATTATACTCGTCGCTGTTTGTGACTGACAAATATAAGTGCTGAACTATGGTCGTTGGTTTCTAATTCTTTGTTTCGACCAACACTATCTCTCACTAGAGCCACACGTCACCTTTATTGTTGTTTCGCTTCTGAGAAAAAAAATCTTATCCTAGGCGGGATCTGCCGACATAGACAGCTACTTAAGAGGGAAAGGGGGAGGAATAAGAAGGGGTTTGGCAGCCAGAACTTCTCTTCGATACCCTGGTGGTTCATTCCGATTCATCACCCGAGCAGTACTACTGTTCAATCCAACTTCATTGTAAGGAAGAGTAGTTAAAAGGTGAGATAGGGGTCACTGAGGTGGTTCCTAACAGCACTGCAGTTTATACAGCAATTCCTATCAAGATGTCGCCAACACCCTCACTACGCTCCTTAGTCGGTCAAGTAGTAACCGGAAACTTAACCGGAGACGGAGAATCAGGAGTCCGAATTACGGGTTTCCTCCCACAAGCTAGTACTCTTCGTCGCTCAGTATCAGAATACTACTCTAGCGTTGGTTACTTCAACAACTTCCCAGGGTCGCAGCACCCACCAGCAACACCGCCAACATACGACGAGACTCTTCAAGAAAAATCCCTCCCTCCTTCTCGCTTCAAGATCGAACCTCGAGAAGAGGAAGGAAATGAACAGCTTCCTGGGTATACCTGCTCCCTACACAAAGAGGCTATATTCGACCATAAAATGGAAATGAGCTCCCCTTTTGATCGGGCAGGAAAACGGAGGTGGGGAAAGACATATGCCGTTCTTCATGGCACATTACTACAGTTGCATAAACCTAAACGGATACCGTTCTTTTCTAATATTAAGAAAACGCAACAGTCTGGGAGGCCGGTAGGGTATATTCCCGGAGAGTTGATAAAGTCTTATACACTGCAGCTGGCGGAGGTTGGAATTGCTGCAGATTACCGAAAGTGAGTTTGTACTAAGGGAAAAATAGTAAGGTTTTATTGAATCTTAAAATACTAATTTATAATTTACCAGACGGCACTTCGTAATACGACTGCGTGCTCAAACAGAACAATTTTTACTAAGCTGCCGAACCTTAGAAACATTTCTAGAATGGTTAGAAGCGCTTAGCGCAGCAGTTGATCTTTCTCCTTCATTAGAGGAAAGATCTTTACCACGATATCAAACCATTCCGCGCCGGCATAGACGTCGTAGGTCGGCACGTGGGGAGCAGGAAGCAATAATCCGCCGGAACTACCCGCACCTCGCCGACACACCACGGCGGTCAACAACCCCTGCACCAGTAATAGGAAATAGTTCCGCCGATCCCCGACGAATAGATGCCTCATCTCGGAGAGCAAGTTCAGTACAGGAATCAATTGATGAACAAGACCTACAGGATCTCCGACTAGAGATCACGCCCTCGCCTCCCCCCTTACCACGCTCTCGACCACGGCCTCAAACTCGGCTCCCCCGAGTTCAGGAAGAAGACAGTGACATCTCTGAAACTGGAAAATGGGCACCGGCACAAAATTTTACCGCGGAAGCGAATATGCGATATGCGAGAAGGTGTATGGCTATACTTTGTGGGGATGCCCCGAGACAAAGCGACTATGTCATTAAGGATGGGAAGCGGTATAAATTACTCTATGAGAAGAAAGAGATGATATTGGAAAACAAGAATATCACTGAGATGGTAGTCCTATCACTGCCACCAGCGTATGAAGGATTGGGCAAGGGTGAAGCTGGTGGGAAGGTGTTGGAATCAGAAGTGAATATATCTGACCCTAGGCCTAACATTGAGGTATAGGTGGGGGGCAGGGTCCTATATTTGCATATTTTCCTGGCGTTATCATATGGTTTTCTCTTATATTTGGTTATCGAAAAAATATCGGTATTTCATTTTCATTTAGGCGATGGGTAGGATAGAAGTATAGCATATGGCATGAATAAACGGGGAGAAGGGGCCAGGGTAGGGAGTTTAGTTGTTTATAGCAACAGTACTGTGAGTGCAGGCATCATAGATACATGTGCTAGATATCCCCTCTTCAGGGAAATCTTATTTGTATTGTGTTTTTTGGGGAGGAGTTCATCTATATACAAGGATTGATCATACATACAGGTTTTTGGGTTTTTTTTCAGTCATGTTTATCGAGGAAACACCTTATATTGTTTTATGTCGCTTATTCCCATTTTTTTATTAGAGTATCTGGATAACTCTAGAATCACGTCGGGATAACCCAAGATATTCCACAAACAATATTTATTAGGAAAAACTATAGAGCTAGAAATGTAAGATTTTCTGCGTGTACCCTATAAGCATACTAGATTGTTTGCCTTGTGTCATCTCTCACTCGAGTAATGAGTTAAATACTAACTTTCGTATCCCTAAGTGACACCTGTGTTTATAACTATGTAGGGTAGGGTATATTGATATGATGCCTGCCGTAACCCAGCTTTTGTTACTATTGGCGGAAATTCTCTTGGCAACTGAAAAGGAAGAAGAAAAAGTAAGTCTACAGAAAAGTACTAATAATTTTTTTTTCGTGCATGATAAATTCATGATCCGAACGCCCAACCGTACATATGTCCGCCAGAGTACCTCAACTGCCCAGCTACAAGTCACTTTGAAATATCTTATCATCTTATAGAGCATCCCCAACCGCCTTACCCCCAAAAATCGCCATAATGCCAAACACACTGTAAAAAAGTCCCAGAGGATACGCTACAAGCAACCTCATATCCTTCACTCTCAATACGCTCACGAACACATTGCTCGCTGAGTAAGTACACCATGATATTGTGAGTGCGGTGTGGAAGTATCCTATTGGCCCGTTCATAGGGTATAAGACACCGACAAAAGATGTAAATACGAGCGGCAAGAGACAGTACCCCAATACGGAGGCTGAGCGGATATAGTTTAGCGAGTGTGAAGGAGGTGACATAAGGTTTAGAATCAGGTGTAGTGAGATGGAACCAAGGAGGGCAACACCATAGATATAGCCGAAGTGCACCTTTCCGGACTAAGAGGGGGGAGGTTATTAGTAGGGATTAAGATTGATTTATGAAGGAGACATACAAGTAATAAGAAAGCACCAAATAGTAGGCAGAATAGGATGGGACCTGCAACGTCACTGTCGTCCATCATGTGCTGATCAACATTCGTAAGAGGATTCAATACTGCCAAAGTCTATACAGTTCCATCAGCTCAGTGCTCCGCTGTTATTGCCAACTCGCCGAGGTCAATTAGGGAGCAAGGCCACAAACCTTCATCTTAATATGCCCAAAATTAATACCTAACTCCTCCAGCAGTGGTGGCTCATCCTCATAGCCTCCCGTTCCAAAAGCAGCCAGCCAGCCAGGTGCTAACCCTCCCTCCCTCGTTGCCCCACCACCTCCGCTGCTGCCACTGTACCCGCCACTAACCATAGAGCCCATAGAGCCCATAGAGCCCATCCCACCGAACCCATACCCAGCTTGCTGCGGCGTTGCTTGTCCAGGTCCCCGTCCAGCATCTGCATAAGAACTTTGATAAAATTGTAAGTTATTCGGGTTACCATACTGTGGTTGCTGTTGTGGCGGTGGGGAGTTGAAGAAGCTAGCCATGTTGAGTACGTAAGTATGGGGGGCTACTTGGGTTAAGGGGTGGCAATGAAGCTGTAAATCGCAGGGTATTCAGTGGTAATAGCTAGCAGTTGATGGGGGAACGCAGTGGATTATGGTGTGCTTTGGTGTTTGTTGTCGGGATGTTGATGTGCGTGTCCAAGTTTCGGCGAGTCGGCAGTTTGGTGATAGGTGTTTTGATGGAAGTGGAGGGTTGGCCGGTAGTGAGGCTCCGCGCTTTCTTGGCGGTTACGACAATGGGATCGTGCAGCGGATTACTATACTACATTACCTGAATCCATGCTTGCATTCTACAACTTTAGGGAGAAAGCTTAAGAGAGGTTTAATTATGATTATATTGCATGGGTGCTTATTCTTTTGGTATAGTACTATACCGATGTCTAAGGTGTGTTTTTTCTGTAAGTACAATCATTTCCACATGTTCCGTTCGGTCTTGTCGGGAATCCCCGCCGGGGTTATCTAGATAGTAAGATTCCGATGGACAAAGTCGTACCTAGAATGGCTATAAGTCTCCTCTTCCAATCCCTAAGCTCGTTTCATCCCTTTCCTGTTTGCAACCCTGCCTGCTGTGGGATGGGGACGTCGTAAACCCTGTGTTCTCGTTTCGATATGACTATGTACTTCATCTTACTATAGAGGAATAGCTCCTACTTACGAATCAAAATGATTATACTCTATTTTGTACAGAATCCCGGCACGGCTGCCCGGAATTATGTTTGAGTACTAGTATATTCCACGCATGCGTTTTTATGAACGGAAAGCAGTCCTTGGCTCGTGCTTACTAAGCACCGGGCCTACGGGAAACTGAGGGCCAAGCTTGCCTGGTCGAGAATAGTCGTAGAATATGGCATTCAACCTACCTAGGGACTTTTAAATTATTCAGAAACTCTATTCTTTAATTAGTGGTTCGGGGGAGAGAGGAGGGGGGGGGTTAGCCCACTATGGTAGGGGACAGTGTGCTATTACCCTAAGTCACAACCCAATAAACTCAAACTGATACGCTCACCAAAGTTGGAATACTAATTTGATCTGCATAGAATAATTTGTACAAGAAAATAAAATACTATCTAGGTGCCACCAACCCACTCCTTCTCTTGTAGGTCCGAAATATCGTTATATCGCCAAATTATATCCAAGAAAGAAAAAGAAAAATCCAAAATCCAAAATCCAAAAATGTATAAGGAAAAGCAGAAAAAATATAAGTAATTTTTTAGGCAGATACAATTTTAGACAAAATCATGCTCCTGGAAACAAAACGACCCTACCCTAAATGTAAATGTAAAAGAGAAATGTAAAAGATAAAAAAGATTGCCGCCCCTTTCGATATTAAGCAAGATCACCTAAAACACCCTACCTTTTTGTTCACAACCTCTCTTTAGTCCTTTATTCCGTCAACTTCGTCTCAGAAAGTTGTTTCTCCGCCTCCGCTAGTTTTCCCCTTGTTTCCGACAATTCCCTCTGTAGCTCCTTAATATACTCAATTGCACTCTCCACGGTGCTTGCTTTACTCGCCTGTGCCGCCGCCGCTGCCGCAGCAGCAGCAGCACTACTACTACCATCGGACCTATTTCCGCTATTATGCGGCAACAAAGCAGCAATCTCAGCCAGAGCATTATTAATCCTATTTCGTCTCCCCTGTTCTGCAATCTTGTGACTAGTGCGTTTTGATGTCAGGTTTGTCGAAAGGTCGGCGGGGTATGAAAGACCAAGTTGCTTGTGGTTACCCTCGACAATATTCTGGTAATTTGATTTCAGCAGGAGGGCGGATGTCTCGGGATTCATCCCTAAAAGATCAGAGTATGTTAGATCCATCCTTTTTGGAGAGTGGTTTATAGAAGAGTCAGACCAAAGGGAGACAGCGACAGATTCCGTGGCTAAAGCCCACGAGAAGGTGGAGGACTATGAGTGTTCGTACGGTACATCTACCACCCACTTGCTAAAGTTTATTCAGAGTAGTTTTCAGACAATGCAGAATAACCATAACCGTCATTTGTAGAATAAACTCAAACATAGTAGGTAAAGATGTAGCACATTCGTCCGCACAAACAACCATAGTTCTTCATGCATCTCGTTGAATTTTGCCACGAAACCTACTGCTTTGTCCTCTCTGGGTCTGCCATTTTTGCTAAGGTGAAAAAAAGTCTTACCTTGAGGCAGTAAAGGCTTTATGCTCGGGGATATCTTCGGTTGTAGTGCAGGACTAGAACATACACTCCCACGTTTCCCACCACGGCCACTAGGCTTGGCTATCCTTTTTCCACTCGATGAACTAGCAGGTGTCTGGGCGCCTAGCATTGGACTTCTCCATTGCTGTTCTCCTAATTTCAGATTTGAAGTTGAAGACCCGGCCTTGGTGCAGATGGTAGGGGTCGGTTGTTCATCTTCATGTGGCATTGAACTTCCTGCTTTTATCCCAATATCCCCCATAATCCGCTCAACATCACCATTTAGAAAATCTGACGTATCCATTGCTATAGGCGGTATGTCCTCCGTTGGCAAGTTAGTCTTTTGAAGCTTCATCAATGAAGCCGGTGTTGCTGGTGCCCCCGGTATACTTCCGTTCCCCCCATCTACTGGATGGATATTTGGCGAGCGAGTAGCACGAGGGGGGGGAGGCATGAGCACATCTGGTAGCGGCTCTGGAGATACTGATTCGTTCGAGGAAGTGTCACGACTTGAGTGAAACTGGGGGAGCCCGGAGCCATTTTTATGTGAATTCCGGTGCGAGGGGGTTAGAGGTTGCTGCATGAGCGCACTTGTCAGCTCCAGAGTAGATGCCAATTGTGGCGGCGCTTTTTTCCTCTGTGGCTTCATGCTCGGCGACTCGCGAACTACACGTGCTGGATTCCGGGATGTAGTTGATTTTCGGCGCCCAGCGTTTACCTTTCTGTTGATATTAGGAGAATCCTTGGGGTCGATAGGGGATGCTGATTGCGAGTGATGTGAGTGGACCATATGAGGATTTGGCATGTGACTCCTATGTTGGTGGGCGTCAAGAGCCGGGGATGTCAATGGACTAAAATACTCGGGTATTTTGAATGAAGGCATATGCTGGATGAAATCTGTGTCGAGAGGCGTAACTGCCGGTGAGACAAGTGGTGTGAATAGTATCTTTTTAGAAGAGGAAAAAAATACGTTAGTGACCATTAATAGAGATTAAAATGGTTTCTTATCGATAAATTACCTGTTCATCCCTCATATTATTGAACCTGTCCATCATGATATCGGCCTCCATACTGTGGGTATATGAGTGAGGAAGTCCTGTTTGAAGGTCGATACTCGAAGGTGTCGGCGGGATCATATTGTGGTGGTGCATACTATGATGTCCATGCTGTTGCCGCGACTGTCCCATAGTATTTAAATCGTGAAACTGCATCCCTAGCATATCTTCGGCGCCTAAAAGTTGGTGTTCCTTTCCTACCAAATTATCTGTGCTAGGAAAATCGGTATCCATGGCGGTGTGTTGACTGTGCGTATCATCATCGCCATCACCATCGTCGCGGCCTGGCGGATCAAAGGCCGATGATGGCATATCTATCTGAATACCACTGAAGTTGAAAAAATTTGAAAAATCTTCCCCTGGAACCGCTACAGGGTCATGGAGGGACCATGGAGAGGGGCCATCGGAACTCATATTTCGCCGAAGTTCGTATGTTTATTGCGATATTGACAAAGAGGTGATAGCAGGTTGTAGTAGTGTGAGGTCGTGGTAACGACTGGAGGGTGAACGATAACGATAGTGAGCAAGAGGGCGACGGCGACGATCGAGGCAGAGAAGGTGAATTCGAGTTTTTGGAGGTTGAGCCCGCGTGTGGGCCGCAGGCGTAATAGTAGAAAAAGCAACGCCGTGCTCACTTTTTATGAATGCGATGAAGTTCTTTTTTTTTCACTTAGAAAAAAAAAAGGTTAGCCCGCTAATGTATGTATCCAAAGAAAAAGTAGTGTTGACAGCAACTACAAGCGACGGCCGCGATCGCGTCGATGCATCAGATGGGAGGACCACAGTGGTTCTTCTACCTGTCAACTGTGTGGGCGAGAAGTTGAGGAGCTGAGGCAGGCCGGAACGTAGACCAAGAGGGTGGGGGGGGGGGATAAATCAATATCAGGGGATATGGCCAATCATAAGGCGCAAGCAGGCGATCGGGGGGGGGGAGTCCTCCACCTTTTCCGCGATAATTCACCACACCATATAGACAGACCTCTATCCGCACAGTGCTCACTTTCTCTAGATGCTGTGGAATGTCTGAGCGGCAGCATGCCTGGTTTTCAATAGGGTGGCTTACACAGCAGCCGGGCGGGTCCTAAACTCCAGATGAAAGCGAGACCACCTCCACCACCTCCACCACCTCCACCTCATTCTGGCTTGGTTTCGAACAGTGGTTGGCCTCTTTTGTGCTGTATGACTGTACCAGCTATAGTAGAGAGTAATGAATGCTACCTCACTTCGTACAACAGCGCATAGCTTCTTCCTCTAAAGATGGCTATTCGCCCTTCTCGGAGTAACCTCTACGACAAGGTATCTAATCCCGACTCTCCGAGAACTGCATACATATATTATCCAAGGTAGCGCTTGATTTTAAGCTATAGAAAGCCGTTCCGGTAGTTTTACCATGATACTCCACCGCGTGAGCAACTATTCTGGATGACGCCTTCTTAGAAAAGACCTGTATGTCAAGTGCAGCTACAAACTTCGCACTGTGGACCGCACACCGCATTAGACTGAGCTAAGCGGTGAATTTCAACTCTCAGGGAACGCCTCCTCCTCCTTCCGCAACACAACCTGGAGTTATTCGTAGGAAGTTGTGCCGGCTGGTGGTAAATAAAAAAACAACCCCCCCAACCGGCAAGCATTGGGGCAACGTAATTCGTGATGCCTATACCACATGTTAACCTTTATCTTTACCTTCTGTGGCTCGTGTGGGTAAAACGATAAACGTCTATCATAAACCTCGGATTCAGCCGTGGGGTGCACAACATTGAGTCGTGTGCCTTTTACGTGGAAAATAAATAAAAAAAGACCCCCCCTTCTATTGGCCTCGTAAATACACTCAGGAAAATGGTATGCTGCAGCACATAAACGATTGACAAATTCCCCTTTTAGCCGGAAATCATTTCACAAGTGATAAAATTTCAAACTCCCTGAGGTCAAACAAACCCTCGTACAACCTACCAAATCTGCAAGGAAGGCCCTATTCGCAATAAAGATCCTGCATAGAAGCGAGATCGGAGTCCCCCAAATCTAGCAAGTAAACGGTTAGCCCAAAAGCCCCTTCTCATAGGAGAAAACATAGCAACATTGCATAGCCCAACCGAACAAAATTTTGATCTTGAAAGTAATAAATGTAAGTTTTAGAGTGAGCGAACATGAAGGGTAGCTGAGTAGTAAAATGATATACTGGCAGTCCTACATTTTTGTATTCATATTCCAACCCACCTCAAGAAGGTTAATACATATAGATTAAGAGAAATTCTCACCGCTCAGGGTATGCCCCACGCGTATGTTCTTGGTTACCCCAATGGCTACTTGCAAGTATGTAGTATAACTCCTATGCCCTTCCCAACCAAAAGTCCCATGTTTTAGTTACATAATAGCGAGGACATCAGGTCCTAAAATAAAAGCCTATGTATAGCTTTAGTATACAGGAACTTAAGCCGTGAGTGGGCACATAAATGGGCTGAAGAGCCAGCCGATTGTATATGTATAGAATAGCCCGGGTAACCCCATGTGTACCTGCAGCCTGTTATCGGTGATGTCGTCGATAAGATGTAACTGGCCATGGAGAAGATCGTGGGGATGGTCGGTTCCATCGGGTCCCGAAATATCAGGGGGGGAGGGTCCGCTCAACGCGGCTACCGGGCTCGAAATCATAACCCAGACTATAAAATAAATTAGTTGAAAATATTGCTACCGAATTTTCCCGAAACACTCGGATCATAAAGCCTGAAAGGTTTGGTCTCTTTAATTTTAGTGCCCATCCCATGAACTTCTCTATTTTGCTCCTTTTGATTCCTGCCTAGGCCTTTAAACCTTTACGTATAGCCGTACCTTGCTATAAGAAACCTCGCTATAAGAAATCTGCCTGACTATAAGAAAAAAATTGGTGTAAGAAACTTTTCCCATGTGCACTTAAATTTTTCCACCCTTGCTATAAGGGATATCTTCGGAAAACTTACTGTAATAAAATTAGCTGAATTCTTGGTGTTTGTTATAGTGAGATGTAACTTCAGCCTGCTGCTGAATTAGTTTCTATATTAGGGCTCGCTGAGTTAGTTTTTTAAGTTCCTAGAGGTTCTATGTATTCATGAAAAATCACTCACCGATACGTTTGACTTCTAATACATAAGTTAGGCGCTAGAAAACCCAAGCTACATGTAGTTTTGAGCTTCGCCTATGAAACCTAATATTTAATGGAAGTAGATTAAAAAACTTCCTTGAATTACTGTTTTGACGACTCCCCCCCCCTCCACGTTAGAAATATATCTAAATCACCAGTTTTCAAGTTGTTAATATATAAATACTTCCAGCCCTGAGCTGTTCTAAGTCGGTATTGACGGGTGGGACATCTCCGGGATTGTGTTACTCTAAGCAACTTACATGTAGTATACGATTATACTTTTGTACTTATGATTAATTCATTCGTTCATTCACATGTAGTATACGGGGTTTTCACCATATAAGCTATTTATTTTCAACAGATTAAATTGGGCGTAATAGCCTAGAGCTGATTAAGTTTAGGATAACCAGTCACAAAAATTAGCTATTTTTTAAAGCGGATATTTATTTTAGACTTTGCAAGAAACTACTAATGACATTCATACGGGTCCGATTAATCAGGGTATTGATCTTTGGCCTAGTAAAAGTGTGCACGGATCACATAATATCTGTCAATATCGGGGGACTCTGAAATTAGAGTAGAAGCGAGATATTAGTATTGTCGGGTGTCAAATTTAAGCGAACATTGCAACACCAGGACAAAAGAGACATATAATACCAGTACCAACAAATATAGTATACTATAGGTCATAGTTTATACTGCATACCAGATTTTGTACCCAGAACAATAAAATCGCTTGATATAAAAAAAAAAAAAAAAAAAAAATATAGTATACTAGTAAAATCAAATGTTGAATAAAGTTCATAGGTGGCAATAGCTTATATAGAAGCATTTTTAAGCTTATGAATAAGGCAAATTGATGATATGCTTACCTACTAGGTGAGATCTCTAACAAAAATAACTATCACCCCTAGAGTTTAATTCTAGTGGTGATAAGTAATAAAGTACTGATAGAATACCAAGGTATAATATAGAGAGATTCTGGGCAGAAACCATGGAGTGTTGAGGAATTGTAGTTTTCCGGGGTTTTTAGCCTTTGGTAAAAACCATGTTTTCTAGTGTAGATGGGGTAGTTTTGATAACTAAGGAGCACAGAGCCCTTTATATTTTTATTTTGAATTTATAGCATTTTTTGTGGTTATTATAGATCATCTAGAGTGGTAGCATCAAAAGGAGATGTTGATGTTCGCTTAAATTTGACACCCGACAATAAGATTGAGACTCGTCTTAGTATCTTCGAAGCACGCAAAATCAATATAGGACTAGTCATAATTTATCACTTATAGCATCTTAAATACAAGTTTCTCGAATAGCAACCAACCAAGCCAGAGTACTGTAAAAACGAGTTAAGGCAGCCAATACTAAAGGTCACTTACGTAACTATTGATATTAGAGTAACAATACCCCTAATTCCTTAAGGGACATCGAGAAAGGTTTTATGTTCCCGCATAATACAAGTAATCTAGAGATCCGTGGTAGAATTACGTGACTGAATAAGAAGATTGAAATTGACACAACTTTCGTTTAGTTGCCAAGCCTAGTAACAAAAGTCAATATTAACAAAAGAGACCCATTATGCCATTCTCTATACCTAAAATATCTATGTCCAAAATACTACAAGAAGCAGAGAAACAGCTATGTAAATTCTTTACCCAGAACTAAAAACAAATAGCCAAAGAATATGAATAAATAGAATAGAATATAAAATTAACCCCCCTTCTACTTATTTAATGGAAATCGAAAGAGACATGGGATAGGTATGCATGAGGGAAACAACATTAACAGTGAGAAGTTAGAAACAAAAAAAACCGACTAATTCCTTGTTCCAATTATATTCTCGTTTAGTTTTTCTTTCATTCATTAACTTCTTAGATGCATCATTATAAAATCACAACTTCCTTGACAAACCTTCCCTGCTGGTTTTCTGTGGCTGCTGGATATAGTTTTTCAACATAACCCCTAGCAATGCCTTAGGAAAACAGAAGCACATGCAAAACTTTCACTTTTCTTATAGAAGCAGAAAGTTAACAGGCTAGAGGGGAGGGGCGGGGAGAAGGTAATAGAAGAAAGAAGAGTACGTGTGGTGGTTGTTGTAGCAAGGGAGGAGTGTTTTGGCGCGAGGTGCTTAGGATGGAGTAAGTTATTGAGGGGGCCCGTAGGTGTGGTAGCAGGCAGGCAGGGGAAGTTATGTAGTTAGGTGGTAAGAAACAAAAGAAGACACCAATCAAATCCAAACCAAAAAAAATTAGAAAAAGGACGAACTTCACAATCCACCTTAGTTACCAAACATGAGTCTGGCGAAACAAAAGAAAAATAGTGATAAATTCCATGAAAATATCTCATTCGGTCTTATACTGTGTTTCAACCTTAAATCAGGCATCTAGCACAATCCTTTTTGTTGAACCGGGATATATAGCCATTCTGGAAGTCCTCCCCAGTGCCTCAATGCCCACACACCGACAAACCCGACAAACCCACCATACCCTGCAATTCTTAGTAAAACAATGGCCCTACGACGGACCATCTCATTCAGCGCCAGGATGCCTAGTGGATCCCTCGGATTCACCCCGCCTACATCTTGCAAGGAGCTCGCCGACGACTTCGCGAGCGGCATTGTCGCCCTAGAAGCAGGCACCAGCTGGCCATCAGCTATGCACTCGCCTAGCCTCTCTGTGAGCCATATAGCTCTCTCTCCTCTAGCCAATCTCTCATAGCGGTCACGTTCCGCTTTGACGCTACGTTGTAGTTCGTGAGCCCACCTTGTGAGCCGAACTTGCGCTAGTCGTTCCTCACGTTGGGTATGATCTGCAACCCTGGCGAGGGCGAAGTTATTTGCTGCTAAAGGACTAGCTGAGATGTGTACCAAGCTCGTATTGGAGGCAGATAGCAACGCCGAAGAAGACAATGATGACCCCCCACTAGGTCTTGGTGACCCCATATGGGACGCACATGCCAGAGCAGAGGAAGTAGATACAGATAAGGATGCCACCCACTGAAGATATTTCTTTGCCGATGCGTGTTTCAACCAGGAGGTACTATCTGGATCAAATACATGTCTTACGAGCTCGTCGATTTCAGAGCCAACCAAAGGCGCCACATAATCCGGCGACATGAGTAAACTGGCATCCATGTTTTCAGCATCGCTTGAAAGCGCTGATGATATTGCAAAAGGTGCGCACGGTGTTGAGTCAGATAAACTATGAGCAACATCGCCATATGACTTTCCAAACAGGAAAGGACGAATGCCTGCTGCGACAAGTTCATTCAGGATCGATAGTTTGAGGCTATTGATTTGTTGGGAAGTTAATGTATCCGCCTTTGCTATTATTGGTAAAACACTAGTGAACGGCGATAGACGCCGAATGAACTCGATGTCGACTGGTTTGAGCCCTACACGCAATATCAGCACAAAGCTAGTAAATGCGTTTATGAATAAAAACTCACTGTGGAGGATGACATAAAACACGATATCAACCTGTGGCGTTCCGTTTCCTGAAAGCAAGGAAAGCAATTCTCCATCTCCACCATTCACAATAGCACGTGTGCGTTCCATTTGGGCCTCAACGTATCGTACAACAGGTTCGATGCATTCGAGGAACTAGAAGTAGCTCTTCTGTTAGCCTTAAATACAATGCACTGGTTCATTCAAGGCAATCTATAAGATTTTACGACAGGGATATTGACCAAAGATATTAGTGATAAGGAGAACATACCGAAGTACCAGATCCATAGCCTGGAGTATCTACAAAACATAAATTTCGTTCTAATATCTGTTCCTCAATTCCATGTTTAAATTTCTTTCTCCGTAAAATTTTACTGTCGTCGAGCTCTGACCACCAGTGCGGGTATGGCCGAGTGCTTGCATAGATCTCCGAGATATTTCTTGTGCTCTCACCGCTTGTACGGTTATTCATAGGGAAATAAGATGAAGAGCCGCTACGAGACCCTGATAATAAACCGCTGATAGATATTGGATCGACATGAACGATGTCCTCAGAAGCCTGTACGATGGATTTGATCAATGAGGTTTTTCCAATGCCTAATGAGAACTGTCAGCAAGTCCATGAGCTGTAGTAAAAATAGATAAGTATATAAAAGCAACCTACCAGAATCACCAGCAATCAGCACCTTGAGCCTCCCGATATTCTTCCCTCGTGCCGTAAAAGGTCTCCTGCTCGGAATCGTAATCTCTGGCATAATAAGTTGTGGAGCAACTGATACATCAAGTGATAAAGACTTCTCGAAGTTCTCTCCAGAAGCCCCCTCTTCTGCCGATTCACTCATAACTTCCTCTTCAGACCTGTAGGAAATTCCAGAAGGACTTCGTGATGGTGTACCTTGCGGATCCGGTGATGGACCCAAGATAGGTGTTAAAGGCTGTGACAAGAGTTCCTGTGGCGGACGTGCTATAGAGCCTAACCCTAGGTGGACGGAAGATTGAAAAGATGCCACCGAACGTTCGTCAAGAGCCCTATCTCCGTCATCATCATTTCCTTCTCCTTCGTCGTCATCATCTCCACTATCATCCCGAGACTGCCGGGAATATTCTGTCGATACCGTCGACATAAATGACCCCTTTCGTTGACGGGTAGAATCCGGTCCCTCCAGAGTGTTCAAACTTCTAACTCCAAAAGTCCCACTACTACTAGGAGAACCTACCGCCAAGGCATTCACAGTAGCTTCGTCCGCAAGGAAATAGGTCATCGACGGGTGGTGCTGTTCTTCTCCAACAGCAGAGCTAGGGCCAGCGAAGCCAGGTGTCATTGTCGGGTCAGCGCTCGACGATTTCCTTGACCTTCCACCGGTTCCTACAGCACCCTGGTTGAGGGCTTCTGATGATGATGGCCTCATGCGATGATAGTAGAACTGACTATTGCTATTGATTATAAAAACTAGCTGAGCTAAGGTACTGACTTTGGGGAGGGGGTAGATATTATGAGGTGTTGCGATAGCGGGGTAGTTATCTGATAGCTGATAGAGAGCTAAAAACTGTAACTCGTGGAACTATAAACCGGCGAGTATGGTATTCCTAGGTACGGAGGCACGCGAATTACGAGAACCCTGTCTACCCAAACTGATGAGCGAAACGATAGGCCAGGCACTCTACTCTGAAGGCTCACGGATTCCAACTGCGGCTGCAGGGGAAACAGAAGTAGCAGTAGTAGCAGGGAAACAGGTGGAGCAGAAAGGGGAGATGAGCAACGTGTGCGTATGAGTGCGTAGGTGGAGGTGGAGAGGTGGGTGAGGAGCAACCTGTGTATTCACAGTGCATGTCCTGACTGACGGCAGGTGCGGTGTGGTGTTGTGACCCAAGAGGGGTTGCAGAGCACAGGACCGGGGGTGTGTCAACCTGCAGCCCACATCCAAAGTGAACAAATAGAGACAACGCTCGCGACACAAGTATTCACCACGAGCACTAGCCCGAACCTCTCCGCATTAAGATCCCCCGCACATCATAATGCACAATTATGCACCCCAACTTGTTTCTCTCCTATAATTTGGTTATCATAAAAAAGCAAATCCCTTAAAACCCTCCTACAAATTCCTACATAGAGGAACACATCGGCTCTCTACAGCTTAAAAAAGATGTAAAACTCAACCCTAGGAGCTACTAGGCGCAATAAAAGTAATAGATAGGTGTATTTTACTAGAATACAAGGGTGAATCCATCGATACTACACATATAGTACATGTATTTAGTAAAGCTATGTTCATTTTTCAGAGATTACATGCACCCAATAATAAATACGCCGTTTTCCATTTTCCAAATCTACTTCCATCAACATTTTCGGTCCTTACTTTCCCAACGATTGCCTTTCAAATAAAACAAAACAAAAAATTAAGGAAAGGAAAACATTCATAATACCAATCAGTGAATATTTTAATGGGGAATAGAGGCGGAAGTGATAAGGGGACGCGAGGGGGAAAAGCAAGCCGAATCGAAATGCAGCTGGAAACTGATACAAACGGGAATTAGAAGCATGGTGCAGTACGACAAACATGTAGGTAACACAGAAAAAACCTCCCTGAAAAGTCAAAACTGAAAAAATGATCAACCACTAAAGCCATCCGAAAAAAAATCAAGACAAATTTTTCCCACTTCATGTCCCTATCAATGATTTTAAGAATACATTCCACCCATAATTTTCCCCGCCAGATCTCCCTACGTGTAGAGCACTTGATCCCACCGTCAATAGCAAATACAATGTTTGCAACTGAAATAAAGCTTAGAAAATGAATTGAAATATGAAAAACGCAATATTTCCAAAAACAAACCAGGAATAATAAGAATAGACAGTGAAAGCGAAGGGGAAAAAAATAAAAATAAGGAAGAAATCAACATTACCACGCAATGAGGACAAACGAGATTCGTTTCAAGCACTTGAAAGATCGAAAAAGAGAGCCAAGAATATCAAAATAACTTTTCTTCCTATTTTATGACCAAACTCACAAGGCCACCTTAGAAAGAGGCTATTGATTCCAATATGACTCTAGATTTCTAAGTTTATAAGCCTATTAGGCACTAAAGGGCTAGCATACAAGGAAGAACTCACCATTCCTTGTAAATCGCAATCCCATGCTACTTTAATTGGGACCAGTAGGTGTGCTGCCAGTCTTAGATCCTCCCCTTGGAGGATAGTACCCTCCCCTCCCCCCTCTTCCTCCAGTAACACCTCCACGACCTTCACCCCTAACCCCCCCCTCGCGTGGTTGGTATCCCCCACGCCCATTCTGACTGCTGGGCCGAGAATCTCTACCGGCAACAGGACCACGACTTCCAGAACCAGAACCAGTGGTAGGACGGCGGCGTTCTTCAATGTTAATGGTAGCATCACCAATTTTGTGTGGGTTAGCAGTAATAGCAGCAGTGAATGCCGTAGGGGTTTCGAACTCAATAGTAGCAATATTCTAGAGAACAGGGTTAGTATCTTTGGTACTAGACAGCTCTAATGGGAAATACCTTTGGTCGGCTGATTTCACATCGTTTTAGCTGACCGAATTTTGAAAAGGTCTCCTTCAATGCCTGTGTACTAATAGATTCGGAAACATATCTGGCAGTGGCGACGGTTGGACTAGCAGTAGCATTGGCCGCGACGGAAGTTACTCGAGAACGTTTGTTATCGGCTGTCTGCCACTGAGACCCACTACTAGGTGTTGTAGGAGCGTTGGAAGTAGGGGCAGAGGCAGAGGCAGAGGCAGATTGATTGGGTAGTGGTTGAGCCTGGGCAGTTTGGGTGGTAGCAATTTGGACAGCCGGAGCTGGAGATTGGGGTTTAGCGCCTGCAAGAAGACCAGCCCAAGTTTTTGGCTTGGCTGGGACTGGTGCTGGGACTGGTGCTGGTTTTGGAACTGCTACCGGAGTTTGGGCACGTTCAGGCTCCTTCACGGGTGGTGGGGCTGCCTTCTTCTCTTCAGCCTGAGGAGTAGCAACGGGAGGCACGGCTTCGACAATAGGAGCTGGTGGAGTAGAAACAATAGGTTCCTCGACCTGAGGCTCTGGTTCCGGTTCCGGCTCTGGCTCTGCCTCCAATTCTGGCTTGTGCTCTGGCTCAATAGGATTATCCCCGTTAACAGACTGAGGATTCCCGTTGACCGAGGACGGGGCTCCTTGAGGTTCAGGAACAGGAAGAGCTGGTTCAATAGTCACGGTTTCCTCGATCTTAATTTTTTCACCCTCAATCTCAATCTCAGTCTTAGTCGTTTCCTTAGTGGACATATCCTCCGCGGCCTCAACGGCTTCAACGGCCTCGACCAATTCCTCGACAGCAATTGCAACAGCTTCGCTAACAACAGCTTCTACAGCAGGATCGTCTAAAATGTCCTCTCCGGAATCGTAATCCTCGCCCTCTTCCGTATCTTCATCATCTTTCAAGTAACGGAAGATGTCGTTCAATACGTAATAACCATTAGGCTGTTCTGCAAGGAAAAAGGTCTGCGAGAACTTGCGGTTCGGCAAACTATTGTTGCTCATCTCTCCAAGAACTTGGATGACGATACCATTGTCTGCGGAGGCCTGAGAGTCAACATTAGAAACACGGACTTTGCAGTCCTTGAATTCATAAGACTGTATTTTTTCTTGGATGGCCTGCAGAAAATTAGTACTAGTAATTGCTTAAACTCAAAATAGAGAAAGGCTATTTACCTGTCGACCAGTGGCAAGTTGTAGAAGCTCCCCTTCCGTACCCCAAACAAATGAGGACTTCTTGTTATAAAATAGCTACGAGAGGCCGTGCGGTCAGTACAACCTACTCCCACCAACAACCACGAAATCCAAACTTACATGAAGACGTTCCGGAGTCTTATTTAGGGTAGTGTAATATTGTTCTACGAAATACCAACCAACTTCATCCTTTGGAACAGACTCAGGATTCGCAGGTGACTGCTGAGCACCGCCTTGCGTCTGGTAGTTGGGCACGGGTGCTGCAGAAGAGGAGTTTGTTTGGAAGGACTGGGGGTCCGCCTGCTGTAGATAGCTACCATTGGTATTGGCAGCTGAGGGTTGAGTAGACGCCATGATTGACTTTTATAGGAGAAATGTGTTTGCCTGAAACAAAGGTATTGATCGTAAGCAGTAGCACGAGGATGAAGGAGGACCGTGTAAAAACTATATAGAAAGGCCCCACTACAGGGATGTATATGGTCAGAGGGGAGACGACGTCAGATATCGAGGGGCCAAACTAAGAAGGAGATAAGATCAGGTAAAAGCAGTCTTACCTATACCAGGTGATTTGTATTGTTAGGAGAGGATTCAAGGCCAGTGCCTAGTGGGCGTATCTAAGAAAAAGACAAGAGGAAAGAAGGGAAAGAAGAGCCAAAAGCTGAGGAAAATTGAAAAAGAGGACTCAGTTAAGTAGGAGAGGTGGTGATCTGATGGGAGAGGATAAAGAGATAAAGGAGAAACCGACGGAGATTTCAAGAGGGAACAGGTTGGTTGTTTGATGATGAAATTTGAGAGGATGTGGAGAGAAAGAGAAAGAGGCGAGACCTGTGGGAGTGATGGTGTTGTGAAGAGGACTGGGAAAAAAAAAGGCTTCCCTTGAGTGGGGCTACTTAGTGCAGCCGGTCCTTTCCCGCACAAACTACTTTAAAGTTACAGCAAAATGAATAAAAAGCAAAATGAATCGTCACAATACAGGCCCACCATATAAACCTAAAAATATTCTACAAGAATTCAATTAGGCTTCAGGCCTCACTGCTTTCTTACTTGCGTGTTTGCTGGACATCCTCCAACGACTACAGTCACAGGGATCCGCACCCAACTAGAAAATACTTTTTTCGCTTAGTATAGCGAATCAGGTGCCAAGACGTTTTTTTCGATATGTCATTATAAAGATTTCAAGACGTTTATCCTATCACCAGCTCTAAGCCAAGAAAATGAAGCATAATGAAAAAGGGTTGCCTTAAACTAGTCCTAGAGAAACTCCAGCGAAAATGATGCACGAAAACGTTTACAACCAAGTGGTAGCACATGTCATAGAACGTAAGAAAACGCAGGCAAAGGAACTCGTAACCGATACATGAGCGGAACATTGTAGTGTGCACTCTTTCATGTAGCCGAAGATAATCTGCAACCTCCCCTTTACCCCACATTTTGGCAGATCAAGAAAAGATCCTACAAATCGAGCCTATATGCGGACCAAAGGGTACAGATCAACAAATTTTCCAGTCAACCACATAATCGTGCACCACCACACCACCAAACTGAAAGGGAAAAAAATCCGAGAATATGCCAAAAAAGTAGGTCATTAAGGAAAAGGAAAAGGAAAAAACGAAGATATCCCTAAATAAGAAGAAAACATAAGAGAAGTCTTGCGGGCTCCACCAACTATGAACAAACACCAACAAATATACCCACCCTATAGCGTAAAAAATGACTCTTTGCAAGACTCTCCCAACAGTACACAATAACAGTCCATCAGAAAGTTCTAGGGCAACTGAATGGACGGTCACACAATTGATACGTATGTTGCGTTCGCTGATTTGTGCCATAAAACAATTTCCACACCACCTCCATAAACCTTTCTAACCCAAGGGTCGAATGCAATCCCCCATATCTCTCGATAATTTAACCAGTCTTCGCCCGCGGCCTGGCAACAGCATCTTGCTTGTCCATCCTCCACCTTAATGCCCTCTCCAGCTTGGCACCTAAGGCCAACTTCGAGATCATTTCACTTTTCTGCTCACTGGGCACGAATCGTTGGCTCATCAACCGCCTATCTTCCATCCTACGTAGGCCATCCTCGATTTCAAAGAATGCTGCCTTTTCCGAGCCAGAAATAGATGGGTCAGAGGAAGCAGTGGTGTAAGTCGAGAACCGACGGGTATCTCTCTTGGACTATAGAAAGATATAAGCAAAGAACTTGTGAAGAAAGGGCTGCGGAGCGGAGAAGTTTAAAACCAGACGGGCCATAAAGCGGGGAACTAACAATCATAGGTGTAGAAGACTCAAGCGAGCGAGGCATGTAGTAAATAGAGCGGGTACAAGACAGAAAAATGATTCCGTAGCCGAGCGTGTTCTGAGAATACGATCGGTGTAGAGTTTGTGAAGGGTTGGAAGTGGAGAAGAGGAAACAAGCACGAGGCGGTGTCTAATAAGGGGTGGTTTATAGCGTGGCGGAAGTGAGCTTTGCCGAGATACGGAAGGTGATGGGCTGAGCGAGCAAGATGGTGAAACGCCGGGAGCTGTTTATTGGGTTCTTTATTGTTGACAGGGAAGCGAGCGAACGAGGAAGAGGAGACCAGCACCACAATTGAGGAGAGGAAGGGTAGCGAAGCTATTCAACGGACTGAAAGGGAACCGTCAACGCCAGAAATAATTGCACGAGTGTTGGAGGGAAGCAGGCAGGAAAGGCGAAGGGAGTTATATCCAAACCCTGGGGTTTGGTCACCTAGCCTGCTTTGTGTATGTGGCATGGGTCAGGGGCTTGCTGTCTCGGAAAACGTGGCGAAATACGCACAGCGTCCGCAGCCCTTAACGACTGAAAATTAAAAGGGTCCAACTTGCCGATCGACCTGCATGGTCGCTACACTCATGAAAGCTTTGCAAACAAATGTCAATGGAGAGCCGCCGGAGGCTTTCTGCGCTTGACGCTTTCCTGCGTTGTATTCTCTTTTCAGACTGACTGAGTCCGAATTCGAAACAACTTCGAACCTACATGTATATGTATCTTACGTATCATCAAATACAAGGTTTGTCAGAGTTAACTTTTGCTAGCCCCAAGGAAATGCTATCCGCAGAGAAGAATAACGCCTTTTCCTCTTATTTCTTTTTATGAAAACACAATTAATCACAATTGACACCGTTTTCCATACATAAAAATTATTTTTTACTTCATGCAATCTATCTCCGGCAGGCTAGAGAGCGGAGATACCGGTAAGCACATGTATCAATTCTACATATAGTCAAAGCATCACATGGTGCTCACCGGGGCTAAGAGTCAAAATACTTTGATCGTCCAGCACAGACAGTCCCACGATATTCTTGGCTTCGGGTTAGTACAAGCCCTGGTCTTCTCGTAAGGCTTTCGGATTTCCACTTGGTCCATCCTGTGTATGGCTACAACAGCGTGCATAGGGAAATATATTCTTGCTTGTCCAACGTATATAGTAGTGCTAAATAACTATTAAAAACTCAACTGTCGACATCTAAGTTAGCCCAGAGGAAGCGCGGATAACTAGTACCAGTCCAATTCCTAAGTCAACTTGAAGCATAGGTGGTAAAGGAGAGATTACTGCGTGGGGCCAGAGTTCAATACCTTAACTTTATATTTTCTGCTATTTCAGACACTTACTCGGATGTTAGGCCCTATGCAGGCTATAGCAGCCTACCCCTAGTTAGGTGAGATGTCTAGGCTTACAAAGAATTACAAGCTAACAATCTGGCTTTTTGCATCTAGAAGCAGGCCTAATGGATGCGACTGCCTAATCTACTCCTGCGTTTTCAAGGTGTATTTGTTTCCAGGGCCAAACATCTCGATAATGTAGCCGTGGAATAACATATACGTACCCCTTTTTAGGGTAGGCAAAATCTTGTTACCACCATAAGGCTCGGGTGCTTGCCGATAGATACTATGTAGAATCACTTGAGGAGGGTGCTGCGAACCCTTGGATAGAACTTTGGTGACTGATTTATCCCCTTCTCAAATTAACCAAAGGATTTTCACAAAGTCTACCTTCTCCTTCTTAGGGGGCAGAATGGTTTAGACTCTGACTGTTGAAGTAAGAGCTCTTGAGCTTGGTTTCTGATTTAAAGGGGGGTATGCTTAGGAGTTTCGCGTGCCTTATAAGGGAATGTTATCGGGCCCACTGGTAGACAGCCGTTATAAAACTATTTTTATCATTTTTTTCTAGCTTTGTTTGCCACGAGGCTTGCCTAGCTGGATCTTGACGTCTTGTGCGCTAAACGACTGGACTCGTGTTCATACATGTACTCGCGTCAAGGTTGAATTATTGGGACACCTAAAAGGGAAATATAACGATTGCACAGATACGTGACGCAATAAAACACAACAAAAAACAGTGAAGCACGGTGGTAGCAACAGAGCAAAACTGTGGCCGCTCAGATCCGTGACAGCCTGGCCTGTCCCAATACTTCACCCCTGACGCGAGTAGTTGAAATCTTGGTACTACATTTCCTTTTCTTCTTTCGGGGTTCAAAATTCCGAATCCATATTTAGGCGTCGGCTATCGAGACGTTCTCCCAGTATCATGTTTCTATGGGGGCGGCTGGAACTAACTGCATATTTATTAGGCTGGGTGTCAGATCTCGCTTCCATGCAAGTAATATTCACCAACAGGGTTTTTTTCGTCCATGTTGTCAGTATGAGCAACTTTATCCTAGCTGAAAGTCACCATATATCTACATTGACTGTTTCCTGATGTCTATTACAGATTAATTCTGCTCTAGAGCACGCCGCTATGTGGTTTGAGGATTATAGTACGGTACAAAGGGACAGCTAAGTCTATTTATCATAGTTTTTTTTTTAAAAATTTAGATCCCTATCTATGTAATTCCTACTGTTGTTTAGGTGATAAAATCAAAAATAAATTTTATGAGATATTCACTAGAGTCAAAATTCTTGAATAATTATCCATAGCCGCTTATAGTCTAGAGCAGAGGCTATAGTTAGGATACTAAGTGTATTTCTAGTAAATAAATACATACATTATAGGTATATATACGTACATATATATAATTACAGTCTAGTAAACGACCAACTATAAATATTTTTGTGGGGAATGGTCCCCGGCTATGATATTTTGAAACTTCTCTACTTTACGCACTCGAGTGTTGGGGAAATTATCATAGAATTTTCCTCTGATACCATAATGAATGAATTAATCATAAGTACATGGAACCCAAAGGCTATGGTACTCCTCCGATACCACAAATACACATGGGTATTTTAACAGGATGCCCATAACAAATTCCTCTCTAAATTCCTTTAGAGGAGTATCAGAAGCTAGAAATAAGCTACCAGACCCACAGTGACAGGTATGATACGGCAAAAAAGTTTAGCAGTAATCTCCCCCAACATATAGTTCCTCCACATCAGTGCTAAGTCTCGAACCACAAGTAACAGTTTTGTTATTAAATCACTCAGACTCAGAATAGTAATCGGTCACGGGTGGCTGAAACTTTCTGGTTTTACCATTTACCACCCCAGTTACTTTTCCTTTTGAGATAGCTCGATCCCTTCTCCCATTCTCCTCGAGGGCCTTCCACTCAGCCAGCTCAAGACTCCGAGAAACTTCTGATTTAATTATTTCAATCTTAGTTCTTGTTTCACTCACAATGAGCTCGCGCTTCCTGTTGAATTCAACTCTAGTTGCAGTAAGCTTGGCATTGGTTTCCTTAGTAATGTTTTTATGCTTCTCCAGGTCCTCATCATTGATCTGAGAAATTCGAGTTATCATTTGTTCTTCAGCAGACTCATACTTATACTGTCCTTCCTTTTTGGCCTTGGAAATTTGGGTTTTTGCTTCTCTATAGATCTTCTTTTCCGTTCTCTTAAACACCGGACCATCTATTTGTACTTCATGATGGTATCCTAATTCTGGTTTGAAAAATACCAGGCCTGCATCTATTCCTCTCATAGGAATTCGACTGTCTCTGTAAATCTGACCCTTATGTGACCCCAATCCCTTATCAAAAATATTTTCAACGATCTGTTTCGTACTAGCGGTCGCATCCATTTTCTTCACAAGGACCCTCCTTTTATCGACCGTGTTCATATCCATCTCAATTTTTTTCTTTGAATCGGTTCCTTTTGAGCTAAAACCAGGGCCCTCACTCGAAAGTACATCTAGGGGTTTATGTGCTGCGACTTCGGGGTTTACACCTACCAAATCTGCAGCTTCCATCACTTCATGGGCTTTCTTCTGCTGGATATTAAAATATCCGTCAAGTCCAAGACCAATATATAGAGAGCTCTCCTCTAATATAGCGCGATTTTCCAAGGAAGTGATATCGGGACAAGCAGCTTTATTCTTTTCTCTGAGTTGAGCTTGGAGGAAGGATGAACCTTTGTCGATAAGACCATTAGCTTTTTTTGCTATGAAAAACTCTTCCATTTGAGATGCAGCAATAGCAAGTATATTTGCTGCTCGTGCCTCGCCACAATTCTCTGAGTCCTCGAAGGTTACCTTGAATCTAAGCTCCTTTTGAAGGAATGTATGGCAGAAGTACAGCATCAAATCCCTATTAGCCGTAGGATAATAGTACCCTCCTTCCATGGGATCAAAGCCACCCTCCCCATTTTTCTTTGAATCTGTGAAAACACTCCTCATAGTAACTTGTGTCACTGCCATCAACCTAGCGATGGTAGGGTCTGTACTTCTGATAATCACGCCCCTAAAGTCGCGGCCTACAGGAAAGTTGCGAACTACATGAAGAGCCTTAATAATAGCCATTAGGATACCGCGCTCTTTTAATTTTGTCACATGTTTGTTGCCGGAACTATCATACTTGCTCACACCTGATAACATATTGAAGACGGAGCCGGATTTGAAGAAAATACCGCATCCAATCTTTCCTGTATCTTTGTCATGGTGCCCATCGACATGAACAATAACGGTCTTGTAAAACTGCTCGTTGACACTGTAAGATCTGGAGGCAAATGGGTCCCTTGCAATCATAAAATCCATCGCCCCAGAAGAATCGGGCCTCGGTACATATAAGAGATAAGGATACTTTGTGATAAAGTCCATCCCAAGTAAGCAGACCGGCCTGCCTTCAAATGGAAATCTACTCGAAAGCTTAGGGTCTAGCAAGACAGCACCATCAATCTGAAACCTTTGAGTCAAGTCTCTTGCGCTTCGGAGCACGAGACCAAGCTTGATCCTCGTAAACAAACCAGACCTTATGGTAGAAGAGTCATCTTTGAAAGAATTTAAGATGTACCTTGTCTTCTCGATTGAGAATCTACCCTCGTTGATGTCGTTAAAATTATCGAGATTACAAGGGATAGTGGTGATATCTGAAGTTGGAATGATGATGCAGCGGACGATTTCATGCCCTGCAAACGATATTCCTTTGGCAACTAGGTTGTATGATGGACTATGAAGCAGATTTTCGTCGACTGTGAGTTGAAAGATACCAGGAATCCCATACTTGCTATCCTTTGGTAAGGTGAGATATTCACTCTGAAGAACAATTGTCCCAGCAGGAAAGTCTTTGGATGTTTCTGGGACAAAAAAACTAGGATTCAGCATCCTGTGTTCAAGGGATGATTTGTTCATTTTTATTTAAGCTTATGAGTTGTTTGTTAGCCGAGTCCATTGACTGATAGAATATAAACCATCGAGGGGCAATACACAATGCACGAGAACCATGTATTGATTTTAGGGTCTGGGTGATGGTTTTTTATTGAATTTTAATGAAAGGAGAGGATATGAAAGATAGATATGTCCACGAAAAACCAATTGATGGAGCCTTAATATCAGGGAAGGTGATGGAAACTAAGATGAAGGGGTGTTTACGGAGGGGGTTATTCTTCTAGTAGGAGAGGAGCGAGGAGAGGGGAGGAGAGGGGAGGAGAGGGGAAATTACACTAGCTTAAATGCATCATGTACTTCTCTGCCTCAGCGAAGTCTTGAGGCTGCACTAATACGTGTAGTAGAGTTGTATTCTTTCTAAAGACACAAACACTGTATATATTGTATGGGGACAAAAATAACCGTGGATCAACACCTCAAAAAAAAGAGAAATCTAGAAGTACCACCACAGCCACAAGAGCAAATATATCAGTCTAATAATATATTTGCCTATAGAATAATACCAGATGAACATTTATGCCATGGAAAAACGTCTTTGTGGTGCATATTAAATTTAATTTAATGTGGTATCTATACCCACAGTGATACTTTTTGCTGGATCAAAATACCCAATAAAAAGCACAAAGTAGTTTTTGGCTACTAGCTAGGGCACTACACCCTGTAAATAGAAACTGTAATAATACCGTACTTTATTATATGCGGTAAACCGATGATCTTCTATATGGAAGCGCAAATCGGTCAAAACCTATTTTACCGCCGGTGGTAAATTAAAGTTTTAAAACAACTGGAAGTCAGTATCTGTACATTCAATGTGCACTGAGTTCAGCATCTGTACACTCAATTTGCACTGAGGTCAGCATGCTGAACCTGAATTTACCACCGGTGGCAAAATATAAAGCTGACTTAAAAATAGAGAGTGCTGGAGTTCAGCAGTCTGAGCCTTAGCTGACTAACCTTGCATGTTCAGCATGCTGGATTCAGTGCAGATCGAGTGTACAGATGCTGACCTCAGTGTAAATTGAACATACAGATACTGACTTCCAGCAGTCCTAAACTTGTATTTACCACCGGCGGTAAAGTAGGTTTTGACCGATTTGCGCTTCCATACTTCTATTCTTAGTCCCTGAATACCGTTATATACAGCAATGAGGCACGTATAGCGTGCCTTCTCATACCATGGGCAGCCCCCCGCTTACAAATATGGGTCTTATAGCGCCATGTAACCCTATTTCCACGCTCTCGGCCTTACCGTTACAGAAACCCCCAGATAGTACAGTGGATTTTCTCCCTGACATAGAGGGGCTCCCAATAATGTATCTGGTTATGTGTGTATATTTCTCATCTTTGTCTACTCAGTTTGTTGAATTTTGGCGGTGGAGGTGAATTTTTATCACTATATAAATTTTAGTCTTGTGCCCATCCCCTACGATGTAGCTTGCTGCGTCACCGGTGGCTTCGCAGCAAAAGCAACCATTGGGGCTGGGAATGAGACTATATGTATGTGTGAATCTACATGTACGTACCCCAATTATTTTTATATACTAGAAGTTTCTTAGCAGAAATACATGTAGTATTATTTTAGCATCACAGCTAGAGGACTACATGTACATATAATAGACTAAAGAAAAATACATATTACTATATTATATATAGTAAGAAAGTATCATTTCATAAGTACATATAGCCTAATTAATATATGTAGGAAGCATCCTTTTCTACAAAAGTCTCCTTGGAAAAGTACAAGAACTTAAAGGCTCATACATACACGTAAATTATAACTATTAATACTTACTAGTATATACTTAATATACCTATCTTGAGTTCTTATGTTTGTTTGGTAGACGGCTACTCAAATGCGTAGCCCTACTCCTTATGATACATGTTATTTTATCTATTTAAGGTGTAGGTATATATTGTTAGTGTTCTTAGACAAAAATATAGGTAAATGTTTTCATAAGTATGTATATGTAGTAAATATATTAATTATTAAACCTGTAAAATTACCAATCAATCATTAAATCAATTATGAAAATATAAAATAGAAATTGACCGAGTGACCCATGATGACACTTACTTACTAATGATGCTATTTAATATTGTTTCCCCCGCACAACCACAGAGCCTCCACTTCAAGACTCACCAATCCACAACACCAATTCAAGATGGAAACCGTCAAGTACCCACGAGTAACAATACAGTTCTGCACACAGTGCAAATGGCTCCTTCGTGTGTAGTTAGCTCCTTTCTATAGTTTCTAGTGGCTAACAAACTCCTCTAGGTGCTGCATATGTATGTTTACTCTTACTGATGGCCTGTAGCGCAGCTATACTCACAAACGCCACTAGTATGCCCAAGAGCTCTTATCCACATTCTCAACATCCCTAGGTGAAGTCTCACTTCTCCCAGCGACGGGTGGCGTGTTTGTTGTGGAGATACACCACCAAAGCTCAACCTCATCTGATGAAGAGTCGGTAATCGTAAATAAGACGGTTTTGTGGGACAGGAAAACAGATGGTGGATTTCCAGAGACTAAGGTTAGTTCGTATTAAGGGGATGAGTTCCTTTCTCTCCTTTTAGATAACCCAGAGGATTACCATTTGCTCATGACATTGTAGGAACTCAAGAAACGAGTGCGTGATGTGATAGACCCTGGTAGAGATCTCGGCCATGTTGACGGAAAGAAGAAACCAAGTGTAGAATTATTACCGCCGGCAGTACAGGGAGGACAGACTCAACAAGTAAATCCTACATGTATGTTGAAGGAGGGGGGAAATGTTGCCTGTGAAGATTGTAATTGATAGACATAGTTGGTCCGACCTAATTAGGTTGATGCTTTGTAGAAATTCAGAATAAATGACTTGTTCCGAGCGAATAGAATCCGACCCCTGGAAATTACTGTTCACAAATAATATGCGCTCGAGACTGGAGTACATATGTATATCAGCCCACTGGCTATCCTCTAATAACTCAGGTATTTAATGTAACCCCCACTCGCCGCCGTCAGTACCTCATGACTTCTAGACAAGATACCTTTATACGCCTAAATACCATCGGGATACACGAGACTAAATATTAAAGTGGAACGGTGATCGGCAGCACCGCATTCCCGAAGTCCCTGCTGCCCTGGGCGGGAAAATGTTTTTCCGTAACAAGACATCACTCCATACCTAAGCGTCACACCCCATACGAAAATCACCACACAATCATACGACTATCAACTTCTCTTCAATCACATCCACTAAAACATCATATAGCTCTCTTTTATATAAAAAAGAAAAGGCTATGTCTGCCTCTATCGACCCAGTAAGTTCCGACCCAAAAACAAAATTAAAAAAAATGAGACCATGCGCCACCGATTCAACGACTTTTTCCGCGAAGCCTCTAACAAGGTTCTCCCGATACAGGAATGCTCCGAGAAAAAGGAACGTTATGATACCTGCTTCATAAAATGGTATTCAGAGAGTACTGACACCCTGTAGCCACCATTTTAATGAAGCTGGATCCAGGGGAGCTGACCAAGGCGAAAATTTTAGAATACTTAAGGGGGGAATCACAGACGGACGAATGCAAGGATCTATTCAAGGAATACCAAGTTTGTCTTAATGTAAGTCCTATACTCTAAAATTCTCTTCATACCACCACTAAAAGTTTATAGAAAGCTCTAAAATCCAAGGGAATCGATACTATGATTGAGGAGGCGCGAAAGGCCTCGCCGAATAATGACAATGCAAAGCAGTCGAAGCACTGATTTTCCTACTAAAATTGCCCCCGACAGCAATTTAAATCCCACTATTATTTTCTTGATTTATGGGATTTCCGGCTGTGCTCTATGAGGAACGTTTCTTATTTCTCTTACTATGGATATAAATATATAAGAGGCAAAAGGTGTAAGTTAGCAGCACACACGATCCTATATTCTTATTTATAGTTAGACATATGAGAATATATACCTAGAGTTCAGCATAATTATCTATAGGGGTAGGGAGATTTTAGGTGAGACTGAAGAACTAAAGAGGAAGAGATGAAAAGAGTTTCTTTCTTATCTTATTTTAGTTTTTTTTATTTTATTAGCAGCAGGCGGAGCCGTAAAGGTCGAGTGAAGCCCTGTCTCGAATACTATGATAGCCCAAAAGTAGCCCACTGGTGGGATAACACTATCCTAGACATATTTGTGCCTCCAATCCTAATTTAGGCCTTAACTTTCCCCCCAGTGACAACAACGAAGGGTCAAGATAATCATTTCAGAGATACAAACTTCAAGCAACACTTCATGTATCTTAGTTAACAAATATATATGTCTCACTTAAAAAAATAGGAAAATCTTTAATTGTGGACCACTATAGTATTCTAGATAAGTGGTCCGGTTTTATACTGTATTCCAGTATTTTGGTCCATAATTTTACCACCAGTGAGAAAATTCATTTGACTCCCCGTATAGATAAAAATATATAGAATTGACATATAACTGAATAAATAAAAACAGGCTCCATTTTTTATCAGCCTTGCTACATTACGAGCACCAAACAAGGCATATACCGTCACAGCGTCTCATCCCACAAAGTGAGCGCAAGTGATTCGCAGAAACAAGGCAAAACAAGAAAAAATGGTAATGGAAAAAATACAGGCCACTATTCATCACAACAACCTAGATATTTTATGCCCTAAACTTCTGCCTAGTACGTAAACATGAAGACCGTGGCCATATAGAGTAAACTCGAAAACCGAAGAAAAGAAAACCATCCACCCTGAAACCAAAACCCATCCGCCGATCCAGATATATATATATATATCCCCTTCCCTTACCGGCCCTTTGCTTGTTTTCCCCCTTTTCTCCTTAGCCTAAACAAGTAGAAAATCGTAGCCGAAACAAAAAGGAACGCACAAAGAGAGCAAGCGTAAGTAGAGTTTAGGTCCTTCTTCCCCAACCGCCACCACCCGAAGCGTCCTTCCTCTGACTAGGAGGAACATACTTTTTAGGGGGTGGCTTATCGCTATCAGCGCCTGCTACTGGAGATACTGGCCTTTCTGCCTGCGGTTTACGACCACTGAGCGCTCCAGGTCTGTAGACTCCTGGCTTAGGAGCTTCAACAGATGGTCCATCAGCGACAGGTCTCTCAGACTCTCGAGCTGGAGCAGCCTGAGGAGATGATGGTATCTCTTCTCTCACGATAGGCGCAGTACGTGGGGCGACATTCAACCTCCTACGTTCAGTAGGAGCACTTGAAGACGAAGCAGCACCAGACCCATTGACAGGAGCAGGAGGTGGAGTAGATTCCACGTCTCCTCCTTTTGCGGCCACACGATCACGCCAGCCTCCACCACGTACAGGCGGAACCCAACGACCTCCACTTCCAGATTCAGGGGTCGTATTTTCGGGACGCTTGAAGCTTTCACGCTCGGCCTTTTCACGAGCCCTGCGTTCCTCGGCCTCCTGTTCGCGTTGTCGCTGTTTCGCAGCAATCTCATCAAGTTTCCTAAAAGTAATTAATTAGTATAAGTATTATTAGGTGAGATAGTAACCGAGAGAGAAAAAGAAACATACTTCCTCTCTTCTTCACGTCTTGTCTTCTCTTCTGCCATCCTAGCCCTGAGCTCCTCTTCCTTCTTAATCCTCTCTTCCTCTTCCTGACGTTCCCTCTCTTCCTCTTCAATTCTCCTCCTCTCCGCGGCCTCTTCTGCAAGCCTCTTCTTCTCCCTCTCTGCGCGGACATCTTGCCTCCTCTTCTCCATCTCAGCCTTGAGTTGCCTCTCGGCCGCCTTCCTTCTCTGTTCGAACTCCTGGTGCCTCTGTTGTTTTATTTCATCCCTGAACCTCTCGTAAGGACCTACAAGCCTACTCAGACGTTTCTTCAAGGCAACGGCATCTTCATGCTGCTTCTTCGAGTTCTCGAGTGTGATTCTCTTCTTCTCATCATAAGCCGCTAGATCTTCGGCCCTCTGTCTCTCAAGGTCCTGGGGCAAAATCTTGACTTCTTCCCGACGGTAAGCGCGCTCGAGATGGTCGATCCTCTTCCCAGTGATCCTCAGTTTATCAGCCATTTCCCTCTTCTCTTTCTCTAGCTGAGCAAGCTTCATGGCTCTGAGTTGATTGCTATCAAGGTCTTCGAGATTCTCAACGTCGATCTTAGTATCGAGAGACAGCTCATCCAATTGCTTCTTCAACTCCTCTTTGCGAATCTTCTCCTGCTCCTGTTTGAGTCTTTCTAACTCTCGCTTCTTCTGCTGCTCCGCAACACGAGCAGCTTCGGCAGCACGCGCTTCCTCAGCACGGACCATACGCAACTGTGCCTCCTCCTTCTCTTTCTTGAGTAGGGCGCTTTCAGCAGCTTCTTTCTTCTTCTCAATGATCGTTCTCCTGGCAAGAGCCTCTTCATGCTCCTTTTGAGCACCAGCTTGAGCTCTAGCATATGCTGCTCCTTTAGTCTCAAGGCGTGACTGCTGAAACTCAGGGTCAACATGGGAGACAGTGAGATAGAGGGCTTTGGCAAGTCGAGAAAGTTGCGTGCGAACGATCTCTGAGGGTGTGCTCTGGAGTTTCTGAACAGACATTATTTCCTTCTCGGCAGATCCAGTTGGGGAACCAGTGTGCAGTGGTTTTGTGGAAGAAAAAATATCAGACTCGAATGTCAAAACACCGGCAGCGTGATCAATACGAATTGATAAATCGCCCTTTTTGCAACCGTTCATGATGAATTTTTCAATGACGGATGGAGATACTTCAAAAGGTGCCGGAAAAGATGCGAGATTGATAACAAAGCTGAGCTGGACGGTGTCATAAACTTGAGAAAGCTGCTGAAATAACCTAGTAAGAATGACCTGTTGGAGGGGCAAGACGTAGGGTTTCATGTCTGGCTCCGCTGCGATTTGGGTGAGAATAGGAGAAATCTTTTTGCAAATGCTAAGAGGATGGAAGTCGACCTCGAGGATGCTATAGAGATCACGAATTTCTGACCTTGCACGCTTAAGTGCCCCCTTGCCAATGGCATCCTTAAATAACCCAGCACGAGTAGGAGCCCTGGCCATTCCAAGGAGGTTAGTCAAGCGGGTATTCTTGGTTCTTTTAGCTTCGTCAACATCAACTAGAGCACCCTTAGACCGGGCTTGGCTGATGACAGGAATAGAGAGGGCGGCTAGGAGGTACAAAGAAGCAGCACGGCTAAGGTCAGCTTCAGTTGTGGCAGGAGAATCCTTCTTCGCTGATTGACCGGCGGCTACCTGAGCCGCGCTGGTTCGGAGAAGACTGTAATACCTACTCCAAGCCGCAGCGTGGAAGAGATAGTTATCCGAAACCAAGAAGATACGGGTCAGCTTCTCATAGTAGTTGGCCATCATAACATTCTTTGCAGGCCTCTTGCTGAGATTAAGAAGAGTGTGGATGTCTTCCACGGATCGGAAAGCCTCCTGCCATAGTTCAAGCTCAACAGCCACATTGAGTTGCTGGAAGCGGGTGTCGAGATGGCGTTGAAGGGTGTCAGGGTCGTTCAAATTGATTGCATGCATCTGAGTTGAGTACTTTGCAGCATTCTGAACGTGATTCCTCAAAAGTTCGCAAAGTCTCCGAAACTCAGTCTTGCGGGTATATTTTAAGCAAAATTGAAATGCTTGTAAAGCCGTGCTCTGGTACATGATTTCAAGGCGAGCATTGTTGCGGAGAATATCGAGAACGGTGCGATAAGTTTCCCACAAAAACTTTAGCCAAGGTGTGACAACAGCCCTATCAGTTCGATCCCTGGACTGCTCGCCAGAAACCGTAGAGAGCATAATAGACTCGGGGGTCTCGGAAGCCTCAAGATCATCGATAGCATCAACAGTGATTTGTTCAGCCCGCTCTTGGGCTTCCGTAACCTTTGCCTCGGCAAGTTCGATGAACCTACGAAGAACCAGCTGCCAGTCATGGGTTAGGAGAAATCTTAAAAGACGAAAGCTCAAGTAAGATTACAAACCTCAATAGTTTGTACACTTGTGTTCTGGGCGATATTCTTGTACTGGTATAATCCATCTTTTGCAGTTTTTCCTTTCCTAAGGCTCACACAAAGCTCGACAAAAAGGATCATAACAGGTTCCAACGAAGCGATTGGAGAGTTACGGGACCGCTTAGAGGTAACATGCTCGTGAAGGAGCTCGAGAGCACCTAAATTTTTGTTGACTGCGACAAGTTCTTGCGCCCGCTGTGATGAAAAAGATTAGAGATATTCATTTAGTGGGATGTAGAGGGGTGGGGTAAGTGGGGTTATCATGGAGGGATAACGAACCTTGAGAACATTCTCAGGCTTTGCGTGAGGAGGGGGGGCCATGATTACGGATTAATCACAGCAAAGGGGAAATTATGGATTAAGAACCCTTTCTAATGCTGAGACCTTTTTTGTGGGTAGGGGTATTGATGGCTGATGGCGATGATAACTGTAGTAGTTGGTGTAGTAGAAGTTTTGTGTGGATGATGATGAGGCTAAGATAATTTTTTTTCTCTACACCAAAAAGGGTAATTTTCGCAAGTTTTAGCAAAGAAACCTCCTTCCTAAATTTACTTCCTTAGGCAACGTTCCCCGTGCGGTGTGACTGCTAGACTTCGATCATCACCACCATGATGGAAGACTTACTATGCACCTCTACGCGCAATATGTAGGGTAGTGTAAGATGTAAGCTATCGTGATGCATTTGTACATGTACTGTATTATATATGAGGATAATAATACATACATGTATTACAGTCGATTCAAGCCTCGCGTAATATCACCTCGCCTCACAAATTTACGCCATTGTCTCTCTGGTTGCTACATACCTGTCCGAACACTTGTTACTCGACCTAAACTCATGCACAGAGGCCTAGGCTGTCTTTGGTATACAAACTCCCCTCGGAGGAGCAAAAAAGCACCTAGATAAAGAAGGCCGTGCAAGTGAATAAATGTTGAGTGTATGCAGTTACCATTTGTTTTATAATTTTTCTCAAAGGTCTCGGGATTCGGTGCCAGCCTCACTCCTTCTTTTTTTCGGGCCTTCCTCGGGACCGTAGCTAATACCGTTAACGGAGGGGGGATACCTAGCTGAGGAAGTTGTGCGCACCCTTCCATTTCCAGGTGTTGACTCCCTAGCAGTCGCAGAAATGCAGTCCTCCTTCTACTTCAGCCTGCGTATTACGGACAAGCTTGTCCCATTGCGCCGCCTAAAGCTGCCACACTATGCCCAGTTGGGGCGGCTGGCTCATTTTAGTACTGGTGGAACCCTTCCATAAACCGCCCTTCCCAGTCCCCTTCGGAGTCTCTCCCTACCGTTGCCCCAGCACCAAGTCCGAAATTTCAAGTCCCTTTTCTGTGCTGCTCGTCAATAGTCGTTGTCTGTGCCTATCCAAAATCCCCTAGCAGGTCTCATTCAGCAAATCGCCTTCATCCCTCACGCCCCCTGAGCCAACCGTTCGGGTCTGTCTCCCTCTGCTACCATCCCGCTCTCCCTCGCCCGCCTGCAGTGATAATTACCCACATACACCAGAGCCATACGCCGTTGAGCGAGTGGTGCATCATCAGTAAACACTTCACTTGTTCTTGGGCTGTTGTTTCCGAGCCCTTTACTTACTTGTTGCCCATCACAGACTTCTTGTCTCTATCGATTGTAGGACGTAGGACAGGGCCAGACAAAGCAAGTAGGTATCCCAGGAGTCTTCAACCCCTCTTCCCCGTTCCGAACTGCCGCGGCCGCCTTCTCTTCAGGCACTCTGCCCACCCCCATCGCACTAACCATCACTTTCCTGTCGCGGTACCGATACATTGTTCTCTCCTTTTTCCCGCTAACGCCCGCCAGCTGCTGCCAGCCTACCTCTTGCCCTCTCGCTCCCCCAGCTGCCTGACTACTCACTGCCTGACTACTCGTTGCCCTGCCGCCGCTGCTGCTGCTGCTGCTACTACCCATCACCTGCTCACCACCACCACCACCCCCCACCCCCTTTCAAACAACGGTAGAAGATCTCTTCTCGAACGTTTCCTTCCTCAGTCTTTACTCCGATCCATCACCGACCGTCAGCCTCTCCTTCCATCCACTTATCCATCAACTGTACACTGCTCACTCAATAATATTCGCGTCCCTCCCCCCTTCTCCCCTATCCCTCGTGTTCTCTGTTGTCAATCGACTGGGCGCCGCTTAACGAATCCTGCTGTGGTCTGAAGACGCATCACTACCCTCACCTCTGACGAGCCAGCCGCGCTATACACCTTTGCATTCAGCGTTCGACACCTTTAGAGACGAGATGGCACTTCATAATGCTGGAGCTGTGAGGGAGAAGAAGCAGACGATGGCAGAGCTGAAGTTGAGACGGTTAACGGAGTTGAACGCGAGGCTACGAGAGGATCTAGATAGACCACGAGTGAAGGTGTCAGAGGCTTGTCACTCGTATGTCCTCCATTCTCGTTTACCCATCTATGATAGATTCCTGAATCCAATGCGAACGCCCATCATCGTCGCGGCTGTTTCCTATATACTCTTGATTGTGCTGACATCACAATCTTAGGATGATTAATTATACACGTACCACAAAGGACTTCATGGTACCATCGACTTGGGGCTCAGTAAGTTTAAATTTACTCTACTATTCCCCATTTCCCTCATCCAAAACTTAAAGCACTAGAACACCTGTGCTTATTAGCCCACGTGATCCTGTCTTGAATGCCCTTACTTACTCCACCCTCTCGATCAATAGGTCGACAAACGTGAAGATCCGTACGCGCCTCAGCAAGGCGGACCTAGCTGCTGCGTCATCTGCTAGTCCATGGGGCAGGAACATCCCCAACTCATCCGAAATGAATTCCACAACGCTTATATCAAAATCCTTCCCATTACCACCAACCGTTTTATCGAATACCCATATTTTGCTTTTATATTTTTTCTTTCTCTGGCTGTCCAATATCTCTAAAAACCTTTCATTCTTTGGTCATCAGTGGAACAGCTACCAGCCTGGACGCCTCATGTAGCAACATAGAAAACGCAATGTGCTGCTTGGGATACATCACTTAATCAAGATGCCTTTTGTGGCTACTTGTCTGTATTATCATTACCATTTGTCCTTGGCTTCTGCGATTGTCTGTCTTCTGCTTCTCATTTTATCTTTGTGGGTTTCGCGACTTTATCGGCAAATAACAGAACGGCAAGGAAATTGAATCGGGCTTTGTGGTCAATTTCTGGTGAACAAGGAGTAAAAGGGTCGTTATTCGTTTCATATTTATCCCGTTAATTCTTTTTAGTCTATATTACTTTTTCTGTCTCTACTTTTGGTATTACTTCTTTCTTTTCTCGTACCTCCTCGGGGCGTGTTGTATGTGTGTTTTGTGAGAGAGAAAAAAGATATTACCCAGAGCATGTCTTTCGTTTTATATCCTGCTTTGTGTCTATCTGGCGTGTATTCGATTTCTGTTTTTCGGGGGGAGGGGGGATGTCGAGCTGGTGACCTTTTTTCCTCTTTCTTTTTTTCTAATCTTAACTTTTATCTTTCTCTTTCTCTTTCTCTTTCTCTTGTTATTCGGGAAGAATACGGTTTCATCGATGTAGGGGGGCTGAACTAGCCTGTGCTGGAGTATGGCGGCTATGTGGGAAATACCGATGCCCTTATTCTTTTTCAAATATTATATTAGCGGGGCGACGGAAAATAGGAGGATTGCCATTGTTGCGGGGGGGTAACGTATGGTTGTGGGCTATGTTCTTCTGCAACCTTAGGTTTGGGCCTGCAGTTTTTTTTCCTTTTTTTTGCTCTGCGTGTCACTTTTTTTCATCTATTCCGTAAAATTCTAAACGTCTGTAATGCTAAGGGTGAACTTGAAGTGGAATCGAGCAGACTAGTATGACACGAAAACGAGTGATTGATATAGTGACTCGACACTCGACTCATGAGAAAGCTGTTTCTGGTAGCTCCGTATAGTTACCCCAGACTTAATGTGCGGCAAGGGAGTTTGTTTTGCATATGCGTGCATAACAGGGCTAGTTTTTGGTGTTGATTTCTTTTGCACCAAAGCGAGTTCGGTTGGATGAAATGCTAAAAGAGGTGAAGTTCGAGTTAAGCCTTGGTGTCTTGAATAGGCAACGCGTCATGTTGCGGCTGATTTTCGCAATGACGCCAAGCTCCCGACAACTATTGCTTCAGCTCTAGTGCTATGAATTTCTGAGACTCTACCAGTTAGATTTACGATGCACTACTGATCGCCTGGCTTGTGCCCTACCAGCGTTGATCGCACAACACCATCCAAAACCTGATTGGAGGCCACCCGCCCCAAAGATCTAGCGAATCAATTGCCGATCGTGCGCAGATACTCGGGTATGGTCACATGACATTTAATTTTAGTTCTCTATGGTCATTTTCTAAAAGCTATTAAAATATTATTCATAATACCAGTCACTAGTAATTTAGATATATTATCCCACCTATTCTTTATTTTTATATATTATTTGATAAAAACATGCATGCAGCCTGGTTTCTAGGACCTGGTACGCTTAATAATCTCGATTGGGCTGAAGTCAGTATATCAGTACGGGAAAGCGGGTGTTTTTGGTATGGCATTGGTGCGGTATTCTGGAGAATGCTAGATTAAGTCGGCTGTGTTACAGGGCTTTTTGACCAACTTGGTAGCACTTCCAACTTAAAACCGTATTTCCCACCGATGTGGTAGTGAAAACACCCCTCTATTCTCTATATGTATATATATTAAGACACTATGATAGGAATTTGAATATGTGTATATATAATTATCACGTATAGGCTGGCTACTAGGGATCCTTCTGGTATTATATAGCTAAGAAACCAAATGCTCTCCTCAATTAATTCACCTCTTCTCATATTCTCATAATTCCTAGTACTTATATATAGCACATTTACTATAACCTTGAGGCCTCTAATACACTTATATCTATTGAACCTCTCCCCTATAAAATACTGTCCCTATTTATTTGTCAGGCGAGAAAAAAGGATACATAAATTAAAGATGGAACTATAAAGGGATCAAAAAAGAGACTACTCATTCAAGTGGCTAGCTAGCCTACGTATATATTAAATACATGTAGCCTAATTAATTTCATCTCTCGTTTGATATCTACTTAGTACATAGTTAACCAATAAGCTAAAATGTGGCCAAAGCCACCAAGAACCCTGGCTGTAGTACTACTACAAGTGTATAAAAAAAGATGCGCTTTCCCGTGGCCTAAGTAACCCCACAATGCCATGTTTATCTATGTTTCTATATCTTTATATCTCCGTATATATATAGCTATAGGCGAGGAGCTATAGTATTAAAATTAGTTTTTTCCACTTCCAAAATCATATAGGATCACTCGAATAATTTTCACCACCTTTAAGTATCGAATGAATGAATGAATTTATCATAAGTACATATGATGCAACCCTGAGGTTATGGTACCCCCAACCCACACACAAAAATTTTTAAAAATAAAATAAAAATAAAAATAAAAATAAAAATAGAGACAAAAATAAAAATAGAGATAAAATAAAAACTTAAACAAAGGTCAAAAGCTCCACATCTAACTTGTTCCTCCTGCTTAAACCTCGTTCTGTTCGCTGCTCGCCATTTCTTCCCACGTGTCGCCCCACCCCCATTCCTCTTCGCGCTCTCTGACTTCGCTCTCGATCACCTCGCCTCTCTCCATCCTCCTTTTCCTGCGCCTTTAAGTATCTTTTTCTGACCATTATATATACTTTATAGTACGTACTAATATAGAACGAAATCAGAGATAGTAATATATAGCACTAAAGTTCTACTTGGCATACAAACATGATTGTATCAAAACTACTCCCTACCCATGTTAGAACTTTTTATGGCCATATACATGTATGTTGGCTATGCTGGCCTCGATGAGTGATATCTCATGATGTTCTAAATTCAACTATTCCTCTTTTCAAAGCAGAAGGCCCTTACATATAGAGTCGTACTGCCATTTGTATATAACTAGATCTATTACTGTAATCCTGGTACCTGGTCTTTACGCAATTACTTTATATATACCAATACATCTCTCGGTTTCATAGCAATATTTCAGGTTGTATCTATCACTAGTTTCTTAAGCGATGTTATTAAGTGCTAGAGGATTCATGGCTATATATTGTAATCCACCCTTTAAGTGAGTTTTCTTTTTTGATATCCTACTCCTCAGGACTTATATACCTATAGGCTATTGAAATAGTAGGTAAACCCTAAAAAAACCTCGTACAGCTGCGTCTATGAAACTCCAGGAGACCCCCTAAACGCAACTACCAGCCTAACTAAAGTATCACAACTAAATATTGTATCACATGACCCTATTTATTATTCTCCAGCATTCTCTAAATACTGTGGTTTTGTTTTCACAGTAATTTAAGACTTTATTATTGAATTTTAGGTAGTTTCATTGGGTTGAGGGCTCTGTAGATCAGGATGATTGTGGTCACCCATAATATAAAAATGTTAAATAACGACTATATCATGTTCTTTCCCTCGATTTGTACATGTGTAATGAACTAACAAAAAAGATCTCATAAGGTCATAAATTATATTTTCGAACCTGTTTGGTCTAGAAACTCTGGTAGTTACATGTATATGGACCCAGTACAAGTTATATATATAGTCGTGTCTAATTAAGTAACTCACATATATCTAAATATATCTAATCTATAAGAGAATATATCCCATATGCCTTTCAATCAGCCCAGATCCACGGGCAGGAAATTCTAGTAATAGTTGAATATAACTCCCTTTAAAAATTCTCAAGTATCAGAGCAGGGGAAGGCGATAAAATTACCCTTCAAGTGGGCCTTTTTGGTTTAGCAAAACCTCTTGAGAAATTATTAATCCGACAGTTATACAAATGGTCCCCAACACAATAGAGGCCTAAAATCTCATCAGTCTCGTGAAACGCCAGACGATTGGCATGGCAGTGACCCCAAATATCGGTCCCCGTAGATTCTGGATGCCAACGCTTGGTCATCAAGTAATCATACTGACTCAAAGCTATACATATAATTAACGTCATCAAAGGAACATCTGCTTACAATATTCCGTGGTCCTAGAATTGGCGCATCGTGTTAGCAAGTGCATACTAACTCATTTCAAACAACGCTAGCGTGACTGTATCTAATTACCTGATGATGCGAGATTCGCGCTATGGTATACCGGGGAGGGCAATAAAATCTTGGCCTTCTTATTTTAAAAGGTGATTTTCACGGGGAAGTTTGGTAACGATGTTTCTTTTTTCTATTTTGGGACTCCGGCGGGTATATCATCCGTTCCCGATGAGGGTCCTGTATATATTGAAGTTAGTAGGTGTATCAGGCACACCACCCAGACAAACTGATATTATTGAGCTTGGCGTCTAAAGTAGTAGATTCGATTTCTAGATATCTGTATAGATGTGTTGTCCGATATATTCGCTCCTCTTCCTGGCGTTGGAAAGCACTAATTTTCTTTGTTCTCTAGTGATAATTGAAATATGAAACTACAGAATGACGTTCGGGAATTTCAGGATGTGATGCGACATGAATATGAGTAACGGCATCAGGTCCCGGGCGGGGGAGGTTTCTCTAAGAGAATGAAGCACCACATTCTTCTTGCAAAATCGATCGATGAAAGGAGTAGAAACACCTCTAAAATAATAATAGACTGGCGAGACCTGTAGTCTGGGTTGTAGTTCGGATGGGCTTTGTAGAAACGGGTCTCTCTAAAGTCACTCAGTGAGTTTAAACCAATTTTTACCTGTCGCCCTTACACAGTCAGGTGAATTGAAAATGTGGTGAACAGAGGAACTTGAGCACGTGTCTATATTACAGTCGATTGGTTAGTGCCACGTTTTAGGGACCACTCGAAGATCGGATTACCAGCAAGGCTAATGCTTCTATCCTCACCTCCGCACACAACCCCGATGCTGTGTCTATGGTAGACCCTTGACCTACCTAGGGGCATTGAGAAGTAAACCAAAGCCAGGTCCTGTTACTAATGCTTAATGACGAACCGGTAAAACCTTGAATCCTTAATATATTGTTTCTATGATTCGTATGATAAATACGAGTGATAACTAGTGATGCGTGATCTGGAGCCCGCATTCTTATACCCGGGTAGATATCTCCGCATTGGCCCGGTAGGGGTGTAAGATCGGTTTTCGTGGCTAGAATCTAAACCAGTTATGATGGAAATTATTTTTGGGTGGAGGTATATAACTGTAGTGCACCGGTTTTGTTTCGCTGAGCTGTACATACATGTTGCGATTTTCAGACGCAGTGACCCGCGTTGGCGTTGCAGATGCGGCTCGATCAACGGATCGGTGACGTCGGCTATTTACCAGTGCACTTAGATCGCAGAGCTCAGGGTGTTCGTTACATGTACCTAATATTATTTAGGGTAGAATTGAAGGCGGGAGACATCTTCTCACGTAGGTCTAGAGTATAAGCTTTTGGAGATGGCGATAAATTGCAGCTGATTATGGGGTGGGGGGGGAGCGGGAATTCTCTTTCGTGAAGATATGGCCTGGTGCCGTAGATATCTTCTTTTTCGCTTTTCACTCTTATGTTTGGTAGATAGGCCTGTTTAGTCATGAAACGGTGTGGAGAAAACTATAGATTCTCGAATATCTTATGGACTACATTATGTTTCAAACTACTTACGGATGGCTTCTGGTGTCTTACATCGTAGCATGGTGTAAAGGATGATGTACGCATGCGTCAGCCAAGCTCTTTCGCATGCACATCGCGCTTACCGCTGAAAGCGCATGTGTGGCTAGCACTGCTCACTTGATGATGTGGGTTTCGCTGATATGATTGGTTATACAGACGTCAAGAGATGGGAGAATAAGAGCACAGTGTGATGGATTCTCCCCAGAACCACTCCACCTGATATTCCGTGTGCACTACTTTGTTCCTTTTGATTCCTTTACCCTTGGAAAGTGCAAGTTTCTTGTTTCTTGTTTTGTTTTTGCGTCGGGTATTTTTTCTAGGGTGGGGAGCTCACCAGAGTGGGCTGGTCCATGCGGGATACTCATGGGACATCTCATATGTTGATATCTAGAGATCCAATAGATGGGTGGGTACGGTACTTGATAGCTAGCAGAGGATGGGCCATCCCACTAAGTCTACAACTTGGAAAGACAGAACGGATATCTATCGGTGGGCAAAAAAAAAGCTTGGCCCAAGCAAGGCGATAGGCCGGTGACAGGGGTCTCGTGCAGTCCCGACTTGGCGCAAGAACGTGCCGAAAGACCAGGATGGTGGGGGGGGGACCCTTTGCCAGACGCCAGGCAGAACTCGCATTGCGCAATATCGCTACCACTTGGGGTAAGTGGTTAGTCGTATCTGGCAAGAGTCTAATCTGTGGATTTTCTTACTGGTGGGCACGAGATGCACGATATATGCATGCCGGGGAGTTGGATTACTGGAAGGTACATCTGTTTCCTTCAAGCACTGGAAATCGACAAAGTCCGTGGGTATCTAGCTTTTCCACACTTTGTTATTTCGCTTCTGATGCCAGGTGCTTGCTGGGCCCTTCCACTATCTTTGACTCGCGACAGGTCAATATCTCCTGGGGTTCGCAGAGAAGTGTCTGGTGTTTGGTATTGGTGCGAAAGAGGGGCAAAGCTGAGGACGGCAGCTTGTTTCCTTTTTTTTTTTCGCCTCCTTTTCTTTACTTTTTCCCTGGCACTTCATTTCCATGGCATGCACTTACCGTGGATTGGCTGGAGACTATGCATGCCGTATGTATTTGTACAAGACCTCTAGAGCCTTTGGATAAGTTTCTCCCCCCTTCTTTCTTCCATTCCTCTCTAAGTTTTTGCGTCTTTTGTCTGCGAGAACTCGGAATTTTGAGGGTCCTACTCTACTAGGCTAGATTAGAGAAACAGCATGTGGAGGGTCTCTATCTCTCCGTCTCGCACAGACATGAAAGTCACAAAGTAGAAGAAATCAGCGTCCTTGTGTATAGTAGAGTCTCCCGCGTGTCTGCTCCCACCCGCACCCAATAGTATCACAGACCCCCCCAGCTTACATACATAAAACACCTACTCATGCACGTACGTCGCACGTACTCTGACCAGGCTTCTCCCCCTTTCAGCGCTATCGAGAACCACCAGAGGGCCTCAACCTCCCATAATATCCTCTTGCTCCCCTCGTGCACCCTTCTCTCCCCCCGTCCCCTTCATCGTCACCACCCCTCCTCCTCCTCCTCAACGTCCTGGAGTGAAGGTGTTCCGTTTCCCTCCATTTCTCCCTCTCTTCCCCATCCCCGCGTCTCCCCGTCACCTCCCACGGACCACTATTCATACCCCGCGCTCTCTCCGTGTATCTCGACGAGATAGATATATCTCATCTCAAACCTTCGGCATAAACGCCAGGGCTGCCATAGCAGTGATCATCGGGATTTTGACCTTGATCTCTGTGTGACGTTTTTCCAGAGACAAGTAAGGTGCCTAGTTGGAACGAGGCGACGTGCGAATAGAGAGAAGGGTAAAAGTGCCTAGTTGTGCTTGGTAACGACTTTCACGAACGAACGACGATTAATTCCTATTCCCGAATCCGAACACCTTCCCCTCCCCCTCTGCATCTCGCCGATTTTTCTTTTAGATTTCCTTTCGGAGCCCGACTCTCCCGGGGTTGTGTGAATATTCTTCTGCTTAGTTTCTCTATATCTCGCTGGTCGTTATCGAATCAGCTCTTGTAAAGTGTAAGTACATAAATGTAGCACATTTACAGCCTTCTTGCATATACACCGGACACTTCTTTCCTCTCTCTCTCTTCCTCTTCCATGACACCCTCCGCCTTTCCCCACACCCTACCGCTGCTGCCACATCGTCTCGGCTTCCCTACCTATGGAGACTAACATTTTAATCTCCATCTTAAAGTTCCCTTCGTAATAGGCCGCCCCGTCAGCCGAACAATTATCTACCTCCACTTGATCCCCCCACCCCGGTGACCTTACCGCTATACGACTATAATACTTGATAAAGCTCCTTAATCCGCCTCTATTACCTGCTCCTCCTCCCGGAATACTACTACAAAGGAATTCGTCCAAGAACCCGTATGTATCCGAACTGATGGACTCTGAAGACGGCCAACAGTTCATTAAGCATCTCGCCCACTTTGTGCGGACACACGAGAAAGCTTTAGCAAATGCTCTGCAACTTCAGAGGCGAAACCCTCGCCGGAGGGATTCGGCGCCCGCTGTATCCAGCTCGGGAGGTGTTCCATCATCACCACTGAATCCCCTTGCATCTTCCTCTAGCTCTACATCTAGTACTCTAGCAGCAGCCTTTTCCCTGCCATCCCTATCATTTACCTCGCAGCACATTAAACCTCAGAAACTATCACTCACGCCCCACCATCTATACTACCTTTTGACACGGTTCGAGGACCTCAACATCCCAGTTGGGCCCATGGGTGTACGTCTAGAGAACATCCACGCAGAAAGTTCACCGGCAAACTATGTCTCTTTTCTCAGAGATTCCTCCGCTCAGTCTAGGCGGAGAAACCGCTCCTCCGATAGCTTGTCTATCCACTCTGTGTCTAGTGTCAAGAGTGTCATGACCGGAATGTCTTCACTATGGTCCTCATTTGGGCTCGGTGCATCAGCAGAGATAAAGAGTGCGAGAGCAAAGGCAGCGCTTGATGCAGACCTGAAGTATTTGTACTCAGCCTTCACTAAGATTCCATGTCTCAGGCTGGCGCCCGATAGGAAGTCACGACTGATTGAAGGGTTCGAAGAGTTTCCCTTTGATACTGCAGTGCCATTATTGGCCTTCAAGAATGTTAGTGCTCTGGAGATCTGCGACATTGATATACGACAGTTCTTTGGATGGGATCAATTGGCCGAGAGAGTACGGAGCTTGACAGTCAGAAGAGGCGGGATTGAGGATCCTGCAGAACTCATAGTTGCCATTGTTTTGGATGATATGGACCGTCGACGACGGAGGTCTGCAAAGTCGCAATCTTCACCAATTATCTCTTATCCTGTACCGGGCCCTATCTCAGCGGACGTACACTCATCTACACCACCCTCACCTACATCACAAACAGTAATCGGTGGGAGCGCACCCACAAGCCATTACCACGCAATGTCGAGAGGCCCTTCCGACTCTTCACGATCTAGCTCAAAAACCCGACCACGGAGTAGCTCGCCAACCAGACCTGCCAGTTCCCGGAACAGTTCAACGACAAACACTCACCATCGCTCGCATCGGATGCGAAGATCGGGCTCCGGGAGCAGTCATTCTTCCTCTACATCCACGGTTCTTCCTGGGTCATCCCACTGTCCCAGCCTAACGGCAAATTTCCCGACGACAAAGTGGAGGTTTTTGAGGCATTTGTCATTGGCAGACAACAGCTTGACATCCATCTCCCCCGTTGCGTTGGTCCCATTAGCGAATTCTCTCTCATCACTTGACCTTTCCTCCAATCTTTTCGCGTCTATTCCAGAGTCCCTATCCACTCTTTCGAACTTGCGAGCTCTGAATCTATCCAACAATATGATTGACTCACTTCACTCGTTAACACGCAACCCCCTCCCGGCCATAACCGCGCTAAATCTTCGTGGCAACCGCCTAGCGTCGATCGCGGGCATAGAACGGTTGTTGTCATTGGAACGCCTAGACCTACGGGAAAATAACATTGCAGACCCCACTGAGTTGGCTCGGTTAACGGGTGCACCAAACATGGCCGAGATTTGGGTCGCAGCGAACCCTTTCACAAAGACGCATTCCTCGTATCGAGTAGCGATTTTCAACCTATTCAGAAGCACACCGGGTTATACAGATGATATTTCACTAGACTCTCAGGGACCAGGAATGGTTGAGAAGCGGAGCTTAGTAGAAAGGGCTGCAGAGTTACCCAACGTTCCGGTGGTGAGAGTGCCTCAATCACCAAGTGTCATGGTGAACACAGTTGCACCGATCGACCCTAAGAAGAAGGAAAAGCAAGAGAGCGAAAAATCTATCAAGATGGTGAATACAAATGAGGTAGCTAGGGCAAAGAAGAAGACTGGTAGAAGAAGAGTAGTTGAGCTCGGTCGTGAAGACAGTAGTTTGTCAGTCGGCGAGCACAGGCTCACGCCGACAAAATCATCTCAATCATCTTTTATACAGCCTTCAGTTACTTCCTCAAAGACTGTAACAGCACCAAAGGATATCCCGCACCCACCCGAAGAATCATCGTCTGGTGCCGAGTCATCTCCTCCACAGCACGCATCTTCATCTCCTAGGGAGAATGTGAACTGGGAGCTTAGGGGAGATGAATATCGGCGTAAGGTCGAAGCTTTGAAGAGTGAGGTTGGGAGCGGTTGGCTGAGTGTGTTGAGCGAGGAAGGTATGTCGTTGGCGACATCGAGGAAGTCTACACCAGGGGCAACAAATACCGGCCCTGCTCAGGGCAAGAAGCCTGGGTAACTGTTTATCCATTGGGATTTGAAAGGCTGTTTCTTCGGCCGTTTCTGAGATTGATTAAATTGCATAATATTGTCATCAGTTGACTGACGAGGATGATGGATGCATGGCCTATTTCTTTCAAATTTGGCATGGAGAGCGTTTATTCTTTTCTTTATTCTTACTATTTGCCGTTGTATCATATTTACATTTTCCTGTTGGTTTTACTCGTCGGTTTGGGAGTTCGGCTGGACTTTTATCTTTTGCTTTTCTTCGCAAATCATTGGGGAGGGGGTCTCAGTAGGTGTTCATTTCTATTGCTTAATTCTTCCGTTTTCTTGGTTGCATCTTGTGTCAGAGGCTTTTTTTCTCCCTCTCTTTTATTATTCGGCTGCATTTATTATTTATATCTGATATGCACGCATTTACGTTTCAGTTTTTTCTATTTCCGGTACTTCTGGGGAAAGGTTAAGAAAAAAAAGTGAAAAACAATAGTTCTCGTTTAGTTTTTGGTTGGAGGAAAGCCATGTTCGGATTTTCTTGAGTGATCTTTACCCCCATTAGTATGATCAGCAAATCATGCACCCGGTGTTATTTTATATCTTCGTTATCACCTTTTTATTTCTGGCCTGGAAGGGATGATTATTAGTTTAGTTGTATTTGGCTTTATTGCTGTAGCTATGTGGTTTTTATGCTTGCAGTCCTGTTTTTGAAAGATCTGGTTTTAGTTAATCTACAAGGAAAGGGTGAACTTTGGGGATATTATAAAATGGCTGCTCCAGAAAGTACTTCCCCGCTCGTACCTGTAGTGCTGCAGCATTCGGGAGCTTATTCGAAGCAGCTTCGATCTGCAAAGTATATTTCTGGGCGAGATATTGATTTTTAGCCGGGTGACTTGCTAGTTGTGGATATGAGTTACGGCTCTTCTACCCTGATTTGTGTGGGTCTTCTGAGACTGAGGTTGGGTCTTCTTGACGCGGATCTCAGCGTTTAGGGGGTTTGTTCGGCAGGTCTCGGAGCTCATTGCTAGAGTGGTGATGGCTTCGGTGTTTCTCACCATTGCCTGGCCGACGGGCGATTGGGATTGGATGGAACCACGTGGTTGTGGTTGGCTTACCCGAGACCAGTCTTATCGTATGAACTTACGGGTGATTGCTTATGACTGAACTGATGATGCTTTCAACAGGTGGATAGGCCCTTTCAAGCAACTGCTGCAGGGTGCATACCCTAGTCGAGTTCCTCAGTGTATGCCAGCACTGTGGATAACACATTTTGAAAGACAACACAATTTCCTTCCAAGTCAAAGGTACTAAAAAGAAAAGTACTTACATGAAAAACCAAAAAACAGAAGAAAAAGCCCTCTTTAGTCGAGAATGCTTTTTCTGAAGCGGGTTCTGACGAAAATTCTTTGCAGTCAGCTGACTGCTCACATACCGTTGCATCATCACCAACTAGAAGTGGTCTAGTAAGAGTTAAGTTGCAGTGCGATAACGGCGCGAAGGTTTACCACGGATTTAAGGGCCGGACCCTACTCTGGGTTCGAAGAAGTAATTTGGAGAAGTAGATACGTTTTAACTACAAAAGCTAAAGGGTATCAAGGGCCCGACGTAGAGTACGTAAGTTTTGAGGATGCAGACACATCGAAACCCCCAAATATTATAACACTGACATTATATGGCCTCGAAACCCTGGTAAGGGCAAAAGGTGGGGGTGACCCCTCACCAGCTGCTGGTCCGAGCTTCACCTGCCTGTCTAAACCTGTTCAGAACGCCAAGGCACATACTAGAACCACACAGGTACCAAATAGCATTGTGCCATATCTTCAACGTTTGAAAATCAGGCTAAAAATGGCATTCTTATCGTTTAAAGCGGTATTTTTTTCATGTCGTAATCCTCACGATCAGTCGGAACTTAAACACGAATCCCAGTCTGTCTTCTCCACGGCGCACTGACCCCATTATATGCCTAAGAATGAGAAATTATAGCATAGAAGGGTTTTGTTTGACGTTGTTTCCTTTTCCGAGTGTTCGGTACATATACCAGTTCCTGTAATCCCTACATAGGTTCATGTATTGCACCAGGGTGATGGACGGGAGTTATCTTGCGGTGAGAGACGTTACTGGGGTCTTCTGTCAGTCTTGTCGGGGCGCATGGTGGGGTAGAGTCTGTACGGTATCTGTGCCGTTTGGTTCCCTCAAAGGTCTTCTAGCGGAAACACCCGGCCACCTTCTCAAGGGTCCAAAGGTTGATGAAGGTCACCTGCATCTTAGTTTTTTTTAAAACTAAGGTTCTGAAGGAGCTCACCTTGGTAATTGATACGTCTCCTGATCAACCCATCTCGGATCATAAACGAAACATTCCGTCAGCATAGTTTCTTCAGGCCATTGGAGGATTTCCTCTATCTGTCCTATGCTTTGTTAATGGCTTTTCTCGGTATTGTCTTACCCCTAGCTAGGAGCGATCTGGTTTCTGGATGTCACACCATGGTATCAATAAAATTCCGCGGCCGAGTAAACTACTCATATTATATGAAGGGTGTTTACCAAAGATCTAAATAACTATGACGGAAATAAACATAGAAAATCTTCGTAACCACATAACCAGTATCTCATCTACCATATATGTTCTAGAAGTATCCCAGCATACTAAGCTATAAGTACTTTGTGCCCTCAAACCATCTTTACGAATGATGAGTAACGATCCACACTGACCACAGAATGGATATCTTAGATTTTTGCCAGATCACTAGAGATCACTCGATACAGATGTTACTTTGAGTCTATGGGGAATTTGGATCTACCGGAGAAGCTAGGGAAGACTGTTCTCTAGATAAGGGATAATGCCTTTCATCATTCGTAAGTGATTCTAGGGCACAAGACATAGGTCACTCAGTGAGAAAATTATGTCAAACAATATCAATTATAGCCTCTGACGATACTTGGCTAGACTATAGTTACTTATACGAAATCTTAGAACACGATTGTGCCAAGAGTATACAATTCTTATAACAACTACACTAACATAAATTTAATGCCCATCAATAGTATTAGGTACAGTGCTCAACACCATCTGCGTGGGTGTGACACTCGCGAGGGGCATCAATAGTCTGAGTCGCAGCCTGGGCTATTGTTGTGGTAGGAGATGGAGCGGCAGATGGAGTAGTAGACGAATAGGTTGTTTCTCCACTGATCTCACCGGAACATCCTAAACCCGGATTCGCAACGTCAAACCCATAAACATCCAAGGCGAAATACTGAAGGGTATCCGAATTTCGGACCGCGAATGTCGAGTTTTCTTTGGTAAATTCAAGACACTCAGCGTAGCCGCCGTGAGAGTAGTGGTCGACAATTTCGTCCGAAATTCTAGGGATATGAAAGAACCGGTGTACAAGATCTGAAGCAAAAAAAAAGTTTGTTTTGTAGCTGGCGACTTCGTAACCAAGGGCGCACATCTGGGACAATGGGCGACGAACTTTGTACGACATCTGACAGATAACAGTCTCCGTAGTTGCGTTTAAACCGCGCCAATGACCAGCCCATCCATCCTGGTGGCAGTTCCCATCGATGTCATCACAGCGGAGAAGCACACCGGTCTTATCACCGTAGAGGAGTTTATCAAACCATCCAATAACTTCAGCAGCAGGCCCGTCCCCAAAATATTTCTTGAATAGTATGTCATCACCGCCATTATTTAAGATATGATTGCGTGCAGCTAGGGCAAGTTCCTGGAGTTTATGAGTTAAAGGAGGTAGAATATATAGGTATATTTGATTAAACTAACTTCGGTGTCTTTCAGGGCAGCTTCAAGCTGACGGCGTTCAGTCGTATTGCATGATTTGTGGATCTCAATGCCCACTTGGGTTCATATGTTAGTTTCTGTATGATACCAGAAATAATTTTAGGGAATCTAGAACACCTACTAGCACCGATGATTGAAGAGGCTGTGAGTGTAGGTGAATAGGCTTGGGTTGTGACTCCCGTGGGAGCTCCAAATACACATGATGCAAAAGCGGCTATAGAGGTAATATATTTGAGGGAAAACATGATTTATATCGTGTGCTTCGTAAATAGGTAAAGGTCGTTAAAAGTCTATCGTAAGTATGCCGTTAAAGAGCTAACTAATCGATTAAGAACGTGGTGAGAGGTAGAGTACTGGATTTTTTTTTTGGGAGGGGGGGGTTACGGGTCTTATATGCACATGTATCTCTACGGAAGAACTTCTTCCAAGAGCATTCCAGTGGGATTTTTTTCTTGGGTACCAGGTATCTTCCGATTTGTTTTTTGGAATAACCTCAACTGGAGCCTTGAGCCAATTGAGTATAAGGGGGCTGAAATTAGTTGTTGCTGGTGTCACCTTGGCTTTCGACTAGAGTGACCTTACAAAGGTAAAATTTGAGGGTATCGGCGGTGTCCAACTCAGTGGGGAAGGTCCAACATCATTGATATTACTTATATGCCCCCGCTCTGGTTTAGCAAGATATTGGCATAGAAACGTAGACCTCTAGATAAACACCTTGTGGGGGAGAATACCTCTTGGGTGTTCTTGGTACTGTGGACACCTTGGTGGATGTCTTTTTTAAACTAACCATATCTCTTCGGCTAGGTATGCTATCGGTAATTAATTTTATGCCTTGCATATTTTCATATAAGCTTGAGGTTTATATCCGCTGTTATAGCTTGAAATAGATCTCGTTTACGTGCAAGCGCAAGTCATAAAGCCAAATTTAATATACTCATGAGTCATCACTCGGCGTGCGCCAAGATAACCTTACGCTAGCCCTAGAAGACCTACATGTACAAGGCTCTGGGGTTAAGTGACCGAACGGTAGGGGTCTGCATGCATTATGGGGTAGTATACGGATGGTAGAAATAATGAACAGTTGCAATGGAAATTCTCTGGCAAGACATGCTGATCTTTGGCCACAATTGGCACAGTGACTCTGCCCCAGTGGCCAAATCACTCAACAACACTGAAGGGATGATGTCTACTTAAAGTATTATCACAATTGTAGATGTAAATTATACATTTTTTGTCCTAAATATTTATTAAGGTATCTTAGATACTCTATGATCATGTTATATACCTTCCTAAAATTATTTCTTTCTTAAATGGTAAATTAGGAATGGGTTGTGGGAGGGCTTTGTTAATTCGTCCCTCTTGATGTTTAGTGGTGGATCAAGATCACCCTCTCCTGTCTCTCAGGCAGACCCATGCCTATTCGGTCACTTTATCCCAGAGACTTGTAGTATCAGTATTGCTAGTGTGCTAATATACTATAATTAATTTACACTCAATAATATTTTTGACTTGAAGGAAAGTCTGTGCTCTCACTTATAGCCGCCCACTTCTTGATTCTTGCATTAAAATCTTCGTTCTCCTTTGTGATTAACTTAACCGCATCACTACCTAGTGCCAAAGTTTTCGGAATTTCTCTCCCCTTCGCAACGCCCGTACCTGTGAGAACATCGTACATAACCTGAGCAGCTCTTTTCGGGTCACCGTTTTGTTTATGGTCCCTCTCGATCAAGAAATTTTTGACGGTGTCGTTGATTTCACGATAGTCTTCGATGGTGGTGCTGGGAAGGATGATTGATCCAGTACCTTCAAGAAGAGAGGTACGAAAGTATCCAGGTTCAATAAGACAGGTCTTGATATTAAAAGGCGAAATCTCATTATCAAGGGTAAGAGAAAGGTCTAGATACGTGACATTGGCTACCGTTAGAACCTATTATAAAGTATGAAGATCTGAAACCTTGATAGTACCAGAGATAACATACTTCTAACTGCCGCTTTTGAAGAGTGATATAGTCCGATGAGTGGGTCTGTCATGGATGCTCCCATGCTACCAATAGTCGCAATAACGCCAGAACGTCGCGCCCGCATATGCGGGAGAATTGAGCGCCATAAATTCAACACACCGAAAACATTTGTATGATACTGAGAGAGGGATTCTTCTGGCCTAAGATACCATTAGCCAACATCGTTTTCTTTCAAGGAGAGGACTAAGTAAAGCAGCTATAGAGGTATAACATACGTTCGTTCCTCAAGTGTTCCACAAGCCACCCAGGCCGCATTCAAAACAATGATATCAATATGTCCATAAACAGCAATTGCCTCTTCAACCGATCTTTTGACAACTTCCAATGGTTCATTCTGGTCAATCTCCACAGTCGTTGCACCAGCCTCTTTAAGGGCGATGAGACGTGAAGGGTTGCGACCGGCAGCAATAACTTTATCGCCTTTCTCGAGGATTTTCATAACTAGATCAGAGCCGAGTCCTGAGGAAGTTCCAGTCACAAGCCAAACATTTTGGTTAACAGCCATTTTCGATCGAGGTATAAAGGAAGATTTTGGGTTTTAGTGGATAGAATGTGGTTCTGGTAAAAGCTTGACAGTGAGGAGATGTTGAAATTCAAGGTTGATATTGGCTACTATTTAACCCCTATTCAATAGCTCAATACATAATTAATCCATAATGACAAGCGAGCCATTTTTCGTGATCGACGTCGGGTTCGGAGGTTCCTAGGTGCCATCGGCGTTAGGAGTAAACCTGTCTTGGCTTGTTCCCCATGAAGGATCCTGTATGCTGATCATATATTATCTATGGAGCTTCAAGGCGATTATTTAGATTAGAACCTTTACCTAATTTGGCTGAGACCTGCGAGTTTCCTTAACATGTGCTATTCAGCCTTAAATTCAACCATTGCATACGCGGCTGTTACACTTTCGTTGATTACTGTTGTAAAAGACTACCTGCCAAAGAAGTATAGACGTCATAGACCATGCACTGGAATATCCATGATGCGATCTTCTAGATCTATTATATATAATTTGTAAGTCAAATACTGACTTGGCCACTGGGTCTCTAAAAAATAGATTCTTTTAAGCCAGCTGAAGTAGGGAAATTTTCCGAGTCGCTTTAACTATATATATTTTTAAATGACTCTTAATTCGGATGAGAAATGGATTAATATACATGATGTGCCTTTCAATTCAATCACAGTAACGAGGCGAGACATCTCGGAGAATCTAAATACTTATCTCAGGGCTAAACTTCGATCATGAAACCTAACTTGAGAGGTATTTTTGTGCACCATTCTAATTACTAATTATTCCTCATTATAGATAACAAATAAAGCTTTATGGAGAGAGAAACCATCTATATAGGTGACTATATAGCTATGGTGAAGGAAGGGCTTGTAACGAGCCCACGAATAACATAATAATGGTTACCTAAGTGGAAAATTTATTGTAGGGGGACAAAAATAATCACGCATTTACGTAGCAATACCTCATTTTCAGGCCGGCTTCCAGTAGAAATCTCACAGCCACAGTCGGCAGGAATATCAATATTTTTGTACTATCTGTCCTCAATTAATTAGAGTGGTATGGGTGGTCGGCTTGGTTGCTACGTGGATGCGTGGTTATTTGTCCCCCTACAATAGTAGTATTTAGGTTAGCAAGGCCTTTGAGAAATTCCCCTAGCACCCCGAGAGCGGGGTACGTACTATAATTTCTAATATATGAGGGCTACCGCTAGTTCTTTTAGGCCTACCTTCGCTCTACCTGGCTTGTGGCCAAAACAAGAGACCTTGCATCTTCCTTATTGACTATTACCCATTATTCTATGTGACTTAAGTATTTTCCTAACCAGGTGATATTTAGGCCCCTCTTTTTTTTTTTTTTTTTTGGGGGGGGGGGGCTGCTCGAAGCATGCACCTCATTCTCGTGGAACTTTTGCCTCATTGATCACACCGGCTGAATTATATTTCCTTAACTAATATAGTTACAAATACCATAATATCGATATTGCAATTTTATTAGGTACTACCTCTTATGTAAGGTACATAGTTACCCAAAGGATGGCTAGCTCGCAATCAGTTTACTCATGGGTTTAGATTATAGCACTTAGATATCTCAAATGGTATTTTAAGTCAAATCCGAGCCAGTTCATAAGTCAAGTACACTAGAATTTTAGGCCATCTCTCGCTCATGAGGACCCCGGTCCGCTCTCTAGGCCAGCTATTTTATGTATAGCTAGCAAGTAATATCACAATAACGTCCAACATCTTTTAATTATACGACCCAAATTAAGTAGCCATCCTTGCGCGAGTGAATAATAGATTGTATGTGAAGAATGTAGTTATCGACTATATATGTTTTTATTTTATTTTTCTCATTGGGAGTTATGTAGGTTCTATATATGCGTGTTCGTAGCAGTGTTGGTACGTAGATGGGCTTTGAAACTAGTAGACAATTGATGTTCGGAGCAAACATCTAAGCATCTTTCCTTGATATTATCACAGGACCTAAATAACAGAATAGTACTACTGGCAGACGTATCTAAAATATTCCCACAGTACGTTATACCTTAGACCTCGAACTCTATTTATTATTAATAACCATCAATCGATCCCACGACGCTAATTAGTGAAGAAAACAAGCATTGTACTCTTGCAGCTCTTCCACTAGAATGATCCTACGATTGTGTGTACATCATAGCAAAACTAGAAAAATAATCTCCCTCGCTTACCTAACCTAGACTATGCAATCATACTCTCAGCGCACAAAATATTTACTATCTCTGAGCGATTACTTAATTACTAAGGTTTGGAGTACAACGTACAGGGACATACCGACCCGGGTAACCCGGGACATTTAACCAGGATGCGAGTACATGGAAAGACTGAATACCTACATCTACTCTACTCTACTCTAAAATATACATGGTGCCGGGCTGAGCTTCCTTCAACCCGCAGAGTGGCGTAGCCCAAACAGGATTATAGGAACTTCCCTCAGATAGGCTAGATCCACTTAATAAGGACTGTGAGTCTTTGGTAAGCACAATGGAGTTTTCTTGGCTTCCCAAAATTAATTTTGTCTAAGGAAAGGAGTCAAGTCCTAGCCGTGTGGAGATTTTGTAGAGCTACACCGCCTTCAATAGCCGTATACGTAATTAAAGACACCAAGAAACAAAGAGAGAAAAGCTCCAAGTTCAAGGAGGTTGTTGATAGAGAATGTTCCAAATACTGTCGCACATGATGATAGCTTACGTGCGTTGCTGCGGCTTAGACCCTAGCAGTGGGCACAGGGCAGATCAGGACAAGGCTTCGTCGCTGCTTTCGTCATTGGCGGGGGTCCCCGGGTCCGAGAACAGCGACTTCGCCGTTCTTACAAACGTCGCTCGGGAACCCGCTTCTCCGTGTTCTCTCTCCATCACTTCCTCCTTATTCTATCGTAGCTCACCCTCTTGGCCATTTCCAAAAGATACTGAATAGCTCGCTTCCCTATAGTTTGACCGCTACTACTATTACGCCATGAGTTGGAAAGGATTTCAGCGAGGTGTCGTGAGGGTGCGTTCGCTTGGTGACCCCGCGGGTGTGATGTATTGAGCAGAAAGAACTAACTTATGGTTATTTTACAGACACCTCAATCGATCAAACAGAAATTTAATATGGTACGACACATCCAATATCTTTCCCCAGGCCTACATCCCTTGATAGAATTATGGAGAACAATCCGTGCTTACAAAATCTTGGGTATTTTAGGGAGAGATTACAAAGGATCCTGTATATGTAGATGCGGAAAGACGATTTGAGGAGCTAGAAAAGGTACGTCGTATCATTATATATATTCGGCGTGAATGAAACTAAGACGAGTCGGGTGCTATAGGAAACGAAGAAGCTCCATGACGAGTCAAAAAAGTAAGTTACCCAGTTCCTGTATCTCTTGAGCATTACTAATTGATATACAGGTATTTCGATGCAATAAATGGTATCAGCTCGTACTGACTCTATATTATAATAATGATTCTCCAAGTACTAACGGTGTCGTAGGTATGCTGGAACACCAAATCCAATTCTCAAAGTCTATAGCCGAAATATACAAACCCATCTCTGGACGCATGTCTGATCCAGACTCCATGAAAATCGAAGGTAACCCGGAAGGTATCCGTGCGTGCGAGGAGTACGAAGCTATTGTACATGACCTAAAATCCACGCTGGCCCCCGAGCTTGAGATGATCGAAACTCGAATTATCCGCCCCGCCGACGAGCTGATGGAGATTATTAAATTGATCCGAAAAGTGGCCTTGAAGCGAGATCACAAGCAGTTGGACTATGATCGCCACCGAGCGACACTTAAGAAGCTTCAGGAGAAGAAGGATAAAACGCTCAAGGACGAGAAGGCAGTGTTCAAGGCAGAGAATGACGTCGAATTAGCAACCCAGGAATTCAACTACTACAATGACCTGCTCAAGGATGAGCTCCCGAAACTGTTTCAGTTGGAGAGAGAGTTTATCAGACCGCTGTTTCAGAGCTTTTATTACATGCAGTTAAACGTTTTCTACACTCTACATGAGAAAATGCAGGGAGTCAACATTGGCTACTTCGACCTTTCATTTGAAGTTGAAGAAGCTTTCAATAAGAAGCGTGGTAATGTTCAAGAACAGGCGGAGGCCCTTACAATTGTTCATTTTAAGACTACTGGACAGCGCGCATCAAAGCTAAACACCAAATTCAACAAGTTCGGGAATAAGTCTGATAGTGCAAGTATCACTAGTGGACGACGAACTGCCTCTCTAGACATTACTCGCGCCTCTGGCGACGGCGGAACAAGCACTCCACCGCCACCATATACCTCTACTGGAGTACCTGACGGCTCCATTACAAAGGGAGGCCTTCTAAGCCCCGGGGTAACCGGCGTTGGAAGGAGTAACTCAACGGGTACAAATTACTCTATAGCTGCGAAAAAGAAGCCTGCACCACCACCACCTCGACCAAAGCCGAAAAATTTGACTGTAGAAGCCGAGAAAGCGACCGCCCTATACGATTTCGAGGCGCAAGCTGAGGGAGATTTGAGTTTTAGTGCTGGTGATGTTATTGAAATTGTACAAAGAACAAGTAATGAGAACGAGTGGTGGACGGGAAAACTGCACGGACGGCAAGGTCAATTTCCGGGAAATTATGTTGAGCTGAATAAGGGGATAAGATAGAGGCAATTGTCTTGAGATGGGTTCAATGTAGTTCTAGACCCCAGGCTGATACATTGACTATCTTTTTTCTTTCTTTTGAGATTAGACATTCACTCCACAAGAGGCAGTGGGGCTTTTTTTATCTTTGCGATTGGTTTCTTATTATTTTTGGTTTAAGGATTCTCCTGTACTTTTCCTCTTATTTTTCTTCCGTAGACAGGGCCTATCCCCTGTTTGTTGCTTGTTTATTCTTCTGTATGTATTAGATTGTATGGTGGGGAGGGGTCTTTATGTCTTTATAAATACATGTAACTCTTTTATATCAGAGGTGAATGACGTCATCGGAATACTTAAGGGTCTAGGGCTGCCTAGCGCTCTATGCCAAGCCCCTCGACTCTTTAAATATTTTTTCCTCATGTACTCTTCCCAACAACCATCAACATCAGACTATAGCAACATCATGATCACTACTCTCTGTCAAAGGTGATGAGCATCTAGATATGTCTAGAACCTGATTAATAAAAGGTAAGACCACACATTTTCTCCTCGTTTCTTTATAGCCTACCAATCTCCTTTTCCTCCTCCGTTCGATGATGAGATCTTGCAAATATGATAGGAAGAGTCTTAGTGTCTCGACACTCTAAGGGGCGCCTCGAAACCGCTCTGGTCGGGGACACGATGACGATGTAGCAGGGGTACTGAAGTTATTTTTTTCGAAAACTTGTTCGGAATTCTTCGTCACTTAATTATGCTCCTGGATTTTAGTATTGGAGATGCTAACTTGTAGACATTGAAGTAGGTACATAATTGAGTAGTATACTGATACCAGTATAAAGATCCATCTCAGAAACGTGGTATGAGAAGGCAGGCGTTCCGTCTCTGCGGTCGGCAGGCACGACCGTAGCCATAAGGACCGGTTTTGTGGCTGTCATCTAGTCCTAGCAACGCGACTAGGCTACCGCTTGTTCGCCCAATAATTTGGGCTGTCAGCTAAGAGGCGGGGCCCAAGTTTTATTACGGCGGCACCCCACGAAATCTAGCGCCTAATTACCTGTACTTTAATGTAATATCAATAGGAGAGAAAAGTGGGGTCTTTTATCTTTACACGCATATAACCTATCATGGTTTTGTCCAAAAAAAAGTCTATTATCGCAAGAGGGTTAGAGAAAAATAGAAAGTGAAAGAAATAATGGGATGCAGTTCATTGCAGGGACAGCTAAGAATGACTCGACGCACCTTTGACACGTACAAAGAAGAAAATCTGAGATCGGGAGGATGCACCCCGCGTTGAGAATAGCTCACGAATCTTTACTGGTTTTTTCCCTGCATATGGGACGTTTATACTACCGGCCTGTTTGGGACCACTAATGACGGCTTCTTTGAGCCCATTGATCGAAGATCGGTGGAAAAAACTCCCAACGATGGCTCGATCCCGCCCCTTCATCTTCACCAGGGTGGGGGGGCCTAGTTACCGTTTTCTTTCCCACGGTACACGGTCAAGGGAGAGCCCTATAGCTAGTATCACCATCTCCGCTGCTTTTACATTGTTAATCGGGTTGATGTGCTTGACACACTGTGATCCTGTGAGTTTGTGACGGGTACATACAGTTATTATCGGGTAAATTGACCTGCAAGAGATCGATTCATATCTTTACGTTCATAGATATCAATGTCGTGGCATCAAATATTGATGCCGAAAATATCACATCGGGGAGATTTATATTGCGATGAGCGGATTGTGCTCCGATTCATCTTTTTTCTCCATCTTAAGGTCAGTTAGTGAGTCTACATGTAATCCTGTGTGTAATTTAAAACAACATATCCGGGAAAACCGTGGACCCGAGAAAAATAAGCCCATACATGCGCGCTAGCTGCTATAAAGAATAATTTCAATTTTGAAAGGCTGCATGAAGCAGAATCCCGAATCTTCATGTAACCCATCTAATATACGGCCATGGATATGACGTTGGTAGATGCCACGTGCTTCGTCGCGCAGAGCCTCGTGCCTAAGACACTAGTGTTGCTTACTGATCATCTAGATAAGATAGTGTTGGTGATGTATTGGACTTGGCAGTCCACGATTGCAACCTCACAGCAAGCATCGTCAGCTGCTTCCGGCTCCGATTCCATGGGGGAAAGTACCTGGTTCTGATACTCTGTAGGTTCTAATTAAGTACGCTGCTGGTATTCCCGGGTATCGAGTTTGCCTGTTTATTACGAACGATTAGATACTCTAGGGATTCTATGGGTCGATAGGTCCCCTCATTCTTCCCCTTCGTCAACAACCAAGATGGCTACACCTCCTACTGGAAACTTCTTGACACCGCAAGTTCAGGATTGGCTGCATAGAGTTATAAGACCCGTAAGTTTTGTCTCTTCATTCTCTAGAGTTCGTAGAACTTTTGGGTTGAGCCTCTACAGGAATACATCGACCCCCACAATACCTATCACAATGTCGCCGCAACCCTCTATCAGTTCCCTACACTATTGCCTCGGACAGATGTCTATAGTAAGCTACTAAAGAGACTAGTAATTCATGGTTTAATGGCTAGCTAACCCATAATTTTCACTCAACAGCTCATGAAGATGGACGTCCTCAGTTACTCCTTCACCTTCTCGGAACAGTCCCTGTCGTCTTCCGGGGTGCTACATACAACATCCCGTTAAAGATATGGATACCCCAAGAGTATCCAAAAAAACCACCGATTGTATTTGTGACTCCCGCGAAGGATATGCTTATCCGTCCAGGCAATCATGTTGACCCGAGTGGACGGTGCTACCACCCGTACTTGGCCAATTGGGTTAACCATTCCGATGTCTGTCTATCGACCCTCCTGCTATATCCGAATAACCACAAATATCGGTGCTGACTGGGATAGAGATCAACTATTATAGATCTCTTAGAGGTCTTACGACAAGTTTTCGGCCGAGAACCACCTGTTTATGCAAAGCAGCAAAATACACCTATACCACAGCCTAGAAACGAAACACCACCACCACTACCACCGTTGCCCCCAGAGCTTGGAAAACCGAACTTACTAGCTACTCCTCCGACTCACGTACAAGCTACTGTTCCCCCTCCTTTACCACCGTTGCCGAGGGAGCTTGCCGGGGGTCACCAACCCCCAGTACAACAGCAGGGGAACAATGCCGGGCACCAAAATCGGCAACAGCAACCTCCTCCACCACTACCTCCGCATCCTCAACAACCACATACCTATTCACAGCAGCAGCAACAGGGTTGGCCTAGGAATGGACATACAAGAGGAAATTCGCTCCCGGGCTACCAAGACCAAGGTCCTCCTCCACCGCCTCTACCTCCAGCTCCCCACCGATCAGGGGAGCCAACTTCAGTTCCTCAGCAGCAGCAGCAACTACCACAATATAACCGCACTCCAAGCGCAGCCCCATATCCCCATCCACAGGCATATCAACAAATGCCCTCTCACCCAGGTTCCCCAGGCCCGGTTCTAGCTGCGCGCTCACCCCCCCCACCCCACCAGCACCTTCCGCCGCCTAGTCGCTTCCCTAGTTCCCCAAATATGCGGCCAGTATCATTCCATGCATTTCCACCTCCACCTCCTCACTCCCAGAATAGTTCTATGAATCCATCCCAACAAAGCCTCCCACCACCTCAACCACCGCAAAAGAGGTCCAAAACGATTGATATTATGTCACTCCCACCTACAGAAATATCCCCTCCAACACTCTCTACAGCCCCACCACCCCTTCCTCCTAACCCCGAAAAGGATCGACTTCTTCAAGAAATCTCAAAGGCGCTACACGCGCGCGCTGAGGCGCAACACGCAAAGACGCAATCTTCTTTAGAGCAGGCTGCAGCACAATGTGAAGCCATCTTAAGAGCAGAGGCAAACATGGAGCGGGAAAGAGCGGAGTTAGCAAGGATTGTAGAGTTATGTGATAAGGATGCGGAGATATTAAAGGAGCGAATTGCAATGGCGGGTGAAGTGATTAGAGATGCGGAGTCAAGAGAGGTACCGGGGGTTGATACGGTTGTGGTTGCACCAACAGTGGTGCATAGTCAGTACGTTTTTTATCTCTAGCTTATAACTACAGACAACTAATTGTTTCCATTCTAGGCTTTATGACCTTGTAACGGAAGATATGGCAATTGAAGATACAATATATATTCTTGGAAGGGCCCTAGACAAGGAAAGGATTTCGTTAGATGTGTTTTTGAAGGTCCGTAACCCACAGCCTCTAATATATCTAGTAACGAAAAGTTAACGAGTTATAAACCAGCACACGCGAACATTGGCTAGGGAGCAATTTAACCTACGGGCACTGGTAAAGAAGATTACCAGGCAGATCGGTATCGAGTCATAGCCTCTGTGTAGGGACAAACTGGATTACGTTATTTATGGATTTCTGATTGGTTGTAGAGCGACGAACTGTATAAAAAGCTTTCTCAGAAAACGATACACATTCCGCTGTGCGATTGTATTATATTAAATTCTTCAAACTATAGCTCGTAGTATGAATCCTATAACCCATCCATTAATGCAATCTACGAGGACTCTAGTATGGAGAGAACAATAATGAAAAGTATCCTTATACGAGTCTACTCGGTAGGCATGTAATAGTAATCTATTTCAAGAATGTTTTATGTTTTTCAGCTTCCGTATACGGTCATAAGATAAGGCACTTCGTATATTAGACATACAAAAACAAAATGAGAAATAGAATGAGTGATCCCAACAGGAGGGACCAAGTAAGCTAGAAAAGACGCGTCGACTCCTGGCCTAATAAAAGAATTGAAAAACTAAAAGTATTTAAAACAAAGAAAATAGAAGTAGAAACCCCCAAATATTGCGCAATCGGCTCTACTTCTTTTTTCCACGTTACCCTCCTATAATTGCATGAGAGCTGTCATAACAGATTGGTGATACGTGCATCTCTACCCCTGCCTAGCAATTTCCTAGCCTTGACGTCTCCAGTTAAATCTAGACGTATTGAGACATCCATCTAAAGCCCTCTCCATATCCTATTTCCCCAATCACATTAGTAAAAAATCTTGTCCCTTAGATCGAGGGGCGGATTAAAAATCATACCCTGCCTCATGACAACTGAGCACATGAAGACCTCAATGGGCCTTATTCCCTCCAATGGAATCTTGCCCTTTCCAGTGGTCTGATATAGACCCAACTGGTGCCTTAACTCATCCTCAGAGATAGCCTCTGGATGGTCGATCTTATTACCAAGAATCAAGAAGGGGACTTTGGAGAGATCCTCCATCGATAGAAGAGCATCGAGCTCAGCCTTTGATTCCGAAAGTCGCTCGTGGTCTTTAGCATCCACGAGGAAAACAATCCCAGAAACCTCGGGGAAGTAATCTTTCCAGAGACGGCGCGCTGTAAAATAGAGATAGTCAGCGTAAACAAGTCAGAATGATGCAATGATGCATCAGGGGAAATAGATAGAGGGGCTGTGTTGATAGTAGTGGTGATGGCAATATGCAGCAATAATAGTATCACTCCATCCTGATCCAAGGTTGAGCCGCAGGGCAAGACAAGGAACACCAGAAATAACCGGGACGTCATTCAGACAAGACAAAAAAAACAAGAAAAACAAAAAATCGACAACGGCACTCGGGCAAACTAGAAAAAAGTGCCGAATCCCGATTGCGCAGGACTTCAAGAAATAGGATGTGGACTAATAATCACCTTGCTGATGCCCACCCAGATCGAAGGTCGTGAACTTGACGTTACCAATAGCCAACTCCTCCGAGGCTAACCAACCATTCCGTCAGCAATAAACCCTGAAACAATGCAAGAGATAAGGAAAAAGAAACACTAACTTGGATGTAGAGTTGGTTGCAGAATAGCTACACGGTCATTCTAAACATCATAGAGCAACGTCAGTCTACCTCTCACCGGGACGCCCGGCCACAATACAGCGGCGAAAGAAGGAAAACAGGGTGAGGGCTAATAACCTTCAACATATGAAGCAAGGTGGTCTTTCCTGCGTTATCTAACCCAAGGAAAAGCAGCTTTGCGTGCTTGTTGGTGAGTCCGAGAGATGCGAGCACATCCCAAACTATCCAAATTGTCAGCCGATCAGGACAAGTTTCCACTACCATGGTAGATGAAGGGAGCGATAAAGATTACTTACGCCAGTTTATTACCCACATTGCGACGATAAGGGTAGGTACTGTTACAACTAAAAGAGTCCAGCTGTGGTATATAGATTTGTAGGGCTGTAAATGACTGATTGATCGTATGTGCTGGTGGTGTACGGTGATGGTGGAAGGAACAGAGAGACGAACTTAGAAAGGAGGCTGCAACCACGAGAGCAACAAGCAAAGGTGTCCGGAGCGTGGATGTGCCACAAGCCACTTCCATTCCGGGATTCAAGTTCGGGCTGGGTTGTGGCCGGGCACTAGTTTGCAACGCCGCAACGGATCCAAAACTCGCCAGCTCACCCATGAACCAAGGTTCACGGCAATGCAAAGTCAGGAAACTCGCCAACAGAGCTATTCTAAGGTCAGCTCTTGTTTACAAATTGCTAAGAAATATTCTATTCGTGAGCACAGGTGAAATGGTGTGGGTGTAGTAAAGGGGCGCCATAAAGATTCAATCGTTTCCTAGAAACTACTCCTCTTGATTTGACTAATTCAATTGATTCCTATTCTCGATCCTATTCCCGAAACCTCAGTCCGCAGACAAGACAAGAAACCACCACCACCCCCCAATAGCCATCCTAGAGCTCGACTACTCCCTAAAATTAACAATGAAGAAAAGAATACTCTGCAAATCAACCACCCACTAAAAAAGTAAAAAATATTGTACCCCTGCCGTATCATCACTAATGAAGTGAAGAAAACGAATGAAAGAACAAAAAAAAAAGTAAAGGAATAAAAAAATGACTCCCATCATGTCTAATCATACCAAATATTTACAGAAAAGGAACATATTCTTTACAAAAGGCTAAACACCCAAGAGAGAGAGAAAAAAAACTGTCAAAAAAAAGCCCCGCTAGAAGAAAGATCAAAACCCCTTTGAAAACAATAGGCATACAGATTACCATATCCGCGAACCCTTTTAGAAAAGAAGGAAGAAAAAATAAAGTATCAATAAAATAAAATAAAATCAAGGGCCGATTCAAGCAGAAAGTACCCATTGCGCCTGTGTCCTTCCCTTTCCTTTCCCACAAATCTCTAATCCCAATTCCCTCATCTTCTCAACTCCTTGTCCAGCGCGGCAATCACCGTCTCTCACTTTACAGAGACGTTGCCTTCTCTCCCGCTTCTTCTCCAAACCCTTGACGATATCGATGGCACCTCGGCGGCGGATGACAGGGCTAACGGCGGAGGTGTTGGGTGAGGTTCCAGCAGAGGTGGTACGACCAATCTTGCTATTGCGATGCAAGAACCCAGGAATGCGCGGGAGAGACTTAGTCCGGTAGATACCGGGTTGCGACTGGAAGTTCATCGTAGGACGATGTTTAGGTGGTGGTGGTGACTGAATCCGACGTACCGGTGCTGGGGAGTGAGTAGCGGTGCGCCGGATGGGTGCAGGTGAATGAACCCGAGCCTTAGGGGCAGGGGCAGGAGAGACATTCTTCCTGGTAGGGAGGGTTTTCTCATTGCGTCGACCCCTTCTACGATTACCCTCAACTGAACTTCCACTCCAGTTAGTCTTGAAGTGGAAGCCGACCTCACTGTCGTTAGACTTTGGGTGGACCTCATCATCTGAAAGGTCCGGGTCCGATGTCGGAAAGCTAGGATCGATATCCTGAGGAGTAGGGATATGCTTCAAGCGCTTTCGTTCTTCCATACACGAAACGTACGCTTCTTCAAGCACTTTATCTTCATCGAAAGTACCACAGACAAAGTCAGTGCTATCTGGCAATTCAGGCGTACGAGGACGGCGCTCGAGAGGGGGCGTGATGCGAGTCTTCATAATAGATCCGATAGAAGACCCCGAGGAAGCGCGACAGCAAAGAGGGCGGTCGAGCTGCGCAGACATCTGGATAGGTCTGGCTCCAAAGGCGAAAAAGCGGTCATCATCATCATCAGAATCTGAAGCGAACCCTTCCTCATTGTCGCTTTCGTTCCCACTCAACGCGTCGTGATCTTCTTCATCGTAATCATCTCCATCCAGATCCTGGTCATCATCTTCCTCTTCCTCATCATCATCTCCATCATCCCCATCCTGTTCCGCATCCTCCAAATCTTGCTCTGCCTCCTCCTCCTCTAGAGCTTCTTCCTCTGCCTCTTGGCTCAACTTACGGATGTCCAACTCCTTCTTCAACAGGTCGTCGACCTTCAGCAGACGACTTTTGTCGATGGGCTGGTTCGTCCAAGAGTCAGATCTATCATCAACCGAACTAGCAAACTCGTAGAATTTCTGATCAGGAAAAGCTGGGCAGTGATTTGAGACAGATGCCGGTGCAGTGGTGTTTGCCTTCGATGCTGTTTGGGTGAATAGATTTATACGTTTCGGGCCATAGGGTGAGCGAGGTGGTGGTGGAGGAGAGCGAAACGAAGTCTTCTTCTCGGCCTCAGCACGCTGGGCACAAACAAACTTCAGCACACAACTCCTCTTAGGAGCAGCATCTGAACTCTCGGCACCCGACGTCTCGGCCGGTGCCGGTCGTGCAGCTGACGTCGGCTTCTGAGTAGTGAGGTTATCCGAGCAGGCAAAAGTGATGCATCTCCTTCTTCCCGAACCTTCAACAGCGTCGTCAACAACCTCTACCTTCCTTGTCTCTTTCGCTTCCATCTGCTCTTTCTTGCTCTGCAGCAAGCCGGCAAATCCTTCGAAGAATAGAGGTAATGGTGGGCTCGGAGTGTTGCAGCGAGATGGACTGGTCATGCCACCATCACTCGTCAGGTCTGCTGTCGAGGCACTGCTGGTGTTACTCCAGGTCGAGTCAGTGGACATGCCTCTCTTGAGATTACCACGATAACGGTTTACAGGAGCCGACTCAGGAGTGGTGAGGAGTGCACGTGTGAGAAGTGATTCTGTAGCGGGTTGGTGGCGAACTATGTGCTTGGTGAATTCTCTCCCTTCTGAGTGGTATGGGTAGGATGGAGAGTGAAAGTCTGGGGGTTCGTCGGCCTCGTCTACGAGCTCTTCGTCGCAGGACGACGGAAGATTTGCCGCATTCGAGGGAAGAAGATTCTGCATCTGTAGGAACAGCTGTGAGGCGTATGCGTTGTATCTGCGTTCTGGCATCGTGAAAGCTGAAGCTGGATTATATGCTGAAAAGGTTTGATTACGTGATGTGTGTACAGCGGCAAATTCAATACCACCAACACCGAAAAATTTCGACGGGAGAAGAGAACCAAATAAAGCACCGGGCTATGTTGTAGTGGCACACCGGGATGCTTATCGGAATGAGATAGAATGTTGAAATATGCTGAACGCCTCGAAGATGTGTTGATGCCGAAAATAAGAAAGAAGCTGGGACAATAGGAACAACCCTAATCAAAGCTCACGGGAAATGGAAATGATTTATACAGTGTGGTGTGTCAAGTTGTGTGTGCTTGCCGATCGAGATGAACGGATTCCCACGAATGATAAATAGTATGCGTGGGGGGTTGGGGGGGGAATGTATGTATGGGATATATCTCAATTGGAGTGTGTTATTTGTGGTCGTCTCGACAAGAGGCGTTGGCTACAGTTCTATATGCGCCATGATGAGAATATCAATGAAGCCCAAGTAGAAGAAGTTCGGGCAAAGACAGCTAGAGTAGTCGAGTCTTCCGATCAGAGACGACCTTCAAATAGGTGGAGATGAGGCGTATGTTAAGCACTGCCGACAAACGAACAACAACAAAGGGTTCGAATTATCTTGGCTAGAGCCGAGCCGCAAGGGGAGTGAGAATGATGATAGACTTGTGAAAGGGAGAACGTCCGGGACTTGCTTGAGTTTCTTGGAAGCAAGGGGAACGCGGATAGGAGACGAATTTAAGGGGAGCGAGACAAAAGTCAAGTGCAGCGCAGTGTTCTGTTTAATTATGATTCGGTGAAGGTGGGGGGGAGGGGGGGCAGGATCGGGGTGGACGGGGGGGAGGGGAGGGCAGGCAGGCAGGCAGGGAGGAGAGACTTGCTTAGGGGCAAGGAAAAGGAAGGGAAGGGCAGGGCAGGCAGGCAGACAGGAAGAGACAAGCAGCCGGGCGTACGACCGGGACCAGAAGCAACTCTAGAGTCTACCCTCCCTCTATATTCCCGCTCCCCTAATACCTACTCTACAACAATTGTACTGGCACCGGAAAAGCAAGACAGGGCGGACGAACAACAAGACTCACAAAGAGCCGGTAAATAAGTCTTCAGTTGGTCCGTTGGCCCAAAAGCAAAGTCCAAAAAAGTGCGAGCGCGTTTCCCCCCGTCGTAGAGTAAACACCAACAAAATATGAATAAAAACGTGTCGACAGGTCAAGGCTTGATGCTGTTACAAAATACTTCCCGTCTTTTTTCTCACTGTTATTGCCTCTTACAGTTCGTCGCCACGCTTTTTTGGCCGCTGCTGTCATGACAAAAGAAATAAAATCTCGAAAAGGGCGGCGTTGGGACTATTGGTCTCCACTTCTTCCCCCGCTGCGCATAGTCCTCCACTCGCTATCCTGTCCACACCCCTGGTGAACGAAAAAGAACGAGTCCATGGCTTCGCAGCACCACCAGCAGTACACAATCCAGCTGAACCCTGCTGTTCGTCGTCATAAGGCCAGCCAGCCGAGTGCCCATACTTCCAGAGTCCAAGGCCCCGCCGCCCGATATTCCACTCGCTGCTCTTCTCGAGGATTCTCGGTCATGCGATGAATATGTGACCCCGCCTCTTACCAAAACTCTTTCTTGCAACGAGTGGTGAGTGGTGAACCAAAGTTCGGATGGAGTGAGCAGCCCAAGATAAGTTCCGGTCGAGATGAAGGGCTCGCTGGAGACAGTACACCGGGATTCTGAATTTGGTCGTTCATTCCGATTTTACTACCATCCATCCACTCCACTTCTCATCCCCGTTTTCTCTTACTACAGCATGATTAATTATGGCTCTATCGACATGCCTTTTCGTGTTTTCATTTCCCGTTTCCGGCCTCTCCTTGGCTAGAGGGAGAATGGCTATTACATACCTCCTTCCTCAGTTCATTTGCGAGGGGTTCTATCAATCGGTACATTGCAACTGATCAGGAAACTGCAGTGGCGGTTGACAGGTATACATGCTGTACATACAGTGTCACTCGCATAGAGCATGGGTTAGTCGACTTATCCAACAGAAGGATAAGCTAAGCAGAGACTTACCTGTATCTAGGATGATGATACTGTTAAGGCTCAGAAACTCCGCGGCCATAGTAAGATGTGACATGTAGTAACATGCGTGTGTATATCATGAGTGAAGCGGCGGCGTAGGAAATCTGCTCATCTAGAGTGTCAGCGTAGAGAATGTATGGATACGAAAGATCCGCCGACAAGGAACCCCCATTTTGGGGCTCAAGCTTACATCTACTACTCAGCACACCAAAGTGCAGTGGTGATGGGGATAATATGTACAGCACCTTAGGGAACTCAAGAAAAAAAGTTTCAACTGCTTAACCAGCCCTTTCTTGCAAAGATGGTCCCCACAAGCACTTCAATGACTGTCAGGAGGTAATGAGAGACCATCTATTGGTACTCAACCTGTAACTTAATGGGACCAATCCCCTATTCCCCGTTCGGAAATAAAACACGATCACGAGAGGAAACATGTTATAAGAATGGTCATCAGATATTTGTACTCGATAAACACGGGTGCACACTCATTTCTATAAATCGCATATGTTTCAAAGTCAAATCATACTAGAATGCGGGGCTGGAATTTTCCCTTGCAGCGATTTCGATAGATTGGGTCGAGGCGCAGCGGTCAAGAAGTTCCTTGGAAGGCAGAGATCTCTCATCGTCCTAACCCCTCATTTTACTTCTAATCGGACCTCTAGATCTAGTGTAGAGAGGACAAGTCATCTTCTACTGGCTGTAAACATCAGGTCCATAGTCCTGCCACTTTAACAAAGCTTCTGAATATCCGTAAAGAATAGCGACAGTCCATCCCACATAACATTTGCCCATTTTAGTTTGAACTGCCGACCCGTGCCCAACAGGCCTGGTTTCTCCCCGTCGCAGCAAATCCCCGGTTCCGGCCATGCTGTACTTGCTGTAGCCTGTAATTACAACACCCCGAAGGTTCATAAAGTGGCACATTCTTGTAGACCGCCCCAGGAGCCACGCACGGGTTAGGGTTCAGAGAAAAGGAAGGGGGAAAAAACGCAGTCATGGTCCAGGCTTTACGGCACAAATACCTTGCCAATCGCATCAGACCCGTTTCCAATTTCTTAGACCCTTTTTCCTAAATGCCAGACGGGGTTTTACTGCTGCACGATCATGTCGAGAAGCGAGAGAGGAAGGACCCTGGCGATCAGATCCTTTCTATACCCCAGGGGGACTAGACTTAGGTCAACCACAGAGATTCGCATGACAGACCTTCTCGGGGCCACTTATTGGTTGGATCCCCAAGCCTCAGATTTTAAGCCTTTTGTTTGAAACGAGATGATAGTCGCTCCGGCAACCGCTCAAAAAGAATTGAGTGCCGCCCAGGCCGCCGGGCATCTCATTGCCGTAAACCGTCTCTTTGATTTGTTTTTTATATATTCTTTCCTTTTTTTTTTCAAAAGTACCTGCACCAATCTTAGGTGGACATTATGTTTAGTGTGTGGTGATACCTCTGGGGCGGCGATGCCGTTAAGAGAGTCCCACGCTTTTTGTCACCAGCTGTTGGTCAAGTGTCGGATTTGTCTTGGTCGCCCTTGTTTCTATTTGTTTTCGTTTCTCACCGCTCACAGCATCTTCTAGCCTTGGCCAGTTAAAGCAAGAAACGTCTCCCGACTGCGCTGGCTTAGTTAGGGACTAACTATTCCCTATTGTGAAGGGGGGGACCCCCAACTATGAAGCCACCGCACACAGCACACAGCATCCGTTTGGTGAAGAATTGGTTTCGTTTTACATCCCATGCGCGATTATACCGTTTGACGACTTATCCCCGCACAGCGGGTTCTAGGTATTCTACCCCGCGATGTTTAGACAGCTCACTTTAGATCTTCGGTTTTTAGCGTGCAGAAGATTTTCACCGTGCTGAAATTTTTTTTTCTCCCTTCTCCATCTTCAAATGACGTATCTTCTTCTCCATCTGAAACGACTGCAAACCCGTGGCATCGTTCCCCTAGTTGCTAACAGGAAGAGATTCTCGGGTACAAGTACCGCTATATCACATCTTCACATAGTTCGGAAAATTCAGTCCGAACTTCAGGTAAGTTATCAAACGTGGAGTTTGACCTCGTGGCCATCATGAACCCTGAACAAAATGGCCCAATGGATTGTAAGTTGTGACCATATGTCGTGCTGACGGGTATAAAACCCAACCAACACTTTGCCTGGTACCGAATTATAGAGTAGAATTGACCCCAAGTGCCGTATGAAATCTTCATTTCTTTTCCTACTATTTTCTTTCTTTTCCATGTAAGTACATGCCCAAGATATGGCGGGGAACCTTGAGTTCGAAACTGAGCCTGTGTAATTCGTCAATGTGGACCATACGGCTGGGACCGGAACCACCCCACGGAAAAGCTTTCGCTAAAGCGAAGGTTTGTCTCTTCAAGAAAAAGCACTGAGAAGAAACAAGGAAAAAATAGAATTCCACCTCGCCTTACTCGCTGTGACCCTTAGTAAAAGGGCCATGCTGTGTAGCGGCGAAACCGACCTGTCACATCGGGAAAAAAGCAATCAATCGGGGGCCAGAAGGTTGTGCCTTTTGACACAGCCGCAGAGATAGATCTCCCACCCGTTTTGCAACCGAAGTCCGCGAGACCTTCGTAGTTCTCCGATACATACCTTTGAGAGCGATCTATATCCACTGTACATTCACATAGAACGATGTTGAATAGATAAGATATCCCATGCCTGAGATGCAGAGAATCATCGAAGTCGCCTGAAAACGGTTGAAGCTACCAGTCCTGGAGCCACCCTCAACGGCCAATATTCTGGGGCTGATGAGCAATGACATGACCGGATAATAGTTTCGCGAAAACAAACCGCTAGAGAAACCGACGCAGCCGCGGGTCGCCGGCATTACATGAGGTGCGCGTGAACTGCAAACGCCGAGGCCCGCTGAGGAACCTACGATGGACGTGACGACATGACTTTTCAAGAGGTGATTTTCCGAGTTCGTCACTGCAAAGAAGGGGCCCGGCGACGGTAACAGCATCTCGCCTGCTGTGCGTCAGCCCGCGGTGTTTTTTTTTTTTTTTTTAATGACCCTGGGGTATTTGATAATCTATAGAAGGAAGTCAGGTGCTTGATGGATAACGTCGGCATATCTGAATACGTGAGTTAGTATTGGCTCATAAAGACCCTTTATTGGTGACCCTTACCCCTCTTTAAGTATATGGTTCCTTGTAAAGCCGCCCGAATAATACGTGTTTGCTTATTGAGGCGTATTTCTCCATTCTGCTTCTTTCTTTTTCACCCTATTTGGATTGCTTACTACTGCAAACGTATTCGGGTCCCATTTGACATTGGGCTGCCGTAGCAAGGTACCTGCAGGTCCATGATGTTATTTGGCTTCTAGTTGATGAGGTTGAGCGCTTAAGTACTTTTAATTGTTTTGACAAGTTAACGCGCCGTTAAGTGGACTAGGTATACCAGGACAATAGCTTTGGTATAGTCGCGCTCGCAGGCACCAGTAAATAGTAATATATTGGCTTCTTGCCCGGACGGAGCAATTGCAAACACGTTGCTTTACTCCCATGAACAAACAATAATAGCCAACATACCGAGTGCCGGGGTTTATCTCGTGAAACGTAGGCTGGCCGGCTTTGTGTGAATCTGCAGGCACTTGGGAATTGGCGTTCGCATATGCGGTCTGGATGGCGATGGGCGAAAGAGGCAAGCCAACTCATGAGGTTTACAACCGTATTCTTTTTAAGGCTTGGCTAGGGGACAAAGCTTTGAGCCGGATCCTAGGAGCCGGCTCTCCGCTCATTACTATCGTGAAAACCTATCTGTTACCAATCTTGATTTGCTGTAACTCTGTCTGCTATTTATAGACACACTCCCGAAGATGAAACTATTTAATTTTGGTAGATTGGTGGTGAATAGTAGCGGTGAACGTGCGGAGCAGTAGTTAAAAGTTGTTTTAACGACCCATCCACTAGATGTATGTACTCTAGGATACCTTTAATGCAAACCGTGGATGTGCGTTAGAAAACAATAGAATGACCCTCTTATAGTCCCAGGAAAGTTGGCTCAGGAAACCTATTGGCTCCCTCAAGAACGACCTGGTACTGAAGGAGTGTTGGTTACGCTCCTATGTAGTTCTTACATGGTCTAATCACTCTACAGTTACTCAAGTGAATCAAGACCCCTTTTTTATATTTTTATCTAGAGTGTCTGAGTATCCATCCAGGGCTGGCTGACGGGAAATGATATAACTGCGCACGTTCCACCCTCTGCAACCAGCCCGCCTATACACCGGTAAGGCTTGCCAGCCTTGTTAAACCATTGTGGCTTGCATCTGGTACAAAATCTTGTATTTCCTAATCTAGCGTGAGTACTTGCCCGCTGGCCCACGAAAATAATAATCAGTTTTTTGTTATAAGTTTCTCGGATACATACGCTCTGGGAATCCGGATATTAGGGTCATTTATCAGCATCGTTAATAACCCCTTGATAGTCTCGTGTAATTAAATGAAAAAATTTCCCTAGTAGTTCGCAACCCGCTAGATATCGCTCCTATAGTACTCGAGGCTGGCTGTCTTTTTGAGCATGTTCGACCGCGGGTCAATAGTTTTCTAGCCCCTAGGAAGTCTTATACAAGGCCACTCATAAGATTGTGCGGCTTCTTGCAGAAGATACAGGAAGCACATTGTCTTCCCACAGCTTCGTACATAACAAATCGTTTTTTACCCAAAGTCCCCTAAAGTGCTGTAATATCACGCACATGATACAACTAGGCATTTTTAGTGACTTCGTACGGCCCTACAGCTATGCCCACGGTTATAAAGGATAATGAGGGATGGGGAGATAAGGATGAGGATAGGGCAAAAAAACGCTCAAGTATTTCCATCACACAGTATCACTCGCTACATGCAGTTACTTAGGTTCGGTTCTACAGTGCACTCAGCCTATGAGCCTTTATAACCGAGGTATTCTTATATAGTATAGGAAGTGGCTTTTCCCACTACTTAGACTCTTATAAGGCCTAGGCGAGTATATATAACTTGGGCATAATATAAAATTCGAGGTAAAGTGGTGGGAGAGCCCTGGAAGAAATGAGAGAGGCAGGAGCTTTGTAATTGGACTACTATTTATTCTGGGCTACTATACTGGGTATATAGTATACTCTAAAGTTTTAGCATAGGATGGGGGGAGGCAATGCGCAGTAAATAATGGATGGTGTGAATAGCCGCCTTTTGTGGGGGGCGACGTACTGGACCCTAGGTCATTAGATAACTCGGGTTCATGGGAGGATGAATGACGTTATAATAATAGCAGGTTTTTACCCACAGCCAATATCTACTCTTGCTTTTTCTTTCATCATATCACTTTGAAATATTCTATCTTATATTATACCGTTAAATTAAAGAGCGCGTTATTATAGGACTATACCTTTACATCAACTAAGTTCTGTTAGAAGACCGTAAACCAACTAGTACAAGTGGTTTATATAAAATGGTTCATTACGTGGCAAGTCGGTTGCGAGACTATTATTTACTGCCCGATTCCAAGAACTATATTAGCCCCTCGTTACTTTTACGAATTGTAGGTATAAATAGAGAAGCTCCACCCTCTATTAATCGCGTATTCTAGTCAATTGTTGCTAGATTATATACGGGTGTTGTCAGTGGGGGGATTACTTGGCAATTTTTAGTCCAGGTGAAAATATTTTTTAGATTCCCTAATGCTTCATCCGCGGGAGAGGTAGACTAAGCTTTCTTTTTTCAACACGTACATGTAGGTCTGGTGTTACACATACTGGCAAGGATCATGGAAGAAACGAAACGTTCCGTGTGCTGTAGGATAACTAAACTAGATATGTATGCACTCTCGAGAAGGGGGCTCGCTAAAAAGCGTGATCTCTGCAAGGCTGTTGTTAGCTGCCTCAACCTTCCCCAAGTAGAGGCTTACTGACCCAGCCCATTGTTCTTATTATTCACAGCGAATCGCATCTAGTATATCAGTTCGGATAAGATGGCCTGATCAAGTCTCTTCTCCGAGCCCAAGCCCCAGGCCTGGAAGCTCTAGCAATAACTACAGTGCATACATAGAGTACATAAACCTAGCTTTCCTAGGAACTATAAAGCTTTAGCAAGCAATAATAAAAATCTCTGTTTCTTATTTGTCTCCGCATCTCCTGTCCCTCAAATGTAGGCTTGCATATAGAGCCTAATCACTTATCCGGTCGGGTTTTTGCTTAGATATGTGGTGTCAGTGCAGTGCAGTGCAGCGGAAATTTGGTGCGTTCGGTGAGTAAAAGGATCTTCGGGTACCAGTTAAAGTGACGTGCATACCCGTTTTCGTGGTGTGGTGCTGGAACTGTGGGTGCAGGTTTACTGCATGGAGTACTGACATCTTTGCATAGGCGATTTATTGTGTTCTGAGGTTCAAGGGGTAATTACATGTAGGACATAGCTACGGTTCGGATGAACTATCGAGAAGGGTCTCACTCAATCTTCAGTTCTTGTGCGACAGCTTGAGAGTTTCAATCTCTTAAAAGAAATTAATTCCATGAATAGCTATTTTACAGGTATGTATGAATGTAGTGGTTGGAGTGTATATACAAGAAAAATAATAATTCTATCCTACATGTATATTAGAAATCTCTCAGTTTAAGTTTTACTAACAAGCCGGATTGCTTTATGATCCAGTTGTTATGCAATTTCCATTCTTTCTCAGGACAAGCCAGTTCAATCTGTGTGTTATTAGCAGTCAATAATCATCAAAGAGCATTCTTTAATTGGGCCCTAAGTAAAAAAGAACGGAAGTACCTACTTCAAAGGTCCTCAGGAGCTGTGGGATGACTTTATACATCTCCAGAAAGGAGATATTTCTCCCAATACAGGCCCTACTTCCTCCGCCGAACTTTTGATAAACCTTAGCTTTTTGGGTATGTCAGATTTGGTGTGGTGGGGAAATACCGCAAAAGAAGCTCTATCCATCTTTTTTCTCGATTCCTGGTTTGCTTCCTGCCATCTTTCAGGTCTCCAATAGTCTGCATCGTCGCCAAAAACGCCCTTATCTCTTTGAACAACCCAAGGATTAATTCCAACAATTGTTCCTTCCTCAAAGAACTTTCCACATATATTTCTACCGCCTTTGGGGACAACACGCTCGAGAAGCATTGCTGGGGCTGGATGGATTCTTAAAGCTTCCTTGACGCATGCGTCAAGGTAAGGCATGTTCTTTGCTTCAGTCCAGCTAACAGGGTTGGTTAATCCTTCAAAGTTGTCTATTTCAGAGCGGAGTTTGGCCATTGAAGCAGGATTCTTGAGAAGATGGTAGAATAGCGCACGCAAGGAGATTGCTGTCGTATCAGAGCCAGCATATGTATTGCTGCTCGCCCAACCAAGGATATGAGCCTGAGTAACCTTGGTTGGGTCTTTTTGGTGTGCTTGTATCATCTTCGAGAGCATATCTTTTTTGCGCAAGGTTCCTTTTTCTATTACATCTAAGTGTTCGGATTTCTCGAGGTCTAGCCCAGCCATACGCTCAGTCATGCAATCGAGGGTGAATGCTGTGACGGCTGAAGTAGGAGGGTTGAAATAATTCCAGATAGGGTTCTTTTCAAGGAAAGAATCTAGCCATGGCATTTGGCCAATCTATATATTCCCCCATTCCTATCGTTAGTTGGAGCTAGTCTACTTATAAGTGTAGGCTGAGAATAGTAAATAGTAGGGAAACTCACGACACCTGCATAGTCAAATGATTTATCAATGGATCTCATAATACAATCAACGTCCTTCGCCTGGTCAAGGAACCCCAACCGCTTTGAATATGTAAGCTCGCCAACAACATCAAATGCATAATACTGGAGCCATTCTCCTAAGTCACAGACTTCCCCAGTGGCGGCATAAAGTGATGCAAGGCGGGATGTAAAAACGCTTGAAGTTGAGTCCACATATGGCTCATAGTCCATCAAAGTGGTCATGGAAAAAGCGTGACTGATTGGCTTTCTCATGGACTAGGGATAATGGTATCAATACAAGACTTTACTCTAAAATCATTATAAGGAAGCCAAATTAGGGTACTAGATACCTGGTGATAGGCCTCATCCTGGGTATCAAACATTGACTGTATTTTCTTGCCATTTGAAAGGACGAAAAAGACTTTATAAAGCGGGGACTAGAAGTTTGAGATTTATTGCATTTATATTAGTCTTTGATTAGTATCTCTTAGAAGCTATGGTTTTTAAAAGTACTTATGTTAACCATACCTTAAGGAATCCTTTGTTGATTGCATAGATCACCTGTATTGCCTCTGGGTCTGATATGGCAACTGTGTTCGGACCATATCGAACGAATTTTCCATACTTCTCGTGGAGAGCCAGCTGGTTCTCCTGACATTTCCAACTCCAAGCGTCAAATAATTTATATAGATCTGTGATAGAAGCTAGGAATGGGCCAGGGATTGACCGCAACCTAGAAAGATAGCGTTGTGCGAGGAAATAGAAGCATGTTATTGCGAATCCAATACCGACGGAAATTCCCGGGGTTAAAAACGAATAGGAGGGGGTGACGGAAGTCATTGCTATTGTTGATTTTTTGAGGGTTTTTTTTTTGATATGTTTGCTATGGAGGATCGACTCGCGGGGTGCACTATATATATTTGTAAACCGTCAGTATTTCTGGTATCAATTTTTGTGTAGATCTAGCCTATTCTATAGAATTTAATGATTTACAAATAGTAGTGTGTGGGCTGAGAATTTCTATTTGTGGTCTCAGTAGGAAGGGCCCAAAGAATTCCATCCCGTAGGTTATAGATCGACACAGGCTGTACGCAAGGCTATAAAACTAAGGCTTCTTGTGGGGGGCTAGAAGGTCCAAGGGGGCACGGAGTACGTACGCAAAATCCGTTATCGTTATTTTATTTGTACGTATTCAGCCAATTGAATGGTATTTGCGCTGCGACCGAAGCGAGCTCCGGATGGACACCTGAAGCCAATTAAAGAAATGTGAAAACTAACCTGAAATATCATTTAATAAAGTAAAGCCAGAGCCTATATGGGTTTTCTGTGCATATATAGGTGTATCCTCGCATAGCAGCTAGACATTCCGGTTGGTTGTAAGTATGTAAGGGGCACATACATTGGCATAGGATATCACTCGACAATTTTTTGGTTACACCCGTAGCGACTATTTTATATGTATGCATCTGTGAAATTCCCTAAGCGATCAATCGTACCCTTTTTTTTTTCTATGACATAAACAAAAATAACCGAGAGATATTTGTGGTTATATACCCATGACTGCGTGCATCGTTTGTTACTTATGGCTTACCATAAGTAGCTAGGCATGGATTTTGTTAATTGGCTAGGCTTTCTGTCCTCAGGTGCTCGTGTATCATGTAGTAGAGAAATTTATCCAGCTGACACAGTCTTCCCCGGCTCAGTATCTAATTGGCGAAGACGCAGAGCCTCTTGTTTCACGCGCCTGATTTTCTCTAACACTTCAAAAGCCTAGTGATATATTTAGGGAGGAAATGATTACTTAATTATTTATGGCGTTTAGAATATCCTTTTTTTAAATACTAGAGCCAGCAGCGTTGAGAGAGAATCTATAATTTAGGCGTTGATCTAAGCTAGACGGTATTGGGATCTCATCGGAGGATGTACTAGAGCGGTATAAAACCAACCTGTGATCAAATTCTGTATATCGACACGAGCACAAACTTAAGTCAATGTTGCAATGTACATTTAGAGCTGATCCATCACAAAATTCAGTGCCTTGAAGGTAGTTATGCAAGGGGGCCTGGTCCTACATGTACCCCTCATTAAGGATAAGTGCATGCGTTGTGGGGTGGTTGTGGTCAGCTCCGCACTACAGTTTCTACCTACAGTATAGATCTAGCTTTCAGCTTTGTTTTTGTAAAATCTTGTTTAGGTGGCGTGTTGGTTTTTAGTGGGGTTTTTTTATTTATATTATGTATTTGTAAAATTAAAGGCTTAAGATATATATTAGATAGAGTAAAGCGTATTAATTATATGAAGGGCTAGTTTTGTCGCTGTCTAAAGATCAAGAAAATGGTATGATATTAGTTATATCATTAATACTATTACTTTGGGAATTCTTATGAACTAGAAAATGTTTATCAAAGGTCCTTGGGTAGAGCCAATCAAACCTATTTCGGTAAAGCTACAGGATATGTAAACTGTATGTACCCCGCTTCTTTCCTCATTACTGTAGAAGACCTGAGGCTGGGGGTATAATAGATTGGGACGAATCAAAATGCTGCTAGAGAAAATTCCTTTTGCCCCCCCATTATGATTAGGAGGGTAACATCGATCAGTATTCTATAATTTGAGTGCTGAAGTAACGAAATGTGTATCTTAGATCCTTGCCGTGTTCCTTGTACGTCCCAGGTCATGATTGAGTTAGACTAGTTCCACGTGTACACCCACGATCTGGGCTACCCGAGATCTATTCACCGGCACCTGGGAGAAGTGGGAGACTTTTTGAACATCACACATAGCTGGTTAGCTACCATAAGTTAGCGAATTGGGCCATGATGCGTCGTATTATCCATGGCTGCTACATGCGAGCATATATAGTGACTGGGAACAGCATGTGTAATTAATTATATGATATGATGACTATTTACTTAAATCGAGGAAAATCGAAATGGCGGACCCTGGTATTTACTTGCATACCCTAAGTTTAATTCGATAAATGGACATAGATCTCTCCTGATATTCAACCGAAGCTTTTTATGTTGAGCAATATATATTGGCGAGGGGGAAAGGGTTTGAATAGCCTAGCTAGCTACCTAGTCTATATTGGTTATCTTAAGAGATAAGGTAGGTATTCCATGAAAATTAGCTCTTTCTGCACTGCTGTGCTGGCCGTCGGCAGTTTTTATTCTTGTTAGGGAAGCTCGGAGGATTCTAGGTACTGTCAAAAGATATAGTCTACTAATATAGCCAGACAACCGCTGGAATTGGAGCATATGCCGTATATATATAGGGCGCTAGCTGTGCCAAAACCCTAGCTAATCACTTGCGTAGCATGCTTAAATTGAAAAATAAATAAATTTGTGTATCTATCTATCTATCTATATATATATTGGAGCCAATAGACCTTAGCTATATCACTAGGCGCAAGATAGGTGGCCCCATTTCGAATTTCCGGGGTGCAGCTATCATTGTTTTTCCGTGGTGTATATATATCTGCTAGTAATTTCTGCCTAAACGTAGTTGTAGGCCTAGGGGTACTGACTGTCACCGTACCGATAGTTCATATTTATGATTAATTAATTCATCTATTGATAACTTGTATATTCATACCACAGTGCTCGGAACCTACCTTAATACTGAAGGAATGCTTTCTAAATAAGAGTAACGTGCTCACTAAATGTAGTAAATATCTTTGTATTCTCTAGTAATTAAGCAAGTAACATAAGAATAATATACTCTGTAGAGAACGTGCACCATTAGAAAGGTATATATAAGCTAGCTACTCTTGCACTGATTTAGAGAATCAACTAAGCGGTCTATTCGGTTCAAGGTGTAATCCATGTAATGGGCACTGTATTGATGAAATAAATGATTGATTTATTTAGGAATGGCCTTGGAGGCTTTAGCTTCTGTCATTTATATATAGCTATATATAGGATATACTCATGTAGATAAAAGAAGGGTTTTGGTGGCTTTAATTGAGCCGGAAATCCCCGATTATAAGCTGAAGTAATTTTTGGAATTTTAGGGTGTAAAAATAGTATAGAATGACTTATTAGTACCTAGATATTGTTTATTATTATAAAGTAAATATAGTTTTATGTCTCAAGGCTAGAAAAACCTAGGAGTCTACAAGGTCGAGGCACTAGTTCGAGGCTATCACTCTGTCTCGTGGATAACATTACGCCATTCTTGGGCTGAGTGGGGTTCCTGATATATTATAGGAAGTTTAACATTAACAGTCTATGGAGCGGCAAATGTGTCAAAATCCATTTTACCACCGGTGGTAAATTGCTACCTTTTGTCATTTTATTACCACTAGTGGTATAAATCTCTGAATTCTAGTATATAAAGGGTATGGGAGGTATCAATTTCAGTAGAAGCCCATAGAGAGTTAGGATGTCTAAGGCTTTTGGGATACAATGGTATGGAAGCGTAAATCGGTCAAAAGTATTTTTCCCACCGGTGGTAAATTAAAGCCCACCGGCGGTCAATTAAAGTACAAAAACGCTAGATTCCAGCACCTTGTACTTAAGTCAAACACTCCTAACTAGCACTAGTTAATTCAATTAGGTGGCAAAGTGACTAAGCCACTAGAGAGGATCACCAATGTCTAAGCACCTGTCTCAATAATTTAGTTTTGACTCAAGTATAGGGTGCTGGATTCAGTGAAAATAGCACGCACAAGCGCTGGAATCTAGCGTTTTTGTACTTAAATTTACCGCCGGTGGGAAAAATACTTTTGACCGATTTACGCTTCCATAAAACTGTATATCAGCAATGTAGTTAATTAAGTAGTAGAGAGTATTAGGGCATGGATAGTAAGTTCCTACTGGAGCCTAGAGACAAGTTAAATATACATAGATTTTTGATAGATAGGATTTACCATAGTGCTGATGGTACCTACGCGGATTAAGATTTAGATATACTGAGCGGCACTATGCAGTTTAAGTATATATAGGATAATATCAATAAGTGATACTTGATAATTACACTCTACTATTGTATCATCTCTTCACCACTCCTCAGAAATAACCTCCGAGACACGAAAAGATTAAAAGAACATACAACCTTATCCTAAAACCCTATCAACCATTCACATCTAATAAAATCATTTCTCATCTCAACTCGAAAGCTATAAAGCGATCGATTACGAAAAAAAAGACAACGCCATTAACCATAACCCTGTACCACGTAGAATATACCACCCATTTAAGGACTTTCCTCGCGTTGGTGTACTAGCACCTGTATGCATGAAATGTATGACACATAATAGATGGCCCTTTCAGAGTATTGTAAGCCACTCAAGTGAAGAAAGCGAGTGATTAAGAAATCCACCGCCCAACCCATAACCTGTACATAGAAGTACTCCAAGCTAGTAGTTGATAGTAACAGTAGACGAGCAAAAAAATAAAATAAAAATAGAAACAAAAAAGGTTATTACGACGACGTGGTCTGGGTCGTGACGCTAGTAGTAAAATTCCTCTCCCTAACTTCATTACCCCACTTAGTCTCTTCCCTTGCGGTAGATGTAGTAGTCGTCTTCATATTCAGTGGTTCAATATTGTCAAGACTATTACTCTTTTTGTGTCTACTTTCGGTATCTTTTCGAGTGTTTTCATCAGTTGGAGTGGTTTGTGGGCTCGAGGGTGCCTCCTGCCATCTTGTAACATCCTTCTTTAGTTGTTCTAGCTCCTTCTGGAAGCGTGTACCGAATACATCAACTATAAAAGGGTTAATAAATAATGATTTAAAAAACTAGGGGAGAATTACTGTAGTATGTAGCCCCATTGTATACACTCCAAAGCCCAACAGCTGAGATAAACAAAGCTGAAAAGCTGCGGTGATAAAACCAGAACGGGCAGGGAAGCATGGTCAGTACTGCATATGAGTACTGGATAGACATGAAAGCGGGCTCCTGAAGGCTGTCTGGGAGCTGGAGAACAAGCTTCCCGATCCAGGTCTTAGAATAGCTTTTACGGAGCCAGGTAAAGGATGTTGGACGACCGGCAGCAATCTTATCGCGTCTTCGAACCTTTTTTAATGATGTTAGCGGACATGTATGACTAGTGGAATATACAACATGGAACCAACAGTAATCAGAACGTGATAGGCAACTTGCCAAATTCCGTATGGAATGGTTGCCCAGATAATCATCTCCCTAAGCCCATAATGCTCGATGTTCTTGACCCTGCTAATCGCTGGGAATTTCTCATCGATAATAGCTGGGTTTACGCAATGTACCAAACAGTGTAAGACCACAGGTGGCATGATATGTATGAATAGCGAGGTGACTTTATCCAAAGAGTGGAAGACTAGGGAATTTCTCCACATAGCTATCGCCCAAGCATTGTTTCCATAGGCTAAGCAATAGGTTGCAATCATGAGACGTCGTGAGTTGGGGAATATCCAGATAGAGAGCAAAAGAAGGACGTTGACGAAGTAACAGAGATCTGCCAGAAAGTAATGATAACCACGCTTGTGGTAAGTGTAGTAGCGGACAGGCATAAAGTATAGGAGCTGTAGCGAATACCAGACATGGACCCATTCTCTGTGGGTTAAAATTAGCTCTCGTGCTTCCATGATACAAGAAGCAAAACTTACGGATACCCGCCGATCAAAAACCCCGTGATGAAGATGTTGCAGACACCAACTACGAACGCGATTTTCTCCCTCGTAGAGATGACTTTGGTATCGCTCCATTTATCGACAAGCTTATCAAGTCCCTGACTGAACTTATCTTTGTATTTTTCCAGCTCTACATCCGTCTTCTTGAGGACATTTTCCTTGTGCTTGACATATTGAAGCTTTACTTTATCCCTGTGCTTTTTAAGAGTTTCGCTCTGGAGCTGTATCCGCCTGTTAATCTTCTCAAGCTGCTGCGGGAGCGTAAACTGGTCGAGAAAGTCAAAGACAGTGAGTTTGTCAAGCGGGGGGAAGTCCCAGTCATCGCTGTTGGTTGCAGAACCTGTATATGACGGGGTGCGGGAGAGAGTTGGAGACGAAGGCGGAGAGTCGATAGCCTCTGAGCCAGAGGAGTTACCATCCATAGTTTCGTGAGAAGTGATCGGTAGAGATGAAAATGAAGATCTATGATGTATGAAGCAGAGTTAGGTAGCTATATAGCTTGCCTCGTGGTGACAGAATATTGAGAGTAGGCTTGGCAATAGTTTTCAAGGGGGACTAGTGGGGATATCAAGAGGAGAGAGGAGGCAAGGCGAAGAAACGGTAACGGTAGATGAGTAAGAGAAGCGAGAAACAGCCAGATATGCTTATTGTAAATAAGGAGGGCTGCAGACCCGAAATGATGTGCAGAGGTAGTAGAATAAAAGTCTCCTACATTTCTGTAGCACACGTGAAACCTACCCGTATCCTGTTTGTTGACTAACATCACTGCGGCTGAACTTGAAACGTGGCTAATTCCACGCGAGTGACCGAATATGTGGCGTGTGATACCAAGATGAGGCTGACAGTGGCGGGGCATTGGTGGCTTAGTCATTCCATTCACCCACCAACCGCAAAAAGATTTTTTCCCTCCAAACGTTGCGCTTGAACCCAACCTCCTGCTCAGCAAAGTAGCAACGACACCACTCGTAGTACGCAATGGAGCTCGTCAAAAAGCAGGAGACAGAGGAATACTCAATCAAGCCTGAGGCTACCACAGTGCCTGTCGATACTTCTACATGGCCGTGAGTTGTCCCATTGTGTTTTGCCAATTTCTCTTTTATACTAATTTTTTGTTAAGTTTGCTACTCAAAAACTATAATAATCTTCTTGTTCGGACCGGTCACTTTACCCCAATCCCCAATGGCTGTGCCCCGTTGAAACGTGATCTCAAGAGTTACATTAGTAGTGGTGTAATTAATTTGGACAAGCCAAGTAATCCTAGTTCCCACGAGGTTGTTGCGTGGGTCAAGAGGATCTTGAGATGTGAGAAGACTGGTCACAGTGGTACCTTGGATCCTAAAGTTACTGGGTGTCTTATTGTCTGCATTGATCGTGCTACTCGTTTAGTAAAGTCTCAGCAAGGAGCTGGTATATATCCCTCCCCTCAAATCGCAATTCTACATGTTCTAATTTTCGTGTAGGGAAGGAATACGTATGCGTCCTCCGTCTCCATGATAAGATTCAATCTGAACAGCAATTGGCCCGTGCTCTTGAGACTTTGACCGGTGCCCTTTTCCAACGCCCCCCATTGATTTCCGCTGTCAAGCGTCAATTACGTATCAGGACAATCCACGAGTCTAAACTTCTCGAATTCGACAATGACAGACACCTCGCCGTGTTCTGGGTCAGCTGTGAGGCTGGTACTTATATCAGAACTTTGTGTGTTCATTTGGGGCTGCTATTAGGTGTTGGTGCACATATGCAGGAGCTGAGGCGTGTTCGATCTGGAGCTTTGAGCGAGAACGACAGTATTGTCACTCTACATGATATTTTAGATGGTACGTTTCATTCTCACTATAAAATTCAACTCCAAGTTCATTTCTAATACCTCTATTCTCTACAGCGCAATGGCTTGCCGATAATACTCGTGATGAGTCCTATCTGCGCCGTGTCATCCGTCCTTTAGAATCACTCCTTACTACCTATAAGCGTATTGTTGTTAAGGATAGTGCCGTCAATGCAGTCTGCTATGGTGCTAAGCTTATGATTCCCGGTCTTCTCCGCTACGAAGCTGGAATTGAGGTTGGCGAGGAAGTTGTTTTGATGACCACCAAGGGTGAGGCTATCGCTTTGGGAATTGCACAAATGTCCACTGTTGAGCTTTCCACCTGCGATCACGGTGTTGTTGCAAAGGTGAAGAGATGTATCATGGAGCGCGACCTTTACCCTCGCCGTTGGGGCTTGGGCCCCGTTGCGATCGAGAAAAAGAAGATGAAGGTTGATGGGAAGCTCGATGTCAGTGATTCATACCTTTAGGAAGATATGGCGGAAGACGTTCACCCGGGCTAATTGAATTTATAGAAATTTGGTCGTCCCAATGACTCTACTCCCCAAACCTGGAAGAAGAATTATACCGATTTCAACGCCCCTGCAGATTCTGATCTTAGAGTCATCGAGGCTGATGATGAGAAGAAGCCTGCTGTTGCTGATGTTGGTAGGGTTGATGTGGAGATGACTGCCCCCGGAGACGTTGAATCAGGTGCTGAGAAGGAAGAGTCTGGTGACAAGAAGAAGAAGCGGAAGTCTGGGGAGACTGAGGAAGAGAGAGCAGAACGCAAGAAGAAGAAGAAGGAGAAGAAGGAGAAAAAAGAGAAGAAGGGAGAGTAAAAAACAAAATAAAAACCGAAGTCTGACTTCAGCCTGAGAGGGTGTGAATCTTGTAAATTAAATGTGACATTTTCTTCTCTTTTTCCTTTTGTTTTTTTGGTCTTCTGGGTGAATAGTACTTCAAGTCTCAAGAACTGGTAGTAGTGATGTGGTTTCATAACAAAAGTTTGAATTGTTTATATAATTTCTGTTTACTGCATGTACCAGGTTGGATAAGAGGGTGGAACACCTAGATTGCGGGGCCATAACATTGTATTGATAGGGTTGCCAAGACATGCGGGCGTCTGCAGGTGAAGTACGCAACCACCACACTTCTGTGACCAATGTTCTACACAGATAAAATCCAACTCAAGCATCACAACTACCATCTCATCTTCTTAGGCTTTGAGGTCCCTTTCATCTTTTTCTTAGTTTCTCAATCAAATACCAGACATCACGTAGAGAAGCCTACCATGAGCTCTGGTACATCCCCGCAGCTGGATAATCTCGACCTGGAGAATGATGGAGCTTCCCCGTGGGGCGATGAGAGATCTGTAAATATTTAACCCCCTTTATGAACCCCCCCCTCTTATAGTGGCACTGCTGACATCTCCAAGGAGGATGTTGCTCAAGGTTCGTACTCAACTGCTACCTCCTACCTCTCCAATTGGTACGTAGTAGGTCTTAACACTCGGCATGAATAAAGCACCAGGATCGCCAACTACCACCACCGGTCAGGATGCCAAGGAGGTAGAAGCCGAACAGCCCCAAGCTACCCCTACTACAAGGGCATCTACTTCCCGCCGCAACCCGCGTCGTCCAGGCCGCCACCCAGCTCGTGTGGAAGCCATCGACGATGATCTTGGTCCACTTGGTCCACTAGGTGATAACTTTGTTGCTGCCGCAGATACACCGGAACCATTGTCTGGCCCATCAAAACACCTTCATGAGACACCTCCCGAACCGCCACAGAAGGAGGACTCGCCGAGGGTTACTAGAACTGTTTCCGGCGGTGCTGCATCGAGGGCATTGTCGAGAGGAGAAACTATGGAGAGTGTTTCATTGGAAGATGATGAGACAGAGCCGCGTACCGGGCCACCAACAACCTTTGATGCGATGGGGAGCCCAGAAAGACGTAGAATGATCGGTGGACCGGATAGTAGAGCCCCAGAACAGCCTCAAGTGGCGGGTCCGGTATTTGATATTAGTGTCGGAGATCCACACAAAGTTGGGGATTTAACCAGTGCACATACTGTTTATCAGGTCCGGACAAAGGTGGGTTAATATATATCTTTTAAGCCCTTGTTAAGGATTAAGACTAATTTAGCTTGGGTGATGCTAGACTACATCAAAAGCCTATAGGAATAGCGAGTTCACCGTTTCCCGTAGATACAGAGATTTTTTGTGGCTCTATAGTGCGCTGAACAATAACAACCCAGGTGTTGTGGTTCCACCACCGCCAGAGAAGCAGGCTGTAGGGAGGTTTGATGATAATTTTGTCGAATCTCGGAGGTCAGCCCTTGAGCGCATGTTGAATAAGACTGCGGTTCATCCAATATTACAGAATGATCCGGACTTGAAACTATTTTTGGAATCTGAAGCGCTGAATGTGGATATCAAACATAAAGAGAAGCAGGCACCACCAATCGGGGAGAGCAAGGGAATGTTTAGTTCCCTTGTGTTTACTGGGGGTGGGAAGTTTGTAGAAACCGATGAGGTTAGTACTATATTGTACTGCTACTGTTATGTGAGAAAAGAGGTATTGATGCTGGATATTTAGTGGTTCCATGACCGTAAAAACTACCTCGATGCATTGGAAACCCAGCTTAAATCCCTTCTTAAAGCTGTCGACACAGTCATCAAACAACGCAAAGACCTCGCGGAAGCTGCGAGCGACTTTTCCTCATCTCTACACGCCCTCTCTACCGTAGAACTCTCTAAATCCTTATCCTCCCCCCTGGAGGCCCTTTCAGACCTTCAGATACGAATCAAGGAGCTTCACGAGCGACAAGCACAGCAAGACGTCCTTACATTGGGGATCACAGTTGACGAGTATATTCGTCTCATTGGTTCCATCAAGCTTGCATTCCAACAGCGACAAAAGGCTTTCCATTCTTATCATGCAGCAGAAAGCGAGTTGAATAAAAGGAAGAGTAATTTTGAGAAATTACAAAGACAGGGTAAAACACAACAGGATAGGCTCAACCAGATGTCTGCGGAGGTAGGAGATAGTGAAAGGAAGGTACATCAAGCAAGGCTGCAGTTTGATGATATGGGACGATTGATCAGGACAGAGTTAGATAGATTTGAGAGGGAGAAGGTGGAGGATTTTAAAAGTGCTGTTGAGACATTTCTGGAGAGCGCTGTTGAAGCGCAGAAGGAGGTGAGTTCGAACGTGAATTGATCTTCTGTTGTATAAAGGATGAGACTAATAGAATTTTGGTGTAGCTTATTGAATTGTGGGAAACCTACCTTTTACAACTAGACCGGGAAGAAGAAGAAGAAACAGGGTTCAGATCTGTTGGTGAGCCTACTTCGACTTAAGGTTAATGGAACGACTGTGTTTTGGGGTGAGGTGGAGTGAATGGAAGTTGGAGATTGACAGGAAATGGAGAGAAGGTGACCAGCAAAAAAAAGAACAGATAAACCCATCACCATCACCACCAATATCATAATTTCACGTACTCTTCTTCAAGTGATTTCAACTTACCATTTCTGGCTTAATTATGCTTTGTTATTGCCACCAATATGTATATTGGTTATCCTGTCTAGGTTACTAAAATTAACGGATTTTTTTTGTTTCTGGTTTTGGGGGCCGGGGGGGGGGGCGAGTTTGTTATGTTTATTCAACTACTGAATAGGAGTTGATTGAAGACTAATAATAAACTTATAGGTTATGAGTAGAGGATGGATAAGAGCAGAGTGAAGTACCGAATAGGGTGAGGATTCTGTGGGAGAAAAATTCCGGAGTAAGGGTGACAAAATGGTGAGGTGTCATACATATTTTTTTTAAAAAAACCTCCTTTGGTACTTTGGCCTTTTTTGTCGTGAAATTTTTGTATCATGTATCTAGATTATATACAAGCATTCTTCTATAATACGGGCCCTCATGTGCATAACATTCTAGGTAAAAAAGGCGCTACGCTTGGTTCACTAGTGAGGATTTTTCTAAGAGCACGAGAGGTCGCAGATTCGAGTCCTACGGAGAGTCAACTCATAGGGATATTAATCACGGGTTCCTTTCCTGACTTGGGGTGTGGGTGGGTTTCCCCAGTACCAAGCGCTCAACTGAGGTATACGGATCTGAGGTGGAGTGAGATTGATGGTGTTTGCTGGCCTTGAGCCAGTTGGGGTATTTACACCAGCTTGGTAAAACCCTTCAAATAGGGTACGAGTACCTTAGTCGATAATTTCTACTATTTATTCCTCTATACCACTTGTTCACTGTACGAGTTAGCGAGTGGTATTTTGCGATCATATAGTATATTCTTAGACACAGTGGCTCGTTGAGGTAAGCGTCATTAAGAGTATGAATTTATCATGGTACATGGAGCCCTAAGGCTATGGTAATTGTACTCCACACTCTATTAGAGATGCTTGTAGGGCTTCACCCTAATGGATGCGGAATACCTCAACCGGCTTAAGGCAAGCAAACACCACCAATCTCACTCAAAATCAGGTCCGCATACCCCATTTGGGCGCCGGGTGCTGGGGAAACTCTCCCTTGGAGTAGAAACCGTCATTAAGAGTAAGACGTATGAGAAATTTATAAATTTTTTAATTATATCTCTAGATTGATCCATCACTCATAAGTATTTAAACTCGTTCCTAAGACCGGGATTGGGGGTGCGTGGATTGAACCAAATAAATTAATCTAACTGTGATGGACTTAATTGACCAAAAAGGCCCTGGAACCTCACAAAACCACTAATCTAGAGCCCCTACATCATATTGACGACAGTGATCCTATTCCAGAACAGAACGCTGGAGCCCATACCCAAATACTAAATAGGCCTAAGTTTTCTGCATGCAGATGCACCAGCACACCCACAACAAAGCTATAAGAAAGCGCATAAAAGACCTCTCCATCCGATATTGGGTATATAAAAAATAAAATAAAGGCATATGTCGTTAACTATACATTACATACTTAAAGGTCATCGCGCAAAAAACAGATACCACCCACCGTATACCCAAGGCAAACACTTTTTGCTCCTAGCTATTATAAAAAAGAAAATAATGGAACAGTCTGACTAATGACCGGGCCTCTACCGGTAGGTCAAAAGAGCCAGTCTGTTTCTTCAGTCCCCATGGGTGCAAACCCAGACAACATACCCTGCTGTTGACCATTAGCGTCCAACACTGGAGTTCCTGAGGGATGTGTTCCGGGAGCTACCCGTGGAAAGTTGAACCAGTTGAAGACGTCCAAATAGTCCAGTGCTGCGCTGCCGTTGCTTCCAGAGGCCTCGCCATTGCTTGTTGGGATACCCAAGTGTGCTGTAGATCTCCGAGAATCTGGTTGGCGTGAGATCATTACATCGACTGCATATGCTGTCATCCTCATGTCTGAAAGTATTGCTACACAGTTTCTTGTGTTGCTTCCAGCTGCGTCAGGATCTTGGTCTGATACTGACCCGTTGGCAGTTTGAATTTGCGTTTGCGACAGCTCTTCGACCACGCGCTGGATTATGGTGGCATAGCGTTCAGCAGTTTGGTAACATTTACCCATTTCACGAAGTGCATCTAAGAAAAGCCGTACGTCGGGGATCGTCGAGTACTCCGTTGTCGAAGCATGCACAAGTAGAAGACGAGCAGCAACCCAAACTGTGAAGGCAAAGGTCGAACCTAATAGGTGTAGCATATTGTTGGAGATTACAAGGCGAGTCAATGCAGCAATGTTCTCCACAGCTGAGAGACATCTTTGGCCCGCAGAGTATGAAGGGCCAAATATGCTAGAGCGTGTAGTTGGATACGCAGCGGAGGAGTGAAGTCGGATGACCGAACTGGGGAGCGTTAGCAAATAACCCGAGCCCGAACCCTAGCCCTATGATCAATTACATACGTGTTATATGCAGCATGAAGCATTATCCACGACGGGTCAACAACCGTACCACCGAGGTTGAGCGCACGTGTTAAGTTCCCGTATGACATTGGGAGAGAAAACTTCCAAGAGGTTAGAGCTTTATCCAGAGTTCTGTACTTTAGTTGCCATGCTTCCACGTCAGAAAGTACATTAATGTCAACAGTTTCCCGGAGAAATCGATGAATCCTTCCTAATATTCCAAGGACTTCAATTAGGTAAGAAAATGCTGATAATGATTCTACGTTGTTGACTGATTGATCTGACCTCCGGGGTGTTCGAAACCATCGGGTAGTGACATGCTGATTTCGATCCCATAGGTGATCTCGACACGGTAACAACCTATCAATCTCGGATTCGTCCAAAGTCAAATCCAAGGAGGTTCCAAGAGTCGTGTAGATGTCTAATAGATAAACCATCCAAAACAACCGTCTTCGCCCCTCCTCCTCGACCCAGTCTTTGGATTCTGGTAATATACCAGCTCCCATTGTTGATATTTGCGGCAGAACTTCCCTAGAAGGCTCTACGGCCAACCCTAAATGCAACGCCATACGGGTCGTCAATGCCAAAAGTCCCCAGCCCGAAGGTCCATTTGTCGACCCAGTGACATCAAGGACTAATATTACAAGAGCCTTTAATGATTGAACTGAGGGATTTTCCAGGGCATAAAATACAACTTTGCGTTTCGCTACCGACCGAAAGTGCGCTTTCCAGTTCTCGTCCAGTCGTCTGTCACTACAGAATCTGAGGGTGGCTGAGACTATGGAATGCATCAAGATGACATCTGACTCATCAACTTGGGACAGATGGCGCCCGAAGAAAGAATCTACAATTGTCTGTCTGTGAAGGATAGGACATGTTGGATATATATTTTGGAAAAATAAATCGACCATGGTGCATAGAAGATCATCAGTTGGGAGATCGACGTCAAAAGACTTTGTATTCGAGAGATCCCCGATTTGGTTCTGTTCCCGAAAGGCAACATCCGCTGGCATTATCCCCGTAGTGCCGACAAACGGGCCTGGTGGCTGCGAGACCGCGGTGAATTGTGTTGGAGGGGGGTGGCTAACAGCCATCATCGGCTCAGTCGAGCCAGGGTGGGATATGGAGGGAGAAAGATGATCATGAGAAGCAGTAGATGGTGAAGGGAACTGAGGGTGAGAATTGATGTTTTGAAGATGACTATCCAGAATTTGTGAGTGATTGGCAAGAACTGCCTCTACACGGTCTGGAAAAGTGGAGAAAATCAAGAAAAATCAGTATCTTATTCTCCGAGTCGTCCCGATCGATAACAACTCACCAAGCCGCTCCTCTAATTCCCGACCGATTCCAGCCCGAAGGCCCGGCTTTTTCTTTTGTCTGTAAATACATTCCTGTCCTTTTTCACCAAGTATTAGACTAGACCTGTAGTTGTAATTAATTGGTGGAGGGGGCTGACCATTGCGACTGCACCATCCACAACTTGGTTGTGCGCGGTCGCACTTCACCTTCCGCTGTTTGCAAGTCTCGCATCTTTATTTTAAAATTCCCACCGTAAGTAGCTGAGCACAGTAAAGAAAGACTAGAATCTAGAGATGCTCACGATGAAATCCCGTCAATACGTCTCCGTTTCCTTGCACCCTCACTCCCAGCATCCCCTCTGTCTTGTCTCCCGTCGTCCTCGGAGGAGTTTTCATGATCGCTGCTTCCCCTACCATTTGTTGTGGAGCCTTTGCCGTTAATGAGGCTGTTGACAGCTGAAGGACGGCGGAGAGCAGCAGCGGGTGGAGGAGCTGCTGCAGTAGGTGTAGACTGAGAGTCTGGCGAACCCATAACTGCGAGAATTTACAGCACACGACGATATAGAATACAATAATGGCTCAATCTCACTCAATCAATCAAGACTATCGCCAGACGGCAACGAAAACGACGGTAATGGAGGTGATGATGATGATGAAAAAGGAAGAAGAGCAGGGCAGGACCGGAGCTTACAAGTTAGGCTGGTTGTACCTATGTAGGGGTTTCGATCCAACCAATCCCCGGATATTGGCGCAGGCCAGGCATAATTTTTCGTCAGTCCTGGGATTGTCAGGATTATCATAATGGTTTGTGGCTTCCCCGCCTTCTAAGCTCCCATCGCTAGGCCTTCTTTCTCACCGTCTCCACACGGCAGCCGCCCCCTAAGATGTTACCCCAACATGCGAAGTTGAGAGTAAATGCCCAATCGGGTTTGCTGCACTGGCTGGGGAATCCCCGCCCATCGTAACGAGGGAGCATGGCGGGGATTTAGCCAGAAGTCAGGGCTCTTCCAGCTGGACAACTGACACCACCACAGACAAACCCCTACAGTAAGCAAGGAGTCAGTACATACCTCCCCTGGCCGGTCGCCCCCCTCAAATCCATCTTTACCGTCTTTTCCCCACAGCCCAGGAACGATAAACTCGATGAGTTTCTAACTGGGCTGGTTCCTGAGAATAACCGCCCCGACACAGTGCAGCGGGTTGTCGGGGCTTTCGGGGTCGTCGGTAAACGATAACCACCGGAAGTATAGAAATATTTTTGAGGAAAAGAAACAACGCAAAAAAGAGCCTCTTCTTCCTTTTCTGGTTTCCACATCTCCAGAAACGGAATTTTTGAATAAACCGTGTAACAATCACAACGGCTGTGGAGAAACATCCTCGCCGAGACAATTTTTCTTACTCTCGGCTGCCAGTAACCCAACTTGGCCAGGAAAGACATGCACCCCAATATATCCTCAATCTATACTCAATTTACCAACTGCCCTAGTTCAAATGTCCGACAACTCGTTCACTGGGTTCATCTATCCCACATGTTCCTCCGCAATTCAACTGTCACCGTTTCATGAGCGCTTTCTTGGCCGCTCGAGCTCGCTATTTCTGACGGGAACTCCTGTGCCCATGTGCCACGGGGGAACCGTTGCCTAGAGCGACTATCAGACACCTCAATTTCTAATCCCCAAGCCACTCTCCAGCCTAAAGCTCCCTTGCTTCCCCGACGCTCGTATCTTTATGGCCAACTTCACGACCTCTCACTCGGTCATACGTTACAATAGTTACACCATTGTACGCACTCTACAGCTGAGAGTTCAAAACTGTACCGGTCGTCCGTAATATGCTCATCCCCATGCACCTGGGAAACATTTGGTAACATTCCTCGCTTATATCTGCACTCGAGAAAGTCAGGTTCTTTCAAGAGTTGAATTATAAGAATATTATTTTGGTGTGTAGAGGGCTGAGAACTCCTGTTAGTATTAGATACATGATATAGTCCCTATACTTATAGGTGTTTGTAGGGTTGAAGCATGTACTCCCAAGACCTCCCCCACATTCACAACCGTTGGATCTCTGGCCTTATTTATTTAACTTCGTTAAATGTTTCCCTTTTCCCGGAGCTATCGTCATCGGTCCCGACGGAATAAAAGAATATCTGGCCATTTGTGCTCATAGTTCCGGTAGACCGTAGCTGTTTGACTTATCTGCGACTCCCGGCTAAAAAGAAATCCTTAGTATTTTTCTCCGCGGTCGGGTGGTATTACGGCCTGTAGATCCACCGCTCCGGTGATCATTAGGGACAGAGGTGTCCAAAGACTGCTTACCGCTGTAACTTACACATTAACTATCGTCATCCTTTACTATCTAATGTCTAGGTCTAGGTGGTGGGTGTACCGAAAAGTTTCACGAAAATTACAAGATTAAACTTTCCGAGCCGGGCTGTATTTTTTGGGCTACATAAAAAAGAAAAGATAACATCAAAATAGATTAGCGGGATATATTTACTAAACACTCCGCAATCGCAGTGTTCACCGCTAAATTTTACCTGCAAGGGACCTAAACTTTCCTCAATTAGCTAGAATATGGGCTTAATTGAAATCCTGGTCCTGTCCACATTTAGACTGCAGTATCAGAAGTGTCATATCAGATATCTGCCTATCTACAGCCTACCCTAATTATCAGGTGGGTGGCTCGCAGCCACTCTTGCTATGCCTTTATTACCCAGCTCCGCGCCTCATGCCGTTCTAGGACCCTCATCCGGGTACTCGTGGCCACTCCAGGAATGGGTACTTCCGCTCAGTCGTCAAGAAATAGAAACCACTTACCCAATGGGCATATCCCTGCACAACATTTTCAGTTCTCTGCAGGAGATCATATTTCCCTGTTTTAATGTGGTGCTCCGTACCTACGTATAACTCGGTAGTGCTAAGCATTTTGTTAAAAGAGGGTGTAGTTAAAAAAAATTATTTTTCTGTTCCTGTCCTGCCGTTGCAGCCGCCTCGTCTGGTTTTTTTATCACCTTCGATACTCGCCTATTATATTGAAAAGGTGAGTCTCTGCAGCTTCCCGTACAGAAGCAAGATCACTTACTTTTACTCTGTTTTCCCCGTTTCCCGAAAATTACAAGGTAATATATAGATAGCTCTGCATTCATTCTATGAAAGTCTTCGCACGTGTAAATTTTTTTCTATACTCAATCTACACCATAGCTAACTATAGCCTGAACCCACAATGCGTTTATCCAACATTTCAAAAGACTTATATTGGGATCATCGAGGGTTTTTCTCCTAGCAATGACGTAAGCTTCATGTCTGATTTCTCCAAGAAGTTCTGTCTTTGAATATCCTAATTATAAAACTAGTTTAATCCTAGCACATGGAGATAAAACACTATCGGGCCCTCAAATTCATTGAGAAAGATCAAGGAGATAAATATCTGATTCTATTATTTCTCTCGATTTCTAAGTGTACTTGATTTATGCAATCAATCGAAAACCCGGCAAAATTTGTTTCTATGTATTCTTATCCCCCCAGTTATATCTTTCGCCGTGCTAAGCTATCTAAAGTTTCGTGAGATCAATTGTACTAATCCCCACAGCGCTAGCTAGCCCGGATCGAAGCAGTCCCCCGCAAAGCGCCACATGATCGGCGAGCGGCGGCGAGCGCACACCTCGGTTGCCCTGTGGCGTTCAATAAAGGTCTAGTGTAAGCACTAGGCATATTACCCCAACTCTTGTCGACTAGACATGAAACGGTATTTGCCGCAGGTGGTACCTTCTACCACTCTGCAACCGTAGGGCCTAGGCCCACTCAGAGTAGTAACATGGCAGTGTACTGCTGATCAGAACCCCCCATCGAAACGAATTTCAATGGCCCCACTGCCTCTTATGGGTTGGGGGGGGGGGGGTTATTGAATGTCACAGAGCTAACTACCGGAAAACCCTATCATAATCTTATTCGCGCTATATAACTTGAAGATTATATCCTACACCTTGTGGAGTTACATGAGACGAGGGGTTTAGTACTCAAAAAAATCCTGCCGGCCTGCGCACAACTTTGTGCTACATAACATTGCACGCCTCTCAACTTTCCATCAAACCGGCTGCGGCTACATGGTCTCGTAGTCAGTGCCTATAGGTTAGGGCGTCATGAAATTTTCTGTATTTCCCCCGCCCCGTTGAAGTCGAGCACTGGACTCTTGAGGTACTAGGCTGCTGTATGTGTAGTGCTTGCCTCATGTCCGAAAAGTCAAATGCATGAATCTAACGCAGTGAGGCTAAGGAGATTAGGCAGCTGGTTCCATCTAGGCTCTAGAAATGGCACTCTAGACATGGTAATCCAGGATGGGTATTGTATTTACACTGATACCAGATTTGGATGTTAAAGGCGCACAAACTACTCTACGTGCCGTGTATCACAATATGTATAAGCATCACGAGGGAACAACTCTATTAATATGCTAGGGTCTTTCTGGTCTGCACGCGTAACCCAAGCTTTATGTAGGCAGTTCATCCAAACGACGAGTGGAGAGCCTTTCTTTTACGCTGCATTCTTCGGTCATCGTGATCGCCCCATGAGAAATCGACGTTAGCTTAGCCTACCAGATACTCTCGGTTTCCCCGACCGGGAAAAAAGCAAACGATTTTCTTTCGTCATCGTAGTGGGAGTAAGAGGGGGATTTTAACGTTGTAGGATAAAATCTGTCCTGAGTCTACATAGGCTTTCATTGACGATACCCCGTATCTGCACGGCGGATTCCATAGTACTACTAACTTCTCAAAGTGCCTTTACTAGTGGAGTGCATAGATTACTAAACGCAAAATTTCTTCTCTCTCAGGGATTAAACCCACAGACCTGAGGCTTTTTTCTCAACTATGTTCTTAAACTAATTTAAAGAACCCTATATATGCACTCCAGAAGATACATGGCCCCCAGGAGGCTTTTCCCGGGGATATACGTACTCACTCATACTCTAAACCAGCGACATGTAGCTAGGGAAGAAGGAAATATTACTAGCTCTAGAGACCCATTGAATGTGCGGCCCGATCTCTTAAAGGAGACTAATATATAGATGTACATGCCAGTAGGTATATAATAACGGGCATACTTCCGAAGGGGCGGAGACGGGCGGGAATGCAACTGCACAAATGCCTTAGGGCTAGGGCACGGGCGAATTCTTGATCTCGGGTTACAAACCAGGTTACGGGGGCGGTATATTGTTTTTCCGATAATTGGTACATTAGGTACAAGGTAGTTTCTCTGATCTAGTGAATATCTGTAGGTATCGAGGTAGTTATTTCATATAGGCCTGTCCTGGTAGTGCATCGATTTCCGGGTAGCCCCTATCCTAGGGACTAGAAGTATGAGCAACCCCTTTAATGGGCAGTTGTCTAAATACAACTTTCTATGCTCAACGAATTTCCTACTCATAAGGGTTTAGGGAGATAAAACTTAGTACGTGAATATAGAGCGACACTTACATTAGCGGGTTCCCTAAAAACCCCTAGGCTGGTACTGGAACTTCTAGAGTAAGGAAATACTGTATGTTATTGGGAGGCATTACAGCCCTGGTACCGGACAGATTTTTTTAATCCTATTTTATTTCGTGAGAGTAATTTCGATTCCAATTCCGCTTTTTTGTATATAATTTCACATGAGCAAAGAAAATATTGACTAGGCCAAAAAAGCGCTAGATAGGTTGAGATCAGACTCACTCCTACCCACATATTGCGCGTATATGGGCATGAGTTGAGGTCGAGATAAGAGTTTTAGATAGCTACCCACCAAAAACGTCCTAAATAACATCCTAAATAAATTTAATAGTGTCCCGATGTATTGGCCAGATCTAAAATACCTAATTAAAACAGTCGTCATCGGTTTTTCCAGTGGCTCTTTTCGATTCTAGGCACTCTCAGTCCCTGTAACACCACAAGGCAATAGCCTAGCTAGCCCCCCCACTAATGATGAGGTGAAGAGGCAGGAGATAAGGATAATTAGAGATGGTTCTGTTTGGACTGGCTTCAAAGGTTCGGGCGGTAACATAATTATATTCCCACATCATATACCATGGCTTCTAATTATCCGCCCCGGATAATAATCTTCGACTGACTTCCATTTAACGGGGTCGGACCCCGCTTGTAATTTAGAGTATTTCTCTAGCGTAGATAAACTCCAATTATGTATGAAAAGGCTTTGAAAGCGAAAATAAGAAGGGAATCATCCTTCCATTGGTACTGCTTGATTGTAGCTTGCGGTGAATATCGAGTGATAGACCATGATGAAATTTTGATTTGAATACATGTACCAGTTTGTTGTGTTAGGCTAGTAGTCAATTTCTACATAATTTCATTTAATCAGCTAGAATAAGATTTTTTTTCAGTGTACAATACCCCAGAGATATCTGACCTCTATAAAGTAATAATGGATGTAATTCTGGTCTTAATTAAGCACCCAGTCCCATGCTAATTAAGATACACCAGCGTATGAAATACGACAGAGATGAACCTCCCTGTGAGCTGAGATATAAGGCACGAGTTTCAGACTTTAATTGATATGAGGGATATTATATAACATAAACAATGTTTTGGTCACAAAGCAACAAGTATCGAGAGTGATGGGTGAAGGGGGAGATTTAGAGGAAGAAGAGAGATGTAGACCCTACGGTGATGAATAACAGGCCATGAGTTCTTGTCGGAAGAAACGAATGCGGCTAAAAGGTCAAACAGAGAAGGGCACGGGTAGGGATGAGAGTCTCAACCTGGGGAGTGGAAGTTTATACTAACACTGGGTCCCTTAAGCCCGTCCTCTTCGTAGATCGTGCGTAAGGTATAGCACTTCTCGCTGAGACATGTAGTCTCCTAGCTATATGCCACATGTGCATGTTACACGTAGATCCGCAATCCCATGTGACAAAAGGTGCTGCGTAAACTCTAACTAGACATCGCTCTATAGAAAAATCATCATATATGGCCCAAAGACCCGAACCACCGAGCTACAGGGTATTCTCATGCACAAGACACTTTATAGCACGAACCCAGGTTTATAGGGCCATGTGGCACAGCAGCTGTGGGTAGTGGATGGTACGGCTGGATGACGACTTAGTTGCATGCATCTACATTACTTAGAGTACATACATAATTATATAAATCTCTGTTCTGCACACCACCATCCCTCTGTACCCTAGGAGTTCCATTCGGAGATATTCATCATCTGAAACTCTAAGAGATCCAACTGTGATTGTACCTCGGAGATAAAATGATACCACTCCCTTGTCAGAATAAGACCTGGGAATTAATATAAGGGTTCTCCCTTGTCGGTACCGGCCTATATATACCGGATAGGAATACTTCTTGACCCTCTAGATCACGAAACCTTCCCGGGTAACTTTGGAAGTATCGATATATGCCGATTAATAAAAAAGCCGATTATATTCTTTCTCTAGCTCGGACCAGCTTCTAGAAGTGGTTATAGAGCCTATCCCTTTGCCCCTAGATTATTTCCAGGAAGTCAGCAATAGAGCCACAGACACATACCTGCTAGTTATAAGCATCCCAAGGCCCCCCACTTGACTAAGGCTACGCTTGATACACACAATAGCTTACGTTCATTGGAGATCTTCACGGAAAGAATTATACCGAAGGATAAAACGCATAAAAAATCACTCGAATGCCAACCACGATATCATATATAACAGTGTGCACATATATAACACTATACCGCACCACTCCGCATAAACACCTCAAATACGTCTCTCTACTGGTTTACTACTGTAGAGCATTATATCGGGGCTAGGAAAAAAGATCAACACTAGGGCTAATTCAGGACTAATAGTGATATCTTCACGGAGTGCATTGCCCCGAGGAATAGCACTCACCGGATATCACTCGGAGATAGCCCGCCCGGAATGCTACCGACTACCGATCAATGGCGAGGCACGGATGTGGGGTGCATGAAGCTAATAAACTCCACAAATCCCTACCGAGGCATCGGTATTCGTGAAGATTATCGGCCGGCGGGGGAAATGGGGATCCTCGGATATAAATCTAAGCACTCGTTATCACACGTCCCCCTCCCCCTTAGAATATAAGCACCCGGGGGTAGTAGTTAGTAGACTCTCTTAATCAGTGATTATAAGCTAGCTAAATAAACTAGTATTCTTTTAGCTGAAAATTCCCCAAGTAAACCCATCGCTTAAAAACCCATTCAAACCTATACAAAGTCCTATATACAGCCAAGAAAATTCATATTCGCGTACCCATATTATCATACCTCAAGATACCTACTAATTCGAACCTGGAACTTACTCCATATGCACACCACCTGCCTTCTCGGCCCTCTCAAAAACCCCAGTCTCGACTCCTGTACTTCTCCTCTGCACAGTCTTCCCCCCTGTACTCCATACACCGCCCGTAATACCACCCCGATCAAACAAATGATCTACATCCTCTAACTCGATACCCTTTGTCTCTGGAAAGAAGCAATACACGATTGGAACCATACCAGCATTAAAGACAGCAAAAATGATAAAGGTTTTCCAACCAATATCCCCAATTGCGATCGGCGTAATCTCTACAACCGTAAACACAGCAAGCCAGTTGAAAGCCGACCCGATAGCCTGCGCGCGGGACCTGAGACGAGTTGTTGAGACCTCTGAGCCATAGTACCACGGTACGGGGAGCCACCCGATACCGAGAAAGATCTGAAAGAGGAAAACCATGGCACAGGCACCGTAGGCCGTAGATACGGTCTCGAGAGAGAGGAGAATCGAGGCCATGGAGAAGCAGAAGCAGAGTCCGATGGAGGAAAACATGAGGAGGGGGCGACGACCAAGTCTATCGACAAGCCATAGTGGGATGAAGGAGCCGACGAGGTATGTTAGTGATGTGCAGCCGCCAAGTATGAGTGACATATTGCGGGTGAGGCCCATGGTTTGTTGGTATACAACTGGTGCGTAGTAGTTGATCATGTTTGCGCCTGTTTGGAGTCGAGTGATTAGTTATGATTACAAATGTAATATCATAATGGATTAGAGGAGATGGTAGTAATAACCTGTGGCCTGTTGCATGACCATGACAGCGATTGCGAGACAGATTCGTCGGAAGTTTTGGATCTTGCCCATACCGAATAATTCTTTGAACTTGAATGGGCCGCCTTCACTCTCTAGTGCGACTGATGCTTCGATGTCTTGTCGGAGCTCGATGATTTTAGGGTGATCTGGAGAGTACTCCTTTCCTTCGAGATCGGCCAGAACTTGAGCTGCTTCTTCAGGGCGGCCTTGGGCAACGAGCCATCTTGTATAGTTATTAGTATTAGACCTATTAAAGATGGATGGATTAGTACCTAGGTGTTTCCGGAAGTACAATGACTTGCAACACAAGTAATAGAGCAAAGACACCCTGGAATCCGAGAGGGAGACGCCATTGCATAGGACCGTCATTAAATGATGTCCCGTAGTCCAACCAGTAAGCTATATATATACAATCAGTATCATCATTTATTTACTGCACCACGAGGATAACCATACCAATACAGAGACCAAAAATTGTAACGACGGCCTGTGTAGTAAGTAGCATACCCCTAACTCTCGCCGGAGAACACTCTGCTTGATAAACCGGGATAGTACTAGAGTTGAAGCCATTACCCTATACAAGTCTCAGTCACCGTTTCACACTCATACACAGTACCAATGATCAACCTACAATACCAGTAACAATCCTACCAACAATCAATTGTGCCAACGTAGTCGAGCTCGTCAAGATGGCAGTCCCAATCAACATTGTAATCCCACCTGCCATAATCATGCGCTTCCTACCCATCCGCTCTCCGATGTAGAAACATAATATCGATCCAGCAACGCAACCAATCTATACCGTGTGACTTGTTAGGTTCCACCAACTATCGGCAGTCATGCGAGGCCAATTATATATGGTATGTAAACTTACATCATAGATAGCGACGATAGTACCCTGGGTGCTGGTACCCGGGTTATCAAAATCTCTGGCAAAACGGTTCTCTGCGCCGATGATGCCGCTCATGACACCTGAAATATGATTAGTTAAGTGAGCTGCGGGACGAAGGGAACGGTACCGGTGTCAATGATTACCTTGGTCGTACCCCAGAAGCAAGAAGCCTTGACAGCAGCATGCTGTAATTGTGTAGACGAGTGCATTGCCGTAGAGTTTTGGTTTCCACATTATAGTCACTGGTTTCTTTTCCTTCTTAGGTTCCACTAGACGAGTTATTTTAATTTATTCTATTCTCCCCACAATAATGAAGAATGTGGAGAATGTGGAGAAAAGAAAAAAAAAGACTTGGAAGGAATTAATTTGAAATAGAAGAAAACCCCCAAGAAGTTCCCCGTCCCCGGTTACTTATAAAGAATCCGGGGTAAACAGCTAATATACGCGTATCTCAATAATCAAGAACCGCGTCCTAAGCGAGTGCTTCGATACCTGGGAATCGTGCCTGGAATTCGGTCCAACGCTTCCCGATAGCGTCCCGGCATGTAGATGATCATGATAGGAGGGACAGCCGGTCCATGTGGATATCTTATGAGGGGGAGGGGGGGGTTCTATACTGTAAACCTCTGCTAATCCCAAGGGCATATGTTCATGTCACGGTAAATCAGTCATGAAGATCACTCGACATCAAATGTAATCACGACAATCTACAGCGATCAGTACAATAAACGGCCACTAGATAAAGTACTCCTACCAAGGAAACGCCTCCCCCACCAGTTCGCGCCTCCACACATATTCTCAGGGATTCCCCACAGTGTCTCATGAGTACGCGTGCGGTTAGGGTTATGGTGCGGAGCTGGCGGGACTTCGGTGTGATGCCCGCCGAGCAGCCGAGGGCGCGGGGGCGAAAGATATTGGAGGTAGCCATAGCAGAATGAGTTTGCTTTACCCCGCCTTTCCGTGTTCCCCGATTGAGATTCGATGAATGCATAGGGTTATGATACCTAGCTACATCTGAAGAGCCGGAGTCACGGAGTCGCAGTTGCAGTCGCCATCTCTGCTATACTTGGCACCCTATGTACCGATAGGTAACTCCACGAGATGGCCACTGAGCTGCAGGGGGTGGGTCCGGACAGTGGGAAATGCGAAATGGGAAATGGCGGCTACTATCTAAAGAAGAAAATAGATGTCGGCCATAGTCAAGTTGCCGAGGAGGCGTTCCGGCTGCATGGAAATCAATTGGAATTGATGTTTTGGTGAGTGATGGGCTATGTCTGGTCAGCCCGGCACGGAGGTTCGGTGACTGTCTGAAGCTTGTCCCAGTGCGATATTCCCCCTTCAATTGTTCAATCTATAAAGATCCTGAGCATGTACTCCCCCCTCCCTCCCTCCTTCCGTTCAAATCTACAGGTATAAAGAAGCAGAGTCTGCACTCCCCCCATCCACTTCTCTGGGCTCTTCTTCATACCAAATTCCTCTCAATTCTCGTCCCTCTACCCTTCCCTCCCTCCCTCCATACGAATATCTGCCCGTCATGTCAGGAATTAAGCAATGGCCTACTATCAAGGCTGTCAGGACCTATATAACTGAAGGTGTTGGTTCTGGTGGTGATTATCATAATGTTGCTGGTGGCCATTGGTATTACAATATTCCTTAATCCACACTGTCCTCCAGTACTAATGTTACAATTCCAGGCTCGTCGACAGCCCCATCGCGAACCCCATGTCCCGTTTCGAACAGTACAAGCACTCCCGAACCTCCTGGGGAATCAATGTCCTCGGCTCCTTCTGCGTCGAGATTGAAGCCACCGACGGAACAAAAGGTTTCGCAACTGGTTTCGGAGGTCCTCCAGCATGCTGGATCGTCCAGAACCACCTAACACGCTTCCTGATCGGTGTCGACCCTCGAAACCTATCCATCATGTGGGATCAGATGTTCCGCGCAACCACCTTCTACGGACGCAAGGGTCTGCCAATTGCCACTATCTCGGTGGTTGATTTGGCACTGTGGGATCTGCTGGGGAAGATCCGTGGTGAACCCGTGTACAAGATGATTGGTGGTGCAACCCGTGAAAAGTTGAACTTCTACTGCACTGGTCCTGAACCCGTCTCAACAAAGGCGATGGGTTTCTTTGGTGCCAAGGTGGCTTTGCCGTATGGGCCTGATGATGGCCATGAGGGTCTGAGGAAGAACGTCGAGTACTTGAGGAAACACAGGGAAGATGTTGGACCGGACTTCCCAATCATGGTGGACTGCTACATGGCATTGACAGTACCATACACTATCCAGCTTGCTACAGCGTGTTTGGATCTCAACATCAACTGGTGGGAGGAGGTTCTTCACCCGGATGACTTTGACGGCTTCAAGCAGTTGAAGCAGGCTCTTCCCCAGCTCAAGTTCACCACCGGAGAGGTAAGCTGATATTCATAACCCCGACCCTCCTAAAAATGTACAAACAACTAACGGATATATAAAAAACAGCACGAATACACCCGCTACGGCTTCCGCAAACTCATTGAAGGCCGCAACCTTGACATCCTCCAACCCGACGTCATGTGGGTTGGTGGTCTAACCGAACTCCTCAAAGTAACTGCCATGGCCGCTGCCTACGACATTCCGGTAGTCCCCCACGCATCCGGCCCATACTCCTACCACTACGTCGTCTCGCAGTCAAACTGCCCCTTCCAAGAGTACCTCGCAAACTCACCCGACGGGAAATCCGTATACCCCGTGTTTGGAGACATGTTTATCAACGAGCCCATCCCAATCAACGGCTCAATGGATGTCTCTGTCCTCGACAAGCCTGGTTTTGGTCTCGAGTTGAACCCGGCGGCGAGATTAATTGATGCTCAGTATATTCTGAGCCCGAACCCGCAGAAGGCTCTGACACCCCCGGTGGAGAAGAAGCCGGTTGCTAATGGTATCAAGAGTGGTGAGGAGAACGGCGTACATTGACTAGCTAGGAGGTGGAGAAGATTCCTACAATAGGCTGGCAGTATGACTTTCTAGGAGATAGATTCTTGGTTAAAAGAACCATCTGCATAGAGACGAATTTTACGAATATTTACTTTTCTTGTGTTTTTATTTTTTGGGAATGTCCTTTTTTCTTTTCTTCATTTGTAGGCTAGCTAGTTTTTCTTCTTTTCTTACTCTCCTAATCCCTCAGGTTTCTTTTCTCATATTTTTCTTTTTATGATGCAATGAAAGAACCGGGGTATATGAAATGATTTCCAAGAATTTTGAGGGTTTCACGAATTCAAAGTATTAAAAGAACAAATCAGCGGTCTGCAGTACTGGGCACGACCACGCGGATTCACGACATCACGTGATTAGAATAGTAGTATCCGAATATATAGTGTACCCCTCCATCCCCGCAATTAAAACAGCTAAAAGCATTTCCCTATTAGATAGCTAGGCGGAGGGGGAGATATAAGGGCATATAAAGACCCATTGTCCCTTCACCCCTTCACCCACAAACCTCACCCCTTCATACCCACCGCCAAGAAATCCAAAAATACACACGCATATATATATATATTATATCAAAGATGTCAAAACTCCTTGCCGGCAAAGTAGTAGCCATAACCGGAGCTGCCACAGGCATTGGCCGTGCTATCGCCATCGGCATGGCGGAACATGGTGCCTCAGTCGCCATAAACTACCTTGGCCCCACTCAAGATGAGCAAATCGCGACGCTCCGCAGCACCATCGAGTCGACACCCATCTCCGGAAGTCTCCTCGCAGTTCCGGGGGACATCTCACTCCCAGAGACATCAAAAACGCTCATTTCGAAGACTGTCGAAAAATACGGAAAGCTAGATGTATTTGTCTCCAATGCCGGAGTGTGCCAGTTTGCGGATTTCTTGAGTCTACCAAAGGAGCTATATGAGAGGACGGTTAGGATCAACCTTGATGGGGCGTTCTATGCGACTCAGGCTGCGGCGAACCAGATGGTTGCGCAGGGTACTGGGGGCAGTATCATTGGGGTATCGTCGATTAGTGCGTTGGTAGGAGGGGCAGGACAGACCCACTACACGCCCACGAAGGCCGGGGTGCTGAGTTTAATGCAGTCGTGCGCGGCCGCGCTGGGGGTTCATGGTATAAGGTGTAATGCGATTCTGCCGGGTACGATCAAGACGGCACTGAACGAAGAAGATCTGGCGGACGAGGGGAAGAGAAAGTATATGGAGGGGAGAATACCACTGGGGAGGACGGGGGTGCCGGATGATATTGCAGGGCCAGCAGTGTTTTTGGCGAGTGACTTGTCCAAGTATATGGTGAGTTTTTGTGGGTTATTCTATTATTCAGAGTATTTTTGCTGATATCTTTTGGGTAGACTGGTGCACAATTACTTGTCGGTGAGTATTCTACGCTGCATTCCTCATAACTCATAATTTATAATTCATAAATCCCCCTCCCCCATGCTGAGATTCTAATTGACTGGTGGTACAGATGGTGGTTTGTTTGTCAATCTACAATGATTCCGGTGGAAGGGAAGGGGGAGGAACCCGTACGTTCATACATGTAGTCATTATATTATCATGAAATATAGCCCACTATATCTACGGAGAAAAGGAAACGTGAGAGCTACAGCATTCATCTCATCGCAGATGACAAGATATGAAAATATATCGTTGTCAGTTTAGGCATAATTCAATCCCCTGTAGCAGAAATCCGAAATAGGCAGGGCCAGCAACACATGCCGGCACTTGACTATCCAGAGCCTCACAATAGGGCATCGGTGTATTACATACCGAGCACGAGGTTTATCCGAGAGGATATATCTACACCCGTAAAAAAAAAGAAGATATACATACCTAAGGAGGGGCTCCACGAGGCTCATGCAGGAGATCTCCCCCCCAAGAGACCCGACAGCCGTGGTTATCCAAGGACACAGCCCGTCACTCGCCCGGTTGCAACGCCGAGCCCTAACCCTGGGATCCCCCCCCTCTTTAATATCAATATCCCTATAGAGAATCTCTTCTCCTACGAATACAGAATATCAATCACCCCTCCATAGTAAAACTACAATATTTCACAATAAAATGGCCCTCTCACTCCCCCCCGTAGGCGGAATCTACGTCCCCGTCCCCACGTTCTTCGTCCGCAAATCTACCAGTACTTACAATGCCTCGAACCCATCCCTAGATCTCGAAGCTCAAGCCGCGCACTCAATTCACCTCGCAAAGTCTGGGTGCCGCGGTCTCGTCCTCTTAGGTTCAACTGGAGAAGCAGTACACTTAACACGCTCAGAACGTACCTCACAGATCAAGTATGTCCGAAAAGCACTCTTAGATGCAGGCTTCAAAGACTACCCCCTCATTGCCGGGACAGCAACAAACGGAATTGAAGAGACAGTGGAGCTACTGAAAGATGCTAAGGAGGCTGGCGCAGGGTGGGGATTAGTATTGGCACCAGGCTACTTTGCGGGAGCGGCGAATCAGGACGGAATCATAGGGTGGTACGAAGCTGTAGCTAATAGCAGTCCAATCCCAGTTATGATGTAAAACCTCTCTCTCTCTCTTCTCTTCTCCTTTCCCCACACAAGATACTAACGCGTAGGAATTACAGCTACCATTACCCCGGTGTCTCAAATAACGTTAAAATCACTCCATCAACCTTCCGCGCCCTCGCCGCACACCCAAACATTGTCGGCGGCAAGCTCTCCCACGGCGACATCTCAGTACACTCTCAGATTGCCCTAGATCCCCTCATCGACACGGACCACTTCCACCTCTTTACTGGGCTCGGACAACAGCTCTTCCCCGTGCTACAGGTCGGGTGCTACGGTGCCATTGACGGCCTCGCGGGTATCTTCCCTAAGAGCGTTGTTGCGCTATATAACCTTGTTACCAAAGATGAGCCGCTTGATAAAGAAAGACTACAAAAGATAAGGGCGTTGCAGTATAGGGTTTCTGCGGCGGAGGAGCTGATTGTGAGTTGGGGGACGGTTGGTATTAAGGAGGCTGTTAGTAGGGTGCTTGGGTTTGGTGATATTGATGGTGGAAGGTTACCGCTGGCGAAAGGCATGGGCGAGGGGGAGTGGAGCAAGTGGGAGCCTGTTATGAAGGAGATGGAGAAGATTGAAGCGGGGTTGTAGGCAGCAACCCTAACCCTGGGTGATGGATTTGTAAATAGTTGATTATCAGTGGAATTATTGGTACATTGAGTAAAAGATTACCCGTCCCTGTAATATTGGTGATAGGTCGTCATTATAGCAAATACCAACAACTCCGAAAACCAAACGTTAGAGGGACTAGGTGCCTAAGCCGAAAGTTAGACACGGAATGATGGGCGTTGAATCAACTAATGAATTAATCATAAGTATGTATACATGGGAATGATGAATGTTAGTGCTGTATATATCTCTATTCCCGCAAACATCTAGTATACATAGCCATATATAATTATATAAAGTAATATTATAGTTATTATTAAAATCTTGTCACTATCAGTTTTTTATAAGCAGAGAATCGAGTGAGAAATTTTACTCGGGGATTTACAAGTAGGAACAATCACATCAATAACCAGAACTACAGTACCAAAAAGAGGGTGGGATCAGTACGGTGCTCCCACTAATACGCTAGTGAGATGGAAGGTTGAGCTGCATTATGATGGGTTGATTTCTGATGATTTTTGGCGTTGCAGTAAATACATACATGTAGATATTTATAATCCTCTATTAATTGCTTTAGGAGTCGTTCCCAAGGGTGTGAGGAAGTTCGCCAAAATAATTAAGTAGCCTTATTTAAGTCTAGATATTAAGACCCTTGCAATGTAGGGAGATTTATTTATCTTGCTAGAATAAACCAAAAGGTTTGTTTAGAAATTAATCCCCTACTCCCTATATATAGAATCTGTCACTCGCAGTTCCATTACGCAATCAGGAATGACTATAGTAGACTTCCACTATAAGAATACGCCTAGAACCAAGACTACATATTCTTATAAATCATTAATCAATGGTGAATGAGTATATCTACCGTGAAAGACTATAGAACCGATATATCATATTAGTCGATCTACTATAGCCAAGACACGGCCTAGAAGAGACCCACTTATATAGATTATACTCAAAGTAAGAACTTATTAAACCCATTTGATTCTTCACGCAAGGCACACAGGAAGCCCTCTGAAATAACTTATCGCCAAGGTACCGGCTTTCGTAAAAAGCTCTAATGAAGTTATGTCTAGCGGTATTTTATTTTTGGTTTAAGTTTTGTTTACCTATTTTTGTTGTTTTTATTTTTGGGCTTAGGCCCTTGGTGTGTGGTGTACCTTAACCCTTGGGCTCCATGTACTTATGGTTAATTTATTCATTCATTCATATGTCTAGCGGCATAAGAAACTAGTCCGAGCTCTTTCCGACTACCTCCTGTCCGCGTATACTTACTACCAGCCATTTTTCCATTCCCAACTCTTACCTTCCAAAAAACTGAAAGAGTTGAGAGTGAAACACAAGCTATTTTATAGTATGAGGCATATTCTCGACATTATATCCAGCCACCACCTCGTAAGGTGGGAAATACGAGTGACCATATGTGATTCAGGTCATGATACACTTGGAACCTATGCACTTATTATAGTCTTTGTGACCAATCGCTTATGCCCTGTTACGTTCTGCGCCCCGATCCCCCCAGCACAATATATACTACGATCGAAATCTAGACCTATATACATGATTGCCCAAGCGGCCGACCTAGCTATCTCTAAAAGCTTCAAAGGCCCATGCTTGCGTGAACTTTATCTCATTTATTTTAAATATTCGCTAATCATTAGTAATTAACGGGTGAATACGGTACCCACAATCACAAAAGTAACTTAAAATAGGAGGAGAAAAAGTCTTAGACAAGTATGACATGCTCTCTGACCGACAGAGCTTCTTGGCATATGGAATTTTGCGGACTCGGGTTTTATCGTGATACGGAAGGTGAAGAAGGCATAACCTTTCCTCATAATTATATCAATTTCGTATCTTCCCCTGCATTGCTACCCTGTTAGTGACACAAGGTTGTGGCAAATGCCTAAACGATGCAGTAGCGAATGCGAGGGCGAAGGGGGTGAATACAAACTTCACATTAAGAAGCTGCTATCAGTAGCCTACGACTACCGAACATATGTAGTACAGATCAATAAAAAAGCCCGGTACTGGAACATCCAGGGGATCTGAAAAGAGGCTACCCCTACAGATGCTGACAATTCGAGGGTCTCAGTTTTTTATTTTTTTACTCTTAACTCATGAATGACATGATTCGAGAGCCTGAGTTGCTTAGTAGTGACACTTTCCTCTATCCCTTCAGTCTATTCCCCGCTCTACCATAAACTCTAGAAGAGATAGCACTGGGGTTTAAGGTACAAATTTCTAAACAACTAAATTCCTTAATACGATATCAGTCTGGATCCCTAATATGTGCCGAAAACGAAACACGCGTGCTGTGTGACCATCTACTCTAGGCGAAAGGCGAACTCAGCTTCCGAAACCCTAATAGCTCGGGAACGTGCGTGGGGATGCTACATCATCTTCTTCGATTCTATAAATATTATTATTCCATGCCTTACACTCGTACTACTAGTGACCTTGTCGGTGAATAACTTGGTCCCTCGTCCCTCAGGAAGACTCTGACCCAGGTCATCATTGATCACTCGTACCCTTGCGCATATACCATTGATCCTTTCGGTAATCTTTGTCGATTCTGGCAGGTACCCTGAGGCCCAGCCAATCGTCCCAACCCCATACTGTAGATCTGATCAGCTCGTTTCTAAAATCTTCTCCCGGTCGCTATCCTCCGTTTGACCCTGGTTCCCTGCCAGTCTCAACTACCGAGCGACAGCTAATAGGGACGATCATTATTTTGGCGCTTCTAACAGGATTGTCTCCGTTCGCTACACTTTTTTGTATCTACAATGTTAGAATAAACAACCCACAAGTACAACAAACACAAAGAACCCCCCTAAGATGAGTGTTCTAGACCAAAAGACTCTAAAAGATAAGACAAAAAAACTATGGGAAAGAAAAATGCGCTTGGCACCCCTTTGCCGCAAGAGTTCAAACGTGTGGCTCGTGCGTAGGCCGCACCATTGTGGGTCAAAGTCACGAACAAGAAGACCATTGCGTTATACAATAGCCTTGGTGAATGTTTCTCGATCTCGGCAACAGTAACCCCCCAAAACTACCCATGGTTGCCCCGAGTCTACCCCCCGAGGATAATACTAATACGTCCCTACTTTATGTTGTATTATGGGTATCGAATAGGTATAGTGCCGAGTACAAGCAGGTTTTGGGTCTATGATATAGGAGCATATATATATATAGGGCTTAAGCCTTTAGTCTACTCTCGTCCTCTCTATTTTACAACACTTTCAACCAGTCTTGTATTGAGTGATATCTCGTGATTATGCTCTTGCTCCTCTGGTATCTTTGAGACTTATGAAAAACTCTATTAAACCCTAGCTACAAAGTAGATTGGTAAGAAAGTTATACTGAAGAAAAAGCTAAATCATATGGAGTTCCCTCCCGCAGACTATGGCGTGTAGTAGTCTAGATCGAAAGACTCAATCATGCCTAACCCTGAGACACAGAAGAAGCATAGCATGCAACTGTATGTGGCCTGTAAATGTAGGATTGCACACCGGCTATTTCTATGATTGTGGGTTATATCTTGCTAGACATTTTTGTAAGAGTGGTCTCGATGAGTCGAAATAGATCTTGGATTATTAAATGTCAAGAGAGGAGAAATTCCATCCATGTGTAAATATACTCTAAATCGGCAAGAAACACATGATCGAACTAGCTTTACAAATACTGTGACTATCATAATATTCTGTTGAAGCGCGCGTAAGCAAATCGGGGGGTAACCCTCTATATGCTAGTAGCTCCACACTATAACACTTATCTAGATATTTAATTTATGAGATACAGAGATACAGGTGGCAACCCCCCACGATCCACATAGCTGCTCTCAGGGCTGGTGGTTTGAGAATCATGTGCGTGCCCCACTGTCTTCTGTATACGATCCTAGGTGTAATGTTCAGAAGCCAATCATTCGCCTAGGGATTGGTAAACTCTTTGCGTCATATTTTATTACCGCTCTTTCCCCGAGGTTGTGCGGTATTGAAGGACCTCTCATGTGTGGTGACCTTTCATATCTGGCGTTTAGCCATAAGTTAGTACGGTTACGCAGTGGCTCAAACTGCTAGACCATGAACCCAGGCCTGGCCTTGCTTAAGCGAGACATGACCAAAGAATTAATTAAAAAATTAGGGTAAGTATTAGGATATCCTTGGTGATGCTTGTGCGTATGGTGATCACAATATGTGCTGTACATACAATACATTTAGCGCTACTAGTGATTTTAGTATTCTTTCAAGTACGAACTCTTCACCACGAAGGTAAATCGGGCCTTGTAAACATAGGTGACTATCCGTGATACCATAAGCTTAATATAAGAGGGGAGTCGATGCCCGGCTAATCAGATAAGGATACAGGGTTTGGTCGATCAGACAGTGGCAGCGCTGAAAATCGATCTGGTTCCTCCCTTAATTAAGACATCTCCTCCTTTTGAGATGTCGGCAAATATGAGACATTCTAGCATCGTGAAATTCAAATAAGATTATAAACATATCTAAGGAACTATCATTACGGTTCTCGGGAGTCCTGCGATCCGGCAAAAGTAGGAAGAAAAAAAGAAAAGAAAAGAGCGTGGCTGTCTTAACTTGGAATTATTATACCCCTTGGAGACGCCCCATTTTAAAGAGATCCTAGTCTTACCATCAGCTGCTGCGCGGTGATTGTGACCTGTGTAAGACTAGGTAAATTGTAGCAATTATCTCCCACCCAAACTCGGGATTTAGTTGAGGCTTCAGAGCCAATATGGCGTTTGTACAACAGAAGTATTCCTTGGCGTTGGGACCTGGCGCCCAGGCCGAGCCCATCCGGGGCCAGGGCATAATACCGGCAGGTGAAGTTGATACTTCAGCTTCCTATACTTCTATTCTTTTATTCCTTCTATATATATATATATAGGCATAGATCATTAGGAGTATATACTTTAATAAGCCATACCTCAGCTATAGGCTCTCAGGTATCTCACATTTCCACGAGATAATTCCTAGCCCACCCTTGGATGTAGGCTAATAAGCAACGATACCTGGTTGAGTCATTTAGAGGACAACCGAATTAATGTTCCGGTCAATCGGTTCGGTAATGATCCGTGGTGTTATGCTGTGGGCAGGCTGAGACATCTAGCATAAGCTATTGCCAAGTTAGCTGGCGTGCAACAAGCTTCAGGTGACATTCGGCTCGGGTGCTTAAGCTTAATCCTAAAGTTTGGACGATAGTAATCGCCTTAGGTTTGCCTCCGCAAAGCTTGTACAGTTCTGGCATGTCTCGGTGATCTATTTACAACCAGATGGTCACACGAGCGTAGGTTTATTGGTTCACCAAGGAATGCTAGGGTTTCACAAACAACACCTGGGACCTGCAGTGTTGATTCGTAGAAGATATGAACGCCTGCTAAACAAGCGAAAGAGGCGTTCATTTCAATACTCAAATACCCCAGAGGGCTAACATAGGCAGTGGTTAATCTGAAGCGTTCTGGGGATGGAGTCTAAGATCAGTATAGTAGAGCTGGTGGCCTTACATATTCCCCCCCCCCCAGGCGCTATGTTACCAGTGCAGCAGTCTGCAAGTATTCGGCGTGTGTAGAGATATTCTGTGCTATATAATCACTTTTTATATTCTCATTTATTCCTGTTCGTATATAGCATGTAGATATAATAGGCAACTATATGTATATAAGCACTAATTTATAGATATAGATATGAATCAGGAAACAAAGGAGATAAACCCCCTTACAGTACCTACACAATATAGGAGTCTGTAAGTAAGACATATCTGCATGACCTTGTGAGTATAGGTCATGACGGTGTGATGCATTGCGAACGCTTGAGGGTCCAGATCGAAACCGTCATTCCCACAAAGCGTTTGGTTCACTCTAGTATCCATAATACGGATAGATAAACGCCACAAAATTTTGATTAACCATCCATCGTATTCTTTTGGCAGCTCATGAAATATAGCGAAAAAGAGCTTCTCGCTTTAAGAAATTCTAATATAAAACCCTATAGAATGCCCCTCAGGTATCATCAAAGCAGTCTGAGATTCAGCAGCTCACAATAGTCAAGATCGGACTCCTCAGAGAATATGCTATCTTCGTGGTTATCAACCGCAGGTCTTCTGGCTGCATTTGCACCAGCTCTCATTTCGGCGGGAGATAACGATTGGTTAAGCCCAACGGTACTTTTTTTTTACTCTCTCTAGTTTATTATATGGATGAAAGCTAATAGATCGTCAAAGTACAACTACTTCTTTGAATTCCCGTTGCCCCAAGCACCTGTGGCCGTTCCTAAGGCGTAATAATCACAGTTTCATCATTAAATAAGACTTAGACACTGACTGAGTTTCTTCTAGTACCTATGTGAACCAGACCACCGGCATCCCGATCGATTTCTATGAAATCACCATCAAGCCTCTCCAACAACAGATTTACCCAAATCTTGGGAAGGCAAATCTTGTTGGTTACGATGGAATTGTCCCTGGCCCAACATTCAAGATGACGAAGGGCAGAGAAGCACTTGTTCGTTTTGTGAATGCCTATGATCGGCCTTCCGCAATCCATCTTCACGGCTCTTACTCGAGAGCACCTTTTGATGGCTGGGCTGAGGATACGATAGCACCTGGAAATTATAAGGTTTGTATTCATTACGTCCTATTTCTTTGCGGGGGGACAGTTTTTATGGAGAAGGGAAGGCTAATTTACATGAACCTGTAGGACTACTACTACCCGAACCACCAACCTGCAAGAACCCTCTGGTATCACGACCATGCTGTCCACATCACCGCCGTCAATGCCTACTATGGTCAAGCTGGGTTTTACATCCTTTCAGACCCGGTAGAAGAGGCTAGACTTGCATTACCAGCGGGGAATTACGATATCCCCCTTGTCATCCAAGCTAAGCAGTACAAATCGGACGGTGATTTGTTTTCTCCTGCAGATGAGACAACAAGTCTTTACGGAGATGTAATCCACGTGGTGAGTCCCAAATAATGAAACTGTGTAATCGAGGAGGATCTAACAAAAAAAATAGAATGGTCAACCTTGGCCGTATCTGGCTGTCGAACCACGCAAATACCGTTTTAGGTTGCTAGATGCAGCTATCAGCAGGACATTCCATTTGACCTTGGTTGTGAATGGCCAAACAACTGCTATTCCCTTCCACGTTATTGCTTCCGATGCAGGTTACCTATCTAGCCCCGTCCAAACAAGCGACCTCTACATCGCCATGGCTGAGAGGTGGGAGATTATTGTGGACTTTGCCGCTTATGCCGGGAAGAATCTAACTCTTAAGAACGACCGCGATGTTATGGCGGACGAGGATTATTTTGGGACAGACCGTGTTATGCAGTTCCGTGTTGGAAACACTGTTTCTGACTCTAGCAATAATGGTGACCTCCCTTCGACCTTGTCGGCTGTTAATTTCCCTACACCAAAGAGTGGCGTTGATAGGAGTTTCAAATTTGAGAGATCGTAAGTACAAAAGCCACAAGTGCATTAATTTTTCCCCCTTACTTACACTAATCTAGGAATGGTGAATGGCAAATCAACGGTGTCGCTTTTGCAGACGTGAACAATCGTATCTTGGCAAAACCTACACGTGGAATGACTGAAGTTTGGGAACTGGAGAACAGCAGTGGTGGATGGTCTCATCGTGAGTCTCGGTGCCCCCGAAATTTATACTTGGCTGGTGCTAATTTATTTCTTCAGCTGTCCACATTCATTTGATTGACTTCCAGGTCATCTCCCGTACTGGAGGACGTAACGCCGTGCAGCCCTACGAACTTGTGGCTCTTAAGGATGTGGTATTGCTTGGAACGAATGAAAAAGTCCGGGTCTTGGCTAAATACGCGCCTTGGGACGGTGTTTACATGTTCCACTGTAAGTCACTATCTTCACTTTCTAAGGGTTTCTTACTAATATATGTACCTCATAGGCCATAATTTAGTACACGAGGATCACGATATGATGGGTGCCTTCAATGTGACACAGCTAGGGGAATTTGGATATCCCGAAACGACAAAGTTCATTGATCCTATGGAAACACGATGGAGGGATAAACCTTACACCGGAACCGATCTTCAAACAATCCAGAGCGAAACACTGCCGTTCTTTTCATCTCTCGATGCGTACGCTCATGCTGATCAGATTGAGGAGGCACTGGATCAATTCATCGCAACGGCTAGTACAGTGGCTTCTATAAGTTCTATCTCTACTATTACAAGCTCAGGCACAAGCACCACAAAAAGTACTACAAACATCACAAGCATCACAAGCACAAGCACTACAAAAACAAGTACCACAAGCGCAAGTACCACTAAGAAAGATGATGACGACGATGATGATAAAACCACTAAAACTTCAACCACAAAGACATCGACTACGAAGACCTCTACCACATCCTCCTCCACTACAAAGACTTCGACTACAAAGACATCGACGACGTCGACCAAGGCCAAGCGTACTGCTGCGCCGACGCTCGTCAAAGTTTATACCCACCGTAGTGTATAAAGCAAGTAAGGCGGAAGGGTTTTTTAGGTTCGAGAAATGGCACGATTATCCTGCCCTTCGATACGGTTTTTCTTTATTATTATATTTTCATTATTAATCATTGTTTACCGGATATATATAAGATGTTAGATATATGAATTTAAGGTGTTACAAGGACTATACTACATATGCCTTTAAGTAAAGTATCATAGGTTGTTTATAATGAGTATATATCGTAGCCTCTTATACTTAAATTACAGTCAATAGCTACGCTCTTAATTTATTTCTAGGTTGACACTTAATCATAATATATCACTCGCTATATTCTACCATAGTCGGCCATCCAAGTTAGGCGGACTCAGGTTATCAACCAGTTCATTTAGGAGGTCTGAAGGGCCAATGAGTATACATTAGAGGTATGTTAATAGGTACTTAGAGAAGATATATACATGTCTTGGTAAAACACTGGAACTTCTCTCCTTAGCCTCCTAATCTACTAATCTACTGCTATTCCACTTTTGTCCCTTAGAACAGCCTAAATGTTAGAATTATCGCCACATAAGATCATTTCTGCCACGTAATCTTGCTTCAGCAAGACGTATATACTCGTAATAGGCAATAGAGTACTCGGGCTAGGTAATAAGAACCTGAATATGCATTATTCTCATCAACCAGTATGTACCTGACCCGAGTAAGTACCCAGAAATGCAGGTCTCTGATAGGGAATATCTATTGAATATAAAAGCCTCCATATCAGAGACCTGCATTTCTGGGTACTTATTGCCTGCCACAATTATATGCTCGCAGTATGCATGTTTCACATATGCAGCTGAAAACAATTGTACTAGTGCCCCTACCCACAGATTAAAAGCTATTTGCTAGGTTTCTTCTGTGGCAGTTCCTTAAAAGGTATACAAGATCTTGGTACTGCTCTGTAGGGGAAAAAAAGGAACCTGAAAGTGACTTTTGTTGGTGGCTTCTAGAACTCATTTTCTGACATGGAAATCTATGGCTTAATCCGTGCTTGAGACTTGCACTTCCAGGTTCTTCCGATCTGGCCCGACCAAATCATACCTTTCACTCCTGATAGGCTCTGATTCCTCGTACCTTGGGCTGATTTAACTGAGCTTACACCGCTCGTTATTGACTTATATGCTTTTTAATTGGCGGCTCACACAATGGGGATAACAGAAGTTGAGAAGTAAGTTTTTTCTTTTCAGCTATTACAACTAAGAACTATTAAGACAGCAGGCCAATTCCCCCGGTCACTATTAGTAATCCCGACCTAGTATATCATCCAGCACCCAAACAATAAGGAGAGTCATTAAGAAAGCCACTTCAGTACATGAGACAACAATTATGATTATTTATAGAGGCGGGGCACTAGGATCCTCCAGGCACTGGTCGATACGCATAATGTCTTTTCCAGTGGCCTTCGCTGCTTGAATGAAGGCCCGGAATTGCCTGACAGTATCGGGGTAACTGAAATATAAGTTAGTATATTACCTTGGCTTAATGCTGTAGTGACTTGGATGGTAGGGAATACTAACAGGTAATGTGCTACAAACAAGTTGCCACCCTTGAGAAGATCCCTGTTGACAGCCGCAGTCTGCATGTCGCTGGGGTCACCAGTAGTATACTTCCAATCCTCAATATCGACACTCCAGTTGATAACCTTGGCGCCTGGGACTATAGCCTCGAGACGCTGGCGGGTGAGAGCACCGTCAGTTCCGAAAGGCGCACGGAAATACCTTTTTCAAGTAATATCATGTTAGTATAGATACGGGATTATAAGTAAATGGTACTACTCACTTGGTAACAGTGCCAACGTTGTCTCTGGTTGAGTCGTAACTCTTCTTGATCTCTTCATCGATTTTAGCAATGTCGTTGAGACCCTCAATTTTAGGGTGACTGTAGCTGTGGAATGCAATCTTTTTGGGCTATCATTAGAAACTGAGACTAAGAAGTATGCGGAGGCTAACAAAAAGGGAAATTCACCTGGTGTCCATTTGCAGCCGCTTCCTTATACAAGTTTGCGAAACCCGTGCTTGGGTTATCGAGTGCGTTACCGACAGTGAAAAAAGTAACCTTGATACCCTCACTCTTAATAATTTCCATCATTTCCTGCGCCAACTGCGGAACGCCATCGTCGATACCGAAGGCAATGCTGTTGGGCTTTGTGCAGGCAAAGTATAGGGGACCAGTGGGCTTCTTCTGCGGAATTTTGGGCCCACTAAATAGAAGCGATCCCGATGGAACGGATTGAACAATCTCAGCTAGGCTGAAAGTGGTAGATGCACCAGGCTCACGGAACGCCTTGAGTGCGACAGCAAGAGCACGGGATTTGTCAATGTTGAAGTGACTCATCGGGACATAGATATGTTCACCGCTGGCATAATCGGCAGCATTGACGACGTCCCAGGTCTCCGGGTATGGGGCGACGGCGGAATTACAGCTAGGATTGTTCTGCTGGAGGGCAATGGTGAATGCTGAACTTCCCGAGAATTTGATGTGAAGGTATTGACTACCAAAGCTCGACATATCCTGGCATCCGCCGTTGTCGAATTGTGTATAGAAGCTATAATCTGTATCACTCGACGTGATAGTTAAACCGCCTGAGCCCCATTCACATTTCATTCCAGGCATAGCGTCACACCCATGATAGTTCCCACGAGAGTTTTTACCACTATCCTTGAAGTCATCGATAACGTATTGGCCGAGGGCGGTCCCAACTAAAGCGAGTAAGGGGAAGAGTCCTTGAACAAGCATGATGGCTGCTTGTAGGGGATTGTACTATCGCTAGGTACAGTAACGAAAGGCTTGGTTATGTATAACGAAAGGCTTAGGACTAGAGAAAGGCGGAGGTAACGGTCTATCTAGAACGACTGTAGGCAACGAAGGATAGCGTGATATCAAAAGGGAGGTCCTCAAGGGCTTCCAGTACCCTCAATTTATACTCAAGTAACAGTGAGCCGTCTTTGATACATGTTTTCTCCCTTCCCCTGGTAGTCCTGCACCGTGCAGGTAGATGCAACTTTTGATCCTGCACTCTCGGGAAGCCCAGACATCATGATCGACAATGACAATAATAGCCTGGCATCAACCCAACGAACGCTCTCATAGGCTGGAGTAACAAAACTCCAATCCGGAGGACCCTCCGCTGACTTCCGCCAAGCAGGCTTCGTCTAGATAGCTAATGAAGTATAATCATTCTTCTTGCCCAGGAACGCTTCTTCCCCCGTAAAGGATAGTGAGGTTCCAAGCAGAACCCCTAACTTGCCGAGCCAAATTGTGGCAGTCGCAGAATAGACAAATGCAGAGAGACAACACAAACTTGCAGAAAGCCCCAAGGAAACAGAGGTAAGAGCGGCAGAGGAGGCCTCTTGGCCTTGTTCAGCTGGGCTTGGAAGTACATATCGAGTAATGAGTACAGAGCTGTGTCTAATTCAAGGCACTGAGGGAAAAAGAGCGTATTGACTGACAACATGTGTAGAGCTCTCCAGGTTTCTCTAGGCCCAAGAAAAGATGTCGTAGGATTTCGTCCTCCGCGGCTGACTGAATTCTTGCCAAAAAAAAACTTTATATTGTCAGCCGCATGTTGTGCGCCAGCCAAGTCGATTGTATGCACGAGCTTCTTTATGTAAGCTGCCTGGTTAGGCTGTTTGCCATGCAATTTAACATTAGCGATTGGTTTACCGTATCGATTTGTCCAAGACTTTCCCGTCCCCTTGCCTTTTTTAGCCATGAGCGACACTCTGACCCCACCAAGTGTATGTGCTGAGACCTCAAGTAAAGCACATGAGCAGGTGGGTGTAGTTGTAGAGTACCTATTGGATTTGCTTTTCCAGTATGTACTCTGCGTATGCTGGCATTTTTTTTTCTTATTAGCGGCGAGCCCACCGGTGAGGAGGGTACGGGACCAGCCGTATACTTTTACCTTGGCTAATGAATATGAATCGGTATTTGTAAACAGGTGAGTCGCACGGGTTTTCTTGTAGGGCTTTCCCTAAAAACAATAATTGTCATTCTACTAAGACACGATTTAGCGGCAGACGCGAGTGATGCGTTATGATATATAATGGCCCAAGCCTTTGTGTATACGGTTCACCGATTATCACTCAGGGGAAGGGTACCTTGCTAACAGGAATTGGTGATAGGTATGTCTCCCAACGACTTCTTTTTTTTGAATATCCTTAAGAAGGTTTCAAGAACTTCAACCCACTCCCACAGACCCTCTTGGCGCCCTCACCTAGACGTCGCATCTTAGGGGAGCCTGGTTTTTCCCCTATTCTACTTATACAAACGCCTATTGTTATGATATATTTAGTAACCATCCAATTGTATTTCGAAACGGGGTTATCCCTTGGCAGTACAGTCTAAGGAAGATCAACCTTCTTGGCCCAGCGTTAATAAATAGTTAGGGGTTGATAGGAAAATAGGTCCTTACAGTTAAGTCTTGCTTTAAACTTGTAGCAGTAAATTTCTTTGGGCAAGTAGTCCGCGGTGGCCTGTAGGATTAATTACTTTATTCTTTTCTCGCGCTAAAGTACTGTTGCTTCCATTCATGAGTCCTGGGAGTCAAAAGCAGAAGTCCATATCCGCGCCTGGGCCTGTTCTGACTTAGGTGCCTGATTTTGGGTATTAGAATTTTTCGGATAACGCTTGATGTCAGGGGCACTAGGGGAGATTTTGCGACAAGGCAAGACAAGACAAGAAAAAGAATTTATCGGGGTACTCACCCCAACGGGTCCCATCCGGAAATGAACTACACCGAACTCATCTAGAGTACCCCGAATTCCCAATTTCTATTCGCCCGAGAGGACAAAGCATTTAAATGGATATCCTCAAAAACAGCACCTCGGCCTGGATGATCGGCATTGCAGTTCGGGCAACTGGATCTAGCATACCCGCTGCACCATCGCCAAATAACAAAATCTCCGATTTGAAGCCGGAACAAAGTGTAAGATCCACTCGTCCAATGATGTAGGATAGTTAGGGGCGGGGTTCTATTGCGGCTCTTCGGGTAGGAAAAACTTTGATGCGGCCCGCATCATGACAACATCGACACAACCGAGAAGAGTGCCAGGCTGTGATTGATAAGATGATATTCAAGGTTGACGTTAGGAGAGCTCTATATGTTTATAATCTGGGTGTTTGAACGAGGTATCGAAACATCGAAACCCGAAACATCCATTGCTGTAAAAGGTGTCAAACCCGAATTTCATCCGCTTGACCCTCACTGTATTGCTGTATTCCTTATGGCAAGAAGGTCTCAGAGTCATTAGCAACTAGTTTTGCTACTACGACTACAGAAAATAACTTCAAAATCAATGAGAACCAGCTATACGGTGAAGTAAGTACTGGAAATCTAATCTTTTATCAATACTACAAACAATAACTAGATAGCTAACATTCAGCCCTGTTTAATTAAGGTTTGGATGGGCGACCACCCAAATAGCCCATCTCGCACAGTTAAGGGTAACAAGCCTCTTGTAGATATAATTACATCTAATCCACAAGAGTACTTAACCTCCTCTGTCTATGAAAAGCTCAGCAAAGAACCCGCCCCTTCCTCTTTAAGATACTGTCATTCCGGAAAGCACTCCCTCTACAAGCACATCCCGACAAAGGTCTCGCGGAGTACTTAATGAGACAAGAGAGGCGAGACAAGAGCAAAAGCGGGTAATTCGTCGATTAAAACCACAAACCCGAGGTATTAGCCGCTGTCTCTGATCGTTTCGGAGGATTTTTTGGGTTTAGGCCCATTAGCGAGGTAAAACTCTTTCTAAGAGAAATCCCTGCGCCGAGCCACGGATTGCAGTGGGGAATGCTGTGAATGAGTTTCTAGCTACAGAGGAAGAGGAGCAAGAGAAGATGAAGGTGTTGTTAAAGAAATTGTTCTGGGGCCTGTTTGGAAGGGATAAAAGAAATATTGCAAAACTCTGTCAGGCACTATTGGCTAGAATCTATCTACTAGAGGAAGCGGTCTTGGGCTCGCTCGGAAAGAGTCAGAATTTGGGTCCGGTCGTGAGGAAAATCCTGATAGACCATCCGGAGGACGTAAGAATGTTTTCAGCGGTGTTCTTTAGGAGGGCATTGCAATTCCAGCGGACTGTATTTATGCATACTTAGAGGGGGATGTTATTGAATGTATGACATGGTCTGATGACATGGTATGATCTAACCTAATCCTCCCTAAAATTCAACGCTGTTATGAAAGTCGGCTAAAAAGGCTACTTATAAACATAGGTTGCTTGTAGCTTTGGCGAAAACTATTACCCTAAAATATTTACCGACATGCTTCTCTATAAAGCCTCCGCTTCTAAGAGGCTCGAGCTTAAGTACCGGAAATGGAGTAAATCAACCGGCAAAATAGAACTTTACGAAGTCCCCCATGCCTGGTTTCGATCTCCCCAATATCAGGTTAGAGGAAGGTGGTGCAGAGGAGATGTAGGTGAAGGGATTGGTGGCCCTAGCATATTTACCATTACTAACTGGGGGATCTTTTTTGGGGGTACCGGTGAAGATCATGAAGAAGAGGTGCTCAAGATCAGGCAAGTGATATTCATTAAACTGAATACAGGATTCCGGGTAAAGGTTACTGGTAAAGGAGTAGAGGTTTGGGAGATGTTTGTCGAGGCGTGATATGTCTTAGGCCTAGTAGCGTTCGGGATTGCTATTAGTGATAGCGGGTTAGAGAACAGTATAATTATACTATCTTATAATTATAAATTAGTTAGTTTCTTAGGGAGACAAATTTAGAAAACCGCTGAAATGGTAGATTTTGATGCTTTAGATATGGTTTGTGGCCATTACGTGTAAGAGGAAATGACTTTATGCTACATAGAAAGTCTGCGAAGGGCCCTAAATATGTATTCTTGCACTACGTTTCACGGCTAGATCAAAGTACTATAATGAATCTTCCAATAAATTTTTATTTGAAAGCTTAGTGTACGTAAAGTGATAAAGAAAATAGCTATATATATATTTATACCATGCAAGGTGTACCACCCTTCAGTGCACTAATGATTCTAGGAGCTAAATCATTATTAGATTTGTTAGAAAGGTATATATGTATAAGATATTCACTTCTTGAGATATAGAGTATATTGCCTTTGTTGGGAGTCGGCTATATATATATAATATAGCTATTGCTAGGTTTCACACAGGCCTTTCTGCTCGGTCAAGACATGCTTAAAATCTACACTGTAACTAATGGAAGTAGTGAAGTAGTGGCAAGGCCTTCGACAAGAGGGGCTTCATTCTTGGGAAGGATTTGACATTAATGTGCACATGTGTGGTATTATCGAGAGTCGTATTATTAGTGGGTGCTATGAAACTTTTTCAAGCGTTTTCAATTAGAATCTTGTTAATAAGGTGGATATAGCTCGAGGTGCCTGAGGGCTGTTTATGATTTGGAAATTAACACCTAGTTCGAATTTGTGTATAAGGTTCAGCGTAGATATATATAGAAAAGGCCCTATGTTAGCTGAGTAATTTATTTGAAGCATGTTCAGATTGTACTTATACCAGAGGAGGGTAATATTCCGCTTTATTGTTTTTTTTTCTTTTTTTCTTTTGTTTAATTCATTAATTACATTCTACTTGATTGTAATTGTTAGGTATAGATATATAATACAGCAATGACCCAGCCGCGGTTTTGTTTTGCATATATATTTCTCGTTTTTAATATCTTTATAGTTATCACACAATACTACATGACTCATAGGGATATTAATCATGGATTCCTTTCCTGGCTTGGCATGTGGGTGGGTTTCTGCTCCTAGGGAGAGTTTCCCCAGCACCCGGCGCCCAAATGGGACATGTGGACCTGCGGTGGAGTGAGATTGGTGGTGTTTGCTGGCCTTGAGCCGGTTGGGGTATTCCGCACCCTTTAGGGTGAAGCCCTGCAAGCACCTCTGATAGAGTGTGGAGTGCGAGTACCATAGCCTTAGGGCTCCATGTACTATGATTAATTCATTCATTCATTCATACACAATACTACATGCATCATAGCATATCACTCATCGCTCACATCAACTAAGGGAATCTGGAATGAATGAATGAATTAATCGTAATAAGGGAATTTTAATCTGGTAAAATATAATTTATAATCACTCATGCTCACAAGTTCATGCACTAGAAGCCTTTATCTAGCTGCCTTAAAGGCGCCCTAATCAAATTTATCTAGTCACCTAATTACTGGAATCCATTTTTAGATTTCTTTCAGCTGATTAATTACGACCCTCTTGATATATTTCGACTCATTAACTTCAGGACCTTATTACAATTAATTACGTAGAGCTTGGTAGGAGGGAGCGTGAGCACATGGCCGGTCTAATGAAAAGAAGAATTTCCTAGGCTTAGAATAGCTTTTTTGGCAATCAACTGTGAGCCATGGCTCTAGTAGAACCTTGAGTATCTAGAGATTCTTTAATACGGAGGTCTTCTCAAACATTCTCCTTAGGTTCTAAAGAACGAACAGGTGTAGTGGGTGCTCTTTTTGAGTTTCTTAATTATGGCAGCTATGTACCTTATATAGCTTCTTCTGCGCTATGTTAATATATATGAAGTCAGGTGTGAAGTGTGATTTCCCGTATTGTACTCCCACCTACCATTAAGATACCGCCTGCTATGCGCGCGTCTATATGGAATCTACTTGTTTTTTTGATAATAAAATCTCATACCAAGTCTTTGTGCCGGTGGGTTAGCTGTATCTTGAATTCGATCCTACCAGAAAACCTTTTCTTCCAACATTATTTAGTAAGCTAGGTATATATAGAAAACATATAGGAATCTCCGTTTTGCTCACTATTGTATAAAAAGTTATAATATACATATTCTAGTTTTGAGGTGCGCGACCTAATTATATTCAACCGTAGAACTTTATCTTGATAAAAGTATTGATTATACATTATAAATGCTTACTAACCTTTCTACTAGCCGGAAAGCTCTCGTCAATATGATCTACGCACCCGCATATAATCTACTTCTCGGTAAAGCACTGTGTGATCATCCTGACTTACGGAGTTGAAACTTATGTAATTTTCTTTGGTAAGCCTAATTACTATGCCAAGCAGCTCAGTTGAGGGATAGCAAAGTCCGATAGGGATTTCAAAAGGGACAGGTTCAGCTGGAACAGTACGTTTCCCCACTCGATCAGATTGCTGGTCCAGAATACGTCGATCGGTGAAATGTTTCCCCACTTTTAAAACCGCAGCTCTAGCTAAGTTCTTTATATGTACTTGAGTGGGTTAGTGACTTTAATCATGGCTCTGATTAAAGTCAATATTGAGAAGTGGGAAAATATATTCTACAGCTATATTAAAGATATTTTAAAAAACCATAATTCTCCTAAGATTCTTCCTCAATTATATTCTTGAAAACAATAAAAGTGCTGATATGGATCGGCTTGTTGACTAGATGAGTTTATCGGCTTTGGGGAGTTTTCCCAAGTTGTGAATATGCCCGCTTTTTGTTGCTATCGGAAGCTAGGAGCTGGCGAGCACGCTTAATGGATATGAACGCAGAATGATCAGCTGGCTGCTGCGGGGTTCTTAACAAAAAATTGAAATTACTGGCGGATGGAAACTCCTCGACGATCATAGTAAATTTTTTAACACACATGAAGCTGAAGTTTGCCCGCCAAGATGATGCACACAGGGAATTGCGGGGTATGTTTGAACCTAGTCTAAAGGGCATTGTGACGTGTTTACTTAGCCTTTCCAAAGACGATTCTATTGGCCACTTGAATATTATCTCAACCTCTCATATGTAAGCTCTATGCGAGTGCGTCTCAGCGGGAAAGATTACCTGGTCCGAAGAAGCGGGGGAGCGCCACAATCATTGGACAGACCCCACTATCCATGAAATTACCTTCCCCCAATAGGTAGTACGTGCAACTTTGGAGTTACACTTCAATCGGATAATTATTGGTGGCTTAGCTATATATGCTGAGGGTGTCAAAAGCAGCTGAGTTCGTTCTTGCAATAGTGGAGATCCGTCTTAGACTGGTATGCCTCTGCTCAGAGTTCTTCAAAACATCGGGTAAATGTCTATGTTTGTAGAATAAGCGATTTTTTGAGCAAACACGGCTATCAGACCGGCTTGAGACGATTGAGTAGGTTGATTAAAAACCTGTACCTTTCTCCACCATACCAGCATAAAATCATTTTTTTTTTGTTTAATTCATTAATTACATGAACAGCATAAAATCATTAAAAGATTTTAAAAAATAGAACTTCTTTCGGTTACATCACCACGTACCGGCTCAAGCCAAGCTACGCACAGCAACTATGTAGTAATAGATCCAAAAGACCTACAATGAAGACCCCAAGTACCCCAGGTTGAGATATCATTTTTTGTGTGGAGCAATCGACTTCAGGGTGCCGGTGTCAGCCGCCTGGGTTGATCAGTGATTCCATGCATAATAGTGTTAGGGTTGATAGCGGGGTCGAGCTCCCAAGTAACCTTGCTGGTTGATTTCAGCTATATATTTATTGACTTTTGTGTATCTATTGCGAGCCACGTCAAAACCGCAGATCTAGAGAAAGCCCCGCAGGTTCAGCGGCGAATGATCTTGCAATAAGCCTTGGAGGTATCGAGATATATCCATGCTTCTTTCTGCATTACATCGTTGAAATTATTGGATCAAGATAAAATGCCTAGGGTTATGTCCAACCAGACTCTATGGACCCGATTTGTAATCGAACAAGTATCTACGATTTCACCTATTTACAAAGATAGTTGTGAACCTAAGCCTAATGCACCCTCAGGACACCAGTCACGAATAGCTAGTCCTGATTTCTGAAAGTAGATATCTCGGGAGGTATAATGAGATATTTTTTGCCCCCACATAGCCTCCTGGTGTGCCTAGTTGCGTTTGATACCCCGACTTCGAGGAACTATTTAAGTCTAGCAAGAGCACCAACGATAACAGCAACGTACTTAATTCTCAAGAGCAACAAATCCATCATCCTTATCCACAAGCCAAAGTAACAAGATCAAAATGTCTAACATCGTTGAGAACCCCCAATTTTCAGAGGCCCAGCCCGATGATATCACTGTCCTCACCTCCAAGGTTTCACTTGAGGAAAATTACCCCACATACACACCCCGCGATATGACTCCCGCAGAGTGCAGAGAAAGACTTCAGGATCTTGTCAAGACTAAGAAACTAGAAAGATTTTACCCCTCGATTCCCGATGAACTCGCTCAGAAAGCTGCAAACATGGTCAACGAGCTACGGAAGAAAGGATGCACTCGGGAAGTGGCAAACCAATTTGGAATTTTAACGCTCTACGATCTTGCAATCCTTATCGGTTTGTCCCCCCTCTTCTCCTGTTATTGGGTCGTAGGTGTCTAATTATGTCATACCAGATGACTCCGACTCGATGAAGTATGAGGAGGACGGTGCTCGAATCAAGACACTACAAAAGACCCTGAACAATATTTCAGATATTTATGGGTTCGCAAGGGATCAGGGAATTGTCACAGTCCGATTCCTCAACGCACCTCAAGGAAAGAAGAATGTCACCGTGAAAACCGTTAGGAGCGTTCTCAAGGGCCACAATTACGGTGGTGTGACAAGAATAGGAACAGAGTTGAAGAAGAAGATCCTCGATAAATTCGTAAACAATGATATGAAGAGACCTCTACTTATCATGGTCATCACTGATGGAGCGGTAAGATCACAGAAATACTTTTTCCTCTAGCCTTCTAAAGAAAAATTACTGAAGTTTCTGTTCTACATAGCCCGAAGGAGAAAGCACAGGCCTTTTGGAAACCGTCATTGTCAACTGTATTGCGGATCTATCGAAAGAGGGTAGCAGAGGACCTCAATGTGCGTATTTCGTTCCTCTTCTCTCTCATAAATTTTTGAGGTGTTTAGTAGCTTATCTCTTTTCAATAATTCTAGCTGTTGCATTCCAATTCTCCCGTGTTGGAAACGACAAAGGAGCAGAGAAACTTATCCAGGACCTTGATGACCATCCCTTAGTAGGACAGTATGTCGATTGCTTACCAAGTACGTAACCCCATTAATTAATAATAGTATACTTCTTTATCTGTTTGCTAATGTCTCAATAGTGTCAAACCGCCTCGAAGATATCAAGGAGCCCGAAAAAAAATGGATTCTGGTAAGTTGATATCTATTGGATATCTTGTATATGAGGATTCATGATCTGACTTCCGGTATTTAATTAGTTGTCAAAACTTCTCCTCGGAGCTATCTCACCTTACGTAAGTTTCCCTCATATATACCTATATACTAGTTTATATCTAACCTTCTCAAATAGTGGGATTCAACAGAAGAGATCGACACCGTACAACGTACAATCGAAGGTCAGGTCAACAACGACAGCGACGTGGAAGACCCAGAAGACGATGGTCCAATTTCTGATGAAAGCGATTAGTTTTCCCCCCAAATATTCCTATTCAATTGGCTTGAGGTTACGGTGCTCCGGAGGATACAAATTTCATATACTCACTTTCTTTCTTTCTCACTCACTTTATCCCCTACCCCTTACACGCTCACAAAGCCTTATGTATTTACTGGTAGTCAATCAAGCTATTTTGATACTAGATATTGATCTTACTCTGTGATAAGCAATCTGTAGAGCCCAGTAGATAAACTTGAGGTGCTGTTATTGGCTTCAAGAGGGTATAAGCATTGCATAGGCATTGGGATAAATATAGGTAGAGTCCTTCACAGTGATACTATAGTGGTTATGGTTTGGGTGGGTAGGGGGCAGGTTTTTAAACTATATCATATGAAGATATGAATATTGTTTTTTATTATTTTAATTTGCTTATCCTAAAAACAGAACAACTTTTCTTTTTTTCTTTTTTTCTTTTTTTCTTTTTTTCTTTTTTTCTTTTTTTGTTTAATTCATTAATGAACAAATTTTCTCTTTGACAGGGCTATAAAACCTTTTCGAGTTTTGCCTTATATGGATATGCTATCTGCCGTATATTATAGGTTTTATGGTCTAGCTCATTAAGTTTCTTGATGTCAAAGAACATTTATCCCGAGTCGGCTTCGTAACACCAGAAGATCAACTCAGAAGCTAGCCTCACTAATAATGAAACTGGTGTATGTGAATCTAATGTATTTGCTTGTATAGTTACTTGCTATAGTGTAAGTATATATAAGGATGGCTCAAGTTAGTTCTGATCCCTACCATAAACTGCCTGACTCTAAATCTTGTATAGGCATGTCTCATTTTTAAATTACATTATAGCTACCGTGACTTCATTAATGTGCTTAACAAAAGAAATGTACATCTAATTAACATACCACCTGGTCCCCGCTTAAGAAATATCAGCCTCCATTTTTATGACTCGCGGTCGTGGCTGTGACCGCGACTTGGTCTTATCAAGCTTGTATTTCAGCAAAATATTCATAAGCTTTACTCGTAATAATGCTAGCCTTTGAATAAATCTTTTTGTCCGGCCTTTTTTTTGAATAATGACTGTCAAAGCAGCGATCATGAAGGCAGCAGTGACCGGGCCAGATAGTTTCCAGAACTGTGCCCGCGTCTTAACTCTAAGCCTGATAGGGTCCAATGCAGCGTACTATGTCCTCAAACACACTCATTAACAACCCTTTGAGATGGCTACTAGACAAAATACTGTCTTTAAAGAGACTTATGAAACTTACCGAAGAGAAAAATCCAAGTGGCAAAAACAGTGTTGTGACAAGTGTGAGCATTGACATAGTATGCGCTTGCCTTGCCATCGACTCTTCAGTTCCCCTTCCTGCTAAGGATCGTGATATCTACCATGGTACCTGTACGTTAGGATTCTTACACTTATAAGAGATATGAAGGGTGAGCGTACAGATTTCATGTCCTTAAATAAAACATCAAGTTTCTCAGAAAAGCGGTGTCGCTCCTCAATGACTGAAGTGAGGCTTCCCTCAGCGATGCGGACCTGTTCTTTTTGGTCCGACATAATTGGTATTTGCACTATACCACCTTGAGGTCGCCTAGAGTCTAAGCCTATACTGAGGCGAAAGATTTCTCGGAGGTCTTTTAGGATTTGGATTTGAGATTGTACCACGCTGCTAATGGTACTAATTTGGGTTATGACCTTTTCAATCCCCCTGGCTAGGTCTTTGGGATTTTCTTGGATGGGAGACCCTATAACCATTTTCCTCTTCTTGGGGCTTGTCCTCCTGTAATCATCTTCGTCACTGCTCTCATCCTCGTTCTCATCCTCATGCTCATCTTTTATAAGAGACTGATAGCCATATTCCTATAATTTTATGTTAATGACAGTACCTTAACTAGAACTTCGGGGAACGGACCAATTCAGAGACTTTGGCGCGATAAGTATCGAGAAGTATCTTGTCTGAGTTATCAAGAATGTTTGAGATGGCATGTACTAGCGCGTGGAAAGCACCGATTTTATCCTGATATGGATATAACGGTGGGTGCGGGTTTCTGTTCGAGAGTTGATCGTCCGAAGATCTGAAAATTGCCATCGTATCTATCTCCATGTAACATGTGTTAATTGCCATTCTTTTACTTTTACGAGGAAAATAATGGATAGTAAAGGCACAAACAATTATCGAGAACCATAAACCATGCTTGGTGGATAATAACTTCCTGATCGGCGTAACGCTCCTCTTTCAACTCGTTTTTGATACCTTTGTGCCTTATCGAGCCTTTCCCTATGTATGGACCTAGAAACCTATACTCTGACAAGCTTAAACTCTCCCGCCGCCATGATTCTCGCTCTCCCACGGGGCGGTACTCGGTCAAGCATGAGGCCACATTTTCAGGGTGAAGTCTAGCATCACGTTCAAAGTTCATTCTAGGAGGTTTCCCAAGGTATGGAATAGCCGCAAGGAGCGTAAGATAATCTCTATCCGTATCATTGCAGGTAGCACGCAATGAGACACCTGTTTTGAACCCAGGGTTATGTTTGTTAAATTGTAAATTTCTTGACTTCAGGACACCCTGGGGATCCACATCAGAGAATTTATCGCGGTTATTATGGTTCTGCATTGTTTCTAGAAATTCCTAAGGGGTGTTAATTTATCTGTCATGAGACCCATAGTTGCGAGATGGCGACATACCCTGGCATAATAACAAGCAGGGAATTCTCTGTAAAATTTTCCCATCTCAACACAGAGTTCCAAGTTTATACAGCGGTAAACTCCAGATTCCAAAACAGGGATATACTTACATAATCTTTACCCCCGATTTTTCCTTGATATCAGCTGGAAAACACTCATATTGCATCTGAGGATATTCAGTTTCTGAATCTCTCTCGTACAGATATTGCAGCGGCAAGAGCTCGTAACTATCTCCCTTTTTTTTGGCTGCCTGGATCAAAGACCTCCTTCTTTGTTCTACTAGTTTCCTCTTCATCCTTCTCTCAATCTCCCTTTTCTGCTCTGTTGTAATTGAATCGGAGAAGTAGTCTTCCTCATCTTCCACATCTTCAAGGTCTTCGTTATCGTCCTGGATGACACCGTAGTTATAAAACGTAACTTGAACTTCTCCATATCTACGGCCTGCACTCTTTGATCGTAGGTTAGAGTTCCGGATAAGACAAGCTCCTTCGTCGATGATCGCTGCGCGTTTAAGGTCTTCTTTATATGTATAGGTGTACACGTCATCCCCATAGTTGGATGGTAGGTCATCATCTGGGTCTGGGAGGGGTTAGGTTCTGGCTACTTGGGGGACGGAGGCTTATAATTATACTAACTATGTAAGTCGAGGACTGGCTTTATATATTGATCAATTGCTCTGCGCCGTAGTGTAAGCCTCGCTTGACTTGTCATTCGACTCTCCACAAGCTCTCCCGGATTCACAAATGTTGTTGTTGTTGTGGTTGAGTAGGTTGTACTCTCTGGTCGGCTTATATAACTAGAAGTCATTGTTGCGTGCTGTGCCACGGGATTGACGAGAAGTTACGGGATTTCCGATGTCGAGAAGAAATCCTAGTAATTCTCCATGCGCGGAGTCCATGGGATATATTCAGAGCCGCCAAGAGATGTCCCCCTGCATGCAACCTCACCCCCCCCGCGAGTGTCCTCGATATGCCTAGGAGGAACGCGATCGAACAGCCAGTGGACGCGCTGTGCACACGGTCTTTTGCCGCATAATCCCTACCGCGTTGATCTTTTGCCAAAGGTAGGTTCTTGTCACACAAACCGGTTAGACAGGTTTTTTACGACGTCTGCGTTGGCTGCGCGGGGGAAATACAGTCGCCTGTGATATTAGCATGATTGGGTTCAGAACACACACCAACCACATGGTGACTAGGATATTGTGTCGATACCAGCTGAATAAAGTATTGTTGATTTATTCTCCAATCCAAAATACGCAGGATCCCCACGCCACAGGCTTTTACTACTGGGTCATTAAGTTCTTGCACTTTGCCCGGATTCTCCGATCATGCATGTAAAGTGAGAACTGCGGCTGGAGAATCCCGGTAAGTGAGTTACATGCCACAATGGTTTTCATGCCTTGGCTCCCGCTTTTTTGGTCTAGAATAGAATTGAACTTTAAGGAGCATTATATAAATATCGATCGTACAAATAGTAGAAGAGAAGAATATCAAACAAGGATAGAGATATTATTTATTGGGAGGTTGGCTCCAATGTTAGATTGCGCAACCCCGGGAGCGCCTCTTTCGCTCATTACACTTACATTTACGTCAAGTAGGCAAATATAACTCTGGACCCTCATAATCGGTAGGTGGAAATTTGATGTCGCCTTACGTTTAAAGACATGCCGATAGATATCTATACTTACCCAATCCTACATTTCACTAGTTTGGGGCTAAATTCTCGATCTCTATAGCATCTGCTAGTGAGGGCGTCTTAGATTCTAGCCCCATTTACTCGGATAGTCTATGGAGCCCGCCGTACAAGGCCAGGATAGGAGTTTTATTGGTCTGGACTTTCTTTGCTATTATGATGAGTTCAAAGCGGTGTAGCTATATAGTTAAGCCCGCGTTACAGGAATGACGTTTTACTTCCTTACATCAGCACGTTAATCACTTCATTAAATATGCTTAATACTTGGTATTCCAAGGTTTTATGCGTAGCACCCCATATATGACCTAAGGGTCTGAATACTATAATCTCTGGCATTGTGGTAACTAACCTAATTAACTAGAGCATACTCTCGGGGTTTCAGGGCTGGCAGCTGTAGAAGGATGTCTTAGATGCAGGGGGTGTCGGATGTCGGATGTAGTATCTATGGAACGGAAATACAAATGGTCAAGTTTCCTTTATTGGATCATATCATACATAGCCAACTAGCATCAATAGTTTACTTGCAGTATGCAGCAGAGCCATATTGCTTTGCACGTAAATATCCATAGTAGATCCTCATAGGTTTTATTTTCGATTGAGTGTTTAATCGTTCTGAATATATGTATCAGTTGAGAACTCAGGCAACGATGGCCATAACCTCCAGGCATTTCCAGAATCTGACAATAGTGTGTAGAGCGCAAATTTCCTACTTGGCTAACTGCTATTGAATTCCATTTACTAAGTAAAATGCGCCCTCTACTTTCTCTAAGGCAAACACACCTCGGAGGAAAGGCATGGTGTTCACTATTATATTACTGTATTTTCCCTATATATGTTAATGTCTGAAATTTCTAGCTAAGCTTATATTAATAGATTAAAAACATGTTTTGGATGTTTGGTGTCCTACTTTCTTATTGCTATCATGTCATCAGATTAATACCGGATTTTTATCTATAGGATAAAAACTCAATCTAGATTAGGTATGAGTTTTTTTCTAGTGTTTTATAATACTTAATTAGGCGTAGTGGGTAAGTGATAGTGTGGTCCACAAGGCCGAGGCAAATAACAATAAATTAAAAAAATATTACAGACTCTAGTAGGAGTACAATAGGTCACCCTGGCCATTCCTACCATAATTCGCCACACTATTTGTGAAAGTACAGGTGCAAGCAATAGAATGATAGTTTGATAGTATGCCTAGAGGAGAGGTAAGCCCGACCTCATATACCCTACATGCCTATGACCTCATATGGATCGAGTGCTGTCGGCCTTTATTTAATAGCTTTTAATCATCACTAAAAATAGTTCTATGCGTCAAGGCTCCTAATTCCCAAGGCGAGCCAAAGCCAGAGGCCCACAAAGCCGAGGCACCTCGAGACCACCACCCCTGCCTCGCCTCGAGCGGTCTCATGGACTAGACTAGTAAGTGGTTAGATGGGAGGTGTAAAAATACCATATATTCGAGAAGCTAAAGGAGGAAAAATAATAAAAGAAATTAAGCCCCACGCGGGGGTCGAACCCGCAACCTTGAGATTAAGAGTCTCACGCTCTACCGATTGAGCTAGCGAGGCTTATGCTGGTTGGCCACCCATTGGCAATATAAACACTTTTATAACGCGATAATGCTCTTTCGATTGTAGACATGTATCTGTCGGTAACGCGGCAACTGCTTGAATGTAATATCCCTGGCATATTGTTTGTAATCTTCACATGAATGATATCGGCTGGAGACAGTTTTCGAAGGTCAGTAATTTTACTTGATCTATTTTGAATTTTTCTCGGTACTGTCTACGGTTCGGGATTGAACACCGGAGAATCAAGATCCCTTAAAGATCGATCTCAACGAGGTTTACGGCGGGATCAGGTGCAGCATTTCTAAAGTTGTTGGCACCTGGTCCGTACAGAATGCCAACTTTCCACACAGGGTGTATGATGGCTTTGAATCATCAGCTGCGAACTTATAACGGAGCGCTCGGGAAGGAAAGGGAAGGTAAAAAATTATTTTTGTTTCCCATGACATGACCTATAAATGTATATTTATAGGGCAGAGCAACAAAACAAGCTACAGTATTATATAGATACTCCCCGACTAGATACTATATGTATCTATGTATAATTTCTTCACGCGGGAATGGACTGCCTACGTTCAAGAATCCCTCAATATTCTAGCTAGTATACGCACCTCCGGCCAGGCCACGGCTTATAATTACATGTATGGCTGGGGTGCCTAGGAGTCAAACTTAGCCTCATATTTGAAGATCCTAGTCAGACGGTTCTTCAAAGATGCCATCGTAAATGACTAGGGTCTGCGGTATAGCATGCTCTTCATCGCCATAAAATCGCCGATAGCCCAGATGGTGGTTTATTGAAATTTGGCAAATTGCTGCTTGTGTCATCCCGGATTCGCTCTGCATGCATACATCAAGCCCCCACCTAACTCCATATCCGAGCATACAAATCCAGTCCATAGCCCAGGGGAATAAAGTCACCCGTTGCTCGCGACAGTTACCTCCTATCCAAAATTTTCAAAGATAAGAAGGGCTAGGACGACACGGGAAAAACACTTAAGGAAGGGGAAAAGGACTTCTAACTAGCTCAACTGCGATGCATGAAGTAGTTGAAGTTGATACTAATCTCGAGACCGAACTAGAGGAATATAGTCGTGGAGGGTAAGTTAATTCCTAATGACCACGTTAGCTGCAAGGGTAGGGAGAGCAGTGCTAAGCCACCTCTTTTAGTAGCCTAAGTGATACAAACTCTCTCGAAACCGAAGCAAGAAGTTACAAGTATGAGAACGGCCGGAGGTATCTATCTAAGCTGCTAAAATAGATGCGGAAAAGTACTAACTATCTGTGAAAATTTTTAGATACCATGCTTATAGCGAGGGTCAGTACTGGGGTCCTAACGACGAAAAGCAAAACGAACAGCTTGATATATTGTGATTAACTTTGCCCCCCGTCCTAATCACGATGCTTTAAGAACTAAGTAGGGTTAATACGCAGTCATCACGTCTATTCTCTCGTCCTTGACGGGGCTCTATACCTAGCACCAATCGGCGAGAATCTGCAAAGAATCCTTGATATTGGGACGGGTACTGGCATCTGGGCAATCGACATTGCAGACAAGTTTCCAAATGCACGTGTGATTGGGAATGACCTCTCACCAATACAACCTTCTTGGTAAACTTCGAATTCAAAGATAAAGAAATAAAAAGATAATAACTAACGGCGTACTATATATAGGGTGCCTGTAAACTGCTCATTTGAAATTGATGACTTCACAAAGCCATGGGAATACCCCCTAAACTCATTCGATTTTATCCACGCTCGAGCCCTCCACGGGTCCGTTTCCGACTGGGTAAATATGTATCGAGAATCATACGCCACTCTAAAACCTGGCGGATGGTTTGAATCTGTTGAGACCACAGTTGGTTTTTTTACTGATGATGCCGAAGGCCGGCCTATTGATATTGACGAAAATATGGCAATATACAAATGGTGTAAGCTAGGGAACGAGGCAGCCGATATAATAGGAAAGCCCTTTGCTATTACAGATAAACTGTACGGATGGATGAAAGAAGCTGGTTTTGCCAATGTTACTGAAAAAGTCTTTAAAGTCCCCTGCGGTCCGTGGCCAAAGGATCCTAAAATGAAGAATATCGGAAGATATAATCTTCTAAATCTTTTAGAAGCTCTTGGTATGAGATTACTTTTAAGAAATGCTATCACCAGGCAGCCAGGCAGTTTTGGTGAACCATTATTCAATTTGCTAACTACTAGATGAGAAAAGAGGGATTTACCCTGGCGCATTTCACGCGGGTTCTGGGGGTATGTCCAATATGATTATACGCCTGAAAAACCAGTACCCACCTAGCCTTTGGCGGCTAATATGTGATATAATAGTGGAGTGTAGGCGAAGTTTATGTCCTCCTTGCCAATGTTCGCGCTGAGCTACAGTCTAGGAAGAATAATTTATATTTCACAATGTTGTGCCTATCACTATTTCCTAAGAATTTCTGGTATTCATCACTAACGCTGTTCATTAGGCATGTTGTATATGGGCAAAGGCCGCTCGTATGAGGACAGAAGAGATTGCTGGGGGGTATCAGAAATTTTGTTTATATACTTTTTTCCTGGTCTTGTAACTACTCTCAGTATAAATATACTCGGTTTAGAATCCTGCTATTCAGAAGAACCATCTGTTGTTCTAAAGATATCTTTGAATTCTCGAACGGCCCAGGAGTGTGTCAACACTTTATTGATATAGGATGGTTATTGGTTTAGTGACTCCGGCAATAAACCCTTTATCAATATTTATTCCCGCTTGAACGATGTAGCTGCATAATATCCTTAAAATCAACTGGTTTGCAGATTGGACATCCAGTTCCAGGAGGCTGGCCGGAGCAGCCGTCCATACATTCACCGGTGTTATAAAGACCGGAGAACTCAAATGCTGTCAGCTGTGATGGTATCGGTGCTTTTGCTTCAGTTAGATCTAGTCAACCATTCATAAAAGATTAAGTTTATTCCAAGTATCTGTGTCGAATACCTTGCCACGGAGCAGGTGGATCAGGGTCCGGATCCTCGAGAAGCCAAGCAACGTAAGTTTCTAAAGAGATAAAGATAGAGCTCTCTGGGGGGTTAGAATCTAGATATCGCTACATACTTTAGTTATCTCTTTCGTAAATAGGTATTCTTGTTACCTTTTGTAAAGCAAGTAGGTATCTTCATAGGAGTGGGTGGAATAGGTATAGACTCGCGTTGAGTATTATCTAAATTCCTCAGGGCCTCCTTATACTGTGGAAGCCTGAGTATAACGATCTTAGATCGTTCTTTAAGGGAGGTTGGAGTCAGTAAACTCTTATTTCTATGAAGAGATAGAGGCTTACTCTGCATATAAATCTCAACCTCATCTAGAACTCTAGACTGACCACTGCTGATCTTGAGGCTATTGGCTACAGCACCAAGCTTTAGAGCAGGGGTACTGTTTTTGATCCCCTTAGCCGTCTCCACCATAAATCCTTCATTGGAAATTTCCATTACTGCGACTGGAGCGGGACTGGAGGTAGGGATAGGTCGTGTGTGGCGTGGGAAATTGGGGTTGTAATCACGGCAGACATTGGGGGAAGACATTGTATCGTTGGACGTATGATGAAAACGCTACACTAAATGGTTAGCTCTTGATCTCGGTGAATAATGTTGTGGGAGTGATATATACCGCATCCGGCAGAGGTATATATATTTGGTTGGCTGAGAGTGTTATTTGTGAACTGATGTCGAGTAAAAAATAGACGTGGAGGTATTTTGTGATGATAGTGATGAGTGGTCGTGAGTGCTTGGACTAGCGGGAAAAAATCCCATCACACATCATCACGCGATAATTATTGACTTCTTGCCATGTGTACTCTATGGTCTAAAATATATAAAACTTTATTGTATACATGTAATTAGTATTTTTTACCTTTTTTACTCCTTCCTTCCTTTCCATAGCTACCGCTACTATGTTCTATGGTTGCTCGATCGAGTGATGATCATGATTAATAACAATAAAGTACATGTAGTCAGGCTGGGTGTTTGCTCCAACCCTAGCATGATCAATCATCTCTTTTAATACAAACTATTTATTTTTATATCTAAGTTTCTAATATGTCTTAACATGGCATCTATAATCTAAATATGTGGCTAATATTTAACTTCCTGAATCAACTGTCTGTTAGAAAAACGGTCTACAGGGTCAAGCTTAACTATTACATGGATTTAGTGGTTCACTAATTCCACTATATTCAACAGGAGCTAAAATTAGTTGAAATATACACTAATAATTTTTTAATCATTCTTTAAAATAGTGTGGGGTTTATAACCCGGGTACTTATGGTATATTTCTATGAGTTTGGAAACTATAGGATTCATAGTGACTAGAAAATGAATTTCAAAATTGTTTATATCTCTTCAAAGGGGGCTCATGACATAAGCCTCGCTAGCTCAATCGGTAGAGCGTGAGACTCTTAATCTCAAGGTTGCGGGTTCGACCCCCGCGTGGGGCTTCTCATTTTGCGCGTCCGTCAGTAGCTGCTATTGCCTATTTCACATTTACTGATTTTTTCTTTCTGACCAGGTGTATTGCTTTTCTAGGCTTGCCTAATATTTTCGTGTTGAGATCTGAAAACTGACGTCATACCACTCTGCTCCACCTAAGCACAAGAGGGCTTGCACGGCGTATCTCAAGGCTCCAGAGAATGGAAGCGATGTATGACAAGTACCTGTATCAAGGCATCCCAAAGCTAATCTTACATCAGCGATGCTCAGTACTAGGCAAAATTCTCACCCGAAACACCAACTACATGTAGGTATACTCAATGGCCATAAATATAGAAAGATTTTCAACTTAAGTAGATGGTATCAAACCCCATTATATACCTCTTATTACTCTTATAGATCGAGTATCGAGACAATCCGATAGAGCTATTATAGATGGGCTCAGAACTTTACGGCTCCCTTAACAGCCGTCAATAGTCATACGTCATAGCAAACTCTTACCGGGGTTCCAGCATCACATCGGTATAACTTCACTCCACTAATTCCATGGGTATTCGGCTCTGAATGGCCCCACAGTAGAACCCGATTTGAAAAGAATATCCATTAACACATACATCTGAATGATTACTTTCGCGTGCTTTTATTTGTGTACGGTATGACGTATATCTTTGCGCATTAGTAGCAAATTGCCATACTCATTATAATGGGTATTCCGAACGAGACTGCGACCCATATCTCTCTAGACGGGTATCCTACCTCCTGTGAAGCTTAATTGGAAAGGATGATATTTCCTACTTCAGTTTTTTGTGCGCATCATGACCCATGGAGGCGTCTCCGAGAGTGTCATTGTGTAGAATTCTCAACGAAATGGTGACGAGAATACCGTCGGGGAACCCCTAATATAAAAGGTCAGAGAATTGCCTCTTCTCTAAACCTACCTGTAATTCTATACCCGGCCTAATTTATCCTTAATGCGTGTCTACAAGCTCTACGTCGTGTGCTGCGGCCTCGTAGGTAGTCTCGTTACTGCTCTCCCTCAAACCCAAGGGACTAGAACATCGACAGCTTCATCAGATCCTCGAAAGGCCACTGGGACGCCGGGCTATATTCCTGATGGGAACCCTCCAGAGCCACATAACCCCTATCCCAATACCGGTAAACTTACAAAGCAGGAGCCCGAACCATATACTCCTGCTGGAGGTATCAACACTAACAACACCCCTCCTGTCTACCAGGCGATGTCCGATTTTGATTGGCAATCAATAAACTTGGCACTTAACCAGGAGTGGATCGAGTTAGACCTTTTCCAAGAAGGTCTACGTCGTTACTCAGCGGATGATTTTGAAAATGCTGGGTTGACAGCTGATGATCGGTTTCTCATCGAGTTTATGGCGGACCAAGAGATTGGGCACGCCACGCTGCTGAGTAATATCCTTGGGCCGAAAGCAGCAAAGCAGTGCAAATATCAGTACCCATTTACAAACGTTAGGGAGTTTGTCGATTTCTGTCAGAAGTTAACAAGGTTCGGAGAGAGTGGCGTTTATGGATTTATTGAGCACCTGGATTCGAGAGCCGCCGCACAGCTGTTGTTGCAGTCGATCACTACTGAGGCAAGACAACAAATGATTTTCCGCCAGGTATGGCTCTCCCCTATCTCATATGTTTACTTCCATATTCTAATACCCTAGAAAGTTCCAAGGTCTCTTTCCCATGCCTGTCTGGTTTGAAGTTGGCGTAACTCAATCCATGGCTTGGACTCTTCTTTCCCCATACATTAAATCTTGCCCCGCGGAAAACCCACACCTCGCCTGGCAGAACTTTCCAACTCTCTACATTACCAATAATCCTAATGGAACTGACCCCCACTTTGGTCCGGCAATCACCCACAACCGTACTGCCCTATCCTATCCTGGTCGGGAGGTAACTTTCCGCTACGACGAAACTGGTCAGACAACAGGCTACAACGACAGCTATATTACAAATTCAACTGCTAAGGGACCTGCAAAGTTTGCTATGTGGTCGAGTCAGTTGAATACAACTTACACGCCGCTGTATGATATTGGGTATGCCGGTAGTCGGACTGCGAAGGCGGTGCAACCAGGTGGGACACTGTTCAGTGATCTAAACGGGATCGTCAATGGAACTATGTTTGTGGCGCTTGTCGATGAAGATATTTACGTTACACCGCACAATTACAGCAAGGTCAATAAACATATTGTTGCTGGCCCAGCGCTGTACCAGGCTGGTTAAGCGTGTACGAGTGGAAGGTGGAAAGGGGGGTGATTGGAAAGATATTAATTTTTATTTTTATTCAATGTATACCTAGAGGGATTTACGATTATATGTTGATGAGATTGGAGTTTGAGATTTAGTTCCTGAAGGAGCATGTTGAGTATCATTGCGTAAACGCCTGTATACAGATAATAATCATGTCTCAATATATACACTCAAACTATGATCTAATGAACGAAAAAAGAAAACACGTGAACTGCCATCAGAAATCTTATGCACTGCCTATATCCTCTTAACCCCTAGTATCTTCATACCCACAATGTCAAGATTTTTACAGACTTGACAATGTCTAGCGAGTGATATGCTATGACGATATTAAACCTTTATCTGTTTTTATAGACCAATATAGTAAATTAATAAAGTAACCATAACCAACACCCATGAAGACCTGTAAAGAGGTGAGATCTGAGAGTTAGAAGGTGATACAGACAGCCTTTACCTCATTCACATATGCTTCTTCAAGAGTTACATTCCAGATAAGCAGTAAATACATGAATGACATAAAACTACAACGATACATAATATAAAGCATATAAGCCAGGCGATTAAAGTAAAATAAAGAAAAGTTTTTCCCAACATATTCGCAGCCCCCTTATATATAATACTATAACCAATAAAACCCAATCACAATATTAAAAATCTCTCTTTTTTTTTCTTTCTTCATCCCCTCGCAAGCAGCCAGGAAGACAAAGAAAAAGAAAAAGAAATAAATCAAACTCTACCAGAGACAGTGTAATACCAGTGTGAGTATGGGATTTTTAAACCAAAACCCAAGGTGGTAAATACCAATAAGAGAGGCCGTAAACAGGGAAGTAAAGGAGAGGAAAGGAAAGAATACTCACCTAGAAAAAGAAGAGAAAGAAAAAGAAGAAATAAACTGTTAGTTGCAACCTACTCTATCCCAAACCCCGATAACCGGTGTGGTGTAGGGCAGGGCTCGCCTATGTTGGAAGATTTAAACCCCAGTAACGAGACCAACCCTGACAGGGACCAAACACTCTTGCGAATGGCAGACTTTAAAGTGGGTCCCTTTTTGTCGGCGCCCTGACTACACCTGGGAGCATGCACCGGGGCTATGTGGGTGCCACCCAAGCAGTTTGTTGAATTGTACCGTAGTGTTCAAACGCTGGGAAAGCGCGATCGGAGGAGCGTAAGCTCAGGGAGGGAGGAAGGGTTGGTGAAGCGCGGAGAAAGCGCAGAATAAGAGAAAAGGAAATGAATCCTGATCCGTTGGTTGTTCCAATTGCGGTTGAGGGTGTAAGGAGGGAGGAGGGGAGCTGGTTATATACGAAAATTTGAAAGAAATTTCGCCGACAGTGGTGGGGGCTCCTAAATTATTTATAATGTGACTCAAGTATGAGATTCTGAAACGTTCCATCATAATCTCTCGTCCGTTCTATGTCTTTCTAAGGCCGCAAATTCTGGGTAGATTCAGAGAGAAAACTCCTACGAGTAATATGGATCCTTAGATAATCTAGAGAAGGGTAGAAGGAGAGGAAGAGTGATAAGGACGGGGGGAGTTGAGAGACGAGAGGGGGGGAAGGAAAAGGAAGAGGGAAATTGAGGAAATATATGCTGCGTGGTGGTTGTTTGCTGCATTTTTTCCACTCCTCAGTTGCTTTACACCAACTTGAAAGATTTTATTAATTTCTTCAAGACCGCAATTTGGTAACTTGAATGCCTGGTGAGAAGCTTGACTACATAGGCTTTTTGATGTTTTGTTTTCGTTGCTATTACTTTCTTACGTTGATTTCAGAGTGCTGGGGTATGATAATTCTATAATCGGAGGCTACATGTACTTACTAATATAAACAAAGCCTCCTACGAGTGATATTTGATGAACTAGAGATATACTACGTACTCGTACATCTCGTTATATAAAGTATGCTGATATACATCTACTCTACCAGGGGTATATACAGTAGAGGATTGATGGTAAACTTATTATAACCTTTCTTTACCGAAGAAATGGTTGGTGGTGATCTTAGGCTTTCCCCTTCAGGTAGTGGCCATCAAGGCGAGGAGGCAGAGTTTTTAGCTACATGTATCCCAGGAAATGTAGATGCAAATCCAAAAACACGGATTTTTTTTACAATGGGGAGTTTAACCGGTCTTCTGGAAATGTAATTAAACGCAGAAGCATGGACCGCGCGGCCGGAGTTCATTGTTCCTCATACGAGAATATTGGGGAGATATTCTCTGTCTCCTTTTTCGGTTATTCTTTCTTTGTAGATTCTTTGGCTCTTGCTGTACTTGTAAAATTCTTCACTACATGTACCTATATGCACAATGTATCTATATAACATTTTTCTCCTACTTAGACCAGATCTCTATGAAGATATTGCCTAAAGGATAACTCTTAGCCGACTCGTATCCTTGACATTCTCTCATTTATCTATACCATTCCACCACCAGCACCTCCTATGAGTACACTCCCCTCATTATGGCCCCATAATAGCACATGAAAGGATGTCCAGAGCAAGGCACCAAACCCTAGCCCTTACCGTTGGCCAGGTTCAAGGATGACACTGTGTTCTCGGTTAAATCTGGATGTCTTCACACCTGGTTCTCGGCAACACCAAGACATAGTCGGTCTGCACGCAAATTGCGACAATGACCCCGCAAAAAATAACAAAAACCGGGACCTCAATATTTACCCGGGCTGCATGCTTACGGCCTGCAATACGCGATGAGCACCTCCGTTATTCCCCGGTTATGAAGGTAGCAAGAGTTTTGGCCTGAAAAAAAAGATACTGGCTGATTTCTAAGGTACGTACACATAGAGTTCCAGAGCCTCCTTCTCGTCCGCTAAAAACAGATAGGAGGTACCAATGGGTGCCCAGTTCATCTCTGAAGTCACCAAGACTAGATAAGACTTTATACTGCTATCTCTACTATTCACTGCCTACTCAAGCTTATAAAGTGCGTCGGTGGCTTCTCAAGCACCACCGAGGCTTAGAGCACTAGCACTGAATCCAAGAGGAAATTTATCCTAAATACCTCTTGGTCCTTGGGCTGAGCCCTCTCGGTAGATTAATAACAACGGATCATCTCCTTATCCGACGTCTTTTTCCCCAGATCTCCCCGCATGTACTAGTTTTTCCTGGTATTCCCCGCCATCTATGCCCCACTCCACCTCCATTTCGGCTCAGTTATTGTTTTGGTTTTACCCCAGCGGACGTTTTTTTAGAGATGCGGTCGGAATTAAAACCAGGTCCAAATAATTCATATCAATTGACCTCATCTCCCTGTTGGCTTGTCCCGGTTAACTTCATAGAGCATGCAGGTGGATACGGGTATTTTCGCTCTATAAACCAGGAAGCCCAAGGGAAATTCGCGTCAACGATAGTCCGAGAGATCCTCCGAAGCCCAATCTACGAGCACCCTAACCTATACCGAGGGAAGGCCGAGAGAGAACGGACGGGTAAATTCGTAGCAGGTAGATGACGCGTGAGATGATGAGGATCAATGGCCATCTTCATCCTAGAGTGGAAATTCACGGCTGATTGTAAAATAATTTTATAGAATCTCTTCATATTGATTCTCCAGATTGTCTGTATATAAAGTGGCTTTCTCCTCCATCATGGACGGAGACTTCTTCAACTACTCTCCAGGGTTTCAATTCCAGTCACTGCAAATTCAATTTTACAGTGGTTAAGATGAAGGGTCTTCTAGGAATCAGTGCTCTTCTGAGCTTCTCGCTGACAGCCGCTGCGCAGTCCAACACGACAGTAGTGGCAAACTCAACTTATGCTGTCAACTTGAAGGTAACCACTAAATCTGGTACCAGGAATAAGACTGCTCCACTTCTACACGGGTTGTTCTTTGAAGATATTAATGTAAGCTACTCATATTTCTTCCTATAAACGTACCAGAGCCAGACTAACAAAGCAATTCAGCACTCTGGGGATGGTGGACTCTATGCTGAGTTAATTCGAAATCGGGCCTTCCAAGGTACACCCATCCAACATATCTTTAATCTTACACAAACTTACCTCTTCTCTAGGTTCCGATGTCGACTTTGGTAGAGTACCTAATCAGCGAGGTGCTAGGATCGTAGCTTCAGAGGCCGAAATTCCGTGGGCACCTACGCTCACCGGGTGGAAGCCAATTGGGGGTGCAATTCTCTCCCTCGATCTCCTAAACCCTTTGTCAGATGCTTTGCGCACAGTTATGCGTGTTGATATTCCACAAAATGCTGTTGGCGAAGTTGGATTCTACAATGAAGGATGGTGGGGAATGGATGTGAGGCCGTAAGTATACATGAGAGGCATAACATAACCCTGGATTCAAGCTTTGTCTAACGCTACAAAATAGGCAAAACTACAACGCCTCATTCTACATCAAGCCCAACGGCGCTCTTTATGCCAAGAATGTTACTGGTCTCAAGGCTTCGTTGCGCTCAGACCTTACAGACGATATCTGGGCGGAGAACACTATCACCTTCGATGGTGATCTTAGTATCCACAACTATACAAAGTTTGAAACCGTTCTTAAACCCACAAAATGGGCGCCCAATAGTAATAATACTTTCGCGATTACTTTCGATGCTGCAGAGGCAGCTGGCCAGGCTTTCTATTTCGACCTCGTTTCGTTGTTCCCACCAACTTACAAGGATAGGCCAAATGGTCTGAGGAAGGATCTAGCAGAACATTTACATAACCTGAAGCCCAAGTTCTTGAGGTTTCCCGGCGGAAACAACTTGGAGGGTTTGAGTATTGATACTCGATGGCAGTGGAAAAAGAATATCGGGCCTATTATTGACAGGCCCGGAAGACCCGCTGATTGGCGTTATTACAACACCGACGGCATGGGTTTCTTGGAATTCCTCGAGTGGTGTGAAGATCTTGAGATCGAGCCTCTTTTGACCGTCTATGCTGGTTATTCTTTGGACATTGCAGATGTTCACCCTGCCAACACAGTACCCCAAGAAGACCTTCATATCTACATTCAAGAAGCAATCGACCAAATCCAGTATGCAACTGGTAGTGTCGAAACCCCATGGGGTGCTCTGCGCGCCAAACACGGTCACCCAGAACCTTTCGTCATCAAGTAAGTCCAATCTAACAGTGTGCTTTTCGGAGAGCAGCGTTATTGACTGCGGTTTAGATATGTCGAGATTGGAAACGAAGACTGGTTCAGTGATTCTTACTACTGGCGTTACCCAATGTACTTGGAGGCTTTGCAAACTGCTTACCCTAACATCACGTAAGTATATAATATACAAGTACTATAAGAGCAACTTATACTAACGAGATTTAGTTACATCGCATCCCAGGCAACAGAGGCCTCTGTGGCCAACCGTAATACCACTAGTAAGTCCTAATAGTTCCTGGTTTTTTTTCTCTTTGCCTACGATTCTAAATGATCTTATAGTCGCTCCTGGTGGCATGTGGGATCTTCACCACTACGAGACTCCCCAGTTCTTCAAGGATAGGTTCAACTTTTTCGATAACTGGCAAAAGGTTACTGGATACGAAGGAGTCCAAATCTGTTAGTAGCCCTCCCAATTTTGAGAAATATCACCATCTAACCTTCTTACAGTCGTCGGAGAATACTCCGTTCTCTCTCGTGACCGCCCCGGTGGTGTCGATTGGGCCACTGGTGAAGGTCGTTTCGTGTACCCCACTATGGTCGCTGCTATTGGAGAAGCCATCTTCGCTTTGGCAATGGAGCGTAACCCAGATGTCGTTACTCTCAGCTCTTATGCTCCGTTGTTCCAGAACTTCAACTCATTCCAATGGACCCCCGACTTCATCGGATTCTCTGCAGATCCTAACCAGACCGTTTTGTCCACTTCCTATTATCAACAGCAAATGTTCTCTCACTACAAGGGTGCTGAAACATTGCCTATCATCAACACCAAGGGCGACTTCAACCCATTATGGTGGCATGCGTCTACTGAGGGAGACTCAGTCTACATCAAACTTGTGAACGCCGCCCAGACAGCCGTCCCACTGTCTCTCAATATCGATTTCCAGATCAAGAAAGTTAACGGCACTATTCTTCGTCATGATGATGAATATGGCTTTAACTTTATTGGAAACGCCACGGCTATCTCTCCTGTAAAGTTTGTTCTTCAGAACGGAAAGAATGCTACGATCTCCAAGGAGGGTGCGGGTTCAACTTTCAAGTGGAATGTTCCGTCTTTGTCGGTTACTGTTTTGGAGCTGAAATAAGCTTTGAATGATGCGGAAGAGGGGGATTTTTGTATATTTCAACAGGAGCGATAAATATTAGTATGTAAATGTAACTATGAACCTAAGCATTATAAAGAAAAGCGTGCACTCCTTTTTGTCTCAGAGACGACGTCTTGAAACAACACGGGTGATAGACAGATCTTAGAATCAAAGTCAAGTGGCGTCTCGATCGATAAACAGCCAAATGCAGAAATTTAACTGGAGATTCCTTAGATCTTGGATTCTGACGTCATAGATACATCATCTATTCCACCGTGATATTTATTCACATAAATGTAGTTATATAAGCTCCCCAAAATTGCAAAAGCACCAAATAATTCGCCTTCCCAAAAATACAAAAACAAGAAAAACCCAAAACCTAAACACCTTTTCCAGTGATTCATTTACAAAATTCCAAGTCATCATTAACATTCCAAAACCATCAACATGAGTAACTCAAACCAAGAAAACCCCTCACAACTCAGTGGACATCTCCAGTATGTCAAAGGTGCTGCATCTGTATGTTTTTTTCTTTCTTTTCTTTATTTCTCTCTCTCTTCAGGGGGCACAAACTCCCTAAATAAATCACACCCCAAAACTGACTGACTTGTAATCCCTCCTCCATAGGAAATGGTCGGTAATGTGACCAATTCGGCTCCCTGGCAACAGTCTGGACGCCAGGATAAAGAAGCCGCCGTAGCGGAGATGAGGGCAGCAAAGAAAGAGGGTGACCAGGCGATGAATTATGATTCGAGAAACCCGTCAACACTTAATGCGGAGGGTAAAGCACAGGGCATCGCTGGTGGGTTGACGGGGTGTGGAGGGATGCAGGAGAGGGGTGCAGAGAAGCAGCAGGTCGCGGACCAGAAGACATCAGAACAATGAGGCGTGTGTGTTGTAAAGGGGTGTGTGTTTGAGGGGGGGGAGGTTTCTTTTCATTATTCTTTGTGATGGGTGTTTTATTGCTATGTATGAGTATTAGTATAAGTATGGAACTAAAGTTGTTGGGAGATTTATTTAATACCTTCAAATGGTTGGGCTTTATTTTGTCCCTATTGCGATTCCCAGAATGCATTCCCTCTTTGAAGGTGGGGGGGGGGGGTTTATTTCTCCCGTATCTGTTGCTCAATTGCTAGGATATAATTCGTGGAAATCTCGCGACCGGGGTCTTTCTGGGGTGTGATCATTGATTGATACTTCGGACGATGTTCTTGTAGATGAGGCTTGTGAAGATGCTGTATCAACCGAGATCGTCTCCTGTCGCCATTTTGAAACTATTGAAACCCCCTATGTAAGTGCAAGTTCTTTTTGAAACCATGCTGTCTCAAAAATGAGAGGAAAAAAAGAATTCATTTTCTTCTTACCTTCGACAATTGGCGACTCGTCGCTTTCGTAGTTATCGTCAGGGGGTGGAGTGCCAGGTCGCTGGGCTTCCAAGTCTTTTACTTTCTCGTTCTCCGTATCACCCCCGGAAACATCTGAGCCGTAGCTGCCCTTCTCACGCCATGACTTTATCCAAAAGTACAGCATGAACCCAGTCCCGATGAAAAAAGACGTGATAAGGAGTGATGCGATAACAACAGTTGCAACGAAAGATTTGTTGTCGGAAGGGTGGCCAACGACCCAATCGGAAATTTCTGGTGTAGATGTAGACATTATTTGGTGGTTTGTAGTAAGGTACTTGATGACTTGATGACTTGTTTGCTGTATAGTTGGAGAGAAAGAGAAGAAAAAAGCTACCAACAAGGGGAAGTTATAAAGAACTTATTCCTCTTCACCTTTTGGCGCCCGTGCTTTCTATTTCAATACAAAGACATCAATGAAGCAGCTACGATTCAGGTCAAAACAGTAGCGCGAATATTCTTAGTTTAGTGAACTGGGCCCCCAAAGCCCGTCGTAGACGTTGCCTGGCGACCCAAAACATGCTGAACCGTCCATTGCCCGCGCGTTTCAGGGCGCACGAACTGTCAACGGGTTTCGGGTTTCGGGTGGCTCGCAGCTAAACATAGTAAATCTCCGAGCAGCCAATTGCATGCAACACATCATCCATTGAGGCTCAAGCGTTACGTGCGTACCCGCGATAATTGATCGCCCCCCCCCCCTATTTTAACCTGGAGGAATAGGCAAACCAGATTTTGCCGGCCGCCCGTTGTTGCAAGATCTTCTATGGCGAGCTGCAACCTGTAAGAGCCCGCGTTTGGTTCCTGAGGCGCTTAAGAACCTGGTAACAAAAAAATAAGTTTTTCTATACACGGGAATGGCCTCCATTGCTGCCGTCAAAATAGAAGCCCTTTCCGGAAGGGGTACGTACAGGGAGGATAGATTCGTCCGTGTAGTCAATTTTAGGGCACCGCCTTTCCTCTGGATATAGATGCCCCAAGCGCTCAAGACAAAGAAAACAACCCCCTAGCTAGTGTATTCGATCTAAATTCCACAGGGTTAGGGTTTTATTTATCTAAGAATTTGTAACCCGTATAAACTATGTCACCAAAGAAGTGAGAGAGGATACATCTATGGGCAAACCACCCCAACCTAGGGTTAGGGGTTTTAAAACATTCCTTGGTTGGAGGACAGGAACCCACACCACTTCTTAGTTACTCTTAAGAGCACAATTATCAACCCTTCAACCTGTGAGCATCAGAAAACACTGCTAAAAGCTATACTTTCGGATTCACCCCCCCGCAAAATGAGAAGCCCCACGCGGGGGTCGAACCCGCAACCTTGAGATTAAGAGTCTCACGCTCTACCGATTGAGCTAGCGAGGCTTACGAATTTGGAGCTAACTTCTATTATAAATTTTTTTTACTACACACATCGCTCGACTAAACAGTTATTTACGGCTCGGAATCTATAACCACAGCTGATGGCATTGTTTTTAGTAATTCAAGTAGCTTTCCCCCCCCTGACGAACTGCTGCTCGGTTTTTCCTGTACACTGTCAAGGTTCATTGACATATCAGTAATCATCAATACTACGCGCATGGCATGCATGACAATGATACAGCAGCTGTTTCATAGCTTCTTTGTCGAAAAGTGAATGATACATAAATAACGTGAAAAATAATGTAGAATCTTAGAGTATGCTCATAATTATTCAGAAAAACTGCCCCCTTTATTCTCCTTTGCACGTGGTTTGACACAGTAGAACCTTCACAATTTTTACTTGGCCGGTTAATTTACGACGGCCTTATCCTCTGCTAAATAAAGAAGACTTCCTTGCCACCATTCTTCACCAGCCTAGAAGGACCGATCCCAATAGCTTCAGTGATTTAGTTCTTAAACCGTTTATCCCCACTACTTATAATGGCCTTCCAGTTGAACATGAAAAAAAGAACAAATCTCATCATCAAATCCCACCTACTATATATACACGTTCTAATGACCCTCTTATGATTTTTCTCCTAATCCCCGTCCCATATTTTTATATAATTTGCCGATTCCCGAGTGTCTCAGATCATCCCCCCATGTCGCGTCGTCGTAATCGTCATCGGAAACGTCATGCCCAGTCTTCCCTAGTAAAAAGACACCAGAAGCCAAACTCACCACCTTTTCAGAAATCCTATTACCACAACTCTAGAAATATCTCCGAGCTCATCGAACTCATCAGGGACAATATCCTTACACTACAAAGGGGATCACGGCTCTTGCGTGTTGCGACGCCGGAGCCGAAAATCACCGTAACACTACCAAGGATCGATGAAGATGGAGAAATAGAAGTCATCCTAGACCTATCGAATTTCTCATCGAAAGCTACGAAACAGGTTACCCCATGTGTTTTTTTACCTCATAGAAATTGCGTTTTCACGAGCAAGTTTCCTGTGTGTGAGAAGGAGGAGAAGAAGGACTCGAGATTACTTCTGAGTTGCCGTGAGGGGATGGATTGGGAACACACTTGTTCACATGCTTTTTGTGGCGCAGATTATCGATTACCACGATTGCATGAGCAGATCACCCCCTGTGATGTAGATTCACAACTTGTGGATAGTGAAGATCGGCAGATAGAATGTTCCCCAATATCTGATAAGATGGATTTATCAGATGAGAGCTGAGAAATACAACTAGGCTTTTGTATCGTGTCACTTGAGTTTCGTACTGTCTTCCCTCATCCTGGATCTCTGACCTCAATCTATTCATATATACTACTTTGAGATGATTATTCAGATGCCATGTATAGCCTATATTGTCTGAATTTTGTGTAGCAAACCCCTTTGGCATGAAGGTGGCCCGAACGAAAATGTTTAAAGCTTATAGAATAATGTAATTCTATAGAGCATCTCTAATAAAGACTACCAAGAGATTAATTCTAGGTGGCATATATACCGACACATATTTCTCTACCATTCTAACACCTTAACACTTCGCCTCCCCCTAATCAAATAGTGTAAACATTAATATTAAGCCCTCTGTGATTCAAAAGACCTCGCGATCATTGCCTTCCTTCTCTTGATCATTTCCATTTCTCCATTTACCTCACCCTCATCACTCAAATAATCCTCTTCAACGCCTCCAAGGGACTCTATAGGCCCTTTAACCATCCCAGAACTGACCAAACTACACCCATCCTCGTCTTCCAGCCCACGGTAATAAACACTCTCCAAATTACCTGGATCCGGATTAAAACGACCTTCCGACTCGTGATACTGCTGCAAGAAACACCCCAACTTTGCCGAAAACCCCTTCTCCGTATCCAGAGCAGTACGCAGCTGCGCATTCTCCGCGAGCAAGGCAGCATATGCACCTTTCAATCTCTGCAGTTCCTCTGGAACAGAGCTTTGAACGACCACGAACTTCCCTCCTCCGTGAGGCTTAGAGCTATTCCGCAGGGAGGTGTTTGACCCCTTACTGGCAGCCCCCGGTACTGACTGGAGCGACGATACCGATAAAGCCCTAGCAGGGTGTAGTAGTTGGTACCCATTGCTGCTTGTGGTTTGGGGGGCAGAGCTAGAGAAGAGGTTGTTGAAGCGGTTGTGGGATCTTTTCCCCGCCGTCTGGTGGTGGTGGTGGTGGGGTTCTGCGGCTGGTGAGGCGATGACTTTCTCGAGTTTGATGCGGGCAACTGCTGAGCGCTGGGACATGTCGATACGGGAACACTGTCGGCGTGGTGTATGCAGCAAGAGCGGCGGGGGCGGTGGAAAAGGAGGTATCAGCTGCAATGAAGGGAAACTGTTGGATCTACGACGAACAGATGGAGCAGGCTGTGAGAGGCTATTCTCGGGGAGTTGGAGGAATCTCCCGGTGCGTTTGTATTTGCTGGATCTTTTTTTGGTGTCTTCTGGTGAAGCAGCCATTCTATAGGCTTATTGCAGGTATTATAATCCTCAGGTGATGGCCTATATGTGTGGTATTATGGAATAGAATATATTAAAAGGTCGCTGATCATGCCCAGATCAAAGATTCTTGGACAGCTCTTGATTTTTATGAATCATTGGTAGGAACTGAGCCATTTTTGACGGGGTTTTCTATGGTGAGGTTCACGACTAAGGGGGCTTGGGATACATAAAAGGATTTTTTACATTGATATAGCACGCATGCAATGAATATGAGATCTGTAAATTATACCGAGAGAATCTAAAAAATCCTATGGATTTAAATTTACTATATATGTACCTAACTAAATGATAAAAAATAAAAATAAAAAGCCAACAGTTTGTCGAGTGATAATCGATGACTAAATATCATATTCGTATATATATTATAATGTTTGGACATTTGTCTCTGCCTAAATCCTTTGTTTACTTCAATATAGAAGTAGTTGGATAGATATTATATATAGTAAAATAAGCGCAAGTACTGTGATGTAGTGCCAACTCGACGGCCAATAGACGCGAAGTATATCGGAGTAATTTGCTACATGTAGGTGAATGAATTAATCATAAATACATGAAATCCTAAGGCTAAGGTATGTATCCAGTGATTAGTTAAGTCGATAGATAGCTCTTTTCTCCTCTTTCCTGTGCTCGCTAATCTGTATCATTGTTGATAGTCTATAGTTATCGGTGATTGACAAAGTTTACGGTTATCAGGTCGATGGAGATTGATATTGTATGCTAGAGTCTAAACCGAGTCCCAAGTTAAGCTTAATTTCATTTAAAGAACGAAGAAAATGTTGAAAGACAAGCACTACACTCGTTCCCTTAGGGCTCCCTGTATTATTCACTGCACTCATTTTCATTTACTCTGTCATCCCTCAAAAGTTGTAGCAGTTTATCAATTATAGTCTTAATAACTAGCTACATAGGCCTATAGAGAATAGTACCATAGACTTGATATGTCTAATCATTACTAGGGCCGAACCGATTCCTCTCTCTAATAATACCCATCAAATTAGTCAGTTTAAGGTACCCTAGAACCTGGCTTCTGAATTTCTCGAGGGGATATATTTTTAGATCATTTTCAAACTTTGATCTAACATCTTTGTGAAACTAGAGTTTTCAGAAACAAATTAGATAAGTATCAAATGCTGTGGGCCAACTGATAACTTGATAGTGGATTTGACTAGCCCTGCCAAAAAAATCACGTGAAGCAAGGATTTAGCCCGGGGTACAAATCTAAAGGACTATAAAAATCATCTGAATCATTTACTAAAGCTGTGCTACTACAGAATTACCGCGGTCCCACTCGGCTCGGATCGAACCCTCAATCTAGGCCTGGGTTGCACGAGAACGTTGAAGGCTGCGGCAAGCGAGAGAGGGCCATCACAGGGCGGTGTGCGGTCCGTGGATTTGCGCGTTATATGCCCACTCGAGCCTAGACTTTTGCACAATGCTTGAAACAACGGCTGTACCAAACAATCCATGTCTTTAAATATTCGCCTCACCGAAACACACACACCATCCATCTCATTTCATTTCATAACCCCCGCATCCGATCGAACTTTATAACATGCAGCCCCCACTACACCCTTCTTAAGGCTCCAGGGGGGAGCTCGAGGCGCTTATCAGTCAGTGCCCCAAACCCCCAACCAATCTTTCCGTGTCGATCTCCGCATGAACTCAAAGTCATATGACCTGAGGTGTGGTCGCACCCGCAAGTAACTGGTGGAGCTGAGTGAGTGAGGGAAAAAAAAAAGAGGTTCATTTAAAATAAAAGAGCAATTTGACGTTCTGTATCGACTTTCCTTATTTGGTAAAGGAAAAAAGTACGGGTAAACACCTACGGATTCAGTTAAACAATGTCTATACCAGACTTTAAACAAGCGAGCAAGAGAGCCGAAGTAAACTAGCTAGTAGGCATTTTTCTTTTACATACCGCCGATATTCCCGAGCGCCTCGCGCTTTGATGACACTTTAATTTTTGATACTGCACATTGAGGGATCGATGCCTGTAACTGCAGCTGCACCCGCGTTCTTGTTTACAATGCTTGGCTGCGTGACTTGAGGTGCTAGAGAGGATGGGGTAGGTACCAGTGAGAGGTTATTTTAACTGCTGTGGCTGGTGGTCACTCTCCTCTGTCACGGTCTTGGCTGTCCGTTTATGTTTACTTGAGACATTGGGTAAGGAGCCGGGAGCCGTGGGTGCCTCTGATGTAGGTGTAGAATGTAGTACAAAGGGGCTAGCTAAATGATAAGTAGGCTATCGCTTAGGGTCTCCTAGCTCTCAAAATTTGGATCATTGACACTTATGCACCACCCACTCCATAGAAGAGCACTCGGTATTGTACTTAAATAGCCTGTAGGTATAATGAATCAATTAATCATAAGTACATGGAGCCTGTAGGTATAACGGGCGTGATAAAAATCGGGTATACACTAGAGTCACTACTATACATATCAAATACCCATAAACCCTTGCCAAAAGGTGTTGAACTCTAATGAGACAACCTCAAAGCATCAACATACCTACTTAGGTCAATCCCATCCTCTAGCAGATCAAGGGAATAAGATACCTGGGTGGTGACAACAAGAGTGAAAAGATCACAACCATAGGACTAGACTCCCAGCTCACTGAGCCACCTATCAGTGTTTCAAGATATTTTATCGCACATTACTAAATTCATTGGTTTCGTTACATTCCCCGTATAAATATATATATATAAAACCCCGTAACCCTCCAAATATCCTCTTTCACACACACACACACAGCTCTTAATCCCTTAGTAAACATAAAACGTTACATTCTCATTCTCCTCCTGCCGCATCTTCTCATTCTGCTTCTTGAGGATACCGCGCATAACCCACGCACACGCAATAGACCCTACCGCGAACGCAGCATTCGAAGCGTTTGCCGTGAGATAACGCGGCCCATCCGACTTTGGCCACAGATAGGCAGTATAGATGTAAGAAGAGTTCGCTAGGACATTAACGATCGAGAGCGCGACTGCCTTCTTCTCAGTAGTTTGTGAGAGAGTCGCAGAAACCCATCCAAGGATCACGCCATTGACGGCATATGCGCCAGATGCGAAGAGGAAGCAGGCAATATAACGAACAGCGGTGTTTAGCGTAGCCGCCGAGATTACAAACCCCACAAGCGCAGCACCCATAGAAAGTGTGATATGCCAGGTCCGCTCATTGTATCGTCCGGAGGTGTAGCCGACTAGGATGCCAAAGGCGCCTGAAACAAGGTATGGGGGACACGTGAGGACGAGAGTGATGGTCCTGTTGAAACCAAGGGTTTCGACCACGGTGGGAAAGAAGTTGTTGAAGGAGCAGGCTGACAGGTGCATGTTCTGCATTAGGCAGAAAAGCCAGGTGCGGTAGTCCCCTGCTGCCTGCTTTAGGCCGTCAAGAGTGCTGGACTCCTTGTCGTCTGACCCGACAGTATCCTGCTTGATGCGTTCGTGGGCGAGAGTGCGCTCCTCTTGTGTCAACCAACGGGTGGTGAGAGGGCGGTCAGGGAGCAATACAAGTCCAAATAATGCGGTTACGATGGTGAGTCCTCCTTCGATTACAAACAGCCTGTCGTATTGTTAGAGGATTTTCAGTAAGTATGAGGTTTGGGTCTTTTTTTTTTACTCACCATCTCCATCCAGCAAGGCCCCTTACTCCATCAAGGCCGTCAAAGACACCTGCGGCAATAAGACCTGAAAACGAAGTTGCCAAAATATTCCCAGAGTACAAGATAGAGAGGCGGGTAGCTATCTCCTTTCTAGTATAGAAGGAAGCCAAAAGATACAGAGCTCCTGGATAATATGGAGCTTCTGCAACCCCCAAGAAAAACCGGGCAAGCACGAGGCCAGTATAATTATGCACCAATGCAGTACAACCAGAGATAACAGCCCATACCATCATACAAACAGACATGTAGATAGAAGGGCGTGTCCGAGTGATGAACATGTTTGAAGGGATCTGCATGAGGAGGTAACTATTTACCTTCTTTAGTACAGACCCTGATATTATTCGCACATACGGGAAAGTTATTTTTCATACCCAACAAACAGAATAGAGATAGCGGTATTGTATTGATTGCCCACAAGGCCGAGATCTTCCTCAAGGTTATTCAAACGTGCTTGGGTAATTGCATTCCGGTCCAAGTAGTTCAAGAAGTACATGACCCAGAGAATTGGCTAGTTCAGGGTCAGAAAAAAAGAAGGCAATTAATACACTCCAAGAGATTCGAAAAGCTTACCATAATCCGCCGATCCAATTTCTTTACAAGCTCGATCTCAGCAGGATCACTTTTCGCGACAGCACCTATCACAACAAACAACAAATTAGACCCTACCACCAACCAGCCAACCAAATACACGGTTGTCGGGTTGATAGATGAGATAAATACCTGAGTAGTCTCCTTTTGCCGGCTTCATCACCATCTCCACATTTTCAATGCTTGGCTTCCTAGTAGCCTTCTCGTCTAACGATACACGCGACATTTCTGCGTGTTGAAACTTGATATTGGCTGGTTGAGCGACTAATTAATTTGAAAAGAAGGAGGGGAGAAGAAAGTTATTAAACAGCTGCAGTGGTTCACGACTCTGACCTGATCTGTTGAAGATGAGTGCTTCTCCAGATGATGAACAGGAATGCCTAGACGGTCCTCCTTATATCTACACCTGCTAGCTACTATAGAGCTCTTGGTCTCAACTCCTAGACTGCTATGGTCTACATTTTTTATTATTATGGGGTTATGTGGAGGTGGCGTCTGAGAAAGTCGACAGTGCACGGTACTCTGACAGAAACGCGGGGATAGTGGGGAAGAACGTTCACCCGTCACACCGCTCCTGTGCAGAGTTATATCTCTGCTATGTAGCCTGCACGGCGGGGGGTTAATTGTCTTCACTTCTTTTTTTTTCTAGAAGAGGGTGTGTTGACTCCCCTTTGCGTGGCGAGGCTCCTGGCTAAACGTTTGACCGCCCCTCCAAAAAAGAAATTAAACAAACTGTTGTCAAAAACTTCGAAGGGAGTATCTTTTTACCCCTCCTCTTTCTAAGCAAATTCAAACATCAAACCAAACAAATATCATGTCCACAGAAGAAAAGACAAAGCATATTGTAGATTTTCTACTACCACTACTACAACAGCATTCACCGGCGGTATCATCGTCGTCGTCTCCCTTCGTAATTGGTCTGAGCGGGCCCCAAGGCTGCGGGAAATCAACATTAGTACGCCATCTCGCAACAGTACTTTCCAGCGCCCCATACAACTATCGAACAGCACAACTCTCTCTTGACGATCTCTATCTCACCCATAAAGACCAAACGGCTCTATCCGCCCGCTATCCGGATAACCGTCTGTTACGCAAACGGGGCCAGCCCGGAACGCACGATCTCGACCTTGCCCAGAAGACCTTCAGCCAGTTCAAGGGAGACGGCAACTCGCTATCGCCAGGGTCTGCAATACGTATCCCGTTTTATGATAAGAGCCAACATAGCGGCCAGGGTGATCGTGCCCCCGAAGAGCAATGGGTTACAATCGAGGGCCCGGTGGATGTGGTGATATTCGAGGGTTGGTGTGTGGGGTTTCAGGCACATGCCGATGACGAGTTGGAAAGTATCTATCAGGCGAAGTTGAGTAATTACGGTACTGCAGTTACTGTTGAAGATCCGAGGTTTCCGGTGTCTACGCTTGAGAAACACTCGTTGTCTCATATTCAGTATATGAACAGCCGGCTCAGAGAATATAACGCCGCCTTCATGGGACCAACTCATTTCAATGCTCTTGTATTTATGGATGTTGAGAGCGTTTTTCATGTCTATAAGTGGAGACTAGAGCAGGAAGAAAATTTGAAGAAGGTGTCGGGGGGAGCTGGGATGACAGATGAAGAAGTTATAAACTTTGGTAAGGCTTTCTTCTCTAATGCGATGACTGCCCCCGTACTAAAAGTAAATAGTGAAGGGGTATATGCCGGGCTATGAACTCTACTTGGGTAAATTAAGGGAGGGGTTTTTCAACGAGCCTGGAAAGCAGCTTCAACTACTCCTAGGTGGGAACCGTGAGATAGTTTCTAAGAGAGTATTGTAATTACGGTCTTTTGTTCACTTAGAGATTTCTGTGTCATGGAAGCTAGTGAACATCCCATGAGATTATAAAAAGTAGAATGAAGTAAATGAAGTCCAATAGATTGATCAGTCGACAGGTTCTATAAAGTCAGGTGTAGTCAGGATAGCCCTAGCCCTGATCTCTAAATAATCAATTGTGACATCCTATAGAAACCCTTGTTAATCCCCACAGTAGTCCAAATATATAATCCTATATATGCGCGTTGGGTAACGTATGTACATACAACACCCGGATGTGTTGCAGTATCACCCGTAGATGACATTTAGATATATCAGTCGCCTAAAAATACCATTTTGATAGGTCAAGTCGGCTGCGTGGTTTTTCTTGTTCGGTTCAAGCCTTTCGGTAATTTTATCGCGTGAGTGATGTATGCAGATCGAACCGGGGTTAAGGGTCCAGATGCGATCTCCCCTCCCCCGGGTTGCGGTTGATCGTTCTACCGCGTACCAGGGCAACCCCCGGTTAATCGATGGACCAGTACGGGTAGCTAATGGAAGTAAGTACTTTGGTATAGAGGAATTCGAGTGATTAGATATATATATATGAATAACATATCACCCGTTCTTCCGATATCCCTAACTCGAAGCACATCACCTGAATCATCAACTGAGTCGTCCTATAGTACGTAACAAAACAATCACAATGATCTCCAAAAGACCTTCTGAATCCCCCATTTACAAGATCGCCTCTATTCCCGCAGATGGGATTGGCCCAGAGGTTGTTCATGCAGCTGTAGAGGTCTTGAATGTCCTCACGAAAACATTGGGGACTTTTGAGTTGGATATCGAAGAATTCGACTGGAGCAGCGAGACCTACAAGAAGACTGGGAAATATGTTCCAGAAAACCACCTCGAGATTTTGAAAACTTTTGATGCAATCCTATTTGGGGCTGTTGGAGCACCTGGTATGTTGAACTTACCGTAATTACAATTTTTGATAGAACCCAAAGTAACCTTAGAAAAAAAACAGATGTACCAGACCACATTTCCCTCTGGGGTCTACGTCTCGCCATCTGCCAGCCACTCCAGCAATACGCAAATGTCCGACCTACACGAGTCCTCCGAGGGACAAAGTCCCCACTACGCAACTGCCAGGTCGGCGATCTAGACTGGGTCATTGTCCGCGAAAACTCCGAAGGCGAGTACGCCGGACACGGCGGTCGATCACACCAAGGGAAGCCGTGGGAAACCGCCACGGAGGTCTCCATCTTTACCCGTCACGGCGTAGAGAGATTGATGAGATTTGCATTCGAAACCGCCAGCAACAGACCGCGCAAGTTCCTCACGGTCGTTACCAAGAGCAATGCCCAACGCAACGGAATGGTGCTTTGGGACGAGGTTGCAGCTAATGTTGCGAAAGATTTCCCTGATGTCACTTGGGATAAGATGCTGGTTGATGCGATGACTACACGAATGGTCCTAAACCCGAAGAGTCTCGATACTATCGTGGCGACAAATTTGCATGCGGATATCCTTTCTGATCTTGCGGCTGCCCTTGCTGGGTCTATTGGGATTGCCCCAACGAGTAATCTTGACCCTACGAGGGAGAACCCATCCATGTTTGAGCCTATTCATGGCTCTGCATTCGATATCACCGGAAAGGGGGTTGCAAATCCTGTTGCTACTTTCTGGACAGCTTGTGAGATGTTGGAGTGGTTGGGTGAGAAGGAGGCTGCTGCGCTCCTTATGGAGGCTGTTGAGAATGTCTGTGGGCGTGGTGTCATGACTCGGGACCTGGGTGGGTCTGCGAATACTGTGGAGGTAACAGATGCGGTATGTCGGGAGGTTGAGGCACTTGGGGCTGGTGGGAAGGTGAAGAAATCCGGTTGATTGGGGGCTATATATGTTTATAGGGCTTTTCTTATGTAGTTAGGATCAGTGTTTATATAGGATAGAATTATACAGAAATGCAATTGTTATATACAGTGTGGATAGTACCTGTAATGCCTCAGTCTCGATACTGAAAACAGTAAGGGTTGAGATATAATAAATCGACATTTAAGACCATAACGAGTTAATGCATGTAATACGCAGCACAGTACGTAACATCGTGATTAGAAAGTGACAGTACCAATACCCGGGAGAGAGAGCCGGAGAACCTCACCTCTTCCCCATCACCATCCACTGTATGTAGGGACTGCTGCCCACGCCCGAGAGACTCAGGTCGACTCGTCACCATGAATCCTCCCCATGAGCCCTGCGGTACGCCTACTCATGCCTCAGAGAAATCCCCTTCGGTCAATGGCCTTGACCGGCCCAGGAACCCCAAGAACTCAGGCTCTGACGCTTTTCACCAGCTTACGCACGAGGTCGGGACACTGACATCTGCCAACGATGGCTCTACTACCTTCACCGGGAGCTCTAGTGGTATCTACTTCTTCAAGAAGATCTCTCAGGTGGTCGCGTCTGCTGCCGCTGAGCGTCCAATGGAAATAGGTTTTATACCTGTCGAAGAGGACCATACATCTAGTCAGGGCCCGACCCAGATACACCAACTACTTCTCGACAAGGACACTCTCCCTCCTCGACCCGAGGGGTATGAGCTTGTCCAGTCCTACTTCCGGATATGGCACCCCTTGCTGCCATTCTTGCAAGGTGATATAGTCCTAGCTGATCTGGATGCGGCCTATCGCGGAGATCCTCTTGGGATCAGTCAGTCTGTAATCCTTCGCGCGGTTATATCAATTGTTGCACTCCACCGAGCAAATCAGCATTCACCAGGTGGATCAGGGGAAACAACAACATCTACACTCGCATCGGCAACATTTAGCTCACCCGGGCATGCACTGTCGTTCCAACAGTATCTTCTATGCAACAACTCGCTCCGGTCGCTTCAAGCGCTCTTGGCTGTGCAGTTCTACCTTGTTTACACTATGAGCCAGCGCGCGGCGGTAAGGCTTGGTGGATCAATCATCAGGATGGCCCAAGACATGGGTCTTCATCGATGCCCATATAAATACCCAAGGCTAAGCCTGCATGAAGTGGACATAAGAAAGCGTGTTTTCTGGTCTATATACATACTGGACAGACATACCTCGCAGGGGCTTGGTCTTCCACTGGGTATTCGTGACGATGACATTGATGTTTGCTTGCCTGGGCTTGGATCTGAAGTCCATACGCGAGACGAAGAAGCTCACCCTGAAATTGAGGTCGACGATTCCCGTCTAGCACGGTTCATAGCTATCACGGAGCACTCACGACTGACGGGGAGGATCCTTGAATTATTCAACAAAGCGGTGGTATCCAGGACTGTTGAGTCGGATCGCATCATGCGGTTGAATGCGGAGCTAGGCGCATGGTGGAATGCAGCAAGCGATTATGCTTCCAGTGAAGAGCTGGAGAGGACACCTCAGGCTGAGACCATATCGCAATCATTTCATCGGGTGTTGCTGTTTATCTTATATCACCAGTCGATTATTCTTATTAACCGACCAGCTCTCTCGCTGGAGCCGGACCGCCCCGAGTACTCTGCGGCTTTACAGACGTGTATAGGCTCCGCTAAGGCGACTCTTGCAAAGTTGAGTCGCTATTTACACTCCAGCCCTACGCCTGTGGACGGGTGGCAAACCCACGGATGGCCATTGATAATGTGGCCAGGGTTTGTCTCCGCGACATGGACGGCGGGGATGACTCTTTTGTATGCTTCTTGGTGTGATAACTATAGCATAGATCAGGGCATAAGGTAAAATAAACATCTATTACTAATGGCATACTACCTTGGGTTAATATCTTGACATAGGGATCTAGAAATATGCGTTCAGGTTTTGAGTATTCTCTCTAGAAATTGGAAGTCTGCAAAGGCTTGTTCGCTGGCAATATCATCTTTGAGGGACATTCTAAATTCCCGAAAGTCAAGAATATCTAGGAAAAGGAAGGCTCCCAGCGCTTTGCTTTCTAGTAGAGAGGGACCGCTTCTGAGGAACCGCGACCAAAATTTATCAACCTCACCTTCAGTGAATGGGATAGGTACCGGTTACACGGGTGCAGAATCTTCACCAGGGGCTAAGGCCCCCAGTAATGTAGGCCAAGAGATCTCAACCGTTCCTCTGGGTCAAGGGGCAGTATTTCATGGGCCTTATGTTGGTTCGCCGTTTTCTAGCGGGGCCAATGAACAGCCATCTCAGCAACCACCCAAGGAAGCGCAAAATATGCCTATTCCACTACTTGTAAATCATAATGAGGGTTTTGACAATTTCAAATATGGAAACTTTAATACTCCTAGTCGGGCTGCAGAAGAGGATTCCCCTCTGTTAGATTCTGTCCTGGTTTTTGGTCAAGAAGGTTTGGGGCTTTTGTATGATATGGGAGGGATGTTATGGCAGGACGAATTTTGAGGTAGTGCACTTGGGATTAGGGATGAATGAGATCTTTCAGCAGTCAACTGTTCGCAGATAGGGTAGCAGAAAAGGATGCTACTAGGAATTTTCTTTTTTTAAAAAAATACTCGCCGAATATTAACTACAACTAGAGAAACATCAACTACCAGAATAACTGTCGGTCGACCAAGGTGTCACTTGTCTCGTTAGATTGAGTTGAAGCCTGCTCTTCCATAACCACAAGCGAGTCGCTGGGATTGGGCTCTGCAAACATTTGACCACCGCGTTCTTCCATATTGTCTCCCCAACCACCAGTCACTGCTGCCTGTCCGCTGTGGGGAGTCGCATCTTCAAACCGGTACCTATCGCTTTCTAAGGGAACTGGAGGCAAACGCAGGAGTGAGTTTGGACCGTAGGAATTGGCTACTACAATAGCTTCCGACGGAGAGTGTGCTTCGTGATGACGGTTCTGTATGACCTCCGTCAGGCCACCACCTAACTGTGTATCGAGTCCCCAAAACCCACCACCACCCTCTCTTATAGTACCACCAATGTGGACCGGAAGCCTCTCCTCCTGCTCCGAGCGATCCATCTCCACCTGCCCATCCCGATGAGTTTGAGTAGAAGTGAGGGAGTCAGTCTGTCCCTGTTGGGCCACCACAGATACTCCAAACGATTCTTCAGGACCATGTTCTTCCCGTACACTACCACCACTCTCTGACACTGCCCTCTTCCACCCCCAGACTGTACTCCAATCGACCAACGGAAGATCTTCCCATGTCGATACTCGCTTTATCCGCTGCTGAGCTGTGTTCTGCTGCTCGATGGCAAGTCTTCGTGGGATCAATGTGCCGGGTGGTGGTAGCCAACCTTTTCCTTCGAGAAGTAAAAGACACTCTAGAAGAGCATTCTCGGTGTCCCCGAGTCGGCTTTCGAGGCTTTCGAGGTAGCCGCGTGGTGGGCCTCTAACCGTAGGAAAAAAGTTAGTCCGCTGGGGAACGCGCTGGTATTTATGCCCTCTGGTGGTACCTTTTTCGGCTTTCTGAGTAGGTGCATTTTCCAGATTCCTTGGTACATGGTAGGCATGGACTATAATAAGATAGTTAGTACTATAAGGGCTTTTCTTCTTTTTTGTCCGTGCTTACCTTTCTCCGTTACACTATTTCCGGTAAGTTGGAAAAATAAAGAAAAAAAGATTAGTTATTTGTAGTATTGAGATTTTTGTTTTATTTCATTTGGTATTTCTTTCTAGGTTGTGTATGAAAGATTTTGTATTTTATATATCATTTATTTTCATACCTTTCGTTTCCTCTCACGACACTGAATACAAGCCTGCGACAAGCGAGTACTTGCTGGCTGCTTTCTTTAAACCGGGAGGGCAGGGAGGGAAGAGATACGTTAGTAAATGATTTTCTCCACTTTTTTTTATTTTTTTATTTTCTCATTCTTGTTTTTTTTCTTGTTTTTTTTTTGCATATGAAAAAAAGGGACTAGAATGAGTGCACAAACTTCTGCATCTCTACCGGCGGTAGTGGTAGTGGTAGTGGGGGCTGGGATGTAGACATCCTATTTTGTATTCGTTCTGGCGGATAAACGTTCTGTACAGATTAGGACCGGGGGTGAGGGGAGCGCAAGTGTCCCATTTTTACAGTGGGAACTACGGTAAAAGGTTCAACCGTAGCCAAGCCTACACAGACTCATGAAAACTCACTCGATGATCTTTTTTATTTTTTTTGCGGGGTAAGGTGTGGGCTCTGAACAAAGTTTACCGAAAAACACCTCGTGCAGCGGCTATTACAGGTGGGGGGGGACTATGTATCTGTCTATAGGGCATTCTTTATTGTACCCCCCAAGATTCACGATTATGTATACTGTCACGATATACCTTAACGGGCTAGAGGGGGGTTCACATTACCTGAGGGCTTCTTTTGGACTAGCGCTGTACATCCATATCTGATTGGACGGCGTCTAAGACTGCGTGCATCATATAGACCTAACTATCTACAGTATCGCGGGGGAGGGGGGGGCTTCATATACCTGTCCAATCAAGACTCGATGTGCTTTATATTGGGGGGGGTCTTCTTTCTCCCGTGTGCCTGTCTCTCTGGGTCTCATAGCCTCGCTTCTAATAGTACCAGAGCAGTAGTCACGGTAATAAAAATAGATCCTGCGAAATGTATACCTAGATACGTATACTCTACCCCGCCACCTAAGTAGCTACATAGCTAGAGGGGCAGCCATAGGCTCCTATGTCACTCAATATCCACCCAGGCGCTGGACACGGGGGAAGGGGGAGGATGTGTTCATCTTGAATCAAGATTTATTGCACGTCCATATGCTTCGGCCTGCTGTTTTTGTCATGCGCTGTGGTGACAAGGGGTATTCGTCTCATCTGAGGGAAATTGTTAACACTTTAACAAGAACAATGAGAGACGGGGGGGATCTCTGACTGAGTTGGCGAGAAGAGGAGGTTCTTGTCTCTCTCTCGATTAGAGTATCAAAAAAAGTATGAAGGTCTGGACTGCAGTGCGCCACAGATACGTATTGTCACAGCCGCATCTCACTATAAAATGTTATGTAAATTTCACAAAGTCTACTTAGGGTCTCATATTCCAATTTCAATATATTCCACCCTCACACCCCCACCCCCCTTTCAACCCGACCCCGTCTCAGATCAGTCTTATTCATCGTCCATCGTACACTAAATTGCCGCCCAATACCGTTAAAAGATGAATAAAAAAAAGAAATAATAAAAAAGAACCCCCCTTAGTAACGCTAAAGAACAAAGCAATCAAAATCCAACGCAGCAACGCTAAAAGAAAAAGCCAAGAAACCAAAAAAACCACGAGAAATACGCTAAAGATACAAAAAGCCAACATAAACAAAAAAGCAAAATAATCGTCATCATGTCGTCTGTCGTAACCAGTACATACAAATTCCCAACCCCTGCTCATGAACCAGTCAGCTAAAACATATACGTCCTTCTTGCAAAAATATTAGGACCCCCTGAGATAAAAAAAGGAAAAAAAGACGTTCCAGACTCGTGTCAGATCATGAACTAAAACAAATTAGGCAGAAAGTAATAACCCCAGGTCATTGTATAGAGATTCAGATCCCATTTGACCCAAAAAGAAATATTTAACCAAAAGAGGTTAGAAGAATAGAAGAGAAGAAAGAAGAAAAAAGAAAAAAGAAAAACGGATATCAAAATCAAGAAAAACAAAAACTCTACTTTCAGAAAACTCCGCCGACTCTAGACCCCTCTACTCTAGGCCCTTCAACTCTAGAACTTTCACCCACTATTGCCGCTGGTGCTTTCAGGGGTTTTCTCGCATGCGCCACCAACATTCTAAATGCTGTCTTGCGCATCCCGCACTCCCGTAACAAAGCTCTATCATTCCACATACTCCGACTCATGGCCTCGCCTTCTGCCGTAATTACCCGTTCGTAGCATCGTGTATACCACCATCGACCGACAGTTGACATTACAGTTGCGTCTATTGTCTCTGGTTCCTGTGATGGCTGTGTAGCAGTAGGTGTGGACGGAGTAGGTACTGTGCTGACTGTAAAGTCTTCAGCAGGAGCGACTGTAGGAAGGCTAATAAAACATTTGTTGATATCATCGAATCCGCGCTTATGTAGTATTTTCAATACTCTCTCTGACGATGGTCTCCGTTCGGAGGAAGAGGATGGAGAGGATGATTCGCGTTCCCTGATTGCCTTGACTAGCTTGACTGCCTTTTTTGTTCTTGAGCCCATGTTGATAAGTTCCGGGTCGAGCATTGTAACTTCCAAGTAACCACCAGGCTCCAAGACACGTTTGCATTCTGAAAGTATGAACGGCAACTCGGAGTCCAAAGATGACGGAAGGAAGCGGAGACTGATAACATTGAAAAATCCGCCCGGGAATGGAAACATCTCTGAGAAGTTGGGATGGTGGATCTGCTGGTGATTAGGTGGCCGAGGCGTGGATGGTGATGGAGGTTGACCATTGGGGTTTGCTGACGGGGAGGGAGAAAGGTTATAGACTTTAGCTTTAGGGTAGGAGAATGCACAATAGAACGACCAGTCGTCTTTATACAAATTGTTAGTTTAGGTTACCGTCAATGATATATCGAACTAGTTTACATACCGGTTCCAAGTCCATCTACCACCAGAACCCTTCCCCCGCCACTAGCTCTAGGTCCCACTGGGGCGGTGATACCATTCATCTGTTCATGTGCCGGGCTAACGAGTGTCCTGTCGAAAGATAACCATCGATTTGTCATGAGTGCCCAAAGCCGAACCTTCATCTCATCCTCTGAACTATCAATAAAGTTGTCCGACCCCGCTGAAAGATTTGATCCCGAAGAACCGTTTGATCCTTTTGCTTTATGCGTCTTTACTCTCGGCTTTGGTGGAGGTGGTGCGCCCAAAGTGATTGTTGGTGCAGGTGCTGTAGGTGGTGATGATGGTGGATTTGTGCCAGAAATTGCAGCTATCGAGGAATAGGAATCCCGATCACCATAAGACCGGATAAACGAAGACACGGAAAACGGTGTAGAAGGCGAAAGGACAGCAGGATACGAAGGTGGAATAAACGGTTGACCAATATCCATATTCGGACTAGCAGCAGCAACGATAACTGTTGGAAGAGCTGGTGAAAGAGTCGGAGAATCATGGAGATACAGGCCCTGATCCACAACCTCTTCTTCAGGTTCGGGGGTATCCAAAGGTTCTTCAGTAACCTCATCTAACAAGTCCGGGAAAGCAGTGCAAAGATCCGCATACTGGAATGGCGACCCAAGTGAAGAAGTGGTAGACCTAGTCGTTCCTTGAAACTCGACATCATCGGCTGGTTCGCCGAACAATTCAACATCATACAAAAGATCATCGTACTCATTCCAGATATCCTCTTCAAATTCCCCCTCATCCACCACGACACCAGGAGCCAAAGTTGGAGTTGGAGCGGAATCCTCGCGAATGGGCCAAGGCATATTTGTTGTCGACGCTACCGGGGTATCATCAATGGGCGTAAGCGCTAGACTTCCGCGGTTCTGGATTGATGTAAGATCTAGTGTGTCAAAAGCAAATGGATCGCTTTCACGAGATGGTAAGGCTGTCACAGGTGTCTGAACCAATCCGAAGCCACCCCAAGGAACCTGGAATCCGGCAGTCGACTTCTGTTCATTTGCCCGCTTGAAGCTTTCTTCGAAAGGTCTTCCCATTGTTGGTGGTGCAGTAAGTAAATCAGTATTGCGTACATCGCCTCGAGGATAGTGAGTATTGAGTGGAGGAAGCATCTCCACACGCATCCTGGTAGGCTGAGCAGGAGCAGGAGCAGGAGCAGGAGTAGGAGTAGGGGCTGGTGCGGGTGTAGACGCAGGTGCAGGTGCAGGTGTAGGTGTAGGGGCTTGTTTAATTTCATTAGTTTGTTGAGAAGCTTTTCTAGTGTGATATTGTACAGCTGGGATACGGCCGATCTGCGGGACCCTTCTCTGGTGCTGAAGTCTTTGACGTTCATCTGCTTTTGCTTGTCGTACTTCCTGCTTAGCCTGTTCACTGCTAGATATTTGTACAGGCGCTGATACAGGAGTTACAGGAGGTGCTGGTGCTACTATAGGTGCTTGCGGAGGTGCTGGCGCTGGCACTGCCTTTACTGGTGCAGGAACGGGTGCAGGAGATGGCGATGCGAGCGAAATTGAAGATGCATTTGAAGGTTTGGCTGAGTGAACATTGTGCTTTTGCCTGAGTGTACCTGCATAGTTGCTAACCTTTCTATTCCTCATCTCTTGCATTTGTTCCGCAAGCTTTGCAGCTTCTCGTTGCTGCTCCTTGTCCAAGGTTGCCAAATAGTGAGGCGGGGTTCTTGCATGCTGCACATGAAGTTTGGTAGTCTGGACTCCAACAACAGGAGCAGGCGCGGGGGTGATAGGTGGTGCAGGGGTCGCTTGACGCTCCCTGGTAGACGCTGTTCCCCGGAGGAAACCCCAGGCACCCTTCTTCTTGACCTGAACCGGTGGTTCAGGAGGGCCAGGTGATGGTGGGTTCGGCGTAGAGATCTTTCTCCTACTGAATATTGAACTCTCAGAACTCGGCTCCCTCGACATCGCGACAGGTGTAGGAGCCCTTTTCCCAAACTCGAAGCTCTTCTTCTCCTTGCTACTTTCTTGACTTCCTGTCCTCATCATAGCCTCGCCAGGTCCGGCAAGGTTATAGTTCTCAATCACTCCACCACCACCCGCAATAACCACGGGCAACAGCCTTTCACGCAAATAGTCATCCGTCGGCTCCTTTGACTCACTTCCCCTACGGCTTGTCCTCCCCCAGGACCCAGTAGCAGTAGAACTTGCACTTCCACTCCTGTCGACACTCCCACTAGTTGTAGACCCACTCCTCCCCCTGCTACTGAATGCAGAATACGCCTCATGTCCTGTCCCAGCTGCCGGTCCCTTTCTCTTCTCCTTATTCTCCTTCTCCTTCGCCCTCTCCTTCTCCTCCAGTGACTCATTTGTCTTCGTCCTCTGCCTTGAGAAAAAGCTCGGTCTCGATGATTTCCCTGGACTTGAACGTGTAGGTGAGCGATCTCTAACACTAACAGGAACAACTCCCCCTTTGCTGTCGCCCCTTGAGCTCATGATACGGGATCCAAGGCCTGCCTGGGTTACCATAGGATCTCTAGGTGCAGGTGTAGCCCCCCGGATAATTGGGGCGCTATTCTTCCTCGGGGGTGGAAATGATGGTGAAGGTATTGGTGGGGTAACGGCCTCTTTCCGTCCTGATCGTTGGGGTAATGAGAAAGCGGTGCTTCCACTTAGTGATTTGCTTCTGCCCTTTGCAAGACTTGAAGCTGTTGGTATTGATACACCTAGGCCTCTCGATGCGTTGTTGGTACTGAGGAGGTCTGGGGTGCGACTGCCAAGTCGTGAAAATGTTGTGGCAGAAGAAATACTAGCTTTTCGTCTACTAGAACCAAGTGCTGGGGATGGAGCAGAGAGTAATAATGGCGAGGGAGAAGGCACTGGTGTCAGTCTGGGTGATTTGCGGGAAGATAAATGTTGGAACGGGGTGGTAGGCGCCGAAGCAACTGCCGAAGAGTATTGGCTGAAGTAGTTTGCATCCTCAGATGTAGAGCTCATAGGAAGTGGCGAGTCTGACCATGGCCCGATATGCTCATAATCCTGGTCTTCGCCATCCTTATCTTTTGGTGCACGAATTGTAGAACCAGATGACGTTGATGTTGTTGACTCTCGTACTGAACCCAGGTTATTTGACCTTGTTGGACAAGGTGTAGGGTTTTGCCGAGACCTATATCCAACAGGCCCGAACCCAGGTGATTGAGATGCCACAGAGCTTGCTGATGAGTAGTTAAAAGGCCCTGGGGAATCTGTATATCTTGTTGACGGACTACTACTAGGACCAGGCTCGCCAATACTTGGTGGGGGTGATAGAGTTAGATCTCGAGTCTGTATCCGGGGAATTTCGTTCGAGCTTGAACTTGCTGTCCTTTTCCTTGTAAACCTGGATGTAGATGTTGAAGGCATTGTTATTCCCAAGATTGAAGACTGAGAAGCATTCCGTGAGCCACCAGGTACCGAAGACTGACTGGTAGTTAATGACACTGTTGAAGCGTTGAGGGAATTTGTTGAACCTGTTCGAAGGCTAACTAATGAAAAAGATGAAGAATTCGACGATGGTTTTCGGCGGATAACATTCCGTCGCTTTTCTGGAGAGAGAGATGAGCCGAATACTGGATGTGATTTAGTCGGCGGACTGGTGCGCGATTTTAATGTTGTCACCGGTGTCAACATTGGTGACGAGCTTAGTATAGACATAGGTTTTTGTGCAACTTTTGGCAAGTTGCTCTTCTTAGGCACTAGTAATGATGAATCCCGTATCGAACTTGTAGATATAGTCTGGCGAGGCGCCGGTGACGAGGACTGTTCTTTACGAAGCTTGGAAGAATTTTTAAGGCGCAGCGAAGGTATAGATATTTGGTGGTTGATTGTGTGGGGCACTTTTTGCGGCTGCTGCAGTTGTTGTTGCCTGTCAGGGTTTGCCATGGTAGAGATTGCTGGGATAGTAAGATCAATATATTACTGCGCGGCCATCTCAGGTGAGTCGGGAAACTGCCGGAGCTGTCAAGTAAGCAACTTGGTTATGATTTATTCATAAACCCAGAACCCCCCTCCCACCCCGTTCCCAGTGATCGCCCCGAGGCGGCCGGGACATGGGTAATAGAAATAAAAAGAGGCAGCAAGGAAACAGAGATCTCATACCTTATTGACTCGTAAGATTTGAGTACCCAAGTACTAGACTAGGTATTGGTGGCGACTAAAACAGCAAATTCTAGACTTTCCGGATTAAGCGAAAAAAATAAATAAACCCACAATTTCGGGGGAGAGCCAGCAATGATATATATCGGACTGGTACAAATCACTCCTTTCCCGCACTGCTCTATGCACGATGAGCTCAACGATGAGTTGGTTTTGGTTGCTGTCGCTCTTGTGCTGTGTGGCGGCTTAGATCAAGCTGAGGCGGAGCAACAGCAGTAGCAAGCAAGCAAGCAAAGCAAAGCACCCTGCAATATGTACCCGGACCCAACAGCTACGGAAATTTGTAGCGTAGCAGCAGCACAGCGCAACACGCAATTGAAAATCCGATGAGAGCTCCGAGTCGGCTTGCGGGAGGGGTCCCAGGCCGTACACTTTTTAACGTGATTTTTCAATGCGAGAGAGTCGTGAAGGGCCGTGGACTTGGTGCAAGAAGAGCTGGTATTCGACGCACGTACTGGGCTGGCTATTCTTGCGCAGCGGAATAAATCGCTATACAGATGGACCACAAACCCTGACAAAGAGAACAGAAAAGGAATGCGGGGCAAGATAACTCTGGGGGTAATGGTCGCCGAAACCGAAAGGAAAATAAAATCAAAAAAAGCTATCTTCGAGAGGCGAAGGGGAGGGGGCAAAGGGTATTATCTACCAAAGCAAGTCTCTACGTACAAGAAACGAAAGTCGGATAGGAATAGAAAAAACGCCCTCAAGAAAAACCACCAACGAGCACTCAATCCAGCCATACTAGTCAAGGGTCAGCTTTGGAAGACTGTTCCCATCGATCTGGTTGGAGAAGCAGATAATGTAGCGTATGCAAGCCCTGTGGAGAAGGGGAGCCTTGTGAACCGGTGAGTAGGAGGATTGGATGGGCATTCTGCTTTCTGTATGGAGGAATTAGGTACATAACGGAGGAGTGACTGTCGAGAGCACGACGCCGAGCATCGAAAAAGGGCCGCCGCCACATCCACTTGTCGTGGGCGATGAGCGACGCGGGGGGTAGATGCGGTAAGCGCCTTTTTCCTAGCATGCAGCCGTCAGGATCAAGGGTTACATCCAGTTCCCCGTTCCCCCCCACCGAACTGTAGTCGCGCGATATGGATGGTCCATGCGTTCTCCTCCCTTCCTCACGATTTCATTGCACTTTCTAGAGTTACATACGAGCTCCACCGCCGCGGAGTATGAGAAGTGCAAGACGGGAGCCCGGAAGGACGGAGAAAACGATTCTGTCTTGGAGTATTAACCTTGTCTTTTCTTGTCTTGTTTCGTCTCGTCTCGTCCGATGTTGGACGCCTGGGCACTGAGTGCCCCTTCCTCAGGGAATTAGAGGTCCGGAGAGTACACAGTGCTTAGAGTACGTAGGCATCAGTAAATGCAGGCAGAAAGTCCCAAAATACACACAATAGCCACATTGGGGGAGGGGGTGGTTCGTACATAACTCTGAGGGCCATTAATTCGATATACCCCCATCCCAACAAATAAAAAAAGACACCCAATTGCCAATAAGCACTCGTTTCCATCGGCTATTCTCGTTTGCGGTTGTTTGCCTCTCTGGAGTACCCCCCACCCATGTCAAATAAACATCTCACCCCCCCGCGAGTAGCATTTCGAGACCCCGCCAAGGGCCTCTCATTCGCCTGCCATTCGCTTACCAGGTACATGTGAGGACATGTGGAGTAACGGCAAGCAGCAGCCGGCCCAACTATACTCTGAGAGTTATATGCCAATAGAACTCTGGCGATATGGGATGTACATCCACCGTAAGTATCCGCTCGATGAAACGTTAACCCTTAAGCGGGGAACGCATGGCTTGTTCACTTAGACCACATGTACCTGTTTCTACGAATTCAGCTGGGTAGAGCAGAATGGGCACATCACGAGCACATCATGCTCATCTATGAGGTCGATACCCCTTCCCCTGCGTCCCAGATCTGCATCCGTCAGTGGCCATGGAGAATGAAAGCACGAGCTCGCGAGGGAAAGGGAAAAAAAACAAGGAAAGCGTGACATACAGTGACCGGGTACGTACCTATAGCATAACCAGGATTCAACATGCATGTAACCCACCAGAGCTGACCGCAGCGTAGCGCTCGAGCGATCGGAACAACCTGTGGCGCGGTTAACATAATGAGAACCCCCGTTACTGTGCATGTCAGCTGTACCCATACTGCACAGAATAACCCGAGAAAAAGGCTTGGGACAGATATCGCTGGCTCCGGCTTGCGGCTGAGCTGTGAATCTCGGCGCGCCATGCGCCACGAGATCTCTTGGCACATCCGAGGTATGTTACTTATTAGCATGGTATGATAGTTAAAAAGCCCGCGCCTTCTCCTCCTGGGTTTCCTCGGACTCCTTGGTTATGTTGATCCTATGCTGTGCTTCTCATTCTCTCGTCACTTACTCGAGATCCCCCGACAGGATCATGACTGTCTGTTTTTCACATGGGTCTCGTACGACTTTACTCTTAATCTTGCCTAGGCCTCTAACATTCATTTTAACAAGTGGAGGGAAGCATAACGGATTATAATTTATAACCCTACATGGGTGGGCAAAGCTTTATGAACTTCATGCACTTCATCGTATCTTCATGCAGGAAAGGATCGACTCATCTCATCTCATGCCCCCAGAAACTACTAAATGCGGAAGCATAACCTTCAATCTTGGTAGAAGTTCCAAACGGCTAGAGGGCAGTGTTTGTCGTGAGGGTTTTAAAACATGTTTCGCTTTTTTCTTTTTTCCTTAAGCCGTTTAACGGACTTAATAGCTATAGGTGGGTATTGCCCATAGTTGTTATCTGCTTGGCGTACTACTCACAGTCCACATTGTGCACCCAGGGCAACCATGACGACGCCTCAAGAACACTGCTTCTCGAGAAACTTGGACCTCAACTCTAGGCAGCAGTCCCTTTTCCTCACTCGTAGCCAAACATAGTACGAGTTACTAATTCGAGCTAGACAAATTTTGGTATTCACTAGGACATTTAAAAGATAATTTGTGGGTTACATGTGCAGCTTGGTCCAGATCTAAGCTGTGCCACTGCCATATAACCATTAGCAATATCTATATGGAAATTTTTGGCGTTTTGAGATAAACAGGATTCTCCTTTTGCTATTTTGTATGGTTCGCTTCCATGAGTCTAGTAGTCAAAGAAAAGAAAAAAGGGACAAGATGTACGATTTTGTGCATAAGAGTGAATCTATAACTAGATCAGACTCATGGATCTCAAGGTTGCTCTAAGTACCGATTATCATGCTATGTCCCGATTCCTCGGACTTTGGGCGCCTGCTAGTTTCTTTCTCATAAGCTCGAAGTTCGGAGTAGGTAGTATTTTTGTCTCATTTCTTCCCCCCTCTAAGGCCGTAGAAGCACATATCATCTCCCGGGATGACTTGCGCTAGGACACATTACCGGAATACCGGAGAATAGAGAAACTAGGTTTAAAAGGATTAGGCCAATCTGTGTCACGCCTCCCCCCCCCCTCCACGGCGTGCGCAAAGATGACTCAGTACGAGTAATATCGTGACATTTGCGCGAGGACAAAAAAGGACTTCTCTAAAAAAAGCCTTGGCCAGTTACAACAACTTGGCGCTGTGACAAAAACCTGGAAGGGGAAAAAAAGAGCTGAATCATAGTCATATGAGACCTCGTCGCTGCATACGTGGGTGGCAGTTGCTCGTGTTAGGCGGGCTCAAAGACAGCGAGACGTGTGATAGCGTGTGATAAGATATTCGAGTGATAATCCATGATGATATATTTCCATCCCGGAGCAAGCTCTAATTCCTAGGTTCCTTCGTTTCAGCCACGAGAAATGCGTACACGTTGTTCTGGTAGAGGCTGTAATTTGTCCACGACTTGTTCGTTGCGTCGAAAAACTACTGGTGGATATCCTGCATACTTTGCAGGCTTTGATTGGTTCGGTAGGAATGATGAGGAGAAGCTTTTAGGGTGTAAAGCGAAGGGATTACTCCTTGCAGATGAAGGCAGAAAATCCAACGCAGGGCGCGGTCGATGGGGGCCATCTTGTCGAAAGTCCTCTATTGCCCCGACTGGATGGATGAAGAGGAGGGGGGGAAGGTCCTGGCCGAGTGATGGATGTTCTCGAATACAGCATCTATCCCCGCGGGCTAATTCAAAACCTGTTATCCCTTGTTACTTAATTAATCCCCTTAAACTTCCGTATTGTTTGAGTGTAAAGAGGCCCGAGAATATGTAATAGAATTGCCTGAAATCTGGGGAAACACAAAACACACAGACGCCGAAAAGGATCCAGGAATTCGTGATCAGACAAGGTAATTGTATACTAGCCACAGGATTCGTCGTTTCTGAAGACCAGCCGGCCAATCGATTCTGTGTGGCTTATGATGATGTTATTTTTCACCGAGAATGCCTGCGTGTTCAAAGTATAGCCCTGTATTGAACGGAACGAAGTGCGGGCCATTTCCGGACGGTTGGATATAAACCGAACACAAAAATGCTTTTAAAAGATAAAAAATAAAAAATAAATATGGCGACATCAAAAACAGGTATCATCACATTAACTTACTCACCGCCTCATCCATGACTTTGTGATTTCCCGCCTTGCAAGTTCCTATCTTTCCGACTTGTGCAATCAATGAATTTGTTTGAACCGCACACGTTCATCTAGCTCGACCCCCGGCACGCGTTCTTTTTTTTTTTTTTTTTTTCCTTCGGGCCTAATCGATCCAAGCGGTGAGTATTTCTGGTGGCCTGATTCCCTGTTTATAGATAATATCCCGGAGTAGTTTTTAGAGTTTTGACAGAACCATGGTCAAATGGGAAGTTTGTATCATACTTGCCTTATTTTTCTCCTCCCCGACATGGTTGATTTTCTGACAATCAAACAAGCTCCAGCTCCTGGATCTTCCGCTTTAGAAGAAGGTCGTTCCAGTCAGACTTCACGTAAGGCCTTTTACACTAAGCTCGATATAAATGGTGTTCCTTTTTTTCTTCTTCTCTTTCTCTTTCGAACTTTGATCATCAGCGCTTGAAATCAACCATGTGCTGTGGTATGGGAAGTACCGAGTACCACGTACCCCTGGGCTCTGAATTTACAGGTCGGCCTATAATATTGATGGGCGTATCGCTTTAGATTTCATGCTTTCCGCCAAAATAAACCTGATTCGGTATCCATTCATTGTAGATTTTATTTTGAGTGCTGTAGTTGATATTTAGATAACCCCGCGGGAAGATCCGCAAAGAGTTCATAAGCTTCAGCTGCTTACATCTGCGCCACAACAAAGGAGAATAAGTTGTTAGAGTGCAGAGAGGAGAAGCGAAAAAAAAACAAAGCATTTTCTATTAACAGTCGATTGGTTCGGAGTCAATTTCGTAGTGTAAAAAGAGTTTTTAATGGAAAGGGAAATCACAGAGTGTTGGGTGCGGCGTGCGCCTCTGCGTGGAGGGGAAGAGTATTTGCGAATCTTCGGATAGCGGTTTTGGTCGAAGGTCAGCAGATGAAGATGAAATCAGGGGTTGCTTGGCGTCTTTTGTTTTTTGTATGCATACGCGCTACTCTTATCTGATCAAGTTTTGACATCAACTGCAAGTTAAAACTGACTGTATATGAGCTGACCTTTATCGAAAAAGACTGGTCAATCGTCAGGATGGGCAATTATTTTCCAAAGGGGGGCCTTTGAATAGGTCTCACTCTGTTTGTTGGTGCTGTTGTTGTTTTCATCATCTATTTAGGTACTTGCCTGAGTAAAATATTTATTTGCATATTAATCTTTTATTACTGCAAACCTAAGAAAGCCTGGCCTTGAGCCTTACAACTATGTAGTAGCCTTCCCCGGCTACATGTGCGCAGGCCCGCAAGATCATTATAGGAGTTGGGGAGCTAGACAGGATCACTTTGATAAATACCCTACTTAAATATAATGGTAAAGGCTTTCATAGCCGAAAAAGAGCTAGCTATTATATATATATCTAGGGTTGTTCTGATGTGGGGTTTTTAAAGCTTTCCTTGGTTGCTACCCCCGAATAGAACCCATGTAGATATAATATCAGCCTTGTGTGAGCTAAATAATCTGAAGCCCTGAAAGGAAGATATCTTCACTTAAATGCAGAATCCTAGGCTATCTCCGCACTTTACAAGAGCTACCAAGCTGCCAAACTCAAAAACAGATATTATTCTGGTTCTCGCCGTCCTCCGGTTACCATCTTGACCGTTAGGGGCGGGGAATTAAGGATATAAGATTACCATGCTTCGCTTTGCTTTCCGCATAAGGAAGCCCTGAGATCTGCACCGAAGCCAAGGCTCGGAAGAACACCGAATTATGTTTAAACTTTGTTCCTGCGCACAACGACCTTCTTCATCCGAATATATCACGATCATACCCTTATCAAAAAACTGACTGCTGACAATTGCTGAAAACTATTTACTAGTAATGAATTGGTTTCATAATGGTGATACTATCTTGCTATTAAATGACGATATTAAAGTGAGGGGTTGAGATACTAGCAAACTTGGAATATAAATATGTGCTTTCTATTCTCACTATTTTCCTGCTTTCTCCAGCCAACGGCAATTCTCGCGGTTCTTCTTTCTAGAAATTTGGTTCCTGGTCGTCTATAAGTTTCAATATGCTTGCAAAAAACTTACTCCCTCTCCTTGCCCTAGTGAAACTTGTAGTTTCACTTCCAGCGGCCCCTGTTCCACCTGCAGAAGGCCTTCGTCTTGTCAAGATCTCAGAAGAGGATGAAGGAACCTGGGTGACAGAAGACGAGAAGTTTGACCAGTTCATCTCGAAGAAAATCAACTTCGTAGATGTTACAGACACTTGGGTAGGCTTTTTTTTGTTGCTACATCACTTGATTACTCAATTCATCTGTCAACTAATTCAAATAAAACCAAAAGCAATTAGAAGAATACGGCACAGCTTCAAGACTCAAGGCTCGCCAGACTTCTTTCCCTAGTGGACCAACCCACCAAACTCAGGCCAATACCCTGATAGCTTCAGCGAGTACCAGCGCCCCGATTAGTTGGACAAACACTTTCACAGCCTATACGAATCGTTATTACCGAACTACGACTGGCGTGACTTCCGCGACATGGCTTTTCAACACCATCAAGACTATCGGAGCTGCAAACTCTGCTATTACTGTAACCCAATACTCCCATGCTGCCTCTGGTTTTAGCCAACAGAGTGTCATTGCAAAGATTCCTGGGACCAGCACCGCCACGAGTAAGTGTTTCATATATTACAAATATTTATTAAGTGGCTGATTGACCATGCAACAATAGTCGTTATTGGTGCCCATCTCGATAGCGTCGGAACAACCACCACTGGCCGGGCACCTGGTGCCGACGATAACAACTCTGGAACAGTTACAATCCTAGAGGCTTTCCGGGTACTCGCCAACGCGAGGTTCGCTCCCACAAACACAATTGAGTTCCACTGGTACGCAGGTGAAGAGGGTGGTCTCCTCGGTTCTCGCGCTATCTTCAACAGCTATGCCAGTGCTGGCCGCAGTATCAAGGCTGTCCTGGTTCAGGACATGACTGGCTATTCCCCGAACAATGTTATCGCCGTCTACACGGACTATGTCAGCACTTCTTTGAGCAACTTCGTCAAGACACTTGTTCCGGTTTATACTGATCTACCACTGATTACTGATGTCTGCGGATACGGGTGCAGCGACCAGTAAGTACAGATAGAAGCCCCCTAGTTAAATTAATCAACCACTGACCTGATTTTAAAGTGCTTCGGCGTACTCTGCTGGTTATCGTAAGTATAATATTCTTTAAGGATGTTATAGTTATGACATGTACTAAGTTTTTTTCCCTACTATAGCTGCTGCATTCGTCACTGAAGATAGTTTTGATGATTCGTCTCCATACATCCACTCTGCCAGCGATACTGTTAGCACTCTTGACTTCGGCCACATTTTTGAACATATCAAAGTAAGATCTCTATTTCCTTTCAGCACATAGCGGAAAGCAACTAATATATGGTATCTAGTTGACCATTGGTTTCACCGTCGAGGCCTCTTACTTTTAAGTTAGTGTTGACTAAGAGTTACCTGGTTCCTTTCATTTACTTCTTATTTCATTTATGAAAGATCTTTTGTGTATTAAAGTAACAGAAAAAGACGTTGAATCGAAGAAACAAAGATTTCCGTATTAATTTATAGTCGAGTGATATTACATGACGCAGAGCACTTATGCCGAGGAATGAAGGAATGAATTAGTCATAAATACATGGATGCTTATGCCGAGGAAGGTTGAGTGTAACAGTTAGATTTTCATAGAGCTCTTGGTGGGCTATGAAACTCTTAGCTGTCTTACATTATAGGTTTTGAACTAGCGGGTCCACATCTTGCGCTAATAGGCGGCGGCTTTGCCCAACGCATAACATTTAGGCGGGAATGTGATGCCCAGTTGATTTTAGGCAAAGATAAAAACTGTTTGGCATTTGCCTTGCCCTATTAATTGCCTTGGGCCAGCAATTGCTATATAGAGACAGACAAATAAGTCATAGGAGCTTAATGGGGACTAGTTATGATCGTAAATATATCACCTAACCAGCATTAATCCTGTATGTAGAACAGCTTTAATCGGTATGAACAAACGAATGAATTACCTAACTATAATTAGTATTGTATGACGGTGTGGCTTGAAAAAATAACACCCCCCATTCGTTAAAGATCGATACCCATCATCTTATTGCCTACTTGGTACCTTTTGTCAATTGATTTTATGCATAGATCTCTTTAGCGAGGTATCCCATAAGCTGGTGAAAATGCTGCCCCCCTAAGTGGCGGTGGCCCAATGTATAGTGACTTATCAAGAAGCGTAAAACCTAGGCCTAGCTACACCACTTTGGCCCCCACGGAAAATAGGCAGCTTCACCAACATATGGGATAAGGTGCGATGAGCTTGATTCTAGCCACTTCTTGTTCTTTCTTAGGCGATCTCATGCAAGGTTCAGTACCCTACTTACACAGGGTTTCCATTCCTCAACCCCTCGCGCGTCATCTAGTTATCTATGATCGTTTATTGAAAATTAGTATGAATCAAGGCTCCCTTCGGCCTAATAGAAGTTATAACCCAATAGAATTGCATTTTGGAGTGTAGATGTGTAGATGATTAGTCGCACAGGATTAATAATCACTATTCTGTCAAACCGATTGGTTTATACAGTATCTAATTACAAACAAATGATGCCATTAAGAGGGAAATTTCGGGGTGATGAATGGCCACTAGTCGGGAGTCCTCGCAAAAGGACTTTCTCGAAGTGTAAAGAACCTTGGGTGTCCGGAACTACGGCGCCGTACACCCTTCAGAGTTCGACTATAGGATCTAGTCGTCCTGATTTGCTCCGGCCAGATAAGATATACGTTATCGTAGGCTCGGAGGTGGAATGATTGGGAATCATTAAAGAGTATCTAAAGGTGTCACATGGCTGTTTCTCCGATATCTCCCTGCACTTATCACAGCTGAACTACCAATGCATCGAGGTCGAGTGATAGCTGAAGACAAAGGCAGATCCTAGGCCAGGCCCCACACGGGTACTCGGATAATATATGTTTCAGCATAGATACCAGTACCAAACCTACTACAAAGTATTTCTTTCCGTAGGGCAAGCTTTTTAGTTGCCTCCAGCTACATAGTGTACACAGGAAGCTGTGAATATGTGTTTTTTTTTATTGCTGGTGTAACTATTGGGCGAGTTTTCAATAATCCTATGGGCTGAAATTAATCTCAGTAACGGAATGGCGGGATAATGATAAGGTTAACCAAGCCTAGCATAATTAAATAGATCTAGGGTATCATACATGTTCTCAGCCTGACAGAATACCCCTCACCATTTAAAGTTCCATGCTTGTAAGCGCATAGAGGTCATGTGTGTTGAGCCGATTGATAGTCTTCGTTTCTACATACCATATGCGATTCGGTTAATCAATTACAGCCGCCATACTTGGTACCAATTAAGGCAATTGAGAACTGAGTTCTTATCAACCCGCTTTATTCTCCATCAGCCCTATAAAATGTACATAACTTTATTTCTCTTGAAATCTAAACCAATTCGCATTATACATTAACCTAACTGGCAAGTATGGGAAACATTCATCCCCTCGGGCTTCCTCAAGACAATAACCTAGATCGGGTTGAGAAAGCATTTCCAGGCTTCAAATCCGCTATAGAAAAGATTAGAAGATACGAGATAAGCTCAGAGGAGTATGATCGCCAATTTCTCCAGTCCATCCAGAACGTACCTGGATTCAAAACCGCATTCAATGGACTCAGCGATGACTATAAGGAAAGGCTCATTGAATTCACCAACGGTAAATCTGCAAAGGAAATTACTAGGAGTGATTTAAGACTACACTCGGACCAGCATATAACACAAAATTATGCCCTGGTGGGTGAACCAGATCATATAATTGACTCAGAAACCGAGGAGGAGGAAAAAGTTTGCATCTACGATGGCGAATACCAGTCAAAGCCTCTGGTGGTGAGAGAATTCTTTTGTTTCCCATACAAAAATAGCTCTCCGCGCTCACATTACAAAAGATGTATAAGATTATTTCCCCCGAGAACGGGAACGGGAACTTTCCTGCCTACATATATATTCCAACTACAGTAGCAGGTATCCAAAACATCATACTTAATTTAGCCATTGGGAAAGACAAGCGAGTCCAAGTTGCCGATTCTCGTCATTCATGGTCAATTGGATCTTCCAAGAAGCCCGACATCTTGATCTCACTGTTTACTCCATCTTCAAGCAGTGAAACATGGCCTACCGAGTTTAACCAGATTGAACTCGACTCAGAGGATGTTCCTGACTCTGATGGAGAGAAACGGCGGGTGCGAGTTGGTGCTGCAGTTACCAACGAGGAGTTTAGGGCTTGGTCTATCAAGAATGGGTGGACATTTCCATCGAATGTTCGGCTAGTTGGGTACGCTTTCTGGCCCAGATTCCACTCAACCTATGAGGTTTACGTTATTAACTATAGTCAGTTCTTTCCTGTGCTATGGCATTGCACATGGAGTCACTAGTGACCTTGTCCGCGAGGTTGAGTATGTTGATGCGGAAGGGAGCCATCAGAAGATCTCCGATAGTCAATATATAGAAGCTATTGCAGACTCACTTGGACTTCTCGGTACAATCTCTTGCAATCTAATAAACAAAAGCTCCAGCTGATCAGTCGTCCCTCTACAGGGATCATTACACATATAACCTTTGAATTAGAAAGAATGACTTATGCAGTACTTCACCCTATCAAACAGGACTTACTTTTAGCTATTCCTCCCCCGTCTGGTTATAATATACCCCCAGGGGTCGAAGCCAGCTTATCAGACTATCCACAACAACTACTCGAAGACGCAGAGCGAAATTTTACCAGTATGGCACGCTGGGATTATAGCGAATGGTCTTGGACACCTTTTAGTAAAAAGGTGTGCGTAAACTGCTGGTATAGAACATCCTCCAAAGGAAACCATCATAGATTGCTAATAGTTTTAGGTGGACAACCGATGATTCCAGTGATGTCCAGGACTACCCTGATCCTGCTGAGACTTTTCGCCGGTGGGGGGAGGATTTGGCATCTGGAATATTGAATGAGGAGCTAGAATTCAAGTTATTGACTGGAAGGCTACAAGCTCGAATAAATGGTACTTTAATCCTATCATCACCTATCTTTTATACCTCTGACATATATAGGTGAGGGAGCGATGTCATCTCTCCAACCACGTCATGAAAGCTCAGAGTATCCTTTGAAAACGCATGTAATAAACGTCCTCAACGACCCCCACGAGAGTCAGAACCAATGGATCCAAAGTCTTGAACTCTTGTTCCCTATCCCAGCACTCTCATCAAATCCAGAAAAGCCAGATTGGAAAATCCTGCAACGTGCTTGGTGGGATACTATAACGTTATTTCATGCAGATCTTGGAGGAGGGATGCGTGTCGGCCTTAATATGCGTATTATAAACCCTAGTAACAGCATCATGGAGCCAGAAAGTAACAATAAGTTTGGTACTACAAGTATCAAAATTTCAACAAATACTGCTGCTATGGAGGACTACAGCTGGCAACCGTTTGCCCAGAAACTTATAGATACGCTGAGTGGGTACGAAGTGAACGGGAGGACACTAAAAGTCAGGCCAAATTGGGCAACAGAGTTGTATGTTCCCAGCCCAGGGCACCCCTGACTCTAAACGCTTCTGAACCACAAGACTAATAGTTATACAGTGAAGAATTAAAGATACATGGTGAAAGTTGGAGAAAACATCTGAAAGAGGTATCCCATAAGGAAGAGATTGAAAATTTCAAGAAAATTCTCTCCAGTATCAGAGAAGGGAAAGGTTGGACAGCAAAAGAGCTCAAAGAGCGCTTTTCAAATCCTTTGGTAGATAGTTTATTCCTTTAATTGTTAGATGAAGCGTTTGTCGTTTAGTTAAACCTTTTAAGAATATTACAATTATAGGCTCTATAGTAAGTAAGTTAATTGTAGGTGCGTTTGGTCAGAAACATAAAAAGACAATTTTAATTCCCCGCAAAGATCTGTATTAACTACCTTATAATCTCATCTATATACCCAGTTTATTTCTACAACTCTATCAAGGCATTGCGCTTCACACCCCACTTCCTCCCTACACCTACATAGGGGCCATATTTCATAAAATTTCCTAGAATCTAGCCTCGCTTCCACATTATAGTAATACTAAGTGTGAGTACTAGGGATAGGAATATCTGTCGGTATAGTAATTAAGTATATATCCGTTATATATATAAGTAATCTACAAGAGTACTAGCTAAATCTCGATCCTAAGTGCAAGCACTCTTACAACAGAAGTATACTCTAATAACTAAACGAGAAAAATACCGGGGGGCTACGCAGAGGGATAACTACTAGGACTACCAGGGAGTTCTTAGGCCCCGTCAGTTTTTATTACGCTTAATTACCACATGACAATAAACTAGGGTCCCTACCCCTCCTAAGTGATCAATAATTATCCTCATTTTATATAAATTTCAAAATTGATGACACTAATATCTGGTATCTAATTACTACCCCTAACGAACATCACCTATCACTTAGATTGTGTAACAAAGAGATAGTCTCGAGATAACTACATTTATTTATGGGCGTAATTTATACTAGTAAGATACGCAAAGAGGGTTTGAGAAACAAGAAGCAAAAGATAGGCTAGGTTACACATAACAGATATAAGAAAAATTAGTAAATAGTGTGCGTCATGCTATAAAGGCACAAACTACAGAACCCCGAGTACAGAGAAATCTCCAAAGTAAGCTATACAATCGGCTTCTGTGCACACATGAAGTAGCTACCCTCAAATATTATTACGAGAACCAGCATGAAAGGACGGGATGAATATAAACTCACAACTTATTATAAGAATGAATCTTTTTATTCGACGCCTCCCTCTCGGCCTCTCTAAGAATCTTCTTCACATCATCCAGATCCATTCCCAAATACCTAGTCAATAGCGCAATCCCCAGCGCTTCAAACCCAGTTCTCGAAACGACCAACAAACTCTCCCCAACCTCCCTCTGTAATAGATCTGCCGGCCACGTTCCCATAGGTATTTTAACCATTTTTACAGTTAAGTTTTTAAACCCCGCATTCTCAAGGAACCCTGGAATGATGGTGGCGTCTATAAAGGGCCGGCCTTCAACCCTATTAACTACTTATTCCCATAGCGTGCCAGAGCCAGGATAGGGGAAGATAAACATACCCGAAATTCTAGCCGCCTCATTTGTAAGCTGATAATACTTATGCATATACGAATTTTCGTTATACGTTCCATCATCACTATACATGTTCATCTGATGCTCACAAATTTCTATCCATCCTCCTGGCTTAAGGGACCTGATAACAATGTTTCAGTTACACCTAATACGGCTTGGCGCGGCCCGCAAACCACCACCTCTGTAGGGAAGGGAGAAACATACTTATAAGCCTCCGCGTAAAGAGTAGCCCAGTCACTGATAGCACCATTGAGATGTCTGATATGGACCATATCAAAAGAACCCTTTTCCCACTCCCATTCGCTTTCGGCATCATCGATCTGGAAATGAACATTTGGCGGAACCCTGATAGTCGTCGTCGTCGTCAGCGCCAAGTTTAAGCCTTGGGAAGGAGAGGAGCCCTGCAATATACCAACTAGGTTGAATGGGACTCAAGTCTGTCCCGATAACTTCGGCGGATGGATATAGTCTTCCCTATTGTTAGCAAGAGGGAAGAGTTGCAAGTCAAATACTGGGTTTAAATACTCTCCCATATCAATTGCCCAAATCCCGGTTCCGGTGCCTATATCGAGGATCTTTTCTGGGGTTTTGCATAGAGGGGCAATGTGAAGATTGCCTTCAAGAACTAAAAGACATATATGGTGGATTAGATCCAACCTACAGGCTCCATCAGCTGGTGTACGTAACTCTAGACACATTGGTGTATTCATGAAACCAACCGAACCTGTTCTTTCTGAGTAGCCCCCAACACACATGTCAACACCATATCACCCCACAAATAGGAGCACTGTCAGAGGTGCTACTTCATCATTCGGGAATGCGTATGCCCTATAGGTAATCCAACTTAGAAAGTGCGTCGACATATGTACGGCGAAAGGGAGAAGAAAGGAGGAAACATACCCATCTCGATATGCATGATAACGCCGCCCATTCTCAAATCGGTACCTGAGAAGCGGAGAAGAGCTCAGCACCACTCCGCAGACAACACCTCCAAAAAAAGCAGTAAAAACCATACTCAAATATCGAATTCGCCGCCGAGTTAGCACTCCACATGCTTCTACGGGACACAATAACAATCAGCACCCGCCAGAACGGTACCCAAACAGACAAAGGATCGGCGCAACTCAGTCGACCCATCATCCCAAAATTCCTATACATTTATTTTGTTAGCCTGTACTGCACTGCATGATGGGTTTTTTTATCTTATTGTTTGTTTTAAAAAAAAGATCTGTTGACTGACCGCGTCCTTATCCACCGCGATTTGCTGCTCGTGTTCCGCCATGGTGTTTTGGTACTGCTTTTCGACCGGCCGTTAGTATTTAGGAAGGTTAATGTGTTGTGACCCCACTTGATACCGTTGGGATTGTTCTGCTGGTGGGATCTGTAATTGAGCCCAGAATCAAAGCCACAGCGTGCATGGAAATGTGATATGATATAGCCCCCTAGGCGAGGACACCTTGGAGTATAGATCGCCACTAACCGGGTTTGTCTAGCAGAATCCCCCACAGAGTAGCCGGTTGGACGTTCTTATGTCTAAGAGTTTTGTTTTTAAAAGAAACCTTTCGCTTCTATTTATCATTGACTTCCGCACCAGACTTTTTTTTTGACAAACTCTTGAAAAAGGAAACAATTATCCCCATATCCACCTCATACCCTCATAATCCTCAACAAACATGAAAAGTAATTTTAAACAAAACAAGAAAAGAAGTCTCATAAAAAGGAAGAAAATATAAAAAAAACCAGAGTCAAAATTAAGTACAACACATCAATTACTGAGCGACACCAAACTTCCTTGCACGAGCTTCCGCCTTTGCCTTCTCAGTTGGGTCGTCCAAGATCGCCTTGTACCCTCCAGATTTTTGCGAGCTAGGCTTCTGGATACCCCCAGTAGCCCTCCTAGGGACCTGCGGCCGCCTGTCACGGTCACCACCACGACCAGCACCGCTACCATTATTATTACCATTATTATTACCGCCTCTGCTCCTCTTACCACCTCTCCCACCCTCAGCTTGGGCAGGAGGACCACGCTTCCTCTCACGTCTATGCTCGGGAAGTGCTGAGTCGAGGCCTTTGACGACCTCTTTCTTTTCTGGAACATCTTCCGTAGTAGCGTTACCGAATCTTTTCTCACGCTCAAGCTTCTTGGTGGCCTCATTGGTAGTGGTATCTTCGTCCATACCGAACCGCTTAGCACGAGCTTTACGACGCTCAAGTTCAACGTCTAGCGAGGATGCCTCAAGGCCAGCAGCGAATGAGGGCTCTGGTTTGGCAGGGGCGCTAGTCGTTGCGGTGCTGGTATTCGCCTCATCAGTCACAGTTGATGGTGAGGATGGTGATTGCGAGTTTTGCGCATCCTTTACCGGTTTTGTAGGTGTCTTCGCGGCCGGGGTAGTAGTAGCCGCGGTAGCAGGGGTCTCAAAAAGTGCAGCAATGGAAGCAAATTTCTTCTTTGGCTTCTCCTCGGTTGCTGTTTTCGCAGGAGTCGCTGACTCGGCAGGTTTAGGAGCCGATTCCGCAGGTGTGACCGCGACCGGCGCGGTAGTAGGGACAGTGGTGGTTGTGGTGGCTGGGGCAGGATCATCATTATCATCCCAGTCTACCTCGTAGTCATCGGCAGTAGGAAGATGGGTTTTATTCGCAGCAGGGGAAGGAGCATCTGTGGTAGCGTCGGCGGAGGTGAGGCGCGCGATGAGCTCCGCTTTGACACCCGTTATTGAGAGGTTGCGTTTTTGGAGAGCATCGCGAAGCTCGGTGACTTTGAGTTTAGAGTAGTCTGTGGGAGAAGACATTGGGTGTGATTTAGATGTGAAGGAGTGTGGGTAGTTGTTGAAGGGGGAGAGGATGTGTGTTGTAGGGAGATGAAGTTGTTGTGAGGAAGGAAAAAAGAAGCTTGATAAGAAGAAAAAAGGACGCGAGGAGGGTGGATAGAGATGAGGCTGTGTTGTTGTGATTGAGAGGGCGATGAGGGGGCTGAACAACCCAAGGAGGAGTGAACAACGCAGAACGTGGCGTGGGCAAGGTTAACGTCTTGATCACGTGATGCAGTATCAAGGAGTTGCTAGGATTAACGACTTTGTAGAGTGAGTAAGGATGAAGAGGGTGAAAAGGATGAAGAGGATGAAATCTGATGAGATGAACGGAGAGAAGATGAGGATGAAGAGAGGAGGAGAGGAGAGGACGAGAGAGGAGAGAAGACAGGAAGAAGAGCAGGATCGACAGAATGACTAGAGAGCAGAATAGGATATTGTGATTGAGAATCCCAATACAAACAGGACAAACCAGAACGCGATGTTACCCGGTCTAGGTCACATGATCAGCTATCCAGCGCGCTTCTTTGTTTACACTAACGAGGGCAAACAACACGAGCTAGCCCGGCGACGACGACGACGACGACAACGACAACGGCAACTATCACCACGACGATGGCGACGTCACAACGTACCATGGTACCAGACTCCACAAACTCCACCTATGTATCCACAATGCAGTCTCAAAAGTCTCCTAGGAAGCACCGCTCGGTGCCTACTCTTCAGGATATGATGAGCGCTGACGAGACTCTTACCGGTCTACCCACCCGGGTTCCCGAGCGTCGCCTTCGAGGCCGTAAGGAGAGGGATGTCCTGGCAGCTATTGAAAGGAATGGGGTCTCACAGAAACTAAAAGAAGGGCAACCCACCAGAAGGAGACGGAAATCGGACTTCGAAATCTACAGAGATGGGAAGGTGGGGGACTCACCTGAAGATACGGCAGCTGTGACCAATACTTCGCCGGTTGACTTGGGGAATAGGTCTCCGGCGAGCCATTCATACCAGGAACGAAAGAGAAGAGAAAAGGAGATTGAGGCATTGGAGGAGGAGTATGTAAACGATAGACGGGCAAAAGCAGCGAGTCCCGTGGATGAAGACACGGAAGATGAGACTACAGCTACTGGTACTGGTATTTCGGTCCTTATACATCCTCTGATCAATATTAACATAAATACCAGTTTCAAATTCCAATAAACGAAATCAACCTTCAATATCAACCCTCCTTCTCTCTCACAAGAACCCAGACCCACAGTTTACACCCCTCCCTGCCCCACCTTTATCGCTCCTACACCGAAAGTTTTCATCCCTCACCACCCCTTCACCAGCACCTCAGAAGGTTCCAGCACATAAAGCTCCAACAATCTCACCAGCCCCAATTCTCCATCCTCCATTACCTAACCAAGATATCTCACCCCTCCAGCACATGCGCGCCTTCCGCGCCCACTTCGAAGCCCTCCTTCCTACACCCCAACCTCAACCCCGTCGTCGATCCCATCCCCAGAATTCATCCCGGCAACAACCATCATCCCAGAAACCCCGACAAAATCTACCCAAACCTCACTCCTCATCCTCCACGTCCTCCAACTCCCCCGCAAGCTTTGTCCATCAATATGCATTTACCCTCTCCCACCTCACCCCACTAACCCACCATTCAAAAACCGCTATCGTATCCCTGACGCCCACAAACTCTCGCTCTTCCGGCTTCATTACCCTCCAACTCCGTAACTTAGCTGAGCTCAAAGGCGGTGGGAAATACACCTACATAATTCCTACTCACGGCCTCCCTGTCACTGTCACTGACCACGAATCCGGATCTCGCAACACATACGAAATTGAGGACCTCCCACTAAAGCACCTTCAAGCAGTCCGTTATGCTAAACACTTTGTCGACGTCGTCAAGAAAGGCACCATCGTCGGCCGAGTCGAAGTTCGCGAAAAGTTTGGCGGCGGTGCAGTGTGGCTGGGACGCCGCTGGGGCGATGGCCGCTTCGAAGCATTGAAAGAAGGCGCACCAGAGGGCGGAATAGTAGTAGAAATCAAAGGCGATCGAGGCGACAAAGTCCGCATCTTCAAAAATGGAAAACCAATACGAGAACCCACAGCCCGCTATGAGAAAGTAATTGACCGGGCACAGCGCATGTGGAGTGCATGTAACCGTGTCCTCGAAGAGGCGGAACAAACAGAAGATGAGGAAGACGAAGAAATCATCGCATCAGACTCTGACGAAACTACAACTATCCGGAAACGTGCAGAGATGGTATCACCATCTCGAAACTCGTCTTCTCGTGACTCTGCAAGTTCTGATACCCATGCACCGGATTTAGATAAAACATTCCGGATAGACGCTACCACTACTTTTGTCCCTAATGTAGGGTGGTGTAGACGTGCTAGTGATAATGGTTGGTGGAGTATGCTATTCCTTGACGGCGTACGACTTGAGATTGATCCTACGAGTGGTGACGCGGTATGGATTGAGAGGGGTGGCACGAGTAAGGTATTGAAGAGGGGAATGGAGATGAAGAAAGTGAGGGAGAGGGTAAAGAGGTTTGTTGATCAGGGTCTATAGTGGCGGAAGAGGAGGTTTTTTTTTGTTTTTTTGTTTTTTTGTACCTGTAGGTACACACGAATAATAATGGCTTGAGCTTAAGGTGAGACGCGGGCTGATGGTGGACAGATATAATACCAAGTTTATGTTTATGGTTGTGCAGCAGATACGTATAAAACCGTTTCATTTATCAAAGAGGAGAAAAAAGTAAGGAACATCATTTAGGTAGTATGGGAAATTAGAGATAATATTCCTACGCTACCACGTCGAGACTAGGATTGAGATATACTAGTTATATCGGAAGAGATCTTACAACTAGGGGGAGGGATCACACCTCAGAGCCCGTCAAAGTAAGAGATAAACAGACAAAAGAAGACTCAGAAGAGCCCCACGCGGGGGTCGAACCCGCAACCTTGAGATTAAGAGTCTCACGCTCTACCGATTGAGCTAGCGAGGCATGTTCTCGGCTTGCCGAGTAGATTATAATATCTGGGATGTTTTGGGGTTGAGTACGGTATTGTTACAGACTAGCGCGGTACCCGGCAACCGGTCATAAACGAGCATTACTCTAGACCTACAATAGATAGCGCCTCTGAAAAATAATAGTAAGGATAGAAGAAGAGTACTGCGGGAATATTTCATGGAGATAATGAGAAAATAAAACAAATAAAAAACGTTACAGCTAGGGTAGAATCCAGCAAATATTGTCCCCTAAAACCCTACTAAAATAGAACCAGCCACTCGATCTCTTACTCATCATCATTGATAGGTATTAAGACTTTCCAAAGCTAAGAATCAGCCCCACTACACAAAGTACAGTAATACAACTTTATTGTATCGTTTAGAAGCTGAGGGGAGAAATAAGTACGAATAACCTCCATTATTACTCATACTTAAAAAGTCACCTAATATTTACACCTAAAATGGAAAGATACATATTCCATGCACGCCAAGAACCCCCCCCCGCCTCCTTCCCTCCAATGATTGATATTGGGCCCCGTAGTAAGATGTCTATCGAAACCTCGCGAGTAAAATCGAGCAAGCACTCTAAAAAGAAAAGAAAAAGGAGCTAGTGGGTAAAATATGTGAAAATCTTTACCTCTCTTGATCAAAGATAAATAAAATATTATTCCCGGCTGGTAAGTATTCTGACACATAACGAAAAGATCAGCCTACTAATGTAGCTATGTATATGGCTTAAAACAACACATGGACTCGTATTTAGTGGTTCCCCTAGAACTATCAAGTTTGAACTACAGACCGAGAAATAATAATAAGAAGTCATTTCGAGATAACACTTATCCATATAGCCTCCGGTAGAATATTGCGAAAACAAGGCCAGCGAGCAAGGGTTTTGTGGCTAGTCCCCACTACTAGAATCTTTGTTGAGGACATCAAATGCCAATCAAATCAGAGTCCTGGGTGACGCATTTTCGCATTAATTCTACCGGAGACTAGTGTTTGAGAGATTTCTGTAGCAACAGTTTTTAACTCGGGTCAAACCACTACCTCAATTACAAATAATCACTGGATACGGTGACCATACGTACCTCATCATACACTCCATGCGCTCATTACCACTACTTGCACTTTTTATATTTCCCGGCCCTACGGTTAAAAATAGACCACGTAAACGAATTATATTTCCTAGACCCCCCGCTTTATCAATACGCACTTGTCATTCCAAAGCTATTACCCCCCCCCCCCACTTTTTCCGCGGATAAGCTACTCTCTGTCCCGCAAATGAAATGATTGCCCGGAATACCTCCTTAAGGCAAGTCCCTCCTGGAAGTACTCCGGTGATTTCCGGGACACCGGCCAGGTTTGACCAGTAGTACCAAGAAAAACCCCGGGATACCCAAAAAAGGTTTCCAAGATCTACCCCGAAAAGGGAATTTGGCAAACTCTGGTAGTAAATACACCAGACCCTCCACTATGCGCGTAGAAAAGGTAGTATGAGACTAGACCCGAATTTGAGCCCGGATCCTCGAGAAGAATATAGCCTCACACTTATAGACTTAATCTAAAGGTTGTCCATAAACTATTGATGTAGAAGTTAGGAGTACCAAGTGGAGGGTTCAAGTGCCCCCTTAGGGCTCTCTAATACCAAAATACCTTATTCTAGATGCCCTTCAGTTTGGCCCCTCTATTACCCAATATTCACCCCTGCTCATATACCCATAAGATGTCCCATTACGGACTCCTCTAGCAATCTATTCTCATAACGAGTGATAATATATGATTCAATCACTAACTCCAGAAGCTGAATAGCTTGTTTATCCACCGTAGGAGTCCATTCCAGCTTATCTTTATAGTGATATTTAAGCAGATCAAAAGTCCACCTACTAGTATAATGAATTGGATATCAGTCGCATTTTTACTCACCCCTCCCCACTCCTCCACACTCTCAATACCATAATACCACCTAGAAAGTTCCCTTCTCATAAGTTAAAACAAAAAAAAACAATCTAAGCCCACGTGCCCCTAGTCTAACCAAGGAAGCAGCGGAAAGCAAGCTAGAAAAAGTCAACAAAACAGCCAACCTGATCCTTACATGTCCATGCACATGATGCAGAGATGAGAAATAAACTAGGACTGGAATAAATATAGATAAAAGAAGCGAAAGTGCTCACAGAAAAACCAATCAAGATCGCTAAATAACGAAAGACAGCCTAAAATCGACCACCGAGATGCAGAAAGAGGAAAAAGGCCTGGCTCTAAGTCCCGGGCCAAGATTGTTATACAAGAAGCGACAGACGATTGAACACCAAACCCCACCCAAAAAAAAGAAACCAAAAAGAAAAACCGAAATACTAAACCTATAAACCGTAAAATAAATGAAAACAGATGAAATTCATCCTTGATGGCTACCGCCCTAAGAATGGCCTACTCCATCTCCTCGTGTTTTTCGCTGGCATTGTCCCTTCAATCTCGTACACTGGATCTTGCCTACCATCCCCCGGTAATTCTCCAGCAATCTGATGGGAACCGTCTCCCCACCATTCCGTATGACCTTGTTGCGGGTATGGAGCCAAATTCTCTGCCATTTCTGCCATTCCTAGTGGGGGCGGTGGGATTGCTGAGGATACCGGGATCCCGTGAAGTGGTTGCTTTGGAAAGTACCCATGTTCTTGCGTAACAGAGTGATAACGAGCAGAAGACCCACTCCCTGGAGTCCTTGAAACTGAGGCTGTAGGATCATAAAAATTTGTAGTTGCTACCCCTAATGGGGGGTCGTTGTTCCCACGGGACCCAATCCGACGATACGTACACCAGCCTAAAATAACGAAGATCGAGATCCCAGCAACACAGCCAGCAACGATCCCACCGACTACAGCGCCAGAAATTGGTGTACCAGATCCTGCAGGACTTGAGGGTGCAACCGGAGCGGTAATTATTTTTGTGGGCTGCTTTGCCGCAAGATTTAATTCAGTAGCTTTTCCGATGGCGGGGTCTGTTATGACTGTAGAAGCAGTTGACATGATCTTAGACCCTGCAGCATCTGTTGTTGTGACTGTCATTGTACTTGTAATTGACATCTGACCAGTAGCGAGGCATTGACTGGCACCACAATCATAACCCCCTGGACAGCAACCATAGTTTACTGATGCAGGACATAGATATGATCCTGTGGAGCAGACCCGTTGCTCTCTTGTAGCGGTTGCAGGCGGAATGCAACTATCTACTGCACACGTGTACCCATCCATACAGCACCCTCCTATTACGTTCTGATCAGCAATTGTCATGTTCCTTTCATCTAGAGGCAATTCATACCATTATATTCATCAGAACAAAGAGAGAAGCCAGTGTCACACCCATGTTTAGGTGGCGCAGTTATTGTAGATTTTGGTTCGGATGTCGATGTTGGGGTCTCCGAACCTGTTTACAAATGTTTATATCCGACGCGCAGACACCTTCTAAAGTTCAAGAAAACTTACTTGATGATGAGGGAGGGGGTGTGGGAGTAACTGATAATTGAGATGTGATTGTTAACACCACCGTAGTCTATGATGTGGCATTAGTGTCCGCCTAGAACAAAACGCAAATTAAACCCGCTAGCTTACCTCAGAACTACTGGGTTGTATAGTTATATCTTCGAACTCCGTAGTAAACTTAATATACTCAGCATAACTCCTTTCCACCACCAGAACCATTCACTATCATAACATACGTCTGTAACATAACTTGTCTGCCGCCTCTTTAACTCGGGTATAGGTTGCCTGTATAATGAAGTCGGTTCTGACCCTGTCCGTCCCTTTAACTTCCGTAAGGCAAACCTAGCGTCCTTAGACGTCCCGCATAGTGATGTACTGGTAGAGATAAACATCACCATCACAACCACCAAAAGAAGAGCATGATAGTACATCCCGAGCAGCATAGTGAGCAAGTATGGGGGGGATGAAAAAGTTAACCCCCCGACTCGTATGAATAGATCGGACGGATGGATGTATAGGATGGCTGCCCGGAAAAAAAAAGTGGCCGGTCGTTGGTCGTCTACGTGGACGACGTGCCGTTAGCTGTGGAGGTTTGCATAAACTAGAGAGTAAAGAGGGAGACGCAGAGAGACAACAACAATGAAAGAAGGGCCACCCGAAACAGCAGTGACCACTGACCACAGTTAGCAGGGCTGAAAAAGTGCCCAGAGCCAGTTCGGGCCATGCGAGAGACCCCTCTGATTCCGAACTCGAAGGGCACCCGCCATCGCCAACAGTCCTTTTCCCAATGCCGAGTACGTGGTGGTGGGTAGTGGGAGGCATTGGCCGTAACTGCATGCAACTAGTGGCTATCCGCGCATCTGAAACATAGCCAGGGAGACGAATAAGCTTCCTGGTGCCCCCGGCTGGGCGTGGTGACACCAGGCAATGCTGTGTGTAACAATGACAGGAACACACAAACTCCTGGAGCTGAGTGGCCAGACCCGTCTCAGAATTCTATTATCCATCGTGGCCTGCCCTTCGTAACATTTACTCTGCTTCAGGCACTGATCTGCTTTAAAGATAGAATGTTCAACTGTAGGCTTGCAGTTTCCCGCGTGGTAAAACTTCACCCCGCCCGACATCAATCCACAAAATCTGGATTCGAAACGCATCCAAGCAATCTCACGATGGAACGTAATGCTTGTGCCAACCCCTCAGAAGTGGCTGTGTTTGCACTTTCCCTTCCTTTAGTTTTGTGGAGGGGTGGAGGGTGATACAACAGTACCGGGAGAAATTAATTCCAAATCATTACGTACAGCATACATAGCCAACTTTGGGAATTTACCTTCAGACTTCAGTCTACATGTATCCTCCCTAATCTCAACACAACCATTCATCTACCCTTTCATCTAGAAAACCATACTCAACGTCTACGATAAACCTATGACTCCTCTGATACTCCTCTAGCAGTCACTCCACGACTTTTTCATACTTAGAGCCAGCTCTTGCCTTACTTCTGACGAAAAGCAACAGGTGGCGTAGCCTTCATTTAGGCATATGATCAAGAATCTAAATGCACTTTTATCATCTCGACACAAGCTAGCGGGCCTATACTCATCGCTGTAATATATATCTCACGCTTTTATTCTTCCTTTGTACTACTGCCGATATATCCTTTCTTTTACCTCGCCGAAGTCCTCCTATACGAGCTGTTCCTATTCTCCCACGAACGCTAGGAAAAGGAGCTTGGCAGAAAGCAGCGGAGCCAACAGGAATATCGTAAGATGGTAGCGCCGAGAAGCGACCCCGAGTGATCCAAAGATAAAAAACTGCAGGCTTACATTAACACCTAATTGGGAATTATAGGGAATAAACCTAAAAGGACATGGCGGGTGTGACCCGAAGCCCTAAATCACTGGTTAATTATCGAGAAATGCACTAAATGAGTCAAATTGACCTAGAACGATAATAGTGTCCCCCAACGAGTCAAAAGTGGCAATATTTTCTATTCTTCAAGATATAGAAAAGTTTAGTGTAAAAAGACTCAAGGCCTACGTCTGATGGAAATTCTAGGGCAAAGATCAAGAAAACAGTCATAACTCAATATCGTACGCCCTCAAAGGTCACACAGGTGCTGCACCAACCAGAATTTGGCCACAAGGTTAATTTTTCGAAAGAGGTATGGAAACTACCAAGGAATCTTAACCCTAAGATAAAAAAACCAAAGTTCTAGATCCAAGTTGAATCGAGTGATATAACATGAAGCAACTAGCTTTAGTAATCACTAAGAGAGATATCGTGCTAGTCCGCGCGTCTATTTCCCGTGGCTAATGTAGGTCGGAATTCTCCATGTTTTAGCCACCGATATCACTCTACACATGTATGTGCTTAGACTGTCTATTCGTTCTCAATGAACGCCCCACTGTCTGATTTACGTATCCCTAGGCGCTGTAACTGATCTGACACTCGCCTAATTTCCCTTACATTAGACCCAACTAAATAGTGGCAAGCACGCAACGGGACAATCGATCTTGTGTTTCGCCGGAATCTGATAGCCACACAATATCTTGGCATGCGGGATGGTCTTTGTAACGAGCTTTTGATGGCAGTTCGGTCATCTTTGATGCATTTTTTTTTCCCTAGAGACTTGCACGGTATAACGGCACTGGGAAGCAAGATGCGGGCTGGTGACTGCGTCTCCCTCTGACACATTGTGTGGGCCCATGGTTGCTCAAGGCAACAGCGCCAACCTCCTCTATCTTTCGTTTCTTTTTCTCTGCCTCTTCTTTTCTTTTTTCTTCTGAGAGTGCCTCTTTGTGGCTTGCTCCTGCATCAGGAGGGCTGATACGCGGCTGCTACTGATATATAAGCTTACACCCGTTTCCATCAGTAGGTACTCCTTAAGTTTCCGTTTCATGATCTTTCTTGTTAAAACTAGACTTGAATATACACTCACGATTGAGGTCGGTTTTGTGTTCTAACACGTGGGTTAGTAGTGCAAAGCCAAATAACGGGCGCCAATAGGAATTGCGCCGCATAAGACATTACGAATAATGCAGAGGTATTGTATGTCACGAGAAGCGAGCCGTCCGCCAAAAGTATCACCAATGACTTTGATTCGAGACCTATTCTAAGGTCCTCAGCGACTTCTCAGCTTTAGCTCTATGACCCATGTGGTGGGAAGGAGGTATTTCGATAACCGACTCTCGGATATCTACACTATTTCTGGTGCGAAGCCTGAGGTGGCAGAACCAATTTCAGGGGTTTATAAGTTACTTGTTTTTCTCCAGAGACGTCATATATGTTGCAGAAAGCGAGTAACTTCCTAAGAGGCTCAAAAGACCCAACAACTAGATATAGGGGGTAAAATGTTGGGAACTTAGGTATTTTTCGCTTCGTGGGCTTCTTCCGTGAGTTAAAATTCTACTCGAAATGTCTAAAAATAATAATTAGCGCTACCTAAGTATATTTAGATACTACCACTATCGCTTTCTAGTATATATTCAGTCATTACTGGTGATGTTCTGAGAACAGGGGTATGCTCATAGTTACCCGGTTCCAAGAGCGGGCGTTGTTCTGAGAACTGCATTCCTAAAAAACTACATAATGAGTAATTCTGAGAATATCAATGTGCTGAATTATACGCGAAATGAAGATCAACCTGCGACAGCACACGCACCAAGTGACAAATCTTTAATAATGGAATCCAGAAATTCAAGAGCTCTGCAGTATCTTCTGTGTAAGCTCGCTAAGCAGTAACATGCGAAGTTATGATTTCGAAATCTGGGGGCGCGCAGATCGTCTCCAGGTACTCGGGAGCCTGAAAAAGCTTGCCCATGGCCACCCGCCGCCCCCACACAATTCGATCGTCCCAAAGCTGGACACAGTCTCAAAATCGATTATGGCAGGCAGAATTACTTTATTGGGTCTTCTATAAAATGATTACTTTTTTTTTGCCAGACAAAAAAATTTATTCCGTCTTTTCCGGGTTAAGGCATCCTGACTGAAATAAGTATACTTATGTGCATAAAATTCGGGTCGATTACATATAAATCCGAATGGGATACCTTGGCGATCAGTACTCTAGGGTCATTATCGAAAGCAATCAAGGGCACATACATAACCTCTTTAGGATGTCGTGCATCAACGTTAGGACCATTATGTACTCCACAAGTATGGAAGGTTCCGGCCCGAGTGATCTCTTATGACCATTTATGGTCTCTGTATATTCACTTCATCACCTCTTTGGGGGGAGCCCTCTTTAGCTTATTCCCTCGAAACTATTTGTGAGACCGGCGAGTCTAGAGCCTGAACACAAAAATAAGCTCTCACCCTTGCGCACACCAGCATCCTGGTCCGGCAATCATCGGAACAATAACCGGGGCAAAAAGGAAAAAACAGCCATCTATAGCTGATACGAATATGGCAGGCATACCTCTGTGGCATGGATAAGCGAGATTCGGGAAAATCCGCAAAAAACCGACTCGCTTGCTGGAGATACCTGTGGGGCATTGAACAGAGTGGGAGAGAGGGGAGATGGAGATGGAGGGTTGAGTCTGATCTCATTGACGTATGATTTCTTAGTAACAACGCAAGTGGAGCTAGCTGGCTAGGATATATATGTATGTACTTTCAAAAGGCTCATACTTGTAACACTAGCTGAATAAAAGCTGGTTGATGAGCGATAGGATGTGCGGAGAAAAGGAAAAGGTGTATATTCAAAATCGCACTTCCATCGTCTAGCGACTCCGCTTTGCTCACTTACTATTATGATGTGTGATCTTCGATCCATAGATACCTAGTGAAGGACAGAATTCAAGGCTCGAGCTTACAATCTGCAAGTAGTACCACCCACATGACTGTGCTATGGCGGTATTTTGAAAGAGAAGAGGAGATCAATGTTTCTTACATCAGCCCAACCAATTAGCCGCACCCATGCAGGCAGAAGACTATATTTCTGCCCTCAGGCGTCATCATTCTTGAAGTTTCAAGCCCGGGCCCTAAATATAAACCCCTCCCCTCCCCCATTTAATGGGACTTTGCCGCACAACGGGCTAACAGAGTGTGCGAGGTTTCTGACAAGACGCCATAATGGAGAAAACGCGCGCCATGATTCGCCCACGTTTCCACTCATTGCAGTCGAAGCGTTTATTCTAGCTGATTGTTCCGAAACTATGTAATCAATAACTTTTTCTCATGTCTAAACAGCCTATCATTCGTGTTATCCTTTTTTGGGGGGGAGGCGGTGGAAGACTGATTGCTGTAGCTTCTGATACGTTGGTTTCCGGGTGTGTGTGTGAGTACGTACCTCAGGTGCAATAGACGCTACGAGTAGGAGATCTGAGCGATTAGGTTATAAGTGCTATCATGCATTCTTTTTTTTTGCCAATGAGGAATCTACCAGTAAACCAAGTAAGTTTGATTACTCTACTATGTGCATCCTGATCGGCACGATCCTCAGCATGCTCCCCGTTAGATTTAGCACCTTACATGAAGCCTTTACTTTTTCCTCCCCTCTTCTCCGGCCCCTGGTGCGTCAGAGAGTTATTTGAAATGTGATTCAAGACAGTGCTTGGACGCTGGGGTTTAACTATTGGTATTATGCCCTTTTTCTTTTCTTTTTTCATTTAATTAATAGCAATATCTCGGTTCTTTTGTTCCGAATTTCCCATCTGGGGGTTGACCCGAGAGGCCCCTCCTCCTGTTCCCATCCTTCTTGTGTTTGGGGCCGATTTTCCCCGCTCACAAACTCTATAATAATGATTTTAAAGCTCCCCCCACTCCCCCACTCTCTCGATAACTAAAGCTTTAAGCTTCTGTAATCTAATCCGTGAGCATCCGTATCAAAATCAAGTTATTTCATCACTTTACATCAAAGGGCATAATCCTAGGACACCTAGCTGGCGTGATTTAATCAAATGTATTTCTAATTATCACAGCATCTAAAAAAGAAATCAGGAAATCTATGTATCATATCCGAGAGTACGTTTCACTACCTGAAGATCTTTAGTTCAGTGAGTAGAGAAAACTTTTCGGAATATACTATATCTTGTGGGGGGAGTGGGGGGGTTCACTTTGACGTCAATGATTAGTTTATATCGAGATTCACACGTGATCACTCGACTTAACCCCTTGTGATTCAACCTCGTTGTTAGGTTAATTAGCTTTGGTTGTTTTATCTAGTTTCCCTCGTTCTAGTAGGCCCTTAAAGTTGTATAATAACGTAAATCAGGGAATATATCTCAATCTCAATCTCAATCTCAATTTTCCGCCATTATGATTATGAGAAAATTAGATTATTTAATAGTTAGAATTATAGTAGAAGAAGAGGTAATAAGATGTAGCTAGTCCATAAGAACTGAGGAACTGGGTCCCAACAAAATAAAATTTAATGAAATCTCGGTACTGAGTATGACTGTAAGAGCTCTAATACTTAGCCGAAAAGTACCCCGGAAGAGACAGGCTATCATTGACAACAATTTCCCAAGCTGGGCTTATCGAGATCAAATTCGGTTACAGGGTGACAATTCCCGAACATCCCACACTGGTGGTGTTGTCCAAAAGGCAAATTCCAAGCCATGATATATTACGTATACTAGCAGTCAGTTATTAATCTGCATCATTGCCCCCCTTCGGAGCTGACTCCGCAAAGGAATGCATTATAAACCAAGAGGGTGCATAAGTAGCAGCACGGTTTTTTTCTTCCTTTTCTTTCTTCGGGTTACTGGAATGCAAGTTTTAGGGCTTAAAAGTGGGCACCAATGTAAGTGACCCTGCAGAGGGTAGGGGGGGATTTTCCAGAAGTTCATTTAATTATCCTAATATGACATGTGGTCAAAACTAGCAAGGTATGTTTTGTGGGGGTGCACCGGTGAAATATTCTACCGTCTGTTTTTTAAGTATAGCTTATTTAGGAACTAGAACACAAGTGTCCATCACAGGGCTTGTACAAGCAACACTGATCGCGCGCACAGACCAGTGAATTCAAGTGAGAACTAATACCCCAGAAATGTTGACTAAACGACGTAATTACCCCCTCGGTGAGTAATGGTCTGTTAAACCCATTAATTCATCAGCCAAAAGGAGCCCACGAGGGGGGGGAGTCATATCAATGCTCCATATAACACAAATGTGACTGCAAGGGGGGGGGCAATTCGTGGACTGCTCTTTGCCAGTGCTGGTTTTCCTCAGGAACTTCATCTCCTAGTGTATTTTAGTAAAGTATCAAGAGAAAAGAAGAAAAGAAGGAGAAAACAGCCGACCTATCCCCGCGCCTCGCTTGGAAATTACATGCTATACCCCTCCCCCTTGGAGATGCTGTGTGCCGTCGGAGACCGGCAGTGAGCTTCTTTTCCAGTTCCCTTTTTTTCTCTGTGTCTCCCCTCAGTGTTACACTTAATGTTACACTTGATGCGAGTAGGTGACTTATTGGAGGCTTAGTGGTGTGTAAATTGCTTGGACAACGACTTTTTCCAGTCTTTTTTTTTATTAAGACTGCGCCCAATCAGTGTCCCCCCCCCATTGACCGTTTCGGGGTTCTTTTTTACCTCTACATTTAATTATAAACTTACGGTCGTCATCCTTCTGCATGGCCTTGGATCCCTGTATAAGGACTTTGACTTTGTCAGCGGTAAAAGGGCGTCCACAAAAATTACATAACGCTAGCCAAGGCAGCCCTATCTGCTTGAGCCCACAGCCCATGTGCGTCACGGCAGCTGGGATCCCAAGTGACCAAGGAACAAGCCCATGGGGGAAGGAAGAATATGGGTAAATCGGCACTGCCGAGGAACAACGCCTTCAATTGACGTGACGGTAAGCTGAAGAAGAGAGGAATGGAGGTGATACCTACCTGAAAGAGGAGAAAGAGGAGACGCGGGGGGCGGAGAGACACCGCAGTATTGTTTGACGGAGTATTAGTTATCGCCATAGGTACTTTACAGACAGTGGGTGCGCGTGAATTGATCGACCGGTTACGTTAATGCCTGCAGGGTAGCCATGCGACTACCGGTACCATTCATGTAGCACCAAAGCTGTGATAGGTATGTGCGAGTGAACAATCTTTAAGCACTCAGACACCGATCTATCTACCCGGGGGTACCAATAGGTTCCTATAGAGTCGATCTACATAGCTGGAGGTGTACTTCCTGGGTATGGCGCACCCAGCCGGTGATCCCGAGGGCCATAGAGCGTGATCTAAGACTGACAGTTAGCCCGTGCAAATGCAAGTGAATAGCAGAATAGCAGAATAGCAGAATAACAAGATAACAGAATAACAATAACAATAATAAGGGCCAGTGATTTTGGGGGAGGGGGCTGTTACTTATTAGGTAACTACCATACCCCGACAGAGGCAGGGAAATGGCAGCAGGAGAATTTTCTTGTAAGCAGCAGCCCACGCCTCCGTATGTACAGACGCCGCTCGACTCATTGGATTGTTGATCTGTACATGACATAAGTACGGGAATCCTTTGGTTTGTGGTGTTGACCGCCTCCTCAGGTTATATTTCTCTGCTGCTACCAACTTGCCCTTCCCCCTATTTTCTGAGGCTCACTTCGGATATTCTGTCAGCAAAAGCAGTCGAGAGAGCAGGTCTCTTTTCAGACTCTTTCCCCTTCTTCCTCTCACACACTCTCTTCTACTTCTTGGTGTATCTCGACACTGCAAACCGACTGACCAGTCTGTCTATCGGCGTCTCTTCCCTCCCTCATTCACACTGTAGAGGCACTCGCCTCGTCCCCACCATTATCATGGTTCCTCCTCCAGCTCCACCAACCCCGTCGTCTTATCGGCCTTGGGAAGACACATCGCCCGCTACACCCCCGTCTTTTTTGAATGGACGGCCTTCACTGCCGTTACCGGCGCCTTCGGCTATGGCCGACCGGCGGCCCTCCATTCCATCCTCGGCACCTTCCATACATGCCTCACGTAAACGGCGGCGGCTCTCAAACGAACGCTTGGACCGACTATATCTCCCAGGAGTAGGGTCCTCAGGAACCCTCTCCGTCGACGTTAGGGGTGGTGACGCAAGTGGGGGAAGTATGTATCGGCGGGGACCAGATGCTGTGGGGGATATGGTGCTAAGCAGCGCTTACATCAAGCCATTGACCCACAACTCCAACCACTTCATACAGCCCCCACAGCCTCCCCCTCTACACCACCCTCCATCACTCCCACAGTCACGCTCTTCTTCACGCCCGGCGACACCATTGCAGCAGCAGCATCAATTCCCTTCTCAGCCGCCCAATGCTCTTACTTCTATAGTCTTGTCAATACATAGTCTAGTCATTGAATTGACCAACAATAGCTCTCCTTCGCCCAGTACCAGTCCTACATCTCAAATAACCCCGCAACAGCTCCCGTCAATAGAGGCTCTGACGACATGTCTGGAAACTATCTATGGACTTCTTGTCAGACTAAAGTCTACATCCTCTGGCCAGCAGTCACAGAGCAACTCGATATCTAACGAGCAGCAAGCAGCTTATACTTCAAATCTTTCACATCTACAGCACTCTTTGTCAACGCTGAGACTAGCACATTCAACACTCAATACTGAGCACACAAATCTCTTGTCCGCCTTCAATCGATCTCAGACACGCACGGCCGCATTGGACCGTAAGCTGCTTGTATGCACAGAAGAGACGGAATCACTGGCAAATGAGCGTGAAAGACTCATGGGTGTTGTCGAGGGCCTTGAAGAGTCTCTTTTAGAGGTACGGGCCGAGCGTGACGAAATGCGTCTTGAGATGCGTAGGAGTAGTGCACAATGGGGGTCAATCGTACAAAATGCTGGGAAGCTGGAACGGGGATCATGCAAAGCGGAGAAGGTGCTGAGGAAAGAGGTTGAAGGGTTGAAAAATGATATAGAGAGGCTGAGAGCTGCAGTAGTAGAGGGCAGTGGGGGGTGCTGCGCTGCGGTTGGAGAAGCTGGGGAGAAAGAAAGAGTGGAGTTAAAGGCCCGTGTGAAGGAGTTGGAGGGTCGGCTTGAGGAGATGAGGAGTGAGGGGAAAGGAATTTATGAGCTTGCAGAGTTAATTTCAAAAATGGGGAAGGGGATAGCAGAGCCTCGATGACAGTGGGGGAATGTATTTGTACGTTCACTCTTATTCTTAATCCTAGTGCTACGTTCGTTCATGTATCTTTTTTTCCTTTCCTTTCCTTGAATTTTTGGGTTCTGCATTTTGGGAGGCGTTAGAGTTTATACCGGCTATGATAGTGCGCAGTAAGTACATATAACATATACAGTAGAAACATTAATAGTCCCCATAGTACCCAATAATGAGAACAAATTCTCCGGGGGGAGCCATACCCCTAGTAGTAAATGGCATTTATGTTTATTATTGTAACTTCATTGCCCAAACCAAGGAGAGTGGTAGCTAGTCCCAACTTTACAACCGGCCCTATAAGGGCTTTCCCTCGTTAAGCACTATTCAGACTACCCACAACTCTTTTAAGTACTATGGAAATAGATATATGCATAAAGCTATATGTGCATTTAAAATATACGTACCTGCATTCTCGTGCAGGCGTTGAATAAGTGCTAAAAGTTACTCATAATACGTTTCCTCTGAGTACCCCCACCAAGATGATAAAACTCTAGCTTACAAATAGTAGGTAAAATACCACTATAACCCCGCCTTATCTTAATAATACATCGACCGTACTCCCGGGAAACCTTACCGAATACCCTAAGCACTTACGCGTACGCGGGGGGGGGGGCTATCATACTTCACCCCTGTTATGATTCTATTTCCAGTAACGGCAAACTACTAAGGTTACGGGACCTTGCACATTATCGCTTTATAAGTACAGTTGTTTCTGCTGTCGTAGGGCAGTTCTGATGTATTTTCTAATTGTTAAGGAAGCAGGTAGCCGAAGAGCCACTGAGATACATGTATTTTTTTTTTCTTTCTCGGAGGCCCCTCCGAAACCTGGCCCTGTATCTTATACGCCAAGGAATTGCCAAGATGTATATATTGTTTCATAACTATAGCGACTCTATAGGATCACCAAGTAGAAGGGGGGGGAGATTCTGGTGTTTCCAGTTACGTATATAAAAGTAAATAGTAGCGTTGAGTGAGTTTGGTAGATGTGATTCATTCGAGTGATAAACTATGATTACATTATAGAGCCTTATTACATCACGACGGGGGTTTACGCGGGTTAGTACCTCGGTTGACTGCATCCTCTCGGAAGATGGCCCGAATGGCGGTTGGGAGGCGGGACAGCCTTGTGAAATATTATCCTTAAAGGGGCGTAGGCACTGTAGGCTGACTTAAGCCTACATGTACTATACTTTGGGGTTGCTAGCCTGCATGTACATGTAGCTATGTCATCACGCGTAGAGATACATATGGAGAGTACCCAAATGGGTCGGTAATTTCTGAGGAGGACAGTAATTATAATTAAACTGTCTCGAATGTTTTGAATTAGGCTGAAGATGTGTAGACTTCTAAAAACGGGGTGAGGGAAGGGATGGACGGAGGTTTTTATTTAATTTTTTTTGTTTATACGAGCTGTTGGGCTAGATAATCCACCAGTCAGGCCCCTGGCATGATCAAGAGACTCTTAGAAAGGCATCTAATCTAATCTCCATCGGTCACGTAACATGCGGACCTAAAATCAGGCACTCCTTCTTCAGAATTGTTTTATATTGTCTGGGGATACCCATAATCTATGAGTACAAGTAACTTTTACACAGTGTTACTATAACACCACTCTTTAATTGGAACCACAATCCTAAAGATTTTTTTAGAAGCCCTAGAGTGCTCATAGAGTACTTTAGATGGTACTTGGGTCTATTCACTATATACGTTGCCTACCCAAGAGTCTTTGTTTTAATGGCTGTTGTACCAACCAGTTTAGGGTGTCGGTTATTTTTGTCCCAGACAATATGTTGTTTCCCCGCATAGTATGTCGCACGGCTTGGCGATAGCTCTAAGGTAGGCCACGACTCCTCTCCACCTTACTACTACTGCTGCTACTACTAACATTGATACCGTGATAATGTCAAACACGCTTACCGCTGGCCCCTACGTCATCCGCAATAGAAAGAAATCAGCTGTATTTCACGCTCAAAACACAAGGTTCAACAACGAAGACCTATCTCATAGCTACATACAAGCCTCCACTCGAGATGAGAATTTGTACCGCAGCAGTCAGATATGGTGGGTTGAGCCAGTTCCTAATCTAGGTGAAGAAGAGAGTGAAACAGTATATTACATCACAAATACCTGCTGTGGAACAAGTGTAGCTCTACACAAAGGTAAGCATGATTCATCGAGCTAATACTGAATCTAAATTAATAGCACATAGACTCTCGTGGAAATCCCTCGGGAGGGCCGTTGGTGTGTTATCCGATCAGTAAAGAAGTAGGGCAGGCATGGAAGCTTCAAAGAGTTCAAGATAATACAGATGGGTGGGTAACTTCAATAACACAAGCTCTGATAAATTAGAATCTTTCATACAATACACTTTCCAGATAATCTACTGATAGACGTACACTGATATCGTTCAACTCCCCCCATAACAGTAGAGCCTACTATCATATAATCAGTGCTAGTACCGGAAATGCCGTTTACGTCAAGAGCAGCGTGTTTTTCTCTAGTGATTTCTTGTACACACAAACGTGTAGCTCTTTGGACGAGCAACAACAGTGGGAGTTTGTTGTCCCAATCACTGCATTTCCCTCAGGATGGTTCCAGATACAGAATGTTGGAAGCGGAAACGTCCTCAGTCACAAATATGCCTATAACCCACCTTCACTAATACCAATCGTTCGATCAACACGACCATCACAGTACCGCGAGACATGGGACACCCAATGGACCTTAGTCGACGCAAATCTTTACAACATGACATCTCCGGCAAGTCCCACATGGTGCATCATGAATCGACTCACTGGGGGGTTTCTGGATATTAGTAGCTTCCCGCTCAACGCCCCACCGACTACTAGAAACGAGTCTGGCGTCTACGCATCGGGGGGCCTCAGTAGTAAGTTCTGGGAACATATGTGGAAGTTCGAGCTTGACCGAGCCCATAATTGGACAATTGGGTACTGCAGTACTGGGTACCTACTCGAAGAGACCAAAGAACGTTGCCACGGTGGTATGAAGGTAGCTTGTATTGATAAGCGGCTCACCGCGGAGGATAGGAACAAGACTTGGTTTTTAACGTATGTCTTTACTCTGTGTCCGAGAACCTTAGTTGGATTACTAAAACTGTGATCTCTATAGACTACCAGTTGTTGAAACAACTGACGAGACACGTGATTACTTGAATGTTTGAACCTGTAATCCCGCTCTAGTTTCCGATACCTCTTCATTTCTAACCCTAGTGTTTTCTTTTAAATAGGTTGTGGCAACCACTGCCTTGCCTTCCAATGAAGGCATGTCCTATATGAAAAAAGTACTCACTACACGACCTCAACCGTCAGAAAGGACCTTATTGCCTTCCTAGACAACTTCTCCTAAGAACGACCTCGCACTGCAATAAACTTCTTTTTATGTATAAATCTACTACTTGAAGCTACAAGAAATCTCTAATATAACCACATGTATTGAAAAAAATATATATTACTACTTCCATTTGACATCCTCCCAAAATACTCAACGAAAACGCTTATATAACCGCCACCACGAAGCAGCGCCAACGCCTCGCTAGCTCAATCGGTAGAGCGTGAGACTCTTAATCTCAAGGTTGCGGGTTCGACCCCCGCGTGGGGCTTCCTTAATTAAGGAAAGCAAACGTTATCTTTTTTTACCACACCATTCATCAGTAATCTCATTCCACAAAAGTGATGGTGGTTGTGAGCTAGTGGATGAGCGTCTATTAAATACTCATCAAAGTTGCAGGAGAGACAACACCCCACTCTCCACCACCCCCCCTTTGAAAAAAAAAAGCGATTGATTATAAAGGATTATAAAAGCTTACCCCCTTTATGACGCTACTGTTGTCAGTAATCTAATCTAATCCAACGTTGGCTAAACATTTTGACCGGGTAATATATCATACAACCACCTTCCCTCCCCCCCAATAAAAAAAAAGAATAACTACCATAACACCGAATAGAATACTGCTACGTCGACTTCTAGCATTCCTTTATAGTCCCACTATCAAAAGAAAAGAGAGCTTTACCCAAATCAGGGTAGTCCTACCACCCTCCCCTCCCCTCAAACCCCAAGTATTATAATGATCTATCAACCTAGCTACTTACCTACTCTCTAGCCTAAGAGGCATGTATTTATGATTAATTCATTTATTCTAGCCTAAGAGGGAAAAAGAAAAAAAAGAAGAGTGATTTATTAGTGATCAGTATTACCGGAGTTTTTTTTTCTCGGGCGAGTAAGTAAAACATGCATTTGTGTAGTGTATACGTCATCCGTTAGTGGGGAAACCCTGGGAGGGATATTGAGCGCGGTTAGTACGATATAATACCAATTTGACCCCCACGATTTACTTTCACTAATGCTGGTTGGTAGTGTATGTAGGCTGGATATTGTTGCTAGGCAATCTTTTAATATGGTCTTCTAGAAGCCCCTTTTATAAAACGTGGTTTTTCATGCCCTTGTAGGCTTTCTGTAGTATCATTATGCAGGGTAGGCTATTTGGGTGGGTATTCGTGGATATAGTGGTTTATTTCCGAATGTAAAGCTATAGAATACTGGCTCGACTAATCTACTTCACAAAATATCACTCGGTATATGTACTGGCAAAGACATCCTCCGCCATTCACTACCTCAGAAATGCAATATCCCCAGAAACATCAATCTTCATCTTAATAACGTTTATTGATTCATTTACATCTATGCGTCCTACATACACTACCCACCAGGATATATGGTATGCAGTATTCATAACTCGTTCATCAAGTTGCATGAGCATTCAACGTGATCATCATCGTCGTCCGCAGCAGAAATAGACCACTGGCAACATTAAAAAGCGTTTCCATCATGAAAAGTAGAAAAAGGAAAAAATCGTAGAAAATAAAAGAAAAACATTGCAATCAACAAGCAGCCCATACAGCAACGCTGTTGTAGCTACTATCGACACCAACATCCAGAATCAATGAAATACGTCTCTTCAGTTCCATACGCTCCCGCTCGACAACCTCAACCTCCATTCTCCTCATCATTTCAACCTCCTCGAGCATTCCCTCTGCAAGATCTTTGTAACCCTCAGCGACCCTCGTTACTGTTGTTACAATCGTCTCTTCCTCACCATGGTCTGCTAATACACCAGCTACACCATCAACACCAGCAATTGAAACCTCTAACCGTCTCGAAATGCCTACACACTCTCGTCGCCACGCCTCGCCAATACCATCAACCCACTTCTCACGGCTAGCACTACCAGCACGTGGGTTATATCCAGCTATCCATTCACCAAAAACACCACACAATCTCCTAAACTCTCCACTACGCATAGCATCGATACGTTTAATACCCTCTGAGAACCCCTGAACACGCTCCTCAGGGCTTTTTGTTGTGTCACGGCGTTTCTTCCCGGGAACGACATTGTTAACGACAGCCGCGAGGGAGTCAAGGTTATGACGCTTTTGTTTCTTCAAGCTTGTTTCTCGTGCATCATAGTGACGGGCAGAGAGCTTCTCAAAGCGAGCTTTTAGGGTTGAAGTGGCAGATGTAATGAGCTGCTGGTATACCGCAGTGGATGCCGAATGGAGTGTAAGCAGCTGAAGAAGCTGTGTCTGGGCATGTATTGTGGGCGTGTCAAGAGGTGCTGGCGGAATAGCCCGTGAACGGGGTGCTGTGGGAGGGTTCGGATTGGCAGATGCAGAAAAGTCCTGGTTTAGGGCAGTGAATGCTGGGCGTTTGGACTTTGTACTCCCCGACGTAGTTGGCCGGGAATTTGGGTTAACCCCTGTAGGGGCCGCAGCAACGCTATTTTGAACAGATACAGATGTCACACTTGAGCTTTTCTTGTGGCCTTTTACTGGTGCAGGTGGTGGTGGAATCGATGTATTTGAACCTGAATTTGAGCTACTGGATGGTCTCTTGATACCCGAAGGACCGGTAGTAGGAGCAGTAGTAGCAGCAGCAGGGGCAGTGGCAGCACCAGTAGACATTCCTGTTAAGTCTGATTTCGACGTCGTGGCACCATACATTGACGTCGGCCTCGGCCTCATACCAGTCCTCCTTGTAGAAGTACTACTCTCTACTTTTCCGTTCCCGTTCCCACTCCCAGCAGTAGCCCTCGTAGCAGACCTCAGAGACATGGTCCTACCAAGGCTCCCACCCGACGACTCCCCAGCCCCAGTCTTCTCACCCTTATCTGGTGCCTTATCTACCGTCGCAGCCCTAGAACGTAATGACCTCTTGGCAGGTTCCGAATCAGCTGTCCCCTTTGCTGTTGACCTTGAAGTAGATTGTTTCAATGACAACAGTTTCCCGATGCCCTTCCCGGTTGCCGTGGCAACGGAAGCCTTTTCATCCTCAGCCTTGGCCTTGTTAGATACGCTAGCTGCCCTCCGTTTCTCACCGGGCTTTGACGCAGTCTTTAGGCCCCCAGCACGTCCTGTTTGGGGAGCAGGTGGGGGGGGCATCTTGGCCGTGTCATCGTCACTGTCCTGTTTCTGCATCTTGTTGGAAGATCTCAGGGGAGGGCTACGGTCGCCTCGTTTACTTGATTGACGGCTCGAGAGTAAGGGTGACGAATTGAGTCTGTCTCGGGAAGTCTGAGGTGGTGAGTATCTCGATGACGACGTTGGACGGGATGTAGGCGGAGAGGACGTGTGTCTTCTAGAAGACGAGGAGACTGATGAAGAAGATGAGGGTCTTTTAGCTGGGGCTGCTGAGGGCGTGGCTGAGGGGCCCGGCTGACGGGGGATCTTTGGCTGGGTGGGAGTGGGGATAGGCATGATGGATAATGCCCTTGTGAGATGGGGGGAGAGGGGAGAGGGTAGAGGGAGAGGGGGGAGGGGGAGAAGAGAGAAGAGAGAAAAGAGATACCTGGAATACTGTACTGTACTCTGTACTCTACCCTACTCCTGGGGGTTAGGTGTTGTTGTGTTTTGCTTATTGTTGACAGAGTTGATGTTCCTTGCACGGGCCGTTGTATCGGGCGGTGATGGGATGGGCGCTTGGCTGCAGCGATGTCTGAGATGGATTGGTGTTGCCTGGGGGACTGGGCTGGATTGGGATAAATAACTTGGGCTTCTCTGTTTCTATTAGTTGTTTCTTGTTCATTTAACATTCCTTGTTTCTTTTCTTATTCTTTCTGTTATCCTCTCATTTCCTGTCTTTTCTTTCTCTGGCCCATCTTGTTCTTACTGTTCCCCTTCTCTAACTCCTCCCTCTTATTCCCTCACTCTAACCCCAACCCCAACTACTGCCCGGGCACGGACTCCATCACTCATCCGGGTACAAATACCCAACAAGACCCTCCCCCGGAGAGACCTTCCAGAAGGAGTGGGGCGGAGACAGTGACAATACATACATATACATATGTTTCGATCGATCAATGGTTCTAATTTTATAAGATGATCAATTTCGTTTCGTTTCCTTCTCTTACTCTCGGATCGTAGTCTTACTCTACAAACGGGATAAACGGAAATGTCGTTAATTTCATACACCATGGGTTGTGATACTTTTTTGAGTCAAGTCATTATTGATTTCTAGGTACAAATATAGTATGCAGTTATAAACTATGGCCTGTTGTGGTACATTTCTTATATCACTAATAATATAATAAAACCTTGGTATATATATACAGTAGTAACGAAACAAATACTGAAACACCAATCGTATAACTAAACCCAAAGAAGGCCCACAAAATATATACCAATCCCCATCAAGCCATCTTGACCTTCTCCCTCCCCGCTTCCCATATACCCCAAACCACCCCCATACTCTTCGCGGCAACTGTCAACCCCACCCCGACAACCTCCCCCACACATCTTTCACTCACCCTATACCCCACCTTCACCACCCCCCTCACCCCAACCCTTCCCGTCCCTTTCTCCCTCTCCACCTCCTCTCCCAAAACCTTCCACACATACACCACCCCATCCCTCAACTTTCCCGGGATTCCCCTAATCTCCTTCTTAATCCCCTTGCCCCCCTTCCTCACATCCTCCATGGTCTTGCCCACCGTCTTCTCCACCGGCACCACAAACCTCACCCTCCCCCTCTTCACCGCACTCCTCAAAATTCTCACACTCCTATAAACCTCAATCTCGCGCTCGCTCTCGCCCTCCCCCTCTGTAACCGCCTCACTATACGACTTTGGCATTCCCGCCTCCACAGCCCCTTCAAAGTAGTCATTAACCCTCTTCACATACGCATCCGTATAGCTACCAACCTTCGGCTCAACATACGCCTTGTACCCATCCCACACCGCACCCTTATACGTCTCCACCGTGGTTCCCACAACCCCCACTGGCCTCACAAAAACCCTCTCATACCACCCTCTCGGTCGCGCAAGCACCTCCTCCGTCGGCGTCCGCACAGCCGGAAAAGTATGTTCCAGCTGCGTCAACACTGCATCTCCAAGCTCATCTGCACGGTGGATCACAGATGACGGAATATACTCGAAAGCTTTGGAGAGGGTGTTTGTGAAGAAGGCGGGAGTATATGAGCCGACGAGATCACGAGAGTCTGCGAGGAGAGGTATGGAGGAGATGTGGGAGAGGAAGTGGGAGCTTGGGGTAAGTGGCTTGTGGGTGGTAGGTGAGGGCGGGGGTGAGGGTTCGGCGTGTGGTGCCATATTTTCTGTACTGGTTTATGGGAGGAGGGGGACGGGATGGGATGGGGATGATATACCGTCTGGTGACGTAATTGATGGGTGGGCGGGCATGTGAATGCCAAGACTATGGAGATAGAGAGAATTCATGTGAATGTTGGGATTGGTGCTTGGGATGGGCGTGGTAAGGTGATAATTGCGTGAACAGGTTTATGAGCTGCGAGATAATGGGCCGATTACAGCATGAGCTGTTCCGAGGCTCTAGTCTGCTAGACATCTTAGCAAAAGCCGGTCTAGGTATACTTATAACCCCCCGCACAGTAAAAATAAATAAAACAGCTAATGAGAGGGCAAGGTAAGTTCTAAGTCTCAAACTGTTTAATATATCTAATTAAATAGGCCATTATGCGGGTAGCCTAGTTACATCACCTAGCGTAAAGCGTTATCGGGGATATTTCCCTCAATCGCCATCTATTTTATACTAAGGGTTGGGCACTTCAACGGCTAGCGGTCCCCACAATCTAACAGCTTTTTGTTGTATACCTTTGAGAAGTTCAAAGGGCTTTCACAAGCCACAAACATTCGGAACAAACTACCATAAACGTAAATGTAGGGAGCTGATTCGCTAGGCCCTATTCAACTAGCCTCAATTACCAGCTCTTCTTTGTTCGCTGGGCGCTTTATAGATTAAAGGCTCATAAAAGCCTCACTAGCTAGTAAAAATTACTTCAGAGTCCAAGTCACCCATATTTCTCATTCATTAATTGTTTGATATCTAGCACCATATAAGGCTTCTTGGGAGTCCCCTGAAATTAGTAAACTTTCCCTTTCAGGCCCTTTCTTTGCCTTATTAGAACTGCTGTCTAGCTTCTAGATTTAAGTATTCTTTCAATAGTCAAAACCAGCCGTTGAGAGAATTAATACACTAATCCTACGAGGATATATATAAATCATGACCTAATACTAATTCAGAAATACCTGATAAATATAGACTCAAAATATATATTCGTATTTAAGTTTTATTTTGTAGCATTACCCCAATGTTTTTGAATATAGTAAGCCCTTTATCTATACGATAAGCCGAGATAAACAACTGATACTGATATCGCTAACACCTTTAGAGCCCCGGTAGGCTACCCCACACAGTAGATCGCGCGTCATTTGGGTAAGGATCTTCACACCTATAAATGATGGCAAAACGAATAGCTATAAGTATATGTAATGTTGGTAATGAAGCTTCGAGACTCACATACATTTATAAATACCCTATTTGTAAAAAAAAAAAATTGAGATATGGTGAATTACTCCTAAGAGTAGCAGAGTTTCCTATTGAATTGAGAGATTGTACACATAACACACGACGAGTAAGAGAGTCTAGCTAGCCCCCATTTTCCTGCATAAATGTATGTTTATCTCGAGGGGGATCCAAACTACGTAGCAACAGCTTTAAACATCTAGACGGGCCTGGAAATCACTATCTAATCTTTAATTGATATCGATCTGAATACTTGCTATCTTCGGTGATGTCTATATAGGGCTAGGGCTATATTCTTTATCTAAGGCGGCTGCGTCATTCGGCGCCCCACAATCTGCACAACCCTCCTCCGCACCAAGCCTTGTGAACGTCAGCTCATATCAAAAACTTAAGACTTCCAGCGACTCGGCGACTCGAGAGACCTATCGCATGTCAAGCTCTCTTTGGGGGGACTGGACTCTATCAGAATGCACTCGATGGATCGTAAACTTTTCTACAGGGAACTCAATGGCAACACGGGTTCTAGCTCTGTAAAGAGCCTCTATGGTTCTCGGGCATGGGTTGAGAACCTCGACATTGTGAACGAACTTCATGGCCATAGTGGATGCGTCAATGCAATCAGGTAAAGCAGCTATTTACAGCGATTGCGTTCCAATAAGTTCTAACGATCCTGTAGCTGGTCACGCAATGGAGCTCTTCTCGCCAGTGGAAGTGATGACACTCAGATCAACATCCATACAACAACCCCAGAGTTCGTATTGAATACTCGCATAGATACTGGCCATACTGAGAATATTTTCTCAGTGAAGTTTATGCCCCACTCAGAAGACCGGACGCTAATCTCCGCCGCGGGTGATGGTGAAGTCCGGATCTTCGACATTGAATACGCACCAACATCTTCATCTACACCTTCATCTGTGTCTTCGCCCCCTATGGCTAGTTCTGGACCGCTGCCACCCCCAACAGGACTCCGCCACCTTATCGGTACCCGCCGTAGGGGAATGAATACACCCGAGGTTATTCCTCTAAAGCTCTACTCCCACTATGAGAACCCGAGCCACAAAGTCTATAGGTCACACACAGACAGAGTCAAGCGCATAGTGACCGAATCCTCTCCAAACTTATTTCTCACCTGCTCAGAGGACGGTACAGTTCGCCAGTTTGATCTACGCCAACCTTCAAATTTCTACAGCCGACCTAGTCGTTCCTCAGCACATAGGTCATATTTTGGTGTTACACTGACATCGATGGACTCGGGTGAAGACGAAGACAATAGAAACCCACCATTGATCTCATATAAGCGGCACCAGATCGACCTAAATACGGTTTCTTGCTCAACATCTCAGCCGCACTATATCGCTCTCGGTGGAGCCCATCTTCATTGTTTCCTCCATGACCGCCGTATGCTCGGCCGTGATACTAGGCAAGAGTTTGGGGCTGGTCCATCAAGTTCAGATAGCGAGCTCTCGGCCGCCACACGCTGCGTCCGCCGATTCGCACCTCGCCCAGTAAAGAATAGAGAATACCGAGGTAATCCTCACATCACCGCTTGTAAGATATCCGATGCAAACCCGAACGAAGTGGTCGTGTCTTGGAGCGGCGGTGGGATCTATCTATTCGACATCAACCGCTCCCCGGAGCCAAATGAAAAAGGACTTGGTAGGGAACCATGGGATCCGTCTGAGAGGAATACCCGTGTAAAGAGCGATCGAAGCCGGAGGCATACGGGCGGGGAACCAAGAAGTAAAAGGAGAAGAGCGGAATCCTCTAGTGATGAGGGTAGTGAGGATATACATCCTGGTCATGGGATGATCAAGGCTCCTGCACTCTTGGTAGAATTGAGGAAGGAGATATTCGGTCTAAAGTCCTCGGTGATACCTAATTCTAATACGCCAATGGAGCCGGAAGAAGCGGAAAGGGAAAAGAAGAAATCCTGGGACGAGGCATTGAGTACGGCATATGTGCTGCTGAAGAGGATCGATCAGAGCATTCAAACCCTTGAGGAGGCAGACTTAGAGTTTTTTAATAATCATGTGGGAGACACGAGTGTAGATTTTAGGTCAGAAAGAGACCTTAGAAGGACTTTGGCACGTAATAGACGCCGAACCAGAGCGTTTGTCAAGGCTACCGGATGTCTTTCTCGTGCTCTAGGTGGATTTGTAGAGAGTATTGGGTTGGGGGCTGGGGCTTTTATGAACATGGGATATGAAAACGTTAGTTTCCGATATCGGTTTCTGCAAGTTATTGTCTCTTTACTCGATGGTGGACCTACAGCGGTAGAGGAACTTGCAAGGGAAGATGAAGAAAGCAGGGATGGTGATAGTGAAGACCTAGAGGCCGGATATGTGGGCCGATTTCTTGATGCGCTTGAAAACGAAGCTGGGAACAGCGTTGTAAGAGATGTTGATACGAATGAGGAAATCTTTGAGAGTGAAAAGGGAATGATTAGAGCATTCAAGGGTGCCCTCGATCTTGGGCACGACCAAATAATGACCGGAGCGGACGATGATATTAACACTAACCAATCAATAAAACGATTCTGGGGAGAAAGGGTGGGGCGGTCTCTCTTAATGAAGGAGGGGGAGGGAGTTGATTTTACTTTTGTTGAATCTGCATTTTCTGGTCTGGAGGAAGGTGATGATGAAAGTGAAGATGAAGGCTACCCAAATTTAGAGAATGTGAGTGACGATGATGAGAGTGAGGAAGAGGGTGAATTTGGTCTAGAGACAACAAAGGAAGATATTGAGACCCAGGCACCTGTTTGGGAGCACACAAAGGTCTATAACGGGCATTGTGAGTATCATAGCATTCATGATACATATCTTAGATACTAACGAAGTTCTTACTAGGTAACGTCAAAACTGTCAAAGATGTCAACTTCTATGGGATGGACGACGAGTACGTCGTTAGTGGAAGTGACTGTGGCAATCTCTTCATTTGGGACAAAAAGACAACACAGATAGTAAACATTCTTCGCGGAGACGATGAAATCGTCAACGTGATAACCGGCCATCCTTACGAGCCCAAAATTGCCGTTTCGGGTATTGACTATACCGTTAAGATATTTTCTCCAGATGAGCTTGCACAGCGGCAATTCCAAGGCCTCTCTGTTGACGGCGATGAGGAAGAACCTATAACAGGAAGAAGATTAAATGAAAGTAGGAAACGAATTCAAAATGAATACTCGATTAGGGGCCAGAATCAAGTCATGACAGAGAGTGGGCTTCAGGAGGCAGTACATGCGGTAAGGATGCTTAGTTTGAGCTTTGAGGAGTGGTTAGGCCTGTATTCTGCATAGTTCTTGTCTTGTGGAGATTTGCTTTGCAGGTTTTCCTTTTCCTTTTTTCACACAGTTGGCATGATACCAATAACACGGGAGGTGATTCTAGAGAGGGATGCTGGCATTACTCGCGGCCCGGCTAAGAGAAAGACGAGCTGCCGGAGAAAACATCGAGGAAATCCGGATCAATGCCGAGCAGGAATGTACCGTAAGTTGGGCCCCGATTACTACCTAACCGCTCTGTCCTCCTCTTTGTATCGGTACTGATTACTACTGGTGGAGATTTAGGTTATGTAAAGTCTTCACTTTTTTTTATTTATTTATATTGATCTATAACCAGTCATACTTCTTTTTTCTTTTTTCTTTTGTTTTTGGAGAGCACCTGCGGCGTCGCGAAATTTGTCAGGATTGTAGCATCTTGTGATAAGCGCGTACGGAAAAATTGGTTTTGGTTTTTGCTTATTCTTGAATCGCACATTTTGCCTTACCGAGATATGAACTTACCCCTTTTTCCTTTCAAAGGGGACCGCGAGTTGATTCCAAATGTAACTTGTTACCACGAGATATACTAGTTAATATTACACCCCTGGGGGGCGATTGCGGTCACGAGGGTCACAGAACGTGCATGTATAGGACCCAAAAAAATTCTAGATGGACAAGCCAAAAAAGTAGTATCCCAATTTTTTTTATTAACATAAAGATGATATCCATAATTAAACTCTCCCCAAAACCGATAACATGAAAAAAGACTCCGCAATAACACATACAGTTCTATAACCCCCCCAAAAGAAAAGCCACTAAGACTATTTAAGAAGTGGGGTAGGTAGGAGCCTTGTAGGCACAAGTAGTCTTGCCAGCGTCGGCACAAGACTGGCAGTAGGTCTCCATAGCTACGCAAGTGTTCTGATACTTTTCACAATTTGAAGTATTTGCCTTGGTCCAGCATACATCACCTTGGTCCCTATATTCGGATTTAGGTAAGTATTGGGTCTTTAAGAATTTATAGAGTTACTTACCAGCAGTTACCGACTGCGGTCCAGCAGGCAGCAGTGGTTGTCCAGGTTGGGATTGGAGTTGCGCACCAAGTTCCGACCTTGTAGGGGGCAGTGGCAGGGCATGCAGTGCTTGTTGCTGTAGCAGAGGTAGTGGTCTTGGTGCTAGTGGTGCTGGTCTTGGTGGTGGTGGTGCTAGTCTTGGTGGAGCTAGTGCTGGTCTTGGTGGTGCTGGTGCTGGTCTTGGTGCTGGAAGTGGTGGTGGTGGTCTTGGTGGAGCTGGAAGAAGTAGACTGGTTTGATGTTAGAACTACTTACGGGCGAAACTACTAGGGTAATTGGCAACATACAGAAGAAACTACAGGCACATCTCCCCTATACCAGTTTTCCTTAGGGTCTCCCATGCACTCTCCCATGGTAACAGCTCTATAACCCTTTTCAGTCAACTTTTGGAGCATGTGTGCGGTCAGGGTTGTGGCGGTTTGCTGGTGGATGTCATGAGCAATGACCAACCATTCATCATTGGCGGGATTAGAGGGATTGACTTTGTTATCAAAATTGGCTATGGCGTTGGGGATGAGTGCTGGGGTGACGTTGTTGTAATCATCAGTGTCAAGGTCGAAATAAGAGATATGGTATCCCAAATCTGCCATCGTAGCGGCACAAGCACTATTGCATGAAGAGTACGGAGGTCTCATATAAGTAGGGAAGAAACCAACAATGTTGCGCATTGCCATCTCGAGTTTGTACTTTTTAAAGCAGATAATGTAAGCAAAGCCCCCCCCCTAGGTATAAGATTATTAGGATCTTACCATCTCATCCCTTCGTCTAGCCTCAGTCAAAGTAGACAGATCTGCGTGGGACCAGGTGTGACTGGCAAGTTGGTGTCCGCCAGCATGCATCTTCTTAATAACTGCATTCCATGCCGGTGTAGTGTCGATAGCGCCCTTTCCATTATTGATACCAGTGATGAAAAAGGTTGCTTTGGCATTATACGAATTCAACATATCCAACATAGCATCGGTATAGATATACGGGCCATCATCATAAGTCAAAGCAATGGTGCCAGGGACGACACAATCATAAACTCCATCGCCTATAGAACCAGGTCAAAAGATATCCACTATGAAAATACTAATGTAATACTAACCACCATAAAGGACAGTGCCGGGCTTTGTGCGAGCAACGGTTGAAGTGCTTGCACCAGAAGGAGTGGTACTATAATAATAATCAGCACTAAAACCCCCTCATAAAGCAGTTATAATAGCACGATAAGACATACTCAGCATCACATTTTCCAAAGCCAACCTGGCAAAGCGGTGACATGCAGTGATCCGCAGTTGTTCCACAGTACCCTCCCTCAGAGCAGCACTGGCCAGTCGGGCAAGAAGCACCTGCTCCCTGAGTACCGCAGCGTCCAGCTGTACCAACGGGAGTTGTTGTGCAAATACCAAAGGCCGTCTGGCAGTTTTCAGATGGCTGACAATGAAGATCACTGTCACCACACCAGCCTAAAGTCACGAAATTTATTAATATATGGCCTATAGTATCAGACTATGAAGTCTCTCACGCACCATATTGCGAGCAGCACTTGTTTTCAGTAGTACCACATGTGTACCCGTTGGTTCCACCACAGGATCCGTCAGGGCTTACGACACGCTTAACAAGATTACCAGTAAGAGGTGCCAAGTCACGAATATCGATGCGTCCATTGCGACCCATTAGCCTTGGAACTCCTCCATTGGGATGGGCAAAGGCTCCGCTGATTGAGAGCAACTGCAAGAGCGCAACTGCGCTGTATTTTTTGGTGAACATATTTAGGGACTCTTGGTAGGAATTCTGCTAAAAGTCAGATAATAGTCCATTGCTTTAGCTAACTAGCTATAATAGTGTATAACTCACGATTTATTATAGAAAATATTAATGAAAGGTTATTATACCGGGGTATAAGAGAGTTGTTTTATATTAAGCTCCAAAAGAGGGTGTATTAAGTAACGCACAAGTGAGTGACAACGCGAAGGCGTAAATGAGGGTGGGGGTACTGGCTTGTGAAAGAAAGCTGAGCGAAGAAAGAAATAAAGATGGGAACGAGTGTGATAGTTATAGGCACTCGCTTTCAGTAGAAAGGGAAACAAAGGAGTAAAAAAAAACCCCCGGCCTTACGCGAATAGGACATGGGTATTATTGGTTATACGAGGGATCCCATAGGAAAGTAACGCCAACATGAGGGTCATTGCGATTCTGGGTTTCGCTTGGCTTGGCTGGTACAACACTCGGATGTGAACGTCAAATCACAACGGCTGGATCGTGAACCAGACACTACCTTGAGCCGTACCCTACACTTTTTCTCCTCACCCCTCTCCCCCGGTAGTCCCGGTCAATCCCAGGTACCAGAGCATTGCCCTGTCTGTCTTCCCGCATTTACAACTTCCCCTTCAAGAGTCTCGAAACAGATATCTAGGTGCTACTATATGCCCGATAAACAGCTAACTTTCTCGAAATGGCCCTCTTGTAGCCCCTTTTTAGTAGGTAACATACTAATACCGGGAATTCAGAATACCGGTATCATGAGGTTGTTCTAGCTTGATAAGGTATTCAATAATTAATTGCACTATCCCCAACTATATCAAGGCTGTGCACCGTTTCTCGGCTAGTCCATTAGACCTTTCACGAGAATTGCCCTTTCGTCCCCTGTGGATGAAATTGACTTCTATTTTCGTAATATAGTGGTGACACAAGGCAGGGGCAGGGGAAAAAAATATGTCTCCAACTTGCAAACCCATGCATGCAGATCTATCTAAATTTGATTAAGCTTAAGTCATGTCTGTGAGTAACCAGTTAGGCGGAGGAGCCGAGCATCGCGTCCCAAATGTTCCTGTAGGGTCCATAGGTAGGCTATCAATTTCAGCTGAGGTTCAACTCACAAGCTCCCAAGCGCCACAGAAGAATCGATATGTAAATAAAAAAAACCCCTTCCAGATACCTAGTTGGCCCTGTCTACACGCGATTACCACCACATCGCTCGGGCAGTTGTAAGCAGCGGGTAAACATTACTTCACCCTGGCTACAGCCAGAATGCTCTATCGTCCAATATTCAGCCTTGCCTCCCGGGGGTCTATAGGACCCGATATCGGGCTTTAGTCCGGACCTTTTTCATATACCATTGACAAGTGGTACCCAACTACCAATTCTTACTATACCTTTAAAATTACGGTTGCATACATCTAAGCACAGTTCTTGGTAATCAAGAACCCGTAAAACTGCCCCACTATATGTTTCTAGCTGAGACGAGACGCCCAGAATCAGACCCTAAGCCCAAAAGCTTACCGGCGCAGAAGTTTGAGGATGTCGAATTTAATTGGTAGCATGTACACGGTTTTTTTCTGTGCCTGCATTGACACATAGGTATTCAGTCTCGGGTCATCAACTTAAAGACAACTCAGGGCTACAGATTGGTACGAGAATCCTACTTTAGCGAGGTTTCTAGTAAGCCCTTCGCATATTTTGTACAAAGCTGGTCAGGGGGGAGTATCTACGAGCTAGACCATAATTCCGTGTTCTCTATGGCGTGCAGTTCCATAACAGAGGCGCTCATCATGTGTGAAACACAATGTCGCAACGCTACGGTGTCACCGAGCCTATACCAAAAAAAATGTTTCTCACCTACCTAATACATAAAGTTACTTGTAAGTAAGCAGGGCATAAAGATGACGGGCGAGCTAGCTAGTCAAGGAGAATCAAAAAATATGTCCGGGTTCTATCTAATCTCCTTCTGAGTACAGGGTAGAGTGTGAGAAAACCTTCATATCGTAATAGGTATTCTAGAATATGACAAATGAACAACCCACCCTTAGACATAGTGAGATGTGTTGCTGTGCCGTTCCTGAGCGTATGACTGCTTATCCCCTTCTGGCATTTCGAGACAGCCGCAGTAGACTGAGATTTCCCCCTTCAAATACTTGCTGATCCCATCTTCCCGTGTTACAAGGTTGTATCGTTTCCTCCCTCACCCCCCCCCTCCAAAAATATCTTGGCATCACCTATTCCCCTGACCTTAGGCCCTGCTTACTTTACTTGGCAGCTTGGCTTCGAGAGGCTTGGGTTAGGGCACCCCAATACCTACCCGTTCCCACTTCTTGTGCACTTGCAGGTCACGAGGGTGACCCGGGAATTATTGTATCACGCATACAATGTCTCCCCCAACTGTCTATTGTACCACCCGCGGCCCATTCCGAGATTTTTATCTCCAGAAAATTAGACGGAGGATAGCTCTCCGGGGTGGGGTCTGTGCTTGAAAACCCGAAGAGACGGGAAATCAAGGGGGTTTGGGAAGATCGGATTAGAAATCTATTGAAGCACATCTAGAAAGGAAGAAAGGGCCCCCCCTAACCCTAAGAATTTACCGAAATTAAGTCCTGAGAAGGTAAATGCGTCTATAGAAGGCGTATCATAAGAGTCCAAGCTTTCTGCGCTGTGACATGTTGTTAGTATCACGTTGGAGACCTTATCAATATAGAAACCAAACATTATGATCGACATAGTAGACAGAAACCTCTCTATGTATGCAGGAACAAAGAAGCCAGTATCTTGGAGGACTATATGCATATCCCGGAGGGTTTTTTTGTGACACAGCATCCAACCCGATATGCCTCTGGGTAACATGCATCTAATGAGGTTAAGGGGGGGGTAACGGATTACTTCGATCTTGAGATCTCACCTAGAAAAATACGGCGGTAAGGGAAGTTATTTCCTTTCGACCTTATACCCGTCTTTAAGGCACAAGAACTTGCCTTGTGTCTTAATTTATCGCTTGTTGGAAGGAGGCGTTAATTAAATTTTATAGGTCAAGGGCCTTCTATATTCATAACTAGATTGTTTTTCTGGTCTCTAGTCGGGATAACCTTTGCCTATTGCCTGGTACATATGGCTAGTAGTCAAAATAGAAAAGATCAAGATCGTAGTTCTATCACTGCTTAACAAATAGGCTTCAACCCGGTTCAGCGGCTACGTTAAATGCAAGTCAGCTGGTACCTTTACTACTAGGAGAAATAAGAATGTCTATCACTAACTATGAAAGAAAACTCCCGATTTAAAGTCTGGGGAAAAGGAGATCTGTATCATTGCATATCACTCGAGAAAAAAAAGAGCATCATCAACAACGGACCATGGTTCATGGGGGGCGGCATAATAATGATCCATGGAAATTTTCCCCAACTTGCCCTGGCTGTGTGACAAGGGAGTTGACGGGAAAGCTTGCATAGATTAGGGAAGGCCCATTACCTGAGGCATGGGTCAGATACAGGCCAACCATATTCTTACCACAAAAAACAAAATAAAGTTGTAAGTTGTAGCCAATAGGGTCACTCCCCCCGCGGATCATTGGTATTTCCCCCACTCTACCTCTACACGCGAGAACTCATCTCTCATCGAACCTGTCTTTGCTGCTCTCCCGCGCGCGAAGAACTAAGGTGCGTGCGTGTAAATGAAAGTGGCCCTTTCTGCATTTTCATGTTTCTATTGGTTAGAGGTTAAGATTGATGTGGAGGGGTGGCTTTTTCTAGGGACTGTTGTCTTTCCCTGAGTTCCTGCATGACCACTGTTGTCGTGGTAGTAACCAATGAGAGGGGGCTTGGTGTCTTGGATAGGCGAGAGGGAGGAATAGGGGAACATCGAGACTGGAAAAGAGGTATGTATTGGGCAGATGGAGGGGAGCCTATCATGATTAGTTGGTCTTTTTATCGTCCAGTAATCATCTATCAGCAAAGGGCTCTCTGTGTAGTTCCTAAGGGGGTAGAAATCAACTTCCCGGCTTAGCTTTACGTGGTATTTCACCACTCTCGGGAGGGGCGACATCCGAGAAACCTCGGGAAGCCGCAGGAGGGCATCGAGCCTCGGGCCGTTGCGTTTGGCTCAACGGGCCAACTAGGAGTACCACCATAACCCCCTGGTAACCTTTGATTCCTCTACTGTTACGAGACGGCAGCCACCAGTTTTGTTTTTCAGGAACCTCACTACCAATTATTCCGTTATCCCCTGCGTCTGCTGTGCTGGCTAACTAGGAGAATTCCTAGGCGGGGGGGCATCCACCCCATCCACTACAAGGGTCAGGATCGACTTTCCTCTGTGATTGCAAGCGCCATTATGCGCGCTCAACCAGGTCTGGTTCTCATCGGTTTAACGGGAAAAAAGCGAATGACGGGATATAACTACTAAAGTAACTTTTGACGTGCTACAAGCTATAGCCTAGAATAACTATAGTAGGCGACAACCGGTAAGAGGGTCAGGATTATCTCGAGGGAGTGTGAATTGGCATGCACGATAGTATATATATGGGTGGCATGGCGCCCAGGAAATGCACACGGGAGTAGTAGACTGAGGCAATTAGAATGTATTATTAGTGTTTTACCTCGTATTGCATTCTTGAGACGTTTTATGTGTAACAATATCATCAGAATGTTAAATCCTTCGTGAGTTCCATATACTCCGCCCCCAAAAATCGTCCCTCAAAGTTATCTAATTCTATATATAAAAAATATAACATCCTTTCTTCCTTCCAATCCTTTATTGTTTACCATTTGCTGTCACGGAAGAGGTCATAGGCTCATCAAGAGCTGTATCGCGGTTACCTCCGCTCCCACCTCACCTCATCTATTTGCAGAGACTCTGAAGGAGTTATTTGGAATAAAATCTATGGCACTTATTTAGGTTCTTCTAATACTGATGTGCCAGTTGCTGAAGGACACTTTGGCAAATACGATTAGGTAATTGTAACACTATAAATATATCTTGAAAAGAGATCGTAACCCTGGAGTATGAGAATACGAGACTGCCGCATAAACTAAAACAATATTGAACTTGACCTATTAGAGTGTTAGTAGTAGTATATACCTTAAGGTAGGAAAACTATAGGGAGAAACGTTTCAAGTACTGGGTTTATGCGTATACTAGTGCTTGTATTTCTAAAAAGAAATAGTATCTTACCCTGCTTTTGTGCTTATCCCAGCTCGATATTTATGTTCCTCCGTGCTGGGATGCTATTTTGTGATCTATATGTCTAAATAAAGGCGCGGTGCCAACGCTTTAGAGAACAGGGAGCAGCAGACCGGGGGCATGATGGTAGATATCACTTTTTTACACCCCCCAGCAGCTCTAAAAAGATGAAAGTCCCTTCGACCAGAGTCGAACTGGTGACCAACCGGTAAGCAAGCAATTACAGCCGGGTGTGATACCAACTACACCACAAAGGGATTGTGGCGAGAATTTTCTTGGTGGCAATTTGGAGTGTTCCGCCTTCTACTATTCTGGTTGGAGTTTAATGTAAAAGAAGCTAAAGGGCGATAGCAAATATATTATGAGAGCATTAACTCCTAGGTCTCTATATATGTGAGTTTAGCTTGTTATATCAACAGTTAACATATTAATAGGGTATCTTGGCAACTACATGTGTCCATATTATTGCGTCCTATTGAACCTGGGTTGTGTTGTGTGTGCCGAGTGATACTATATGACTATCTCAACTTTAGAAACTATATCTATAAGTACGTGATTGGTTTTTGTCTTCCTGGGGTATTTTGTAGTCTTTATTTAAATGCATATATGAAGTAATGGTAGTTATTCTTGATTACCGGTATATTTTATTCACGTTAAGTAAAAAAAAAGCTGTTGTACTACAGATCATATGGTAATGATTCTGCTGCTGGAAAAAATACATGTGGTGACGATGTGATTTTTCTCTTCTAGGGGGGCTCGCGTCAGGTAATTTTTGACCTCACACAGCAGTCCCATTACCGACCTCTAATTCCATAAGAATCTAGATTTACTACCCCAATTCATCTCTACTCATCTCAAGTCATCTCTCCCTACCCAGTCTATTTACATCCATCTCAATTAATCTCCAAATCCATCTCGTATAGATCCAGTATCAGTATCTATATCTCCTAATCTAACTTATCCTACCACCAGGACAAATCATGCCTCCTGCAATCACCGAGAAACCCTTCACTCTCATCTCAACAAACCTCATCCCCCAAAAAACCGTCTCATACCCCCATGAAGCACTTTCAGCTCCACACATTGCCTTTGCTCGCTGCTTCGTCTGGGACCTCAACATCTTTCCCGTCACCAACGAGAAAGACGCCGAAGCCATCAAGAGCCTGACTTCAGCACTAAAAGCAAGCAGCATGAGGAGCTGGTCCCGCACAAAGTTCCCAAAGCTCGTAAAATTCTTTGAGAGTGGGAGCGAATACCCAGGGCGCAGAGTCTGCGCTGTCCACAAGAACATTAACCCCACTGTTCTCTTCAATCTGATGGACATTATCCGCGACGAAACCGCCCTACCAGAGATTCAGTTCTGTGCCCAGAGGCTGAGTAATACGTATTTGAGGGCTCTGAGGGATATCAATCTTGTCTGGGATAAGGAGTACTATAAGCGCTATAATATCGAGATTGAGCGTGTCCCGGGGCAACTTTTGCCTGATGGGGGCCATGAGCTCTTCCAGGAGAATAACTGTGCTGGCTGCTGTCTTCGTCGTATTCTCAGTGATCATCAGTTGGTCAGTGCGCTTTTGGCAGAGGTTCGCTTTAGAACCTTGAGGCAGGGTGTGGAGAAGGAGGTTATCGACTATCTTGAAGCGGTATGGTATGTGTTGGGTGAAAGACGTCCTGATCTATGGGATACTCAGGGGAAGGTGATACTAGCTCGTCATAAGATTGAAGCTGATGTGGAGATGCTTTGGAAGTACTCGAGCTCTTTTAGGAGGGAGAATATTTAGGGTATGGGGTAAAGGGAGGCGGGGATGTGGAGTTACTACTACTAAGTGGTTTGCTCCTATCCGACTCTCTGTTAAAAATCTCTTCTTATGAGGGATGCTCTTGTGCATACCCCTTTGGAGGTTGCTTTTTTAAAAAGTGCCCTGGTATTTATCTATCTACCTAGCTCCCCCTCAAGGATAAAAGCAATGTATGTAAACATAGTTGTTCATATACTATAGTTTTCTGTTTAGATTAACGGTAGTAAAGCTAAATAAAATCTCTACTCCATATCACAATAAAACCTTTCCTTCATCTTTAAAAACCTCTATTAAATTCCGTACCAATAGTAGAAACACATACTATCACTCGACCTCAACTTACACGCACCGTAACACAAACTCAAGACCCTTGTAGAGCTCATAAAAACATATTGGGCAAACTATATGACGATCACTATACAGCCCCCCGCAACAAAGGGTAATCAATATTCTGTGCCTGCACTAGTCCACGGGAGGGGGGGGGGAACGCCATCTGATCTACAGTGTATCTTCCCGCGGCGATCAAGGCTCCACGTGAAGACTTAAGGTTAACCATTCCTTCCACCTTCTAGAAAGAAATCTAAAAAAAAAAGTGGGGACACGCTAACGTCGGGTAGATATCTTTATTTTTTGTCTCACTTTCCAGGGCTCTTCTTATACGCGAGTTCTTTCTTGGTATGGACGTTTCGTGAGTTGCGCGTTTAGGATAGAGGTACAAGAGGGGGGGAAGAAGGAGCCTTGGTTGTTTACAGTTATGCAGGGATGCATATGTTCTCTCTATACTTCTAGGTTAATAGTAGTGGAAGGTCCTAGAGTAGGGAATAAACAACGCACCGAACTGGAAAGCAAGCGCTTGGCCAAACATGTGCGTACCTATCTCATTAAGTCAACCAGAGAGGGGGGGTGACTTCTCAATAAAATAAAATAAAAAACATATATCTAAAGGGTCCGCCGATGGGAAGACTTTTTGAATGCTCGCCCGGTCTTGCCACTTTCATTCACATACACTCATTTTTTTTTTTTTCGTTCGTTCGTGGTGTTGAGCACTACATCTAAACAGCATGCTGTTTGAACGCTATGAAGCTGTATCTCCAGGGCTCCGTATCTTAATAAACATTGTGTCTCTCATTATACTGCATGTAGTAAATGGAGCACGGTGGTGGGCACTACGAGGGCTGCACTACCCAGTTCTATCGGCGCGGTGGTTACATGGGCTTTTCATTCACTGTGGTGTTGCGTTCGCTTCGCTTTATGCGATTGTTTCTGTGGCGAGACATGGTATACGTCTTATAGTTGGTATTGCGACTGAGACCGGTATGGATTACGATAGGATGGCGTGGACGTGGAGACAAGAAGAGGTGAGTTTTTTTCTTCCCTCTATAGTTTCGTGTTATTTATTCTATCTGGTGTCTGATTTTCCCCGGCTATGGGAGGGAGGATAGTTACTACTAGCAACGTCGATATTTCAAGTTTTTAGTCTATGGTTGATTAAAGCCGCATTGATATCGATTTATGCCGAGTTTGTACAGAAGTTATCGTTGACATCGAAGCGGTTATTGTGGGCAACTGGAGTCCTGACTTTGGTGTCGTTTTTTGTGATGTTGGGTTTGCATGCGTATTGGTGTCCGATTGTCGAGTTGGAAAAACTACCGTAAGTATATCTCTACCTATTATATAGGGGCCGAGGGAGGGAGGGAGGGAGGGCTAATATATCATTAGTATGGAAGACGTCTGGTCCCACAGATGCATAGCCAACAGTCTTACCCCCCACCTCATAACCAGCGTCTTCAACATCCTGACCGATATAATGCGTAAGCCCTCCAATCAACCATAAAAATATCACTACTAACACACCAAACTCACCAGTCCTCCTCAGCGGAATCACCATAATCCAAGCCCTAAAATTCACAACCCAACAGATGCGCGCATCCTCAGTAATCTTTATCATCGCATTCTTGACCATCTCTGCAGCGTGTATCCGCATGGGTTCACAGGTATACTCCTACTCTGATGGCCATGGCGGGTTTGAGCCATATCCACCTGAGAATAAATTGAACCCGGAAACACTCTCTAATATAGCTACGGATTTGGAGGTGTATATTGCGGGTATTGCAGCATGTCTGCCGGGGCTTAGGTTGTTTGTGAGGGGTCAGACCGGTCACTTGGATAAAGAGAAAGCGCTGTCAAGGGTGAGTACTGTTGAGAGTAAGAACAGTGGGAGTAGATGGAGTAGTGTTGAGAAGTTTTAATGAGGTTAAGGATGTAACGATGAGGTCTCCTCGGTTTATTGTAAATACATGCACTTGTGGGGGAATATTGAATCACTCGATAAGACATCTTAATTTGACCTAATGTATCCTGTCAAGTCAAACTAGCATACAGTTCTCCTTAAAAGTACGTGTATACTAATCAATCTGATTTTGTGATAGTTAGCGCCCACTAGATAGGGGTTGCATAGCACCGAACGAGTGATGTTCCGTGATTACTTGTGCATTATCTTGTAAAGTACTCTGTTGTGGTAGTACAATAGATTACATGTACCCTATAAATATATATTCTTATAGGAGTTTCCAAGCGCGCGCAAGAAGGTGTGGTAAGGCTTATCAAACCTTGACTCCCACTATACCATAGCGAACTGTAGGAATGGGATTGGTATTCCCATAGTCAATACATCTACTATCTCTGGATCTGGACTATGATAAGTTTTACTGTATATCTCGGTTCTGCTACTTGTATTCTGATAGCTCGTACTATATAGACAAAATCCAAACCCTATAAAAGAAATAGCTGTATAAAAAAGTACAGATAAGAAACGGTGAGTGAAGCAAGAACTAGCCCGGGCTGCACCTAATAAAATAGACAGGAAAACGAGAATCACCTTAAGAAAACCAAAATATATCTATACACTATAAAATCTCTAAATCATTTTTTACAACGACTTCCCACCCTTTGGTTCATGGTCATGATCATGGTGCTCGTGCTTGTCTTCTAGTTCTAGCGACTGCTCCTTCTCTACAAATTCGGTTTGCTCTGCCGCTCCTTCCTCTACAAATCTAACCTTGACCCTTCTAATTCCTCTCACCTCTGCGCCTACAACCTCTCGTAGTTCCTCTTCGATCCTAGCTGTCTCTGCAACAGTGGTTCTTATAGGAACCTCAATCGTCAACTCTGCAAGGAAGTTCTGCCCTGATTTTAGTCCACCAACACCCCTAATGCCCAATCTCTCCGGCCGTAGCGCGAGAGCCTTCTCAGCGGCTTTCCGGATATCACCTTTGACCTCATCATCAAGCCCGACATCGACAAGTTCAGTTAATGCTGCTCGGGTGTTTCCGTAGCCGGCACTGATGACCATAAGTGAGACAAGGAGGCCACCAACAGGGTCGAGCCAGCTTGCGTTATCGAGGAAGTGGGACCCAGTGATGGAAGCAAGAGCAACGACGGCAGTGAGAGAGTCTATGCGATGGTGGACAGCGTTTGAAGCGAGGACAGAAGATTTACGTTCTTTGGCAACTTTCATGGCTATTGGTAGGAACATTAGAATATAAATTTGGTAAAGAAAGGATGGAGTAAGCTTACTAGCTTGGTATAACCATTCCTTGATGAGAATTGATCCTGCTGCGAGCCACGCTGCATTTACGTTCGGCCCCAGATCGGTATGCGAATGTGAGTGACCGTGGCCGTGACCATGGCCGTGGGATGCATGTGCCAAGGCCTCGGCGTGGTCTAGAAAGAACTCTGCATATAGGGCGTCCAAAGCATGGTATCCTGATAGGCTCCAAATGTCAGATGAAGACTCCAAAAGAAAAAACAGCTGGGCAAGACAAACCCATAAGTAGCCCACCAACCAACAACAGACTGCTAACGCCTAAACTTCCCATGCTCTCTATCTTGCCATATCCGTTGGGGAATCTTTCTGTTGGTTTCTTAAGGGCGAAAGAGACTGTAGCTAATGTCATGATATCTGAGATGAGATCTGTCAGAGAGTGGAAAGCATCCGCGATCTGTTGTGGCGGTTAGCACAAGTCGGTCCCTCGATCTCAAGAATAGGGATAGCTACGAACCAGAGCTTGTGAATTGAAGTACCAGCCTCCAATTCCTTTTGAGATAGCCATGCCGACATTCGTATACAGACCTAACCGTGTGATCCTCACACCAGCATCGGCCTTATTCTTTGACGTCAGGTAAGTATTGTCATGGTGGTGGTGATGTCCATGAGAGTGACCACCGTGATCCCGTTGCTTCTGCTGAGAAGACGCCATGTCTCGGGAGTTGTAGAGCAGGGGTCTCCTGGGGAATGATCTAACAAGACCTGAATTTGCAACCTGAGCCTGGAGAGAGTTTGTGATCGTGGAGGTGGACAGTGATGATGGTGATGTGGTCGAAAAGGAATGACAATGAGTGAGGCGTGGTAGTACAGCAGGCTCACCAGATGACTTAAGGGAACGTGTTCGTAGCGAGCGGATAAGCAACAGAGAGCTGGGAGAGGAACGCCGGGCCCAGGGCAAGATATATCGTCCACCCCCTCGACACTGAATACCCGCACAGCCACGGCCACGGCCACCACTACCGGCCACGCCTCGCAGCGCAAGGGGATGCATCTGCGGACGTACTCTTCTATTCTTTTTGATTTAGGCGGGGCGGGGAAGGACGGCCGCGCGGAGTTTCAGGTGTCAGTAAGGGGATCGCGTGCTCAGGTGTAACGCGTATTGCGTATTGTGTCGGGCTTCAATTCTTTTCGTAGTTGATGGCTACGTACTTTGGACAGTCTTGTCCGCTCATGCAGGAACGGCCCACTCGGCTTCCTTGCTTTCTCGGGGCTATCGGGTGTGGAGGGTATCTACATGTAGGTAGAGTATTATTGTATAGATCCACCAGTGACGCAAATTACCATACATCCATGATCCATCTGCCTCCATCGGGGGGCTTTGTAAACCAGCAACACCCATTCGCTGGTGAAACCCCTACTCCACTCTATATTGACCCCACATCCATCAGGCACATACATTCTCTCATTCACATTCTCCAGGTACCGAAATAACATTCCCATCTTCCTCTACTCTGCGGACGTCATCCATCTCGGAACACTACCCACCGAGGCCCAGAGAAGCTTAATATTGGAGATCCCGCCTACTCCGTCTACTGCTCGATATTTGAAACGCCGCGTAAGCTTCTTTTTGACATGAACAAAACCTGGTTCTTGGGGGTAGGGGGAACCTCACTGATTCTACAACATTTTTCTATTTCAAAAAAAAAGGACACGAATACCTTAATTTCACACGCACAAGAGTCCGAAGATGGTAAAAGCACATGGAAAGATAAGAGATCAATTAAGATTATTACGCTGTAAATCTCACAGGGATTTAGCGATCTATATACCGATGAACCCTTCCTATATCATACAGCTCCCCTCCCCTCCCCTCCACACCACAACTTAAATAAAAAGAAAAAAAGAAAAGAAAGTAGTATAACCCTCGCTGATTCCCAACTTCTCATATGAGCATACGTTCATCAAAGCCAGGCGCCCAGCCATGGGTCCATATAAGTTCTTCTCCGCTCAGCGCGAAAACACCCTTTCCATCCTAACGGCCTTTTTATCAACCACGGAAAGGAAGCCGATTCTGTAATGTGAATTATTCTTTTGTTTGCTGGCAGTCTGTCTAAGGAGAGAAAAGAAGTGGGGTTGTGGGGTTTTCGAAGCGTTTTATACTGGACGCCAAGGTTATTTTTTTGCCGATGGAGAGGGGGGCTTGGCCCTGGTTTAGCTTGGCAAGGGTAGATCGGAAGCAGGAAGAGAAGAAAAAGGAATACATGTAGCCACTTTAGGTTTTGACATATCGGATTCTCCTCCTGGTTCCAAATGACGCTCACTAAATGTACCTTGTAAGTCCTAACTTGCCTTAGTGCTGAGAGCGATGGATATCATCGAGTGATAATTTATGACTATGAATTTCTTTACTGCTATGCTCAGAACCCTCTATATTGGTTAGGGATTATTTTACAGCTACATTTATAACTACAGGAATATGAACTATGTCTACTGTTAAAAGCGTAGCTGAAATTCAACTAGTCAAAAGTTTATAACAAGCCTGTCTAAGCCAAACTGAAATACTAAACTTAGCAACAGAATAGAAAAGGATGCCTAAAGAAATAGCTCCTGAAGTCCTACTTTTGATATACCCTATACAACTACCATCATTCTGATTCCTAAGCCTTTCCTATCCACACAATTATTTTGCCTCGCCTGATTCCTCGCCTACACCAATTTTTTTATCATTTCATCATAGCCCAGGTTTATCGTAGCCAATTTTACAGATATCAAAGCAAACAAGAAAGGAGAAAAAGCAAGGAAACTGAATTACCGAGTGAAAAATACGTACTCAAGGAGACTCAGCACGAGACAAAAGATGCACACAAACCTATGAAATCCCAAACAAACCTGAAACGAAATGAAGAGAAAACCCACCAGACTATACCCAATGAAACGAACCAGAAAAAAGAAAAAAGAAATCAACCTACCAAGATTAGGAATTTATCCCTCTAACAAAAATTATGAACATATCCATACTCAAAAAAGTTCCTAAGGTCCAGCCTAGTGCTTCGCAGCACACCCCCCACACGTAATAACCCAGTATCGGTTACAGCTATCGCATAACCAAACTTCCCTCTCACATCTTTCACATAGTCCTCTTGGCCCATCCAGCATGGCAATTCTCCTCCCTGGTCTTGTCCCTGTTTGACTTACTGTACCACGACTTTCAGCATTTGAGTTGTAACCTCTCCTCCTAGGCAAGTTGATTGGTGCGAATCCACCAACGTGATGTGGATGTGGGTTTCCAATCCCCGTACCTGCTGTTGCTGGCAAGTATGGTTGTATCATTTGTGCAAACTGGTTTTGATGTGGAAGAGTCGGAGGTGGGTGATTTCCAATCCCTGCTCCTACCCCTGCTGCAGGAATTTGGCCTATATCTGGGGTTTGACCTTGATTTTGGATTTGGGCTGGCACTGGTGGCCACTGCAATCCTGCTAATAACGGGTCTGCCACTGGTAATGTAGTTGGTTGGGATGGGGCAACTATCAAATTTACGTTACTCGATGTCGGTAGCGTTTGAGATATTCCAGCTGTTGTATCAGCTACTAGTGCTGGGGTTGAAAGTGGTGGTGCTGATGGGCCAGCAACAGTCGAGGGTCCAGGTATTGGGGAAGATTGATTAAGGTCGTTGTCCCATGATATTTGGCCGTAGGGTGGGGTTTGGACGCCATTCGCGTCTGCAGCAGAAGCAGCTAGGAGCCCCTGCCAGATCGCATTATTGGACTCTGTTGAAGACTCTCCTCCATTTGCTGGACTCATAAAAGTGGAGGTGGTTAAATCATCATCAATGACCGTGGGTGTCTCAACTTGGCCAGAGTTATCTAGATTGCCCACATTATCGCCTTCAGAAGGGATTGTTATAAATGTGTTCATGGTTGGGGGGGTAGCCGTACTAATAGTTGCCGGTCCCGCCAGGGCTGTCTGGGGGTGTATAGGGGTGGTTTGGCCTTGCTGATGAGGAGTTACAGTGACTGCTGGGGTAGTGGCATTGAGGGGGGCTACTGTAGTGTTTGGTAAACTAGGATCGGCACCGGTTCCAGGATAAGTCTGTATACCCATCTGCATCAGCGTCTGATCTCCGACAACCATCTGTGTCTGATTATCATGCTGTGGCTGATGCCACACCCCAAGTCCATACTGTGCCGGATCCTGGAGAAAGAGGTTACTCGCCCATCCATTCATACCGCCACCCCCACCACCATTCCCACCATTCCCACCATTCCCGCCATTTCCTGCGGCCCATGCAGGAATATTCATAGCATTGAAAGCATTTGCGGTGTCTACATTCGTACCCGCACCCGTACCCACGCCCGTGGCTACACCTGCACCTGTAACTACGCCCGTGCCCGTGCCCGTAGCTGTGCCCGCACCAGCAGCAGGCCCTGGCATATTAAGTAATAAATTATGGTTCGCCCCAGGGTGCATCGCATTTAAAATATTTAGCGCATACTGCTGCGGGGTTTGTTGATTTATCTGCTGATTTATTTGTTGATTCATTTGCTGATTAAGCTGGTTCATTTGCTGTATATGCTGCGGCTGGTTAATTGTATTAGGGAGTGCGTGTCTTGGGATTCTGAAAACACGCCCATCCTCTGCTATAAGGATTCTTTCACCAGGTAGACGTGGGAGTGGATAATGATAAGACCGACGGGTATTGGTCCTATCATTGTTGATAGAAGCCGGCATCTCACCAATTTGAGATGGAGCTTGAGGGTTATGTTCCCTGGAATTCGCTAGGTCAGGAATAATTCCATCAAATGAATCGAAGTCGTCGACGTCGAATCCATAAGGGTTGCTTTGCCTCCATCTACCATTATCGGAGCTGGTTGCACAACCTGCACCTTGGCAAAAGAGAACATCGATATCGAGACCGAGGCAACCAGCAATCGAGTTAAGACTCCCGATATTGCGACCAAATGGACAATCTTTAGAATAACCCCATTCTCGTTTACCTCTGAACCTTTCCGGCGGATCCACATATAGCCCATTGACATTCGCAACCTCAAGACGTCTCAGCGACAAACAGGGTAGCCCAAACTCTGCCAGTTCTTCAACAGTAGCGGGAAGTGGGTATGGAATACTAGTGAGGTCTTCTTGTAAAGGCTGTGCTTGCTGCTGCTGTGCAGCTTGTTGAGCAAGCAATACACCGAGAGGAGCATTAGCAGGCCCATTCTGCTGCTGCTGCTGCTGCTGCTGTGCAGCTGCAGCTTGCTGTGAGGCTCTTAATCTTAGCTCTCTGCGTTTAGGAGCGGTTACAGCTATCAAAATTTTCTTCAGAAAGTTGTTGATATCGGTGATATCCACCTGTGGACAATCTGTGATGCAGAGTGTATCCAAACGTAGTGATTGATCGGCGAGCAGCCGATAAGCCCCTGGGGACACGACACCAAATTCCTTGGCGAAGAACCCGCTAGTAACACCGTGAGTATCAATATCCGGGTCAGGATCCCCATTCGCGTCCACTATCATCTGCCTTTCCCGGAGTAATTCTGGCAGCCCAGGGATTTTACCACCTGATGAAGCAGCAATCAAAAGTTTAACGGATCTGCCGGTAATATTTGTACCGGTCAATGTAATGGCACGAAGGAATCTCCAAGGACCAACGTAAGCCTTCCCCATCCCTTCGCCAACTGTGACCGTTCGTCCATCGGCTAGCAAACGACGCTGAGTCGATGGGCCTGGACGGAGAGAGCGATGTAGGACGGTGATGATATCCTTATTCTTGACCTCCGGAAGGTAGGCGAAAGAAATTTCACGAGCATAAAGGGGATGAAGGGGTTGGACAAGCAGATACAGTTGACGCGAGACCAGCTGTAGTGCAAGGATATCCGATAGATGAGGCAGCTCTGGAAGTATAGATTCGAGGATAACCGGATTGGTGAGGATGTCAGGACCCCTCGAAGCGGGTGGCGGGGGTAGAACCTGCATATCCGCAGTGTCTTGGAAAGCGAGGGCTTCCAGGCGAACGGCGAGCTTTGAGGCAGCCGTGGTGATGGATGGATGGGTAGACAGGATGAGAGTGGGGGGGAGGGGCTGTTATTTTTAGTGGTAAAGACCTACGGTCGTTGTTGGATGGTGATGTTGGCAGTGGTGGTTGTAATGACGATGAGGCGATGAAGGAAGAATGTTTAAGACACGGGGGTTCTATCCGAAGATTTTTAACAGTGATTAATGCAAGATATAGACTTTTGTAAATTGTTAAGTCAGCCGCCAATAAATGGGTGGTAAAGAGAGTTATAAGTATGTACTCGCTCAGTAAGAAGTATGTAGTGATGACGCTGTTGGTGGGGAGAGAGTTGATTACCGAACACCGAGAGCCCCAAGAGCTTACCCTAGAACCCTTTTTATTTAGCCTTGGCGGTTGCATATATGTGCATAGGCACTGACTACGGTGCTCTATCCATTTGCTTGAGATTTGGGAGGGAACAATTCGTTTCTTGTTCAGTCATTCATTTAGGTATCCCTGTAGAGTATCTACCCATGGTAGTGCTGCTGTCGATTTTTGATCGCTGTGGAGATCTGAGTCTTGGGTTGCCCTTCGCGGAATTAGGCAAGATGGGCGTCGGTAGCATGGGCAAGTATTAGGTACTTGGATGCTTCAACATCCCCAACGCTTTCCTTCGGCCTAAGATGAGAAACAGGCGGTTGGAGAAGGGAGTGAGGCAAGGAGATGCACGGATAGGTTTGCGAGAAAAAGAAAGAGATGCAGAGAAAGAGAGACTGGATTGCCTGAACCCTACGTAGTTGCTGTTTCAACAGGTCTGATGTGTTGGAAACACTCATCCGTTTACAGATCATTTGGTTTTGTACTCCCTATCCGCGTACGTAGTTACAGATGCAGGCATCCAGTATACCCAGTCAAATTTGTTTAGGCAACTATTAGGTGTCTCTTAGGCGTCCATTATATATCTACAGTCGAATGGGACCCCTAGCTACAGCTCAGTAGGTAGACTTGCAATATATTTTCAGGCCCTGAAACATTTCTAGAGAGTGGACGCCTGAGTATGTAAAACAGTTTTTCTTTCTTTATAGGATGGCCAAGAATACAGCCTGTATCATCTTCTCCGTCAGGCCCGCCGGAATGCTCTGGACAAAGGACGAGAAGGGTAACTCTTACATCACTGGCAACGTGATACCGGGTGAACGATGTTGTGCCACAGATATAGCTAAATTGCTTACCACCTGACCAAGATTCAGCCTGTCGACAGCCACAGGAGATCGTCATCCCCTGAACCCCACGACTGGCATTGTTGCTTATCGATTGGGTACTGTACACATGTCATGCTGCCGGATGATGATCACTAAAGGAAGAATCACGTCGAGGGGAGTCGAGCTTCTTTGTTCTCCCCTACCCGCTGCTCTATACATGTATATATATAATACGTATAATACATGTACATAATTTACCCTCACAGGTACGTGGTGTACATGCACTTTTCGTGATTGTGGGAAACCTGTTTTCATAGGACCGAGTGAATTAGATAGTGAACGGTGGATAATACCGGGCCTGCATTCTGTTATCCGTTAGAACCCCTCCTCATCTCTATTTCTTCCCGAATTCCAACGGTCTTAGCCGAAGTCTGCCGTTTTTGAACCCCAAAGATTAGATAGGGCCGGGAGTCTAGATTTCTAGATCCACGGGCGCGCTCTGGGTGAAAGAAGTGCCTATCTGATGTGCTGTACTATGGTCTGCACATGTAGATAGGCAGCCAACGCAGGCACAGGTGTTGCGAAAAGGGGACCGGGCCGTCAGAAGCAGATAGAAGGGGTAGAAGCATCTCGTAATCCTTTACTATAGGCGGACAGTGCTTCGTGTGATGGGAATCTAACTAGGCATCGGGCGTACTGCTGCTCATGCAGATGCTGGGTAATAGGATTGGGTGAAGCGGCAACCAAATGAACCCAACAACGCGGGCGGCGAACCCCACCTCCAGGAGTTGAGAGCTCTCGTGCATGACTCCAACATAACCTGTACTGTACATATGGTACTGTACCTTCTTCTCCAAGTAGATACATCTATCTGTCACCAACAACAACACTTCTCTGTCCTATACAACAAGCAAGTTTCGTACCTATTTAGCTATTACTACTACTACTACTGCTACTGCTATTGCTACTGCTACTATTTGGGAGAGCTCTCTATCGCGCAGCTACCTGCATACATTACCTGCTACCCACTACTGTTTGCTATCCCACCCCCCGCATCTACCTGTGCTCTTCTAAGGAGAGCTACTGCATCCCTTTCTACTCCGGGTGCTTTGCTATTCGCTACTGCCCGCATCTCTGAGACTTATTCACTCAGTCTATTCTACCTATCTCGGAGCTTCCCCTCCCCCCCCCCTTCCTGCATCCATCCATCAATCCGCTCATCAATCCATCCATCCATCCCCTATCCCCCATCCATACCTACAGCATTCTAAATACCCATCTATTAATCCATCCATTCCTCTGTTCAGCTTAGTCAAATCCGGACCTGTACATCCCGTTCTCCCCGGAGAATCTCTACTCCCCTACTACAAAACTCCCTCAAGTCCTGCCTGCTTCTTGTTGTTCTCTTTCTCTCTTCCCTTTCGACATTCTCAGTCTGCAAAAGGAAGAGCCAGAAAGAGAACAGCTTAGCTTCGCAGCCCGTACCCGACTAATAAAGACTATATGCCCGCGTTCACCGAACACTTTAAGAACTCTCGTCAACACCGCAATACCTCTTCATCACTCCCCTCTGCACCACTCCCTATCACTGCGTCCGCACACGGAGCCTCACAAGTTGGAGGAGGAAACGCGTTTGGTTCGTCGAGAGCTAGAATCTACCCTAGAGAATAGTAAGTGCTTCTACTCGATTTTTGTGATTCTCTTTGAGTCATATTTCACAAGTGTTAAAAGCTCTCTCTCAACCCCCCTTATTCTAACCCCGATCCTCTTGAATGAGACACCGGAAATTATGACGAGTAGTAGTGAAGAAACAATAGCTAACTTGGAACCGATGGCTCCTAGCAATAGTCGTCACGCTGCACCAAGGTCCCCCCACCTCTCCAACACAGCTTCTCCACTCCTATCTGCGCTCCCCAACGCAACAGATCTCTTCCCACGCTCTATTCCCTTCCCTTCGTTTCTGTCGACTTCTACACCCTCTACCAACGGTCCCAATAGCCTTGGATCCGCTTCGGGTGGTGTTGGTCTAGGTGTTGGTGTTTCCCCACCCCCGAGCGGACCCGCTTCGTATTCATCCGGCGGAAACTACAGCGGTAGCAACGGAAACCCGCGACAAATCCGCGGGTATCCAGGCTTTGAGGAGCAGTTTACAAATCATAGCGCTCCCGGAAACAATGGTTATTATAATCCGACCCAGCGGTATGCCCAGGGCTCGCCCATTCCGTTGAGTTCACAGTTTGGCGGGTTGCAGTCACAGTTACAGCCAGGAGAGGGAAACTACGCTTGTACGTTTGATACACTAGATGAGCCTTTTGGGGGTTATGCAGGTGCCACAGCGGGCGGTGGCTCTGGTAACGGCGGAGGCGAGAATGTAGTCTGTCTGGGGTGGGAAGGTGGTGTTGATGTTTGGAAAGTTGGAAGGGGTGTCTTGGAGCAGGTTGGGAGATTGGAGGGGCTCGGAGGTGGGGTGAAGAGTGCTAAGGTAATATTGTGTACTCCTTCAACCCTCTTTATAAATCGGGAGACAGCTTGTATTCTGATTTCTAATGATTTCTCTCTAAGTTTATTGGAGAAGAGATAAATATTTGGGTTTTCAGATTTTGATATTCGTGAGTCACATGACTAACAGTTCATGGCTAGATTTTACCGACCCCACCCCGAAATGACCCACTTGCAGCCCACAGGCCTTTGATATGCCTTACCATACATTCTTCTGTGGTACCTACCGAAGCAGATCCACCAATAATACAGGAAGCAGAGACTCCGTACTCAACATCTCCTCCCTCTCGCCCTTCCACTTCTGCATCCAATAGAAGCGGTCATCATTCTCCAGCAAACGCAACAGATTGGCAGACTAGGGTTGAAATTTGGAGTCTATCTACAAAAACAAAGATTGCAAGTTTATTTACCAGCCCAATAGTTCCTAGTGCCGATTTCGGGTTCGGTATCGGAGGCCCGCCGCCACCATGGGGTGGATTACGAGTAGAAGTAACTGGAACAAAGGTTGTTTTGGGTGTCGGGATTAGTGGGGAATTATACATTTTTGGCCTTGAGGTGCAAAAAAAAAAGGGGAACAAAGAGCAGCCGGAATGGAGATGCCTTGGAAAGGTGTGGACATCTGTACAAGCAAATTTCCAGGGGAGCTTCTCCGGTGACAATGGTATTACTGGGAGTGGCCTTGTGGATGGAAAATCACCAAATCAGCTTGGTACGCCCATTTTCTCCCTTTCTAATGGGTGGTTGGCATACTGTCCTGCACCTGCCGGCTCTTCAGTTCATGCCGGGGGTGAGGTCGATGCGCCGTACGATTCTCCGTCCGTAAAATCCCAAACTCCCCCAAACCAGCCTTCCATTACACTTGCTGTTTCTGCCGAGGATGAAGCCCTTTTAAATCGGTTCACTCGAGAGGTTGCCCAAGAGTTCCTACGAGGTGCTAAATGGGCAACCGAGACCGGAATGAAAGCGCTACAGAGTTACTGGAATGGTAATCAGAACGGTGGAACATCTCCACCTCCAGCACCCCCATTACCAGGGGGCGTTAATGGAGGGATGACAATGTACGGAATGCCCAATGCTAGTATGATAAGCCTTCAAGGCAATCCTCAACCGAGTGGGCTAGGACAGCAACTGCGGCAGATGCAACAGATGGGCGGAACACCGCCGCCACAGACTCAGTTCTTCCCCGCAAATGTACAACAGCCCACAAACGAGCCGAGGCTTGTGAGTATCTTGGATTTGAATAAGATTTTACATGGGGATGGTGGATCTGGTAACCAGCAAGGGAGCATAATTCCGATGGCAACATTCTTACCACAGGGGGGTGTTAGTTACTTAAGTTTTGCACCTGGTGGCTTGGCCTTGTTGACCGCAAGCACAAAGGGAGATTCTTTATTCGTCTGGGATCTTATGAGGGCAATACACCACCCACCTGGTAATTCATCCTTAGGCCACAAGGCGAGTGCGTCTCTCGGTAGTGGACTAGACGCCGCAAAGGTGGCTGGATCTTTACCTGGAGCTCCAGACCCATCTACATTGGGGAAGCATGTCAGGCAGATTGCAAGATTTAATCGTTTGACGGTTGCGACAATCATTGATGTCGGATGGTCTAGTCCGCGGGGAGAAAAATTGACTGTTGTAACGGAGAAAGGAACTGTTCATTTCTATGACCTTCCTAGTGGGGCGTATCAGTGGCCACCTCCAAGAAAACCCCCACCATCTTCAAGCGCGATTGCAACTGGGAGTAACGGTGGTGCGGCAGGAGCGGCGGTCTCGGGAGCTGTAAATTTACTAAGCAACTCTACTCAACCGCTACTCTCAGCTGCGAGACGGAGACGAAGTAGGAGCGGTAGTTCGGGGTCCCCAAGTGGTGGGATATTTGTCAATGGAGGTTCCAACAATCCTGCTAAACGTGGTGGGCAAAGTAATAGTGGTAATGGTTCTCCTAGTGATAACGGCGGTGTTCGTGTCTCTCTTCCACAGGGGCTTGGTGCTGTTACTGCTGGCTGTGTCCGCTTTCTTGTCGGGAAAGAACGGGGTTATGTGGCTATGAATGGTGGGGGTATTCTCCGTATCTACGAGGTTAGGCCTGGTGGCGGTGGTAGCAAAAAGCGTCGAAATGGCGGCGGTGTAATAATGAACAACTACCTCGAATATGAACTTCCCCTGCTCCCGGATGGCTCCCAGCAGCAACAACAACTCTCAATTGAAGGCGAGGAAAAACAAGCTAGTGGTTTCTGGAACGGGCGTCATCAGCACCATCATCGCAGCGAGGAACAAACGAAATACGACCAACACCCACTCTCCTTTGCTGAGATTGAAACAAATGCTGTCTTCCCACCTTTCCACACGGACCGTCATGTACGTTTATTCATCTACACCAATAGCGGAAGTAGCAACCAACTCCCCCAGCAGCACCCACAGCGTGGGAATGATTGGCAGCATGATGAGACAAGGCAAGACACTCAGCACAAACGCCGAGGTAAACGCGGTGGATCTACCCCAGCCGCCCCATCGCCTCCTGCCTCTCGCCCAGAGACACCAGCCCTAGAGAAAAAGAATAAGGCAGAATCATGGGTTTTTGGTCTACCACTACCGGCTGAGAAGTTGAATATTGGGTCTGCGCGTGGAGAGGTTGAGTTTGCTGGTGATGAAGGGGGGTTAGCAGAGGCAATGGCTAGTCACTTGAAACTGGAAAAGGCCGGAGTGAACGGGAAGAAAAAGGCTATGGGGAAGAAGGGAAGGCGTGTGAAAGGTGCATTTGGGTTAGAAGTTGGGATGGATGAGGGTTTCTTTGAGGATGACTGTGAAGTTTTGGAGTATACGGGGAATTGATTATTGATACAACGGTGGCTTAAACCTTTCTTTTTATTTATTTCTTTTTGAGAAGCATTTTAATTTTTTTTGGTATTTCTTTTTTTTTTTGGTTTTTGGCATGGGCATGGGCGCGGACAAGGGATTTGATGGATAAATTGTTACACGTATAGTAGTTTTGTGTACCTTCATCGGGACGGGTGTTTTTTTTTTTTTGATTATATTTGTTTCTGGGTAAACCTGATTTGTAATAAACGGTGGTTTGGCATGTATGTGGTAGTGATGGTTTTCATTTCATTTTTTTTTATATCTCCCCTTTTAGTTTGATGCACTATTGTTTCTAACTTTGTCTAAAATCTTTGTAACGTTTATTGAGTTTTCGAGTCGTTTATAAATGGGGGTTTGGTGATTTGCTTTATTGTTATTTTCATTCGATATCTTTTATTTATGGCTGGTAAGATCTTGCAATTTGATATTGGCTTTGATTAGTGTTTTTCTTCTTTTTTGTGCTTCAGTTCATCTCTGTTTTTGTATTGTTTATGTATACCATATATCATGTATCGGCTTACCAGTTAGCCATGAATTTCCTTTTCTCTAGTTATTATTCCTATGTTCCTTTGGATTGGATTCTATGTTTACTGCTTATGATTCTCTCAAAGATGAGAGGACTTACAAGATGGACTCTTCAACAGAGATCCGTACCTATAGAAGGGAGGCTTATCCTACTCGATAAAAAAATAAAATAACAGAAATTATATTATAGGGGAAAAAAAACAACAGCCATGAGTAGCCGACATAAAGCGTAGTAACTGTAAGAAGGGGCAAAAAACTGGTATTCATCCTCAGTAGACAAGGGGGGAAACAAATACAAGGTCACAAAAAAAGTCACAATAGTCAAAAGTACCGACCAGAATCATTCTAGTCTACCCGTTATGATCTACGAAAAACTTGAGCGATGACCCCATCGCGTTCTGTGTCACCCTACATAATTTTTTATTTTTATTTTTTTAAAAGGGAAAAAAAAGTAACAAACAAACCTGATTCTAGAACCCTCCCCCCCTTGCTTAAACGAGTAATTCGGCTTTTTATCTCCCGTTCCCTACGGTTTGGATATCGTAGTAGATCAGTTATATGCTACCGTCCACCCCCCCCCCCCCTAGTACCCAGTAGTAAGTTTTCGTACGCGAAACAAGGCTGGCATATAGTTGACAGCTGCGGGAAAGCTAACGAATCACAACGTTCATAACAACCAACCAGGAGGGTGAAGGTTACTAACCAAACGTTTCACCGGCAACCGTAGGTATGTAGTGGCGACTGAATTAAAAAAATCCCCCCCCATCCATAGTATTCTATATAGTGACGTCACGAGAGAGAGAGGTGAACTGCATACACGTGTTAATAAAAACGGTGCGGCCAGGAAACCCGCCCACTAGGGTCTAAGGCATCTGATATCTGGCATCTCATGCCACAGGACCTAATCCTGCCCCCCTGCCCATCATGGGCGTCAACTGCGTCACACATGTTATTTGGGTATCTGAATAATATGAAGTGCTGATAATCCGGTCTACGATAAACCAAGTATTTTTCCTTACCAGGATACCAGAGTTCAGCCCACCTACGGATCTACGATATTCCATAGAACAATAGCCAGGGGTGTATGTGGTTCGGGTGAATAATCATGAACCCTGCTCAATAAAGTAGTATTGATCACCAGTTTCGCAAAGATGAGTGTGGCCGCAAGGTGTGAATTGAAAAAATAAAAATAGCTTAAGTACATACATACATGCATACAGAACAAACATGAGTGAGATATGAGTGAGATATGCATCTCTCTGAGAAGTGAAAGAAAAAGAAACCTTTCAGCCAACCTAATCCCCTAACTAAGCCCACTTTTTCCGTTAAAAAAGAAATCCATCCAATCCATCTATGATCTAGCTAGAAACATCCATCATAACTTCGTGAATCCCTAAGTAGGATTTTGGTAGAGAGTGAACATAGTAATAAAACTTAGGGGAAGAGAGAAAGAAGAAAAAAGACCAACAGAAGAAGCAACGACTGATAGTCGAAGATACATGATGTTTTTACCAAATCCCGCCTGATAAAAGTGATATGATTTTAAGAATGAAGGAAGGAAAGAAACATAATTATCAACCTCAGATTGGCTTCCCCTCATCTGTTCCAAGAAAGGTGCCGCTATAGGGAGCTCTTCTTCGGGAACGCAACGCCCTTCGCCGCCGCTTCATCGCAGAACCAGCTAACTTTCTCCCCAGCGCCCCGATTGACGAGTGCACAAGGCAACACCTGACCGCCTTGGACATCTGGGTGCTCATCAAAGATTTTCTTCAGAACATCCTGCTTTCCCTCTCCAGTGGCGACGAATGCGATCTTGAGGGCGTGGTTAACAACACTCAACGACAACGTGACACGGCGTGATGGCGGCTTTGGTGAGTCTTCGATAGGTGCAACCCATGCAATATCCTCACGCAACAGGGGATGACCAGGAAACAACGAACAGCAGTGACCGTCGGGGCCGCAGCCGAGAAGGATCAAATCGAAAATGGGGAGCTTGACTGAGTCCTTCGCAGCGAATGACCTGACTAGCGCCTGCTCGTAGGCATCAGCGAGTTCCTGGGTGTCGTCAAGTTGTTCGATATCGATAGGTATAACAGTGGGCTTTCCGTGAGAAACGGGAATCTTATCGAGGAGCTCCTTCTTCAGGAGGCCATAGTTGCTATCGGGGTGTTCGAGAGGGACAGCACGCTCATCAGCGAAGAAGATTTCCCATTTGTCCCAGATAATCTTGGGCGAGTTCACAAGTTGGGAGGAGGCGAGGTATGCGGGGAGAGAGCCGCCAGATACAGCGACCTTCAGTTTGTTGTGACGGGCGAAAGCATCAGTCTGAGCCTGGAGGACGTAGGTATAGAGGTCGGACTGGAGAGCCTCCTTAGAGGGGAATGCATAGAGTTTTGGGTAGCCGAGGGTCATTGTGACTGTTGAGTTTTTAGTATTTTTATGAGGCTTAGCTTAGTGATTGTATGATTTAGTGATGGTTATAATAAAGGTATGTTGTATCTTGATGGTTTGTGGGTGTGTAGATGTCTTTGTTGAGGAGGGGATTGTGGGAGGGGACGACGTCTAATAGAAGAAGTGAAGGGAGTAGTAGTAGTAGTAGCAAGAGGGGGATTAAAATGAGAACAACCCCCATGTAGTGTACTTACTCTCCAATTTTTTGGTGGCACAACGGCTTTTGCCTGGGGTTGTGGGCCTTGCCGGTAAGTCACAAAGTCACATACATAATACATTATTAGCAGCCACTCCTTGCTGTGGATCGTGCGTCCCAACGTCACAAGAGGTCCTCACTCTCTACCTGGATTCTCTTCCAAAGCCAGGTATTTTAGTCTTGCTGTCCTTGTAGCTATAGGCGGAGGAGGAATAATTGCCGGCCTCAGTTGCTGTAGATGAATATCGACCACGATACCTCTCGCTAGGAGTAACGAACCTATTCGAATATAGGCTACACCGGCCTACCTTGATCTTTGACACTGTGCCTTAAGCCTCCTATCTTCGGAAATGAGATAAAACGGAAAAGCGGGGGGCTATCCATCGATTTTCCGTACTCAACATTGGGTATGATCGCCAACCATTCTATTTCTTTGCTATCGCCGCGAACCTTTGCGATAGCAATCTAGCCCATTACATCATTCCCACGCCTCCGATCTTTTCTCACGAATGCGCCTCGTTCTCGGGAAAGTCTAGAAATTACTCTGATACCTGGGCACTCAAACTCAGTTTAAATTCTGCCATGACGCACGTGTACCCCTCAGGCAATACGTTGGTACTGCGGTTAGAAATACTATTGTTCCTCCCACCCAATGCGCTTCTGAGCCTCCAAAGGGAAAAAGGAAAAACGAGACGTAAAGGATCGCTCATGCACAGTGGACCCTGGCTATTTTGTAAGTATCGTACGATTACTTTTTCAGAGTGCGTAGAAAGTCTCAAATTTTATGCCGATTTACCCCACCTGGTGTGGGGCAGCAATTTGTCTTGGCTTCGTCATAGCTATCTTCCGCTTTGAGCCGATGTCTAATCTGATTAATCTCAGTTTAAAGAACATGAGGCTCTTGTACATTCAGGGGAGAAAAAAGCATGGGTTGGAACCGCCAGCTGTATCCCGGGTGCGCAGAAACCTGTGTGGACCTTTTTTTGTAAAGGTATGTTGTCTACCCGGGGGGGGTATTTGCGGGCACTAAGCCAAAACAATATAGTCCTAGACATGCGTTAGCTGCAACGTAGCATAAAAGAGTGAGATTGCATGATCCCATGATCCCAAAACAAGTTGATCAAGATTAGCGGTGAGTACATCCAGGTAAAACTTGATATTGCTTGATTTTTTGTCCTCAGTTACTGCAAGAAAATTTAGGGAGGTCCTAGGTCTTATAGGGTCTGGTTAAACCCCTCCAATCAACATCTAATACACGGAGACCGCGAAACCAGAAACTAGTACCTGCAGCTTTGTTTTATGCCTGAGTCTTGATGCAGAAACCGTTCATTTTAGGCATAAGGTGATGGGCATGACAACAGGAACAACTGAATCCTAGAGGTTTAGATGCCAAACAAGGGAAGGTGCAATAGGATCGAGATTTCTCCCCACCTTAAAAGACACTGAGAGAGGCCTAGTAATTGGCCGAGAATGATGTGATGATACACACGACATGATAAACGTAACTCAATTCGTGGAAAAATTTCTCTAAAAAAGAAGAAAAGAAAACAGTGACCCTGGAAATTTGTAACACGGTAGTTAGCATTGGATCAAGAGAGGCAAGTGACCGCTGCTGAATGGTCTGAGAAAAAAAAGACATGACATAGAGAGAGTGAGTTGGATGAAAGTGAGGGGAAACTAGGAGGTAGGGAGAGATTTTGATTTCAGAAGAGGGGTTAATACTTCCCCCTAAATTCGCTGGGTGGGCGTATATTGGCTCCTTTCTAAAGATTTTTGACGCTAGATTGTCTGAGTGTCTTTAGAGTTTGGTCTAGAATCTTCTCTGAGGGTGAGATTCACTATGGAATGGTCTCAGGAATCACAAAGACATACTTTGGAGAAATCTCACATAGCCACTATCACTAGAACCGAGTGATACTGTGTGAAATATAGATTCAGGATTTTTTAATAACCTATTACATGTAATTACATATAACCTGTGGTTTATGATAATGTAGACTTAGATTATTATCTTTGGGCCAAGTGTCTGGACTAGGTATGGGCTTCTATAGGTACTTAAAAGGCTTTGAAGGTAGAGAGTTTGTTTTGTTTATATCAGTAAATAACCTTGAAGACAGTCATGGAGCGAAAACAGAGCTTGAAAGAGTCAAAAGTCGATCTAGTAAGAATATTTTTATTCCACCCTATTATAAAACACTTCAAGTTTACAACCCTCTAAACAAAACATCTATTCTAAAGTACCCACAAACATCTCCAACCTCACCAGCATCCTAGACAGCCTCGCCCAACCTCTCTACAACCCTACCCAACACATCACCCGCCGGGAACTCAATCCTAACCCTCTCACCTCTCGCCGTATCCGCAAAAAACATATCCTCGCCCCTAACACCACCCAAATTAATAACTCCAAACCCCATCCCCTTCTCATGCGCAGCTCTAGCGATCCTCCACGCCGAATACGTTGCCAAACTCGTCCCAAGCACCAACAAGTTATCCGCCTTCTCAACAACCCTTTCCGCCTCCTTCTTTGCAACCTCCGACACAGACTCACCAAAGAACGTGACGTTCGGTTTCAGTATAGCATTCATCGAGCCATCTGGGTTTGGGAGGTGTGCGCCTTCGTTGTCAATTAAGACCGTGCTTTCGGTATCGGCAAGACATTTCGGACATGGTGGGTAGCGGAATTTAGAGTACGGTGCGTCAGGTAGGTCAACGTCGCCGTCGGGGTTGGTCTTGATACTCTCCTCGCGGTTTTTGTTGTCAAACATGCCGGCCTCTGTCGCGGTTTTCAGAAACTCGGCCCATTTGGGGTTTAGGCGGGCTAGGGTTTCTTGGAATGGTATACGCGGGTACTGGGTGTGGCAGGTGAGGCAGGTGAGTGTTCTGAGGGTACCATGGAGCTCTGTGGTGGGTAGCTTTGGGTGACGGGTGTGGTGGAAGGAATCGACATCTGGTGATCGGATTGGTTAGCTTGGATCAATTGAACTAAAGTATAGGGTAGATGTACTCTGAGTTATAACATGCGATACAAGGCCGAGTTCCCCAAGTCGCGATATAGCCGCGTGAGTCCTGTTTGGTTGTGCCCTCTCCATTGTTGGCCACCCGAGGAAACTCCTCGCCCAATATCGTTTCCGTGACTCATGGCTCCCCGAAAACTCGGTGAAGAATATAGGCTTGTACTTTTTGTTGAGCCGGTATGTTCCCTTCTCGCCCCTGTAGTCTGCAAGGCCACTCTCGATAGATATACCCGCGCCAGTAAGCAGGACCGTATTCCGCGACTGTAAGAACTCTGTTACAGCGGTAACGGCGGCGGCTAGTGTAATTGCATTGGATGGATATATCTTTGGGGGTGGGAACGGAAGGGTATAGGGAATTCGTGGGACCACCATCAGAGGGTTTGTAGGAAGAGTAGAGAAGTAGAGTCGTGAGTTGTTGCATTCTGTTAGATTGGAGCGCCTGCGTCATAGCCGGCTAAGATATGTAATCTTTTCGCCGCATGACTCGGCGTTGTTGAGGGGAGGTCAATTCATTGAGGGATTGATTGGCCCGCTGTATTTGGACTGGAGATTACTGCGCAACCGAGCAGGAATTTACTTCCAATATCAATCATTTCCACCAGTTTGCGACTGATGTCCATAATATAGAAAAGCCCGTGAAAATCCCATATTCCCTCCTCCTCTTCCCCGGGGCCCAAAACTCCCGTCCTAGCCCCTCATCACCTCCATTCTGTCCTCCCTGGCCCCTCCTCCTCCATCCTCGAGAAGCCCTTCTAGAACCCCGTTCTCTCGTCGTATCCCGTCTACTCTTTCTCTCGTCGCCTTGAGTCTCATTTTCAACGCTTGTTTGTGTTCTTTCCTTGCTTTTGAGAATATCTCAGGGTGTGGATGTGCTGGGACCTCAATCAAGGCCGTAACCGGTGACGCCCCAGACTGTCTCGACATGCTCCTAGCAGTCGTGGGCGAATGAGTTGCATTTGAAGGCGTTCTTGTTGACGAAGCAAGAGACATCTGGTCAAACGCGATCGGCGCACTTCCCCTCATTTCCAACGACCCGCTCCTGCTACGGCTCCTTCTCCTCGTTTTCCGACGTATAAGCATCGCAGTCAATGGATCTGCCTCCTCAATCGCCTTCGCGCGACCATTACTCCGCGGAAACAATGTTCTTAGAGCCCTCGCCGAGTCACACTCGCACGTTGCAGCTTTTGCAGAGATAATCGCCGACTCAGACTGCGCGTTCCACAATGTCTGTATAAGTGCTTTTATTGCCAGATCCTTTTCCCCCTCCCCTTCCCCCTCCCCACCTGTCGTCTGTGTCTCTGAATCAACCTTCATACCATCCTGATACCCTCCTCCTCTCCACTTCTCCAAAGCCCAACTAGCCTTCGCAACCCCCATCTCCTTTTCCGCAGCTTGTAGAAACGCGTCCAGATCGGCACTTGTATCCCTCGTCTTATTCGCATCCACCAACCGACACCTCCACAAATGCCCCACCTCGACCTTCAAGAAGCTCACGGTCCTCATGAGCGCCCGCTTCTCATCGAGCGCTGTCCGGAGCTCTGTATTGACGTCGCGACATCGCTTATCTAGTGCGCCAACGCGCTCCTTCCACCACTCTGTCGCGCGCTGCTCCTCGCGTACCCGTGCTTCGAGCTGTTTGTGGGATTTTAACAATGCCTTGTAGCGCCGCGATTGCTCATTATCGTCTTCTGTTGTTGCTGTGGTGGCGGCAGCCGCGGCGACAGTGGGGGTTTTGGTGTTTGTGCGCGACATTGCTTGGTTGGTTGTGTTGATTGCGCCTTTGGGGGGGGGGTGGGTTACGGGAAATGAAGAGGCTCAAACATGAGATAGCATGGATAACAGGATCTACGGAGGGGAGGGGAGGATGGGTATGGTGTCAACGGTGTTACACGTTGCACAAATACACGTGCTATCACTCGTGACACAAGAGAATATATATAACTCCCCCTATCCCTTTGTGTATATGGGAATAAGGCTGAGGGGGGGGTCTGGTGAAGATATAATGTGGTTTAGATTGTTCTTGTGGGTTTGTTGAAAGGACCCTGTTTGGGGGGTTATCCTCCACTAATACAAGCTGCCCTGTCTGGTTAGCCTTAAGTCAGGATGAGATGGAGACGGGGTGAGGATGTTATATTTCTCTGCAGCCTTGTATTGCAAAGTGTAGATATTGATATTCAAGGGTCTGGGGCTTACTGTTTCCAGTGACAGTATCTCACTGTTTGACCCCGTGTCTCAGCCTTGGGAATATATTACCCCGCCCATCGAGGCTTTCGCTTACTGCATGATTTCTCTAATCTGACGCATCTCTTTGAGCCTCTTCTTTTGCTCATCCCTCCTCTCATCTCTTTGGCCGCGTTGTGAAGGGATAGGCAGCATCAACTTGTGCCCCTACAACGCGTCATGTATAATCACTCGCACACTCCCAACCTGAAAGTGCATACCCCAAAGTGCAATCTCACTACTATCGTGCGCACCTACTGGTCTCTTGGGGAAATACTAGAATACCACTCAGGAAGAAGATAGCTACTTCATTTCGTTATTCACCGACATAAGTTGCAAAAAGCTACCTGAAAAACAGAACAGAAAAGAAATTGTTGAACCCTCTGGTGCGTATAGGATAATAGAAAAAAAATGAAACAAGAGAAATGAATCTTTACACAGAGGAGCCCTCACTCCTCATTTCTCCCTTCCTCAATCCTACAGGCAAAGAAACCTGGGGGGCCCAGGCTCAGTCGCTTACTCCCCATTTTTCGGTTTTTCCTTTTTCCTTTTGAAATTTTTTTTGTAGGATCGGTCAGGGGATTACTGATGGATCTGCAATTCACGAGTGCATAGACGACAGTGGTAAGAGAAAATGAAGAAACTTGCCAGTCATCACAAACTCGTGCCGCAAAAAAAAAAAAAAAAAAAAAAAAGACTCCAACCACAGCACGCCAACCCTAAACCTCCCTACACTTTTCTATTATTCCCTAACCATATGTCATCATCACTCATAAAGCCGTTTCGTTCCCTACTTTTGGATATTCAATAAACTTGCCCGCCTACATGCCCACCCATCGGTGCCCCCATCTGGCCCTGATGTTGTTGTGCCCTAACGGCTGCATCCATTCTAGCCCTCTCAGCACTGGCTTGTTGTTGTCCTTGTTGCTGTGCTAGGCCTGCCCGAAGCTGCTTCAAATCATTGAACCATGGATGCCTTAGTGCGTCTTTGGCACTGACACGCATCTCAGGTCTAAGCTGCAGCATTCGGCTCAGCAGATCAAGGCCCATAGGGTCGACTTGAGGTAGAATCATCCGTAGATCCTGAGTAGCATAGACATGGAAATTGCTTCTATACTCGGGGTACTGTGAGATTCCGGGCCATGAACGCTCCGAAGGGGTACCCATGAGTCTGAAAATCTTCTGCAGTTGGTCCTCGTTGGTTGTTCCAGGGAAGAGTGGGCGTCCAGTATACATCTCGGCCATGATACAGCCAGCAGACCATATATCAATGCTCGTGTTGTAGGTCCGGGAACCAAGAAGTACGTCTGGCGCGCGATACCACAGCGTCACGACTTCATTGGAGAACGTGTTGACGGGGATACCAAAGGCACGAGCAAGGCCAAAATCGGCAAGCTTAAGCATTCCTTTGTTGTTGATAAGAAGATTTTGTGGTTTCAGATCACGGTGCAGAACGCGATTCTCGTGGCAAAAGGCGATGCCCTGCAGAAGCTGGTGCATGAACGATTTTATGGTGACGTAATCCAGCGCGCCGCGATCGCCTCGGTGGTCCATATACTTTTTCAAATCGCGATCCATGAACTCAAACACAAGCATGAGCTTGGACTCGGTGTGGATCACATCATGTAGGGAAACAATATTCTCATGCTTCAGCTCTTTCATCAAGCTAATCTCACGGATCGCAGTCGAGGGGGTTCCCTCCTCGCTGTCAAGGTGGATTTCCTTGAGTGCAACAAGCTCACCGGTCTGACGATTCCTACCCTTGAAAACCTATTTCACGTGACAAGGTATCAGTAGGGTTCGCGGGCCATCAATTCCTCTCAAGTCAAAGTAGAGAAGTGGTAGCTTTTTACCGTAGCATATGTACCCTCTCCTAGCTTCTCGAGCTGCTGGAACGAACTAGGGTGGCGCTTCCCGGATTGATCCATAGGTTTGGTTGTAGGGGTTGAACTAGAGCTTTTTACTGCAAGAATTTCCTGTGCTCTTTCTGTAGGAGGAGTGATCTTTCTACTCTTCCGAGCTCTGGTTTCCTCACCGTCGTCCGGGCCTGTTGGCTTCCGGTTCCGTTCTTGCTCGTCTAGCTCCTCTTTGAGATTTGGAGAGTAGGGACCGATAGACTTTAGGGCAAATGTTTGGCGCCCAGCGGTAGTGAATTTCGAGTCCCAGAGAAGGGAAGTAACAGTGCAAAGAGGCGAATGGCCAAAGTGTTGGGAAATGGGGAACAGGGGAGGGTTTTGTTGCGAGTGATCCCTTAGGTGGCGGTTGTGATTCTGTTTCTCCTGGAGGTTTTTGATTTGATCTTTATGGGATGGTGAATACGGGGGCGGTGGTTGGTGTTGAAGTGAGGTAGTCCTAGTCTGGGAGGACGTCGGGTTGCGGGGAGAATGTGACGCCAGCGGGGGCTATTTTAAGTTGGGTTGCAACAGTGGGAAGAGTTTTAGGGCGGCGGTTAGGACAGCTAGCAAGCGCGGCAGTTGCAGGAAAGAAGCAACAAGTCGTAGGGGGGGAGTATGAGGGCAGCAGTGGGTAGTGGGCAGTGGGCAGTGGGCAGTGGGTAGTGGGAAGTGGCAGTGGCAGTGGGCAGTGAGTGGGCAGTGGTAGTGGGTAGGCAGTTGGCAAGCAAGCAGCAGAAGATAGGCAAGGGATGAAGCAGCAGCTGAAAGGTGGACAGACAGACAGACGGGTGGGAACTGGCGGTGGTTGGCCAGAGGGGACGACAAGAAGCAGCGGGATTGATTATGCTCTGTTGTAAAGTAAACGGGGGGGGCGTTTGCAGCCTTCCATGGGTAACAGTACATTCCCTTGCCTTCCCTCCCCGCTATGAGTATGAGTCGTCCTCACTGGCCAGTGCGCGGCTGAAACCCCTGTCTGTGCCTATACATACTATGTATACTCTACCGACTACTCCTGGATAAACCGGTAAATGCCTATCTGCTGTCTATCCATTGTCGCAAGAAAAAAAACACACCGCTGGAGAGAATACATGTAATAAACCTTCGAGTCAAGCTTGTCACTTGTCACTTGTCACTCAAACATCGAATCGGTGGTCTTCCCCTCTCTCTTTTCTCCCAGCCAGCCCGTTCCACCTCTCCCCTCCCCCTCTCTCCTCCCCTATCGCTGCTGTCTTTGGAATGTCACATTCTCTCCCGGCAATTCGCCATTGTTTTTATTTTTTTATTTCATTATTTTTAAATTTCTTATTTTGTTATCCCCCACCACCGTCATTTCTCTCGATCTAAGGGACGCCTGACGTCCTGATATCGTGACAGCTGACCACAATGGAGAATAACTTTCCCCTCTGCTTTACTGGATACTCCACTACCAGGCGCATCTGCATACTCTTCTCGGCTGCACTACCCAGCCTCCTGTCATAGGTCAAACAATCTCTCTTCACGAGCTAGACTTTTTTTTTATTTCTTTTCTCGCTTTCTCCCGCTAGGGTTCCACACGCGACAAATCTTGCATGCAGGAGATCGTTGACCCCTGCAGTTCCGAGGTCTATCTAGCGCAGGGTAACTGTGAACGTAGAGAAAGTAGTAGAGAATGTGTCTCTAGGGGAAATAACTTCTTTCGTTACTTCGGGAAATTGGAAATTTTAATTTAAGCCCCATACGCAAGAGTGGTACAGGACACGTAATACGATATATAATGATAATGCCCAGTGTGTTTTAATTTACGATAGCATCATACACTATCATTCGGTGCCATGCAACTCGGAGGGGGGAGGAGGGGCATGTGTACATACCATGAACTTTACATTATAGCCAGAATCAAACCTATTATAAAAAGTATCACTATAGGCAATAATCTACGCCGTATGTGACCCAACCGCATGCAGGGACTATCAAACAAAAACAAGAAAAAGATTGAGTCAATCACCGACTGAAACACTAGATAATGATCCCTCGATACGAGCCGTGAGGATCCCGAGTAAACCATACAAATCAAGTTGCAGCCCTAAAGGCACAAGAAGATACATATACCCTAGTTCCAAATAGGAAGTAGCATATAGAGAAAGAAAGAGGGAGGGATAAAAGCCAACAATACAATCACCGAGTGATCCCTCATGCGTCCCCCACCACAACCTCACCAACCTCCCCCTCTGCAAAAAAAATGACATGCTGTCTTCCCCCTCCTAAGCCCCAACGAGCCACCCCATATATCCGCTGGTTTGGCATCACCCACCCCGACTTTCCCCCGGTAGGTACTGTACCGAGTGTCTCAAACCCAACCGTCAACCCCGTCCCCGTCGCTCTCGGAATCTCACCAGATTCAAAGACGAAGCGTATCCAAAACCCTCGAGTCCACCTAATCAACGCCGCTCGAAAAGACCCGTTTGATCCTGGCCGTGAGACAATTTTTATCTCCCTCACTGCGTATACTAGTTAGTACTCCTCTCCTCTTCCTCGTCCTAAAGACTGGCTTCAGCTTCTTTTAATAACCGATTTTTAACACCCCACGGCCGTCACACGAAACCTTAGAGGAACCTACACCTTCGTATGAGCTTGGTAAAATCACCTTTTGGTTCTCCCTTTCAGTTGCTTACCGTAGGGATCTCCTCTTTCAGCTCGTACAGCAAGGGATTCTCAAATGTACTGGTTGGAGATTGATTGATCCGCCTGCGCTAGAGGTCTGTCTACTACTCAGTGGAGACCAGTGCTCTAGGCCCTGTTGTGGCTGTGGTGACTGGGAACAACTCGAAGAACCAGAAAAGAAAACCGGGAAAAGAAGATACAAGAGGTTGTTGAGATGCAGCGGTTGCTTTCAGTGTTTTTTCTGCTCCAAGAACTGTCAGACTCGTGAGTCTTATATCCTTTGAAAGTCTAGCTTTTCGCGTGCATAAATGTGAAGGTACTGCTGACTAACGGGTGTAAATACAGTTTACTGGGAGGACCACTCTAAATCCTGTAATATCATTAGGCAAGTATATGGTGAAAGGTTGGTATACTGAAGTATATGTATAGCTATAGTCCGGTATCATTCATCAGTAATGGGCTAAGGGCTGGTAGTACCAAATAATATATACGAGCGAACTAGAAATGCACGATATTCTTATGTAGAACTTGGAATACCTGTTCTTTAACCCCTTTAACATTGATCATACAAGTTTGAGCTTTCCTAGCCTACGAACACCCTTTCTAGGATACATGTTCTAAAGCAGGAGCCGGAGTATGGTAAAAAAGAAAATGATCCGTTACCGTAAATCCATCACACCGACCCAACTCTTTCGCCGCCCACTGGACTGAAAGAAAAAAAAAAGAAAGAAAAAATTACAAACCACAAGAAGAGAATAGGGAAGCTTTTTAGAGAAAAAAGAAAACAGAAACATGAGAACGCTTAGTCGACCTCCTCCATCGAGCTCTCAACGGTTGTGGAAGCCTCGGCGGCTGGCGCAGTGGATGCTTCTGGAACCTCCTCCTCATCCTTCTCCTCGATCTGTAGACCAAGGGCAATGAGACGGTTGACACGTTGAGCGAATGCATTAGGTTCTATGGAAACTATTAGTATTTATCGTAGATATAGAGTGTACCTTGAGCTACTTACCATCAAGAGTAAACCCAGATGTCAGGAGTGCAGTCTCAAACAAGAGAGTAGCAATGCTCGCGACAGCCTTAGAGGCACCCTCCTCCTCGGCCTTCTCTTTCAGGGCCTTGACAATTGATGACTTGGGGGAGATCTCAAAGGTCTTCTTAGAAGCCATGTAGGAACTCATAGAAGTATCTAAGTAGAAACGATGTTAGATGATATTTAAGGAAAAAATTGAGGACTTTAAACTTACCACGCAGAGCCTGCGACTTCATGATACGCTCCATGTTGGCTGACCAACCAAACTGGCCAGTACGGATCGCGGCAGGCGCATCGACCAACTTATGAGAGACAACGACCTTCTCAACCTTCTCACCGAGAACCTCCTTAAGAGTCTTGGCCAAACCCTCAAAGGCCTTGATTTCCTCCTCACGCTGCTTCTTCTCCTCTTCGGTCTCCTCAAGCTCGAAGTCCTTGGTGATGTCAACCAACTTCTTTCCATCGAACTCCTTGAGCTGAGTCATGGCATACTCGTCAATGGGGTCGACCAAGAAAAGAACCTCGAAGTCCTTGGCCTTAAGAGCGTCCAAGAAAGGTGAGTTGGTAACGGCCTTAAGGGATTCACCAGTGATGTAGTACATCTGCTTCTGGTGTTCAGGCATGCGAGTGACATAGTCAGCCAATGAAGTAATTTCATCGCCGGACTTTGTTGAGTTGAAGCGAAGGAGCTTCGCAAGCTGGGGACGATTCTGTGAATCTTCGTGGATACCAAGCTTGATGTTCTTGCTGAAAGCAGTATAGAACTTGTCAAACTGCTCACGGTCTTCGGCGATCTCGTTGAACATCTCAAGGGTCTTCTTGACAATGTTCTTCTTGATAACCTTCATGATCTTGTTTTGTTGAAGAGTCTCACGAGACAAGTTGAGTGGAAGATCTTCGGAATCAACAACACCCTTGACGAATCCAAGCCATTCGGGGATCAAATCAGTGCAGTCATCAGTGATGAAGACGCGGCGGACGTAGAGTTTGATATTGTTCTTTGTCCTTTTAGTCTCAAAGAGATCGAAGGGAGCACGTTTCGGGACGAAGAGAATAGCACGGAATTCGAGTTGACCCTCAACAGAGAAGTGCTTAACAGCGAGATGGTCTTCCCAATCATTAGAAAGGGACTTGTAGAAGGCAGCGTACTCTTCGCTGTTGATGTCAGAGGGGTTCCGAGTCCAAATAGGCTTGGTCTTGTTAAGCTCCTCTTCCTCCTCCTTGAGCTCTTTCACCTTCTTAGTTTTCTTCTCCTTCTTCTCATCATCCTCATCGACCTATAGAAATGTTAATAAAGCTGGTAAATGCAATGTGTATAGGAGGTGCTAACCTCTTCAATCTTGGGCTTCTTATCGTCACCTTCTTCAACCTTAGACTCCTCCTCGTCTTCATCAGGAACTTCTCTCTCAACTTCCTTGGTGACGTGGAGGTAAATGGGGTAAGAGATGAACTCGGAGTGTTTCTTAACAATCTCCTTGATCTTAGCCTCCTCCAAGTATTCTTGTAGCCCATCCTTGATGTGTAGGATAATTGTGGTACCACGGCCAATACGTGGGCCATCGTTCTCATTTTTAATAGTGAAAGATCCACCGGCAGCAGACTCCCAGATGTATTGTTCTGACAATCGAGTTAGTTTTACGGGAGTAAACAAGAATAGGCTATAAACATACCATCATCATTTGACTTGGTGATGACCTCAACCTTATCGGCAACAAGATAGGCAGAGTAGAAACCAACACCGAATTGACCAATCATAGAGATATCGGCACCAGCAGAGAGAGCCTCCATAAACTGCTTGGTACCAGATCTAGCGATAGTACCAAGGTTGTTGACAAGGTCTGACTTGGTAAAACCAATACCAGTATCACGGCTAGTGAACGGGTGCGTATGTTAGCAAGTGCTGTGTCTAGAAAAGGCTATTGCGGTAGGATAAACGTACATTGTGAGGGTCTTGGCCTCCTTGTCAGGGATGATATCTATCCGCAAGTCCTTTTCATGTTCAAGTGCGGAAGGATCTGAGAGGGAAATGTAACGGATCTTATCCAAAGCATCGGAGGCATTAGAGATCAACTCTCGGAGGAAGATTTCTAGCAGCGAGGTTAGAATAAGACGGCAAACAATTTATATTTATCAAAAAGGTCCCTCTTACCCTTATTAGAGTATACAGTGTTGATGATGAGGGAGAGCAACTGAGAGATTTCAGCTTGGAACTCGAATGTCTCAGCCATTTTTGATGATTTTTTGCTGTCTGTATCAGCGGAAATTGGTCAGTATAAAGGTCTAAGAGAAAGAATAGACAGTGACCCGGTCACCGAAATTGTCTTGCTCATTATTTAATCTTAAGAGCTGCATCCCCTATGGTAGGGCAAATAACAAAACTGCAAAAAGAAAAGTGCGGGGCAGAGATAACTCACTTTCTCGACTCTATGAACCTCTAGGAAGCACGCAACAGAGATGAATATAGAGATGTGGGAGAAGAAATTCAGGAAAGCTTGAGAGAAGATGTCACTGTTGAGTGGGAGAGGGGGAAGGAGGAGAAGTCGGGGAGGAAGGAGAATTTAGAGGAGAGTCCTTCGTGCCAAGATCGAAATTCGTAGAGTAGATTCTAGTTGCTTCCACCTAACAAAGCCGCAGGGACTGCCCCACCATGTACGTGCCCCGCGGGAGCAACTGAAAGAGAAACCGAGAGAACCTCGAGCAGCATCCTCGAGCCGCAATGGTAAAAGCAATGGACCCACAGACCTACATGCACGTTCAAGGCTGCCAAAATTTCCCTTGTTCACGGGGCAATTCGACTGCATTCGACCGCGTTCGTGCGCAATGGCTCAGCCCCGCGATCTTATCTTATCGGGGGAAATATCCCTGCCATTTTAGAGACTTTCTCCACGACATTCTGTCTGCTTCCAACAACCACAACAAGGATCCTAGTCGTTCAGCTCGGCCAAATAATTATTGAGTCAACTGTACTTGCGTAGGCAAAAGCTTCTGTCTAACTGTAGCTAGTTGAAGTGCCCGCTTTCGCCAGAAATTTCTTGATATGAAAGAACTGCTCCGGGGCGGCTCCGCTTTCAGCCTGCTAAGCTTTCTTGGCAGAAAAGGAGTAGATCCCTAGTGGGGGTTACACTGGCTTAAAGTAACATTCGCTCTATCATTAAGAAAGTTTGTGGGTATCCCTGTTACCTAGTGGTCGAAGAGATGTTTTTGAATGGATATGTCTTGGCCAATAGAGCCCCTGCATCTGAAATGGCCCTGTCTCGGTATAGGGGGGGTGATACTTAAACTAGAAGATACCTTTTCTCGGGTATTCCGACTTTTACAAACTGCCCCAAGCAATTATCATCACTGTCAAAGTTTGATCGGTTCTTCAGTTCCGTCCTTCAACTCTTCCGTTATATCTGCTCACATAAATTCTCGGTCTAGATGCTTAGACTACAATCACTATGTGTAACCCGACCTATACTGACAAAACTCGGGCATATAATAATCAGTAGCAAAGGTTGATGAATAATTTCAAAGCTCTAAATAATAATCCCTGTAAGAGGGTAGTTGATTATATACATGTAGTTATGGGACGTGGCTCTACTTAGTTGAAGACTACATAAGGCTTAATCCAGTTGACTTGATCCTAGGTATGTAGTAGTATTCTAAGAAAAATAACGCGCTTAATTACTATTTCTTTTTTGATATGGAGGCATGGGGGCGCGTGGTGAGATGCGCAGATTCTAGCAGTCAAGGTATCCCATGGAACTAGAGGTATACTCATTAGATCTGGGCCTACATATCTCATTAGGCAAAGGGATATGTTTCCCCCCCTCCCTTCTTCTTTCCCTAAGAGGCCTATAAAAACAAACTTGGTCTTCCATATATAAGTCAGGTATGGAGTCGTATTTATGATTAATTCATTCATTTAGGTATGGAGTCCCAATCACAAGCGCTAATGGCTTAGTTGGGGGGTGTCAGACTGAGGCTGTCGAGTCTCAATCACATGGGATCACTCGGTTTTTGCTACGGTTTTGGGGTAGATAATTCCGGGGACGACCTTTATCCTAATATTAATTATACTTAGATAATAAATAGAAATATTATAAATATTACTCTTTTTCTTAAAACAGCTTAGTGCCTGGGGTCTGTCATGGGTTATTACTTGTAGGTAGGACTGACCTACTGATAGGCACGCATGTGATATAAAAGTTTTAAACTTATATCCCTAAGATTTGCCGAGAGCTCACCAATAGGTCGCATGGCCCAATGGCAAGGCGCTTGACTACGATGTCACAATTGTGATGATAGATTATCAAGAGATTCCAGGTTCGACCCCTGGTGCGATCATTCGATATTTTATGTTTTTTTTCTGTGCCCTACTACTTTATTGTTAGGATTACCCTAGGATCCTAATAAAAATTCTAGGCTGATAACCTAGCTGTTTTGGATCTCGTATAAGCGGTTGTAGATAGATAAACGGTACACTCAGCATATAGATAGCTGGTATAGATAATACCTAAAAAGATTATCTGACCTCCTCAGTATTAAAGTGTAAGAAACTATCTTTTAATATATTTAATTTATTTAATATTAATTGAATCTCCGAGTGATACTGTATGTATAGTATGTAGTTACCCGGCTGTATATACAGGGCAAACCCTGTGTGACTGCTCATCCCCCACAGCTCCAGGGGAAAAAGTTCACGGCAACGTTCATCACCATCACCAGCGACATCCACACGATAGATACGCCCATCCACCCTCTTACAGAACGCAGGATATCTAAACTTCTTTGCGTATTCTAAAGAAAAACTCGTCTCAATGGCACCTAACACCGTATGTATACCGACCTCCACACCGCTTTGCTGGTCACGACCACACCTGCTTTTGCAGGCTGGTTGATGATTCTTGATCAGTAGGCTGAGTGTTATGGGAAAAATATAGAAACCAGCCGCCACCAAGGGCAAGAAGGGAGGAAAGCCGGAGAAGGTGACTCAGAAGGTAGGAAGGATATTTCGATTTATTTTTAAACTTCACTTCTATAAAGTTTAGTAAGCTGATGCTTGAATTTTATAGTTCATCATCAACGCTTCCCAACCCGCATCGGACAAGATCTTCGATGTTAGCGCATTCGAGAAGTTCCTTCACGACAAGATCAAGGTTGATGGCCGCGTCGGTAACCTCGGCGACACTGTCCAGATCTCTCAGGAGGGTGAGGGAAAGATCGTTGTTATTGCACACACCCAGTTCTCTGGAAGGTACCTGAAGTACCTGTGAGTCTACATACTCTCTTTATCTATGTATTATATACAGTTTCTAACGTAATTTTGAAATTAATAGCACCAAGAAGTTCCTTAAGAAGAACATGTTGCGTGATTGGCTCCGTGTCGTCTCCACAAGCAAGGGTGTCTATGAACTCCGCTTCTTCAACGTTGTTAACGATGGTGATGATGAAGATGAAGATTAGAGAACTAAGGATAGACGTGTCAAAACTTTGGAGTATAGTGAAGGTTTTGGGATATTCCTTAGAAGCTGACCTTTGTTACAATGTGATGACTGGAGTACCAAAAGTTCCCGTGGGGTTTTTTTTCAAGGGGATTGAATTGTATATATAAAAATAACCTTTCCTCTGAATTATGCTCTAGTGACTGCTCATTTAAGTTACCGTATCTTCAGATTCTGGGGATCATATTGCTAACTTGATTATTTCCCGATCTTTACTAAAGTACTAATGCACCAGGCTATTAATTTACTATTTTAGTGATTTGTACTATTATTCTCATCTATTGGGATTCAACCTTAATAAAAATCATTTCAGCATCTTGTTCACCTTTATTTTTATCTAAACCTGATACAAGTTATACGCTGCTTCCGTTAAAGTGCCTATATACTGAGTGTTATTATATATATATTTAACTATTAGGATCCCTGGACCTCCGACTTTTTAGGCTATGAAAGAAGCCTGTAGTCAAACCATGTATCTTAGTCGAGTGGCCTATTATGATAACTGAGCTGGCGTATAGTGATAAAGTCACATGGCGCCTCGTATGATTAAGCTATAAGAAATGTGCCGGCTATTTATAGGCTGTCTGTTCCTGTGGGTTTATCACACAGGGTCCAGCCTTGATTACAAGAGCTTATTTGGTGCCAGTGGAACATTTCAATACTCGTTTTAGATTTGTCCAGAAACGCGTCGATATCAGAGCTCCTCTGTAATCTGTATCGATCATACTTCTCTAATTTTACGATCTGGACGCAAAATAAATTATTGTGCGTCTGTAACACGTCTACCCTAACAATTCGTTTTCCATCTTCACTTCTTTGTATGTTAGGAGAAGTGCACAATTCTTATAGAATAGTAAATGTGTCAGGATCTATCTTGCTAGATATCTGTTGTACATATGTACCTGGTATCAGATAGATATATACTTGGAGATTGTAACTGAAATTGACGATGATGCAATCCCACGATCTAAAAGTCTAGGAACTACAGTTAGATACATCGATCAAAAAAAATTCATCGCGGGAATTTCTTGATCTTATGCTGCCAATATGATCTTCTCGTGATTACTACGAGTATTTAATTAGCGCCTGAGTATTAAAGTGCTGGGGTCCACTGAGCACATAAACCGGATCCAGGGTCCTATAGCGAATTAGAAACTACATGTACTAATGGTAAAGTGCCGTGTTTCAGTTGTGGTATGTTTACGGGCTCGCCGTAAGCACTAAGGCCCAGTGCCTTTACTCCCTCTTTAAGCCTTCTATAATTCTGAATGAGTACAGTATAGTGGGGAGATCTGGTGCTTCATTACCTGTGGTAAATACTAACTGGGGCATCTATTTTATCACTGGCTGGATTTGGCTTAGTACTAGTGGGGCGGGCCCTAGATGCTAGCGCTTTATTACCGGTGGTAAAATATATTCTGACACGTTCACATCACCATGCAATCCCACCCAAGCTGCAGCTCTGGTTGGCTAATTAATAAATATGACGAGGGGAAGATTTTGTCGATTTTAATAAGAGAGGGGAATGGTTCCTAGGCCGAGCACGCTATTCACTACGGGTTAGAAAAGACATCCGTACCATGGCTACCAGTTTAAGATGCAATTGGCTTGGCTTGGCTTGAGTTTTTACCAAGACTTACGATTTCTTTCCAGGCAATCGATACAATCGTCCACGATGTCTCTTCTTCGGGGTAATTACAACTGCCAATTCGCAATGGCTTGGGCGAGGCAACCAAACATACAGAACAACCGATGGAGATAGTATAATCTCACCCCTATGACGTCCTAGAATGCCAACAAACCTTCTCACATCTCTCTCTCTCTCTCTCTCTCAGTCTGACACCTTCAGCCTCTCTCGTATTACCCACACACGATAGTGAGCAAGGCATCTGAAACAAAGGAAGGGAGGAGGACGAGGGAAAAAAAGGACAGACTCTCGATTTCCATCCTGGTTTTATCGTACCATGCTGACCGGTAGTACTAGGGAATGGAAGATCTTTCTCCTCCTCCTTAAAAGACCTTAATGCTATACCTCGTGACGAAAAATCTTAAATAAAAGAATCAAGGCTAGAAGCATGCGCCCAAGTGGAACAGTTTCATATTGGTCCTGATTATGCAGAAACGAAGTTCATGCATTTTGATTCTGTTGGAAAAAAGAGCCGTAGGAGTCTATCACTTGAAGCGGGATGATTTCAGGATTGGTGATTGGGAGGGGGTCACTTCTTGGCATTCGGGGTTGCAATCGTATTGCCGAGGGCGACTCAAATTGTGCCATTTCGATGGATGGCGCATTCCATCTTTCGCTGATGACATAGTGGTAGGACGTGGTTGGCTTGGGGGAGGTTCCTTGGAGCCGAGTCCGCTGTGTGGAAATAAGCTCATGTCTGGGGATTTAATTCTCTTTACGATCCTGGGAGCTATGCAATCTATAAGGGGGGATAGTAATTGGGGCTATTGGCCCTTATTCCAAGGCAGGGACATCTTTCTGCTATGCATTCATTTTCTATAGTATTGAAAAGTAGTCGCCATGCCCCTGGATTATGTCAACAAAACCTGGGGCTAGTGATGTGTTTGAGATTAGGGATCCCTCGTGACAGGACCTTTTTACTGATAACGATTTTTTGTTCTGCCCCGCCTAAAACCCGCGAATTAAAAACAGTTACCAGCAAAGAGGTTCCTTTGCCTCCCGCAAGTACTTACTATGTCAGGGCCCTTGATCACGATCAACTCAAAGATCTCCCCATAGCTGTGCCTGCCCAACGGCAAGTCCGTACTTAAACCCGTTGACTCTGCATACTTATCAATGGCCGGTAGCCAGATAAATTGCTCGCGTGCAGCCTATTGCGTAGTCGAAAAGGGGGAAAGAAAAACTGAGATCTTATCGACCGTACGTCTGGTAAGTTTGCCGACTCTTATATTATACAGCCAAGTGTCTGACTTTACCTGAGCTAGAAATTACCATTTCTGAAGTGCGCAGTGCATTGTAGAACCTCACACCAGGAAGGCTCTAGGATTAGAGAGTATCGCCAATTGGAAACAGAGCCTAACCTGATATATCATTTCCCCTCCTTCCTTTCACATGTGGCGCCTTAGGAAAGTTGGCCGGTGAAGCATTTCCGGTGTAGAGGGATGCGGATTCTACTAGGTTTAAATTAAATGTTTATTCCTCTTAAAAAAATCACATTTTTCAAGTGAAACAGCCAAGGGCAGCCACAAGAAATGGTGAATGGCTCGGGACGGCCTTCCAGGAGCCAAAGCATCGGTAAAAGGGCATGATGGAGCTGGAGTGCATAGAAGGGCTGTGTTTACTTTACTACATGTACTTTATCCACTTTCTCACAGTGCCTGCTTTTTGCCTCACGTTTTTTCTGGTTGTTTTGCCAATACTTGGCAATACTCTTGTGAAGAAAAAAAAAAAAAGAGAATTTTCCGATCTCCAAAAAAGAGGGGGCTGAAGATCCGGCAACTGTATCCTTTGAATATTCCAGGGTTCGATTGATCACGAGGTGACATAAAGTAGAAACGGGTCTAGCCGAGTGTATTGAAAAACGCGATTCGGAAGACTTCCAGTCTCCCCCCCCCCGAAAGCGTTAAAAAAGGAATTATATTCTGCATAAGGAGGAAAAGGAAGTGATTATCCTTTGATTCTAAGGAACTATGGATACTCCAGGCTCCCATCCCGATGCCCGAGAGTAATAATATCTCGTTACAAAAATGCGTTGGTCATCCAGTATATAGATTTCTCTCAGTGACAAAATATCAACCAAACGCCTTTACTTTGTTACAAGAAACCGGGATGATATGTTCACTAGCCATAAAAATGGCTCATGGGTATCAGAACTCTCTATGTTCTAAGTATCTCAACTTATTGTATTTTTTTGTTTTTTTTGTCCCTCAGATCTCCAAGCCTTCCTTCGCGATCCTCGGCTAGCCGAAAGCGAGTATCATGACGGATTCAGCAGATAGCTGATGCTGGCCACACTTCGTTTATCGATGTGACTATCGCGAGTTCGTGCTTCGTCAACGATGCGAATTTCGTCTGTCTTGCGTTCTCCGATGAGGCCTGAATATAGAGAAAAAACTAAGGTCAGCTTCGTTTTTCGGGTACCCTTCAAAATAGAAGGTCATAAAAGCTTAGGAAAGCCAGACGGCTAGCTCGCTTCTCTTTCCGCTTTTTTATAGTTTGGTGGTTCCTGTAGCGTCTCTTGATAATCCAGACTATTTCGTCGTCCTTGCCGTCGAGCGCCGGGAACCGCCTGACCAACTTCTGCTTCAGGTTTGCTAGATTCTCCTCCGGGAGAGCTGTGAAGCCCTCATAACCACCCGCGAAAGCAGTCCAATCAACGTTCTTCCGTAGAAACTCCTACTAAAGTCGTCAGCGAGAACGGAGAAAACAAGCCTGTGCACAGGACAAGAGGGAGGGAAATACTAACTCGAATCTGGGAATACGCGCCTTCGGAGATTCCTAGACGCCTGAGGATTTGGTCTTTGGAGTTTGCCATGAGATGGATTGATGGTAAACCAAATTGAGGCGGGGCGGGGACCGGAGAGTCGGCGGGGTTCTTTTCTCAGTGTTTGCCAAGGCCAAAGGCTCGCGGGACCAGTCATAGGGTATTCTCAACAGGCAAATCAGAGGTAGTGTTGCCTTAGTGTGTGTGGAAAATGAGAAAAGGCACGGAGATCGGTTGAAAGCGTTGGAATAAGTGGAAGTTGTCTCAACCGCGTGCTTGACAAAATCTACGATGACGTGCATGTGCGGCATCCTCGAGTGAGAGCTTGTGAATAGTTTCACTTTGCTTTTGCCATATGAAAAGCCCCGCCCAACTGCCGGGTGAAGGAGGGGAGGGAGGGGGGGAGGGGAGGGGAAGGGAGAGGAGGGGCCCCGCTTACGACAGAAACAACGAGAAACGATAAGAGTCGATGCCATACATAAAATTTTCATAATGACGAAGGAATGGGGGGAAGACTCTTTATCGCTGCCCTTATCTTAGCCATATAAGGTTCAGCCGAGATTAAAATGCTTGTTTCTGATGTGGATCCCAAAAGTCACCGGAGGGCTATCCAGAGAATTTCACGGCTTTTACAGTAATGACCAAATGTATGAAACCTTGTGGCAGCATTGTGCCTTATTTCTATAATACTTGCTGGGAATATAAGAGAAAGTCTCTAAAGGTATCGGACTAAAACGCTTAAGCTGAGGATAGATCTCGCGAAGATCTTGAGTTTGCAATGTTTGTCACCAAGATGTCGGTAGCACCAACTTCCTCGAGGCTATAAGGTAGAGTCTGAGTAGCTGCGTCTGGATATTTCTGGTGGGGAGGGGAAATGAGGCATACCTGTCCATAATACCAGCAATTTTGCGTTTTTCTACCATGACAGATATCGCAACCCACCCTTCTTCTTCCAGTACCGTCACACTGGGGGCGCGTTTCCCGGGGGTGATCTGTTTGACCGTCTCAAGCTTGCTTCGGGGGACGTTGTAAGTGCAGAGTACGTATTTTTTGGCCGCTTCATACCTCAGATTAGTATCTGGTAGGATAGTAGTAATGGTGGTGAAACTAACTGATGACACCACGTATCCTAGATTCAATTGTCTTGATGAGTTGTGGATTTGATGGATGCTTAGATTTTATCAGGATCGCAGTGGTCTCTAGGACCGTTGCTATCGGCTTGAGCCCAGCCGCTTTCATCGTCTCGCCAGATTCTATTTGCGAAAGATAAGCAGACGGCCTAGTGGATTTTATCTAGTTGATGACATACCAACAAGGTCGACAATTCCATCCGCTACGCCCAAGGCACAGGCTGCCTCAACACTTCCACCAACGTACTTTATTTTTGTTCTCAATCCAGCCATACCCATTGCACTTGTGGGGCGTGAAATCTCTCCAGCCACTAGCGTTCTGATTCCATTCGTTTCTTTTTGCTCATTCTCGAGGTTTGAGAAATAAGCACTGGCAAGCCCAGTGAAGCTGGTGACAATGTTTTTACCAATCAATTGGCTTGGGTGAGTGTATTCACCCTTTTCGGGGACTTGGACCTGAAGCTTGCAGGAGCCGAATCCAAGGTCCAGAATTTCCTCAACATCAGTGTGAGATTCAGCAACCTGATCACGTCCAGTGATTCCCAGATCGACTCTTCCCTCACCGACGAAACGGGGGATGTCGGCTGCTGGGAGAAAGACGAGAGCTATGGGAAGATTGATGCATAGTGCTATGTCTAATCGTGAGTGACGATGGAATTGGATGTCAGACCCATGGAGCAGGTCCAGACAGCTTTGGTGAAGGCGGCCCTCTGTTTTTTCCTCATTGAAGGCGTTTTGTTAGCAATTGTAGTGGACGAAGAACTAGACCAATGACTCAGAGATGCTAGGGAAGATCAACAAACTCTTGGGCACTGCAAAGAGGAGGCGATCATTCAAACTGTAGGAAAAAAACCACCAGTCAACACTGTATACTCATAGAGAATACCGAATTGAGTTTTTACTTACTGGTTAACAAGATCCATAATATGGGCTGTATAAAGGGTACTTGGAAAGAAAATTGCTAGACTGAAAAAATAGGATGAGGGGCTATGTGGGGCAGCGTGCTTATTCTTATCTAATCTCTTGGCTATAAATTCTTATCTTATCATTAATCTCATCTAATATTTTGGTGAGCAACCTCATTCAACTCAGCTGGTCGAATCTCCAGTAATTTTTACTAGTGTTCTCCATCTTTTTACTAAATCCTCCTCTAGTATACTAAATCAAGAGCTCTAAGTGCACAATTCATACAATTTTTACACCCAGTACTCTGTATGGAGGATGCATACGCAACAGCCTAACAATGCCTATATGTGATCGTCGCATAAAGCTTGTTATAATGATGGGATGAATGGCATGGCATGGCACGACTTTACAATCCGACCACTGTACCTACATAAGGGATGCGTAAGTCGCTTATCACAGCGGATCGTGCCGTTAGTCGTGCATTGATCTATAATCTAAGTCGGCTAATCTTTCTGCGAGGACGAATCTAAATGAGTGTTTGATTAGGGTTCAAGATATCATCTTGTTTACCGGATAATTAAGTATGTCCTGGAAGGAGAGAGGAGGGTGGGGATTTTATATCACATAAAATTATACCAGGGATATCGGCTAGGGGATAAGTCTGGTGCCTAAAGCAATGGTGGGCTATTATCACGTTTCGTTTTTCTAGAAGCTTTACTCGAGGGGGGAGCACGTGAAAAAAATAAAAGTGAGTAAAAGAAATCGCTACACGACTAAGATTACTGATAATATTCCCAGTGAAGCTGAATACACGATATATATAGGATTAGGAAGGGATTTTACCGGGTTTGGTGACGTACGCTATTTGACAGCCCCCATACAAGCTCCTCGGTGAATACAGTCCCGCATTGATACCCGAGCTGAACACCGGGGAGAATATATGGGTAGATCTATATGTTTCTAAATCTTGAATTCTTTCCGGTTCCGGCTCTCTTAATGGCTCTTGCTCCAAGCGAGAATATCGCAAGCACTGGCATGGGTCTTGACTTATGAAGAGGGGTTTTGCTCTAATTCTCGGGGAACTGGGCGAATCTCGTTGGGTATACGTATGTGCGTGTACATGGAGGTTTCACAGCCTTGGTAATATTAATATAAGTAGTATTATCACTATAAATCCTAGAAGAGGCTAGACTTGGGATGCCAAATCATCAATCTCGATTATTACCCTCTCTAATTCTTAATGCGTAAAGTTACTTTCCCGTTAACTTCGGTGTTTATAGATACAGGGATACAAATGTTTGAGACCTCGACCCCTTTTAGGGTGACCTCTCGGTTCGCCTAATAGAGTTCATAGAAACAAAACACCGATATTTGTGTATAAAACTAGGGTATTAAGTCAAAATAGAGGTAAATATGGACAGTGGGATCGGTGTAGTGTTATTTATATGTAAGATTTGGTCTTTTCTGTGTCGAAAAACATGATTTGAAGAGTTCATCACTCCATATTCCTTTGGAGAACGCAGCGTCTTCGCGTCTTTCTCGGCCTCATCCTAATATATATATTCAAAGATGAGGCCAATATGAGTCTATTAAATTCATTCCGAGAAAAGTAACACAGAGGTTATGCACCCCTATAATAACCCCGGTATAGCATAGTAACTTTGCGAAGAGATTTCTCGCTACAGATATACTCCTAGAAAGTTCCGGTATGTGAGATGAATTATTTCGGGCTATTATCATTCCGGAAGGATGACTACCTAGTTGGTATTATTCCGAGCTCATGAGAAAATGTAGGTAGCATAAGGCATCATGTTCTTGGTCTATGTATATCGAACAATAAGATGTGTGTATTGCGTATTGCGCTTATAAGGGCAGTGAGAATATAAACACGCCATCTACAGCTAGTGTGTAACAAGTCTTTGGTATCTGGGCTATGTTTATCAGAATGTAGACGTTGAATATGGTATTCTACCATCGTGATCCGGGGGGTGACTCTCCGAATACCGAGTCGACTTTGAGCATGTTTTCACGTGCTCTCGCGCTGCTCTAAAACTGTTTTTATGTAGCTTTTCACCAACAGTCAGTCCCTTCATTAACAGTCGGTTATTTAGTCGTTTGCCAGCCATTACCCCCGTCACACTCCCCCCATGATTATTGTTTTAGACTATAGAAACGCCACTTTCCAAGTCTTGACTCGGGCAATTACTATTAGCCTCTGATATTCTCATATATCCCATTATATATTCTTCTCGCTTCTTATTTCCTCTATATTGCATTTATAGTAGACTATTCGTAGGCTGCGTCACTGTAGTTAATGAATTTAGAGGGTAGGGATACGTGCCGGTACCCGGCTGCTTGAGTCTCTAGTTCTTGCATATCTCCGGGCTTCTGGGATTTCATCCTTTGGGCTTCGGTTAAATGGTGATACCATGTCGTATAACTATAGCTGTTTTTATCATTAAATACATGACCCAATACCGTACATTAATAGCAAGGTTAAGATGGGTATTTATTTGAGGTTAAGGTCACGTATAGGGTAAGTAAAACCATTTAACCCTCGCCGGATTTATAATTTTTTAAAAGTTGTTAGTTGGATTATTGACACAAATGTGCCGAGAAGATTTACACGGAGTTCTGTGGCGTGCATATACCCTAGGCCCTAGAGTTCTTGGTAAACCAAATATACTCGCCAGAAGACACCTTACCGAATTATTTAATTAGTTTATCCATCCTTCTGAACCCCAAGGGTTTGACTCCATGACAGATACCCTTTAATTTTGAATGAATACCCCTCAATTAAGAACGAGCGCCGTTGATGTTATCTTTAAGACAGGACACCTTAATATAGGCAGTAGTAGTAGAACTAGTGGATAATATGATAGCACCTGTGTCTCCTTTAAAAATACTTCTAGTTGGAGTTACAATACAATCACTTTATAATATAAGAGTATGTACGTATATACATGGAAAGTAGTGTCTTATTGAATTCTATACCAAGAATTTACGTAGAACCCAGCTTACGAAGAGATAGAAGGGTTAAAGCAGCCCAGGGAAAGCAAGGTGGAGGATATATCTAGAAACAACCATTATGTACCTATGCATCCACAATTAGAAACCTTGCTACATATTCTCATGCTAATCGGCCTACTCAACGAGATTATACCAAAAGACCGAGACGTGAGCGAAATATCTCGGGGAGGGAGAAATAAAGATTGCACAATTTCATCAGCTACTTTTGTCAATTTTTTCTACACTTTATTTGCGGGGAAATGACCGATAATATAAAGGAGGAGGGAGATCTGAACATGAGACTAATCGTGGATATATACCATCCAAGACCATATATACAATTCTTGGCTGCATATGCTTCGTGAAAGCGTTTGCCAGCGCATATTTTGGCCGCTTTTTCCGTCTCTTTGAAGTGATCCTTGATATAAGCTTGCCTGATATCTTTATGAGCTAGTATACGTACTGCACTCAAATATCTCACGATTGGTTGAGTTTTTTTTTTTTTTTGAGAGAATTCTGATGGGGAAAAATCTTTGTAGACATTCATTAGAAAATTGTCTATATGTCGGGCTGTGTAGTCGGAGAATAGATTTTGGGTGGCGACAAGGGTCGTGGCATGACTGTTTCTAGTACTAGAAAAAGCTCCCGGACATGAATGCGTAAACCATGCTAGCCGCAGGAGTGGGGGTATTAATGTAATGACCGTGATAATATTTGACAATAGCCTGCGGATATGACTATTCTAATCTGATTCTGAAAACTAATATGTCGGATCTTTAAAGCCGAGAGCACCTTCATAATCCTAAATTCGGTCTTCGGGGTTGAGTTAAACTAGAGCTATAGTTCACCAGTCGGCCGTAGCTTACCGGCCAGAGGGGTGGGTGGGGCGTTCCTGAATATAATAGCAAGAGGGAGTTAATCATAAGTCTTTATTCTTTTGTCAATAATAAAATCCCAAGATCAAGTGGGTCTTAACAAATCGGGGTCTTCTGTGGTAGCCCCTTAATACTCGGAGAAAATAATACCGACTGGTATCCACATGTAAGCAAGTATTCACATTTTTCAGGGCACGTAAGCTTTTGTTTACTAAAGTCAAAATTGGGCCAAAAATTTTAAGCATTATGTACCTCTCAGGGTATGCCGGAATTTAAGCAAATTACCCCAGGTGACAGGTGTGGGGTGCAGCCATATAAATGCCACTATGTGGTCAAGGCGGTATGCTGAAGGCGTAAAAGCGTGCATAACGACTGTGACTTGGCTAGTACACTTCCAGAAAAATGTTGTAGCGGAGGCTAAGTTGCTAAATCTGACAGGATAGAGTTCCCGCCGAGCCGATGGAGATCCTCGTGGGGGTGCTGACTTATGCGGAGTCATGAAATATCACTCGGTCCTGGGCAACAACAAGAGCAATAGCTCATGATAATAAGAATTAGGGGGGAGACAAGCTTTGTAATAGAGAACTGGCCCTTTACCCATAGTTTTTCGCCGACCGCTACGTTTCCTCTATAGATTTATCGTCATAACCGCCGTATCCTGCTTGAATAATAGCATTTTAACCGAGTCTGATTGTTTACTTTGCTAAGGCTATGTACATAGCTGTAATAAGACCCTTGCTTAAGAATTGGCAAGGGGAATAGCGCCCCCGCATTATCTCCAAGAGTTTGTATCGTCGGTTTATCGAGGAGGCTTGTAATAGTACTCAAGCCCCACACCCCAATAAAAGGTCCGATTCGTCACCTTTTTTTTGACAGGTACCAGATTTCATAGCCCCGGAGACTAGCCATGTTACTTTATAATTTAAGCTCATCCTTGAAACAAGGGACTAGTTTATATAAATCCATGTTGATAGCTGCCAGCATTTTTCTCCGTGGACTATCTCGGTGTAAATTCGGAACCGATACCCATGGTTCCATACTACTTGACGTTTTCGGCAAATGCCGCACAAGTGGCGAAAACAGTAACTTGCTCCCTTCATGAGACCCTAAGAAGTCAAGGGCAAGGGTATTGGGTCGGGTGCTGGGTATTCAAAGCCCCGGATGCTAGAAATTTGTCTTTCTCATCAGGGTTCTCCTGGGGAGCAATACCCAGCCCAGATATTTCTTGGTATTACCCCATCTTTCCAGCAGAATAACTGCTCCTGTGTGACGCTCGGTCAATAGGCCATGGAGCTCCGTGCATAACTGGGGTAGCTATGAAATTATGTTTCTTCTAGACTGTAAACAGTAGGCTTGAAAGATGATATACACTCGAGTCGTAGTCAAAAAAATGAGTATATAAGGTAGAGAAGATTCGCCCAGTATTAGCTTCTCATCCCCATCCAACAGGTTCATCTTACTCTCCAGAACATCCTTCGGTCTCTCTCTCGATAATCATGAAGTTCTCCCTCATCGGTTTGGCCATTACGGCCCTTTCCCAGCTGTCAATGGTGCGTAGGAAAATATCCAGAGCTTTACAATTGAGACCACAGTTCCTAATTGAAGTTGTAATTACAGGCAGCTCCTGGCCCTAACAGCCTCGTCAAACGTGCTTCCTACAGTGAAGCAGCCAATGCTGGATATGCCACCTTGAACGGAGGTAAGAATCTCCAGTTCTGAGTTCTAGGGTTTGTATAGAAATTTCTAACACATGATAATACAGGTACCACTGGAGGTGGATCTGCAACACCTATTACTGTCACTACTTTGGCTGCTTTGACTTCAGCAGCTGCTGGAGATACCGCCAAAGTCATCTACATCACCGGCACCATTAGTGGTAGCGCTGTTGTCAGTATTGGTTCTAATACCAGCATTCTTGGAAAGACCTCTGCTGCATGTAAGCTTATCCCTACAAACTCTAAGGTGATAATAGCTTAGGATACTGACATAATTTGATTAAAAGCTTTGGTCGGTATTGGTCTCCGCGTCAATGGAGAGAATAATGTTATTATCAGGAACTTGAAGATCTCTAAGGTTTTGGCCGATACCGGTGATGCTATTGGTATCCAGGCTGCAAGCAACGTCTGGGTTGATCATGTCGACCTTTCTTCCGACTTGGACCATGACAAAGTACTTAAAAACTCCTCGAGAATATTTGTTCAAAGTATGCAAGTCTAATATTCGGGCCAATTAGGATTACTATGACGGCCTTCTCGACATTACCCACGGCTGCGACTGGATCACCGTTTCCTACACCTACCTCCACGACCACTGGAAGGGATCCCTCGTCGGTCACTCTGACTCCAACTCTGCTGAAGATAAGGGCCATTTGACCGTCACCTACAAGCACAACTACTGGAAAAACATTAACTCCCGTACTCCTTCTTTCCGCTTCGGTACTGGTGACATTGTTAACAACTACTTCGTCGACGTCAACGACGGTATCAACACCCGCCAAGCTGCCAAGCTCATTGTTAGGTACAACGTCTTTTCGGGTGTCGACAGCCCTCTCTACTCTACCGATGCTGGAACTGCCTACGCTGTTGGCAACGACTTCGGTGGCGGAACCAACGAGGCCGTCGCCATCTCTGCGTGGACCCCACCTTACACCCTTAGCCCTGGTGGAACTGCCAGTTTGCCGGCATACGTCGTTGCCAACGCTGGTGCCACCCTTACCTTTTAAGGGATAACCTGTTAAGTGATAGCTCGAGTGGATTGGTGTGGTGGTTGAGGGGGGGTTGAAGGGGGTGTTGTGCGGTATTCTGGGAATGTCCGCGTTTTTCAAGTGTAGTTAAAATTTGTTATTTAAAAAAGGATATCCTAAACCATGCTTTATATTCCCGTGAGACCAGTAAGAACAACTAGGTTCCATTGTGAAAGGACCTAGGGAAGTGTGTCATATTATATCACTCGAGAACCCTGCTTTGACAACCCCCCAAGCCACAACGCCAGGGTATGGCATAAATCCTCAAACATATAGAACCAGGGGATTTCGGGTAAGTATACAGAAACGACTCTGGCTATGCAGTTCATTGAACTGATAGTATCAGTTATATGAACTACGAGCCCCAAGGCACCTAATATAAGCGCCGAGAGCCTAGAGAAGTTCTCGATACCTTCTCTCCGGGACAGGTAACAAGCACCCGAAGATTCAGCGGTACTATTTAACCTGTTGCGTAATATGTGTCACAAGGGGTTATGGGTGGGGAATCCGATATTAAGATACACACCTCCTACCCTTGCGTCGTTGTACCACAGCCGCCGGAGCCAACCCCACATTATGCGAGCACGGGAGTAGAATATATACCAAGGATTGCGTTTTATTTCCTACCCCACTGCACACGCCATCCCAGGTATCGATACAGTGGAGGCGCCAACATGTCATTACAAAAAAGAAAAGAAAAGAAAAGAAAACAAAAACAAGACAAAAAGCGAAAGAGAGAACTGTAGGAAATTATCACACCTATTTATCGCTACAAAAAAGAAAAAAATTCAACGCCCTCAAATTGATGACTGTGGACTAATCTTTAACAAGTGTCTTCTAGGGGGCACCCTTGACCCCCGATGCCGATGCCTCTACTTCCAGGGGTTTCTTCTTCTCCGCAACGGGATCTTTCAGCCCTAGTCCCCTGACAGAGCTCAACGCTCTTCGCGCAGCACTTCCAGAGATAGAGTGGGGTTCCATATCGAAGAGGGAATTGATAACCGCAAGAGAAAAGATAAATAGGTATACATCACCATTCCTAATTTACGCAAAGGGTTTATGTCAGCAAGTGTTCTTTCACTCCCGTAATTCGGAGTGAGGGAAACATACTTAATACCCTTAACCAGCCCTCTCTTCACAAGCACTTTCCAAGCACTAATAATGCCTAACCTAAAACTATACAGGAAGTTTCCTCTCCCACCTCTTGAATCCACCAATGCCCACAACCCTCCAAGTACTCCACTAAACCAGAACCGACCTTTCGGCAGGAACCCCCTCGGTAGGGTTTTCTGGAAGAGACAGCATGTTGCCCAAGCCGTTCCGATAGACCCAGTAATAAACGTGCTCGTAAGTAGCGTCGACCGGGAGAGCTTAATGAGCGCGCCAACCGGATTCCTAAAGAAAGATTTGTACTTGGGGATCCATGTAATGCTGTAGCATATCCCAATGAATTTTGCGATACGGGTAAATTCAGAGGCCCAGAAGCTAAGGTATGTTTTAAGGCAACTGGGGTCGTTGGGATGGAGCATGGCACATTGTAGGGAGGTTATCATAGGGTGAGCTGGATCTACTATGGGGGCGATTGATTGAAGGGCTTTGGGAAGGGCATTCGAATCAGGGTATAAGATTGGTGAGTTGAAGGGCCTATTCATTGGGGTTAGTCAGTCAGCTTATCGTTCCGCCAATTAAGCCAATTAAGCCAATAAATCAAGAACACGAGAGGTAACGTACGGATAACCCAAACCAGCCATTTTACCAATACTATCTATGATCTCATAGGCGCCTGGCCATTTTACCATAGAGGAATATCCCTCGGGTTTCTTTTGGACATACTCTTTCGAGTAGTCAAGAATAAAACCACCATATTCCGACGGGAAACAATCTCTATCAAATATGAATGTATATAAAAGCTGCCCGGAGGTGATTGGGAAAAGAAGCCACGAGCCAAACCACTGTGACCTTTGAGTTAGCAAACAAACTCAAGCAGTATTCCTTCAAGAATTAGCCTACCCATGCCCGATTTGGAAACCACCCATCATCCTCTAGTTTGTTATAGGAATACTCCAAGGCCTTAACGAAAGTATACACCGCTATGGTCACTCGACGATCAGAAGACGGATGTAATAACAGCGCCAACCCAGCTAGTGAAGACCCGATTGACGGTGAAAAAGGCGATGTAAATAATTTCGACACTTTCGAGTGTCGCTGCCGAAACCGCCGAGCTTGAGCATTCTGCAAGAGCAAGTTTGAACGCAACTGGAACAGAAAGCGATAAAGTAGTCTGTGAAGAACCACAAGTGTAGAAAGCGACAGCGAAAGTAAGAAATTCGGATTCTTTAAGAATGTAGAGTGTACCGCAGCCGACCTAGTTGTAATCCCTACAATCAGCCAATTATCACATGTAAAAACCCCAACTCCCAAAAGCGAGTAACCTACAACTCTTTACCCCCTCTACGTTTTCTCAGCTTCTCGGATACCGCATCCCACAGGCCTAGCACAAGGCTGCTAGCCAGAAATACCCGTAGCCCAGCCCGTGTAGAGGAAGGAATGTAGTCTTCGGCTTTATCGCACACAGCATCGAACTGGCTCTTTGTAGGAGTCCGAGAAGCTATTGCGGCCGGGCCCTTGAGGAGTACACGACGCCGGATAGCTCCATATTCCTTTGGTGAGATCGCGTAGCGTAGGGAGAGAATAAGTAACCGGCGGGCATGTGACGGAGGTTGGGCGCCGGGTTTGGGGTTAGAAATCTGCTTAGACTTCGTGTCCAGCGGAGGTATGACTGGACCTGATGTAGACGAAGTCATTGGGCCTCCAACAGCTAGTGATGGTATATCACAGGTATTGTATTGGTAGCTGTTGAGGCAGAGAGGAAGATCAGGTTGGGGAGTGAGGGGGAGCGCGATCGCGGGATCAAATCTGGGGTAAAGTCGAGGTTGTGTAGCACGGGGCACCAGTGACGTGAGGAGGGATGTCACGAGCCAGCCAGCCATATGCCAGGAACCTCGGCTAGCCCCACAACCGTGATGGCTCTCTACAATAATCAATAATCATAACTCGACATTGGAACCTGAGACTTTGGGGGATATATGTGTACCTGCATCTCCTAGTGTATCTATATAATTCGTTCAAGTTGCATTCGCCATTTCAGCCTAAATGGGTGCTACCTATGCGAAAGTTGTTAAACCCATCCTACAACGTAGTTACATGTATTGGTGAAAGGATATAGAGACTCCATATAGGTGTAATCACAAATAGTCACTCGTAGTTGGGATCTATATCAGATTTCAGGATATGGCTTTCTGACTATTGAAGGGTCTTCCATATCCCTAAAAATTTAACTATTACTAATCACTACTACTACACACGTGAAATACCTACCATACAACGGGATAATTATGATCATTAACCTCATAATCATACTCTACACACATAGTAATCTATACCAGTGATATTATACAAGAACGGAAAACCCAAACTCAAGCACCCCCCCAAACACCTAAAATGCCCCCAATGCGACCCCATTTCACCATATCGTGCAAAAGTAACTAAAAAAGACTAAACTAAACTGACAAGTACGCCGGAATCCCGTAAACCACCGGCGCCGCACCGTTAAGGTACTTCAAATTACAACACTCCCTCCCCTTCGCAACAGCTTCCACGAGCGACACGCCAGCAGCAACAGAGGAAGAAGTAGCCTTTCCCTTTCCTTTCCTTGAGGACTTCTCTTTATTGAACAACCCCCACCTTTCGAAAACATCCTTCGAAAACCGATCAATATCTTTATCCGTTACATCCCACAAGGTCGCAACCAAAGACGGACATCCTCCGAGTAAATAGTTAACAGACATTCCGTGTGGTTCGAATTCACCCGCATCCTTCAGCGCACCACTGCTACACCCCAGGAGCATCGAAACTGCACAGTTTTCGAGTTTCTTGACGGTTTTGCCGCGGATAAAGTGTGCTCCACTGCCGTGCCCGAAATAAATGAGGAGATCGCGATTTTCCAAGTATTTGCGGAATTGCTCCTCAGAAGGTTCCTTGCCGACAATGCCCTCCCAATCTTCCAGATTCTTAAAATCTTGCTCAAACATATCTTGGGTAGCAACCAGATCAGAACTTGGGTTGAGGATGTAGGAGCCTCTGTCCCTATCAACATAGAACCCGGGAACGGTCTGAGATGGTGTCTTCTCTTGCATCTTCAGGATCCGCTCGCGAAGGGCAGCTAGAGATGGAAGTCGAGAGACCGAATGACCACGAAGACACGGAAGCGATTCCCAAGGGAACATGTGTACCGATTTGTCAAGGATCAGAATTGTGTGATCGATTTCGCGTTCAACCTCACTGGTACGGAATGAGACCTCCTGATGATATGAATCTAGAGCATCCATAAGTTCCACAACCATCTAAGTATGGATTAGTATTTGTTTCTGTCTAAAATTGCTTCCCGACTTACCTCATCGAGATCAATCTCATCATAGGCATTCCCTTCCCCATGGAACTGCAAAATATCCACGACGAAATAGATCAAGTCTACAAGCTCTTCATTAAAATTCTCTTGATCCTCTGATGGCCCAAGTCCGATAAACAACTCAAGGATACGATGATCGATATTAACCTTCACAGCCCTCTTCCGCCTCCTAGAGGGCAAATGCTTTGAGAGTATTTTCTCAAAGGTCATTTTAAATCTTGCCAGAAGTCCAGAGTGGCGTGCATACTGGCAAAAGATACCCTTGAAGCCACCAAGCCAAACATGCTCAAGATTATCCAGGAGGTCCTTAAGACGGGTGTCAAGGGCTTCTCGTCCCTCCCACCATTCTTTCCTAGCACCCTTGCTCGTCATTTCTTTAGCGCTGTGAGCACTGATATTCGCTCCTTCAATGATCTCGTCTAGCTCGTTTCGCCCCGCACTATACTCGAATACCGCCTCGTAATCATCTCGAGAATTATGACGGGTAAGCGGTAAACGTATCATCAACTGACTTTCCCCGGCTTGGAAACGCGAGACGTAAAGCTCATCACGGTTCTCATTCAATGAGATCGAAACGGCAGCCCATTTTTTAGGGATGATGTCGATATAATCTCTTTGGAAGCTTGAAAAGTCAAATGGATTCAGCTCTGTTGGCACAGGCCCACCATGAGGCCCATTGGTTGGCCAACTCAGGTCCTCTGGGACACTGTTTGAAATCCTCTCAGTCTCTATAGCAGCTTTCTCTCTCTGTAGTGAAAGCCCTTTGTGCAATTCTACTTGAAGTTAGTTAATGGTTGCTAAAAATACTGAATCCCAACCTACCAAGAGAATAGCTTGCAAACAAGGGATGCTCCGGCCCTTTCCCTTTCACATCAGTCACTGCATGAATCAATACAATAATTTCACTGAGCAATGAAGCCACGCTATGTGTCATTGTTGAAGATCCGCACTTTGCAGCCCTTGTATGCACGTTGTAGACCGCATCTCTAGCCTTCTCAAGGAGCTCCATGAACTCTCTTACAGCTTTACGCTCTTTAGCAGGTTTGCGGGTCGATTTTTTGACAGGCGAAGCGGCCGGGTTTATGGTGTCGGGTTTTTGTATGGCAACGTTTGGCAAAGAAATTGCTGGGGAGATTATATCAGTGATTAATATTCAAATTATGGGTAGGGGTAGTAGTACTTGAGTCTTGAAGAACGCTAAAAACTGGATCAGAGCTAATAAGGATCAACGCCTCTTGGAAGAGATGCCTCGCTTCCGTCAACCCATGAACCACAGCCTCTTGGTGCCCCACCGGAAGTTTTGCCGCCTCCTTTAGTAGAGCTTCAGCCTGTTCGCACTTTCGTTGCATAGAAAGGTTATGGGCTTTGAGTCTCAAAACATTTCCCTTCTGCTTAAGAAGTGTAGAACACTCGCCAGCAACTACTTCAGTCGCACTGACAGGAGCAGCCGCTTTTTCAGCCTCAGCCTTTGCAGTCTTTGACTTTATAGTCGCTACTGCCCTTCCTCTGCGTTTGGCAGGTGCCTTTGCTTTAGGTTTTGGTTTACTTGCGGCTTCTTCCAGTGCCATTTTTGCCATTCTAACCACTGTTAGTGTATTTCCAATACTTGATTCGGTAGTATGGTTCTTACGTCTCCGCCAGCTCCTCTGGACTTGGTATAAAGCTTCCTAAACTTTCAATCCTATCAACTGCCATCAACTCTTCCAGGTGCCTCTCTGCACGTTCATACGCCTCACTCTCCTCCTGCCAATCGCCTTTGATCCTCTCCAAGTTCCCAGCTGCAACTTCAAAATCAACAACACCATTTCCACTAGTGATCAACTTCCTGGCTTTTTCTAGCATCTCCGTTCCCTCATCCGTCAGGCCTGCTCTAACCTTCAAATCACCGTACACAGTCATTGTCTTGGCCACTCTAGATGTTGCATTTACTGCTTCGACAGTCTTAAGCGCTTGCTGAAGGTAAAACTCAGCCTCGCGAACCATGCCTTGATGACGATAAATGTTAGATGCTTGGAGAAGCCCTGCATGAAGTGCTGATACAAGTGGCCAAAGGAGCGGTGCATTAAATGCTGCCAAGGTAGTTGAGTGAATTTTTGGCCCTGAGGAGCCAGTTGTAAGTGCTGCCATCCCTGCAACGAGGTTGTCAGGTTTTGATGTTGCTTTATCTTTACTGAGAGCTTCCAAACCAGCCCAGGCACGTTGATTGAGTCTGACGCATCTTCTAGCGTGGGCCAATGCATCATTAGGATTCCCCTGCAAAGACCAGAATTAGCATAAAGGTATATCAAAGTCATTCTTCATAGGCCATCACTCGCCTTTTCGAATGTCAGCAAGCTCATAGCGTATGCAGCATCTGCAATAATCCTATTTATCTTAACCCTTTTTGCAATTCTTGCGCCTGAAATCTTTGCGTTCGTAAGTTCTTCATCCTCATCGACGAGGGCACTGGCCGAGATAAAATATTCCTCGGCCTTTTCGAGGTTGCCAATGTTCACAAAGTACTCCGTATACGCTAGATGACATTGCACCACAGTTGTTGAGGACAGCCCAGTTGACGATTTCTTGATTAAAGCTTGAGCCTTTGCCAAGGCCATTCCTGCCCGGCCAGAGTATCCAAGGCGAAGGTACTGGATTCCCAAGAGAGTTTGTAAATGAACAAGTGCTATCACAGGGAAATCAGTACTATTCGAGGTAATGATATATGAAGGATTTCTGACTTACAGTCATAATTCGCTTTATCTTCAATTCCCCTAAATGCTACTAAAACTTTCAAGGCACAAACCTTAAGTTCAACTTCTCCTTTCATCTCGAAGAATTCAGCCACCATCTCTAATTTCTTCATTACTAGGTCAATATCTTCCACTTTATCTACCACTGCGTCCCAGGTAAGGCATCCATTCACTAGTTTATTCCAGAGCCCGAGTGCGGTCTTCATCAACTCTGGATCGGCTTCACCATCTTGCCAGCGCAAAAATGACAGACTAACCAGGCACCCTGCCATAATATCCTCTTTATACCTCAGTAGCTTCTCATCCTGTAGCAGAGTCCCTTCATCTGCGCCCTCAGCCCACTTGAAAGTTTCCTCACCAAGTTTCTTAACCTCCTCTTTGTTGATTAGGTCACTATGGTCGACCGCTAGCTCTACAAGCTTCGAAATAACTCGGGCTCTTCGTAGAGGCATTTCCTCGAACAAATATACGTCTAGTAGCCTCTCAGCTAGTATCTGGGCAACTGTGCCATCACTACCCATAGCACCGATTGCCAGCTTCATTGACCATTCAAGCATAGCTCCTCGCGCCGCCTTCGATATTCCCGCATAATCAAACCGCAAAGAAGAAGCCACACCATCCTTCTTTTTGTTTACACACTTGACGAGACCTGCCAAAACTCTGCCCACCATTGCTTCCTTGATAGGCAAATCGGATGCATGTCCAGGTAATTCGCCCTTCGTAGCGCTCTGCCCTATCTCCTCCAAAACTCCTATCTCAAAAAGTACATTTACAGCACTCAACAGTGCATCCTCAGCCTTTCTGTAGTCACCCGCCAGAAGGAGAAAGCTACCTAGCCGCTCCCACTTCAAGGCGGCGTTGGTCTGGATAAGTTCTGCTGGAGGCCGTCGATCTAATATCATAAGGCTTCTCTTCAAGGCCAGAATGCTCGGTTTGTCCATGCCAGCTTTTCGGTAAAGTAGGTGGATCTGCCAATATGTTGTTGAAAACTTTTCATAAAACATGGCATGGTCAATATCATTTTCTGGTAGCGACCTGATTATAGATAAGGATTCTTTGACTAAATCCTCGACAGCGTCCCATGCATCGGGGGTGCCAGTATTAAATCCCCGCCAAGAGGTTGAGATAGCTGTATCAATCGTAGATGCGACAATTTTTTTTGCTTTAGTCCGTTCCTCGTCCGAAATCACCATCGCCAAATATTTCCCACAAAACCGAATAACTCCACGAGCAATTGAATCACATAATAGCCTTAAAGTCCATCTTGAGTCCTTGTCCTCCAAAGACTCCTCCGTTCCTTCCTCGCTCTCATTTTCGTCTTTCAAAAGAGATGCCAGCAGACTGACTCCACTCCTTCTCAATGAGGCTACCTCATTTAACAAAAGCTCTAGATCTGCCTTTCTCCCGTTTCTAATTGATGCTAGGCCTTCAACTGCAATCTCAACCCTCTCCTTCAATCCATCGACAACCTCACTATCCAGAACAAGATCTCCATCCTTTCCAATTGTCGATAATTTTAATTCGATGGTTGCTAATCTGACATTACTAATAACTTTCAGCGCCGCATCCGACTCGTTATTCTTAGTCTCTAATTCCATAAGCAATTCCTCGGTACAGTTCATAGACTCATTTAACATCCCAGCATCGAATGATACAGCGGCGAGGGTCTTAATAACCTCCAGCGGTAGAGATTTTGATGAGTTACTTCCATGTAGTAGTTGTCGAATTGTATTTGACATTTGCTGTATAAAGTTATACCGATCAGGTTTACTTCGCTGATCCTGCGTACGTCGGACGAACACTGTTAAGTATTTCCGCCAGCTTTCCCAGTGCTCGGTACGGTCCTTGTCAGTCATATCCTTGCTCTCGGATTGAAGGAGCTTTCTCAAGACACCACACTCGGTTGCTATTGTTTGTAATATCAAGGCTGTTTTAGGACTGCAGAACATTTTTATATTTGTTGCGTTACTGTCGGCGGTTGTCGATGTTGAAGGGGCGATGGACAAGAGTGTATGGATGAAAACATTCAATTGTGCCAACGCTTTCGGGGGTGATGACCGTGAAAGGGCTTTTATTAGAGATAAAGGATTGTGTGGGGCGGATAGTGAGGGGAGGATGGCCTGGGAATTAGGTATCAAATCAGTAAAGTTCATTAGGTTCTAACAAAATAAGAAGGCACACACCTCAATCAACTCTGGTCTCTTCAATCCAGCGAGACATCGTAGCATTCCCAACTGACATGAAATAACCAACGGAAATGCAGGTTTTGACGTGATCACATCCTTGAACTCGAGCATCTTACTAAAGGACTCTCTTTCAGCCTTTCCAGTCCCACTCTCTTTTCCGGTGGGCTTCGACTTTGAAGACGTTGTTTGGACTTTCTCCTCAGCCGACCCACTCTGCATATGTTCGCTCAATTTCCGCTTCAGACTCCGAGCCTCCTTCAAACCCATCTCGAACATACCGAGCTGTATTAGCTTAAGCAAGAGACTATTCTGTGCTGTCTCGACTTGTAGCAAAGGCATCTCCGGGAGACTAGGGGTATTCTGTATTGAATTAAGGTATGATATAGAGAGAGCACAGCAGGAGGCTAGATTTGCAACCGAATCAGGCTTTGTGTCATTCCTATTTGCTGACCGTGACTGTAATGGCTTTGTGCTCGCCGAGACAAGTTTTCCTGATTTCCGAGCAGGCGCAGAGTTCTCCGGGACAGCCGTCGTCGCAGAGGGCAGCGGGGGTGATTGAGATAGCGCATCCTTCTTTGCAGCATCGCTAAGGGCTCTAAGACAGGTGTTTATTACCTCGATTGCAAGTTTTTGCTTTTCCACTGCTTTGGGTGCTGATGATACTACGGTAACTGTTTCTGTCACTGACTTTTGCGATGTTGACTTTGTACTCTTTGATCGCGATGATATCTTGACTGTGGCCGAGGCAACTGTGGGTTCGATAGCGGTGAAGGCATCTGTGAGGAGTTTGATGGTTGAATTTGAGCAGGCCTCGACGGTCATGTGCTGCTTGATCCCGTCATACGGATTTGGGTAGTATGCGGGCATCTTTGGTCCTTTGCTTAGTGCGGGCAGTGAGCGTGGTTCTGTATGTGGGCAGGGCAAATAAGACAGAAGCTGCAGTAGTATCTAATTGAGGCCCACGGATTGGACAAAACGAGGGGCAGTAGGGTGGGCAGCAGGGCAGGTTGTAGCTTGTAACTTGTAACGGTTGTCTGTGAAGTTGACTGTGAAAGACTCAACACGAGTAAACACACCAGGGGCATACAAAGACACGGTCACGTGGTATAATTGGCATGGTTGCTGTGGAAACAGCAGCCACTGCAGCCATCACTGCAGCCACACACCCGTTAGAGCATGGCAGTGGCGTAGACACGCTCTTCCTTCACTTGCCGCCCGTGTGATATTGCAGGGAAGACCCTGACCATCCTGACCACCCCGAGACAGCTCAAATGGCTTAGCTCTCGACAACATCTAGAAACTTGGAAGCTGCATTGGTGTAGAAAGTCCCTGAGGAGACCTCTCGGGGCCCACTCACCACGCGGGGAAGCCGGGAAGTGAGATAGATGCACGTAAATAGGGCCATGCAGAGAAGAGAAGCTGTGGGTGAAGCAGCAGTAAGGCACCCGCTTCCCATACGTAAATGTCCCTCTACATACCTAGGTGATCCGTTGCCCGCCAGGAACGATTCGGAACCAACTGAGCCAGAGAGAAAGAGACATACAGAGACAGAGAGGGGCAACTGCAACGCGCAACATCTCTTGCAACACCCAGCACCCTAGAAACTACCACTTCGCCCTGTAGAACGAGTGACATTCACCAGCTGCTCTAACCGCGCTCATGGACTCTACTTACTGACCTCCTTTTCACTTAACTTTCCCTAAACCATACCACCCTTTGATTTGCCCTTTCCATCTGGTCCACCTCCTTTCTTCACGCTCTACTTCCATTAATTTGCTTCACGGCTGCTCCCTCAGTACATATTCTTGCAACTTTCAATCCTACAACTTGTCATGAACCAAAACACCCCCAATGATGGAGCTTCCGGGAGAAGCCCCTCCCGTAGTATCAGCACCGTACGGACTGAGCGTGCCAGCGCTAGGAGCAGTCGGAGCTCGCGGAACAACCAGCTGCATGTCGAGTACATCCTAGTTGCCGAGTTCTCCATTGACAAAGGACCCACAATGGAACATCAATATCCGAATGCTATAAGCGGTGATGAACAGTGAGTATAAATCCTATTCTACTAGCTCAATTTGTCATCTTATGATTTACCCTACCTACTATCATACTCGAGCCATAAGCACACTCAATTGCAATATATATATATTTTTATCCCTCTCGATACCGGAAAACATCTTATCTTTCGATGAAAGCGGAAATTCTATAGCTAATTTAGGAGGGGGACTATAGTATGCTTGCAGAGCTTATGCTGCCGGATCAAGCCCATGTTCGTATCCAAGACTGGACTATATTCTTCCTACACAAAGATGCGGAACGGGAATCAGTCGAAGTAGACGCTTCAGGCCATGCCCCATTAATCTACGTGCTCAATCTAGTAAACACTAAGCATGACAAAAGGGAAAAAAGGTAAGAGTCTTTATTATTATAGGTAAATAGTATAGGAAACTCATTTTATTATAGAGGTGCAAAAGTAAAGGCTATGGCAATATGTACCCGGCATTCCTTCCTTCATATATACAAGGTATGAAATTATATCTTCCTACCATGTAACATACTATTAACTATGGGATAGCCTATTCTGCTTTTAGCGCTTGAGGAATACTTCAAAACACCAACCGTCGAAACTCTTGCGGAAATTTTCACAGCTGTGAATGCTATGGATCTATCTGCTATGCCAGACTTCTCTGTTTTTGAGCGCCAGATTCTCTCAGCTAGCGAAAAGAAAGAAATGTTTACAGAAAAATTTGAAGAGATGGCCAATATTTACCCAAATGCTGCACAGCAGCAGATAAGGTCACCCTCGTCGCTAGGAATACTGACAGCCAGTGATCAAGATATGGAAACACGGCCGACGACATATATTGATTTAGCGCCAGGGAGGAATAAGCTTGTGAATGGAAGGATCACGATCAACAGGGATAGTCATGAATTCGAGACAAAGGTCGTTTATGCCGGTATACCGGTACCTATCAAAGTTCCAGTTGCAATAATGCCTGAAACCGTCGGAGATGTATGTGATTTCCCAGCTTTCTCTAATTTTTTCTTTCCTTTTGCGGTTTGTATATTTTGGATTAGTACCAATGGTTTCTTGACCCTAGTTCTCTTTGATACATTTAATAACGACCTTCTCCCAACACCACTCCGCAAATCCTCAACCATTTGCTCTCCACCCCCATCTTACTACCAATGGTCCATATACACACCCCCTTATTGTATTGGTCAATGGACTCCTCACACAAAAGCGAATAATTTTTCTCAGCCATCTGAAACCCTCCGGAGAGGTTGCGGATCATGTACTAGCCGCGTGTGCACTTGCATCAGGCGGTGTATTACGCGGATTTACACGCCATGCATTCCCATATACAGACCTATCAAAAGTCGACGAACTTCTTATGGTCCCGGGGTTCATAGCCGGCGTCACAAACCCAACATTTGGTAACCATCACGGGTGGTGGGATATCCTCTGCAACATCGACACCGGTAGGATTAAGATCTCTCCCGAAATTAAGCCATGTCCCCCAGGTGATGGAGCAGCCATATTTGGAGGTTTAACAAACATCAGTGGGCACGTTGATACTGGAGACAATGTGTTTATGGACGATGTGCTCAACTGTATTTCATCTAAATTCGGAGAGAAGGCAGTGCGAGCGAAATGGCGGGATTGGGTAGTGCGGTTTACAAGAATGGCGGCAGTGTTCGAGGAACTAGTTTATGGGGCTACCCCGCTGTGGATTGGACATGAAGAGAATCATGTAATTCGCGGCCATGGATACGTTTGGCCAGATGAACAAACGAAAATGAGAGACTTGGCAGCGAATACGGCTAGGATTGAAGGATGGAGAGGGAGCAGAACTTATCATGCTTATTGTCAGGTAAGTTTACTATAAACTATACTTTGACGATATGGGCTAACTGGGTATAGGATGTGCAACAATTATATATGGCAAAACCAATAAAGATTCTTGATCTACATCATCAGATCGATCGTCTGAGATATCTAAGGCTGTCGGTCGATGATTCTGCTAAAATCTATACAACTATAAGAGATTATGTTGTAGAGTACGAAGAGATAAACCAGCTACTTTGCGTGCTACCCGAACACCAAGGGGGATTGTTCCCTATCGCCGTCGGTCTCTTCCATCCATTACAGAAAGTGCGTTTTGCGGTTGTAGAGCTGCTGGAGCGAATCAGTGCACATATGGTAACCTCTCCCTCTCTCTCCTGGGAGACTAGTTTATGTTGCTCCGACAATGGCTAATGGAAACTCTACGTATTGGAAATAGGCTGGGCGTCATTTTTTCTACTCGCTCAATAAATTTCAGAAATTGGCTTTCATCCGCCTCCAGCAGGAGAAGCTAAATACGGCGGCGGAAAGCCCAAATACGGGTGTGACCATGGGTGGGCTGAGTATAGGTCCTGTTACAAGATAGGTTTTATCTACGAGAGATATGGTTTCTTTGGGATTTATTCTACCCCTGTTGGGGATATAATGGTCTATGAGCGACGAGTAACGGAATTATGAAGCCCTTTTTTTTCTTTTCTTTTTTTTTTTTTTGGGGGGGGGGGTTAAATAGGTACTGATAAAGACCTATGAAATGTATTTTTAAAAACAAGAAATGGCGTGATAGGTGACGGAATACCATATTTGTAGAAACGGGTCTTTACTTTTTCCCCATGTTCGAGTTATCTTGCATGTATTACCAGCGTGTATATTGTTTTTGCCATTAGTGAAATGGTGAATAACTAGCAACGCGAGCTAGGGAATATCCAGAACTAGATCTCGGTCTAAATCCTTTTATCGACACCGAAAAGCGGTTTGTGGGACTCTCCCTTAGACAGAAATTCACCTGTTCCCTATTCATTAACGGGATAGGTCTCCGTGATGACATTGCAGTCACTGCTAATTGCTAGCAAGCTATATTTACGGTAAGGGGGCTGTAGGGTCACTAAACCTAACCGCACAATTTGACCCTAGATATATGATGTCTCCGAAAATGACCACAATGGCCTCCTCCATCAAGCACTCCTACCATCTTCGATTAATGTAGTCACAAAGGCTAGTCTAAACGCCGACAAACGAAAGAATGTTTTGGAAGAAACCACCACAGGGCTCCTGGCTGTACATTACCCCGTGTCGAATAAGTGAACTAGACTCAAGAAACCCAAAACAACGACTATCAATAACTTGTCACGGCGGGCCAAAATGGGGGAAAGATGATACAACAGCTAGACTTTAACAACACAAGTAAAGCTACTAGGTAATGCAAAGAAGATATTGATGGTTAATCCAGAGCTAATAGTGATCATGTAGTATTTATGAGATAGTAATACACGTAGAGCTTCCGGAATGAAGCTAAAAGAAGTTTGTTTATTAGCATCCTTCTTTGTATGATCTACTCAACTAACTACATAAAGGTTAAACCAAACATCTTAATCCTCTTACCTAGTAGTTACAAATTTTCAAGCTACCCTAACGACATGAGTCCACGATACCTTCAGAGAGAGCACCATCGTATACGGGGAGAGGAAGAGGATATCACGAAACTAAAATCTAGTCTCAACCTAGACCTATAATCACACCTGTCGCACACTGTAGGTTCTAGGTTAATAAACTCCAGACAACTGTGAAGTCTACAAGAAACGTTTGAGGGATTCGAGGCTCTGGGAGTCTGAAAAAGACTGTATGGAGGGTGCTCTACACAACCACGTAGCGCAGGGAAAGGTGCTCCTCTGGGTAAAGAGATCATAAATTTAAGCACCCGAACAACCTCGAGATTCGGACTCAACACATGGAAATACCTACAACACATGGAGTGTAGGTGTGTCTTTTAAAGCTTTAAAGAGAAATCTACACTGTGGGGCAATAGTTTCTGCGATAAATACCTAAGAGTGGTTCGGGGTATGCACTAAGATACACCACTACTATTCGTAAAAGTAGAGGGGGGTGGGGACAAAGCAGTACATTAAAAATGATAGCTATTGTCAAGAGGCTTGACAGTACCCTGCATAGAAAGCTCCTATGTTAGTAACGATTTCTTCAATATCCTAAATAATATTTAGCTAACTACCTATTATCCTTACTAGATTTTAACATATAAAAATTCATCAGACATAGAATAATATTATAGTACAGCGAGATCGCCTATAAGAATATGAAATTAGAGTATTATTATATCCTTATAGAAAAGGCTCACCACACACAGATTAATCCCTGTCTATTCTGGAGTGCGTACCCTTACAAGGCGATTATTCTTATAACCCGACCCCTTATAGGGTGATTTTACTGTAGAAAAAAGATACCGTTATAAATACATATAAGAATACAAGGCTCCCACTAGAATTATCACTGAAAATCACACCTTAAGACTCGTCCAGTAACGCTTTAGTTGCTAGTTTCTGTACTTTGGTAGAAGTACCATTATATCTTAATCTATAGATATAATCTTACAGAATAAGAACGCCACCTGGTGGAACACATATATGGAACAACAAAATTATGGGTAGGAGTGATGTAGTTAATGAAGGGTTGGTATGGTATCTAGATTTTATCTACTGAAGGCTAACAAGGCGTAAAGTCTTCTAGTGTTTACGGATAGGGTAACCATTTGAGGACTCTTGTTACCTTGAGACCTACATATTATAGAGTACTTTAGTCAGTACACCACAGCAGCAGCACATAGTAGTTAACCCTATCAGCGCTGCGCACTATAATTACCCCAGGCTACTATTTATAATTTTATCCAGGCCTCATAAATCAGTATCTATAATACAAAAAACTATAATCACTTAAGTTAAGAAAGGAGAAATCGAGTGCTAATTTATGTTTAGTTGCCACAGACCTCGCTTCCATTCAGTGCACCAGGCCTTTAATTCTATCCACTAAAAATAAAAATTCGTATTTGTATTTGACTCTCCCTCTAAGTAAATGTTACTGCTCATAGGCACTAGGGAAGCACTTGGAGAGCTTATTAATGTTACCTATTTTGTGTTGGTGGGGGCCATATTTTGTCTTTGAATTCGGAGGTGCTGCACCTCGGGCGCTGGCATGGGAAAGGTTTTCTTGGTTGCAGCAAGTCGAGTCATCTTGGCGCGGTCAAAGCTTGGGTCCATTCCGATCGGCCAGTGCCCCACCACAATTTTTCCCAAAGGCCAGCAGACACGATACCCTTCACTTTTTTCTTTTTCAACGTTAACTCCAAGCACAAGCTTCCGGTGACTAATACCTGTCCTCTTGCTCCCAGATACTATCCCGGATAGAATAGACTCTTGCTCTTGAATTTGTGGGCTTGCAGAGGTATAGTACACATTATATTTAGTCTCGTCACCACTCATTCTCATCTGCCCCGCCTCAAGCCTCCTCTTTGTTCTACACCCCCCCTTCCCCTTAAAAAAACTCCCTATCCAGCACTAAAGAACTCCAACCTTTATGTGCCCTGCCCGTAAACTAACTAAGGGTCTAGAAAAACTACAAAGGTTTACTTTACCCGGTATAATTTACGGCTTTTACCCCATCATCTCGTCAAATATCATCCACATACATCATCTTCTCAACCAGGGATAGCTAGTAAAATCAACAGTCAACTTCATCCGATTATAACCTCCTTTCACGACAAATACCTGTGCCTTTTTTGACTGAATTGCTCGATCTCTCGGGCCTATTTCCTTTTGCCTAGGGTGGAGGTCTTCTAGATAATCATGGCTAGCCAAGTGTGTTCCTCCAGCTCCTTCTTGAACTCCATGATTAAGATTGAGCCTTGCTAACCATCTCTTCCGAGATAGATAGAAAGTGCTGTGGGCATTGCGTCTAGCCCTACTACAACTCAGGAGCTCAAAGGACAGGTATGTTGGGAACTTGGGATAAGAGATACCCCCACGGTGTTTCGACGGCTGCTAATAATTTTCTATGCACATTACAGGCTATGGAATTCCTACAGAACATAAAAGACTCACCAGAAGGCTGGCAAATTTGTTTACCCCTCTTCGTACGGGATCAAAGAGCCAACGACATCGTACGCATGTTTTGTCTTGATGTCATAAACACAGCAATTCAGCAGCGCTACCAAAACCCACAAGACCAATCCCTTGCATATATCAAAAACGCGCTAGTGGAATATACACGGCAAGCCTACTTCTCCAATTCGAACATGGCCGACTCCGGCATGATGCAAAACAAGCTCACTCAGACTATGACCTACCTCTTTGTAGCTATGTACACAACGTCATGGCAAACATTTTTTGATGACATACTAGCATTAACCTCGACCTCCAGTGGCCAGCATGATAATTACCAAGGTGTCATGTTCTTTTTGAGAACATCAGCTAGTGTGCATGAGGAGGTTGCTGATGTCCTCATTCCACGGTCGGCGGAGGAAATGCAGAGGAACAGCGCAATAAAGGATGCTGCCCGTGAGCGTGATGTAAAGAATCTAGTGGCCTCATGGCAGGAAATTTTAGGGCAGTGGAGGGGGGCAAATGAAGAGGTTGTCTTGCTATGCTTGAAGGTCATCGGTCGCTGGGTTAGCTGGATCGATATCTCTTTGGTCGTCAACGATGTCCTACTAAATTTACTATTCTACTTCTTGGCAGCCGAGGGAAGGCCTAGAACTGGAGCTATTGAAACATTAGCGGAGATTGTGGGTAAGAAGATGAAAGGCCCGGATAAGCTAGACCTACTCGCGTTTTTAAAGCTGGGAGAGATTGTTGGATCTTTGGTGGCTTCCCCTGCTTTACAGAGCCAAGGGCAAGATGATTATGACTACGACCTTGCCGAGAATGTGGCAAAGTTGATCAATGGTATTGGGTCGGATCTCATTCGGATCTTAGATACTGATAGTATGGATCCTCAGTCAAAACAGCGTGCGGAGGAGTACTTACAGGCCTTCGTCCCTTTTCTCCTCCGCTTCTTTTCTGATGAATACGACGAAGTCTCGACTGCAGTGTTCCCTTTCATGTTCGACCTTCTTACCCTACTTCGAAAAGAGAAAAGAATCTCTAACTCTATTTCTCAATCCCATGCTCAAATGCTACCACCAATCCTCAACTCAATCGTGGTCAAGATGAAGTACGACGTGGAGACGACTTGGGGAGATGGAGACGAGCAAACTGATGAAGCTGAATTCCAGGAGCTCCGGAAGAAATTGAAGACTCTGCAAGACACTGTTGCCAGTATTGATGAGGGACTTTATATCCAATCCTTGTCAACCCTTGTAGGCAATACTTTTGAAAGGGTGGCGCAAGGTGGGAATGGGGCAGTTGACTGGCGGGAAGTGGAAACTTCATTATATGAGATGTTCATATTTGGGGAGCTCGCGATGAGGAATGGTGGGTTATACATCAAAGGACAACCGAATGGAGTTGCTGCTGAAACTTTGATTGGAATGATGTTTAAAATGATGAATTCTAGTAATTATCTCCAAAAAAGTTCCCTTTATACCCCCGCAAAAACGCTAATAAATATTTCTCCATTCAGACATTGCTGGCTCTTCTCACCCGGCTGTTAAGCTCAGATATATGGAGATTATCAACCGTTATTCACCCTTCTTCGAAGTCAACACCAATCTTATCGCACAAGCTCTTGAGGATTTCGTCAAGGGAGTCCACGATAGCCACACCCGGGTACGAAAGCGCTCTTGGTATCTTTTTCAGCGCTTTGTTAAGTCTCTCCGACAACATATTAGTGAAGTTGCGGAAACAGTCCTTCAAGCGATCAGTGATCTTCTTGTAATAAATGCGGAGCTTCCTAGTGATAATGGAGACGATGAGATGTCTTCCGATGAGAACCAAGCAGAGGACTCGGCCTTTGAATCACAACTGTATCTCTTTGATGCGGTGGGCTGCTTGTCTTCCATAAAATCAATCCCCGAGCAAAAACAGGTCATGCTTGCCCAAACCATCATGAATCCCATCTTTATAGACATGCAAAAGAATCTTGGAACTGCAAAGGGTGGAGACCCCCGAGCAGTGCTTCAAATCCACCATAACATCATGGCACTTGGTACACTGGCGAGAGGATTCTCTGATTGGGCGCCTAACACGTCCTCAGCTACTCCTCCTGCAGGACCTGTTTCTGAAGAGTTCAAGAACGCCGCAGAAGCCATACTAGTTTCGCTAGAATCTCTAAGCAGGTTTTCTAATATTAGAGAGGCAGCTAGACACTCTTTTTCGAGAATGGTGGGAGTTTTGGGACAGAAGATTTTGCCAATGTTACCGAGATGGATCGAGGGACTATTAGCTGAAAACTCGACAAAAGATGAAATGGTTACATTCTTGAAGCTCTTAGAGCAAGTTGTACATGGGTTTCAGGCATGTATTCCTTGTCTATGGTAAAGACAAAAACTAACATAAGAGTTTTCAGGCGGATATCTTCAATATTCTCGATTCCTTAATGACACCGTTGCTTGGCAGAATATTTTCTGCGCTAGGTGAGGAGACAACTGGAACGGATGACGTGCTAGAATTGGTAGATTTGAAAAAAGAATATCTCAACTTTTTCTTGTGCATTCTCAACAACGACCTTGGACATGTACTCATTACTCAATGTAAGTCAGAAAATCATGTCATATCACTCGCTCTTTGAAAGCTCTTTGAAAACTGACAAATACTGGTAAACAGCCAACCAAGAAATCTTTAATGAGAGTCTTAAGGCAATAGAACACTTTGCCAAAGATATCTCTGATCCTGGAACTGCAAAACTTGCTTTTTCACTCATGTCCAAAATGTCGGCCGTCTATGGGCCATCAACCGCGGGAAAACCACAGCCGCAACAACAACCACAACAACCGAACAATGTCATTAGCAACCCCCCAGAAAGACCCCTCGAAGGCTTTGAAACAGTCATGATTGAAACGTTCTCGTTACTATGCTTTCAAGTGCCGTCAATGACCGGGTTCAATCCAAAAGATGCACAGGCTAAAATGGTATTGGGCGAGGTTGCGGGACTTCAAAAGATGCTCTACTTTAAACTTGGAGACAACTATATTCAATACCTTAGAACAGTATACTTCCCCTCGTTTAACTTCGCGCTGGCGGATGAATATTTGACTGCACTGGTTCAACTTGACCAAAAGAACTTTAGGATCTATTACCAGGTTAGTTATTTTGCAATAGTCCCACCCGGGGCGATTTTTTTGTATAAACCGAGTCACTAATAGTTATTCTTATATCAGAAATTTGCTATGCAAGTTGGAGGCTAGTTTCCGCAAAAATGAAGTGTTGTATCTTCTTGTGAAATATTTACGTCCCCCTTTCTGTCCCTGGATTAATATCCTTTCACCTCGTTGCCGTAATTACGGGCCCGAAAACACCCAGGCTCCTGTACAGATTTTTTGTACCGTTTTCTTCTCTTCCTACCTGGCAGTTTTTCCCGTTTCCAAATGAGATACTCACGCGCGAAAAAAAAAGCAGGTGCATTTGTTGGTGTTTTCTTCTACCATATTCTATTTTACTCATTTATTCTCTAGAAGAAAGTAAATAGTGGGGGTTCTTTATACTAGGCGATGGTCTGGGCCCTTTTTTGTTTTCCTTTCTTTTCCTTTACTTTCTAGTTAGAATAGAGATGGGACACTTTGTTTTTAGTATAGGGTATCTTTACTTCTCTCTATATATTTCTCATTTTTTCAACGCATTGTAGATATCGCCTTTTACTCTCTTTACTTCTCGTCCAGAGCTAAATTTCTGATTTTCGCGGGGGTTATTTCATTCAACAGAGGGGCCGGAAAGAGGTGAATAAGTATGGTGTATGCGTACGTTTGTGGAGGATCATTTCTAGGGTAACCAGATTAAACTTAAGTTAATTTATACCCTCCACACTCTAGTCCTATGATATAGTAATGACTACCGGTCAACAGCAATTTTATCACTCCTAGCTATCCTTCCTAAACCTCGTTAGGGCATACGAGTGATGATTCATGGTTTTGTGTAACTTCTGGGCGAAGGAGAGACCTGGGCGAGTGAGGGTCTTTTGACAGGAAGGGGCCGTTTCTAGATATATGGGAGCTGTTTCTAAGCATACTCTCTTCTTTAAGGAGGATTTTCCCCAGTGTTTTCTGGCACTACACTATATTATATTTACCCGGTTATTTACATATATTTAACTCTCACAAATAGCTGATCATCTCCACATAAACCAACGTACAGATACCTACTCCCCTTTGTAGAGGGAATTAGGCAAGTTCTCTGCCTTTCTCTGATTATGTAACTTCCAGGAGTACTACAGTAATACACTAGTGACTACCAACATCCAGACATCTCACCAGTCTCATCACAACAAGCAACTTAAGGGGACTGCCAATAACATCAAAAATTTAACTGACCGATCTCATCACGATAAGAAAACGAGAGCTATTTGTTATTCTACCCCATTTTTTTTAGTAGAATATCCCTCTACTCTACAGGACTTATGACTGAAGCATACCTACCACTTAATCCTCCATGGTCACCTTCCTCATCCCGCCACCCTACAAAAACAGAGAATAGCTTACTTCGTCTCGACCCTTACGAACCATTGTTCCCTCTTCAAAGGGGACAAGCGCTGGCATCCTTGGCTGAAGTTCTATGTTACACGGAAACACACTCAAAGCTAGCTGGAAAATTGACCTTAGGTCCGCCGCCCTCGCCAAACCCCCCTAAACTTCCCGAATTTGTCTGCCCTAGACTCATTTCAGATCGAGCCCCTTTTTATTTAATATTGGTTCTCAGTTGATGGCAGACACTCCATCGTACCGGTAATGGATACCATACTCTCTAATAGTTAGGATATCGTTCTTGACGAACTCATCCCCCCATACGAACCGAGGTCAGTACCACTATCTACTACTCCCCAAAAGTAGAGCCTAGAAGTCATTATGAGGAGCCGATTAGATAGACAAATACGGCTGGTGGGCGCGGGCTGGAAAGGTAGGCGCCGTCTCTAAGGAATTCATATCTACGGAGATAGAAAAACAATACATATGATAATAGATTAGATCTGACAGTACCAGAAGAGGAGATTCCTTCACCTGAAGCGACTTGACAGCTTACTCTTACTATAGAGTCTTAGGGGAAGGAAGATTATATATATATAATCAAGGATTGTTTTTACGCCCAGGCTGTTACCCAAGATTATGAAACCCGCCCATAAAAATGGGGTAGCGAATTATAGGAAAAGCAAAAATTGGTATTGCCGCTACTCTGACACATCACCCCGGCCACTTCAAGCTTATATTAAAGCCTCCGCTTAGTGAATTCAATCATAAAGACCAGTTAAATTTGGCATTTTAAGGGTCGAAGTCCTACTAGAGCACTAGTTTCTTTTTTTAATGAGTACTTTACCAAAATAAACTTCTTCCCCAAATAACCCGGCTAGGTTAGATATGACTAGATGAAACTTAATAGAGGAGAGTACAGGTTGTCAGTTTATTATCTAGAGCTATATATCATATATTTGGACAATAAGGTGAACCACCAACCTAATCCAAGACTAAGTTATAGGTTATATTCATGAATGATGTTTACAGCCTTAGGCTTTACCAGAAACTTAAAATACCCACTCTATCTATTACTACAGAACTAGTATGTGCATCTGGACCTAGAATGCACTCTGGGGATTCATTCTTATAACGAGATTCAGTGTCCCCCCCAGGAGGGTTCCCAGTTCTCCTATGCTTATCAAGATTCTAATCAAGGCTAATCACCAACACCCAATTAGATAAACCCTCCACCCACAGTTATAAAGAGGCTAAAGTTGAATAATAATATTTCAACTAAATGGAGTTTATTCCTATTATAGAACAAATAAGTATTTTTGGTTCTATTACTTAGTAGCACACAAGCTAAACTCTTAAATAACTTCATGGTAGATAATTGTATAAGACTTCCATTTTTAAGCTACTCTTATGGATATAATAATCTTCCATGATCTTCTTCCTCAATATTTTTAGGTCACTATAGCGAAAAAAAATTTACGCATTTTATACGAACTCCCAATCAGAGGAGTACCTTTTTGGATTTGTTGAGCTAAAAAAACCACAATTACCTACTGCTATATCGATCCCTGAAGTATTGTTGGGCGGCCTACGTGGTGGAGTCCACCAAGATCTTCGGTTCTAGCTCAGAGAAATTTTCGAAGTAGGCCTTGAAAAGCTTAACGGCATGTTCAACGTCATGAGCTCCACTATAGTGTTGGTAATATCTTGTTAGTTGACTTTCTTCCACACAATCTGATTATCCGCACAACTTGGGGAAGCAGGGGGGTGGAATGTACCCAGTTTCACGGATAGAGTGCATGCTCAACTGGCAATTACCCATATCCACAGTCCTAGCACCAAGTGCTGCACTCAACATTGGACCAATAGTAGATCCGCAAGAGCTATCATTCCTAACAACGAATAGCTGTAGTGGCACACCCGCAATTTTTGCAACCTCTGTTGTCAACACAATTCCGGGGGAGTTAGTCGCATACCGCGCATTAGCGTTGATCTTGATAATTGGTCCCTTATTCATCTGAGGGCGGTGAGAAGATTCATATTTAGCAGGGTAGTTAGGGTGCACTGAGTGCGCCATATCACAAGACCAAAGCATTGATTTGATCAACGTCTCCTCGAATGCTGTCGCAGCATCAGCCGAGAGACGGCGAATGATAGCGGGGAGGAAGTTGGAGTCGGCGCCTTGTGCTGTTTGTGAACCAATCTCTTCGTGGTCGAATAAGCTGATCAGCCTAATGCCTGATTCTTCATCGAGAGCCTTGTCATCTGCGAGGGATTCGATAAGACCAATAGTTGCGCAGAAGGACATTGTGAGATTATCGAGTCTTTGAGAGAATATCAATTCGTCATTGATGCCACCGAGAACGGACGCCTGTGTGTCGTAGAGAATCATCTCGAAGTCAACTATGTCTTCCGGCCCGACACCTGCAGCCTTTGCGATACGGTTAATGATACAAGGGTGGTGCCGGTCAGCCATCAATCCTAGAGGGTTGAAGTCGCCTTTAGCATCCTTTTGGGCACCCGCTTCCGTCTTATTTAGCTCTGCGGCAGCGAGGCCAGCAATAGGGAACAGTTGCGACTCTTTGTTGAAAGTAAAAGTCTCTTGGCGGTCCAGATGAATTGCAAGAGTGGGGATTCGTAGGATAGGTTGGTCGATTTTAATCAATTTAGAGACAATGTTACCGTTCGAATGACGGATCATTGCACGTCCAGCAATAGATAAATCGCGGTCGAACCCTGCCTTGGTATCAGAATTGAATAATGCCGTGATTCCTCTACTTTTGGAGACAATAAATAGAAGTGGGTACGAGGTTCAACTCACATGTATGCCACAATCCACCTATGTGTAGTTTGATTAGCTCAATTCATTCCCCCAGAAAGCCTCCTGAACTACAGGCTTTCCACTTAGCAATGAATTATTTAACGCTTACCCCCATACGTTTCGACGCCCACTTGCATGAAAGTTCCATCCTCTGCGAACTTCTTAGAGACTGGCTTGATCCGCAATGCCGGAGAGTCTGTGTGAGCTCCAAGCAGAGCCATCCCATTCCCTGGCTATAAACTCCCCCAAGTAAGATTAAACTTCATCTAAATAGATTCATCAAAATGAAAGTTCATATACCTTCCATTTCTTGCCCACGCCAAAAGCTATTATAGAAGACCCATTACGAGTCACAAAGTAACGGCCACCGTTCTTAACGCACTCGGCCCAAGGTTCTCGTTCCTATACAGTAATTTATCAGCTATACTAATCTATTTTACGTACAAAGCTCATATATACCTTTATTTCAGCGAATCCAGCCCCTCTGAGAAGCTGTTTTGCAGATTCAACAGCATGGAAAGCTAGTTGGTTTGTGGGTCAGTCCAGAAACCCAGGAATCAGAGGAGTTCTTGAAGTACTCACGTGTTGGAGATGCATTGACATATGAAAGAAAGTCAAGAGCGTATTTCCTTGAGCTAGAAGTCATGATGATTCTGGGTTTCTGGACGGGTTACACTTATGATACAGACTTAGGGTAGCAAATGTGCGGGGAAGACAAGGTGGGGTTAAAATAAGTATCAAGCACGGGAGCCAAGACATTAGACCAAGCGTTGATCTAATCAGATACGCCTGGACCAGCCCCAGGAATTGGTGCATCTGATAAGCTGTGTCTGCATGGCAACCTCTCCCCTTCTTACCCTCTAAACCGTCCACATTGATTGCCTATTCCACAATAGTGGCCTGCAGAACTCATCTGGACCTTCTCGGCAATGGACATCTGCGAACTGAAGAATACTATGTGCCCACTGGGAAACAGGCTGGCGTATATACATACAGCCGCAGGAGAGGGTGAGAATAAACCGCTAGACGATCTTTACTGCTCACAGAAATGGACAACTCGCATGTCCATTTACAAAATACATGTATATGCTGAAGGGCGTTGGTTCCTATGGGGAACAACAAACGGCTTTGTTAAAGCGGCGGTATCAACATAGCAACGCTGCAGCTCATGATGCTCATCCACCTCAAAGTCCCAAGAGAAATCTCAGAATAATCCCCTCCAGAGGGAATTAGGAATTGGGTTTTCCATGTTCAATCCGCATTACGTACAAGATTTGGCAAAAATACAGAAAAGCGTTTTTGCCCCGGCGTCTTTTATAGCGTTCCCTGGACAACGCCGAGTGCACAACGCAGCACTTACCAAACAGGGGCGGCCGATTTCCCGGTTGGGACGACCTGGGTTTTTGTTTACTTTTCGCAACCGCGACCTCACTCATCATCGCTCAACCACAAGTTACAACACCCGAGCCCCCCATCGCTCCCCATCACCCGTCATCACCCCTCACTCACAACACCCACGCTATCTCCAATTCACGGCCACTACTAGACATCCTGATTGTTACATCCCGAAGACACCCAATTCCCTTGGTCAATATCGCCCATCGCCACTGCCCCTCAGCGAGCTAGCTTGCATCAGCCCCGCTAGCTCTCTGCTCCTCCTTTCTCCCTTCCCCCCACCACGATGCGAGGCTCGGAGTTCGAAAACCGGGTTCGGCACGCAGCTAAAACTCCGACTGAATCGCCAGCCCCGAAACTCTCCAATGGGCCGGATGCTGATGCGCTGAGGGCTGCCCTGAGCGATGCTGTCGCATCCCCGGTTCCGGCTCCATCACCAAGTAGAAAAAGACAGAGGATAGTTTATGGAGACAGGTGTGTGGCTTTGATTGTTTACGGGGATATCTTGGGTCGCCTAGGAAGGCTGGTCATGAGGGATTGAAGTTGATTGAAGTTTTCCAGATTTATACCCAATCGTGAAGGGGTAGATCTCCAAGCTAGCTACAGCTTGCTACATGCCGACGGTTCACCCTCTACCCCTTCGAAACCAAAGAAAAGAACACCTCATGGCGAACTTCACTTCCAAAAGAGTACGTTAACCTCCCTTGTCGCCCGGTTGTGGTTGCTAATTAATACTCTTATCAACAGCCGAAGAAGCCAACCGCACTTTTTCCACACTCCTCCGTTCTGAACTTTTCCATAATGAAATTCCCCAAGGTACACCGGCATCACTAACAACCCGCAACTCCGCGGTCCGTGAATCAGCCCGCGCACGAACACCTCCCGCGACCAGCGGCTCAACAAACACCCCCGCAACCCCTTCGAAAAACCTTTTCACTTATATGTCACCGAAGACACGAACCCCTCAAACACGACATGGGCCCAACGTTGATACTAGGTCCGAAATATACTCCTTGTCTCCCGTTAGATTTGATAGTCAGCGGATGCTCTTATCACCAAGAAAACAACCAAGGGCCGTCAGCAAAGTTCCATACAAGGTACTAGATGCACCTGAGTTGGCAGATGATTTTTATCTGAATCTGGTGGATTGGGGGAGTACAAATATTTTGGGTGTAGGGCTAGGGAGTTGTGTTTATATGTGGAACTCGGCGTCGGGGTTGGTAACAAAGTTGTGCGATTTGGGAACAGATGACAAGGTTACGAGCGTTTCCTGGATACAAAGGGTATAGGATATTCCGCCATTAACTTACCTGCTATACTTAAAATTAAGGGCTAATTAATTTTCTTAGGGATCACATGTTGCAATAGGAACGAATAAAGGGTATGTACAGATATGGGATGCGAAGGAATGTCGCCGCCTACGAGTGATGACAGGGCATACAGCTCGAGTTGGTATGTTTGTTTTGTTTACATTTTTTATGAAGAGCCTATATTGACCCTTATCAGGTGCTCTTGCTTGGAACGATCATATCTTGACATCGGGCTCTCGTGATCGAACAATATATCACCGTGATGTTCGTGCACCTGACCAACATATTGCCAAACTAGTAGGCCACAAACAGGAGGTCTGCGGCCTAAAATGGAATTGCGAGGATGGGCAGCTGGCATCAGGTGGAAATGACAACAAACTTTTTGTTTGGGACAAACTCAGCGAACAACCTCTATATAAGTTTACAGAGCATACAGCAGCAGTAAAGGCAATTGCATGGTCACCCCATCAGCACGGCACATTGGCATCAGGTGGAGGCACAGCGGACCGACGGATAAAGTTCTGGAACACATTAACGGGGCAACCAATAAGCGAGATCGACACCGGAAGCCAAGTTTGCAACCTTGCGTGGAGCAAAAACTCAAACGAGATTGTCAGTACACATGGATACTCTGAAAATCAGATCGTCGTCTGGAAGTACCCTAGTATGACACAAGTTGTCAGCTTGACGGGACATACATACCGAGTTTTATACTTAGCAATGTCGCCAGATGGGCAAGTCATCGTCACCGGTGCTGGCGACGAAACATTGAGGTTCTGGAACTGCTTCGCGAAAAACAAAAACGAGGGCCGTATGAGTATAGCTTTGGATCCATTCCAACAAATACGATAGTACGAGATGGTGACCATATTAGATATATCTTGTTTTTTGTTTTGTTTTGTTTTTGTTGTAGGAGTTCTATGTGCAAAGACAGTTAGCGCTTGATGTTAGTAGTTTTATTTCTTTACTCTGGTGGTCATGAAGTATGTTTTTTTTCTCTTGTGGAAATCAGGACGGGGGTAGGGCGTCCAGGAGGGCTCAATATTTAAAATTTCCTTTTCGGCGTGGATCTTTCCTTGGTTTTCTTTTCTTTTTCTTTTTCTATACTCCTTTTATTTGTTCACCTACAATCTTGAGTTTTCAGTCAGTACTGAGTATTACTTCTTTAGCAAGCAAAAAAAACGCGGCGAAAGAGGAGCTGTATTTATACCTATCCTACTGTTCAGATATCCATTTAGGGACTCTTTAAACCAATCTGGTTATAATTTTGTGCATTTTAATAGCTTTCCTGATGCCTAGTTGATGAGTTTTCCCTGGGGCTTGGGATAATTAGAGAGGAGGAATGGACCCAGGTTGATTATATTATGTTATTCCCTTCATTCTTAAAGCGTAGTATCATGCATATATACTTTTGCACAACCTGCTGAGGCCCATAAATTACAACCCATGCACCCCGCAATGGAAGTGACAAGTATAGGGGCTTTGTTCATTACCTACTAAACATAGAATAGCACCACTAAGCATCAAGTCATATATAGTGCGTAGCTGACACCTATAATGTTAGCTTTATAAATTATCACAGCTTTCTTTATTACAGTCCCTTTATTTGGCAATCAGATCACTCGAAAACCTATAGTTGTGTGAATGAATGAATCAATTAATCATATGTACATGGACTGTTATAGTCGTAGTCGAACGATAGGGTACTACATGTATATATATATATATATAGAACTCTTCGACCCCGAATTATAAATAAGGTGACGTTATTTGAAAATAACGCGTATGCTCAAACGTTGTTACATGTAGATGCCAATGTAGGATCGCTTGACATGTATGTAATCCTATCACTATGCAGGTATGAAACATAGTACCCTCAGCATGTCTGATAAGTTGCTTTTAGTTTCTTCTTATAAATACGACCCATCATAAAAAGCCGTTACGCGGCTCCATATATTTATAATTAATTCATTCAAGCCATTACGCTAGGAGAGTGCTACCGAGTGATAACTTATGAAGTACTTAGTTTTAACCTCTAAGGAAGCTGAAACGCCGTTGAGCCCTTCCATCGCCTCTCTAGAGGAGGGAGGGAAATCAAACCCCACGCATTTTTCTTCCGCTCTTTCACGTGTCGTTATCGTACGGCACCCGCCAACTTCCGGGATCCCGTCCTCTTCGTTGCTTAAGCCCACGAATCAGAAATAGAGACTCTGAACATACGGGGTTTTAATAAACATACGTACTCGCGTCAGGGGTGAAGTATTGGGACAGGCCAGGCTGTCACGGATCTGAGCGGTCATAGTTGCTACCACCGTGCTTCACTGTTTTTTGCTGTGTTTTATTGCGTCACGTATCTGTGCAATCGTTATATTTCCCTTTCAGGTGTGTCTCAATACTTCAACCTTGACGCGAGTATATTATTCTTGTTTGGCATGGACGTGTTGTTATCTATGGTAATAAATACCCCTCTTAAGGAATTGCACGTAGGGTGACTTATCAGTAGGGAATGAAGATCGAGGTGAAAGCTAGCTAGAAAAGGGCCTTTCGCCCGTACTCTATGCAGATCTCCGTCTAGCCAAGGTGAGGCTTGATGTGTTCGCCTTTGGTAGGGACAAGTCTGCCAAGTACACATTTGTACTGCTCTACGTACTCAATAAGTCAATGATAGGGTACCTAGTATATCATGAGTATTTAAATAAATAAAAACAGGTTAAAGTATTAAAAACCCTGCACACACCCACCACTAAAGTTGTGATCTTTAAGCATTGAATTTGTACTGAGTTTCAGGGTCAATCCCTCTCAATTGAGACACCTAATGCTTGTCGCGGGGGGGATACATAGGTTGTCCCTAACTAGCCTCGAATTAAACTAGAAAGAGTCTATGCCTCAAGCTTGCAGCATTATCTACAATAGCACAAAACCCCACTTGGTCGAGTCGCAAATTCCCTCCCTGCCTATTATAGAACCCTATACATATATACGGCGGGCTCCATCGAGCTACCGGTTTCTGTTGCCGGCTTTGGATGAAGGGAAAGGGAAAAAAAAAAGGGTTAAGTTACGCGCTCGTAACTTACAAGCTCCCCAAGTTAGTTTTGCGATGGGTCAGCGGGAAGATCTCCTGCAGCGCTCAGATGTTGCACAGGTCGCTTACCCTACTTTGAGGTTTCCCAGGGTAGGGGAGTTGTCTTTGTTTTTCTTTTCTTCCCTCTCTGGGCTAAGAATTGGGCCTCGGGTGGGGCGTTTATCGGATAACGGGCGTTTGTGTTGCCGGATTATGTCAACGAGGATTGTAACTTTAGTAGCTAATCTTTGGTCTACAGACTACAGGGTCGAATGGTCGGAAGTTTTTCTGTTTACATATTTTGGCATTTTTCCTTTTTCTTAGAAACAAGCTCATTATTCATACGTGGCACCAATGTACGCTTCTGCACAAGTCACCGGGAGTTAGCCGATCCAATCGCTTATGTAGAAAAACTTACGTGGAGAAGGAAAGATGAAAAGGAAAGAAACCCGGGCGGGGCTCGCAGGAATGAAAAAAAACAATTATCAATGGAGGGGGGTATATTAAGAGCGGAGAGGGGAGGGGCAAAAGAGGAATCGATGATTGTGGTGTGTGAGTAGGAATTCCAGTGGATCGACGAAATGCTTGGTACTCTGGTTGTTTACAGGGGGAATGGTAACATCTCTAAAGCGTGGACTTTCCGTGTTGATACCCATCAAGTACTCTACTCTTTTTTGTTTAAATTTCTCCTCTGGCATCTATTGAGTCCGGCAAAACTCAAAGTTTCGCCCCGCTGAAGTGGAGGGAGGGAGGGGTGAATTGATTAAGGCATCATGTCATTTGTGTTCCCTCACATGAAATAAATATCGGCAATCTTTCATATGCACGGGGAGGCGCGGGGAAGAGGAAAGATGTTTGTCTACGGCCTAGGGTTTGGGTTTTTTTTTTGCTTGTCGAGTTGAGATCGAACGCCTTTGGGGGTGGAAAAAAGGGTTTTGCACCGGGGTTTGTCCTTGTGTGGAGATTTAGACCCGACCGGGCTACCTGCATGCGGCTATAATCGACCGAGGACCCCGTCCGGGACTCCGATGGGTCCATGGGGGGAAAGGTTTGTTTAGCAGGGCTCCAAGGCTGTTCGGCTAGTCTCGTGAGCGGAAAGATTGAAGAAATTTTTTTCTTTCTTCTTGCCTTTCTCTTTTGGTCCCCTCTTGTTTGGGGAGGAGAGAGGGGTTTAATAGAACTCAGGGTTTAGCTGGTGCGAAGTGTTGGTGACGCCCGGGAATTGAGTTGCCCCACTCGTACTCGTACTCGGAGCATGAGGATCATTAATCGTGCTCACACAGAGAGGGATACCTAGTCGTAAGGCGGCCAAATTCGTACTCACCGGAGTTGGAGTGCTTGAAGTGCTTGAGTTGTACATATAGAATATTAGTATCTAGTACCAGTAGGGGGGGCGCACAAGGGAGGTTGTGGACGTTAGTATAAGCCTCTAATTCTAAAATTTCTCCGAAGCCCCCAAACTTCGTGCGAGCATAAGTGACGATTCCGGTACCAGGGCATAAGTCTACCTCCAAGGCAAGAAGGAATAGATCGATGGAGATGGTGTAGATTTAGATCCGAGTTTCGCTGGTACAGACAGAGTACAGGTACATACATGAATGCTTAATGAGCAAAACACCGGTAAATGTCAAACAGTAGAGTCTCCAGATAGGGTATGATGCATACATGTCTTGCCTTGGTTGTCAGCAATGTTCATTAGATATTGCCCCCTGGTAGGACGTGGTTTGCTAGTTAATCGGGGTACATATTATACATGCATGCAATGTAGTAAGAGATCCTAGGTCTATGGCCATATTTCAAACGTTGCTGCCAGCCCTCTTTGTGTCCTCCATAACAGTGACACAAACGCTGATTCTCCCCCCTTACAAACATTTCCTCTCTCCTCCTCCACTTCCACTTCAATCAACCCCCCCCACGCCACTGCTCATCATCTTCATCTTACTTCCCCGCTCTTTCATCACTCCTCCTACTTTTCTTCTTCTTCCTCTTCTTCCTACTATTACTCCTCCTCATCACTAATCAGTCACGATAATTTATCGCGTCTTTGTTTAACCCACCAGTATTTCTCGCTTTGTGTCATCTTGGTTGACACAGGCTCGGAGCTGGTCTGGGTCATCCAAGCAACAAACCAGCTGCCGATGCCACGAAGTTCAGCGGGCGCCTCGTCTTCCAAACGCCAGGGCCTGCACCATCACCACAGTAATGGCCTCGTTCCGCCTGTAAAGCGTCCTTCTCGCTCAGGTTCTACGAGCAACGGTTCCGTTGGGTCTGCTACTGCTTCTCCGAACCCGTCACCGAGCCAGCAGGTTGCTACTGCGACCAATCAGTTTCAGCCTACTGCTGCCGCCAATGGAGGAGTCACAAACGGATATGCGAATGGGTGGGATGGAAAGGCGTCTGGGAGGAGGTATTCAGACGGTCTCGAGAGTGATCTGAGTGAGGGCTTCCAGAATGGGGTAAATGGCACTGCTGTCGCGGCTGAACACCGTCAAATCGATATCAATCCTTCCGGAAAGACAGCAATCGTGACTGGCGGGGTTCCCTCGACTGTACTTTCGTCCTTTCCCCTACTGGATACCATCACGCTTCTGATCATCTTCTTGCAACTGCCGTCTACTGTACTCACAATTATACATTTTCTCTTTGCATCACTGACCTTTGTACCTCCGTCAACTACTCTACTCAGCGCTTCAACTACCTCGTCTCTTCCGTCACTTACCAATCTTTTACTTCAAGGGTCAAATGGGGCACCTTCACTTCTCACAATTATCTTTGCGGATATCCTTGTGGCCCTACTGTCAATGTTTCTTTGGCCATCTGCACGTGTGTTTCTCATCGACTTTGCCCAGGCTGTTATTGCTATCTCAATGGGCGCTGGGCACGCAAGCCAAAGTGGGGGAACTCTTAGAAATGCTGTTGTTTGTGCTGGGGTGATGGGCGGGGTGAAGGTTGTTCAAGGGAGATTCAAGTTATCGGATGCCTGGGACGGTATACAGCCACAATCAGAATCATTTTTGGGGGGTTCGTCTTCAGGAATGGTTGGTAGAATAGGGTCATCTGCGGGGTGGATTCGTAGTGCCATTGCAATTCATATTGTTGCGCAGGGTGTCATGAGGGCGACAAGGAGGTGGTTGATTAGGAGGCCAGATACGACTGATACATCAACACCAAATCCCACAAACTCAAAAGATGGGCCACTCTCGTCTGGGAAACAAAAAGATAAAGATCCAGAAGCGGCTGCTGGGGCGTTGTCACAACCACTTGAGCGTGAAAATAGTACTGCAGGAGCAACCGGTGGTAGACGAAAAAAGAAAAACCAAATACAACATATTCGAGACAATCAGCCGCTATGGGCAACCATGGCCAGCGCTATAGTTCATATTGCGAAGGAGGTAGAGCAGTCTCAAATCTCGTCGGAAGCATCAATTCCGAACCCCGTCGAAACTGCGACCTCTAATGACTCGGCGGTGTCTAGTGGGGAGGATGTGAGGGTATGGATAACAAGGATTGGATCGACGGATATTGGCTTTTCTGCGAGTTTTTTGGGGGTGAGGATTGGGGATATGTACGGAATGAATGGTGTTATGACAAATGGTGTTGATGGAAGTGGAAAGGATGGGTCATTTCCGTTGTTTGTTCGGGTAAATGGGATTGTGTGGCCGCAAGCCGACATCTATAAAACTACTAGAACTCGGGATATTGAGGGCGATGGTGGGGAGGCTATGGGAGCTGCTGAGGATGAATGGTCGATCGAAATCACAGGTCTGACTGGAGCGACCGAGTACGATTTCGAGTTTGTGAAGAAGGAAGGTTCAGAGGTGGTTTACAGGACAAGTGCTTGCACGATGCCCGCCCAGGGTATGTACATGATGGCTAGATATTACTTGAAGTGCACTGCCCTGACTTTATTTTAGCTTCTTCGATGGCTGCTCCTGCCGCGACCCAACAACCTTCACGCCCTCTATCTCCGATTACAACCCTTCTTAACACCCTTTCTCAGGCAAATTCTTGTTTACTCGAGCAGAAAAACCGACTAAAGGTTGTCAAGAAAACTCACAAAGGTACGCTCAGCGATATTCGTAAGGAAATCGAGAAGCATCGATCACTTCTTGGAAATGATCGAGGCGAGGAGCGGGCTTTCCGTAGAAATCTAGCCTTGAAGGAAGCTATTAAGCGTGCTGAGGAGGAGAACGAGAATATGGTACGGGAGTTGGCGGGGTTAGAGAATGTGCCCGAGACTATGAAGGCTGAGTGGAAGGAGAAGAAAAGGCTTTGGCGTGAGGAGCGCAGCCGACTTGTATCCGCGCAGAACCAAGCCGGCGAAGCAAAGGCAGCAGCGGATCGTCAAACATTGGCGGTGGAGTCAGAGGCGGCATCACTTGTAACAAAAAAGGAGAGATTGACTGCAAAACTCACCAAGCTGCGCACCGACCTCGAGAAGATTGGACAAGAGATTTCTCAAGAATCCGAGGCTAGGGAGAAGAGACAGCTAGGGAGAGAAGCCCTACAAGCTCACCGTGCTTCGTTGGAGAAGGAATTCTCAGAGGCAATCGGCCGTATGGAGGCTAAGATGCACGAATATCACATCAGATCACAAGAGAACTGGGCGGCTTATCGTGCATCAGAAGCTGTGCTCCTTCAACAGCAACAGTCCCAACTCCCTCCCTCCACTCCCGATGGTGGCCTCCATAGCAACCACAGCTCTATGCATGTAGCGACTCCTCCGGGATTGATTTTGCAGAATGCCCCTATCCCAATACAAAGCAACCGCGAGCGGTCATCATCAATGTTTTCCAGCGATAGTGTTATCACGAATATGTCTGAGCTTGAACGTGCTGAGTTCATGCAGGCCTCAAACTACGATATTCCTGGCATCGATAGCAGGAGTGGGTCATTTGGACATATTTCGACGTCCTTTCCGCCCCCTGGGTTGATGGGTGTGTTTATGGGAGATAGGAGGAGCTGATTGTTTGTATGATTCAATACGGTCTTTTCGTAGGTTCATGTACGTGTCATGGTGATGTGTTGTTGGTGTTTGGTCTTTAGGCAGGCATTAGCATCTTTACGGTCGTTATAGTTTGTAGGGGGCTAGAGGGGGCAGAGGGAGTATTTTTCCGGATGAAATTAGCATATCATTCTGTACTACATGTAGTATACTAGCATTTGCTGAATTTGATGTTTTGGGTGTTTTGGGCAATTAGTTCTGGCCGGAGTCGTTGGTGATATCTTTGTGGAGATTCTCTACTCAATTGTGCAGATTTTGTTTCATCGTCCCTCTATACTGACTTGATGCTGTCCTTCAGGTTTCTCTTGGGTAGTTATGTTGGCACGGAGGTGCTTCTAACATCATCGACTGTCACTCGCACTCTTATCGGGGTGGAAATATAAGACTCGGTCCATTACATAGGTCGTGAGCCTATCGCTGTCGGAATAAAGTTATGCCGTCATTCCGAGATGCTCGTCTCCCTAGTGCTGGGTCTACTTATACACTAGTCCTATAAGTCATGGTTTTCCTCCCATAATTGGCGAAACTCAAAATACGAGGCAACAGTCCATTGAAATCACTAGTATTTATGGGAACTCGGTTAGTAAGGTATTAAATATTGTATTGTTTTTGTTTCGTTCAGCGCTTGAAGTATTCTCAGCCCTTCCAGGATTTTCTGGATATGGCCAACAGCATCTGTATCTAAACATAATACTCGAGTCTACCCTTCGGTAAAACAATGAAGAATATGCTGTGAATTTAGTGAGTATTTTTGGTAGTGTTGTAATGGTAGTCATTTAATTATAGAATTCCCAGCTCTCCTGGATCAATCGAGTGATAAGTTATGAATTTTAAGGAACACCAAAGCGCTGGCCAGAAAAAGAGATGGCTTGAAAAGAAGTCAAGACTATAAATAAAGGAATCATATGCACTATTTGGCTCTTCGTGATGATATTTGTTTAGTAAAAAACAAAAAAACACAGCTCCGATCGTATCTCATCCATTAAATTCACTACAGTCCCTTGAGAAAAGTGCTTGACTACCTCTGTAAAAAGCAATTGATGTTTATCACAGCTTAGATGGTGCCCCTGTAGTAACCCTGGCGGTAATCCAATCCGCAACATCTGTCGCAAATTTGATCCTGTCATCACCTGGTTCTGCATGCACTAGATATACATAATTGAGATTAGTTAACATATCTAGTAGTAGAATAGGGTAGGGGTGGGGGATGGTAAGGGAACGCACATTTGTGGTACCACCCATCGTATGAGATGAAGGTTTTATCTTTGATCTTTAAAGATTCTACAAACGTTTTAGAAGCACTGTAGCTGGTAACCTAAGTGACACACTGATTAGTTATAAAGTAGCTTTTAGAGGGAGGTACGGTAAAGGGGTATACCTTGTCACCAGAACCATGCAAGACGAGGATAGGCTTGTCAACCGCAAAACCAGCGTTGATTTCGGGCTTCATTAGGTTCTCCCCCCGAGTCAACATATCTGAAATACCGATCAAGGTACCTGTATCATGATTCAACTATTACTCCCCATTTTGTCAATAATTATACATTTTGATTATAATGCGTAAAATTATCTTTTATGGGGAGGGGGGGAACAAACCGGATCATTAGCGAAGTCGTCACAGACTGCTTTGTCTCTGCTCATGTACGTAGCAGGTAACTTCTGTACAATCTGCTTGTTTGGAAGAAGTTTGGCCGTGAGCTTGCCAACGGTAACTACAGCAAAAAAGGGTTTATCTGCAAGTTGAAGCATTGGGCTCCACACAACGGTCCCTGCAAGTTTATCTCTGTGGCTACCTTGGAGCGCATAGGTCAATGCAACACCACCACCCATAGAGTGACCAATCAGGAAGCAAGGAATATTTGGGCGCGCCTCCAACCGAGAGGAGAGAAGTTCATCGATATCAGCTAAAATTTGGGACGTGCCGCCAGAAAGGCCCTGCTGGCTTTTCAGGGGAGAGGAGCGTCCCCAGCCGCGCTGATCGAAAGAGAATAGTTCGATTCCACGGGAAGCGAGAAAAGTTGGGAATGTATAGTAAGCGTTGCCTAGATAACATTAAGATCTAAGCTATGATAGCACTGAGATAGGGAAAGCATACAATGGTCAGAGAAGCCGTGGAGAAAGAAAACATGAGCAACTGGCTCGGAAGTCGTCTAGTTTAGCTGTCAGCTAGGGGTTATCAGCGGTACATAGTGTTAGGTATAGCTGACCTTCCAAATCTTTGTATAAATCTCGGTACCGTCGCTGAGGCGTTTAGTTGACTCTTCTGTAGCAGCCATTATGAGAGATGTACTGGTAGAGTTTATGAATGAATTGTCAATGTGGGATGATGGTGATGATGATGTCTGAAGGTAGTTGTGAGGCTGTTCACGTGCACTCGATGTTCCACTCCGCAGGCTGGGCTGAGGTCTTACGTGTTGGTGCTCTTTCCGCTTTTGCACAAACCTCCCCCGTTGTAGCAGATGCAGCTATAGTCCTTGCATGTGATGCGGGCTGGGCCTCAAGAGTATTGATGCACCGGTATATAAATTGTATCAGCTCGGGGGAGCCCACACTACGGCATTGAATCGGGGGACTTTTTATTAGTGTAGTTAATAAATGGTATGTAGGGATAGTAAAAGGAAAAATGCTAAATATCTATATAATATACATGTATCTTATGATATTTAAGGAACGATACTTGCTTTTAATAGTGCCCTAGTACTAGGGATTTTGTACGGGTTCTCGCTAGCTATATATATAGGATAGTAGTTGATAGAATAATCCTCGGTGGGCTCATCTTCTCTAAGAATATTGCATTACATAATTTCTAACGAGTGATAAAACGTGATTATCTATTGTGGGGGGACAAAAATAACCGCGGATCGACACCTCAAAAAACACAGAAATCTAAAGGTACTACCACAACCACAAGAATAAATATACCAGTCTAATAACTTATTGGCCTAAAGGATAGTCCTAGATGAACATTTTTACCATGGAAAAATGTCTTGTTGATTACTCAGGCTTACTGTATTATGGGTTCTTTATGGCCACAAAAAAGGACTTGATACAGCAGGATCCACTGCTTCAACAAAATCCCTTCTTTCTGACAATTACTTGGTGCATATTAAGTAAAGCCTAATGTGGTAACTACCCTCATAGTGATAATCTCTACTGAATAAAAATACCTAATAAAAATCATAAAGTAGTTTTTAGCTACTAAGGCACCCTGTGAATGGAAACTCCCAAATAGTACAGTGAATTTTCTCCCTGGCATAGAGGGGCTCTCAATGATGCATTTTGTCATGTGTATAAAGTTCTCATCTTTGTCTTATCAGCTTGTTGAACTTTAGTGGTGGGGGTGGGTTGTTGTCACTATGTAATCCACGGTTATTTTTGTCCCCCCACAATACTTACATATAAAATCACTAGCTTTTTATAGAATTTTGAGGTTCTACATCACAAGACCGCACTTAATTTTTAACTACACGTGTATGCACATGTATTCCTGCATTATTATTATATCGCTTGATTCCATCGATTTTTCCATTGTATTTAGTTAATTTAACTGAGTATCATATCATAGTAATGCCTTCTATTTTGTGGAAAGCTCTACACTCAAATTCAGAATTAGCTAGTCGAAATTTTATCACATCTATCAAACAGAGAAACAGGAAACAAATATAACTACCTATAGGAATTACCCTCTCAGTATTTAAATACAACACCGGCCATTCTCACAGCACTATTCTACGTGCACTACTGACCACTATCTACCCACTCGGGTAGAAGACATAAGGACAAAAATGAACCCCATTTATCGGCTTCCAGTAGAACTTGTCCTCGAAATCACCGATTATCTCCCTAGCAAGGATATTACCCGATTCATGAGGGTTGATAAAAACCATCACGAAATCCTAAAAGCGGTTATCAACAGACTTGCTCTTGAAGACATGGATGGGATGCCTCCACTCGACCACGCAGCTTATTTCTCCAACGAAGGTCATGTCCGGGCAATACTCAAGCTAATCCATGACGGTGGGTCCACCTATAAGGTTTGTGAAGAGTCTTATATAACGAGGGTTCAATCTGCCTTTATTAAGGCCACGAGATCTTTCCGGGGGTTTGCAGAAGACTCTAAGTATGTTGCATTCATGAATATAGTCGAGCTACTGCTTCTTGAGGGTGCTAGACTTGATATAATCGACGAGTGGGGTTGTCTCCCTATTCACTGGGCTGTTACAGTAAATCGGGTAGAGGTAGTGAGGGTGCTATTGGATAACGGAGCCGATGTTAATGTTCCTAACAGTGAAGGAAGCACGCCTCTTGACCTCGTATTCATGGAAGAGGACCTAGAAGACATAGTTATGATGTCGCTTGTGAAGATGCTACTTGGGGCTGGCGCTAATGCTACCATTATCAACTAATTTGGCGAAAGCATTAGGCCGTTCTCGATTCAAGTGTTGATTATATTATCTTAGAATGGAACTCTCGCAATACACTCGGCACTGTAAGGATTTTTTGGGGAAAAGTATTCATATAGTTAATTAGAAGCTAGAATACTTTTCGTGCGTTGTGGTATAAATACTATAGACTTGGCCGTAAAACATACTTATTGAAAGCTTTTTTGTTATATATGATTCTGTGAGGAACTATGTATACTGGATACGAATATGAATAAGATAGCACCCACATAAAATTTTATTCAAATCTAAAGCTCCTCGATTGAGGTATCTGCATATAACTATATTTTAAGAAAAATAACTAGCAATAATGGTGAAAGTTATGTGAGAAATAAACTAACGAGACCTACAGATGCCCAAGTAGGCTCTTATTCTCATCAGCCACATCTGTGCCTTCAATGACCTCTCATGCAACAGTATTCCCGTTCTTACAACCTCGTCAGGAATCTTCTTCTTTTTCTGAAGTTCCTTAGCCATTTCATCTCCCAGGAGTGTCCTCATATGATGTAGCGGGATCTCCTTTTCTTTCACCATAGTTAAACATTCCTTCTCTTCATCCCAATTCTCACTCCAGTCCAGAACACACCCAACATTGTCATCATCCCATGGCATCTCCACAATATCGATCCATGGTAGCTTCCCCAACTCCACACAAACCCTCTTCCGAAGGAGCTCTAGGATATGGCTAGACATATTAAATTTCCAGACAATTCTCTTGGAATCGATATCATGTACTCCTGCAAGCTTCCGCCAGCGTCTTTTTATATTGAGCATGTCCAATAGTTCTTTATTATTGACAGCCCACTTTCCTTGCGCCAAGCGTTGCTGAGACTCCGAGCCTTCTCTGAGTCGATCTGGAGCGAGATATGTCTCATGTGTTTCTGGGTGCTCGAGCAATATGAAGCGGATGAGAAACCATGACGGTAGTCGACGGTGAAAATCAACGTCATTACGGACGTCTGTTTCTAGTATTCTTGCTATATTTTTTTCCAAATTTGTTAATACCACCGCAAATACAAGAAGAGGGAGAATCAAGAGATACGAACCGTACGGATTGATCTTTAGTGCTTCTTCCCGAGGAGTCAAGGTTTCGTTCCCCTTCGGGCGCTGGAGTTTCGCCGTGTGCCGCCGTGACATTGGTATATATTTAACTGGGTCCATAATAGGAGATATTGGCAATGAGGGCGGGTTGTATACATTTTTTTTAACGGGCTTAGGAGCTCTGTTTGTTGCTGGGTCCTTGGTAGAGGGCAATTCTGAGGCTGTCGATGCGGCTCTTTTTGATGAAAATAGCGCCCTGCACAGGAATTTCACCCCACCATCACCGCTGGCGAAGAGTCCTGATTGACGCAATTGCCGACTGGTAGCGCGCGCTGACATTCCTCCAATTGAGTCTTTGCAGGTATCTCCAACTGTTCCAGCGCCCCCAGTTTTTTGTCTTTCCGCCCCCGCTTCTGTCCTGTGGATTGTAGATAAGTGATGAGGGTGTCGGAGTGGGAGAATGGTCGGGGTTCTTGTTGTTTCACACAGATTTCCCTCTCTCTCTCTACGTCACATTGCCCATGAACCAGCAACCACCACGGATGCCTCGATAAGTCTTTATTTAAAAGCTCACAGACGACTCGATGATCTCAGTACCTTCTCTCAGCCTTTTGCTTCTGCGGGGGGTTTCTCGGAGTGCTTCGATATCTTCTGCTATCCACGCTCACATACCAAGAGTAGCCCTATGCACCCCACCACCGCTACAGAACATTCGTCTGTACACCTCCGAGTCTCACCCAGCTTCCAGCGAGACAACTTCGACTTCACTCCGGAATGTAATGCGTAAAATACCACATCCAGGTGTTTTACCCTACTTTTGTCTCACATATGTAGTCTAATTGGCCGTAAACTAATACTTTTTTTCTTTCTCCAAAAAAAAAAAAGTTGTAATAGTAACCTCTGCAACAACAAACTCTCCTCAAACATGGCGTGGGATAACTCTCTCATCATTCAACTGCTTCTCGTTAAACCCACACCCACTAGTTTCATTTAATATCAAAACACCTTCTTCGGCAGCTAGTGCAATGACAAAGGCTGGAAAGTTCGCGGTGCACATATTCCGGCCTTCACCGAGATCCGCATTCCTAGCTGGCAAGTTCGCGCAGCTGGGAGCCACAAATCAGAAAAAAGTATCTCCATTTTCATATACGAGGAGCCAGATTGTATTGGCGGACATCAACACAGGCCCACCGTTGCTGGGTAGAGAGGATGATGTTTTGTTCCGGTTACAGTGCGAGACACATAGAACCATACAGATCGAGGACCACCAGCTCTGGGTTGGGAAGGTTACGAAGGTGGATGTGGTCGGTGGGGATAAGGATGTGGCGGGGATTGGGGCTGAGGAGGTGTTTAGTTTGATGTACTCGGATAGGCATTTTCGGCATGTTGGGGAGACACTGGTGCCAGATGAGGGTAGTGCTGATGTGGAAACAGAGGAGAATATGGATGATGGATCGTTCCTGGTTGAGCGTGGGAGTGGGGGGGCATGAGACACGAGGCACGTAAAGTAGCGATGGTTGACCACTTTCCTGCTCATTGAGAGTGTTCTTGGAAAGATAATTGTATTAAATACATAGCGACGGCCGTAATTCAGATACCAAAGGAAAATAACTATTCTTAAGTTTTGGGTTTCTCTAGCACTACATCTTCCCTAACACCGAATTAAATAAATAGTAAATATCTTACTCCTCCTTTATGATCTCTGACCAGTCGTCAGTATCAATTTCTTTGTCGTTGTTTTTATTGCTGCTCTCGCTTTTGGTCCTCACTCCTGTCAGCCTCTTTCTCGGTATTTGGTACAAACACCTAGACTTACGTATCTAAATACCGAGCCGCCAGTGAACATAGAACTGACCAAAGCCATACAGCCACCATTTTGATACCTCGTGCACAGAAAGCGCTTTGTCTTAGATCTCGCCGGGTTCGATGATGAGCAGTTGGAGGGTTGCCCTAATGTAAATGTTAGCTCATTAGAGATAAAGTGTTATCGTACAAGTACTTGCCTTATGTCTCAAATTCACCGAGAAAGAGTAGGTATCCGCGTTGTAGAGTGTAAGGGGATTGTGAATATATCAATGATGACAGCTGCACCACATCCACTTGGCCGGGCGGGGAGAAAACACAGAATAGCAGATATATATATATTATAGCACAACCATAAAACACCAAATAGCCTAGATCTGATAATTTAAAATAAATAACCGAACCAGTTAAATAGAAACACAAGCTCTGCTGACCGATAGCCGTCTGACATCGGAGTCAGCAGAGGCTGAGTGGTGACACAGGAAATAATATCGAAATTATGTTCAGGGATATATCGATAGCGAACTATGTAATGCCGTTGAGGCTGAACGATGAGAAAATAAATTACATAAAAAGCTTATCGAACCCCCCTAACAAGCTTGAACGTGAGGTTGTGGTGAGTGTGGGGGAAAGTTCGAGTGATCCTCCATGGATAGGAATACATCTGTGAACCTAGCTTGTGCGTTGGTGGAATAGCTAGGTTGAAACCAAGGTTCTTTAGATTTTCGAAACCCAGACTGAACGGGTGGGGAGGGGTTTGGGATCATACCCGAGAACTGGAGATGTAGATCTTAAGTAGATTTTTGTACATGAGTGCAACTATAGCACGTACGCGTTAGAGATCTCAGTGTGTGACCAGTTTGGGGGAGCTTGACTCACTGCACTTGTGCTTCTAGACCGAGCCATATGACGTTAAAGAAACAGAAATTTCGACAAAAAGTAAAGAAGAGTATCATTGATCTGCAAAAATAGCCGTTATAGGTCGCCCCAATGACATATTGTTATTCATAGTATATGTCCGTGAAAGCCGAATATACACCTCCCATGAAATCTACAAACGATACCATCACTTCGTATACATAATTACCAAATTAACACAACCTCCCAACACCTAAATCATGGGCGCCGCCCACATAAATGAGAAACGGTACTATCCTTGATTACCAACTGACATCTCTTGGGGAGGCATATGAGGGGGAGGATGAGGAGGATGAGGAGGATGAGGAGGGGGATATTCATGCTGGGGGTATGAGTTAAGTCCTCCTGGCAGTTGAGAAGGGTAACCATGGGGCTGAAACTCGGGGGCCGCTGGCTGATAATAAGTGTTGGAGGGATGGGGGTTATAGAATGGCTGTGGGTTTCCCCCATATCTATAAGCTGAAGGGGGCATAGTAGTTCCAATTCCAGCGGTCATGTTGGCTTCATGTTGGGCGTCGTATTCGCTCCAGATGAGTTCATTTTGAGTCTTGCGCAGAGCAATAGAGGCCAGGGCTATCGTCGGGACAATGGATATCCTGTGTAAGTTCAAGGTGGCTTAGTTAGTAGGCTCGGGGAAACTGATAAATCAATTGCCGAGAACAAACATTTGCAGCACAACGATCGCAAAGGCACCTTTCAACAGACCACACTCTGGGACTATCTCTTCGAAATATTCTCTGTTTATATCGTCGTAATGCGCGATAGCACAGCCACTAGCTAGAAAGTATGCCTGGTCGTTTCCTATTGCACCTATAGCAATTATCCAAAGCATGAGTAGGATGGGTTCGGAAACGACTATGGCCATCGGAAGGAGGTTGCTGGTGTAGAAAAGCGCAAAATTGATGCAGATATAGATAAACGTCAAGGCTCCTATACAAAGCGTATAGTACGCATACCTATAAGAGATTTGAGCAAATAAGCCCATCAAGCTGGAGGGTCGTAGAAGAACAAACCACACGGTATACCAAGTAACGAAATAGCCAGTTACTGATATGATCACCACGGAACAAAGAAGTTGCACTGAGCGTGCGAAAATGAAGGATGAAGCGGGCCAACGCGCATCCTTAACCATTGCTAGGATAGATCAACTTTTCTTTCTCACTAGCCTGTAGTTAAATATGAACCTTTCGGGGTCGATGGAGCAATGAAGGTTATGTAGGAACAGAAACTCTGCGGGGAAGGTGGTAATGAAACGGGGGTAAGGAAGCGTATTTACGGTAACGGGTTTGGGGCTGAAATTTGCAAAAAGAAAAACAACCAACGCCACTAAAAAGGCCTCGATCCGATCCAGTCTTATAGGTCCATTGTTTAACAAATGAAGGGCTCCGGTTACATACATGGAGGGGCGAATTCAGGGTGATAAGGTCTGGACTAGTAGATATAGTACATATATTTTGACAAAGCCGTTGAATATCCCTAGTGGTGTGATTTAAAACGCAAAAGATAATGGATTCGGGGCTCTACTAGAATTTAGAGGGTGATTTTGAACTATTGATTAATATTAACCCTCTGTAGTTTGACAAGAACCAAAGGAATACATAGTGGCATCTTCCGTATGTAAAGGATAACGGGAGTTGTATTACATGACACATGCTCGTATCTTGTCACATTTCCAAACATTCTCTTGAACCTTCTTTTTTTTTTTTTTGCATGCAGGACCTCGATCCTCATTCTATCCTCTCTATCCAATACGATTGTGTGATGGGGGATTTCATGAAGTTTTAAAGACACATGGTTGGGACCCTTACCACTCTGGCTTCATATGACGACGTCTCGAGAATCGACTCCGCATAACTATCTGTATGGATGATGGGTTTACTCACAAATCTTCATACTTGAGGATGAAAAAAGGAAAGAAAAGCCTAGATATAAGGGCTTGTAAGTAGGGTTTCGCTGGAGGAGATGCCTCTGGTCCAATGAAGGCATTACTATTGGCTAGTGAGAATGCACTTGCACGTTTGAGGAATTTCGCCGAGTAATTAGGGTGTTGGCGTTGTGTTATTTTAGTAACAATAACGGAGTCTTCCGTGGAGCATGTATGATGATGCATACTAAAAGGTTCTCTTAACACCATGAGGTAGAATAAGAACCATAGAAAGACGAGCACCGTTTAAGGGCTATTTATATAAATTTCTTATGCCTGGCTATCTCTTAACGTCTAGGTTTTTTGGGGGCTAGCTATGGAGGATACGATCGGGTATCATTGACTTGGTTCTATATGTTACACGCGAGGGTTCAGAAACACTTGGCAGAAAGAGCCGGTTTCTCTGCTCTAAAGGCTGTCGTTATCGCACATAGGCAGCAGTACACGTATAAACAAATTCCCTCCTACGGCTGTGCTTGGTAGAACTCGACGTGTCATCCCACGCTGCCTGGGCATAGGTACGTTTGTTTAGAATGGGATGGACCCTAAGATCTTGGCGAACCATCTCATCAATAGATCAACCAATGTCAGAGCACGCGTCGATCTAGGCAGTATCTAATAGAACTGTAGATCTTGTATACCGTATTATCTTACGAAATCCGGCCCGCTGCGATCGGGGTAGGTATGCGTTAACAGGCTCCGGAGTAGTTAGAAGCCGTGGAAATTCCTTGCACTAGGACATACTGGTACAGAGTAAACTTATTATTTTTTTTTATTTTTTTTATGTTGATAATTGCATCATAACCCCTATTACAGGTTGAATTTCGTAAAATAATACGGTAGGTTATCTTGTTTAAGTTGGAGATTTTCCAATTGACAGAGTTTCACCTAATCAAACAGTCCAACCCGGACTCTAGCCTTCATATAGTGGCCTAACGTGTAGCGGAGGTTTAGAATATCTAGCGTAGCTACGGTGCAGTTTACTCGGATTTTTTTACACCACTGGACATGGTGGATATGTTCTGACCTACCCGAGGGGCACTGCCTATCGGGGACAGCTCTACCCGTTGGGGGTATATTTCATATCCTCCATATAAGTAAGGCGATATAACTTAATTAACATAGGTACGCTCAAAGAGTATGGATGACAGAAGACATAAACCTGTCTTGGGTTTTTAACTTTTATATCATGCTTTATTGTATTTGTCACGTGGGGTGGTTGTGTCCTGGGTGTTTTCGGGTGGCTAGAAATATTTGTATGTCATTACCCATACAGGGGAGGTCACTCAAATAGGCTAGCCCATATAGGGGACGTCTCCCCAATAGTCTGGCCTATTGATGGATGTCCCCCCGTAGCTGGTACACCCCCAACGAGTCAGAGCAGATATATCAATACCGCTTTCTACAGTATATCGTGACTCCAAGGGCTTATCATATAACATCTATATGTATACTTATACTCAAAACAAAAATAAATTATACTTATCTAGGTAAGAGGATTATTAAGGTTGGTTTCTTTGTCCTAGCCTTAAAGTCATATGTATTTGCGAATTAAACACGTACACTAGAAACCATACTGCTAGTGACAAAACAATCCGAAACCCTAGGGTGCCCTATTAAAGTAACAGCCATCAAACTACACCCATAAAAATGCTTATCAATACTTAAAATATAATATATAACCTAGGAAGCTTTGATATCTGAGGCAGCTATTTCTTAGCTCTCATAGTGGGCTTAGCGTTGCGTTTTAGGCCTTCTTCCTCATTGCTATGAGTACCTCTAGTTTTTCGGACTGTTTTGGCCACTAATAATAAGACTTACACATAAACCTCACTCTAATAATATTCTATCGTATACGTAATACATTAGAATATTAGAGGCTACCTATAAAACTAAAATTGAATTATCGGGTAACTATGTCTTATCAATACCTTGCTCATATTTGGTAAAGACCGAATAGGAGGGAGGAGGAGGGGGGGCTTACCTCATATATAATCATTATTCCTCAGTATTAATTAGGGTTTGTATTCCTCGCCATAAATTCTTTAATAATATCAAGAGAAAAGGCAGGATCTTCAACCACAATTTCTTCCAGAGCCGTATATATCTGAATTCTAGTAGTTATTATATTAGCGTATATGGTACGTACGCACAAGAATTAGACGATGGTCGAGTTACATCTGAATTAGGCCAGAAAAGGAAGTCTGTTTCTTTAGTAGTATTTCCATCGTCACTTCCAACGCTTTCTTTCTCAGTAGCTTGTCTGTCGGGGGTGTATTTAAATAGATATATCTAGCTATGTCGATTTTGCTTCTGTTTGAGGCCGGCGATGCTGGCGGATATACTCGACCCGCGGCTAGAGCTTGTAAGGTGGGGATACCGAGTTTGTCGGCTAGGACATATACTCGAGTGTGGAGTTCCGTTTTTTCCAGAGCTAGTTCAGCTAATTCTGCTGACAATCCAATATGGTCCTCGAGGTTGTGCATGCATGTATTACATATATCGCCTGTATCGCCTGTATCGGCACTATTGATGGTAAATAATTCGCAAGAACACTTAGTAGGTTTCCCCGGGATGTGGGAGATTTGTTGATTACACCCGCTAACATGACCAGTCATGTCGTAATTTGTGAAATGATAAGAGTAATCCCCGGAGTAGCAGAACTCTAAGAATGCCTCAACTGTATCCGGAGACTCCAGTGGGAAATCGATGCACTGACTCTCAGCTTCCATAAAATTTCCTAGAAGTGCAGCTCTGAAGTAGGACCATTTGCAAAGGATATCACTGTGTGCGGTCAATCGCTTCTTTTCAGGGCCAACGATTAGAGTGACTTGTGGGCTGCCCTAAGAATATCAGTCCTTTTTACTCTAGTTATAGTGTCTTACAATTTTTGCATGATCTATATCATACCATGAGAAAGTACCCGCCTTAAACCTTAAATTCGGCGTCGCTGGCTTAGGACTAGCAGACATCGTAAATATATTAGGGTTGATTCAAAATTCCCAAGAAATATACTTAGCTAGTGCGGGGTCTGAGCTAGATTTGAGTGGTTGTTTGCAGCTTATATAATATGGTCAGCCTAAGTCACGAGATCTGTTACTAGGTTGCTTAGTGTTTACGGACGAAACCGATAAATAGACCGGTCTTGAAGAGTGGACAGGTCTATGATAACAAAGAGGGATGATCTCTATGTGCTCTTCTATACTCACAAACAGGTGTCACAGTGATTGATAATATTTAACCTTTGGTGCTAACGTGTGCCACAATATCTTTTCATCTTTTTACAAGAATATTTATTACCTCTAGCGATATAATTATATGGGTATTAAGGCTGTAGGATAGCACTCTTCGGCGGGTAGGCTAACGGCTAGCCCACATAGTTCACCTATTAGTCTGGGTGTTTAAATCATCTCACCGCTTGAGCCAGGATGAACCAGACTTGGTATCGGAGGGCTCTGCATAATTTCACGTTCGGTCAAATAAGAGGAGAAAAGGTAATCTTGACGTACAGTTGCACCTCGCTATAAGAAACGCTAAGTATTCAGCTGATTTCAACGAATGAATCTAGAAAAGGCTTATAACGAGGTTTCTTATAGCGAGGTGTGACTGTATATAGGTGCCTAGGTCTCCTGCCTATCTGAGTAATACTACATTTGTCTCCGGAGAATGTTACCAGCAGGGTAGATATCCCCCGAGGCTAAGTTTCCTACACCAACCTTTAAACATACCTCGGCCGGGTTATTACCTAGTAACAACATAGCTAAGGTAGTAACGCGATTTAGTAATAAACAAGTAATAGACATACCTGATCCATATTCTACCACAAAGAATTTGATCGGAGGTACCCGACGCTACCGTGGCATCAGCTTCAAGGTACCCATGTTAATAGCCAAAAAGAAAAAAAAGCAATAATCAGAAAAAGAAGTCTATTAACAAAGATAAACAATAAACCTCCCAGCCACTCAAGTACCATTACTTATATAATATCACCCGTCTACCGGATATCACGGAAACAAACCCCACATGCAATATATGCTTACAACCCTTTTAGGGGGGAGGGGATAACCCACAGCTCATCTAGACCTCATTAATATCCCATCTCTATTGACCGCCGTATTTCCTTTTTTTTTCGCAGGCAGGGCTCCGGGGAAATTTCTATCATGCAGCACAATCCCATTGCAGGTAGTAAGGGCCCTCTCTCCCTCTCTCCCTCCCCTCCCCAAAAAAAATTTGTCATCACAAACTCGCAACCCCCGAAATAGTGGCTATCAACATGGTTCCCACCAAAACACATAGCAAATCACTAACTCCAACCTTTCTCGCGGAATTTGGACTATTCGCGGAATCCTGGTTGTTTGAAGAAGTTTGACCATTCGAGGAGGTTTGACCATTCGTAGCACTAGGAGCCGCTGAACTGGTAGAAGCAGTCACGTTTAAACTAACCAACCTTTTATAACACAATGTGCCTTTATGTCAACTAATTTGATCTATAGATCCTTCCCTTCCTAGGGTAATATAAAAAAAAAGAAAGGTTTGTATTTAAGGCTTATTCATACGTTGGTGGATCTGCTAGACTTGGAACCCCAAGACTTCCAGTGTAATATGTCTTTGCTGAAGATGTTTCCCACTCCTCTTGAATAGAGGGCAACACAGCCCTCCCGTTCTGCGTCAACTGGGTGTTTGGGGCTGGTTGCGGGGCCCATGTTTTGCTGTTGAAGATACCGGGATAAGATTCGTTCAAATATGTTTTATCTAGGGTTTCGAGGGTCCGGACCTCGTCAGATGTAAGATTAGCAACGAATGAGAAAACATTGGCGCCGACATCAAAACGACCGAGGGTATCGAGGTCCCAGTTGGCTTCAACGGTAGCGATTTCACTATAGTGGTCTATTGAAGAGAGGATTAGTTGGTTTGCCAAGAGATCTAGGTAAGAGGCAAGAAGTACCGTAGTAGTTAGAGTCAGTTGTGCCAATTAGCTCAGTGGGGACGGCGCCACCGAGTAGAATACCAAGGACCCGGTTTTGACTGGTGTAGCTATGATTTTCATCGAATGTGACAAGGATGAGTGTGTCCTATGGGTGATTATGAGTGCAAGTTACTTGAAACAGCATGAAAAATAACTTACCTTCATGAAATATTCGTTGTTAAGAAGCGGCTCTAAAAAGGCGCGAGTCCAGGAACCAGCAACAGTGACGGAAGTATCATGTCCGTCTAATTCCAAAGTTAGAAAAATGGAATAATAGTAAATTATAATAAACTTAACCCACCAGAGGTCATATTTGGGGTAATAAATATCCACTGGGGCAACGTCTTTGCCTCCAAATCTTTTTCAAACCACGTCAAGTTTTTAATCAACGCCAGCCGTTCCGGGTCACTCGCCACGGAATCAAACATAACCAATGGGTTATGCTTCCTGACATAAGCATTCGCCTTCGTTACTTGGTTTTTATACTCTGCTCCTGTGAAGCCAGAGTATGGCATATCTTCCTGATAGGAGCCCCAGGTAATATCCTTATCCTCGAGCAAGTCTGCAATAGAGGAGATGTTTGACGGGAGTAAGTTGGCATCGTCATTATTAATACCAAAGTAATCACCACCGACAGCTGCGACGTAATTGGGCTCAGACGGATGGGTGACGGCAAAGTAGTTTGAGAGCGTGATCCCCTTTGTTGCGAGCCATTGCAGACTAGGGTCGCCGGCTGCCTTGTCGTAGTCTGTGTTTTCGAGCCAGATGGTTATGAAGCGATTGAAGGCTTTCCCTGTAACGTTGCTAGTTGGCGAACGAGTGTAGCCCAGGGGCACGTCTGCTGCAATGGCTGTTGTGGCAACGGCCAAGGCGAGCAGCGAGGAGAGGAATGTTTGTTGCATGGTGGTGATTGCAGCTACAACACCGGAATGAGAGAGATTGTGTGTGTGTGACTTGGAGTTATTGAAGCTCTGTATAATGCGCGTAAGGAAGGTTTCTGAGCAGACGACGACAGGGAAATTAGGAAGGGTGACGCCTTGTTAAATATGTCTTTCGGCTCGACTCCGGTAATTTATAAATATCAGATTAATCTTGTGGTGCACCGTGTTCCTGTAATGTAAGGCAAGTGCCGACTGTAGAGTATCGGTGGTATCCTCAGGCAATGCCTACAATACAATACAATACTGATCTTGTACGTGGTGTGGGGAAGAGGCGGAGGAGACCTCTAAACAGCATCAGGCCGCCGGAGTAGCTGGGGTGCGGGCAGGGGCTTGGGGGGGCGTGGTATCTCTTGGAGTGGCTAATTGGCCAAGTTCTGCAGGGCTCGGCAAAGCTTGTGTAGACTTCGTAAGCTCGCCTCACTCCGGGCCTGCAGAGTTTCATCTAATCTTGTTTCCACATGTTATCGATGTTACCGGTAGCCAATAACTTGCTAGGTATTTCATGCATCATAGATCTACTACAGGAGATATATAAAATGAGTGAGGAAAAAAGCCGGGAAAAAAAAGCTATAGGCGATATGTTTTCAATCTTTCAAGGATAAATCCTTCCAGATCTGGATATACGTATATTCTGATAAGAATGTAGCTGATAAACCTCTCGGTAGCTACTTATCCGGGGTTGCAAAGTTAGCTAAGCGTTCCGGGTGCAGTGGGGTTACCCATACAATTTGTCACTGCCCCCTCGGAACATTCAGAAGGTTTAATATGGGTGTCGCCTACTCCCAGAGTGGCTGAGTGCAAGTGATGATATACATGTAGTATGGAGTATAGAAATGTATGGAGTCTCATATAACCGAACGCTTATAATTATTGGTGGGCTGAACTTTCTTTTTTTATTATCACTTTAGTAATTAAATAATTACACCCTCTCCATTCTCTGCTGATTTTCTAGTTTATCAGCCGCCATGCGGCACTATGGCAATAAGCTCCCTTGATACCAGGCGTATAAGGCGCGATATAGCGGTTATGCGCTAAGCCCTAGATACCCAGACCACGGCTTACTAGAAAAGGGTTGTGGGGCTGTTCACCTAGCTGGTGAACACCTATCTCGGAAAGACGGAACCCGATAGTATATATAATATCTATATAGTAAAGCTCAGTTCTCATACTGCTAGTGGTAATTGCAAGCCGCCTTTCACAATTGTCTTTCATGCGGCCACACTCAAACAAGGAATGGTTTATCCGTTTGATAGCAGGACAGTTGACGGTCTCTTCCGTGACTGCGGAAAAGAACGTCGTATAGCTAGAGCAGATCTAGAGAGGGATTATCTAGACTGCCTTTTCTTAGAAATACTATTTATGTACTAATAAGAGCTTTTCTATGAGCGCTTTCAGTCGCCTCTTGCCCGTAGATAAGGGACATGAATCATACTGTCGAGCAATTTAGATAAAAAGTGTGGGGTTATAGAGTACCTTGAGCTGATTCGTGGGGTAGATACGAAAGACTAGATACTAGTACATGTAGTTGTGAAGAGAGGAGCTGCAGACGGACTGCATACAGTCTAACGAAAGAGTGTACCTAACCCCTTACAGAAAGCCAGCAATGCTAGCCGAGAAACATTCTTATATCGAGGTTCCTATGTATACAATATAGAACTGGGTATTCCTATATAACAATACATCTATTGATGGTACTATACACCGGAGGTTGTCTTTGCAAGGATTGCATTGGTGCCTCGGCTGCTAAATTTGTTATTTACCGTTGAGAGCCTCCCACCTATCCACTCTGTTCCTGCGCCCGTACGACACTCCACGATGTCGCAAGGCCCTCTGCTACAAGCCCGCGGAGAGGCTACTCCACGACGTAGCCTAGCACGGACAATACTCTACAGCCTCGGCCTCTTGAGTGTCATCCCTCTGTTCATATTCCTCTACTCCAGCTTCTTTCCTGTCCTGAACCCCCACTCAGTCCCCGCGTTCCGGGAAGTTCCGTCATGGCCAGTAGTACCCTCGCCCATAGACCCACCACCATCACCACCAGTGTCATTCCGAAGAGATCCAAACGAATACATATTAGACCCATCATGGGATGTTAATGCAGCGCCAACTACACGGTATTACAACTGGACTATCTCTGAAATTGAAGGGAATCCTGATGGTGAGTTCCATTTACAAACTTTCCCCAACACTCTAGTATTGACCTAGAAGCAGGCGTATCACGGACACTCATCCTAATAAACTCACAATTCCCTGGTCCTCTTGTACAAGTAAATGAGGGGGACACGCTCATAATCGACGTGCAAAACCTCTCCTCCAACTCCACCTCACTGCACTGGCACGGCCAATACCAGAATGGCACAAACTGGATGGACGGTACAACTGGGGTTACAAACTGCCCTATACCCCCCGGAACATCCTTCAGATACGAGTTCACTGTGAGAGATCAACACGGGACTTATTGGTACCATGCGCATTTTTCTACTACACGCGCGGATGGGTTGTTTGGGCCGTTTATTATACATTCACCGGGCGAGGTCAAGGTATTGGAGTACGAGAGTGATAGAGTGGTGATGGTGCACGACTACTACCATGATCTCTCATCTGCGCTTTTGCCAACATACCTAGCGCCCGATAACGAGAACGCCGAGCCTGTTCCGAACGGCGCCCTGATCAATGGGCAGAACATCATCGACTGCGCCAAAGTCAGCGCACAGTACAACTGCAACACTTCCAACGCAAGTCTAGCAACATTTGGTTTGGAACGTGACAAGAACCACCGTTTAAGATTTATCAACGTTGGCGCGTTTGCCGAGTTTGATATCGAGATTGATAATCATGAGTAAGCACTCGCCCTCTTCTACTGAGAGAACGCCTTCATTACTGATACCTCCCTGTTTTTTTTATATAGGTTCACACTAATCGAGGTCGACGGTATCACCGTAAACCCATACCCACTTCATCGTTTCCGCATCAACGTCGCCCAACGCTACTCCATCATCCTCACAGCCAACCACCCCGAAGACTCCTTCTGGCTCCGCGCACGGATGATAGCCCACTGTTTCGCCGATATCCCCGAATCACTCGAAGCCGAAGTCCGCGGGATCGTACACTACACTTCACCTTCTTCATCTACACCGCCATCGAGCCTACCAACCACAACACCATGGAACGAGGCAATGGAGCTGGAATGCAAAGACCTCATCACAACTGAGATCGAGCCTGCTGTAGTTGTCAAAGCGCCCAAGCCCGATATGTTGGTCCATTTACGTAGTAATTTTGAGATTGGCGGGTATGCGCTTTCGCGGGGGTTCTTTAATAGTACTTCTTGGCGACCCGAGCGCGGAACGCCAACGCTGTTCTCGGCTATCGATGGCCTGGGTACGGGTAATTCTTCATTTACTAATAGTAATGTGAATGGGGTGCTGGATAAAGCGTTCGATGTGAAGCGCCAGATGGTGGTCAATGTTGATGGTATAAAAACGGTGGATGTCTTAATCGATAACTTTGATGATGGGAATCACCCGTTTCACCTCCATGGTTACAAGTTCTTTGTCTTGGGTCAAGGAAGAGGGTATTTTAACATGAGTGAATACGATACTCTCAACACAACGAACCCATTGAGGAGGGATACAGTCACGATCGAGCAATATGGGTGGGTGTTGATACGATTTGTTGCTGATAATCCAGGGATGTGGGCATTTCACTGCCATATTGCGTGGCATGCAGAGGCTGGGATGCTGATGCAGTTTTTGACACGAGGTGATGTGGTTGGGCAGTGGAAGATACCAGAGGAAGTAGAAGGGCTGTGCAAAGACCCAGAGAGGCAGAGGGGAGGTGGGATTCCAGATGAAGCATTTTATGATGATTAAGCTGGTTAAACATCTTTTTACCTTATGGATATCAATAGGTTATGGTGGATGGCGTTTTCAGGGAATTTTTAATTATATTGTACATATACCTTAAGAGTTTTTGGTTTATTGTACAGGTGGATACTAATAGCAACCCCAACTATTTTGCCCCCCGATGTGATCTCCATGCAGGCAACATCAACGATCATATTCCTCTAGAAGAGGAGATAAGACCTGCATATCAGCATCTCGTATCAGACAACTCACCAGTCTGCTCCTTTCTTTACCTTCTTTTCAAAGGCACTCTTAAACTCCTATATAACAACAATAGCTAATTAGAACAGCAGAAATCTTTATGGTATAAAAAGTAGGCACATACCATTAGTGACTGCTCAGCTACGGCAGTACAAGCCATAACTTGAAGGTTCGTAAAAGCTCTCTTGACCCTCAGTTGAGCAGGTTCATGCGGATAATCCGCCACCAGTCTATCATGAATCGACATAAAACGACCAGCCCAGTAAGCTGTTGACTCTTTGTTATAGACCTTTTTCAGTTCCTCTCTATAGTCAGCAGACGGACCAGAATATAGAGATCTTTTGCTGGTACTGCTGAAGCTCTTACGCACAATTCTTGCACCCTGCGTCTCCCGGTCATCGGGGCTGCCATCGCCATCCAGGTCCTGCGGAGCAGAAACCTTAACAACGTCATTTCTACTTGGTCTTCCGTCCTTTCTCGCTAGGCCTGACCAATGCTGGCGTGGCATCTGCGGGGTTGATGGCTTCGAGAGCGATCCCCCGTGACCTTTGCTATTGTAGTATGATGAGGTAAGGTTCCAGGGGAGGGAGAAAGAGTTGGATAGCATCTTTGTACGTCCATTAGAAGGTTGGGTCTGCCGAAGTTCTGGGACTGGGGGAAGCGGAGGAAGTGCAAGTGTTGCGTATTTATGTGATAGAAACTGCTGCTCTGGGGCCATGAAGTATGGGACCTGGGTATGCTCAGGAAGAGGTTCGTATAGATGTCTACTAGGGCCCTGGAGGGAGAGGTTACGGTAAGTGGGGCGGGACAGCGGTGGTTGGCGATTGTAATGTTTTTGGTCAACTGGACTAGTGTTGAGGTTACGATGGGGTCTATAGCTGGAAGTAGACTGGCGGCGGGTATGAGCTTGGGAGGCTTGTATGAAGCGTTGTGGTTCAAGAGAGTTACGGCGGTGGGGAGGGGGAGGAGGAGGGCGAAACTCTCCTGAGCGGGGATTCCACATTGTAGGTGGATGGAGGCAGATTCTACTGATGAAGATGAAAGATTAAATCAAGGTCAAGTTGGATTAGATGAAGGTCTGAGATGAAGAATGGCTATGGGATGATTCCGAGATGGCAGCACAGGGCAATATAGGGCTTAAAATCTCATTGCAGGATACCGTCCGAATGCGGGATTGTCCTCTGAACGCGGCCAATTTTATGATCTGCCAAGGGTGAGGCTCAAAACCTTATTTGAGCCGCAACTCCTGTTTTCTTATCCTTACTCTATTAGCACTTACGGATAGTGATAGTCTACCTGAGGAGAGATAGTTTACAAAGGGGATAAATATCAGAACGGGCGTTGAATTCGCCGGAAAACACATTACCAACTAGAAAGCTCTATATGAGCTCACAGGGTGATACAATCGCTCTTGGGAAGCTTTACAGAGCGGTTAAAGGATACTATAAAAAGGGGAGAAAAATAAAACTACTGTTTGTCCCACTGAGTATAGTAAGATGTTTAAAGTGAAATTTAGGAGGAGCCTAGAGTACATACCGAAGATTGTGATGTGAGTTATCCTGAGGGCTAAATTGTGCTAGATTATTCTTGTATGTGTTAGACGAGTGCACCTTTCAGCCATGACATAATGACTGTATAGGTATAATGGGATAAGGGATATAAAAAATAAGAGACATGTAGCCAAGGCTTGGTCGAGTGATAGTGCATGTTTAAATTGCGTGACGTGACATCACTTTTGATTGTATATAAAAGCTGTTGGGGCGTGAATTATCATGGGAAATATAGTCACTCAAATCATGTAACCTCTCACGATCATTGGCATCTGTCAAATCTAACCTTAGAAAAAAGGCCTTTAGCAAAAAGCCCTATTCTGTAATCTGTAAAATACTGAGATTGTTTCTCTTTGTATTTATATTACGCTAGGTGATTTTACCATCAGATATATCTTTGTCCTAAATGAACCAAAGTCGTTAAAACTAATTGTGCAGTGAGTAAAGGAGAGGGGGGCGGCAGGGTTCCCACATGAAGGGGAATTAGTAATAGAAAAGCAAAGACCCCCAGTTCAACAGAGTGACTATGGTAGAAGCTGGGGCATTGTAATAAAGAAACTGAAATTTGCCTTTGTAAGGTCTGATTCTGAAATACCGCTGCTCTAGTATTTCCCACTCATAGAAGTCGGGCAATATGTGACTAATAGGTTCTATGATTCTCCCTAGGGCCATGTCTCCACCATCTCCCACCCATTAATCGCCTTACCCTTATCATTATCTTCATCTTCAGACCTCCAGTAGACCCACCTCCTCGCCTTTCCATCATCCTCCGCTAAATCTACCCTCTCAACAACCTCCGGGACAATAACACCAACCCTCATATTTCTCCTCGCAATAGCCGCTAGGCCCTCTTTATCCATGACATTATCATTCTGAATCTTACTCCCCTTCGCTAGAGCTACCCCCCCACCTGACTGACTCTCCGAAATTTCCGAAAGTGGAATCCCTACAGGCACTCCTGGAGGAGGACTAGCAAACGATCCCCGTAGCGCTGGGGTTAAATTTCCAAAATGGGTTTGAACTTCCTTCTTCCAAGTCCACTTTTCGGCGCCTTCTTCTCCCGTGGGGATCAAGTGCTTTTTTAGAACTTTGGTAATCTCATCCGTGTCGTCAACGTCCTCTTCTGCGAGCAGGTAACATTTACCCCGAACTCTCCATTGGTTTTGCAGACCCTCCCCTGTGATCCAGAACATGGCCTCCACGTATCCCCCACCGACGGTTTGAATCTCTGCATTACCACCAGGTAAATGGGGTGTTATGATCTCCCCGGTCTTTGTCATGCGGGAGTCCGTCGTAAAAGTTATAGCGTCAGATTCGAATACGTTACGAGGGTTGTGGTTTTCGATGGGGTTATGATGGTTTGGTGGAATTGAGGCGAGGAAGCCACGGAAGACCATTGTTCTGCATCGCGGAGTGGCCGTAGGAGGGAGGGTGGGGGTTGCAGAGGGTGGGAACCCGGGGTTTGTCGTGGTTTTCGTAGTTGTGGAAACTGTTGCAAGGGTGAAGATGGGGGGAGTGATAGTGGAGATATGGTGCTGGAAGAGGGGCTTCCATGGTGCAGATTGGAGACGCTTCATTATCTTGAGTTTATGTGACTAAGTTCTATTGAGGGCTTGATAGTTTTGGAGATAGATCGACTGGTGAGGGGTTCTTTTGATGAGATTCGCTGGTGTTGGTGTATGACATCATCACTACCAGGTGTTTGGACGGGGCTCGGGATTCGGGATTCGGGATCTATTGGAGACTCGGCGGGGAACTCTCGGATAAGGTGCTCTTGCTCCCCGACCGGTACGCCTCGGTTACCGCAAAATCCCTGAGTCTTACATTCACATGCGTCTGCTTGGCGACCTTCCGAGGACTCATCAGTGTCATCACTCATCAACGCCTGTACCAATGGCCTAAATATCTTCCAACAGGCCATCTCCAATAACCTCCAGTCTCATGTCTTATTTCAGTACTGAGCCTCTTTACATCCCCCGATTTGACGTCTCCTTTGTATTCGATCATCCTGGTAACCGTGCCCCATTAAGGCGGCGACCCATGAATTGGTCCTCGGGGATGAGCTGAGGAACAAAGCCCCCTGAGGCTCAGCTTGGGTAGATAGGCGTGGCAACTGCAGGAACGATTCGTGCATATGTAGGTATCTCATCATCCTTCAATCATCGAGAACCCCACGGGAAGGTACGGGAGAGAGCAAGCCGGGAACGGCTGGTTGGGAACGGCTGGCCCGGACCAGGTTACTCGTTTCAAGGGATGGGCTGCAGAAACGTGAAACAATCAACTCCACACCTTGACAGCCGATGGGGGCGATTGAGCTAAACAGGGGTAAAGAGATTCTAGCCGTGCATGCATGCATCTGCAGACCTTTTTTACCTGAAATTTTATTACCGAGTACTCTATTCAGCTCTACAAGGTATTCCTCCTATATCACTAATTATTGTGCTACCAATTATTATAGATGTATTCACAAGTATCGAAAAGTACCCATGTTTCTCGAGGAACCAAGTAATATTTTTTATATCTCACATGACCCGAAAAATTAAAACTATCACTCTGCGTGCGTACTTGCATGCAAAAAAAAAAAACCAGAAATGACCCTATAGACATTTCCAACATTGTCCATAAACAAAACCAAAATTAACCAGATCCCGTCCCCATTATCATTTCCCCCATAATCTCCTCTCCCCTTTCACCATATCCTGATACGCTAAAAAAAAGAAATATAATAATATAAAACAAAAAATATAAAGATAAAAAAAAAACTACTCATGTCCTACAACTGGAGCATGACAACAGCGAAAGCTCCCACAATGGCGACAAAGGTAGCCGGAACGATTCCAGAAGCAGCGCCCTCGAATAATGGAACGCCAGTAGAAACCGGGAGGCTAGAGTTGGCAGCGCCACTGGTAGCATTGGCGGCAGATCCAGCAGGGTAAGTAACCAAAGTTGTCGGGACACCCGCAATAGTAGAGGCTCCAGGAACATTAGTCACCGCAGGAGTTGTCACTGCAGGAGTTGTCACTGCAGGAGTTGTTACTGCAGGGGTGGTAGCTACTACAGGAGCAGTTGTGGATTCAGTAGCCGTGGTCAACGCAGGAACCTCAGAGGGGATGGCTGTAGCTGTAGCTGGTGCAGAAGTGGTAGCAATAGCATCGATCTCAGATGAAGGATAAACGAGGGTTGCATCTGTGGCAGTGACAACCAAGGTAACCTGTGGGATAGTGAGGGTCTGGGTAGTTGTAGAAGTAGTAAGAGAGACAACGGTTCCGGATGCAGAGCCACTGGTGATGGTGGTTGGCTCACAGGGGACAACAGTGGTAATTGTCTGGGTGATAGTGACTGCTGGAACATTGGAAGACGGAGTCGGAAGGGTGATAGTCGAAGGAATTGCAGTAACAATAGCCGGGTTCTCATTAATGTACGGAGAGCAAAGACCCAAGAAGTACTCGACAGAGTTGGCAACTTCATCATCATCCGCAGACCAAGACGAAAGACAGTCAACGACCTTGTTAACAAATTCCTCTTCAGGGCAGTAGCAGGTTGGGTCAGCGGTATCAGTGCAGCTGGTGATGAAGATCCAGGTCTTAAGACACTTGGGGAGGGTATCAGGGCACTCGGTGGCTGGCATGGTGACTTCGGGAACGCCGGCAGTGGTTGAAGACGGTGGGATTGACTCGATGGCATCAATCTTGGAGCTTCCAGAAGAGGCAACAGTGGTACTTCCGACGAGATCCTTTGAGCTACCAGTGGAGGTGACACCTGGAACACCGGTAACAGGAGTAGAAGTTGCGCTAGTAGTTGTTGCGGGAACACTATCAGTACCAGTCGCTGGGGCAGTTCCAACAGGGGTAGTGGTAGCGGTGCAGCCAGCGGGCATAGTGCAAGAGTCCCCAGTGCAGTCAACTGGGATAGTGCAAGTCTCTGAAGCCGGGATAGAAACGGTAGTGGTTGAAGGGCAGCCAGCGGGCATAGTGCAAGCATCTCCAGTGCAGTCAGCCGGGACAGTGCAGGTCTCCGAAGCCGGGACAGAAGTAGTAGTGGTTGAAGGGCAACCGGCGGGCATGGTACAGGTCTCTCCGGTGCAGTCGCTGGGGATTGTGCAAGTTTCTGAAGGAGAGGTGGTAATAACACCAGCTGAAGAAGTAGTACCAGTTGGCTTAACACCACCAGTGGTAGAGGCACCGACAGGAGTGGTCTCTCCGGCAGGAACAGTAGCAGTCTCAGGGCAACCGGCAGGCATAGTACAATCCGCTCCACTGCAGTCACTGGGGACTGTGCAAGTCTCTGAAGCAGAAGTGGTAGTAACGCCAGCAGAAGTGGTAGTAACGCCAGCAGAAGAGGTAGTATCAGTTGGCTTAACATGACCAGTGGTAGAGGCACCGACAGGAGTAGTCTCTCCGGCTGGGACAGTAGCAGTCTCAGGGCAGCCAGCGGGCATGGTACAATCTGCTCCACTGCAGTCACTAGGGATTGTGCAAGTCTCTGAGGGAGAAGTTGTAGTAACACCAGCAGAAGAAGTAGTACCAGTTGGCTTAACACCACCAGTGGTGGAGGCACCGACAGGAGTGGTCTCTCCGGCTGGGACAGTAGCAGTCTCAGGGCAACCGGCAGGCATAGTGCAATCCGCTCCACTGCAGTCACTAGGGACCGTGCAAGTCTCTGAAGCAGAAGTAGTAGTAACACCAGCGGAAGAGGTAGTATCAGTTGGCTTAACATGACCAGTGGTGGAGGTACCGACAGGAGTAGTCTCTACGGCTGGGAAAGTAGCAGTCTCAGGGCAGCCAACAGGCATAGTGCAAGTTTCACCGGTGCAATCACTGGGGATTGTGCAGGTCTCAGATGGAGAGGTAGAGACTGGGGTTTCAGCAGTAGAGGTAATTGAAGTCACTACAACACCACCAGTGGGGGGAGTTGTGCAGCCAGCAGGCATGGTACAGGTCTCGCCAGTGCAATCGCTGGGAATAGTGCAAGTCTCAGAAGCAGATGTAGTAGCTTGAATGGAAGATGTAATCTCAGTTGGCTTAACCTCACCAGTCGTCGAAGTACAACCAGCAGGCATTGTGCAGGCATCACCACTGCAATCGCTGGGAACAGTGCAAGTTTCTGAAGGACCGGTAGTGGTGGCAGTGATAGCAGAGGAAGTGGTTGAAGTGACAACAATGCCGCCAGTAGGGGGAGTTGTGCAGCCAGCAGGCATGGTGCAGGTTTCGCCAGTGCAGTCGCTAGGAATAGTGCAAGTCTCTGATGGAGCAGTGGTGGTGGTAGAATCAATTGAAGAAGTAGTATCAGTCGGCTTGACACCACCAGTAGTCGCGGTACAACCTGCGGGCATAGTGCAAGTTTCTCCAGCGCAGTCGCTAGGGATAGTGCAAGTCTCAGATGGAGAAGTAGTGGTAGAACCGATGGAAGAAGTAGTATCAGTCGGCTTAACCTGGCCGGTAGTTGAAGTGCAATCAGCAGGCATAGTGCAGGTCTCGCCGGAGCAGTCGCTGGGAACAGTGCAAGTCTCTGATGGGCTAGTAGTAGTGGAAGCCACTGCTGTAGAAGTGAGCGAGGTCACAACGATGCCGCCAGTCGGGGGAGTTGTGCAACCGGCGGGCATAGTGCAAGAGTCTCCTTCGCAATCGCTAGGAACGGTGCAAGTCTCAGAGGCCGAGACAGAGGTGGTGGTAGTCGAAGGGCAGCCTGGGGGCATAGTGCAAGTTTCACCAGTGCAGTCACTTGGGATAGTGCAGGTCTCAGTAGCTGGGATAGAAGCGGTAGTAGTAGTACAACCAGCGGGCATAGTGCAGGACTTGCCAGTACAATTGCTGGGGATAGTACATGTCTCGCTGGGAGCAGTGGTAGTGGACTTGACTGATGTGGACTTGACTGATGTGGACTTGACTGATGTAGACTTGACTGAGGTAGTCTTGACTGAGGTGGTCTTGACTGAAGTCTTGACTGAAGCAGTGGTATCAGTAGGCTTCACCTTACCAGAAGTGGTAGTCACGGCGTGAGTAGAGCTGACAGCGGTAGGAATTGTTGTAGTAGGGACCGGGACGCTGGTGGTGGTGGTGCCGCACTCGAACTTGACCTTGTGAACTCCGAGCTTGCATGACTTCTTGTTACTGTTGGTAGGAAGCTTGACCTTGACGGTCTTTGCTCCACCACACTGGTCATTGGTGACAGTAGTACCGTCAGTTCCACACCTCTTTGTCTGCTTGCAAGTAGAGCCATCCTCCATCCCATAGTGGAATTCGACATCGACCTCTTCGTCAACTGAGATATCAAGTTCCCCAATAGAGAAAGACTTGTCACAGCTGATTTCATTGCTGAAGCTACTGCTGCTCAAGTCCGACTCAATGCATTTGTTCTGAAGAATCATTAGCCTTGATATCAACGGAACCATGATTAAGCAGAGAACTACTAACATTGAATGACCGTCCCTCAAGATTTCGCTTCCCAAGTTTACTAGCGCAGCTCCAACCCTTGAAGTTGTAATCATTGTAGCTATCAAAGGAGCCTTCGTCCAGGTCACTCCAGTCGAAGCCACTGCTCTCAGCTGTTGTACAATCGTTCTTGGTGTTTGAGGGGCAAGAGTATGCGTCTTGATCACGCCAACCCTAAATTGAGAATATGTTTTAGCGTGCCATTCAAAATCACTAGCCAAGAAATCATCTCCATACCTTTCCTGCCGAGACACCCTGTAGCATAAGGGCAGAAAGCCCCAAGAGAGAGAATGCGCTTCCTGTACGCATCTTGATAGTCTATATATTGTTGCTGAATATTTTATGTGAAGGGATTCCGAAAGAGTGGGAGTATATATATATATGAAGTAATTGATAGTGAGTGATAGTGATACTGCTAGCAGTATTAAAGAGAGACAAATAAGTAAATATAAAAAATAAATAAATAAAAAAGAGTAAAAGGAAAAAAAAAACGAATGGCACTGCCTGAAGCAAATGCGTGTGTGGTGATGTTGAAAACAACTGAAGAGCATAGATGGGGGGAGGGGAGGGCCATCTTTTGTAGTGAATCCGCAGAATAGTGAATAGGTACCAATAGGTACCCATGGGTAGCAAAAAGCAAACTATTCCTAGGGTCACCCGAATGTCCCGAGCCAACGGAGTGTATTCTTGCCATCCCCTCTCTCTTGGCCTCGCCCCTCCAGTGCGGTCGTGCATGCATCGGGACAGTGCACATCGTTTCAGGAGGCGTTACTTGCACCCACAGCAGGCATTGGTCAACGACTTCTGGTACCTTGCAGTAGCGCAGATATCATCGGCCCAGGATCCTCCATAAGCGATGGGGAGTGGCCATCCATCGCCTAACGGGCTCCCCCGGCTAAACCTTCAACGCCTGGGCGCCACCCGATTTTGGTCTTAGCGCCTTGCTCCCTTTCGGCCTACTCCAGGGGCTTAGCGTTACAGGTTGCGCCCGATTGAGCAATCGTGCGACATCTGCGCTAGAGTCCCCCGCCTAATCGGGTCACCCTGTATAAAAGAATCAGCTCTAGAAGAGTGGAGGCCATCGCGATAGGTAAGGCATGGGAATGGCAAACATCACCAAACACGCCACGAGTGTACGGAAAACGGATATTGAGGGCAGCTGGCGGATATTTGGTCACTTATCCTATTTCCCTAGCCATGTGCTAGCTTGCTTGCCTCACTAAAAGTTATGCCCTGATCGTGTATTCCTACGAACTTCTCTACTGGTCTTGTCTGTGTGATTACAGTTATCTGCTGGGCTTTCTGTCCACCTTCCTGAATCAAATGCTTATTCCTACGCACGGATTTTCATATAATCACCACGGCCTTGGGCTTGTAACGCGAGCTTGATCGAGAAACTCACTCTATAGGTATCCAAGTGGTTCGCTTTAAAGTGGCTTGTTTATACATTGACAGGTATGTTCGCTACGAGAATATTCTAATTTAGGGTCCAGGGTATTTAATTTAACAGGTCGTTTCAACCTTTTGACAAAGAGTTTGCTCTGATGTTCGGGCCTTGGCAGAGTTTCAGGGTCCCCAAAGCACACTGGCCCCGTACATAGGTTCATCCTAGGCTGAATATCTTCACAACTCACAACCAGCCGCGCGGTCAATATAAGTTAAGCTTACATTATATCTTTAAGAATGTTCACAAATCATAAATATTCCTAAATTTTGACTGAAAACGGTACACAAGGCGCCGGAAGCAGTCACCAGACATCCCAAAGTTGATACCATGTTGCCACGGATTAGGGCGGATGTGCTAACTAGAAATGAACACCACAAACATAGAACGCAGATCGAACAAAAAGCTTTATTATAATTAGTGATTTGTGGGTTGTCTTCATCGCGACTATATCCACGTCCTGACGCCAGGAACCAGCTAAGATGGGAATGTTGTAGCGACAATATGTAGATCCTACCACCTGTTTATCTGTTCAATTGTTTCTATGAGACCAAACATACAGCACCAAAAAAGCAATTAGGAATTGATTATTCTTTTCAACTACCAATAATTACTAAAATGCTAAGAGGGACCTGCACCTTAACTCGTAAGAAGGCAAATCCAATGTATGTTGCTACTCGCCCCACTTACGGGGGGAGGAGGTTCCCGAGAAATGGTACAGCATGCATGTAGAAGAGGGGCGATGCACTATCCTAGTTCAAGTGGACCCTCTCTCCGTTTCGGATCTCAACATCCCACCGAGGCTCGGAGAAAGTTGAACCCCACCACGTACTAGAACTTGATTGAATGCCGACCCCGACTGGGCAGCAAGCGAAGCGGTCCAAGTCACAGTAATTTATTAAAGTAAAGTACTTCTTGTCGCATGAACTTATGAAAAAAAAAAGAGAAAAAAAGACATATTAAGGAGAGATAGCTAGAATAATGAATTCTTTTTCTGGGAAAAAAAATAAACAAACACAGTAAGCACGAATGATCGAGGCCGCTTACTGATCTTGGTTTGTTCTTGATTATTATTGGAAATTCTTATATCCCTCGTAATTCGGGTTAAAATGTTTCACTTGATCCGAATATCCATCATACAATAGTATATCTTCGGGAAGCTTTGCGCGACAGATCTATCAACGAGGGAGGGAAAAAAATGGCACAGAAAAGGGGGGATGTGGAGGTAGTGAATCGCAGTAGCCCCCCTCGTGCAGGGAGCTGGAGCTGGTAACAGTATATTAATATATTACTTTGTTAAGTAGGTTTATTTGCGCTCCTAATATATTACAGGGGGGGGGGCAGTGGTCTGTTTCTAGGCCTTGTGAATAGCCCGGGACTTCGGGCTTCACTCGATGACGGAAAGGCCCCCGCGAGAACTAAATGTAAAGACTTGAGCTATCTCAGTACAAGACTATCACTCCTGTTTCACTACGTTGGAACCATATAAGCATCTCGGGGGGGAGGGGCGGTGGATCATACACTTATGTCATGGTAAGCTACTACGGGTCTCGGATCATAGGGGAGGAGAAATCACCAGCCTATAACGTAGCTAGCTAGCCATTGAGGATGCTTGTAAGTATAGATCGAGGGTAGGGTTAGGATGTCCGAGATGCTTTTATAAGCCTAGTAGCTTACCGATATCCTAACCCCGTACGCTTGTATATATAGCGGTAGTTTAGAAGATAGATGTCGCGCGGCAGAAGCTCCGGGTTTGGATACGATACGTAGTGGGGTGAGAATATCTCGAATTATATTATGATGTCCCGTGTTACGCAGGAAAGGAGAGCTTTTGTTTATCTGACCTAAGTAGAAGTACTACTTGTAGAGTGTGTACGATGATACTACATACGATCTTGGGAAATAACTCAATCGTAAGCTGACTTTCAATTAGGTGCACACTCCGAATCCGAGTACCCTAGCGCTGACGGCGAACTTATAACTTTTGGATTAAGACATTACGTACTTGACTAGTGTAGAGGAATGTTTCATTGTCATATATTTTACGTATCCAGTCTTTCGGCAATTCTAGTTTCCTTTGACAGTCCTTATCTATACCTACGCACGGCCTACAATTATTGAAGCACCAGCACTTGCAAGATCAATTAGACCACCAAGACTTGAATATCAAACATATAGGCCCTATACAGTATTATATGTGTGGCAGCACTCCCAGGTTCTCACAACATCTCTTCCAATTCGCTTTTTCGCCTCTTGCCTATCAATATATTCCTAGGACCGACTATTTTCTTATTCAACTCAAGTCAAACCAAAAACTTCCAAATCTCTCTACAAATCTCAGCTAACAGACATTCTCTATCACTTATGAGAAGAATACATCGTTCACTCTAGAAAGTTTTCCAATAAATCCCGTCGACCTAAAATACCTAGGCTCTACAAGTCCAAAGTGTCACTGGCTTATAATACTCCGCAAAGGAATTCCAGCTTTATGACTCTAAAATACGTACGCTCTCCGTCCAATACATCACCGAGAAAAGCTCTGCTAGTCCAAGCCCGGTCAGAGTTTGGTATATGGACATGAACGTAAGTTGTATTTACTTACCTCGAATCTGTAAACCCCAGCTACTAATTAAGGTCTCCTAACTGGTTTGAAAACGTTTTTGGTGTATGCGCCCTGAATATTACCCGGTGCGGTGTATTCACAGACAATAACCCTATGAATAACCCAAGACCTGTGAGCTAACCCCGTATTGATCTTTACACTTTGCACTAAGAAGAAGGAGGGATTTTATTTATAGTAACCAGGAGACACATACCATGACTCAAAACCATCCTTAATGACATTTACACACTTCATCCGAGCACACCCAATCTTATCAGTCGCAGCCCAGACCATTTGCGTAAAATGGCCTGTACCTGGGGGAGGAGACGCCTTATCGTAGTCTCCAAAGCTCTTATATAGATTTCTCTCATCTCCCCAGGCATCTAGAGCCAATTGCGCAGTCTTATAACCGGCAGCTAAATTCTCCCCATACGGACCACCCTAGATCACCGAAGGTGTTAAACCCACTCCAGTCTCATTGAAAAAGAAAAAAAAGGGGGGAGGGAGGAAATATTAATTGAAAACCAAAGACTACTCACTGAATGACCCCACAAACACTTCTTAACATGTTTCTCGGCAAATTCTGCTAGATTCGTGTCCCAAGAAACATCTTTGACACCATGTTCTCTTCGCCACTTGTTATGGGTACTGATCATCACCCTCTGGAAGGTTGTTTTATCTGTGTACGATGGATCATCTCCAGCACTGACTATCGCAGCATCAGGCGCTGCAGTGGCTGCTGAGAAAGGAATGCTTGAGAGAGAAAAGGAGATAAGACAAAATAAGGTCCTGAGCGAGAACAGCATAATCAAAAAATAAAATAAAAATCTCCTCAAAAGATGGAGGTTAGTTTGGATCAAACGAACGTTATAAATGAGGGGGAAAAGAAATTAAGGTCACGCGAAAACGTTGGGTGTTTTGCGGGAACTTGCATAAATGAAGTTTTATCTGCGACGCAAGGGACGGCTTAAAAAAACTTAGCATTGGCTTCTATCGACCCGGAGTTGGAGCTCGTGTAGTATGCATGTGGCATATAAAAGTTACGTATATGTCTTATCATAATATCCCTTGCTTTTAATTAATAGTACACTACATGATCATCGACTAGTGCTCGTTTGGGGAATTTTTATTTGTGTTTCTTGTTCGTGCTTGCTTTTTTATACGTTTAACTGAAAATTAAAGCTGGAAGTGTACTTAATGAGAGAACAACAATATTATCGTCCCGAATCACGAAATCTCACTCGTTTTCTTCCATGTGGCCTGGTCACATGGTTCTTTTTTTCTTGTCTTATTTGTAAGTACACAACTAGCCACATGATTTTTTTGAAGAGACTTTATAAGTTAATTACACCAAGTATATATCTAGCTATAGAAATATAAACCTTAAGGAAATAAACATTACTATGGTATTCGACCAGCTCCAACACGCAGACCTGATCATACCTAAAGTAGGAGATAGGTAGTCTTGAAATTTACAAAAAGATAGATATAAAAGAAAGGAAAACGTAACAAAAGAAAATTTAGAAGTGTTATTGGAGGATCTTATTTAGCGCCGCTAAGTTAACTATTCTTTTTAGATCCATGCAAAATCGGAAACATAAATAGTCGGTAAAAAAAAAAAAAATTACGCTTAATTCTGACGTATTTTCCATTCGGAATACCTTTTTTTTAGCAAGTTCCATTGGTTAAAAAATCCAGTTTTTCTAGCCCTGGAGTTGAATAAGCTCATCTGAAATAACCACAACATGTACTAAACCCAACGCCTTATACCCCCCCAGATTTTTCCGATGATCCTTCGCCTAAAACTCAAAACATACGACCTAGGGAATCTTTTCCAGGTACCGGACCTACGCCTGGGTCTGAGTCCTTCCGATTAGGATCAGGTCTGGTTATATTATCTGGTGATGGCCTATCTTCCTTATTGTTATGACTCCCTCTTCTGTTTGGCGAAGGTAGCGGCCTTTCTTCCCTACTATAATCTCTATCGAGTGGGCCGCCTATAATGATCTCCGGCGACTTTTCTAGTCTGGAAGTATCCTCAAAAGGATTTTTCCCATAAATCTCGCGTAGTTTATCTTCGGCTTCGTCGTTACCAGTGGTGGGATTATTAATGAATTTTTCAAACGATGTTGATGATCGATCAGTGGGTAGCTCTTGAGGTTGCTTTCCGCCTAGATCTTGAGGTCCCAGTGCTGACGGATACCCAGCAAGATTTGGAGGCTGATAAAGGTACGACTGAAAGGTAGCTTGGTGTGGTTGGTTCTGCGCGAGGGCGTATGGCTGGACCGGATATTGATATCCGTGCACCATTTGGCCTGGGGAATGGGTTGGGGATTGTGTAGTTGGTAGTTGGTACGCTTGAATATGTTCTGTGCCGAGGTGGAGATCTCGTTTTCCCTTATCGAATTTAGTTTGCCGGGCCTTCTTCCTGGAATAAATTAAATAGAAGCCAAGCATTGCGGCTATTGCGGGAACTCCTAGACCTACAGAGGGCCCAACGATCAAAGCTATTGATGGGCCACTTGAATCTGTACCATCGTTGCTCTTGGGTGTTCGAGTCGGTTGACGTGTTTGAACCAATAGTTTCCGCGAAAATAGTGTTTTGATATCGGTAGAATTAAAACCACCATCTGGTGCTAGACGTTGTGCACCTCCACTAGGACTAATGTTCTCTCAAAGTTAGTATTACTGGGAAATCTCTAGAAGGTTCATCAAAGTTATCTCACCCTCCTCCGATAACATTAATTAGATCTTGCGGTACAGAATAAGTTGTCAAGTTTTTCCTATACCCGTACCACTCAGCACCATCTGGATTCGCCCGACCAAGGTCCATCATATGAGCTCCCCATGCCGTTGGTGTATCACACCCGGTTGGTTCAAATGGGAAAGTCCCTCCTAATACCATCATTTGGCCATTATTGATAACGTTACAAGTAAAACCGTTGTGGATCCTTGGAGGATCATGAACCCAGAAGCGCACCCAATTGAATGAAGGCATTGTAAGTATGTAGATATCATCCAGTCCTGGTGAATCCTTGGAAGTAGATGCACCACCATATATATAGCTACTACTTATTAGAACTACTAGGAGTTAACCTGATACGATAGAGAAACTTACACATTATACGAAGAGCCGTCAGCAGCCCAAGTTAAACCACCGCAAAAGAGTCTCCGTGATTCAGGGATATCTCCACTGGCTTGTACACGATTCCACGTTTTCGCACTCACATCATACACATCTATATCGCTCATTGACGCCTGGTTTTCCCAATAGCACTATTAGTCTCATTCCCCAATGATGTAAATAGACTCGAGGGACGTCCATACCCCAACAACCTCCCCTTCCTCCACATATAAGCCCCCGAATGAAACCAGGAGCCCCGCATCCCCAGTGGGGACATAATAAAGCACACCCTCAACTCTAGGAGGGCCCGAAGGCCCGGTTTCATTTCTGAGAACGTTGTTTATCATATCATATGATATCAAATTCGACGTGGCAAATCTATTACCGCTCCATCCAACAACGTTATTTGTCCCAAGCCAGCCTCCCAGGTAGTATCCCATTCCCATATGCTCCACGCTGGTACCTGCACCAAACGAGGGGCGTTGAATCCGTTGTCCACGATCATCAGGATCAACTTGGACCCATGTATCGTTCCATGTATCGTAGCACCATAAACTAGGCTGGAACGGTGGCCCTGAGGAATACTCTCCCCCAAACAAGTATAGTTTTCCGTTTGCCTCGTCTGCCCATAGTTGACCGCCGGCGACATTTGGAACGCTAACCGGTTTTGTAGTCAGGTTGCTGACAAGTGGTGGGATTTTTAATTGGTCGTCATTGAGGTCATGGAATAAGAGTCTTTCGTCTAAAGGGCTATTAAAAAATGCATAAAGAAGTTAGTAGAAAGAGAGGATCCATACTTGAGTAGTTGCTAGGATTTTCCGGTAATCCTATAAACCCACCATCGATATAAAGTCTATCTTTTATCACGGCCGCTAAACATGATATAGTCAATATCATCAACTCCTTTGAAAAAAAGCCAGGCTAATCGAGTAATGACTCACATTGATGATAAAATCTTCTACAAAAGTCCTTCTGCTGATCATAGTCGACCGAAGCGACACGAGATACTAACAGAGAAAATGTTCCAGTCACGCCAAATACAATACTGAACTTCATCGTTGACGACGCTGTGTCGGCTGACGAATGAGAGTGCTAATCGATGTCAAATTGAAAGATTAAAAACAAACTTTTTAGAAAGTACCAGTGCGGGCTCAAGGAATATAGGGAAAGTTCAACAAAGATAACCCCCCAGTTTCAGGCTTACGCCCCTAAACTCGCACCATTTTCATTCTACACCTACCTATATAAGTGTAAGACAAAGTTTAGAACAAAGGCGGTATAATCAGGCGAAAGAAGAGAGGCGATAGAGCCGACAAAAAAAAAGAGCCATGAGCCATGTCCAGCCAGTTTCGAAAATCAGACATTCATTACCTTCTACCTTTTGCCCAACTCTACTTCCGGCATATATACATGGTAGGACTGAAGGTGAGATCTTGTCTTGTCCTGCCATACTTGGAGCTCTAATCGGTCAGGTGTGGGTGAGGTTACCTTTCGGGAGGCAGGTAGCTTGTAAGAATAACATACTAGATGCTCGAAGTAGGCATTTCTTGGTAGACCTCTAAGTAGGATTTTGGTTGAGTTTCTTCATTTGTTACTCGGTGCGACAGTAGCTAGCCGCCGGCGCTGAACTCGGCATCCCGTAGTGTTATGTAGGCACAACCACCTGCTCGGTTTGTCAAGTAAAGCAGCAGGACCTGACTGCTTAAAACCTAGAATGAAACATTTTCTTTCTTATCCCTTGGACACACACGTGCTTAATACGCCTCATACTATATTAGAATATCTCGAGTTTAAGTATATGTATTTCTGTCGCCACACTAGCTAGATAACTAGTAAGCGAAACACTTTTCCCGGGATAGAAATGTACATAAGGCTATGTTCCTCAAGTATTGTTCCAGATGCAGCCCCATGAGCCATTTCCCTTAGGCTCCCTATCTGGAGGGCTTTCTCGCTAGTGCATTGAGACTACCGGGTGGACAACCTTTAGCAGAACGCGCCTGATATATAAGCCCTGATCCTCGACGGAGCCTAGAATTTTAGGAGTACTTAGGTAAGCTATTTAGAAATTCTAGGTAGCATAAGACTAGACGATTTGCCGGGCCCGTTTATGCGTTACGGTGCCGTAGAGCCTTATAGCTTAGGTTCGGCTTTTCAACACAGTTTTCTTGCAAAACTACTACCGCAAGATCTTGATCGATGAATGAACATAACCCCAGGAATTCTTCAATTATAATATAAACCTAGGCCACTAACTATCCCCCAGGCTTAACTCAATGGAGATGGGTATGCATATAAGGGTACGCGCTAGCCTCTACCGCCAAGGCAAGTCTCCTTCCATGCCATATCTATGTTATTAAGGGTATAAACAATGGAATTTCAGGGAGCTACTCTACTATTATATATGTACTTTCAGTAAACGCTTATCTGCCTTATGTGTCAGGCAATACCTAGTTTCGTATTCCCATCTCTCATCGCTGCCTCTCTTGTTTCCATTCCATCAGCTCTCACGCGACCTTTGCTATCAGGAGAGACATGCATCCAGACTTCATTCTTCCTGTGGTATTCTCCCCAAAACTTCAAAAATCGTTTGTTAACTACCCTTCGCTTGTCTCCCCCTGAATTCTCTCCTGGTCCTCCAGCACCATCCCCTTGTTCATCGCTCCAATTGTTGAAACATTCCTCAGGTTTGATGTCTAGAAAAGCCTCGAAGTTCCGCCAATTCCGGCGAATCATTTCCTTATCGGTGACACGAGCAAGAAACTCTAATGATGCGTTGATATTGATATCAAGTGCACGTTTAGGATCGACTGTCATTTTAAGACCGTATTTTGAAAGAAGCGGGAATAAGAGTGTAAAATCTGACTGATTTATATGAATACTGCCTCCTTTTAACAAGAATAGATTTAGTTTTTCAACACACCAAAATATAAACAGCTAAGGAGATTATAACGTACGGACTGTCATTAACCAGCATCGCTCGTCCCCTTCAAGAGCCTCTTCAAATACGCCTAGGATCGCATCGTAGTTTGTCTCCCATTGCATGAAGGACTCACTATTAATACATAATAATGGTGTATGAATCTTATAATCTGCATCTTGACCTTGTATTGCAGCACCCCATGGGTCATAGATGATACCTTGGCCGATAAACGGGAACATATCGGTTTGGTGTCGAAGGACCTCGATAGTAGTAGCTGCACCAAATGAATGACCAGTCATTGTAACGCTAATACCCAGAATATATGTTAGAATAAACGAGAAACCACTAATTACTCAGTTCTAAGAGGGGGGTATAGGGACAGATAAGATAACCAAGGCCACAACCAAAAACAGGCCCGGGTTACTCTCCAGCATGTAATTGTGTACAATTATTTGGCATACATACCTATCCAATTGAATCTTTCCTTGCCAAGAACCCCAATCAACACCATCCAGCCCCCTCGAAGAAGCACCCTTACTGCCAATCTTCCTTAGATTCCTCGCTGAAACCTCTTCACCGCCCCCACGCGCCAGTTCTTCCATGATTCGATAAGCCTCCAATATTTCGGCTTTTCTCATTTCAAGCTGAGCTGTTCTCAGTTCCGCGTCTACAGTTTCCCCGGGTTTGGTATCATCTCTCGGATACCTTGGCCATAGGTACTCCACCTTATCATGCGTCTGCGCCTGTCCTTCAGCAATCTCTCCCTCAGCCCTGCCCACCTCTGCATCACTATCTGCCGGCGAAACCTCTAGGCTATGGTTAACAAACGACCTCGGTGCGCTACCATCCCTATGTTCAACCGCACAGACAATAAATCCATAGCTCGCAAATTCCCCACAAATACTTGAATAAGCAGTCCTTGTCCCTCCTAACCCGTGCGAAAACATCATAAGTGGGAACACCGGCATCCCTTTCTCATAATCTCCTTCTTCTGGCTTTGGTTCCACTTTATCGGAAACATCCGGAAAGTGTGATGCTAATGCGGCGTTTCGGTACGCTGGAAGCTTTGTTAACGCGGCAGTAACGAGGAGGAAACTAGTCGTGGCCCATTTTGGCCAGTCTGCGTATGCTGAGTAGCCATGTGATACTGATCTTCTGGGACGTGAGAGCCATGTCTAAGTTTTTTTTTTAAAAAAAAAAAAAATGATCAGACAATTAGTATTAAATATATACTATTCAAGAGTGATATGAAAAAACGGGCACTTGTTTATACGTACTGGTCGGGACCAGGTCTGTCTTCCGGATGGATCTGATCCCTCTCCTGTTCCTAAGGCAGCGGGATAGTATATTGAAAATAGGACTGTCTCAAGTTTAATAGCGTGGCTTCCATTACGCTTTATTCGACTAAAGACCCGAGGTTCTGACACAGGGATCTCCATCTCCATCATTGCTACCTACTAACTCCAAAGTTCAGTTAATTAGTTATTTCAAGATTTACAACTTCCTTGGCACAAATACAGACATTATAAGGCCCTGAATATGTAGGCAAACTCGGCCGGAGGTGATCTCTTAAGCTCCGTGGTTGTCGAGGTTTTGGTGCAGCTGATCCTGGAACATCGTTGGGCCGTGTTTCGCCCTTCTCGGGGCCGGGAATCCAGTCAAAAATGCCTCTAAAGGCACGTTTATTTGGCGACATCAGTGGAGAGACTAGGTGGTTGAGACAGAGATGTGTTTGGTAAAATGTATAGCTCTGCGAGTATATGTCTTTACGAACTGTATCGCGTTGTCACGTTAAACAAGGATATGTGACGTCATCAGTGCGACATCTCAAATATCGAAATTGGCAAGTAAATATACCCCCTACATTGGCCTAAGCTACATGTATGTATTACTTGACCGACCCCTTCCTCGAGCTAGCCCTTGTTCCAAAATGAGCCGAGAAGCCTGTACATACCAAACATAATACAGACAGAGAAGACATAAAAGCGTAAAGACCTCCAGCAGCAAGTACTCCTAGCCACTCACATATATCCAACCTTAAGAATGTGAAATCATAATATAAAAAAATCCAAATCCCAGCCGAAAAGGAGAAAGACATCACAGCTACTTCCAGTTCCACCTATTCTTCAGGAATTTGACAACCTCAACCAAACCCAACAACACTGGTACCTCAATCAAAGGCCCAACAGTCGCCGCTAGTGCTTGTTCTGATCCAGCTCCGTAACATGCCACCGCAACTGCAATCGCCAGTTCGAAATTATTACTCGCTGCCGTGAGCGCTTGCGTTACAGTGACACCGTAACCCCAATTTCCCAACTTTCCACTAGCAAATGTCCCGTTTCCGAAATACCTGCATGCAGCAAGGGTAGCACAGAAGATGATAATGAAGTAGACGATTAACGGTGCAGATACGCGGAGCACTGAGGTAATCTTGGAAACGATATTCCGAGACTGAGAAGCAAAGAGGATCAAAATTGTAAAGAGGAGGCCAATCAACGACCACGGAGAGACCCAGCGTATGAAGTTGCGATTGTACCTATCAACATCACCCTTGAAAACCAGCTTTAGGAGGGTCAAACGAGTGACAATGGCGGCACCTAATGGTATTCCGAGAAAGACTGCGACTGAAACTGCGACTGTTGAGTAGGAAATTTCGATTGACGATTCGGACTTTGAGACAATGTTGATATAGAAAACTGCTAAGGGGGCAAACAAGATTATTTGCAGGAAGGAGTTTAGAGCCACGAGCATAGCGCAGTAATCTGTATCACCCGAGGCGAGTTCGGTCCAGATCAATACCTGGACATGTAATTAGCACTAAATTCCTAGGGCCTTGAAAAGAGGATTCTAAACCAACCATGGCGATGCACCGAGCGATACCCACGAGTATTAATCCCTCACGAAGCTCACTGCGGTCTGGCAAAAAAGCCCAGGACAGTCCAACCTACTCAAGAAAATTCGAGAAAAGCCGTTAGCCTAATCCTTAATTCAATACCCAAAAAATGACAACTTACCATAAGTAGTGGTGCAACAACCCAGTTTACAATAATGCTAAACCCAACCTGAATCCATAATGCCCTCAATTGTAGTAGTTGATGTAGTGTCTCGTACCGAACCTTACATAAGATCGGATACATCATGACTAGTAATCCGATAGCTATCGGGATAGATACCTCAGCGAATTCACCCTTTTGCAGCGCCGGCCCAGTCGATGGTTCGAAGTAGCCTAGAATTATTCCAACTGCCATTGCGAGAAAAATCCATATCGCTAGAAACCTATCGAGGAACCCTAGCTGCTTGAAGGCAGAGAGAGAAGCCCTGGCTCCATCTGATTGTTCCAGCGGTAGAGTTACTTCATCTTTGGCTGATATATGAAGGTCAACGCCGTTAGGGCCAGATTCCAGGAATTTCTCGTCCTTTACAAGGGTGCTTCTTGTTGACATTTTCCCGGTGTTGTTTGATAATATAGGAAAGACTCTTTCTCCGATTAAAATCAAATAAATATATAATGATGTTGAATATGGGTCTTACAATTTTGGTTTTTATTATTTATATGCTGAGTATGATGGCGGTGACAGTTTGGATGACAGTTGGATGACACGCCCCTGTGTGGTGATTGGTTGAGAGTGACATTCATACGATTCGGTAAGCGATCCTTGGCAGCTGTGAGCGCTCCTCCGCAGCAGGATCTACGGGCGACATAAGAGTAGCTGCTGTACCTTTTTGACATATACGAGTCTGCTACCTGTTCAGCTTTAATCTACTAATAAATAACTGAGCCGCAGGCTACGGGACTTACTGACCTCCTGGAGATACTCATCAGACAATACCACGGTGTCCTTCATGTCTGAACAACAGCCTTGGCACGCTGCTTACCCAAAACCTGTCTCCACCACTGTCTTTCTACCAAAAGAGACAGTACTAGAATGGATGGAATCCAGTGAGAAGTTTTCCGGCCGTGATTTCGTGCTAGTCGACCTAAGACGTATGGATCATGAGGTATGCTTGTTTTACGCCTTGTTCATCTGGAGAGATTTCCTTACACGATCCCCAACACCGCCTGTGTGGACTGTTGTTCTCATTTCCTTAGTTTGTCCTTCCAGTATAACCAACACCCATAACCGCTTACCCCCCAAGACTACTCTCATTCCTTTTTAACCCATTGCGTATACCAGAGGTCCTAGAGAGATATAGTCTTTCTAGTTATCTACTATACCCCCATAGGTTGCCCTCTTATTACAGTCCTCGAGTCCTCGAGCCTTTCTATATCATTGCTACCTTAATGTCACTCATAACGGTAGAATTTTTGTCCTATAGGTACATGTCATTTTTTCTCCCTCGAGTTGATATATGCGCCTACCTTGATTCATTGTGGCATCTATCTTTGGTCTTTCTATCATCTGCACCGCACAATAGCTTTGCCCTCTTAACTTTGTTTCTTGGTTGCGGCTCCTTCAATATATATACTAACACCCTACAAAGGGTGGGACAATCAAGAACTCTATCAATCTCCCGGCCCAAAGCATGTACCATTCAATCCCAGCACTATATAACCTCTTCACGGCGGCTGGAGTTCAGGCCGTTGTCTTTTATTGCGGTAACTATACCTGAGGTGATAAAATAAACCCACGTCGTCTAACCCGGAAACTCCAGGTTCCTCTCAAGGACGCGGATCCAGGGCTGCATCCTGGATGCAGGACTATATCGATAGTCAGAGGAACGACAAGTTGAAGAGCTATGCGCTAGAAGGTGGTATAAAGGGGTGGGTGAAGACAGGTGGAAGGCTGTTGGAGTTGATGGATGGTTATGACGTGAGTGTGTGGGGGAAAGAAGAAAAGACCAAGCAATAATTGGGGTTCCACCTGATTTAAGATTCCTTACCACAGTAAGTGATCTCCGCTAGGAAATATTTCCTGAGTCGATAGAATAGATATACGCACATTACCTCCAGAATCCATGTTCAAGACACCACCACAACCATTCAGTGATGCACCTAAAAGAAAACGCTATTCCACCTTTATCCCCCCGAATGAGGCAGTAATTCACATAGGCTCGAGATACCTATATTCAACGAAATCTCTAGGCTTGTACCAATTGATTTTCAAGTTAGCTCTATGTACTCGAAGGCTTGGTGTATCTACCTAAAACAACCATCAATCTTGACGGGCCTCACCGTATAGCAATCCTTGTTGCCACTAAACCCCTCCCTCGGCACCGTAACTATTTTAATTCTAATTGACCATCACAAATTCCGGCAATGTACACCAGAAGCCTCTCCTACGGCGGGTTATAATACAATTATCTAAACAAATTAGGGACCAAGGGTCGATTCCGAAGTAGTATCTAGCAGTTCTGCGCGGTGCTGTCGGTGGAAGGGGTATTGAGACTTATAGTATACGAAAGCAAATTAGCTAAATGAAACAAGCAGGAGTTTGAGGGGCAAGCTGAATAGTTTGGAGATAGACTTTATATCCCGTTCGGAAATAAGATACCCATCCCCTCAGATAGAGAGATAAATTAAGATTATTTAATTTAGTCCTTAGCAGGCCCAGTGTTAATGTTAGGAACTACGCATGAACGATGTTGTGCTCTCGCCCCAAATCTGTTGCAAGCACCGGCCTTCGGATGGAGCTCAAGTTGAAGACAAAGACTAGTGGGTTAGTAACTTTAGATCATTCTTGCAATTACTAATTTAAATCATCAGATCTGGGTCACTACACTTTATTCTCGAGTTATTCCACCCACAGTCCCAACTCTTTATATTATAAGGCCCTAGGCCTACCAGTCTAGGAAAAAGGGTACAGCTTTTCGAAGGTCCCACAGAGAGCTTCAGATTTAACAAACATATCCTAAAACATAGGGTTACAGAAATCAGAGACAGATTTGGTACGAAAATTCACTTCTCTCCTCTGAATAAATAATACAGATGATTTAGAGCTTTACTGATCAAGCTTCGTAGGGGGTTTTATCTGCGGATGTTACACGCCAAGCCTAGCCATTCTGAAAACGACCTAAACATAAACTACCACACTGACAAATCTTTGTAGCGAGTAGGGCTCCACAAAGTAGGAAAATAAGAGAGAGAAATTAAAACTAGCACCGAGTACATGTACGCGAGTGATAGGCAATGATATCTTCCCTGAGGGACATAAAAAGAGGATCTAGACCTGTCGGTAAAGCTTGCTAATTAATTCTACAACAGACCCCGCATCCGACCCCACAGTCAAACAGGATTTCCTTTTCTTTTTTTTGCGACTTTTTGTTTAGAACTACAACTATTGGCTTCAGCTACCGAATCAAGTTGAGACCACGTAGCCCTATGATAAGCGCTAATATCACTATAGATACACTAAAATTATTACGTTACTACCAATAGAAAAAATCCGGAGACATTCTGAAAGCACACTCCTGCTCCCCACGCACCCTACGAATCGCCGGTTTATCCGGTCAGTCTTCTCTGGCGTTGGGTGCGAGAACCTCGACCAAAAAAGAAAAACACCAACGTCGAGATATAAGCATAGAGTTACTTGACCAAGTCAACTAGGAAGAGGGAGAACATGAGTAAGTAGTTTCGGAAAATTTGGACGGTGTTATTACTATCGGTGGAATCACAGCCTAAAACTAAAGAGAGGGAACATCTCACTCTCCAACGCGGAGGTGAGAGGGGGTAGGGTATGAACGGACCCACCATTAATCTATGAAGATCGTAAGATCCTTTGCTCTAAGCAAGGCCTACTAAGAGGGAAATTGGTATACTAGACATAATATTGCGGGATGAAAATGTGGGGCCTAGGATAATTTTTCCCCTCGAGGAACTGGTAGATGGGGAACATTGTGTAGCAGCACCAATGATGGTCTATCTATATGAGGTAATTTCAATCGGTGTTCCTTAGGTAGTTGGTAACTATCAGTGCAGTTCTACGTATATTAGGGAACGAGTAGAAAGATTTGATTCTCACGATCGCCATCCGACTACCATTTAGAGTATACAATACCACATGTGGGGGGGTGGGTTTCGGTTAATGCTGTCAGCGGGCCTGGTCTCAAGTCCACCCCGACCCCGCGTGCAACACCGCAGCATGAACCACTTATGCCAAGTTATCCCCACAAGACGCCATAGCCAAGAGAAAGTACGCCCCGCGTTGATCTGCTGAACAAGGTTCGCCGAAAATTTTCACTTCTCTGTAACAATGTTTTTCACAGTAGGCAGTAAATGATTTTAGTGGCGTAATATTTCTCGGTCAAAACCGGGATCCGGTGTATATAATAATATAAGCTGACAGCGGGGCCTCCGTACCTACATGGTTATCTTTTCGGTTTTAGAATTATGCTCCCCCACGGCCCGTATGGTTATCTCTAACCAGTCGAACGGGTTGACTACGGGAGGCTTAAGTCCGTTATCTAGTTAAGCAGGCGGACCGGGTTCCTGGGTTCCTGAGTTCTTGGCCGAATTTCATCCGAGTTTTACAAATTCTTAAGCCGAGTGATTAATTGTGAGTCGCTACTGAGAATGTAGTGTCACGTGTTATTGATTGTTTGATTAAGGGTTCTTTCCCATAGATACTTGCAATAGTAGTTAATCCTTAGACGAGCACTTTATGCCAGCCATGTAGTCATACCAAACCTAAACCATCGATTAGTTGTAGATTGTAACCTGCAGCTACGCATGCTATAGATGAGACCCAATTACAAATTTACAATGTAGCGCGTGACAGGAAAGCTTTTGACTGAACTCCTGAACTCCTGAACTCTAAAACCTGGTCATTGTTACCTTTTAATTAATCTCGATGTGTACCCCCCGTTCTAGCGTTAGACAAAGTGAGGTTTGGGCCACCGGTACTACAAGCTTTAATGAACAAGGGGGGTGTTTTTTTTTCACTCTTTCTTTGCAGCCAGTTACAGCTCCTGGGCCCAAATCGCTCATCTCGAAAAGTTGTGATCAACACCAAGCGCTCGGCCGCGGATTGATACGGGATATTCCTTTGTGGAACGTAAACTAATAAGAATCACTGGGGGTAAGAAAAAGCCATCAAACTAGAAAAGTATGAATATAGTATCCCGATCAGTTTTGAAGATGCGGAGCCAGCGCCGGTTGGTCACATAACACGTGTAGGAGCCTTTTGGGGTTGTGTCTCTCCTTCTTCTTCTCTCCGCTCTTTTTTGTAGTTTTGCTGGCTGTTTTTTATTATTATTATTATCCCAGTCGAGTATATAGACTATTATCTATCTTAGAAGCATAATTATAAGAAATACTTTGGATTATATCAGAGTATCTGATGGTAGCGAGTTCCTTGACTCAGTTATTTCAGCCACCAGCTTTCCACAGAATCGTGCGTGTGCTTGTGCACCCCCACACACACCCCAGCTGCACGCCTGCCGAGCCAAAAGTAGGATTTTAATTTTGAACACCGATTTTCGGAGGCCACCAAGAGAATACAAGGATCTCGGACACACCTCGGTGTAGGGTGATTCACTGGGAGACTATTGATCTGTAATAATCCATGATCCCAAATGCATTGCTCACTAAACTTAGTAGAGTAAAATTTTTGAAATGCCTCTCGGTGTGCATACGACACACGGGATACAGCTACCAATTTTCTAACTTTTTTTTTGGCGGCGGATTTTCTTTGACGACCTGGTTTTTGGCCACCCCAAAAGCTATTGACTCTGTTCTTTTGGGAGTGTGTTGAGAGGAGGTGAAGGTATCTTCATGACTGATATGGAGTATTTCTTGCGTAGTAAATATTTGGAGCGCAGGAGTTTAGCCAGACAGTAGTGAAGAGGTGTGCCCAAGTGCCCAGGTTCCGGGGTGCTGGATCAGAACCCCCGGAGACGAGTCGTGTAATCGTAGCTCCCGCGACCTTACCCTTACTTTGCTTTTTCTGTGGGGGAGGGAAGGGGCTGACTAAACTGTGTAACTGGCTTTTTTCTGTAACGACGGTACGATAAGACAAGACGAAATGTCGCAACAGCTAGAGATTCCAAACCTACCATCGTCGAAGAAAGTCGTTGTGCCATCACCACTTCACTAGCGGTACGATTTCTTCTCTATCATGACTCTAAGTTCAAGTGCTGTTGTTGCGCCTTCGCCAACCTCATCAACGTCCTCGTCAGCCACTGGTACCGGAAGTAGCGCTGCCGTCAATGCATCGCGCCTACGGGAAAACCAACGACGTAGCAGGGCCAGGAAGAAGGAGTATCTGATGTCCCTAGAAACTCGTTTCCAGGCGTGCCAAAGGACCGGAATAGAAGCAAATATCGAGATCCAAAATGCAGCAAAGAGAGTTGTTCGAGAGAACAAACAGCTGCGGGCGATGTTAAACAGACGTGGAGTGACCGATGCCGAGATCGATAAAGTGCTAAAGGATGGAGGAGAAGAAAATGAAGTTGAGGGGGAGACACCTGTAGAGGGGGTTTTAAAGGCCTTGGAAAGACGGCCTTGTGGTGAGCCGACAGCAGGAAGTGACTCCATGCAATGCAAGCCCTCCAGACCTTGTGAGCGACAAAGAGTATCAAACGAAAGACGCAACTCCACCGGAATGATGGTTGCGGCAAGAGGCGCGGAACGGGGAGGAGGACGGGGGACCGTAAACGGAGGAGCCCCTGCGCTGACTGTTGCAACATCAAAAGTATGCTTTTTCTTTTTCTCTTCTGGCTGGTCATTAATATTGCATAGCCTCGATATATACGGGGGGAGCCTTCTTTATATCGTGTTTTTATATAGCTGAATTAACGTCCCCTGCTGGATATAGCTTGCTTCCCCGCCTTTACTGTCGCCACACCAAGACTCCTCCAGTTACCCCACACCAACATCTACACCAGCGGCCAGCTCGGTCCCAGGCTATACTATTCCGGCATCCACTGCCCAAGTAAACGATTACTACAACTACAGCATGCCTTCCTCACAGCCACGGCAATGCTGCACCCCGGCAGTCTCCAGCCAATCACCGGCATATAACCTGTACCAAATGTCTCCTACTGCCCCCACCCCTTCTAACAACTCCTGCTGTCCCCAGCCACAAAGCTCATTTTACCCCACTACACAATCCCAATGTTCTACCTCAATGGCTGCATCATCTCCTTGTGGCTATCCTGCCCAACGCCCTATGTATGTCACAACACTGTCGCCCTCCTATCAAACTCCATCACCTATTCTATCAACAACTCCGTGCCATCTCGCCCAATCATACATCAATCAGCTACACCCTGGACTTCCAGACGAGAAAACTAGCAACTTGATCAATGAAATCTGCCCACCCCACATGCTGGGGAATAGCCAGTGCCATGTCGATAATGCATTACTCTTTGGAGTACTAGACAGAATTTAAATTCTGAACCTAGCTATACCGCAAACTATTCCTTCTTTATGTGTCTTTTTTTTTTTTTTTTTAAATTACTTTCACCACCACCACCTTGTATTCTTATATCACTTTCGTATTCTTTACTTTGTTTAGTTGGTTTGGTCTGCTTTATTCAGTTATGATGGAGAAGTGGTGGTATCTGAGTACATACAGATGTGTATATATGTGCATATACATAGGTACCGCCATGCGTGAAGGAGGTTGCTCGATATCGACAACTCTTCTGTTTTTTTTTTGTTTAACTCGGGTTGTGGTTGCAATTGGTCTGCGGTAATAAAAAAAGTAGTGTCTATTATTTAGTAAGCACTAGTAAATAAGAAATCAACTTTCTTACCCATTTTTATTGTCTGCGTGTATTCAGCAAACCTCCCAAACGCAAGTAAGCTCTATATGACAATTATTCCCTTTTTAAATCAAGGCATTCTGAGCGATTCTTGCCAGCCTTGTAATCCTCAAGACCTACGATATTGAAGAGTTTGCGCGCGCGCATATAAAATACAAAACTCATTCCAGGGCCCGAGGAAGGGCATCAAATCATTGATGTCAAAAGAGATTGCATCATAGATCCTAGCACGTGCATCAACTAGCGTTTTTATGCAAGCAGTTTCCCCCCCTCCAAACGAGTAGCTTTCATTGGAGCCATTTACCGAGTTCTGCAGCTGTCAATACGGAAAAGCAATTCCATGTGCGTAGCCCCTCCATCCCAGCCCTTGAAGTAAAAAAGAAAGACTAAATAGAAAATATGTAACCAATTAAACCATGCCCCCTCTTTAATAATTCTGGTATTCTGGAAGTTCCGGTAGTTGGCATTGATGGCTTGGTTGGCTTGGTTGGTTGGCTTGGTACCTATGCAGTCACGGCAGTTGAGTAATCATCCTCTCCCTCCCCGCGTTTTTCCATAAGTGTATCTCATATTTCTAGTCCGATATACAGATAACCGAAAGCCACAAAGAGGAATCTACGGGTTGGATCCCTATAGGGGGTAGCGGGGGGATTATATACTTTAAGGTAATGCTTATGCATGTCGTCGCATTAGCGATATGGCTAAACTACATAGGGCGTGAAATGATGAATTAAGGGAAACTAATCAAGTAGCTAATACGAGTAAAGTGGGGAAGAACTTTTTATTTATTTATACGGTATATAATCTGAAGTATAGTCCCCACTATTCCTTAATACATTGATGCTGTGGGGGCCGACTAGTGATTTGACCAACAGCACAGCAAATCTCATATGTATTACCTCACCAAGGGCGCCGGTCCTAAATCTACTTGGTATATCTGAGAAATACATGGGTAGTTTTTTTGGCGGTAGTATTCTTTCAGCCCCCACGGAAAAACAGGCAGAATATCTCAGCATATTAAGCAAGTCGAGTGATACAACATGAACTTATTGAGTTTGAGATATATGTATGAATAGACACCTTCTAGAGAGAGGGTGGAGGAGGGGGGGGATTAAAACTCGTACATAGAATTCTTGAAATACATTAGCTAGTTGATCCGTTAATCAGGAACTCTGAAGTAGAATGTTGAGTACTGAGAGTTGCTTGTATCTGGTAGTTTTCATACCTCCCCCAACCACGCGCAATTCTGAGAACTGCTGGAATTAGGTCAACTCTGGAGAATATATTTTGGGTAAAAAAGTTGGTTATCTAGGATCTTTAATGTAGAGAAATCTATTGTAGGTTAAGTACCTAATTTTTCAAAAATAAAAATAAAAAAAAGCAGCTAATTACGTATACCATATTCTAAGCCTCGAAACAAAATTTACCTTATAACCTCCGAGGGTACGTATGACATACAGGTATCCCATAAGGTGTTAAAAAATGCTGCCCCCCCCCAATGTGGCGGTGGCTCATCAAAGAATGGCAACTAGGACTAGCCAATGGAGAATAATGAAATGTTGGCCCCCACTAGGGGGCAGCTTTACCAGCTTATGCGATAGTGATTTATATGACTAATATTGCTAAAATAAGTATTTTACATCAAGAAACAAAAGAAAGCTCTGTCGTAGAAGTGTGGTGACGGGCCGATTATATACTAAAAATTCAAAAAAAAATAAATAAATACAGAACGCCTCTCCCTTAGAAGTAGGGGCGCCCCTAGAATATTATAAAAAAAGCTTCATCTAGAAGTTCTGATTTCCATATCCCCTTTCCCCATATCTCGGATCACCATGAGTACGGGCTCCATGTGATATAGTGGGATCGAATCTCCCATTATCACTCGCATCCAACTCACTAGTGGTAAACGTAGATTCCCTGTATCCATTATCCTGAAAGCCTGCTGCAGGGGTTCTGTACGCAGCAGTAGAATCTACAGTCCCTGGTGTTGCGGTCCTATATCCAGCATCTGAAGAGGCACCACGGAAGCCAGGTGCGTCGTATCCACCGGCGGTGGTTCCGGTCATTGCGGTGGTGTTTGTGTAGGCTGTTTCTTCGCTAGTCCTATGGAAGGGGTTTGCCCAAGACTTGTGAGCGCCATTGTTGCGGGTGGAGTAATTGTTTGCTGGGCCAGGTCCGAAAGCGCGGTGTTTTTTATAGGCACGGAGAGCAAGGTATGATAGGAAGAAAGTAATGGCGAAGAAAAAACTAGTGGGGGTTTTTGTTAGCATTAAACCATTTTTTTTTTGATACTAATAGGGTAGAGTATGTACCTAAGTGCAACAGCAAGTGAAAAGGAAACTTTGTCTAGGTCGCAGATAACCCTCGCTGAAGAACTGGTTCTGACATTTGATGAATTGATTGTAGAAGTGCTGTACAAGCTGCCTGGGATATCATTCGTGCCCTTGGAAACGTTTCCAGAGTAGTTGATGTTGGAGCAATTTTGTTTCGTCGACCCTCTCATAAGTATCGAGACTGCAACGAATCCACCAGTAAAGAGGAAGTCGAAAAGAACTACAAACATGAAGAATTTCTTATGGCCAAGGCATGTGATAATAAATGTTAGGAATGTGTACAGTACAGCAACACAAGCCTAAAACATTCTTTAGTTAGTTATCTAGCCACATTGTGATTATTATTTATGTACTTACAATAACTTCGATTGCGTAGAGAGCACGAGGTATTTCTCCAGTTGAACCATTCGTTAACTGTAGGTGATTTTTCGAGAATTGGTAGACATGGAAGCTAGCGACACCAACAATAAACAGCGCAAGAAGAAACTGAAGAACGCGAAGTAGTATCGAAATAGCTTTTATAATTCGGGGACCCATGATTCACGATTCGATTGTGTTAACCTGACAGTAGAATAGTGTAATTATTGAGGGGGGTTGCGGGAGTCTTTGCCCTGGAGGATCGATATGCCGTTGGTGTCTTGACGAATACGCTTGGGATGTAAAAGGTTGATACGAGGTCAGTAATTCGAAGAGCGAGGAGCACCCCTCATATTTCAAGACAAAAATCACCCGATTTAATTGCGTCGAATTTCAGGATTCCTATCACTACGAGTATCGATCCCGCACACATAACTAATCGGGAGCTAGGCGTCGTTTATCCTTCTGAGTTTGTCCAAAAACTGGTTGTTTCGGGGGAAGTGGACCTTTCAAAGAACTTGAATAAAGATCAGCTCTGCGAGTAACCGTCATAAAGCGTCATGATCGACGGGGGGGTTGCTGTTGAGGGCTGTTTATGCAAGGATTTATCCAGGACCGGAAATGGGCTAGGGTTCTGAGCCAAGTGTTTGGTTTTGGCCTTGCGGGCCAGAGGAAGTCTTCTGCGACGTCAGAGTGTGCTTACTTATTCAGGCTGGCTGGACCCTGACAAAACCTGAAGAACTAAGGTGTTGAGAGCGATGTTTCCCACGGTCTTTTTGGTTAGTTGCTACTGGTCCTGTTCTCGCGTATCTGTTAGACAGGAACACGAATAGCATTTGTCTAGAGATCTCATTTGTCTAACTACCCACCAGTCTCACCACCATATTCATTCTATTATACTACCAATATCGTACATGTATCTTATAAAAACAAAACCCTACCTATAGGGGAATTAAACTAGTTATTCTGCATCTTCTCCCCCAACCTCACCATCCGCATTACCACTATCATTCTCTTCAGAAACCTTCCTCTCCTCGCTTATTCTCTTTCTAGCCTCCATTAACGCCTTCCCCAGTAGGTTCATCCCCCATTTACCTCTATTCTCTACATTTGCCTTTGCCGGACCATACCCAATCCCCCAAATCCTATCTCTTGGGCTAGCCTCAACAAGCTCCCTATCGTCCGTACCCAGTAGAACTGTTGGGTCTGTTTTGAATTTCCAGTAGCTTCCTTCCTCAACGATAAGTGAGCGATTATCACGCCACACCTTCTCATCGAAATTCTTTACGACCCGACCAAGCGCTTTTTGAGTCCGCGGATCAGTTGTAGCTAGGATCTCGTCTGCGGTATCAGGGTCGTTGAATAGGATGGCCTTGCGGTACATCATATATCTAGGAGATTTTTTAAGCAATGTATAGATTTCAAAAAGCAGACAAAAAGAGCATACTGTTCTGCGGTGCCGAATTTAGTCTCTGTACCATCTTCATTAGGGACTTTAAAGTCCTCTTCAAACCATTGCGAGAAGATGCCGTATGGTTCTTCATGAGGTTTCCAGAAATAGACGGGATTCCCTTCCTGTGTGGTCTCAACAGATGGGGTGCTTTTAGGCTTGGTAGCTGGTTTACGGGATGTTTTACGTTTGCTTGCTACCTTGCGGCGGCGGCCCTTCACGGCATTGCGGGTGATGGGAGGCATGTTTGAATCTGTGTATTATTATTTTTGATGGATAGCTACAGCTGGATGATGATAGGAGGTCGAAAGGGTTGCCTTTATTGCTAAGGGGATGAGTCAACGCCAATGTTGTGACTAGTCTGGGTAGTCAGTCGCGACTCAGGGCGGAGTAATAATGACAACGGTCCTAACCCTGCATGGATACATTACTCACAATGAAAGACTCTTGCGTTCACTTCCACAAATTGCCAGGGTAAGCCATTGTGCTCTATCAATAATGGTAGTGGATATTAGTGTATACTCTACATGTATGCTTTGGCTAGTATGCTTCCCAAAAACTCTAGCATACATGCTCTCGCTGCATCCCACTGCATTCTCACTCGACCAAATATATACTACATGTACTCTTTCATGTCGATCGATCTCATACATCGTCAAAATGTAGGAACAAACAAAAAACAATACAGCCTCACGCCAATCATACGCTCAAAAAAAAGCAATTTACGTCAACAAATAAAGTGCATCACATAAATATGTTACAAAGGGAAAAAAAACATATTCTTGAAATTTCACAAATCATCTCACATATCCAAGAAATTCCCGCTCACTACGTTTTATAATGTTAGCCCAAACTCTCAGAAACATTCAGTCAGTTGGAAAGATCCTACCAAAAAGTAATCTGCAACCGGCTTCTTGGCTGGCATCCCCCTACTATCCTGCGGTGCCGCCTCAAAAACTCTATACCTCCTCCCAGGGCCAGGCCTGAATACCGAAGTCCTATCCGTCGCACTCCACGGTGCGCCACTACCATTGCGCTCTTCCCCAAGTTCCAAGATTGCTGCAACGTTTCCGCAGCGGTAGCAGTAGTTAGGGGCAGACCAGACGGTGACAATTGAAGAGTCAAACATCTCTTTGAAACCTTCCATAACAAGTTGGTGGGCACGTGCAATGAGACTGAGGTTGTTGATGTGATTGAAATGTTTGACTATGTCTGCACCGAAAAGGAAACCGGCACCACGGGGAGAGAGACCCCAACCATCAATTTCGTCGGGATCGCTCCAAAGAAGATCACACATTGCCCCTTCGTGCGGTACCTCCTGTTTTCGGTCGAGTAGCCGGATCTTGTCGACGCTATCAACGAGTGGTGATAGACCGCCGTGCACACATAATACAGCGCCATTATTCACACCCTTACTCCCCCCAGAACTTCCACTCGCGCCCGACCCAGGCGGACCACCGATCGTACCAACAGGCTCAGGTCTCTTTAGCCTGTTTACCACCTCTCCGAATTGCCCTACAACCTCAACCTCAACCTCGTCACCCGTCTCACCGACCGAAGACCCAGCACCTACAACGAGAGCGCCAAGAGCTAGGTAGTCAAAGACTTCGCAACAGTATCGCCATACATTTGCTGAGCCATATTTACGTAGACATTCGTCGTAGAAACCGTAGACAGTTGTAATTTGACGTGATTCGTGGTTGCCCCGAATGAGTGTTATTCGGTCTGGATAACGAACTTTAAGTGAGAGAAGGAGAAGGAAGGATTCGAGAGAGTAGAAGCCACGATCAACGAAATCGCCTTTTTTCCCCAAAAAAATATTTGTCAATCAATTGTTCCGCGGCGAAAGAGGGGGGTCATACCCATAAACAGATAGTTTGTCTCTGGCACATCCCCACCAACACGAAATAGCTCCATCAGGTCATGAAACTGGCCATGGATATCTCCACAGATAGTAACGGGAGCATCGACAATCTGAACATTTGACTCTTCGATCAGTAGTTCGCGTGCCTTGTAGCAGAGCTCCCGGACGGCAGGCTCGGGGATGGGCTTGCAGGACCGCAGCTGCGAGATGGCACTGTCGCGTGTTAGTCTCAGGAAGATAGATTGATGGAGATGGGAACTACTAGTCGAGGTCACTCATTTCGAGAGGTATAGACAGATGCAGATATCGATTGCGTGCCGCCAGATAGAGAAACCGGGAGATGCTGGTAGGAATCAATGATGTTGTTTTGACTGCAACTGGGAATTAGCGATGTCAGATAGCGATAGTCTTGGCGCGCAAACCCCTAACCCTCCCCCGCCATTAGCAACCTCCAAAACAGACCAGAGCCACAGAGAACACAGAAGTTGGACAACAGTAAGGATGGATGCCCCCGAAGATAGAGTTGTCAAGCTGCAGAAGGTCTCTGGGGATCTTCTCGCTCAGTTCCGTGAGCGTCTACCCCAATTACTAGAAGCCGGAGATGGAGATGGTGGCCGGAGGAGAAGGGATACTATCAATTTGATTAGCCTCGTGAGAGCTCTCTTCTTTCATCATAGCTATCTCAGTACCTTTGCTGATTTATTTTTTTACATAGATTGAACCCTTCCAAGAATCCCCTCAGCTATTAGACCCGTATCTCCAGTCCTATCTCACTCCACTCACAGAAGTCTTCCTTGCCCAGCTGCCCCAGCAGTCCTCTGTGCCCCCGGAATCCTCAGAAGTCAAGCCTGCCAGTTTTAATCCCCAATTATCACTCCATGACGACATTGCCAAGGTACTATACACTCTCTGCAAAATCCGCGGCCCCAAAATCATTTCTCGCTTCCTCCCAAACGAGCCTCGTTGGTTAGAACCGTTATGCATATTTGCTACGACAGAAACCCCTGACCGTACCTGGGAGCTCCGATATGTTCTTCTATTGTGGCTTAGCCATCTACTGTTGACACCCTTCGATCTAAGCACCATATCAGACCCTTCTGTGACTTCTCTAGACCTCCCGGAGCCCCTTGACATACCAGGCCTTCCATCTCTCTCTCGCCGTTTATTAGCCCTAGGAATAACCCACCTTTCTTCCCCTGGAAACCGTGAGAGTGATGCTGCATCACTCCTTCTTGATCGTCTCTGCTTACGCAAGGATATGCGTAACCTTGGCCTTCTCTCTGCACTAATCACTTGGTGTCTCAATTCCTTTGCTCCAAAAGCCACTACAACTACTAGTGCTGCTACTACTCTCTTTCTTAAAACCGCGATTCTCCGTGTCCTCGCAGGCGTTCTTGCGCAAGGAGGCCGAGAAGTTGTTTCTCCATTCGCACCCAAGATCTTCACCCTTACAAAGAAACTCGAAGCTGCTGACGGTGAGGAATGGAATTCCGCTAATGTCCGGAGGTTGGGAATGAAGATTTACCGTTGGGTAGCTATTCTATCACTATCACCAGAAGGAGCAGAAGAGGAGGAAGTAGATGAGGATATAGTAGAGGATATCATCGAGCGACTGTTATCCTACCTCGGTGATAAAGACACTGCCGTCCGCTTCGGTGCGTCTAAATCCCTCGCTGTCATATCCCGAAAGCTCCCACCAGAACTTGCAGGAGAAGTCTTAGAAGCTGTCATGAGCATCTACGAGGAAGACGTATTCTATTATCCTGCACACGGCGAGAACAGACAAAAGATACTCTCCGCAGTAACCGCGGAGAAATGGCATGGTGCAACGCTTACTTTAGCAACTTTTCTACGACAGCGTGCTGTTAGAAGTACTGACGTACTAGAAAGAGTTGTGCGGAGCATCATCGATTCTTTACATTTTGAGCAGCGCCGTGCTACTTTCGCCTTAGGTGGGAATGTACGTGATGCAGCTTGTTACGCCGCGTGGAGTTTAGCAAGGTCTTATTCTACAGATGAATTATTTGCTGTAGGCGATATAGATGGACACGGGAATGTACAACAGCTTCTAGCCACAGAGCTGTCGGTTGCAGGGTGTTTGGATCCGCTCGGGAATATTCGAAGAGCTGCCTCTGCGGCGTTGCAGGAACTCATCGGAAGGCACCCAAACACAATCATTGAAGGCATCCGGGTTGTACAGGTTGTGGATTACAATGCGGTGGCATTGCGGAGAAAGAGCATTATCACAGTCGCAAGAGAAGTCGCAGCACTGGCTGAAGTTTACTGGAAAGCAATTGTGAACGGGATTGTGGAAGGGTGGAGAGGTGTAGGTAGCAGTGATCTTGACGGGCGGAAGCTATCTGGTCTAGGGTTGAGAGAAGTGGTTATCATATCGCTCCCTGGCGATAGCGATGAGACCCGGAATACTAGAGCAAGAAATGTAATAAACTCTCTAGTACACAGGATCAGAACCGAAGGCAAATCTGATGTCGAAATCTGGCATGGGGGTGCATGGGCACTTGCAGAAGTCCTCGATGGACTCTTAACCCTCACATCCGCTTCAACGCTCTTTACGCCCCAAGAAACAAAATTACTCCTTGAAAACGTATTCGAAAAACTAAGCGGAAAAGAATTCCTTAATCCCACCCTGCGACCCGAACTTACGGCCGAGTCTGCGTCTCGCCTCGTCTCGGCTCTCTCTTCCAGTTCTTCACTACTCATTCAACATGGAGAAATACCTATCAGTACGCTTCGTATCTGGACTGCAATCATTGAGGCTTCACTTGATCGTAATGATGATGTTGTTCTTGGACAGGCCGTTCCCGCTACAAAACCATTTTTTAGCATTTTGTCTATAGAGAATCGCAAAAGGATTATAGAGGCTTGGTGTCGACACGCATCCTCTAGCGGAAAAAAGAGAGGCTATGTTTTAGGCCTCGGTGAAGTCCTAGAATTTGTGTATAATACTGACGAAACATTGAAAAACACAATCATAAAGGCATTGGTTGCAGCTTCTGAGAGGCAGGGTCAAGTTGAGCTGCGTGTAGCAGGGGTTAGGGCTTTAGGCTCTGGTGTTATTTCTAGAGAGGGATTACAAGATAAGGCGGTGGCAGGGGTTATTCTAAAGGCATTAGATGATTATGAGGTTGATTCTAGAGGCGATGTTGGGTCTTGGGTTAGGGCAGAGGGTATAAAGGCTATATTTGAAAATTGGGGTGGTTCTGGGTTGAAGGCTGATGTCAAGGGAGATGCTGAATGGGAGATTGTAAAAAGAATCGCTAGGTTGAGCGTTGAGCGACTGGATAGGATGCGTGCGAGGGCTTGTGAGGCATTGCTCGAGATTTCTGCATCCTGGGACAGCAGTGAGTTGGAGCCGTATCTTAATCGGTAAAAGGCCTCTTCGATTTAAACAACTCTGATAGCTGACATCGTAGTAGCTCAGAACTAGCATCTGACCTTGCAGCGAACTCGGTATCATCAAAAGAATTCTTTGGAGGGTTAATACGTCTCCTTCAGCACCCGCGGCTCAAAACCGAGTTTCTGAAAGGTTATGTGACATCTGCCGGGGCAGGCTCTGATTCGCTACTTAAGACCTCACGAGCCGTACTTCTCGAATACCTTTCCTCCATCTCAAGTTCTCAGTCATCCTACGTATCATCAATATTAGTGACAACGATACAAGTTCTCGATGAAAACACTAGCGACCGTATAGTCGTCCCTGCACTTGAAGTTATCGCCGCAGTTCTCGAGATGAGGCCCTTATTTACTGCAGAAGTAACCCCAAACGCAGAAACGACAGAACTTCTAAACCGACTTTTCATCATGGTTCAAAAAATCCAATATAAATCCGGAAATCCGTTAAAACTAACCGCTGCAGTGAGAGCATACTCTGGAATAATTTTAACGACGGAGTCTAAAGAACTAAAGAAGAAGGTACTCGCAAAGTTGGTGACTATGCTAATGCACCCATTTCCAAAATTGAGGGGACTGGTCGCAGAAACAGTGTATGTTCTTGGACATTGCCTGGGTAGTAAAAATATATGGGGCGCCTCTGGAGATGGAAAAGAGGATGTAATAGAAAGTATTCTTGTGGACGGGGACTGGTTGGGTGGGGTCAAGGAGTTGAGGAAGGGTGTCGGGATTTTAAAGGGTGTTTTAGAGGGGTAGATAGGTGATTACTCTTTTATAAATGAGGTCTTCGATTACCATAAAATAGATATCTACTTAATTCAGGAGACTTTTCTACCTCGGACCAGAGACCTACAACCCCCCCTATTAGGTGAGGATCCATCTGATTTCTCGCTCTCTGATTTACCTTCACCCTTAATCAGCTTTAATCTTATAAATTTGTTCGGTAATATAAAATACTTTGAGAGAGGAAGTAGAAGATACTATACTAATAGTACCAAATATCAAATTAAAGAGGAAGTATTACGGATGGACTAAATTTTGTTGATAATACATGGGAGCGGGTATAACTGTTGACTGTTAAGCGCCCTTCAGGGTTCCCGATATCCCAAACCAAATTATAAGCAAAAACCCATCAAATAATAGCTAGTTCTCCCAAAGAGGAATTTATTTAATATCCTAGAAGGGGAAACTTTGTGCTAAGTTTATATAAGAGTTACACACAAGCGGCGTTAGAACCTCTCTGGGCTACTGAGGCACCAAGAAGTTCATGTCTGTAGAGTTACATACATACATATGCACTATGGAATAGATATCAAAAACTCCAATCATAATACTCATAGTGCATCACTCGATACCAAAACACTTTGCATTGTTAATACAAGAATCAGCAGTGTCAAAGTGCACGGTTACGAATAATATTTTTCTAAACTATAACTACGCTTGTTAGCCCAATACCGCCAACCTTTGTTCTTCCTACTCCCCCCAAAAGACTATTAGCAACAGCAACAGCAACAGCAATCATCATTTTCCATCAATACCACTCGCCATGCATATACGCCTTCGTCCCTCTCATCAAGACCCCTCAAAGCAATGTGTGTTCCTAGTTCGAGCCGGTAACCATGAGGTTCCTGACCCTGTGTCACAAAAACGTTGGGACGATGAGCAAAAGGCACAACAGGACAACTCCAACCTAAACGACAACCCTCACCATAACTACTTTATCCAAAGGCTTCCTAAAAGTGTCCCCTTTTCTGGGGCTTCTCCAAGCTTCATAGTCGAATTTATGGATCTTGGCTGTAAGTTCATCTTTATTATCTCCAATGGTGTAGCACAATGGTTCTTTGAGAGCACCTCCAACCGCCGTCAGAAAAAGGCAGCCTCATCCCTTCCACCCGATTCTAAGTCATATGAACATTCCTTCTTCTCCGAAGAATTAATTTCAGTCAGCAAGAATACCATTGATGACCTTGCTGCCCTCTGGGAAGGCCGCTTCGATACTGGTTGGATTTGCAATGATGAGTCTAGTCACGAACATTACTTGGTTAAAGTATGCCTGAGGCTCAACAGGGACAAGCAAATTCCAGATGTGCCGGACGCCGAATACACAATGCATATGGTTTGTGGGAATGCAAAGCTTGAGGACTTCTTTCGTGGACTGTGTAGGAATAAATTGAACGATCAGTTTTCTCTTACACAGCTCTACTGGGACGAGCAGGATTCTCATCTGGCAAGAAACCCGAAACCGGGACTATCATATACATATCTTACGGCAAGGGTTAGACAAATCCGAGTGGAAGATATGGGTTGGAATGTTGGTAAAGGTAGACTAGTATGGGTATTTCCTTTGCCGTGTGAGATGGATGAGTGCACCAGGCACCCTAACACTCATGGGACAACTAGTCATCCTGAAGAAAAGAAGCGTGGGAAGTTCTACTAAAGAGACTCCTTTAGTGGGGAGTGCAAGCTTTGGGTTGAAAACCGAAGGAAGATTTGTGTCAGTCACTAAGACAGAGTCTCGGCCTATACTTGAAGGGTTGTTGTTGACAGCCACTATGGTATATAACCAGTATATGATGTTCCTCTATATGTTAGTACTTTATACATCTTAAAGAAAATTATCATTTGGTACTTTTTCCCTTCCTCTTTATCCATGCTAGGGTAACATTACACTGACTAACCTTTGGGGAATACACTAGAAATATTTGTCTACCGCAGTCTCAGCTCCCACAAATATAGTGTACAAGAAAGGTTCGAACAGTAAAACTATGTTTACCTATGAAGATGGTAGTTTGCTTCGTGGAGATAGTAGCTGGTGATGAGACCTCATGATGTATGCACAGAGTGAAAACATAAAGATCTTCAGGATTTAAAAAGAGCACTCAGGGGTCATTCATAATAAACAATCACAAATCCTAGGGCAAGACTGTGAGGCCATATATATAAATTCATACTCTAGGGGCAGCCTCAGAAAGAAGCTAAGCTATCCTAACCGTAAGTGGAAATAAAGTTGACGCGTTTAAAGTCGGTGCGTCTTCGCTTCCTATTTGGATGGAAGCACCCCCTAAGACAATTCCATGACACCTCCTCTACAACAGCGGAACCACTCCCACGGTTCAAATCCCTACCAGACTTTAATACCCCAGAGGAATGTTCCCCGGTATACCCTCAACCCTCGTCCAACCTGGACAAAAACATCATATAGACCCACCCGAACAACCCACCAAAAAGTGCCCCCGCTATGAAACTACCACCACAGTCACAACCGAACACACCACCAAATACACCAAGGAAGAGAATGGTACTGATCCTAAAGAAACTGACCGCCTCCGAAGACTCCATAGCATCAATAGATCTGTTATAAGTATGTTCGAGGGGGCACTGCATAGAGACCCAGGCGCAGATTTATCCAACCTCTTGGAAAGCTATACTCAGGTATACTCGAACCTGCGAAAGAAAGCTGAAGAGCGTGCACTTAAATGTAAGCAGGCGGCTAAACACTCCCCCACATATGTATTCCCCGCGCGTATCGACTAACAAATACAAAAAATGAATAGCTCTCGTAGTACATCCCCCGCGACAATCTCAGTCAATAGCACCTCAAGGCAAGACTGTTACACCTACTCGCCGTATTAAAGCACACCAAAAGATACCGAGAGAAGCGAAACAAATGTTACAAGTCCCACCAGGAACTCCTAGAATAATTAGGCCACTGGCTCCCTCTGTTATTGCCCTTTTCACCAGTTCGCATGATAGCAATCCCCTTACGGAAACTAAAGCCAAATCACCCAGCGACAATGATTCTACCGGCGTTGTAGAACCCAAAGAGAAAGAAGGTGTCTTTTCTGTATCGCCGGAGCAGCTTGCCCGAGTTCTCGCTGGAGGAGAGCTCTTATGGCAATTCTCTAAAAAGGTAGTTGTCAAACTCACCGAAACAATCGGGGTCAAACTAGGCATAGACATGGACCTCGACCAAGCAGATGCTATGTTATTTGTCCGGCAACAAACCAAGAATATACCCATCCCAGAACCCCTCGGGGCTATCTCAGTCTCAAACACAACCTACCTATTCATGTCCTATATCCCCGGCACTTGCCTCAGTCAAGTATGGTTTTCCATGACAGCAGATCAAAAATCTAGTGTCAGGTCCTGTCTCGATGGAATGATACAAGAACTCCGAAGCATTCCCCGACCTTTGAAGGGCTATGAGCTTGGTTTGAATAAATGCTGTAAAGACGCACGTACCTACCCACGGCACATCCGCAAAAGTGGCCCTATTACCACTGAAGTAGAATTCAATAAGTTCTTACTATCAAACCCACGACACCGAATAGCGAAACCATATCTCGCTATGATGTCATCCCGGCTTCGAAATGATCACGAAATCGTGTTCACGCACGGTGGCCTAGACCCAGATAATATACTTGTGGATGGGGACTATAATATCGTTGGATTGGTTGGTTGGGAGATGAGCGGGTGGTATCCCGAGTACTGGGAATATCTGAAAGCTCTCAATAATTTTTCTACTACGGCACAGGAGGGTGACGACTGGTGGGATTATTTGCCGGTATGTGTGGGTGATTATCGTGGTGAATGGGCACTTGACCGTTTAATTAATACTATTATTGAGGTTCCTTAAGTGGTAAACAGAGTTGCATATTAACTTTCCCGAGTGATTTCGATGTATGAAAGGAGAGAAGGCAGGGAGAGGATATGCTTTAGGCTAATCAGGAGACAATTGTGTTATCATTGTATTACAGTAGAGACTTCGTGAACATTACCGTACAAAGTTGTTATTTTCCATTATCCGTATATTTTATTGTTTAATATAAGTAGTTATTGCGTATATATCTATACCTACGAGAGTTATTTTTACTTCTCGTAGGGTACACATAATCTAAAATCTTAACTGATAGAGCATACTATGATAGAATAGTAACCGTATTCCAATAAAGTTCAAAGAATTAAATCACCAGAACCCAACCCGACGATATAACCCATTTGTGTGTATTCCGATACCTCAATCGGCTGATATATGCCTATCTACAATTAATTTTTTAGCTCGTCGTAATTTTATACCTAATAGGACCATTAAAGCTTGTATCCGTAAGTACCTTAGAATTAGGTAGTCGCACCACTGTTAATGACCCAATTAGGCCTGATAATCTGGAACAAGCTATATAAACTATACGTACCTATACATACATGCATAGGCCCGGTAATAATTCTGCGAGGTCTTATGACCTTAGGCCTCAATTTCGTACAAGTATAAACCTTAGATATATAGGGTTCTGGGTCTTTAGCCAATCTAGACTTATAATAGTCCTCTTGGCTTTGATACTACAGTATAAATATAACTAAATTTTTCATACCTATTATATAGTTAAGGAGGGTTTAGCGTAGCACTCAAATTCACAAAAGTCTTTTATATATATGCCTCATGCTACCTCACTGTAGATACTATATCTCTGAGTTCTTTCTCCCAAGTAAGTAGAAATTCTATGTCTCTAAGGGCTAATTGTGGCCCCTAAGTTGATAGAGATATCAGATTGCGACTAGAATACTAAAAGTTAGTTCCTATGTAGCTTAGTACTTACTTAGGTCTTTGCTATCCGGCCAACAAAGTACCCGCATAAGGCTCCCTGAGGGTCTTAATCCGGCCTTAACCCAAAATAAGGCGCAGGTTAGTTGGAGGTTAACAAAGATTGTCTGCTACTATCGCCGCCTTAGAGTGATTTGTGGACACGTGTTTATGATATAGCCCTACGATCTAAATGAGCCTAGGTATCTATGCTTAAAGTTACCTATAGTGTCTATATATTGTGCTTTAGAAGTCACTATACGCCTATCCGGCCAACTAGGATCTAGTATAAATCTTCTCCCCTCCCCCTCTCAGCCACTTCCTATTGCATATATATCATCTCCATCCCTGCCACATAATATCAGAATGTGCGAAACCCCTCAGGACAACGAACAAATAACTCCACCTTAGGCACACATCTAGCTACGAACCCTTACAGCAGCATTGATATCTGTCCACTTGTTGTGATGTAAAGAACATATAAGCATCTATAGGCCGAACTTAAGTAAGCCAACGGCCAGCTATCTCAAAGAACTTGTGCCTAAACCAGTGAGTTGGCTTAAAGTTTACTGATCCAGCCTAGCACATAGTTATTGAATGGGTGATGATTGGGAGCGGTAGAAACCAGGATGTAAAGAAGCTGCTTGGATACATACCACGCCTGAATATTATGATGCGTGATTTGTAGCTACTTACGCCCCCAAGTCAGCAAATTCTCAAACAGACTGAGTCGCGAAGCACAATATTCCCGATCAAACTTAACCTCACGATAGGCTCAATTTCTTGATTACGACGGCTGGCCCTCCCCCTCCTCTCACCCCGCTCCATTACAGCTGTTCTTTTCTAGACCGCGCGGCACTATAACCTTGACTCCCGTTATATACCCTAGTTGGTATTGTATGTATGGTGTATATTCAATTATATATGATGCAGTGTTTAGTGAAAACGATCGGGATCTGCATGCATGAGCGATAAGAGATCTTTCCCACTATCTCTGTATCGGTAGTCTTGGTAACCCTTCTAATCGCCGATTACTTGTATTCTGCCTCTGAAAATTTACTAATTATTATGTATGTACAAGATTTAAAACTCTAGAATTAAACCCCCCTACACCCAGATATATTATAAGACAAGTAATTAGTACAACCCCTCAGTAATGACTCCTCCCCTCTTCTTCTTTCCTCCCGCCACCTTCTTCAAACTACTAGGATCACTCTCAAACTCTGCATTTCCCACGCACATAAACCCCACCCTCTCCAACCAGATCCGTTAAATATTTAATAAACCCTTCCATAGGCACCATATCAATTCTCCCCATCGCCGACGAGTGCATAACCTGCCCACCCCACAACACCCTCACATACCACTTCTTGCCGCCAGCTCCAGAGCTTGAGTAAAGCTCAAACACGACCTCAGCACCCATGCCAGGCCAGACCATCTCACTAACCTGCAACGCACCCAGAAGTGGCGCTATTGATCCGTCATGAGATATGTTATGACGGTACTTGATATTTGACCCCTGGGTCCCCTGAACATGCTGCTGCATGCGGGCTATAATTTCATTAAGGTAGAGACCATATCTAGTCCGCGCATATTCAAGGGACTGAGGGGCATCACGGAATATGTAAGAATATTCGTATTGGGCGAGACGGAATACGGTGTTTGCAAGATCACGAGTTATGCATTTGCTTGGCTCGGTGACTGAGCAAGGGAGAGGCTTTGCGTGGCAGAGGCGAGAGGAGAGATTATCAAAGTAGTGATCATACCATCTTTGACAACATGTTATCAGATTTATAATAATAAAAATAAAAATAAAAAAATACAATTAAAAGATAGAGAGGTAACACTTACGAGTGCCATGCGCCATCAGTAGGATTGACTCCTGATATCGCGTCAAGTTGATCAAACAGTGACTGACTCTGCTCAAGATGTTCGGTCCAGTTCGCGTTGTTGCCTTGGTAGCTACTACGGAGACTTTCCGCGTATGCACAAGAGTAACCAGGGCGAAGGGAGTCTATGGTGTCGTATTGCTGGAGCACGGGGACTTTTTTAGATGACCCGAACATGCCTCTAATCAGGGCACCCGCCACCTGTGAAGTGATGACATTATTTGTGGCGCGGAAAACTGTCGTCTCGTCATGACTCTTTGGAAGAAACTTTAGTTTTTTATGATAAACATCGTAAAGGTCTTTTCCATGGGTGAATGAGTCTTCAAGACCGTCCCTAGAGATTTGCGGAAACTGACATGAGCCTTGATAGCCTGTTTTCCGGAGAGGGTTTAAAGGATCTTGGTAATTATCCCACTACTTCGGTAAATTTCATAATTAGCAAACCATTAAAATTACGAAATAAAAAACTGTCAAAAAAAAAAAGGCTACTAGCTAGCCTAGCAACGCACACACACGCACATAGACTTCCATAGCATCAAACCCTTCCGATGGCTCTCCGTAATAAAACTGTCTCGTATCCCCACAGCCCCACTCTATATCCTCTACCGGGAATGTATTACTCTGGTACGGAGTCCTCTTATGATGTCTCTGAATAACTTCCACATATTCTAGCCTATAGCGGTTATCCGGAACCACGTACTCTTTCACCCGCACATGAGGCATGTTGCAGTAGTTGTACACCCCATAGTCCCCATCGGGCGTAGTGGAGGAGTCGTATATGAACCCATTTGTGCCATTTCCAGATACGGCAAATGCCACGTTGTTTATATTTGTCGCGTTTGGTGGAGACCAGCTTGGACTGATAGCGGCAGATGCCAGCAGGGGCGAGGAGAGTACGAACATTAAGGACCGTGTAAGCTTGCCCCATTGTGAGCTTGAGGCACGTGCGACAATATCAGGCGACCCCATCACGAAGCATGAGAGAATACTAGAAGACGTGAAAGAACTTACTTATAGGGGGGGGGGGTGGAAAAAAACAAAATGAACAAATAGCAGTCAAGCTAAAGAGATGGGGTATATCACGGACAAACCTTTGTGTCTTTAAACTCGTGAGTACAGAGCTTGGTGTTCTAAACGTGCACATATTCCGGGTTTGTGATTGGTCGAGTGTCAACGGGAAAAAAAAAAAGACATACCCCTGCAGAATTCTTACCCAGATGCCCGCGACGTTCGCCGAACAAAGCTTGGCCTCACGAGTGATCCGCCGGGCTCGGGGCTCGGGGCTGTCTGGTTTCAGGTCTGGAGCCGAAGAATTGATAGCTATAAAGCTCTCCCGAGTGATCCCCTATGACACATAGTTAGATAGCAACACGGTCTTAGCGGTTCCTTTTGTGCGCGACTTCAAACCTTTTAACACCTTGATCCGTATTTTCGCATTCGTTGACCGTCAGGAGAATAGACCCACTTCTCTTCGGCGGTAAGCGCCTATCTATGTTGTCTTAAGAGATATTCTTACTATTTTGTTTCTCGTAGATAGAGACTACCCAGAGCTAAGCCCTACGCATGGAGGACAGACATCTGTATTTGACCGGTGAGACTATCTGGAAAGTCCCCGGTTGGGTCCCATAGAAGCCACTTAGTCTTCTAGAATAGCTAATCTTTGTCTAGGATGATATAGTTCTATAATTTTCAAAAAATCCCCTACCATAATATGTCATAATGAGATAATCCGTAATAGAATTAAAGCTATTACATAGTACCTTTTCTTTTTTTCCTTTTCTTTCGTGGAGCAGAGCACAAGTTACGTACTACAAACAACGTATAGTACAATACTAAAAAAATAAATAAGTTGAGGCCCAAGCACAAGCACAAGCGGCAGGTAGATCTCTTATCACCAGGGTTTTTTTAGTAAATATGTATTACCCCCTTCCAGAACTTGAACCCTTTACCGCTTCTGCCTTGTCCGACCCCGGGTTAGAGTCCCCCGAAGCCAAGCTTTGTAGGAATTCCCTGGGGTAACCTTTTTCTTTCCCTCTGTGGATCATCCTATATTATTATAATATAAGCTAGAGTATGCCCGGCCGGGGGGGGGGGTTCATTTATATAACGATTATATAATCCGTCAAGTAGAGAAAGTCAGCCCCGCGCTAGTTACCCTTACACGTAACAAATTGAGTACATCCCCGATGAACTGTTTTTCACTCCTAGAACGGTATCTATAGCCTCTAGCTACCCAAGGGGAAAAAAAAAATTCAACACCTCGTACTGCCTCGAGTGTTGCCCTTACTTAGCTTGATGCAACACGTAAAGTAAACCCACCCTATGGCATCTAGTTATAACCGCTACTACCGAACTGATACCGGGGAGACCGGAAGGGCGGGAATAGGCATACCGATAGGAATAAGGCGGCTTCTGTGTGGCTATCAACACATAGACAATCGGACTTTACTCCTAGTGCTATAGCCAATTCCTGTATATTATTACGATCCATGCGCCTCCCTCCCTCCCCGGAGAAGTCGACCAACCTACAGTTACTAAGAAGAAACAAGTAGCTTTACCACTGGTTGATCTATTGGGCTAGCTAGCCTAGACCAAAGAAAATATTGAGGGGTTAGTGCCAGACCCCCCCCGATGAGTAATTAAGTCACATAGCTAAGGTATTTCCATCCCAACCGCTGTACCAGCCAGATTACAACATCTACCAGCATTACAGTCTATCCCAAAAGCAGTGGCGTTGCGCGAATGGGAAGATGGAAAAAAAAAGAGTTACATACAACTTGGAAGGAGAAGTATCTCCTACAACTAACATAGCCGCTCAATTCGAGTAATCATTAATTGAAGGCTCAAAAAATGAAAATTGTTCGAAAAGTCCTAGTTTTCTTGATATAGAACTTTTTTCCCTTTTCGATCCCTCATCATTACTTGCCTAAAAAAAAAAAAAAAAAAGGCTATTCTCAACTTTAATTAAGAATATAACTTTCTACTGTGTTATACTTTTTTTTCTTTCTTTCTTTATGCTAATGGCCGAGTATAAGCGAGTGATGACTGATGATAAAATACAGCGAAAAAAAAAAAATTCCCTCTTAACCGCTTTGTTATGTATATAGATAACTACAATTAATCCTATAGCCATATATATATACTCTACGCAATCAAAATTCCAACCGAAAGGTCGTTCGAGAGCCGGTATCCGTCCCACACCAGCTAGGGAATTTAAAAAAAAAACATATATTTGGTTGGCGACCATGCATGTGAGTGTTATACCAATCACATAGCATCGCAAGTCTCCATCTTTTTGGTCCCTCTGTCTATCTATCTATCTCTATCCCTCAGTTCCCCCCACCATAGATTCACTTTTCATGAGGGGGAGAAGAATACAATTTCAACCGATTAACCAAATAAAAAAAATAAAAATCACAATTACATAAGTATGCTTATGTAATATTAAACGTGAATGGTAAGTTTTTTTTTTTTTTTTTCTGACGGAATACCTTCCTATAAGCGTTTAGAAGTTTCAGATAATATAAATGGTCTCGGGTCTCAAGACATTGGTCATGGATCATGACCCCATTCTCAGACCAAGAGAGGGGTATTCCCCCGCCCCCGATTCCCAGATATCTAGAACGGTTGAACCTCTTAGATAGGCTAGTCCTCTTTCTCCCCCCTCCCTCTCTCTCTCTCCCTCCCCAATCAAAGCCCAGACTACGCGACCGAAAAAAATAAATAAAAAATTGTCATGATGTTCCAAAAAAACGCTGTTTTACTATATATCGAGCCGTTGAAAACATTAGTATCTAGCAGCATATGCATAAGCTTACGCTTATACTTGCTCACTAATGGCAATCGCTATGCCCCCAGAGTAAAGTGTTTTACGTGTCTAAGACTGCTCGAGATCTGGGTACGTATTGGGGTTTTTCCTGGAAGACAAGTCGTCCGGAACTTTTAGCTACAAAAGACCAGGGTCTACTAGCCTACATAAAGCACCAATGGTATCAATAAGCCATCCTCCATCAAGTACAAAAATGTGGAATGGGCTAAAATGTTTATTGGGGTTATAGCCGGCGCTGATAACCTGCACGCAGCCCCGTTATGCAGAGCTAGCTATCACAAAAGCTCCGGAGTACGCCCATAAGATAGACAAATGATAATTGTGATGTAATACTAGTAATATTAATTTTTCAAATGCTTAAACCATGCTAAACTTACACACCTTTATACCCTTAAACATAACCCGATCCCCCAAAAAAGAAAAAAAAGACCCTATGCAAGAAATGAAGGGAAAAAGCGAGACGATCTACAGCCCCCCGTATCATCATGCCGCAAACTAAATGCAGCAGGAAAAGGCAAGGGAAATCATATATAGTTAGGGGACGGGGAAACAAAAAAACAAAAAACAACAAAAACGAGCCCTTGCGCCGAATCATCATTCAATCCCCAGTTTTGGTCGAGAAAAGGAAGTGAAAGAAAAGATAACAAAACTACAAAAAATAGACAAACTTAAGAAGAAAAGTGTAAAAAGAGGGTTAATAACAAAAGGAAGAAGCCATCCAGAAACACGATCAACAAGAAATGAAGAAAAATATGGGTAGGTACAGTAAGAAGGATAAACAATTTGAAAATCGAGGATATAAAGTTTGCCAGGGAACTTGATCCATGCGCACTCGATTCCTTTTAAAAATGTGTAAAGCTTAGGGAGTATAGACAATTAGGGTTTGTACTTGCTACGGAAGTAGCCTCTGGCAATGTTCAATGTTGCTCTTTGGTAGTGCAGGCACTAAAGGATTCCTATATCCTTGCTATAGTAAGGACAACCTGTATGTTTAATCCTTCATTTCGGTATCCATGCTAGAGTTCACTTCCGCCTTTGCAGCTTCAGCTGCGGCTTTGGGCTCCAGAGAGCCTGACCGAGGAGACTCGAGCTTTGGGCTCGATCCATTCTCCCGCTCTCCCAGCGGAGAACGAGGTGGAGATGCTGATGTCTCATCAGTGACGCAGTGGGTAGAAGCTGGAGGAGTCATTTGTTTCTCTAAAAAAAAATGTTAAAATCGCAGCTGAGTGATTAGAGTGAATCTCAAGAGCTGTCTTACCCTCATTGGCCTTTGCAGCCGGAGCCATACCGTTTGACAGTATACCCGTATTCCACTGCTCTTGCTGTCTTTTCCTCTCTGTACCCATATCATTTACAAAGCCCACTAATTCTTGGACTTTCCCTTCAAGGTCCTTCCAACCGGCTAGTGTAAGATCCTCGACAAGACGTTTTAGTTTTTCTTCCTTTTCAGCGTCCTTGGCAAATTTTGTCGTAAGCCATGAATTAACTTCGGCCTTCTCGTTTGAAGATCCATGGTTCGATACCGACTCCTGTCTAACGGTAGGAGTGGTGGATCTACTTTCATACGATTCTTTGGTCTGACCCATCTTTTCACGCAGTGCCTCTAGCTTTGCACTTAGCGCTTGAACTTCAGCTGCCATAGCATGGTTGTCCTCCTGGAGTCTGATATTATCACTCTCAAGCTGCTGTTTGATTGTCTGTAGCTGAAGGTTCCCACGTGAAATCTCCGCATTCCATGACTTCAAGTCTTCGTATTCACCCTGCATCCTACTGGTCTCCATTCTAAAACTAGACTCAAGTTCATGGAATCTTCGAACTTCCATTTCATAATGTCTCATCTGCATCGTCTTTTCATTGTTTGCAATCTCTGATTCCAAAGCCCTCATTTCATCTTGAAGTTGTGCCTTTCTGTGCACAACATCTGTGAGACGTGTTCTGAGTTGTTCCAGATTCATCTCATCTTCCGCTGGATGACGTTGGATAGGCTGCCGGAATTCCGAGGGCTCTGAGGGAGGGGGAACGTTGCCATTCATCACAGGGATTACCGGTGGGGCCGAACATTTGGTTAAGCTGTTGCTACGTAGGACCCTAGGAGGCGGGTTGGGCCTGGCTGGTGATATTTGTGGCTGAGGTTCCTTGTGTGGGCTTGGTGCAACGGTGCTCGGACGCTCGGACTTCGCCGCGATCTTCCCCCCCTTGGCGAAATTGGACGGGGATGGATTAACGGGATTCCACATGGGTGTTTGAGGATGCGTAGCAGCCTGCGGAAGTGGAGTAGGAGACTCGGGTGGAATTGCTGGACGGATCCTAGTTGGATATACCGCCGGTTGGGGGTTTTGTGGTTTAGGCTCCATCTTAAGCCCGTCCTGGACCATCCTGTCAGGAAACGGGGCAATCTCGGCGGGGATTTGAGGTGTCTCAGGCCGGGATTTCGGGGTGTGTCCTTCACTCTCCGCGTGCGATCTATTAGATATGTCAACGGAGAATGTGGGCATCGATGATTGCGGCGGCCCGCCGGCGGACGATGCACTTGTATTTGCGGAACCATAGGAGCGGCGTCCCCTTTTGGCTGGTGGGGGGCCAGATGATGAGTCCGGCGGGCTGTCACCGCCATTGGCATCTGCTGAATTGCGATTTCGTTTCAGGGCACCTATAAGCAGCAGAAGGGCCGTTAGAACCAATACTCAAAAGCTAGGGGAAAGACATGGGAGTTCGGGGGAATTTGATCATTACTCGCACACATACGAGAAATTGCAGTTATGTCAATTTCCTTGCCGAACTGTTTTTGAAACCAAGCGGCGAGCTCACGGTAAGTTTTCTTCGGGTTGGCCTCATAGTAAGCCAACAATTTTTCGCTCTCCAACCCGATGCGCTCACGGTACTTGGAGCGCTTCTTGATGACCATATATTCGAGATCCGATGGCTGATCTGAGCGACGGCGCCTTAATTCGATTTCCTTGCCGAATTTGTCCTCGAACCATGTTAGGTATTCCGATTTGTCCTTTCCCGGATTGTCGCGCTGGTATGCATAGAACTCGTCTGTTTCCTGGGTAGTGGGGCCGAGGAAGACCTCACGGGTATCACGGTCAGCAGTCATGGGTGTTGAAGCTGTAGACCAATCGGTAGGAGGAGGAATCCGAGGCGGGGTTGAGGATAGGCCCGGCGAGCGGGTGGAAGGGGGGATTGAGGACGGTATGGTGCCGGCTTGGGGGGGGTGTGAGATTAGAGAAGGTTCTAGTGGATATGTAGTTGCAAATAGACAACTACTATTTCGTAACACTACTAAACACGGGTCCTGATGGAAGAGATGGATTAAGAGTGGATGGATGGATGGATGGATAGATGAATAAGTAGTAGTAGAGGAGAGGGGAGGGGAGGGGGGGATGATGATGATAAAAGGAAGAAAGAGAGGAGAGGGGGAGAGTGAGTGAGAGATGGAGGAGGAGGAGGGAGGGAGGGATGTGGTGATGATGGTGGGTACTAGTAGTAAGAGTGGTGGCAGATGAATGTTAATACCTAGTGCCTGTGGTGGTGGTGGCGGGTGGTACTAGTAGTAAAAAAAATAAAAAAAAGACTTGAAGTTTGTCTCTGTTGAGCAAGCGTCGGCCAGGTAGCTTGTCCTGACACTCCTTTTGTCTTTATCTGCGGTAGCCAGGTAGAGCAGCACGAAGTGTCTTAATCGAGCGGGCAATTGCAGCTGTGCGAGCAGGGAGGGCTCTACTAAGTAACTAACATGAGCCACCACATAACCACCGGAGATTAGTATATGATTAATCTAGCAGGAATGCGAGATATAATTGGAATTCGAGTAAAGTGACGGACAGGGGTGTGGGGGGTACACAGCTGGACTGGCCGTTGTGTGCTGCGAGAGAAAGAGAGAAATTGAGAGAGGCGATCCAAAGAGGATCAGGATCAAGCGAAGGGACGGTGGGTAGAAAGGGGCCCCCCTCCCTCAAGACCAGACATGACCAGGCATGTATAATAATAACAGAACATCAAAACCGCTCAGAACTCTCCTACAAAAAATAGAGGCAAGTAAGGGCTCCCCCAGAAGGGTGCGCAGAAAAGAAAAAATAAGGGAAGGGAAGGGTGTAATGAATGTTTGCTTAATTCTCGGCAGGAGTGAGGCATCATCTAAAGCTGATTACAACAATGATTGCCAACCCACCGATAAAATAATAAGATTAGAATAATAATAATGATGATAATAATAATAATAAATGACTGTGCTACAGCCTACAGCCCACAGCTACAGCCTACAGCTACAGCTACAGCTACAGCTACAGTCAACGGTAAGTACATGTACCTGCGAGGAACGGGAAATGGTAGCCTGACGCGTGTGTGGAGAAACTCGGATAGACTATGGGCAGCTAAGGGATGGCGACCCGGACAGACGATTCAGAAAGAAACCGCCGCCGGGAAATACGGGTGAGGTGTAAACGTCCTTGAGTCGACTACGGGTAATAGGCCAGAGGCAAGTGAGCACAGCAGATGGAGTTGACCGAACGATAAACATAAAGAAGTACCCACTTGGCCTAACAAGAGATAATTATTTACAAAAATTTGTAGTAATCCCTGCCGGACTTGAAACCTCGTACAACCGATCAGAGCCGTATTCCCGGGTTGGTGGACCACCACCCACGGCCATTCCGCCACCTTCTAGTTTCCTATACCTTTTATACCATGGTAACACACCATAAGCCTAAATAACGCTACTGGTAGCTTTAGAGTTGATAAATGCCAATTCTGGCTGGGAATAGGTCTCTTGCCTACTACACGCTATAGCGTTACTTGTGTAGTGCCGGCACCCCCCCCCCCCTAATTAACCAATAAGATTTCCCTGGAAAAAAGCCCCGCGTTCGATTATGGTCTGTGTTCTCCTTATATAGATGGATCATCGTCCCCACTGTTGCTGGGCGCAAGCTAGATACTGTCCCGGGTGCCTTGAACCGAGCCTGATGGCGCACTCTGGACAGATATGTGTCCAGATATCTCTGAGCTTTGACTTTAGTATTTCTAGAGACAAACAGGAAGAGAAAAGTAAAAATAAAATAAATAGGATATGGACAAATCACCAAGTGCGTGTGACCGCTTTCGGTGGGGGGTAGGACAACCTTGCTTTTTATGACCGAGCAATCAAGCAACCAGAAAAGCAAGGAAAAAAAAGACCCTCCCCCAGCTGGACAATCGTAAGCATATCAATAACACTCTTTAGCTATGCCATGTTCCACCCTCTCTCCATATCAACTACTCTATTCTCCTCCCTAGGATGAGAAACTCCAACTAGTGGGCAAGAAAGTGTTGTGCTAAAGCCAGTACATTATGCGCCGGAACCCGTGCTCGGCCGGCTACAGCAATTGAAACGTTTCCCTTTATTACTTCCATTTCGTTTCTCCCAACTGTTTATAGAACCTGACTCTATAAAGCAGCAAGCTCCTCTTTGTAATCGCCCCCAAAAGGCTATGCAGTTGATTGGTAATTGATGCAGCCGCAAGCAGTAGACACCAAGGCAACCAAAGCAAAACATGTTTCGAGGGATGCGGAAGAAGAGATAGGAATTATGACCGAGTAGCTAGTATATAGCCCAACTAGAATCGAACACAACCCAATTAGAACTTTTAAGCAGAGCCAGGGTAATAAAAAGAAGATGCAGTGCGGAGATCTGCTTTTTTACTTTTATCCTCTTAGTTGTGGGGTTATGATGATTATTGTTAGCAAAGCCGCTTATTCGTACGTACTTTTTGCCTGTCTTGGCATAGTACAAGCGGTAGCTATTAACAGTAAACCAATCTTGAGAAGCAGCTTACACGCTTACGTATGGAAATAGCAATTGAAATCAGCGCCACGCAAGCTGAGATGAATAGATTTAATTCGATATGACGAAGACTGGCATCATCTTTGTAGGCATACATATGCTACAACATAAGTGCTATAATCCTTAGGGGGAGGGGTGGTTCACGGGGATAAATAACATATGTATGTTACATGCTTAATTGGCCCTGTATGTATCAGGTATCGCATTGCTTTGTTTCGGGAAATCCAACAGCAGTGCGGCCCCCGGTTATTATATCGGGTTCTGGCAACTGCTTTCGTTTCCCAAGCGACCCCCTTCGATAGCCTCTGTGACCCAACATATTACGGCATTTACTCGGTTAGCCCATTAATTGACAGGTGGGTAATAAAGAGGAGTCATGTCAGATAATAGTTACTTGTTCCTATTACACAAGCCAAAGAACACTTAACCCGTTCTATAGTGTTATATCCTTGGTGCTAGCTTGCAGAACATCATCGGCGGCATATCCCCTCCTTGCTTTGCTATTTACATATGAACATTCCTCTCTTCTACTAATACCCCGGAAAGGAACGGTCCAAAGAATTACTTTCTGGGGGGGGTACCGGCGGTGGAGCCAGGATCTGGCAACTAACCAGCTCACCAATGGCCACGGGAAAGCCGCTAGGCCCAGATGAGGTTACCATTATTGAAGGCGGAAAAAGAGGCAAATGATCGGCGATGTCCGTAGGTGCTTGGGGAAAGGATCATCGGTAAAGTAGTTGTCTCACTGCTTGCCCTGAGACTCGTCGAGTCTTTGACCTGGGGCCGAGGGCTGACGCTGTCGCTGGCCCGATCGGTTAGTTGTAAAGTGATTACAGTATTTATTGAACCACCTCCCCATGACTTTGCCATTTCTTGGTACTGCAGAATCCAGAACCCAGATACACACACCGCACTGCCGCCAGGTTAGTTCGTACCGCGATAGGAGCCATGTAATACTATCGGTAATATAGGCAGTGCTCTAGCTAGCTAGTACGCCCTCTCCCCCCCCCGGTGGGTGGGCACGATATGGATACTTCCCCCCCAATACCCGGAATGGTGGTCACAAGCTATTATTATTACTACGCATCACCATTTAAGCAACTATTTGATCATACGTATACATACGTGGTTTTGTTACTATAATCAATCCTTGTGACTTATTGGTTTGAGTGAGCAAAGGCATAAAACGCTTAGGGACTTTTGCCCCACAGGGAAGAAATGGCCGCTTTCCTCGGGAGTTCCTACGGCACAATCACCCTGATACCTGTATGTTATGTAACCTAGCGGGTTATTAAGATAATCCAAGTACATATGCATCACAGTACAGCCAGGTTTTGATCCTTCCCCAACAAATAACCCTCCTCAAGGGCTTATTTCTTAACGAACTAATTTCGTAGTACGGCGTTGCCAATCCAGCCATCGTGTCAGCCAACGGCAATCTCCACCCTGATTCTGGAGAATACCGCACAAACAGTTGGATCGTGAGATCTTTTGCAACTGAGCTAGAACAGATGTGCCCTCCAATTACGCATCACCTCATAGGTGATCGGTTTTGCGCTTATATATATTAGTAATATCACGAATCATATCGAGTACAAATAGGAAGCAACCAAGCAAGGTCTGTGCCACAAAAAGAGGAGAAAGAGCTCCGGTCTCGTTATTAGCCAAGCAGCTCGGATACAGACATGATATGACATACGCACCTTCTCTGTCTCGAGTCTGCAGATCTGGAGAAAAGAATAGACTCGGAAGAGGCCGTTTTTTATTTTTTTATTGACTGAAAGCATATCAGGCATACTACTTTTTCATTTATTAATTAGAACGGTTGACCCAACCACTAGATTTAAATATAACCCGGGCTCTCCCTCTCTCTCTCTCTTCGTCCGAATAGATTTTCTCGTGGCACGTGGCCAAAGCCTCAGATAACCAGAGGAGCGAACAAACAGGCTTCGCAACACGTACATAATAAAATTCCAAAACCTACCGTATCCAGCGCACCAGAATTGGGGGGCGTAGAGCGTTAGTTACATTTCCATAACATCTGATGATGACAATGATGACTTCGGCCGAGACAACAGTGCAACACCCTCATCAAATTATTTTTTGGATGTTCTTGGTTTTCGCGCCGTGATTCCGACGGCCGGTGGGGTTGGGCGTTAGTACTAATGTATGAAGGCGGAGTTACAAAAAAGGATAAAACCTGTTGTCCTTACACAGGTTATAGCATACAAAGCACGCCTGATATATATTGGCTCTACAGGGTGATTGTGCTTAGGGATTTGGAATAATAAAGTAATCTCCCACCCCCCCCCCACTCTTCTCTCTTAATGTGCTTCAAAACCAATCTGAGAACTTTTGAGGCGTTTACCTATCTATCTGTAATATGGTGTTGAGAATTCACATTTTGCCTAATAGAGTCGGAGATTTTCCCACTTCAACGTGTCGGTTTGATCTCCCTCGCTTGTGATGTAAAACTGCATGGGCTTTATAGAAATGAATTTAAGGGGGGGGACATCCCATGCCTTAAACGGTGTTTTAGCGACTTATGAGGAGAGATCATAAAATTGCACTAAAAAAAATAAATTCTTTGTACCTATAGAAGAGCTATACATGGGCCAGCCTTTGCTGGTAACATTTTTTACTCGCCTCACTTAGCTGCATCAGCGGATTAATTGGTCACCATAACATCCCTGTTTTCGGTTTCTTTTTTGCCCCAAGTATATACTTCAATTACACCACTGCATGACAGCAAGCTGCACTCTAACACAGTGGTGCCGTATGAAAAACACATATCTGGCAAAACCCATAAATTGTTGTTGTAAAAGATAGATAACCGCAATACGAACTCGCCGTGTCTCCTTTCGGCTCCCAGCTTTATCCATGATATGTATGTATATTAGGCTTGCAGGCCTTTTTTTATTTTAGTATATTTAAAGTAAGCCACTATTACAAGTGATATTACTCAGGTTTAGGCAATTATCCAAAGAACAGGCACAGTCAGCCAGTAGGAAGCCTCCATTTAGCGAGACGACTGTCCGTCTAGCTACACACATCCTGATTTCGCGGGACTCGGCCTTTTGTCGGCTAGCCGAGAGGCGAATACATTATAAACGCTCGAGGACGGGAAAAAGGCGAGCTGGTTATCGTGGCTTCATCTTGGAATTTAGCACCGACTGATCGTTTCATCAGACCCACCAACCCGGTGTGGAGGCCACTATCTAGCTGCTAGAACCCAAGTGTTCCCACCCCCAACACAACCTGCAGATGCTTTGACAATTTTCCTTTGACCCACGAGAAACATACCCTAAAATATTTGCTCCCAGACCTTATGTACCCTTCTAGCGGGTCAGATTTTTTGCAAAAGAAAGCAGTGTTTCCTGTCCGGAAATTCCCCCGTATCCTAGTGATGAATAGATCTCGCCTTATATCAAGGTCACAGGGCCCGTGATACATAGAACACGGAGCTTATTAGATCCGGTAATAATAATTTGGGTAAGCCTAGCTAGCTTGCACGGACCCATCACGTACGCCCGGTTTCACAAAAAATTTCACACCCTGGTACGATCAGTGACGATGATATATCGGATCAGTGATATACCTGCTACCGGTAGGTACATACACTATAGCACGTATGATATACCTTGGATACGGCACCGCGTAGGCCGATGTGCCAGCATCTTTTTCATGTCTTCTGTTTGGCAAAGGGCCGAAGCCCGGAAAAGCGGCGTGTAACAACCACGGTTACAAATGGTGCTGTATAAACCTTCCGCATTGGGCACAGTTCGTACAAGTCAATTATTAACCCCAAAATAATGCGCGCCAGCCCTATGCTACTTCAAGAACTCTATTCCCCCCCTCCCAAGATTTTATATTTCATGCTGCTAGGATTCTCTAGAACGTCAGCCGGGGGAGGGGGGGCTTAGTTAGTTAGTAAAATTGCATTACTATATATTTTTTTTTTTAAAAAAGACTGCAGCATGACCGAATACCTCGGTTTCATGAAGCATTGAATATGGCTGAGCAAGTCCAATCGGAATTCGCAGTTCATGATCACTAGCGTGCTGCAAGCAGCTACCTTCTTTGTATTCGAGTTCTGCGAGATGATACGACACGACAGGTCTCGCTACCTAATTTGCACGCATGGGGAGGGGGGATAACAGTTAGCCGCTCGCATGTGGCTTTGCACTTCGCCGCTTTTACTCTGCATGAAATTTTGTAAATATTTGAGATAGGGAACTATTTCCCCATGCATGTTTGAGCGTAGGGGGGTGGGGGCTTGGCAAACCAAATATTTGTCGCGCGCGCGCTAGCGGCCCTACCTATCAGAATTTTGTCAACTGGGGGAACCATCGAATGCTCCGCCTACATAACCGGTTTTCAATTACGTACTATGATTTGCATGGCGTTTTTTTCTTTCGACATCCTAGGATAAGATGGGTTTTTTTTTTTTTTTTTTTCCTGACGTTTTTCGCCCCAAGGGAGACAACGTGTGGTGGTGGTGTTCAGAGCCGAGGGTTTGTTATTGGACAAAAGAATATTACATATCTTGATTTTCATCTCTCTTTTCTCTCTCTAGATCTTAATCCTTGTAGCCTGTTATGCACTTGCGCATTGGCTTTTATCGGACTTCAGGCTTACGACTGTATGGTACAGAAGCGCAAGAAGCGCCTACTTCATTCAATGGCGTAGATCTGGGGTCTTGTTGCGTCAGATCATTCGTTGCCACTAATATGTTGCTTATCCATTCAAGAATTGGTACTGTGTCTTCAGCTGCTGTGCATAGCTAGCCGTACATATATTATGTTTTGCTTAATGGAGTCCGGAACGCTCTCCCTATTAGGACATATCGCGCATGCTTACTCTTTGAAGGGGGGGGGTGTATAATCAAGAGTCTCGATTGGCAGACACTGTCTTATATCGAAAACATTGCCGGGGACATGTATCGATCGCCCATCTGCATAGAAGAGACGTTGTCTCGGTCAGAGTAGGAACTAACATCCGGCGGCTTCGTAAACGAACCGCAATAGACTACGCTCTGCTCTGTCCCCGTCTCAGGGATGGTGGCGATCGAGTGAGAAAGTATGAGCGTCGGCACAGTAGGGCCTAGAAGTAGGATCATCAAAAGCCTTCTTGGAGGCCCCACATGGCACATATACCTGTGGGAGCGGCTATAGAAACCATACTAAGACAGCCCACGTTTTAACTAGAGGCCACTAAGAATGCTGTTGCCACAAGGCTCCTATTATGTTAGTTGGAGTAAGCCCATGAGTAAGCTATATATAATTCTAGTGGTGGATATGTGTGTAAGATAGGAGAGAAAGGAGAGATCATGGCAGTTTAATGAAACGGACAAAAGTTCACTTATACAGTAATAGTGGATTCTGATTACTATATAGGTGTAAACCCTGAGTAAAGACCCTTTAGCTTCTGCCAGCTAAGCAAGTTCCGCCTAGGTAACTAGATCATTCCTCATCACTCGGTTGGTTTATTTAAATGTACATTTAAAGTTATTACTTGAATACAGCCGACTTTAAGCCTGAGTGATATATCCCGATAGGTTGGTCGCATCTTTCGACCTTCCTGGCCTGTCTGGCCGTTCCAGGCTCGATCCAAATAACCCTAACCCTTGGAAGAAGCAATAGCAATTCGATAAATAGATTTTTTGAGCCTTGCCTTATCGATCGCAAAATTAAGCGTGACACAAAGTATTCGGGAAACAGCCTCCAGTTGTCACAGTACACATACGCACATGTACCAATCAGTTGTGGTTCCACCGTTGGGACATGGGAGTCAATCGCGATGAAGCAGGGGGGTGTGTGTACTTTTATGCCGTCTTGAAATACCCTGCACTTTTTTTCAGGCAGTCGCGAACCCCCCACCGAAAGAAATATTGCCGATTATCATATCCTTCAAGATCCATAGCGTGGGGTAGTATTACTACGGTTCAGAAATGTGCGTAATCTCAGTGGATGGTTAAGAATGTTATCCGGTATATAGTAGACGCTATTAAATGAGTACTAATCTATATGTGCCTTAAATGCCATTCGGATAAGGCGATTCTTGCATTACTTAACAAGTCTTTATTTGATTACCAGTCCACAGGGCCGGCTGACATGGAGGTTATGCACGACACTTTACTTTACTTTACGCGGCACACATAAGTTTCAGCATTATATATATATATATACTTTCGAGTAATATAATAGCATCTGTATTTATCTAGTCCAATAAATTTTGCCTTATTCATTTCGCCATGTTAATGCCACCCCAAGATTTACAATATGGTGACGCGGTGGGTTTATCATTTGCAAGTGTGTTTCAATAGGCCCAGTCAGGATGTGTATCAAAAACCTCACGTACCCCCACACCCATGTCTTTTTTTTTCCTTCCCACGTCCCATCTATTGACGGGATCATACCATTTTTTTGAACCCGCTTGGATAAGGCTCTATCCCGTATATATCCTAGGAAATGCCTCAACTGAAACCTAGTGACAATGAAACCTAGAGCTCGTTACAATCCGCCTATACATTTTTTTCTCTGTATTCCCTAGATTTTTTTAGTAACCACAATAAATTATAGCCATGTAGAAACACATTCTGCCGGAATAATTTATATATGATATATACAAAACAGTGTTGTTTCACATTTCAATTCTCCAATGATAAGCGTAGAAGCCATAAAAAAAACCCCCGATTAGATATATCATTGGGGGGGGTTTTTTTTTTTTTTTTGGCGAACTAGGGAAAAATTACACGTAAAAATACCTCATTGTTCTTTTACAGCCAACACTTTGAAATATTGTGTTGGTGGTGGTGGGGGTTGGATTCTAGGGGAGAAGATCGAAGGCTTACCGGCCGACTTCCGGCATAGGCCGGAGTAATACCAAACATCTAGCTAGAGAGTCTAGCTTGTTAACTAGTTAATTAAGCGGCACAGAGGAGAAAACGAAAGGGAAAAAAAAACCGACGGAGATAAAGCAAGAGGATCTCCCTCGTACCCTCTCACCGACGTCAACCTCCTATCAGTAAGATGTAGATCATCAAAAAAAAATAAAGAAAATAGAAAAAGAAAGCAAACACATACATATGCATCTAGCTTGGCAAAGCGCCCTGCTTACACATACCCGAATGGGAACCGCTCGCGGCAAAAAGCAGATAATAGGAAGTCAACTGTTTTTTTAAAAGAAGAAGCTGATATGACTGAGCATAAAAGACCTAGGGGTAGCATAGAGGTAATAAGACCCTCCTAAACGATATTATTCAGCATGAACTTTATATAAAGGGAAGCTAGAAGCTGGAGGTTATTTTGTGCACGTACGTACGTACATATGCTGGTCGTAATTTCGGCTTAATTAATAGGATGATGACCACAGAAGAAGCTCTGATAGCTCACCTAAGCTTTCTCACGTAAGATCTGGACCTCTGAGCGGTTAGCTAGATCTATTGATTGATGTTTCTACGATATTAACGAGTGACGAGCGATGATTTGAACTTTAAAAATAGAGCTATATTCACAAGGCTAGTATGAGCATATAGCTTCGTAAAGTAGTTGAAGTTTCACTAATATCTCCAGGATATGAGAGGACCCTGTAAGATTATAACCCCTGGGACTAGGTTCATTAGTAGGTGCTATGATAGGGCCATATATATTCCGGAGAAATCACCGCATATATCGATCGGAGTTTAATTGAAGCCCATATACGCTGGTTACATTTGCCACTTTCCTAATGAATAAAGATTACTCAATAGTACTAAGATATATAATACGCGTCTCAGCAAATTGGCTAATTAGAGGGCGAATCGAATGATAAATGGAAAGAACTAAGCGGGACAATAATTGGTGACACATGCATAGTCCTTTAGAGTTTCAAGGCGCAGCTGGTTAATTTTTAGGAACAACACATGGTTACGTAGCGCAATGTATTAGGTTAGAAATTAAGATACCTAGATCTGCCTATCCAGTAGGGCATCGCATGATCCATCTATATTTAAACGAGTGGCTACTAAGTTGTTTCGAAATAGACTGTTTTGCTTAATATAAGATATAGCTTAATTATAACTATACCTACATGATCTCTCTATGACTAATATAAGTAGCTAGGTTTCTCGGTTAAATTAAATGTCACCTACGTACTAATTTGAAGGGGAAGCCATAATACAGAGGCTTGATATATCGAGTGATATCTAGTGAGTTCAAAAGGCTATGTTATTAAACTTTGTTTATACCGACCTCCCAATAGAAAATAGATAATTACAGTTATAGGTTAATGCAAGAATATCTCTTACCTAGTGAGGTTATATACATAGGTGCCTATGGCTATATGTAAACATCGCAACGTCTCGATGTCTCTAGCTGCCCCAAGTTTGCGGGACGGAGCTCTAAGAAAGGGCTACTCATGGTAAAAGGGTGTGGAGTGGTGTTTTTTTCTCAATAAGTAAGTTCCGGGCCTTATTTTTGTAGTATAGGTATGTAGTTAAGTAAGACTGGCAATAAAGTGCGATCTAGTAAAGGGTTGTGAGCATTTTCGTGATGGAAATATATAGTGTATTATACTATCTGGTCATAGACTATAGTGGATTGAAAATTTATACCTTATAGGTCCCACTACCAATATGTACTATATATAAAGGTCATTCTAGTTGTCTCTTTTAGAAATTGCCTAGAGTGTGGTAAAATAGAGAGGTGAGAGTAGACTAAAGACTTAGGAGTACTCTATATATATGCTCCTACATCATAGATCCAACCTGTTTGTACCCGGTACTATACCTATTCGATACCAATAATACAACATAGAGTTTAATTACCATAACCGAAAGGTTTATGTAGTTAATGAATTAAACAAAAAACAAAAACAAAAACAAAACATAGAGTTTAAATCCAATACGAGTGATATTTCATGATACAGGGTTAAATGAATGAATGAATGAATTTATCATAAGTACATGCAACCCATGATACAGAGTTCCCCCCCTCCATAGTCTAACTCATTGATTATGAGTACTATCATACCTCATACGAAAACATAAGTAAAGCAAACGCAAAAAAAAGTTACTCCCCGGGGTTCGTACTCTCAAAGAAATGAATCAAGGTTAAGTTGAAAGTATTCGGTTCATGCATGCATAGAGCTCTGTACCATAAGATTTGGCTTTAATTTCCGGCTCTCTTTAAGTATACGTTTTTCCGGGGGGCGGGTTGATATCGATAGCTAGAGTTTGTACGCTGTACAGTCATAGGTAATAAGTCATCGGACGCGGTTTCAGTGAATCTTGGCGTGTTTTAGCCCGTTTTTCTATAGCTTTTAAGCAGGAGGCTGCCATAGATGTAAAAAAAATTGAGCCCTAGAGCCAATGGAACTAGGGTTTCTTTATATGGAGAACCTTAATTTTATATAGCAATTGGGGTCTATATCTACTCTATTCATTTACAAGGTACACTTGTTCTTTTTACCTCTTTTTAGGTATGTAAACTTAGATGGGGGATAAAATGATAAAAAGGGCCTTTTTAGGGGTTATAGACCTTACTACCCATATCCTAAGAGTCTATAAATGTAGTTAGCACACAAATACCCCTCATTAGCTGCCATTCTAAAAAATCACCTTTTAAATTGTATAAACTGCTAAATTTAGCCCCAAAAGCGGTGGCATTTTATAGCATAGATAGGGGGGGGTTGGGGGTGTTTCTCCCACCCTAAATACACATAGACACAACTGCTAGAACATACAGAAAGCCCAATAGATAAAAACCCACTCTCTATAAGTAACAGCCTGCTCAAGTATCATGAAATAATAAAAGCGCCAAGGCTCAATAACGCCACCTAAAACAGGTCTTACCATGGTTTAGGCCGTCCGATGACTTATTGCCTATGACTGTACAGTATAAGTTTGTTGAAAAAGGAATATGCTATATATGGTAAGAGCTTAAAGGATATGTTTTTTTCCCTCGTAGTTTTTTGAGGGTGTAGTAAAAAGTTATATATGCAAAAGAAACCATGCTGTTTCCTTGATGAGATGGACATATAGCTGGCTGAGATCTGGGTTGGGGAAATTTTCTTGCCTGTAATTATGGAATAGATACTAAGTGTTCTCTACTATAAAGTACGTAGGAAAACACTATTTGCTGTGTATATGAGAAATCTGGTGCCTCGTTACCCTATGTAATAAATGCTAAGAGGGATATAATCCAACCTAAGTATTTTAAACATGCAGTCGGTCAGCAGCAGCTAGCGACTCTTAAAATAACAGTAGTTATATATTACGTCGCTCAATACCTCACACAAAGAGGAGCGATAGTATTGACTAGAAGTGTTTACAATAGCTCTACTATGCACAAACCCGTAAGTACATATAGTAGTTGTAGTTATAATGATCACTTGATCAACTTGTTATCTGTTTTGAACCTTCTGGCAGCAAAAATCTGATGTTAAAAGCTAGTATTGATCATACGTAGATACCTTTTGTGGTCGTGATAAGGTTATATAGTTGAAGTAAATATCTAAATTTATACATGCACCTTGCCGTTTGATCGATAGGCGGGTATACGGTTGGCATATTTGCATACCCGATCGAAGATGTAGGGGTGCGCTTGAAGGATGAATTAGGGTGTTCCAGTATATACCTTTTATTTAAGGTTTGGTTTTGCAGCTAGCCTGTAAGGGATAGAAGACTTGGGGGGGATGTAGCAATGTGATATATCACAGTACTTTCTTTTTTCTTGAGGATTCTCTCTTTTAGTTTTGTGAGACTGTTAGTTTTTCTTCTTCTTCTTCACCGACTTACAAGTTGCTATGTAGGGTTTGGGTTTCTAACACAAGATGTTGTCGGGATCCTGAATTGGGAAGAGGAGGGGGGGGATTGTTTCTACCCCGCATCAGAAAACTGCGGTTAGTAGTGTAGTTGGCTAGCTGCATTAAGGAGCCCTTTTACCGCTTCGATATCGAATCGATTTTTAAAGACATATGCATAAGCGTCTCCGAGTCTTAAATATCCATTCCATTGTCTTCGAGTAATGAAACCATCATCTCGTGATATATGCGCATGTGTATTCACGTGCGATGGTTATCCTGCAGCTAGTCTTTTCCCCCCCACACACCGAAATTCCTAGAGTTACACTGGCACACATATCACTTTGTACATACATTAAATCGCTTTGCGCGCATATACGTACCAGGGCTTGAAGTATGTAGCGCTGTTGGCGTGGCAACTGAGTTCGTTGATGGCCGCGTATGTATGTGCACAAGTTGCGGCTGAGAAAATATTCGCGCTATTCTAACTTATCAGTTTCGGGGGAGGGGGGCTTAGATAAATATACTCAGGTAGATGTATAGAGTGAAGCTGAATAGATATTAATAAAATAGAGCTAGCTTGGCTATTTGGAAGCGAACCCTAGCTCATCGGATAAAGCACGCGAGCTTTTTAAGCATATTGACATGATAGCCGATAGGCAAGGTAAGCATTTTGGGGCGAAGCTTTGCCACCATGTGTAATGGGGGGGGAGAGATGCACGTCCGTTGCCATCGTCCCCCCACCACACTGAAAAGAGCAATTCTCTCGTGGTGGAGAATTGTTTTTCCTGCCCTGTCATCTTGAATACTCTAAACATTCTATGCAGCATGTATGCATGTACGATGACCGAAACCAAGACCCCTCTCATCTTGGCAGCTCCCCCCCAGATTTAGTCGTCGATACAGCAGTGAACGCGTTGATAGATATATGTGGTGGTGGGGGGTATAGACTTTAGTAACGAGTACACAGCTCAATGTACTTCTGCTCTTAATGGTACTAGTGGCATAGGTACTGCAATCAAATCTCCCAAGCTCATTCTCAACCGAACGGATGGAAACCCGCACTTGCTAATTTGATTAAATTATAAGATGGACCCTTAATTCCAAATCTCCCCAAGAACAAATAAACGGCTGGACTTGTAGTTAGTAGTTAGTAAGAATGGGGCTTTGGAGAGAAAATTAAGACTCTTGATCATTAAGCTATGGGAGTGAAGAATGGCTTAGTGGTCACCTGGACTCGTGGGTTAAGTTTTGCCGCAAAGTGCGATCCCTTAGCGAGGCTACGGCTAGCTAAGATCGCCAAGAGCAGGAAAAAGACGGAGCTCTCCGTCGCACAAGATCTCACCCTGATAGTCTAGACCTGTTTTGTAGGGATCTTGGAGATCCTTAAAGGGCCGCATCAACTGCAAGAGATGCTAGCTATGTAGCATGTGGAAATACGTTAGCTACTACTTCTACTGAGATGGCAGTTGTGGGTTGAATCGCCACTGAGGCCATTGGCAAGTGCCAGCCCCTTCAAACAAGATGGAAACTCCGCGGTATAAATGTCATTTCTTGGATTTGGCAGTTCGATGTGTGGTGGCGGGTTGCGCAGTTTTAGTTTTAGTCTTGGTTGCTTTTGAGCGCTTGCAGGTTCCTGTGCAACTTTGGTATCACTTGTTTGTTGTTTTGCCGTGAAAGGCCTTCGGGCCAAAGCATTTTCGCGAGTGGGCTGTCAAACAAATACCAATTGCACTGTACTCATGCCCTAACACTCGATACAGATGCTCTAGGGATTCATCACATACCACCCCCGTGATTGGTGAGTTAGCTCAGTGGATCCAACGCAGGGATATCATGGGGAATATGGATGGGCTATGGGGGAATTGTGTCAGGGTGCTGGTCTTTCCCCTTCAAATTCCTTGCTTGGGGCCAATCTCAGGGCAGAGACCCTTTCTTGATCCCCACCCGTTTCTTTCTCTCTAGTTGTTTTCCTCTCTCCCTCAGCTTGTTCTCCCACTGGCCCACTGCTTGCATCGCTTTTCCTTTTTCAACACACTCCTTACCTCCAGCTCTGCTCTTGGCCCTGTCGGTCGTCACCACGCGTCGTCGCATCCAGCTGTTCCGCCGCGTTGCTGTGCATCATCCACCATCATCTAAAACCCTTCAAGGCTGTGCCTATCTATCACTCCATTTGGCCCTTGCCCCCCTATTGCGGTGCATTTTTTAGTGTCATTTTTGAATTTCCCTGATTCGTTACCACCACCCGGTTTCTCGGTTACTAGCGAGAGGGAACCCCTGCTAGTAATGATAAATTGAATAAGTAAAACCTGTCGTCACCCAGTGCCCATCATCCATCTTTACTACATCGAATCAAACCGGTTATCACGGACGTTCCTGCTTGTTGCATTGCCAGCAGCTTGAATACACCATCATCTTCGAGGGTGCATATATCCTTCTCATCATCCCCCTTCTTCTTTCATGGGCTTTCTTATTGACACAGTACGATAGATTGTGTTTACAACCTCCCCCACCCCCCCTATTTTCCTCGACATGGAAGTGAATCACCTTCTCCTGCGGCGTATCAGCGAGACCGACGACCCAAATGTTGCATCCGCTCGAGGTGTTTCTACAGCAACCTTCTTATCAACTCTCGTAGTCAATTTGGTCATTTTCGCTGTCCTTACTATCCTCTTCATAATCCTGCGTCGTGCCAATAGGAGGATTTACGCACCTAGGACTTATGTCGGCACTATCGAGCCTTGGAGGAGATTGAAGACTACTGATAATGATGGAGACGGTTATGTTGATGAGGTGGAAGAAGTTACGGGTTTCTCTGGTTTATTTGGCTGGATTGCGAGTACTTGGAAAATAAAGTCGGTATTCGAATTACATGTGGCTTTTTTTTACACATACTGATGATTTTTTTCATAGAGATGAGGCTGTCCTCCGCACTAATGGCCTTGATGGCTATTTCTTCCTCCGTTACCTGAAAAAGGCGCAATTGATCTGTTTCGTTGGTTGTTGTCTGACCTTTCCTTTGCTGCTCCCTGTGAACGCTACGGGAGGCGGGGAACAGACTGGAATGGATATTTTGTCATTCAGTAATATCAGCACCAAAATTCTCTCAAACAGGAACCGGTAAAGAACTCTAATTGATAAGCTCTTGGATTTGTCGCGGTTGAACTAATCATTTGTAGTCTTTATGCACATGTGTTTATTGGCTGGATTTTCTTTGGATTTATCCTTTTCACTGTTTATCGTGAAATGGTCTACTACACTACCCTCCGCCAGGCATACATGCTCTCTCCGCAATACGCTACCCGTATTTCTGCTAGAACTGTGCTCATTACCACAATCCCTAAAAAGTATCTTACTGAGTCTGCGCTGAAGAGAGTATTTGACAATGTCAAGCGTATTTGGATCAACACAGATACCAAAGAGCTTGAGGAATTGGTTGAGGAACGCGATAAAACTGCTCTTCAACTTGAGGGTGCTGAAGTCAAATTGATTAAGCTTGCAGACGCTGCGAGACGCAAGGGTGCGCTTGGAAACGATTCCCCCGAAGAGGATGGCGAAGTTGAAGGTGAGAGTGGTAGCGTTGCTGCGCGATGGCTGGACAGGAAGAAGAGGCCTACCCATAGATTGAAACCCTTGATTGGAGAGAAGGTAATTCGATCATACAACTCAACCCACGCCTTCAGTATGGAACTTGCTGACTTTGGATTATAGGTCGATACTATTGATTGGTGTCGTGGTCATCTCGCCGAATTGAATCCTAAGATCGAAGAGTTGCAAGCTGCCCAGAAGAATGGTGATGGCAAGAAAATGAACTCTGCTTTTATCGAATTCACATCTCAATCCGCCGCCCAAATCGCTCTCCAAACTCTTGCGCACAATAGACCCCTTCACATGGCACCTCGTTATATTGGGGTCACACCTGGCGAAGTTATCTGGACTAATCTCCGCCTTAAATGGTGGGAACGCCTGGTTAAGAGTGCTGCTGCTACTGGCGCTGTCACCGCTCTTGTTGTCTTCTGGTCAATTCCGGTTGCATTCGTTGGTGTCATTTCCAACATCGCCTACTTGACTGATACTCTTAAATTTTTGGCCTGGATCAATGATCTCCCGAAGCCAGTTTTGGGTCTTATCAGTGGTCTTCTTCCAGTTGTGCTGTTAGCCGTGTTGATGGCGCTGTTACCTATTGTCCTTAGGATCCTTGCTAGAATCTCTGGAGAGCCCTCAGTATCATCCGTCGAGCTCAAGGTGCAGAACATGTACTTCGCTTTCCAGGTTATTCAAGTCTTCCTAGTCACTACATTGACAGCTGGCGCTTCATCCGCTTTCAAACAGGTCGCCGATGATCCAATGTCGACGCCTGGCCTCCTTGCAGAAAGTCTTCCTAAAGCATCCAACTTCTACATCTCATTTATGATTTTGCAGGGTCTTGCTATCTCCGCAGGCGCACTACTACAGGCTGCTGGGTTGATTTTGTATAAGGTTCTTGGCACGCTTTTCGATACCACTCCTCGTAAACAGTGGAACCGTTGGGCCTCTCTGTCTGGTCTTGGGTGGGGTACCGTGTTCCCGGTTTATACAAACATCTGTGTCATTGCCATCACCTACTCTTTGATTGCTCCTCTGGTTCTTGGATTCGCTGTCGTTGGCCTTGGACTCCTGCATTATGCGTATAGATATAATCTGCTCTTTGTCTACAACGTCGACATTGACACCAAGGGACTTGTCTACCCCCGCGCGCTCTACCAAACCCTCACTGGTGTCTACCTTGCACAGATATGCATGATCGGTCTCTTTGGTGCTAGTAAAGCCGTTGGTCCTTTGGTTCTCCAAGTCGCTTTCCTCGTCTTCACAATCCTCTTTCAAATGTCCCTTACAGCGGCTGTCAAGCCTCTCCTGCACTTCCTTCCAAAGAATCTTGAACGCGAGGAAGAGTCCCTCCTTTCCATTGAGAGTGGTAACGATATCGGAATCGACGGCGACGAGGACGACGACGATGAGGCTTCAGTTGTTCCCGTTAACGGCACTAAGGTGGATAGAGGTGGATCTACTAGGAAGAGGGCTCCTCCTCCTCTCGAAAGGGGTATTCCAACTGAGAACCCGAGTATGCTTGCAAGATTTCTCCACCCCGAGGTATACGAGGGTTATGCTGTACTTCGCAAGGTTGTTCCTCAAGATTTCCCCGAGGCTACCTATGCTCCGGGTGTGGAGAGGGATGCGTACTTAAACCCTGCTGTTGTATCTGAGCCAATAACCGTTTGGATCCCAAGGGATGAGGGTGGTGTTTCACGGCAGGAGGCAGCACATACTGGAAGTGTTATTGATATTTCGGATGAGGGTGCGGTGATTAATGAGAAGAGTAAGGTGGTGTGGAACGAGAATGATATGCCCCCGGGCTGGTACCCCAAACCGGTTTATTAATCGGGTCAGGGCTTTTTTTTTGTTGAAAGCGTTTTCTTTCCTGGTTTCTCGAGTCTTACTGTTTCTTGTGGAGGTGCCCACTTCTGTTTCCTTTTTACTTTTTCGTTTTACAAGTACATGACGCATTAGCAATCATATATTGCTAATCATTAAAACAATAATTAGCTATCAGTACAGTCTGCTTGTACTGAGGAGTGATGTAAGATGTTTTGTCGGAGGCAGAAAAGAAATATAAATTTGCTCTGGCTATTACTGAATTGGGAGGGTTCTATTTGGATTAGGTTTGGAGGGGTTATATATTCTATAATTGTAGTAGCTATCTAGAGCGAATACTACATAATGATCTAAGAAATGACTTTGGTACCCTACATACTTCTTGCCTCATTGGCTACCCTAGCGGTATTGGTCTATAAATTATCATACCCTGTCACTCGCTTTTTTGATTGCGGTATTGGAGGTTCGAGAGTGTTAAGTACTCTATTCCCCATCTCAAGGGTGTAATTTCTTAGTAACTAGGCTAGATACTTGAGTAAGCTGCATAATAAACTACCCTGTTTGAAGGGTCAGCATAATCAATATAGCCTGTCATTTGCTTTACCCTTGTAAATTGTTGGACGGGATCTTCCAGATACGACCTAGAGTATATATCGTTTAAAAAAAAAAGAAAGAAAGAAATACACAAATAACCAATCGGGTTCTATGGTGTATATAGTCAACAAGCGAAAAGGGGGGTATTCATGGGTATTCCTTAAAAGTTAGAATTTTAATATATATCCTTGGACCTACTCCTCCTCCACTCTCCCACAATATCATAACTAGAGATTAAAGGACACTCGGGGGGGGAGGATGAGGTGTCATGATATATAACTCGGGTTATTTGCGGGTAAGTGGGCGAACGGAGAAACGCTTACTTTCGGGTGGATGTACGGGTAGGGTTGGCTGTTTCCCGGCCGGGGTGAGGAGAGGGGAAAGCCACTCGGGATATTTTGAAGACCGAGGGTAACAAAAAAAAAAAAAAAACTTAAAACTGGTTGGTGTTCACGGACCGTCTTGGCTCATAGTTCTGGAGCCGAGTTGGCTGGGGGGGGGGGGGGGTAGAATAGATTTTGGTATTTATTTTATTTTAGAGTGAACATTAGCCATATACATATTATTGTAGCTATACAAAGAAAAAGAAAAAAAAAAGTGTCTAATATGTATTCTACTAGAGGAATCTCTTGTCGACCCACTTCTTAGACCCTAGAGTATTCTCAACGCTCCACCTCTTCTCTGCCTCCTCCCTTCCGATCAATTTCGAGAAGTTTGCTCTTAGTGAGTTCCAAGCCGACGCGCCCTTATTATTGTACTCTGCATAGTAGATAGCCTCTGTCCTGGGCTCGGTGGTTGACCATTGAGACCATCCCCTCAAGTCGACAACATTACCAAAGTCCGAGTTCTTGAAGACAACAGTCGAGTGATTGCGCCATGGACGTCCGAGGAACATGCTGTTGTCTGTTGCGTTCTCGACCGTGATGAGCTTTGCGTTATCAAAGACGTAGGCTCCGGTGGACGAGGAGTTCTCGCGGCCCTGTGCTGTAATGTACCCGTACCGCGACGAGGCAAGGGTGGCGTCCTGGAAGTATGCGATTCCTCGCATGCCGAAAATGTAGTCTACTGCTCCTTTGATGTAGACATTACCGAAGAATGCGGTTCCGTTTTGTGTGTATACGGTGTCCTGTTGTATTTTTTATAGCATTAGCTAGTGATCGTTTTTTTTAAAGAGGGGGGCCAATGATCATAATGATGCAATGTACTATCTCTAATACGTACCTGGAAAGAGTAGAATCCAGAGGAATAGTATCCGTTTCTTGCACCAGCTTGACAGAGTGCCAGAGCTTGAGACTGGGAGCCTGCAGCTCCGCCTGTACCGTACGAGTTTTCAACGTCGATGTTGTAGACTGTTGTGTCGTTTGAGTAGATCTGTAGTGTGGCGCTCTTTGCGTTCGAACCCGCTACCGAAGCTACCAGTGAGTTTTTGAGCAACACTGTGTTTGAGGTCTGTGAATGGACGTTCTTGGTGTAGCCTTGGAAGACCGTTGGTCCAGGACGCCAGAGAACTACCTGACCATTGTAGGTTCCAGGGTAGATGAAAATCGTCTGGGAGGAAGTGTCGTTTGGAAGGGACCAGACCGCATCTTGAACCTTGATGAACGGAGATATATTTGTTAGCAAACCTCTTAAGAAAATCTTTTGTAAGGGGGGGAGGAGTAGAAGTACCGATTTGAAAACGTTTTTGGCACTGCTGTTGATATTAACTACCACGGCCCCTTTCGGTGGCTTTGTGATGCCAGTTGCAACTGTCAATGTGATGGGGAGCAGTAGGAGCAGGTTGAGGAAATGCATTGTGATAGACAGCTACGAGCTAACGCTTCTGTACGGTTCGAAGAGGGGGGGAGGGGTTGACAGTTATTGGTTTCCTACCCAATAGAGAATTGGTAATTGAGGAATTCAGTGGGATTCAGGCATATTTATATACTGTGGTTTCTACAGCTCCGAATACAATACCAAGAGTGATAGCATATGCAAATGATTCCTGAAAATTCCCAAATTTAAAATCAGAAGGCGGGATAGTTCACGTTCCTAGGATTTATATTGATTGTATTCGCATACAAGATTATTAAAACCCCAGAAAGTGACGTTTCTTGGTGCTTGTTCTTGGTCGCTACCCCACCTTTCGCTAACAAAGCTCGTTACCGGTCTATTGATACCGAGATGCCTGATTATTCAAGCCACAAACATTAAAGTACCTGAATGTACCATGATCTTGAAGGTCACACATGACCTTGGTACCTGACTAGCACCTTTCTGGCACACACACCGGTGCTGTGGCTAAGATTCAGGATACCTGCCCCCTCTCGGGTTCCTGGCAGCACTATATGTACAGAGAAATATACGTAATTCTGTGGTCGAAGGCGGAATTATAGATACCCCGGATTACTTTATTCCCTCTAGAACTTTAGATAGGGAGAGCCTATTCTTGCCCCACACATCCACCCCGCATCACATCCCTGTAGTTTTGCACTTTATCGGTAATCTACAGCCCTAGCCCTGCCGGTACTTTATTTTGCTAAGCTCTGAACATACCCGGATACCAGCCAGGGGAAATCATAACACCGAGGCTTAGGCACTGATCTCTCGTAGGGGGTCTCGGTGATATTATACCGACATGGTACGGCTTACTGTGGGGCATGTGGTTCATCTCATCCAAAGGGCATCTTAATACTTTGTCCAATTCATCTACCAGAGACTCGAGCATTATAAAGTAGCCATGTCTCCAATAGTCTGTGGCGAATTAGGTTGTAATTGTTGAATCAATAATCAATATCTAGGGTAGATATTTATTTTATAGATAGGTATTTCTGAGGGACAAAAATAACCGACACCCATAACCTATGAGTACAAGTAACGTTTATACAATGTTACTATAACACTACTCTCTGACTAGAACCGCAGTTCTAGGGGCTTTTTAGAAGCCCTAGAGCGCTCACAGAGTACTCTATCTGGTACTTAGGTCTGTTCACTACATGCGTTGCCTGCTCAAGAGTATTTGTTGTAACGACCGTTGTACTCGTTAGTTTAGGGTGTCGGTTATTTTTGTCCCCTGACAATACTGCACATAAGCTAACCACAACAGCATCTCATATTCGGTCGCTTCCTAATCTGTAGTTATCTGTATTGTCATACCAACAGTATGAATGAATTAATTAATTATAAATACATGGAGTCATGCCAACAGAAGTGTTAGGAGATTAGCGGCGGAGTTGATATTCACCCAGCTTGATGGGATTACGCAGGCTTTCCAGGTTTGAGTTTACGGATTAGGCTACTGTTCACGATTTCCGAACAAAATACCCTGTAGCTACCTTTACCCACGGGAGATTAATACCCTTTGTGCAGCGGATCGGTGCGGAAGCAAATATATTAGTCTCGGCATGCAAAACACCGCAGGAACGTTTGTTCCTGGGTTGGATGAGGTGAATTCCCACAACTGGTTTCTTCTGCTTCCTAGAAGAAAAATAGCTATATAATATACTGCTAATCCCACGATATGCACTGCTCTGCATCCTCGCCGGTCAATTACCCTCTCTTTAGTAGTTTTCCTCTGGGCATTATCTCCTGTCTCTAACTACCTCCGATGGCGCGCTTTTACTTTGTCCTAAGTCTTGCTGCGGGGCTTGCCTCTGCTGCTACTGATCCAGAGATCTGGGGATTCGGTGAACACACCACCGGTGGTGTTTCCGCTCCCGCGGGTAGTGTCTATACCGTTACCAATTTCAATGAGTTCCGAACAGCTCTTGACAATGGTGGAAAGCCAAACGATCCTAAGATAATCTATATCAGTACGTTTTTTCTATATTTCTCAAGCTAGTATATATACCGATTTACTAACATATATGCAGATGGATTAATCGACGGGGACTACCTTGCCGATGGCACATTAGCTACGGAGGAGTACTATGCGAGAAATGGCAACTACACCTTTGAGAGATATTTGGACTCTTTCAACGCTACATTGCTTGCCATTCTTGGAAACTCTACAGATCCTGCAGACGCTCTAGAGCTTTCTATCCTTCAAGCCCAAGAGGCACACCGCCAAGCAGCGTCAAATGAGCAGCAGAAACAGATTGTGCTGAAGATTGGAAACAATACTACAGTCCAAGGTGCGAATAAGGCGAAGCTCGCCAGAATCCAGAATTCTTACATTGCGCTGAATTATACCGACAATGTTATCTTGAGGTATGTATAAAAAAAAAATAAGCACTTAATTTTGACGAGTTCATTTGACTAACAATGCTTTCTAGGAATTTCGAGGTTTACTCTCCCATTGACCTGTTCCCCGAATGGGACCCCACAGATGGCTCTACCGGGAACTGGAACTCGAAATACGACAGCATTGGTGTAGTTACTAGCTCAAACGTCTGGATCGACCATCTCACACTCTCTGACGGTGACCATCCCGACTCCGACGAACCCATCGTTTTTGGCCACCAGATCCAAAGACACGACGGCCTCATCGATATCACCGAGGGGTCTGACGCTGTTACTGTTTCCTTCAACAAGCTCCTCAACCACGACAAAACGAATCTCATTGGCAACAACGATGCCGGTAACCTCGGCCCTGGTGATACTGGAAAGTTACGTGTATCCTTTTACGGAAACCACTACTTCAACTCCCTCCAGCGCAGCCCACGTGTCCGTTTCGGCGATGTCCATGTCTTCAACAACTTTTACCAAGGCGAGAGCACTGGTGACGAGAAGATCGTCTACTTCATCGGGATGGGTATCAACTCGACCATCCTCTCGGAATATAATGCTTTCGAGATCAACGGAACAGCAACTCTTGATACCAAAACTAAGCTTGTGGTTGGTAACTACAAGGGCTACAAGTTCAAGGATGTTAAGTCGACTGTGAACGGCACAGAGGTAGATCTTGAGGCCGTTGCGAAGACAAAGTACGACACAGCTAAGGCAGCTGAGGTCACGGCTGCAGCCGCTGCCGGAAGAGCAGTTGCTGAGTGGGCAACTCATGAATATACCGACGAAGTCTTTGTGCCAAGTTATTTCTACAGACTGAAGAAGGCAGAGGATGTTAAGAAGTGGGTATTGGCCAACGCCGGCTTCGGAAACTTGTAGTATCTGAGAGCGGTCTTGTTCTTTGCTTTCTTTGCATTAATGATAATCGGTTTGGTTGAATTGTAGCCTGTATAAAGAAAGAATTTATATAATCTGGAATATAAAATGGTGTATCAACATAACAGAAATAATGGCCAAGAGGCGATTTTATGGAGCGGTGAATGTGTCAAAACCTGTTTTATCACCGTTAGTACCAGAGTACTGAAATTAGGGTATCATACCTCCATTGTACTGAAATTGAGAGCTTATACTACTGGTGGTTCTAGGTTTACTAATGGGCCTCATTTCACTACCAGTTGTATACACTCCCAAGTTCCGGTACATGTATCTAGGCACTAGTCATGTACCAGGTGCTGAGATTCAGAAGCCCATACTACCGGTAGTCTTCAATTCCCTATTAGTGGTATGGGCCTCTGAATTTCAGTATAATGAGCCCATAGTACCTCTGAATTCCAGTACTCTAGTACCACCGGTGATAAAATAGGTTTTGACACATAAACTGCACTGTAGTGATTGAAACGCCTAAGAGCATATTATGTTAGGCCTTTTAATTTCTAACTTCCCTACTCTCAATCTCGGAATATAATACTATCAACAAGTCCGAACTTAGTCAGATTCTACAACATTCCCTACCTCAAAGATACACTATCTCTACCGTATACCTTTAGCATAACACTAAATTGCTTTTCGGGTATAATTACAGGTGAATACGACGAATGTAGATCTACATAACCGCGTCTCATTTTTTCGTCATACCCTACACTAATTAAGGCCTGAAATATGTGTAGTCTATATATGGATTATTCACAGGTTTATTCTAGAGTACATGTGTACTCTAAACTGGCTAAACCTAAGTATTTCTGTCTAATTAACCTAGCTTGGGATAGTTACATAAGATCGAAATTTCTCTCTATGCGTAAATGGAAGAGTTGGCATGTTGAAACGCCAGATTACCTGATAATTTTCACATTCCGGGTATGAAGGTAGGCCTATCAGTGCATTAAAAGCTTACAGAGCCCCTTCTAGAGATAATCTATGGTGGTAGTTAAGGCTCTCACTATATAAGTTCGGAGGGCTCATGAAATAGATAATTCGAGAGTGGGCTATAATACAGTACCAAAAAGAGGAGTGGGATCAGTACGGTGCTCCCACCAATAAGCTAGCAATATGGGAGGAATACGGTATTGGTGTAGTAATCTACCTCAAATACTGATTTGATTCGGTATTTGCGACTAAATTCCGTAGTGCTATGGCAGTAAATTCACCTCGTTTTTTCATACTGTAACTTCAGTTGCACGCGCGTGTATATACGTGTCTTATGATCTCTACAGGTAGTCAGTAGTTAGGATTTACGTGCTGCTTTAGTAAGAGTCGTTCAAAAATTAGGAAAGGTTACTGGAAGCTTTATTTGTACATGCCCAATTCTGTACACAAGTAATGAGAATCCGTAGATTGATAGCTAAGTAATCAGGTGAGATAAAGTGATAGCCAAGAATAAACAGTTAGTAAATACATTCCTCCAACCTGAGAAATTCTAGGCGTTTTCATAGCTGTGGATATGTAGTTTTCCGGGGCAGTCTGAAGGTAGAGGCACAAGGTATAGCAGTACACTAGCTAGTGATATTTTTTACACGATTAGCAGAGCTGCTCTCACACATAATTACATGCTGAAAACCCCTAGTAATATGGCTGCTATATATTATGAGGAAGAGAAATGAAATTGATGAGTCCGAGCTAAAATTTATGGTATATTACTAGTTTTTACAGCTATGATAAATTATTAAGTTTTAGGCTACATGTTCAGTAATTTGACTATCACTTCATTCCCTCCAGATTCTGCTAAACCAAGCGCCGTCAATCCATAATTGTCACGCAAATTGACATCAGTCCCTTTTTCTAATAATATTCGACATAAAGCTTCATGTCCAAAATCAACAGCCCAAATGAGAGCTGTCCTTCCAATATTATCTCTAAGAGACATATCAGCACCCTCTTCTAGTAATACCCTCACCACACCTTCATATCCTCCTATTGTTGCCCAGTGAAGCGCTGTCCCTCGATATTGGTGACTACTTCCTACCCCCTCGAAGCTTTGGAAATCGATTTCGGCCCTTAGGCCATTCTTAATGACCAACTTGACAACCTCCTCCGACTGTGACGATACTGCCCAGTGGAGCACTGTTGATTCGTCCTTCGTGCGGGCGTAGATATCTGCGCCCTCCTTCAATAGCATCTTTACAATTTCGCAATGCCCTTCCGACGCGGCTCTGTGAAGCGCAGTAAGTCCTTCGCTGTCCTGGTCATTGACCCCGGCTCCTCTTTCCAGTATCAGCCTGACTAATGGCTCGTGCCCCTTGGATGCGGCCCACATAAGTGCTGATACTCCGAGCTTATCCTCGGCCGCAAGTTTATGTAACATCCTTGTTAGGAGGAATGCAAGGTATCTATTCGTTTGGAGGAAGGAATTGAGGTCTTTCGGGTGGAGGTATTCAGCAACGAGGAAGAGTAATTCATTCGGGATGCCTAAGAGGGACATTTTTTTTCGGTAATATGAAGCTATTGTGCAGGGGAATGGGGCGGGGTGTGTGTGGATAGCAAATATTGTCTTTTCTACCTTATAGGTTTTTTTAGTTTGCGAGGGCATTTATAAAGTTCAAAATGTATATATTCAGCTCAGCTTTGAGGTTGCGATTATCATATTACGATGTGCTGTGATGTATTAGTAACGCAACACATTCCAATAAGCACAGGGTACCAAATATGTAGTGGGCTTACTATCCCGCTATTAAACCAAAAATAGATCATTTTTACGGGCTGAAGAGCTGAGCTACCAAGTCAGAATTCCCTGATACCAGGAAACTTTGACCAATAAAACAAACCTCTTTATCTTATTCCAAGAACTTAAAAAGTTGTGTTAGAAATGACACGTATCTGACTCGTGATCGTGGGGGGAGGGGATTATGGGGGACTGGTGGAACAAATTCGGGGGGTTCATGCTTGAAGCCTGTTGGTTACAAAACTCCAGATCGGATGGCAATCATGAACTCACTAAGGATCCTATTCGTGAAAGATCTATGAAGGCCTGTGCATAGAAAGAGCCTATTACGCCGCAATGATGCCGCGACTGTACGTACACACTATCTCAAAGATCAGCGAGTGTTGACCAGGAAGTTATAGTATGCACCACGTTCTTTTGGGACCTGTGAGAGTGCTCCTACCCTCCTTTTGTGCCCCCAAGTACTCATCTGGGCCATCACAGGCCATATAATGAGCCTTCAGAGTTTAATTGGCTAACGAATTAATAGGATCTTTTGTGATGTGCTTCTCAAAGCAGGGAAACAGTATTCTGAATATCCACTACTTACTTAGCCAAGAACTTTAGCCCATCTGACCAAGCTAGCTCCATGCATGGCCCAATATACTAGTATGTAAACAAAGTGATGATTTACCCGCACTCATACAGTCTTTCAGCTACCGTATTATCTTACGAAATTCGACCCGCTGCGGCCGGGTTAGGTATGTGTTAACAGGCATTAGAACAGTCAAGAGCCACGTGAATTCCTAGTGCTAGGACAAGAAAGATACACACCTACAATGATATAAAGTAAAACTGTTTATTTATTTTTCGTGTTGATAATTGCGCAAAAACGTATATTAACTCCTACCACAGCGGGTCGATAATACGGTACTAGTATACAACAACCCCAGAATATTCCAATTGGCCTAAAAAAAACAAAAATGTCCTAGAAATAAGTAAGTCTTGCGTATAAATGGACCAGAAATTTGACACGTCAGTTTCTGCTCCTTTTGTTAGCGGATGTCTCGGTACCTCGGGCAGTACTCTCGAACATACATCTCCGAAGGCGCTACCTGGGACTGACGTCACATTTATAGATCTCCCCACCACTTAATTGTCTTAGTTCATACGATTGTGGGCTGGATTATCACTTCAAAAGCTCGAGCTCTAGAGTTATGGTCTTTATTTCCGAGATCTATTCACCCATGCGATTCCCCCCTACCTGTTTTATGTGTAGCTTAGCTATAAGTAAACAAAAAAAGCCTCCTGTACCTTCCAATGAGATTTCCGCGCGTTTTGGCTTTTGACTTAAATCCTATGATTCACTTAGATGCGTATATCCTTAAGCTTATGACGTTAAAAAAACCGTCCTAGAAGTGCACATGTTGCTACCCATATGCATGTCAATAAAAGTAGAAGTTGGAACACCCAAAATCGACAGTTAAAGTGTATGCTTGTATATATGTAACAAAGTCCTAGATGCACTGGGGTGCTTTTCTCCCCAAAGAGGCAGATAACTATGACTTTAGACCCCAGGAAATATCGAGTATCTTGTGTTCATTATGTATGCCCAGATAAATTTATAGAAAGGGACCTTACCTCTATTGATTCGGGTTCGTGCTCTATGTACATGGTGGGTACGGTTTCAGTCCAGTGGCAATGATTTCCGGTCAGGCATACACAATACGTACATACCCTCTTGGTATAAAACCCACTTCACGTCACGGAGTGGAGGACTGCTGCTAGTGTGCCTCGGTCAGCACTGACAAGAGTCTCAGAAGAGGACTTCACACACGAAAGCGCCAATACGGGGCATCTGTGCATCAGCCAAAGGCCGGTTAAAGTGGTAGCCAAACTGTCGGAAATGTCAACATACCCCAGCATCAACGTTTTACCTAACGCATGACACTCGATAAAATATCGTCAAGATCTCAGCTATCAGATGATCTTTACGATCTCAACCGAATCCAAGCCTGGAAACAAATTTTTCCAGAGATGGCATATATCCGGATTTGAGAGTCAGCATGCTTCATGTCTCCAATCAGATTTCGTATCTCCATCAATCCACGTTTCACAATTTTTTTTTACCCCTGCGTTAACCCTATTCACAAGCGAGCTTTGACAGACTAGCTGATGACTTTGATGATGAACGGCCACACATCTCCGACCTGTAAAACTCCAAATCTCTTACGGCGAGATATCCGGATAAAGTACTAGCATCGTATAAGGTGTTTGCGAAACACCCAAGCCACAGGGAGATCCTTATCGTCAAAAAAAAATGCACCAGCGATCATTCGGGCCGAATACTTCATGTTTCATTTATGAAACTTGAGGGCACGCAGCCGACCTAAGATCTGGGTACTCGCGTGGTCCTTTAGGGGGGGGATGTCTAATGATGTATAGGCCTCCAGATATAATTTTTCAGTATTCTCTTCCTCTTCTTCGCTCTGGATTGCTCTGACATCCTTTGGTCCAACTTGCGTGGACGACCGATCTACCCTTCATGATAAACCAACAGTGAACTTTCAGTACGCTTAAAATTCTTTGACTTAAACATATACACTCTCTTCTTTCTTCGCAGTAAACGAAATGACAAGATCCTACCAAACGCTATTAGCAACTCTAGCCTTAATACTCCCACTGCTCTGTCGGCCCTCGAATGCACTCCTCGAGAATGGATTCAACATCACAAAGCCCTCCTGGTTGTTTAATGGAGTTCTAAGTCCAGCCAGCGTAGAGCAGCTTCCTACTTCTTGTGTTACCGCTTACACAGCGCCCATCAACTGTAATGTAACGATATTGATGTCGCCAAACCTCACCACGAAGAATGAAACCCTTGAAGAATCTTGCAATCCGGAATGTGCAGAATCATTGTTGAGCTTCCAGGAAAATGTTCGAGATGCGTGTGAAGGTGTCGACTTGGGGGCTTTAGGTCTGGATACGTCATGGCTTGATGCTGTTGTCGATGGAGAAGCAAGTGTTTTACTGTACTGGAAACAATGCCTAAGAGATTTGTAGGTATACATAGATCGACCCCCCAATAGCATTTAGTGCTTAAGAATAAAAGAACGGATTATTTATAAGCGGCTTATGCTAACTAGACTTCTAAAAGAAAATCGAATAAACTATGCGAGATATCAGAAAGAGACTATAGACTTTCCTGGGATGCTGTATCAGCCGACTCAGTCAACGATGAATCTGTCAAGAGATTTTGCGCCGATAGTTGCCTCACGCAGTCCGTAGTCTTGAATGTCCCTACCGAAGAAAACCTTGAACAGCTTAGAGCCATGTGCAGTGATCTTGAAATTGAGGACTTTCCGTTTATTGATGCGATGGTATTTGCGGACCTCGTTGATGATGACAACGGTACTGTTGTTGCGACAGGAGCGAATGTGACAAGAGCAGCGACGACTTCGGGGTCTGGAAAGAAATTATTTGTAAGGTTAGATTTGGTAGCAGCACTTTCTTTATTATACATTTTTGTACTATGTTGATGTTTGTACGGGCTGGTCTCGATTTTTTTTTTTGATACATGTATTCAAGGTGCACGGAGTTGGAGTTAACGGGGCACCACATCTTTAAATAAATTTATGATCTGTAAATCTAATGGTAAATCTCATCTATCTCTATAGACTCTTAGATTAAAGCTTATAGATCTTGTAGTGCCCATTCAAACCCTGTTATATATTCGTAGCGCACTTATATTATATGCTTACATATATATACATGTAGCTATAGTATTGAACCTCAGATAATTTAGTCCAAATTCTCTATATACTGTGAGTGAAAGTAAACTATATACCTAAACAGTTGACTAGATAAATCTCTAGCTAATGTTTGACAATAAATAAGTATAAGTACCCCTATAAATACCAAAGTCACTTATGATCACTCGTGTCCAACATTCCGGTATGTTGCGAGCCGGAGAGAAAAACAATCAAAACTATGCACTTGTAGCTATAGCTATATAATTTCTATAAATACCGGTGCATATGTACACAACTCGGGAAGTCTGGTAATTCTATATTGATGAAGTTACGATGGAGTCTAGCTAGACGCACCCTCTGAAACCACTATGCATATATATATGCTATCCCCACCGCGGGGATAGTACTTATAGTATCTATCTAATTTCCTGCGACTAGACGGGCTATATTAACTTTACCTGCCCGTCAAATATACGCATCAATAACATTGACAGCCAGCCATCCATCGACCTCATAGTGGTAATCGTGCGTAGTGGCAACATCCCTCTATGCCCGGCAATTGCCACGGAATTTCCCTATTCATACCTTTATTAGACTCCTCGCCACGGAACCCGAGGATAAACAAGCTCTGATCTACGCATCTTGAATTATCACTCGGTTCAAAAACAGAACTGTAATATGATACTTTATTTATTGTTCTTATCTCTAGCGATCCGGCGAAGAGTACTATTTGGCTCACTTTATATCATCTTTGCTTTTTTATCTATATTGAGTCAGTCAACAGATCAGTTCGCCGCCGCCGCCGTCACCGCAATCGGACCCCATAATTGCTTTTTCCCCCGGTTCCTCTCGAGTCCTCCTTCCCCCCCACGAATCCCCACTCTCTGGGATCTAGATGCAAAACCTGAATACTGCCCTATGCCGATGATGTAAGAACCCGGAGAACTGCGAGCGGCCGGCAGTAGTCATTCCCCAACAGTAGATACGTTACAGCTATAGCCCAGCCAGCAATAGCTGACATGACACAAAAGCAAAAGGCAAGGCCTAGAATGTGCATAAAGCCCCCTCCCCTCCGTACCTGAGAAAAAAAATAAGACCCGTGGAAAATAACTTATTAAATTACAACGGATGGAATAAGATGCAAGGACCCTTAATCTGGTCGATCCACAATAACAATAATAATAGGAATCCCCTTAGCTTCTACTAGCTCCCTCTACCCCCCCTAAGCCATCTTCTAGCTCCTTGGTTCTTTCCACAGCTGTATCAAAAGGGTTCAAGTTCCCTCAAATTATACTACCTGCTATCCAAACGTCAGCGCCTTTTCTCCGCGGAACCATAATAATAATAATATTAATATTAATAATTAGGTCTATGCCCCGCGCGAGGGAAACCTAGCTAGTCTTACCAGAGCTTACTTCTTCCTCACCTCTTTTTCTTTCATATGTAAAACACGGGAGAAGCTGTGAAGCCATTACCTACAAACCAAAACTAAAAACAAAGCCCCCTCCCCCCCCCCCCTGGCCAAAAAAAAAGAACCTATATGACTAGTCGAACTTCCAAGCCCACACCCTTTCCCCGGCCAGTATTTATTTTTCATACGCTCGGAGGGTATCCTACTCCACAGTTACGGCAAATTCCTTTTAAAAAGAGAGGCTGAATAAATCCCTTAAGCCCTTACCAACATATAGTCAGCAATTTAAGCCCATACAGTTAATACCGAGTTTTAGACGTTACATAAAACTCGGTCGGCCCCGAACATGAAAAAAAAAAAAAGCCTCATTAGTAAAAAAAAAAAAAATGTCCGTGCCTGTTTGAAGCTAGTAGGTATTATGACAACCTTATAGACTACTAGCTATACTAGCTTACTATTTGCTACGACCGGCCGGACGTACCTTGTATTAACGGAGTACAGTCGCACCTCGATATGCCTGCCGGATGGCAAGAATACAGAGGATTTCGTACGGAATAGCAGATTTATTTTGTAGTAGAAAAAAATACTTTAGTCAGGGCATTTCGTACGGGACAGCAAGGGATCCGGCATCCGGCATAGCGAGGTACGTACGTACGACTGTATATAAGCCCTCTCGATCTCAATGACGGAGGATATATATACCACGCAGAGGGCTAGCTAGCTATAATAACGATTTTCTTACAAGGAATAGTCAGATCTACCTATCTGGAGAAAGAATTCCGCTGTCACTTTTATTTTATTTTTTTTATTTTTTTTTTACCCTTAAAATAAAAGTACCTAAAATTAAATCTGTCAGACCGTTACGACGTACGTACCGGTGGCTATCTATAATACATTTGGGGAAAATCTTTCCATTTCAACAGTAACATACAGATTCATAAGGAAGGAGGATCGAGAGAGAGAGAGTGGAGGGGGTTAAACATCCCTTACTCTCCGCAGGGATTCAATCAGAGTACGTCGAACAGATTCGATGCTTGATATTTGTAAACGTACCGGCACTCCCGGAAACCCTCCGTTGAACAACGCGACACTGTAAAGTATATATATACATATTTCAAAGTCCATGTATAAAACGAAACATCATCATATGTACCTTTTATTTTATTTTTATTTTTTTACAATACATATTCCAGCCTCAATATCTATTTAATTTTTTCATAAGCCCTTCCCCTTTTTTTCTACCCCCCAAAACCCACAGCAAGCATATCTCTATTCAATCAACAAAGCACATATTAGAAGCTACGTATAGGTACATATGCATGTATATAGTAATAATCTTTCTCTCTCTCTCAAAAAAAAAGATTCAAAGACCATCCACCACACACAGGGTTTTTTGAAACAGCAAACCTAACGGGGCCGGGGGGGAGGAGAAGGCCCCACAACCGAACGTACGGACCCCCTTATGACGAATCTAGAACAGTAAGGTCTATTGCCGGAGCCGAAAAAGTACATACAAAAAAATAAAAGGGTATACATACACTTCTCTCTCTTACTAAATACATGTACTTACTACACATCATGAATAACCTAACATATACACCCTAGGTATCCCCATGTAAAAATAAAAAAAAGTGACCTGGGGAGAAGGGCTCCACCACACCTATCGAAAAGTGGATTTCTCACAGTGCTCGATTTAATCCATGACTAGCGTTTTTCCACGTGTTCCTACCGCGGCCGTGCATGCGAAGGGGGGAGGAGGGAGGGAGGGAGGGAGGGAAGGAGGGAAATAAAAGAAAAGAAAAGAAAAACACCTGTACTGCTGCGGTTCCCTCTTTACCAAACACATGAGTTTTGCTGGGCGAAGTCCTCACCCCCCTAGAGAGAGAGAGAGTCCGAGCACATACCGCCATACCACACCATCATCGCCACACCAGGTATGCGACCACGTTTTTTTCATCGCCTCCAGTAGCTCGCTTGATGTTTTGATGTCTTCAAGGTACGATTAGATCCAGATCATGTTGTTTTCCCCCCCCCACCCCTTGGTCTTGTTCGAATATCAGGGGGTGGTGTGTCGCGAAAGAGAAAAAAAAAAAAAAAGGTGCACATTTCTCATGATTGTCCAATAGTCTTGTACCGAAGCTCCCTCCCATCTCATCCCACTAGATAATCTCTGCAAGATTGTGGATTGGGGGGGGATCTTTGTTTTTTTTTTCTTCTTCCATGACCTCTCTAAAATGGAGGACAATTTGTAGGTATTTAGACTTAGAAAGCTTTTGAGAGTATAATAGGAGAGAGGATATTTACCATATATGCAAGAACCACAACTTTCAAAAGATATATAAAAAAAAACTCCATAGGAAAAAAAAAAAAAAACAATTCCCGAAATACAGATTGCTACAAGTAAAAAAGGATCCGCGCGAGAAAGAAAAAGCCCCATTGATCCCGAAACCAAAAGAAAAGCTGAAATGGGTGTTGGAGCCAAGAGAAACAATATGCGTCATACGGTTCGTTAAAACAAGAACAAAGATATGATGAGGGAAATGTCAAAAAAAAAAAATGGTATGGATAAAAAAAGAAACGCAAAAAAAAGGTAGTACAAAAAACTACCACTCCCTCCAAGCACACAGACAGATACACAATAGAAGCTTAAGTAAACCCACAATGTGTAACTACCATGGGGGCGTTTCCTTGAATATGCCTTCCTTTCTCATCAGAGATTAGGGGAGATGAATTAATTAGATCCTTGGTTTCGAGTAATGACGGGTTGCGCAGGTTCGAGGTGGTCAAGAACCAAACAATAAAAACCTCCTTGACAAAAAAAAAGACGAAACCAAGAAAAAAATATCAAGACATTGGGAGGAAACGGCCTCGGCGATGGCGGGCTCATGCTACGAAGCCTCCAGCTCGTCGAACAGGGCGTGGTATGCGTGGTCTCTGATCTGTTTTTCTTGGTAGTGTTTGTTCAACATCCTCCATATCCACATCGGCACCAATACCTTCGTCATCATCATCCGTTTTAGCTTTAGCTTCAGGCTCAGGATCTGAAGATTTGGCAATCTCAAGCTTGATCCGTTCAACAGCATCCTGCATTCTCCCCGCGATGAAATTGACGTGCCCTGCGCAAGCATCGCCCTTCAGCCACAGGAAGGCCGCGTTCTCACAACCTTTGGCCGCTTTGTCGAGACATGAGTCGATGAATTCCAGGATCTCTGCCGCCTTCTTTTCCCGTTCGGCCTTTAATCGCTCCTCCTCTGCCTTCCGCTTCTCCTCTGCCAACCGTGCCTCCTTCTCCTCGGGGGTTTCCTTCGGCCCCTTGTCCTCCTCATCATCCTCATCCGACTCGTCGCTGTATCCGTAATCGGCACGGGGCAAGGTCATGATTTTCTTCCTCCGTATCCCCATCATTTCCTTTCTCAGCAGCCCCCGCTTTGCGTTCAGCGTTGTCCAGCACTCAAACAGGGCTGTCTGCGCCTCGCCATCATAGTAGATCTGGGGGCCGTTGATGGCCGAAAACTTTGCCTTTGGAGCCGTTGGCTTCGCGTTCATCTTTGACATTTGCTTTGGCGGTGGGGGACATTCCTGTGACTCCTTTTCCTTCTGGTCTGAAGGCGGTGGTGGTTGTACTTTCAGTGGGTGAGGCCCGACAACGGTCGTTACCGCGGCGGTAGTAGTAGTAGTATTATTTGGCTCATCCTCACATATTGAGAGTGATGGTGCGCGTTTCCGCGAAGGGGGAGGTACAGTTTCAGGATATCGTGCTGAGAATGTCTTTAGACGTGCTGACCAGTCGGGGAGGACAGTGAGAAGTTCCTTGAATACCGGGTTTTCCATTTATTTGATGTGTGTGTGTGTGTGCGAAGCTGAGATGATTCTGATTCGTATCTTTTTGAGAGTGGTCTATTTGTTTTGCGGAGTATAGTGATCTGAGGGGTGCTACAGAGGCTGTCACAAGAGGCGAGATGTCAGGACTAACATGGCTAGCTGGGGGGGGGGGGCGTCTATTTCTCTCACTTGTGTCGACCAAGAGGTAGTGAATAAAGGAAGGAAGGAACGAATGAACGGGCCGGGGGAGGGAATAAGAGAAGTGATAGAGTGTCACTGTAGCAACAGGCAATGGGGGGGGAAGAGGAAGAAGGGGAAGGGGGGGCCGGGCGTGAATTTCAGACCCCCCTCAGGAGTACAAGAGTAAAAGCGGTGGGTGCATCATTGCTCCATCGCAAGGACAGGCAGGCAGATAATAGGCAGGCAGAGGGGAAAACTTGCCTTCTTGGAGACTGACACAGGGCTGGTGTTGGTGTAGTATTGGCGCAATTGCGACCGACTCGGGACAAACTGACTGGCCCTCGACAATCCAACACAAAGGTAACAATGATAGCCCTCAAACTCCCACACAAATCATAAAACCGCAATCAGACCTCCCCAACAATAGTCTTTCTCTTTGACAAGAGAAAAACGTAAATATCGAATAATAAAAAAGATGGAAATAGAAAACAGAAAAACTTTCCCCCGCAGAAGGTAGAATTGGTGAAAGAGAAAGAAATGAAATTGTCTTTCTCTTTTCTTCTTCCCTTTCTTCCCTTTCAGAAAGTTATCCCTCGAAAGCAAACCCAATTATTCAATGCTCCAGATTCCCTACAGCCCTCTATATTCCCCTTCGTTGCAAGAAAAGACTTTCGTGGTTTGTTCGTACCGGTTCGTGGATCTCGTGAGGGGCGCAGCTGTTGCGAATGGGAAGGGGAGGGAGGCGTTTAGAAGAGAGGAAAGTGGATGAGAGGGTGGACAAGAGGCAGGAGAAAAGGAAGATGAGCTCAGGCACGAATAGGACAGAAGCGAGGTGGAGGGGGGACCACAGTAGAGTATACTAACGGGCGGGAGGAAGGGAAGGGGAGGGGAGGGCTAGCGAGTGGAGGGCGGAGGGAGGGAGGGAGGGAGGGGGGGGGTCTGGCCTGGCCTGGCCTGGCCTGCCTGCCTGCCTACCTGCTACCTGCTACCTGCTTGCTTCCTGTCTGCCTGCCTACCTGGCTATCGTCCGTATGCAGCAGTACCCGCGTTTAATCTGCCTCAACCATGCCTCCAAATAGACGGTCCATGCCAGGCAGCAGATATATTCCCTTTGCCAGTGTAGCTCTAGCCCTTCTCCCACCTGGATCTCTGCCAGCGAGTCTCTCCCCCCCCCCAGTCAGTGCGAGCCAGCCCCCGATCGTGCTCGGCTGGTGTTCCGCGCCATATATGCGCGCTTAATCAAGACAACCGCCGCTGTCACACCCGTTCGTATAAACGAGATCCGATTAGAAACTTGCAGGATGGGGGTTTCGTGTGAAAAGAGCGAGACCAGTCAAGTGTCTACGCTTATGGCATGATTGATGTCCATGCAGAGCATTGCAATGATTTCTTCCATCTTTCCTTGACCATTCCCTCTTCCCTCTTCTCTTCTCTTCCCTTCCCCCCCTTCCCTCCTCCCCCCCCAATCCCTCAAATTTTCAGGCTCTTTGAAATACTTTGTCCGTCTCGGCATCTCCTGGATGGGGGAGGGGGGACCTTCCCTGTGTGAGAGAGGGGGGAAGGCGAATATTTAATTCGCCGGCGACCGCGCATGCAGCTCTCCTTTGGTCATGCCCAGGATGGAGGGCAAATCGGACTTGCAGGGCAGCTAAAAAACCTACATGTAGTTACTCTAGCTATGTAGTTAGATACCCTTTACTCTACACAATTAGTCAACTCGGGGGGTACAATTATATTCCCTTGAAGGGGGAAGTTCATTACTATACGCGAGCAAAAAAAAAAAAAAAAGTGGAGCTGTATGTAATATTATTACTATTATGTATATATATATATTTTTTGCTTTAGCTGATGTATCTTTTATATAGAGTACCTACGTTGTGGTGCATGATGGAATAAATCCCATAAAGGGATAATGGAGATCAGAAGCACCAGGTAGCCACCGTACGCGATACGATACGATACGATACGATGCCCGCCCGTCCGTCCGTCCGTCTGTCTTCCCTGTCATAAACCATGAAGGACCCCCCCCCATATCAAACGGAAGAGAAGAGAGGAGGGCTCTTTTTTAAAAAAAAAAAAAAAAACTAAAGACTAAAACATCAGATTGAAAAGTCTCCTCCAACAAATCACCCACGTTCATTGTAAGTATCAAGAGAGAGAGAGAGATCAACCCTAACAAACCCGGTTCAGTTCGGCTCGGTGTAGATGAAAGAATGCTGAGTTGGCAGTTTTTTTTTTTTTTTTTTTTTCCCATAGAGACAAAAGTACAAAGCGCAAAAGCGTAAAGAAAAGAAAGAAAGCCAAGTGAAAAAAATACATGTACTACAACACGCACTCCTATCTTTTATTTTCTCCCTCTCTCGCACCGTACTTCCCCGACTTAGTCTATCCGTACGAAGGAAGCTAGAGAGAGAGAGAGAGAGAGAACCTTGTCTCGGAGTAGGCGAAAAAAGAATAATCTCGGGAAACAGCGAATAGTGACCCTAATTGCGCGATGAGTTCACACAAAACACCCGCCTGCTTCCCGCAAAATTATCTTTTTTTTTTTTTACGTAGCCGAAAGTAAAAAATCATTATATTGTTTCAAGAACTATGGGCAGGACACTGTACGAGCCGTGTCCTACTAGTGATTCCCGCGAGTTTGAAGAAGGGGGGGGGGGGATGAAAAAGGGTAGAAAGAAAGAAAAGAAAAGAAGAAGAAAACTGTAGGATCAATTCATTCCCGTAGATACATTACACGCGCGCATGAGTTTTTTCTTCTTCTTCTTCTTTCTGTTATAGCTATAGCTGTAGAAGGAAAAAGGAAGCAAGATACTGGGGAAATTCAAAAAAAGAAGTGGATACCCGGGGGGGGAGGTAGTTTAGTCATGCTGTTACTAGGAATCGTGCATTCATAGTTATCCTAACCCGAGAGAGAGAGAGAGAGAGAAAGAGTGCGTGTGATTATCACTATACTTTTAGAAGCGTCTAGGAAAATCACGATAATGCACCCGTACATATACATACCCGTATATATTTTACCTTTTAGTGACCCTTTTACTTACCTTTTTTTTTTTTTCGCGAAGGTTTGCCCTTTCGCGTACCGGCCAGTGGCTGACCGCTCCTCGGAGCATTTTTTAGACGCGTGTCTCTTATACGTCTATGGATGCGTGTATTTCTTTTTTTTCTTTTTTCTTTTTTCTTCGTCAATTACATGCTTCCATCGCGGCTAGATCGCGGCAGCGGGATTCCGTCAGTTTGTAGTGGGTGGGGGGGGGAAGAATGGGGGAGGGCCCGTGGTCACCATGTCCATAAATCTAGTCCTGCTAAAAGGGAGAGAGAATGGGGGGGGAGGGAAAGTATATCTTGTTGTTGATTGCGGGCCGGTGCGAAACTCGGAACAAAACCCCTCTCACTCACTCGCATTGTCGATCACTCCCGCAACCCTTCCCCCTCCCCCCCCGGCTAAGCTCTATTCAGTACCGCTTCGAGCCGGCCCCCACTAAAAGGTTGGAGGTTAATGAAACATGTCTGCATTTCGTAACCTGCAACAGCATCATCGAGAGTCATGTTCAAGGCGCTCCAGATGCACTAATCCGTTCTGCCTTCCGATCTCTAGGGTTGAGGCTGCCGCTGGCCGAAGATGAGGATCGTGATACTAACGTCTGTAACGAACTTGTCACCTTGCTGTGCGTTAAAAAAAAAGCCAAGAGATGGAGGCGTTTATACGAATAAGAGAGACCAACTAAGCTGTAGACACGGGTTTCTGCATCTCTGCTTTAGGTGTATATATTGGGGTATTCACCCCGAGTATTCACCCCCCCCGAGTTTGGACGAGTTTGGACTTCCATTCATAGAAAAACAAAATCACGCGAGGTACCTTTTTTTTTTCTTCTTCTTCTCCCTTTAGTCTAGGATCTTGTTCTACGTCACGCATACTGCAACGTACACTATTCGAATACTATACATGGTGGAGTACATGATACATATCTGTATATCCAGGAAGTCACATTTGCCAAGCTATCACTTTGTAATAGAACAGTAATAAACTATGGGAAAAACGCCGGAGAGAGGGAAATATTCAAGCGCTAACCGCAGCTGTACTGGCCGGTTTCACAGGGGGGGGGGAGGCTACTTAGCCGATGGTCTAGCTCGGGGAGGGGGGGTCTTGTCAACATCTTAACGCAGATGTTGCAGTCATCTGCATAAGTCCCACGCCGCGCATGTCTAGTCTTATGATAATCGAGGAAGCTCTAGGCGCCATCCTTTGAGGCTCTGCAGAATTACTCATTTAAGGTATTGTCCGGTATTTCTTACTAGGTATACAAATTACAATTTACAAGTCTTTTTTCTCAATTCAGATCATCCGTACTTTGAAAAAGGGAAAAAGAAACTTTACAAAAAAAAAAAAGTGCTCACTCTAGTTACATATGTAGTTAGTCGCCGAGGATCGGAGAGAAGAAGAAGCTCTTAGTGTGAAGATTCCAGTATGGGATTCATGACGGTGGTGCAAAAACTCGATAACGGAGTAGGCAAGATAGTCGTTTCTCGGAACCAGTTTAATCGCTCTCTCTCTCTATCTCTCTCTCTCCGGCCATGCATTTGTCTCGGCTGCTGTATGTACAAAGCTAACAGCCGATTCTCAGCCACCACTCCGCCGCCAAGGGTGTCGAGACCGTGATAACTTGGAAAATAGTCGTAGTCACCTCCGTTAAGAATCTAATTGGTGTTCGGATATAAGGGGGGGGGAATAAAATAATAAAGTGTGTTCACCGCACTGGAATATGCAATGCGCACACCTAGACCCCTCGAGTCTGAGCGCGTTTGTTGTTTTGCGAGAAGGACAACATGGTATCTAAAGAACGTTATCACTGGAACATATCAGAGTCTGGCCCCGGGGACCGGCAAGACGGAAGTGAACGGGGCGTATGTACGCACAACCCACGCGTGTTCAAGATTAGTTTTATAATTTACTCCATTATTAGTATATGTGTAGATCAAACATAACGCTGAAGCATGGCGAATATACATTGTAAGGTAGGATGTGCCCCCCCCAACCAACTGTAGTTGGGGAAGATGATACAAGTCTTGTAAGGTAATTTTAAAGTTCATATACATCTTCAAGTGTGTTATTATGGCTAGGCGGGTATATATATATCTTGTTTAGTTGGTATGTGTGAGTTATTTCAGGAGCTAACGTTTCAGGTATGACAATGGAAAACCAGTCAGTCATCAGGTAGAAAAGCTTGTTTTCTTTCTTTCTTTTAGAGTTGTGGCAATGCTTCGGGGAATTGTTTGAGTGATTAAGTTAATACATTATTCAGGGTTAAACTTCTTTTTCTAGCTCTAGCTGTTATGACCCCTAGAATTCATTAGGGTTGACTAGAACCGAGTTTCTCTACTTCCTTGTGGTTTCCTATTCTAGAGATCGGATAAGCCGAAGTCGGTCTGAAATCAACTCTGCTGTCCCCCGGGCATTTCCCGCGATCTAGAGGCCCCTAGCTATCGTTCCATATCCACACCTTAGGTCTGAGTGTATTAGAGATACCGGGGGTTTGGTTGAAGCCGAGGACCCGTAAATACTCTACGCGCGTTATAGACGCGATATACATGTGAACCGCCGGCCATATTGATCCGGTAAAAGACTACTTGAGGTATGTGGTATAAAAACGACTGGAAATGTCTCATTTCGCCTAGATAAGCTTTTTATATGTAAAGTCAACCAATTTAGGGTTGCGAGTGATTAGTAATGATCGAATCTGCCAATGACTCCCAGCGCAATATCACTTATCTACGTACTTATTTCTACAATTCATGGCCAGTAAATTGCTTTGAGTTCTAGGGAGATAACTATATGTATGCTATGGTCAATATATATTGTGCGCGGATACGTACGTATGGTGCTAAAATGTCCTATAGCCGGAGTCTCCGGATGCCTGAGCTCACACTTTATTTGCTGTCGCTGCTCGGATCTCGGTTCATTGGGGGATTTGACTCTCGATCCAAAGTAAATATCGAAGAAAAAAAGGGGGGGATAGCTAGAAGCTCAGCTGTAGAAAGTGCATACGAGAGCTCTGGTGGACCTTACTATGTAGTATAGTACGCGTCGTTTGACATGATACAAAACTAGTGTAAAGCAGGTACATGTATGTACATGGCCCCCTGAAATGATTGAAGACGAAGTAATTGCTACATGTAAGTGCTGATTGATTCCTTTGCCTCGAAGTTCAGAAAACGGCTAAAGCCAAACCTCGCTTTCAACTCAGCTTATTTAGCCAAATAAGGACCTCGCTCGAACAAAATCCCTTGGAGGGTGTACACAAACAAGGATCCACCTGACATCGGTTCGCAGTGAACATATCGGTTCTAGATATAATCTACATGCGGCGCGCGAGCTGTCAGTTTGACGAGGCTCGATTCAAGCAGAAGGCTGCACGTAATCAAAAAATGCCCGGCCTCTCTTTTCATGTCCACTAGAAAGGTCGAAGGTTCGATGGCTTTGAAGGCTGATATGCAGGATCAGCTTCAGTTCTACATCGCAAATGAAGCCAATAAAATCCCTCACCGGGCGATGGTGCAGTGGCGCCAAGTGGAAAACATTGAGGATCGGATATTGATTTAACCCGAGCAAGCGTTATGTGTTTTGACCATAGCACTGCATACTTCTCCTAAGAACTCAACAGTTTCCAGCAGCTTAGCCACTCGAACAATCTCCAAAATCTTTGAAATTTCATGTCTTGTTTGCTGCTGGCTGGTATCAAAATCTATAGGAGATGAGATAAGACCATCAGCTTAACGGTCAGGAACGGATTAAGGATCGACCAGGTACCGGCATTTGGTTCCTACCCGTAAGACCTCGGGAGATGTCTTTCAAAATAGAATTGCCGAAGATTTTCTACACGTGCGGAACTGTTTCCTGTGCTACTGTTACACTCTCCCACGGTAAACGGGTGGCTGTAATGCCACCGACGTACCGATGTTCCGGAGTTAATTCCCACGTTTCCACCCCCCCCCCTTCCCTTTCCGTCGTTTATTTACCGGTAGTTTTAAAGGCTTAAACTGGGCAAAATGAATTTCGGTGTAATACAAAGTACCTACCATATTGGATAATTATGGGAAAGTGCGTTTGATGAGAAGATCGGGTTAACTTCTCGATCAGTTCAATGACTTGAGAACCACGATTGTGCACTCTTAATTGGAAATTGCGTACTATATCTAAGTATTGACCTGACCGAGATACTTATAAGCCTGGGAGCTCCATAATCTTTTTTTTTTTGGAGGGAGATGCCTGCGCGAACAAATCTCTTTGTGAGCAGATCTATGGTTTACGCCTTGCGATTACCCTGGGCCCGGCAACTTTGGCGTACTTCACCCCGCATACTTTGTTATGTACCGGTCGTACAGAGCTGAAATATCAAGCGAAGCCAAGTACAATATTAATATCGAGTGGTTCACTGGCCATATGTTCTCGAATATCGAGCCCCTAGGCTCGATATTAACTAGGGTTTCCCAAGGATACATATGGTAGACTCTCAAGGTTTCTACAGAGATGTTGACGATGATAGTAGCTAACATAATATTTTCATAGACTATTTATGTCAAGTATCTCAGCGTAACGGTGCCTTTGTCTAGGCCCACAAATGTAGGGCTTTTTCGGAGACTACATTCGGTTATGTCTAAGCGGAATGAATACTGGAGAAATAAGCATACAGACCGACGGATAAAACGAAGAACGTTGTTTCTGCAGACATATCTTGGCTTTGGGGGCCTCTAAGTGCACAGAGCGACTGTTACCACACGGTTTTTTGTGTCTTAGAAGCTCCATGCTACATTGTCACATATGCTGTGGCATCTTTCCACGCTGATTCGGTCCTGGGAGCTTTCTGCGCCGGGAAAAAAGTTGAATCTTGGCGAGTGGTGGAGGTAGCTCGTATTCAGTTATGCCCAGAATTTGGCGAACATGCAGTACCACAGTCCGGGAATGTCAGCTGTCCAGCATATTTTTGGTAGAGAATACGGGACTTGAAAGAATATAAATACCGGTCTTCAATGGCCTACAGTTTTTGCTCTTCAACACAACAAAGTAAGATTTCAGGGTTTATTTCGTAGTCGTCTACTCTGTAGGTCTTTGAATCTCAGAACCTTTCTGCTTTTGTGCACTTTATCAAAACGAGATACGAATTCTTAAGTTAGTCCACCTTTCTACCCTACATTCTTTCTGATCCGAGCCCAATAGTATAGACCTTGAGGTTTTTCTGTTTAGCTACAAAGGTGTTTCAATTACTGACAATTACTTTTATATTCAGCGCCCCACAAAGAAGCAACCATGCGTTTCAGTGTATCCGCCCTTGTCATGTGTCTCCTCCCCGTAGTCTATTCTGCGGCTTTGCCTCAAACAACCACAGTATGCTACGACGAATGCGTTGCTGCGACATCTTGCCTTGCTATCTGGCCCGATGGCTGCTATTGCGCAAACGATGTCAAGACAAAATGCGCAGCAGCTTGTCCGGAGGAAGAAATCGTACCAGTTCTGGATATTTGCCCAAAACCAGTGGTCGTGACCCCAGAGGCATGCTACCAGGAGTGTGTTTCCGGCTGGGCTTGCATCCAGAGCTGGCCTGCAAGCTGTTACTGCCATAATGGCATCGTCGGTAGGTGTTCGACGGAGTGTGGGACTACGCCTGTGTATCAGGACTGCGGTGATGGTGCTGTTTAGATTCATGTATATTCTTGTAGTTATCTTTAAGAATCTCAGTTTTAGGATCAAGGTGGTCTACCAGGTATTACTGTGTCCGATTTTTTGTAAGTTCCCGTATTACAAAATCAACTTAGGGTTATGGGGCTTTCGGATGTTTTAACCAAAGTAAATAAAATAACCTAAATTCGATGTTAAATTTCTAAACTGGGGTTTCTGTTCGACATGGAGACTCCGTCTATGCACTTACGAGTGAGATATCATGAAATTGACCAGTCTTAATGCATGCACTACACAGAGAGTTGGAGTGTTACTGTACGTACAAGGAAGGCTAAGAAAGTGATACATGTGTTTGTCATCGAGAAATAGCTATAGCTTTTGTAATAAAGCCCAGGTAGACGAAGAACCCGAGACCCTATTTCATGTTTCATGCATGTAGGATAATATAGTGTATGTATCTAGCCTTGATTTCTTATGGATTAGCTTATAAGGCGCGTGAGGGGTGTTGCGACTACTACAAGATTTGCTGCATAAAATACGCTCGGGATTCAAACTCCTAACCTAGGGCACAGCCTCAGAATTCAACTAAGGTATCTTGGTTTTCTAGAAAGTCACTGAATGCGCATGCATGGTATTGCTGTATCCCTCACGCGATCGTATCGTGATTTTGCCACATTTCTAGGCTTGCCCAGCCTGTCTGTGGAGGTCTATATGCTAGTCTCATGCCTCGGATAATTACTTAGTCTGGGCTGGGCAAAACTATTTTTTTTGGTTATGGGTAGCTCCGTAAAGTAGTATTATGGTGGTAGCAACAAAGAATATAACTAGTTCATGGTGATAATAAATGTGCTGATGCCTTTCCACCAGCTAGCTAGTATGTAGACTGAAGAGGCCCACAAGGTCGTTTTTGGAGAATTCTAACCTATGTCTATGACCCAAGTAATATAGATGGCAACAGCTTGAATCCCTCTTGTATAGACTTAACGACCACCAATAAATCTAGCTCGATGGTTTTCCATTCTTATCTTTCGTACAGCTACCTCCTCAGTAGTCATAAACGGTTGCGATCTTTGTGTCATCCTGAAACAGCTTCCCGAGTTTCCCTTTTGACGACCCTTCATCTGCTAAACTTCGTTGAGCATCTCCCCTTCGGTACAAGTACCCTTCAGAAGATCGGCTAGAATTTCATGTTGAGGGATATGTAATGGAGGTGGGATGGAACTTTGCGGTGAATATGGGTGGGATAAGATCGGCATGAGTTACTTTGATTTTGCGCCCTTCTGCAGTCCTAATATACTCATTCGATACCGCAGGGGGTGCCGAGTAGTCCAAGTGTACGTATGCTGGTGGTCCGAGGCCTCAAAAACTCGTGGAGAATAACATTCTGCCATTTTGGGTATCGGATGAGTATGAGTCTAGTGTAGAGTTTGATCTGGTATCTATGAGGTGATTTCTCTATATAGTTATCTGAACAGGTTGTGGCCATGAGTGAACTATAGATGGAGGTGAGCGGCGTAGCTGAGCATATAATGCACAATAGTGGGGGACCCCGGGGCCACCTGTGGCAAAGTCCCAGCCCCATTGAAATGAACAGCACTTCAGGGGCATGAACCACAGACTTAGGCTATCAGTCCTAGGGTCTGGCACAACCGCTTGGATAGCTTCTTCAAAGCAGGTTTCACTGGTACTGGGCATACTAGCACAATAGATTCTACTTGGAAGTTGAGTCTGTTTTAATTCCTCTTTATTTGAGCTATATCTTTAACATAGCCTGACACCGGATGATATATTTCGTGAGATCATAGAATCTTACATTCCGTGTTTTGGCCTGTGCTTTGAGAAGGTCAAGGCTACAAGTTGCTGACGGTCGGTCTCTACACTAAGATAGGATATATCCCCGGTATTTTGAGATTTCTGGAGCTCTCCGGAGTCATTGAGAGCCTCTACCTGGAAAATATATAGTAGGGAAAGTCTCCTTAATTTAGTGCTGAATATTTCTCCATTTTTAATGTAGGGTAATATTTTAAGTTGGTATCTCGGTACGTACGGGAAACTGTCAGCAGACAGGCTTAATCAATTGTGACACCTGGCATTTCGGGCCGATTGATTACAGCGAAGGAGACTTCGACAATATCAAACCCCGCACTTCGTGTGAAAGATGTAGCATATTTGAATTTCAATTTAAACCTTCATTATTGATTTAAGTTAGTACTTGAATAAGTAGGAAGTGCACTGCTTCCTTTTATATGGGCTGTTTTACATGCTGAAGATAGATACATAGCAGACAAGTGAATATATACTACATGAGGCATGGAGGAATCCCAGACTTGTATGATATTCATGGCCGCCGCATAAAAAATTACACGTACGTAGCTATAGAAAGACTAGAATACGATCTAACTTTGGGAGGGAGGAACGATATATAATTTACAATAGCATGCAGGAATGAAGAGCGGGGCTATTAAATTTTTAGTATCCTAAGTTTCTGCTAGACTGCTAAACCACATGATTCCTCGGCTTTCCATTATATTATTTATCGTCCTCGTCCTCTGGCTTTTGACCATAAACCAAAAATCTAAACGCGTAAAATTAGCATAGGTGTAGTGATTTGAGTAATAGGGTAGCATACAATCGGTAGTATCCGTGAATCTTCTTGTTCAAGTATTGCTCTCGTACTTGGCCTAGCAGGGCATGGACCTCGACTGGATCCCACTTAAGAACACGTGTGAAAATAGCCATCGTGAACCCCTCTAACTAGAGTATTAGTATCCTTCCTTCAATCCCTCCCGCCGAGGGTTATATTAGTCGTAGAGAGCTTACCCATAGCTTCTAACATATTTAAAAGATTATATTTTCCAATCTCTTTCAAGTGCTTATCCTGCGGCCAAGGCCCTACAGGAACTTTATATTCCGTTTCAACAACATTGATAAAACCTTGTTCTTCCATCCATGGCTTGACTTTATACTCAAGCGAAAATACTTTCCCCATTTTACTCTCTGCAAGCTTTGCATTTTGGACCCATTCTAATATCGCTGAATCCTTCGGTACTGTTCCGTCATCAGACAAGTGTTCAATGGTAGTCTCTACACTCTCAAACCATCCACCAGGTTTAGTTGCTTTGTAGGCCTGTCCAACAAACTGTGGCCAATCCTCAATACTTCCATAGAGTGCTCTCGCGTGGATGAAGTCAAAAGAATTTGGCTTGTGGGCCCATTCTTTTGTAAAGTCGTCTATTTCAAATTGGAGATTTGGGGGTACCCTAAGAGAAAAAAAATTAGCCTCTATATAAATATAGATTTGAAAAAAGAATAGGATCTCTATACCATGCAGGTTGAATCGGGGAAAGGTCGTTTCCAATGATGCGAGCCGATGGAAATTTATCGGCCATATCAATTGCCCAGATACCTGTCCCAGTTCCGAGGTCAAGGATGCTTTGGGGGTTTTCCCCGATCGGAGCTTTGTATAGCTCGCCATCTAACAGTAATGTATATATATGGTGAAAAATATCTAACTGCCCATTTTGTTTCTCATCATTTGGGGCCCAATAATGGCCCTCGCTGTAGGCATGGTATCTATGTAGAAATAGTGATTAGTCTTAGGTGTTTAAGGAAGCGGAACTTCGATTTAATACCTTCTTCCATTCTCGTATCTGTACTTAGTTATGGATGATGAAAGAGAGGTTGTGTCGGTAGCGCTAGTTCTCCTGAGTTAGGATATAATTGTGGATATAGGATTAAATTTACGTACGTGCCACTCCCATAAAGCGAGTCATACTCATCGTTATCGGAGCCGGAGCCGGAGCCCTCTGCAATTAAATCGTTTTGAGTGGGTGACGGTACCATGGTTGGTGATATATATATATTGCGGAAGGTGTTTAATTTCTAGGTTTAGGCCGACTATGCGAACGGTACTGGTATGAGGGGAAACAAAGAGGGAAGACCCAAAGAATATGTATGAACAAAAGCTACTCTAAACGTGGCCTCCGATTGTCGGAAATTTACCAAGCATACTTTGTGTATCTTAGGACCCTTGCACGTACCACGTATTTCTCCGTAGGTTATATACGGGCTGTTATGGGGAATCCTGGTCACAAAATATTCATAGTGTAGAAGGTCTTAACTAATGGTCGGATTAAAATGGGCTTTCGGTTGCACCAGGTATCAGGTCTCCTAGGCATTCCTACTTGTTTCTTAATAGTCCAAGGTTGTGCGTACACATGCGTTTATGCACATCTGTATCAAGCAGGTATGGCTTAAAAGGCTTAGAGAACTATGAGTGCGCAGAAAACCTCGTTTATTCTAAACGGCTCATGACATATTTTGGCTCTCTGGAGTTAAGGGGGCGTCATTACATATAGTGATAGATGCTGCAGACTCAACACATACATCGTATATATCCACAGCCTAGGGGTTCCCCCACGCTAGTTGGCAAAGCTGTAGTCAATAGCGCTTACGGGCGTACTCAAGAACATAATTCACTAATTGACCCAGAATATCTAGTCGCATTATAGGAGTTTGCAGCCAAAAAGCAACGATACTATACTGCCAGCCGGTTCTAGCGAGGCTTATCTAAATAAATGCCTCTCTAGGTTATGGCTGTATTGAGTAGCCGTCAAAAGCCGATCTACCGATCGCGTTGCACACAAGATCACTCGGTTTTTACTAGTGGTGTGTATAAATCCATCGAGATACCAGTTCCTTCTATATAACTGTGTACGTTCATGGTTTAAAAAAGTATTACAGCTACACCCATGATAGGAAATACACTCTCTAGTATATGATATAGAACCACAAAGACGCGCCTAAATGATACAGGCACATCCATGCACCTAAGCAACCTTCGCTTCCGGCCCACAAAAGCCGCTTATCGCCTATTTATTTCTAGGGCCGAGTATTGACGATAGTTATGTCGGTGAGAAATCCTACCATGCAGCCATCAGCTGCTTTATAATGACCCATGAACAGTTCTGTAATAGATACGTGCAGTTAGAAATCGGATCGAAACAAATTACGTCGTCGCACCCTGCCCTTGAATATCGCCGAGGTCGTAGAGCAATGTTCGAACATTCTATTCTGTACTATGTAGAATGCACATGCATGAGAGTTGTGATATGAAATGCGTGAAAAGAGAACGAGCACACCATTTTGTTTTTTTGTTTTTTTGCCAGTAAACATTTTTGATTCGCCTACGCTTAGCCATCGGTAGGTTAATTTGTCGGCTTGATATCCGTGTTCAAGTTGTTTTTTTCCTACCCAAATATACAATCCCTTCACAATCGATTTGAGGAAGCTGGGTTGCGATCGTGATAAGATTTACACCTGGCATAGTACCCGCAACCGAGATACTTATGCCATCAATCCTATGATTGGTCAAAACTCAAGTCATCTCGCCTAAAGTTACTTGAATTCTGGCTTGCAAGATCAATAGGAAGAGTCACATTTAATCACTCGATATATGAGAGACTACTGTTTCCCAAGGGTCATAAGTGGGTATAATCAGTCACGGGAATTTGAGGTCGACTAAGATTAACTCAGGCCGAGTTAGTGGAGGGTAGTACTTGGTATAGGTAGAGAATATGATTCTCCTTTCTCTTGAATTAGCTAGCAGGTTTTTCTAAATAGAAACCTATAAAAGCTGAAGAGCACATGTTTCCTAGTATAGCCATACACTAAGCCAGTAACTAACACCTAAGCCCTACTTGTATTGTAAAATCTTCACTTATGGATACCTAAACTATAAACGAAGCTACTTTCGGCTCTATAAGTATTGAAGTTACCATATATATACCACGTACCTCTCTATATCCCTAACAAGATCGAACCTCCTATCAGGACTTTTTCAAAGAAACATGAGAACTAAATCAAGTTTTGTGATTTGTTTGTAGACATAAACACCCTATTAATAGATCTAAAAAGCAAATATATGCTGCTATAAACGTCAAAAAGAAGCCTATATAAAAATAGAAATGTCCTAGATCTTCAAATAAAGCAACATGCATGTGATACACTATCTCCCAGATTGTTACGACCGGGGGATACAAGAATATTGACTAGCTAGCTTATCCCAATAGTTTTAGAGCTAGTCTTCAACATGTACGGCAATACACTGATAAATTTTTTGTATAGCAAGGGAAATGTAGCTTGTTATTATAATATTAATATTACACCCCATTTAGTATTTCTGCCCTATATATCCATCTAAACCGTGTATTTTCCCCCCTTCTTTTGGATTTCTCTCCTCGCAGTGCAGTTTCTCATTATCTGCTAATAAGTATTCCAATACGATATTATTACTATTCATCTTCAGGGTCCGGTATTGGAGGTACTAGAATCTCCGTTAGTAGATGTCATAGGAATTAGGCATTGCGCATGGTTTTCTGGACTTACTCCGAATGAAGACCTTTGCCTTGCTGATTACACTTAATGGTTCAACCTTGTATACCCCATCTTTGTATTCCCCCTTTCTCACCAAGGCTGGCTGAACGATTATTTCGACCTTACCAGTGATATCCATTACAGGAACCTCGCTTACTGCAAATCCGACTGCTACGTCATGCAGTTCTCTATCTAAATCAGCACGATCTTCCGGTTGCTCAATATCCGTCATATAGCTTTCGTTAAAGGTTACCATGTCTAGAAGCTCTTTAGTATCAGCATATATGGTTGTGGGCTGGAAGCTCATGTTCAAGGCCATTTCAAATGCTTGCTTTAGGATGACCCAGAGCTCGGATTTAAGTGTAAAGTTGTCGTATGGTTCTTCTGGATCTTCAGAATCTGCGTCCCTTGGGAGACGGAGTGGGAGGAGCGTGTCCCGAATAAGTGCTGAGACGTTTGAACGGAGTTCTTTGCATTTTTGGTTAAGACTTGTGTCATTGATAGAGCTGAACATGGCCATCATCAACTTAGATCTTGAAAATTTGATTGCTCTGATATCTATTAAGCACCAAGATATCAGAAATTAGCAAGGGAAAGTAAAACGGGATCAAGTGATTCACCTACCAGCATTGTTAAGCTTCTCGCCTTTTTCAATTTCTTTAAAGTAGTTGAAGTTTAAGCGCTTCTTTTTCCGGTATAGACGCTCATCTTGTTCAATACTCCTTTCTTTTTTTTCATTATCCCTCCCTCTTACATTCCTCAGCATCCAACTATCCCTCTCTTCAAACCAGGCTTTTGGTGCTGCTGCCTGAAGGTCTCCTGCCTCCCACGCTTTCTTAAGTTGTGACTTTTTCTTCCATCGTTGTGTTGTATCCTGGAATCGTACGCTCAATAAGTACCGTATCGGGTCGAATATTTCTTCAACAAGTATCCTAAAGATGATTGCCGCTGCTACTTTTGTTCTATAATCATGTAAAAAGGCTATAGCGCTATCATTGATAGAATCAATCATAGAGTTATGACAGATAACAGCATCCCGGATATATATTGAAAGGAGACCCTCAGCATCTCTACTCTCCGTGTAGTCGTATGCTTGAAAACCACTACGTGCAGAGTAGTTGATGGTACAAAAAGCCATGACATTAATATAGAGACTTTCCCATTCCTTGGCAAAATCACCATCACTAAACTCCCTATTCGATGGCAGCAGTTCAGGATAAAACTTCAGAATCTTAAGCTTCTCCTCAGCGACTTTAAGCACTTTCTTAGTTTCTGCAGAATCATCAGCCTCAGCCTTAGCAGCTGCTTCTGCCTCAGCTGCTTCTGCCTTCGCCTTTGCAATTTCATCTTTCGCCGTAGCGATTTCATCCTCTAGTTTAGCAGCTTCATCCTTTGCCTTTGTAACCTCATCAATCGCCTTTGCAACTTCATCTTTCGCCTTTGCAGCTTCACCGTCCGCCTCATCTTTTGCCTTAGCAATCTCATCCTTCGCTTTAGTGATTTCATCCTTCAACTTAACGATTTCAGCCTCCTGCTCAGCACTCCCTCTCCCTCCCTCACCAACACCCCTTGCTTTCAACCTTGCGATTCGAGCATTCGTTGTGTCGGTGATTCTTATTTTCCAAGCTGCACACTCCTCCTTGTATTTTAAAACCCTTGCCCAGGTAGCGTCCTTCGCTGCTTTATGTTTTGCGTTTATTTCTGCGATATCCTTATCACATTTTACTTTCAGCTTAGCAATCGTTAGCTTCTCCTTATTTACTTCGCTGAGCGCAGCAGTAAAGTCGGTGTATTGTTGTAACTCTGCAGCTAAAGCATCGTGCTTAACAGTCATTGCTGCGAGTGCTGCCATAGCCTCCCCGAGTTCTTTCTTGCATCCGTCATGGATAATATCATCTCCAGCTCCAATAGCTGTTCTCAAATCCAGAATCGTTTTATCATTCATGACATGCCTCGCTCTAAGGCTTTTAATACTTGCTTGGAACTCTTTTATTGCATCTTGATTTTTCACTAAGCGCTCCAGGGCCACATTGTACGCACCTCTGATTGAAATAAGCTCCTTCTTAACCTCCAGGAAAGTTTCTCCGGCTTCAATCTCGGCGATGTATTGATTAAATTCTATAGTACGCTGCTCGAGCAGATCCTTGGTATAGTCGAGCTCATCCTCAACATTATCGTGAACTACAGTTACGACCGCCAGAGGAGGATGAGCCGCCAAATCTTTGTGCTTCTGCTCAAGATCAGCGATAACTTTCTCAATCGCCTCTTCAGCCGCTTTTTTAGCAGCTTTAACATCTTCGACAAAACCTATAACCCTCTTCCCCTTTAGTTTCGGGCCTCCCCCGTAAATTCTAGAGGATTTATGGGTGAATGTGAAGCCTTCGAGTGGGGCGATGGCTTCCTCAAAATTCATATCGAATTCTGACATTATTTCGCCTAGTTCTTGCGCAGCCCGGTGGCTACTCACGTTCTGTTCCTCATTAATGTATTTGTACCAACTGATCTTTCCTGTAAGTTCCGTAATGGTTTTTTCGTACTGTTCTTGGGCCTCGATGAGACTCTTATTGAAATCCAGTATTTTTTTTATATCATTTTTTCCTTGTGTAGACTTCATTGCCTGGAGTCCCAAAGGAGGTTCTCTGTTAGAAACTGCCTCACTTGTAGTGGCTCTCATAGTATTGACAATATTCTCAAGCTCTCCAACCTTGAGTACTAATTTCTCTTCGTTATCCTTCACTATACTAAGTTCTTGATGCATCTCTGACAGTCTAAGAAGGAGGACATCGCAGGCCTCTGCTGCAGGATGCTTAATGAGGCTTAATTCATTTCTGATGGACTTTAATTGTTCCTCTGATTCAGAGGCGTTTGAAAAAGCGATTTCGCCGACGGATGCTGCAATACTGAGGAATTTATCAGCGGTGCTTTCGAATTCCCTATTATGAGCCCTCAAAATACTATTTTCCTCAACAAGGCTACCGAATGAAAGTTCCACTTCGGGTACTGGTGAAGAGGGCTGTATCCTGATACTATCATCGGGTACAGAGCTGTATATCTCTGTAAACTGCGAGTTGTATTGCAGCTCATCACTATAGGCGGGAATTTGTTTGGGTGTCTCGGCTGCATGTACATGCTCGATTCTTTTGCGTCTCTTGGTCATTGGAGGCCCGTCTCCATAATCTGGTCCAGAATCATCCTCTAGTGCTGATTCTGGGAGCGAGGTGGGGGGCTCTATTTGGTGTTCTTCTTTTCTAACTTCTCCATCTTCTGACCAATAACTTTCCTCTGGTTCTAAGTCAAAGGCTCTAGACCTTCCTAGCACTGATGAGGTAGTAGCTCCCCCTTTGCGCCGTCTCTTGCTAGTCCTCGGGGGTTCTTCATAATCTGAGTCAGAAACTTTCCTCGGTGTTGGTAATATGGCGCTGTGTTTATTACCCCGTTTACTGAAAAACATTGGTATTTCATCATCTGACTCCTCATAATAATCTTGCTTCTGTCTCTTAACGGGGGTAGCCAGTCTGGAACTCTTACGGAGGGGAGTTGTTTCCGTAGTAGCTGGCTTGTGGAGCTTTGGGGTTGCTTTTACGAAAGTCGGGAGGTCTGGCGAAGAGAGTTGCGGGCTATAGAGACTTTCAATACTATCGTCAGACATTTCTTCTTGGGGTATTGTGTATTCTTCTCGCTGATCGAAGACTACTCCACGTTTTTTCTTAGATCTTTCACCAATGTTGGAAGTCATAGCTTTAGGTAGTGAGTTTTGGGGAGGGGGGAGGATAGTGTCAATTTTAGAGGAAATTGAAAGCAGGTGTTGAGGCTACTGTCGGTTATTGTCCTCCTTTTATTTGAGTAGTCTTTGTTTTTTTTTTGTGAACAAAGTGAGTCCCCCAGACAAGGCAGGTTAAACAAAGGCCGTCTTTCAGAAGTGATACAATCCTATTCTTGGTCTATTTTAATTGAACTAAGATTAGTCTAGGATTCTCTCGAAAGATATAGGAGTACACTGACCTAACACTGGCTCAGAAACTCATGGCATATCATGCTGAAGGTAATCCATCCGTGACAAATCATATAACAAGATCTAATTCAGCTCAACAATGATCTAGAGAAGGAATCAATCTTCAAGGGACTATCGGACTCTTCAATGTTCGGTATGGAAGGAATTAGCGAGTATTGTGGCTGATACGTTGGTGTACCCCAAAGAACAAAGAAGATGAATGACCAACATCATAGTCACCACATGATACTGAAAAGGCCCTCTAAGGGAGTTATAACCAGCTTGCTTTGATGTGTATGTTGTAAGCTCTCCTTGCAGTGGGATTTTGATAAGGCTACCATATGCACCCAGAAATGTGAGCCCGTAGTGCTAGAGTATAGTGACCTATGAAGGCAAGAGAGTAGTTTGAAGCCCGGCGTTGGACATGGTCAAAGGGTTGATGGCTCAACCTCTGTGATGGGGGTTAGGACATGTGACTTGAGGAAACGTACTAGCCCATAATTTAAATGCAAATCGAAGACTTAAACAAGCGTATTATGTAGTTATAAAACTCATGAAATAATTAGCTCATGAAATAATTAACTCAAGAGCAAATATAATAACAAGCAACAAACACCCAAAACTAAGAGCTTCATAAGCAAGAAACTAGCCAACCACATATTTTAGGCCCCCAAATGTCTTCATAAACCCCCCATTAAATATCTTTTTATAAAATTACACAGCCCGGACGGCTGCAACGGGATGGCTTTATAGATACTGCCATGCTTATGGTCGTTGCCTTCTCAAACAACTCCTTCACCCCTTCCCCTGTCTTCGAAGAGCACTCAAGGTAAGCCTGCATACTCAAATCCCTAACCGCCTTCAACCCATCCTCCTCAGTCAATGGCTTTCTCCCCGCCGACTCCCATAGTTTTCTTTTCACCTCTTCATTTCCTCGTAAATCCTTCTTACACCCAACCAACACCACCGGCAAATTACCGCAGAAATGCTTCACCTCGCTAATCCACTTCTCATACACATTCTGCAGCGACTCCGGCGAGTCTATGGAGAAGGCGATTAGGACAACATGGGAGTCGGGGTATGACAGTGGTCGCAGTCTGTCGTAATCTTCCTGCCCAGCTGTGTCCCAGAGAGCCAGCTCGACGTGACGCCCGTCCGGGAGGTTTATGTCAGCTACGTAGTTTTCGAATACCGTGGGGATGTAGCCGTCTGGGTCGAATTCGTCTTTTGTGCATCGCATAAGGAGACATGTCTTTCCGCAGGCGCCATCGCCAACTATTACAAGTTTGCGACGGTAGACTGTATCGACTTGGTTTTTTTGTTTCTGTGTACGCGTTAATATGGGTTTTTACCTAGATAAGAGGTAGGAAGGGACGAGAGGTCTATTCATTGGATCTCTAGTTGGAATGGTTAAAAGGATGGGGAGGGGGTTATCATACTCTACGCATTGATGTTATCGTAAGTAGTTTACTATCTCCCTCTCTTCATAAAACAGGTCCAGCAAGGGAAGGGTGAAAAAAATCCCAAAAATCTTGGCCGTAGAATTCTAAGGGATAAAAGAGAAGAGAAAGACAGAGGAACACCACCTATTGATATACGTAAAATTCCCCGATGTCCCAGCTGACGATATCCCCCTCCCGGTAAAGACCAAAACGCCTACACGTAGTTATCATATAGTACACTTTACTCCAAAGGGTTAGAAAAGCGTCAAGCACACTGCCTCGCACGGAAGCGAAAATCGCATCACGTCGCGTCACACCGGATGAGCCTATCACAATAAGTCATTCAATAACAAAGCAAGGCTGAAGTCACAAAAAAGAAAATGTCAACCTTGCAGGCTATGTGGTTGCCTCCCAGCCGTGAGTTGTTGGTGCGGGATACAAAAGAGTCATTGGTGAGAACCTTATTAGTCTTCATATCTATAGCGCTCTTACTTATAGAGTAGGCGTAGTGTATAAATAATTTATACTAGATACATGTTGCGCTCCAGGACAGAGACAGAGAAACATTTAGGTCGCGAGGATGTAACGATGCAAGTGCCGGGTGTTTCTTACCTGACTATGAGTCAGCCTATGATCCTCACACGATACATAACGCGGAAGTTAAATATTTATTTCATTTATTTGACCGCCCTGGTTTATCGCCTCCGACATGTAAAATAAAACTAGCAAGGCGTAAACCTACATCTGGGCTGTTGCTCACCAGACCGCATGCAAATCCTCACCCTATCTAGGTATCAGCCGCGAGCAACCTGCCGTGGACCACGGAGCAATAGATTAACAAATCCGGCGATCTATAATCGCCGCGGCTTCACCAAAGCCCTAACTCTCTATCGATCAGCTACCACTATTTAAGAGTATTAAGGATTACCAACGTACAAACCCTAACCCTTAACGGTAAGCACAAATTCTCACTCGTGGCATGAGCTGTGGCACGGCACGGTCACCGGGAACACGGTATAATCTTACTAGGAGAACGTTAGATACTGGGAACTGTATTGTAGATAATGTTATATGACCTTTGTCTTAAACGCGCCCTTAGGTTTACCGCTGATTATGAGGCTATTATGGAACTTGGTGCATATGGATCTTTTATTTATATTTAAACGATTTGTGACGATGTTACGGCCTACCGCATAGTGTTAGGTTCTGGAAGAACCTAGATTGTCGGTTTCCTATGCTCGATAGCGGGTAGAGGCATAATATCCAGGGATTCTATTAACGCTGTAAGCTTTCCGACAACGAAGCCGGGGAAACGGGAGAGGTACAGGAAACAGCTTGGCCGCATGCATTTTACATATCAATATTCTGAATTGGTAGTTCTAGTGGCGCCCTGTAACTAAATATATAGTGGGTGCTGATAGCGGGACCGAGATATCAAAATATAACTACAAAATTTGTCATTACTCTCCATAGATCCGAAAGCTACTAGAAATTTTGAATGGATTATAATCGTGCGCGCGTTCCGTAGTTCAGAATTGAGCCGGTAATACATGTATGTGGTGTAATGGTGGAAATCTTTATATCAGGTCCCATCATTCATGTACAGAAATTCAAGGTGTGACATATTTACTTATAAAGTACATTAAATCAAAGCGTAGACTCTCAAGACGCTATAGAAAGTTGAGGATCATCAAGTGCGATGCTCCCTCGGCATAATGCCCCCTACCGGGGGATCTTCTCCTAGGAACAGTATCATACCCATGCAACCCGGAAGCCCGTTCACGTGAGTTCCCACGGGTCTTGCAGGGTCTTGCTCCCAGCCACTTTACAACAACAAAGAAATTAGGTGTTTTGAGGCTCTTGATTTGTCGCTTCTTCTCTGGAATGCATGCCCACCGCCGCTGTTTGGGTTAGGTCTCGGCTGATACCGTTACCCACAGGCTATTCCTCTGTTTGGTCTAGTCCCAGGCCTCTCTCACCTCCACCTGTCTGCCATATCTCGCAGGACCTTCTCTTTGCCCTCAGTAAAACGACGAGTCAAGCAGTACACAAAACCAAGGCTGCGGCGCGGTAGAATAGCTATAAGTTGCATACGTGTTTCCCCACTCCGAGATACTGCACACGCCACAGCCTCCGATCTGTCAACCAAATGGCCGGGTCCACAACAGTAGATTCATTCTTCGGTGCCATGGATACGGATAGTGTAAGTCCCGCTGTCACTGCCACTGTCACTGCCACTGCCGCTGTTCTCTTCTACGACTGCCCCTCTTCGTCTCCCCCGAAACCTCCGTCTCTCTTGCCTCCCCTCGTGCCCTCCTCTCCGGTAATCTTTCTCCGGCTCATCTCCAGAATCCCCACTATCCCCAATTCATCCTCTACCTTCATCCAATAGCTCATATAGGTATCTTCTTGAGCTGTGCTAATCGGTTCTGCGAAACTCTTCGCTCGTGACACAATACAGCAATCATTTTCTGATGTTGATTCTGGATTTGGTTCATCTACCAGAGGAGAGTATGTAGTCATTCTCTATTTAATTCTCTACTGCTGCTCCTATAAAAAACGAAAATGAAAAAGGCTAAACTCTCAAAAAAAGTGCCAGTAGCGACATCAATACTACCAGCTCCAGTACCTATTCATATGTCTACGAGAATGGCCGCCGCTACCATTCGTATCGTGAAGGTGTATATATGCTCCCCAATGATGATAGAGAAATTGAACGTCTAGACCTCTACCACCACATCTTCAAAATCTTGATCGGTGGGGAGCTCTACCTTGCCCCATTGAAGAGTGGGGTGAAGCATATACTTGACATTGGGACTGGGACAGGAAGTTGGGCAATGGATATAGCAGAGTGGGTGTTATTTCCTATTAGCAATTGACTGTTCGACCACAATGCCGGTGTTAATGCAGGATGCGTGAATAGGATGTTTCCGGATGCGGAGGTTATCGGGAATGATTTGAGTAAGATACAGCCACCTTGGTATGAAGTCCTTTTTATATTTCTCTATGGTCAAAGGTCTTTGTTAACAGATTTGTTTAATTGTGGTTAGGGTTCCACCGAATTGCAAGTTTGAGGTTGATGATGTTGAGAGTGATTGGACTTGCCCAAAGAATTATTTTGACTTTATTCACGCACGAAGTTTGTGCGGTTCGTTTCAAGACTGGGACTTGTTTCTTAAGCGCTGTTATGAGTAAGCTTTGTTTTCTTTTTTGCCCCCACCTACCTTGCCTTCCTTGTTATTCAGGTGAAGGGGTATAATTTTACCCGTAATACTGCATTCCTACTGCTGTTTAATACCGGAATTGGCCATGAACTTATCTTCCTAAATTTAACCAGCCATACTGCTCCAGGAGGCTACTTTGAATTCCAAGACTACGATAGCAAGCTCGCATCTGCTACTGGAGATGTACCATCTATAGATAACTCTTCTTTAGCAAAATGGTGGTCCCTTGTTTGCGATACCTTTTCCCAGTCCGGTCGTCCGCTTCAGGTCGCTGCCTCAATGAAGGAGAGAATGAAAAAGGCCGGGTATGTCATATTGCCCACTCTCTCTGCTTCCTTCAATTAACATTCTGTGCAAGGTTTGTTGATGTCACTGAACGCGTCGAGCGTTGGCCGATTGGCGCCTGGCCAGATGACCCAGCCCAGAAAGAAATCGGCCGCTGGGGCAAAGTCGGGATGTGTGAGAGTCTTCATGCGTTCGCTGTTGCCCTCTTAACTCGCATACTCGAATGGAAGGAAGAAGATGTCAAGGAGCTTTGTGACAAGGCCCTTGCAGAAATCCAACATAAAGATCTAGAGCTAAAATATTATGCTCATGGGTAAGATACTTGCTCTCCTGTCTTCAGCTACTTTCCACCTAGGATTGCTAATGATATTTATAAACTCTAGATATTTCATTTATGGCCGGAAACCTGAAATCGGTGAAAAATAAGTCTATGAGCGGGAAATGTTGTCTAATATCATTGACCTCCTTAAATTGAGGATACGGCGTTAGCATGTGGTCAGTACTAGCATGGAGTTTTTTACTTTTTTTTTAGTTCACATGTTGAATGAATGAATTAATGCAGAGTTCGGAGATTGAGATACATTGGGAGTTCACATATTGAGTTTGAAAATTTATAATATATCCTCACAAAAAGGGTGAATCGATACAGGATTTCAGCAAAATAGGAATTTCATGGAAACTATTAATTGGTTCTATCGAGTGATTTCTCATGATTAGGGTGATTGAATTAATTATAGTACATGCAGCCTTTTGACTATGGTACTCGCACTCTATCAGAGATGTTTGCAGGGCTTCACCCTAATGGGTGTGGAATACCCCAACCGGCTCAAAGCAAGCAAATACCCAATCTCACTCCACTTCAGGTCCGCATGTCCCATTTGGGCGCCGGGTTCATGATTAAAAATTAGTGTCTGCTAAAGTATTTTTCTAACTGGGTCCAATAGCAAGATTCCAGAAGACTAAGTTTGAATGAATGAATTAATCGTTAAATACATAGAGCCCTTGGGCTATGGTATTCTCATCTAAAAGTAACGCAAAACAAAACAACTAAGTTTGAATGCCTACTACAGTTGTAACAAAAAGTAAAGGTACACAGGATTAATTATAAAGGCCATGATAAACCTAATTTTGTTATAATATACGTCACTAATAACATAGCACATATATCTTGGTCTTATTAGTACTAGAAATGAGACAGATCTACTCAAGGCCAGGATAGCCTTAGAACACCTTCAAATAATACAACCACCAGCGTAACTTACTCAATAGCTAACAGCTACCCTAACCTATGCTAGCACCCTACTATTTACAAAATAAAATAGCTGACCCCAAACCTCCCTGTTAGTCCCGGAAATGTAGCAATCCGAAGCCACAAAAGCTTCAACCACCAACACACTACGTAAGTGGCAACTTATATCCGTAAAAAAGAAACTATATCTATACCTCAATACGCACATCTCCACAAAAATCCTTGGCTACGATAATATTTTCCTTTTTTTTCTTAATAGAGATAATATAGCAGGGAGTAGTTGGGGGGGTTCGAGTCCTTCTAAAGCTGACATCAACCAACTACATACAGGTTAAGACCATTATCAAATAAAGTATACCGGAAGGGATTTCCGCATGTCATCAAGTATTTCAGATTACATCACCTCTAAACTAAGCTTCATGCAAACCAACCTCCCCCCCTCGATCCTCGATCTCGAAAAGAAGAAAAGAAGAAAAGAAGAAAAGAGAGAAAAAAGCTATGAAAAGCATCTACGGTTACAAACCCCCTTAATACATCCCCCGTAGTAAGAAAATCCCCCCTTCCCTCCAGATGTAGTTCTTGTGATGAAGATCCTCAAGATTTGACCCAACAATATCAAAAGCAACTGATCGAAGTTCCCCACTAATTAACAACGTACGGCGACTTAAAAGCGGACAGTGAGACTGAAACAGAAAATGATAATAGCTCTTCCCCCCCCCCTTTTTTTATGTCGGCGATTTATTTATTCTTTTCTTTTTTTTCCCTACTTTCGATCTACTTCTAATTTTGAAAATGAAAATCAAGATATTATTATTATGGAAGGTTTTACCGGTACTTCCAAATCGAATATCTTTATAAATATAATTTCCTCCCCCTCTACCCCCCTGATCTCGTACGTCTAAGAATTCATTCTAGCTTAAATATTTTAAGACTATAATGCTTATGTAGATCCCCACGTGGCAATTGTTAGTCTTTTTTTTTTCTTCTTTTTAGCTAGCTAGCTCCCCTCGATCTCCCCCCCTTACTTCTCTCGGTACTATTGTCTCTCATTCACTATCGTCCGTGCTTGAGACCTCCTTCCCCCCCTAGAATATGAGATCGCATAGTTTATTAATTATTATTTTTTATGTCCATCAACAATGGTATATTCAAGACAACATCGTAGCGCAGCCTAGCTAGTAGTGAACTTTCGAACGAGGTAGCTAGTTCCCCCCGCTGCCCCGCCTCCACAAAAGTCTAGACCTGATCGATTACTGTCTCATAGAACCCGTTTCAAGACATGAAACGGGGGATAGATAGATAGAGAGAGTCAATAATTTAGAGTTCTTTGGTAGTTCGGTTATACTTTAAAGTCATTGGATATCACTCGATGACTACATCATTTATAAAGTGGAAATGATAAGAACCAACAAGTATTCCCCTCCCCCCACTCTTGATATCAGCTTTGGGGGAAAAAAGAAGAAAAAAAAGGTTCCAGAAGTCTCATCAAATATAGTAACCCTCCGAGGAGAGAGACAGAGAGACAGAGAAAAAAAACAGCTCCACTCCGTCATGTCAATGCACATGACTTCGAATTCGAATTCGAATTCTAATCCTCCACTTTTATTTTTTTCCCTTGATTAGCTAGCTAGCTAGCTAGTTAGGCCCTCAATATTATGATCTACTTTCCCACCAGGGGAAAAAGACCCCCCCCGTAGTAACCTCTAAGCAGCTGACATAAAAAAAGGGGGGCCGGGGGGGAGGGGGGGGGGTTTCAGCGCCTCTCCGTCTCCCCCAGATATTTGAAATTCCAGACCATAAGACTTTTTGGTCTTAGGTATAAGATCGAAACCCCCTGCACTTCAGCCCTCCCGATCCCCACAAAAGTGTGGTTGCTACCACGATCGGGGAAAAAGTCTAAGCGCGTAATGTACCAGCGCGCTCTCACCCGCGTGATTCGCGTCTAAGAGGGGGGGGATGGGGAGCTGAGAGGAGGGAGGGGTGATTTTTTGTCTCATTCAGCCAGCGCTCACGCACATACGCACATACGCACGGGCCCTTCAAAAAAAAGTAGTTCAACTACCGAAGGGGGTTTCTTGTTCCTGCTGAAACTCTCTCTCTCCCAGGGAGGAGGGACATTTGATTCCGGACCACTCCCGAGAGAGGAGGGGGGGGGGTAGGGAACGGTCCCCACTATCTTTGGGGGGAGATTTTTCCAGAACGAACAGGAACGTGCTGACTGTGTGTGTGTGTAGCACCGTACATATCTTCTACTGTTGTAAAAAAAAAAATTGATATGATAGCGCTTTGATTCAAAACGACAAATGGTAAAATATCGAAAGCTCCGGGGGGTCCTAGTTTCAGCCAGAGAGAGTGAGAGAGAGAGAGAGAGAGAGAGAGAGAGATAAGGAAGCGACATATCCTCCTCACCTCATTTGCGAAAGGATGATGGATGCGCGCGCGCGCGCGCGTTACGTTACGTTACGTGAACATATGGAATATAAGGTAAACAGGTTATCTCTGCGTCAAAAAAAAAAAAAAAAAGTCGCCCGAGTTGAATGAGGCGAAAAGTAAGATAGAGTGCAAAAAAAAATATTATAGAGCCTCAAGATAATCAGCTCTCTTCCTCCCCTTGAGCCTGATTGGGGAGGAGGAGGATTTTCCAAGAATCACAAGCCATATGAATGAAGAAAGACCAACCACTACCATAATGTCATCATCCACCCTCATGTGAAGAGAAATAATAAGGCGTATTACTACCTTATTTCAGGCCGCCGCTTCTTCCTCCGCCCCGCCGGGCGCCTCAAAAAAAAAAACTTGGATACCGGTTTACAATTCTTCCGCGGCTTCTTCCTCGAACCGGGAGATAATTTTAAAAGCACGGACCGAGAAACTTGTTCTGCAACCTTACCCACCCATTCACCGAGAAAGGCGATTTTTTGTCTTGGCGGTGAAACAGAACTTCAAGATTCAGCAGAAGCGAACTGTACTAACCTATTGCCTGGGTAAAGATTTATACGGGGAGGGAGGGAGACTACGGGGGAAGGGCTACAAGGGGGGGATGAAAGAGGCGAAGGGAAGAAGCGGACGGAAGTGAATAATCTTTTTTTTTTACAAGGTCAGACCCAGGAGACAGGATTTGATATGGGGAGAATCGTATCTGGCGTGAGTTTTCATTAAAAAGATAAGCCTTCAAGTTCCTACCGGTGACGACGAAGTGTCATCAACCACAACCATAACCAGGAAGTATCCTAGAAGAGATAGAAAGAGAATGAGAATGAGAATCATAATGAGTGGTACAACACATTATGCAGAATTAAAACCGTGTAACCTTCAAAGAGAGAGAGAGAGAGTGGGAGAGAGAGAAACTCGGAACTCTCTCCTGTTGAATTTAGCCGTAAAAAACGTGTTCAGAAAATGAATATATAGAAGAAAGAGAAGCTAACACGTGCGTACGTACAAACTCCCCCCCCCTAAAAGTTATACAACATATACATTACCTACTCACCTCACCTCACACCTCACCTCACCTCACCATTTTAAATCTCTCATAAACTATATCCCCTAATCCTAATCTCCCCCCCCCCCTCACTCAACAAAAAACATACACACGCACACACCATACATAATTACAACACCCAATTAAAACCTGTATATAATCGTTTCGGCGCGTCGTGCATAGTACATATGTAATGTACATCCTCCATCCGCACGACGTGCGCCGGGTGATATCATATCTAGCATTTGAAAGGGGGAGGGGGGCGGTGGGGGGGTGGGGGAAAGGACCTTTGAGATACGGACTGCATGAGATACCTTTCCCCCCCTAATGAACCCCTACCCTACCATCTATAGCTGGCTACTGCACCCGTTGTTATCAGACATCAGATAGCGTACCAACAACAACAACGTACGAAATGTACATTACCCACCCCCCCCCCTAGTGTGTGTAGGTCATCTACTCGTATCGTAATTATGCACGCACGCACGCCATGCCATGCCGGAAGGTATGGGGTATTTTAGATGAGTTTTTTTTTTTGAGAGCAAGATTTATGCTGTACGATAAAATCTGGTCCCGGTGGCCCGGCTTGAAATAAACACTCGTTTCAATTTTTTTTTTCGTATACCCGGTGCATGTATGAATACCGGGGATTACACGGAACACAGACCCGGTGCTCTCTCTCTCTTAAAAAACAAAGATTTCACAATATTAATAGAGGGAGATTATTAGGTATAGGATAGTTTATAAGATTCTCTCCCCCACCCTCCCAATGCATGCATATTCAAATATTCAACACCCTAATACTATTTAACACAGAAAGCCGTACTATAACACTCCCAAGACCCATGAGAGAGACCCAGAAACTATGCTACCAGCCAGCTGCAACAAAAGAAGAAAGCCCAACCAACATATGACAAAAAACCATCCCTCCCAATGAAATACCTACAAGTTAGAACAAAGAAGATGATTAGATGCAATGCTGTGTAAAGTACTAGTAAGTAGTAGTAGTAATAGTAGTAGTAGTAGTAGTAGTAGCAATAGTAGTAAAGAAAAAGCGAGTAATAATAATGCTCCGGTCCGAGACCATGCACCACTCTCACCCCCCTACGCCGCGCAAGCCCCCGAGCCGATGCCTTAAAAAAAACTGAAAAAACCATAATGCCACCGAACCGGCCGAAAGAACTCCAAATGCAAGCCCCCATCCAGAAAGAAAAGAAAAACCCAGGAACCCGGAATAGTAAAAGAAGATGTTGATAAAACACAGCAGCCAGCGACTGCTAAAAAAAAAAGAAAATGCAAAAAAGTATCAAACAATCAGTAAGACTCCTCGACTTCGCTCAACCACTTCGCCACCCCCTCGGTCAGAACATTCCCAACCACATTCCCCCTGTCTACTGCAACAGCACGTACAACATTCTCGAGTGCTCCAAGTACCATGCACTTGCACACTTGAACACCCATATTTGCAGTATCATTCACAGTAGCACCAGGTTTCCTCCTACTCGCGCCAGAAATACCAATAACTCCTTCAACGGCAGTAGCAAGAACATCATCAACGTCACAGACAATCTCCTCATCCATCATCTCTTCCTCCTCGTCGTCTTCGAATGCTCCTGGACCAGTGTATGAGCTCGCTACTGGTTGCTGGACATGAAGGTGGCGGTGACCGCCAAGTGCGCTTGGGAAGCCTGTGGTGAGCGGTGACTGGTTTCCCACAACGGTTGACTGTTTCTTGCTTCGACGTCTAAGCTTAAGCCTCTTGATTTGCAACTTCTTGGTATCTGCAATCAAGACAGAGCAAACCTCAACCCATTTGTTGTCACCGCCTTGGGCAGCTCCATTCTCAGATCCAGGTGTGTTGCTTGCATGTGGTGGTGTTGGCTCGGCCCTCATCGCTCTCTTGATGTCTTCCTCAACCTCAGCATAAGGCTTGACGGCTTGTAGAGCAAAGTCAGGGTGGAAGATCTCGTCTTCCATCCAACCGCCAACATTGATGCCATTATCATCAGCATCAGGCATCCAGGTCGGCATGAGCATGGCTGAAGAAAAGCTCATACTGTTAGATCTAATTAGACCACTTCCAGCAGCTTCCATCATCGATATGGGCCAGCCTCCACTCGACGGGGAGCTAATCGGGGAAGTGAAAGTAGTACCATAGTCCATAGAAGGCATAGGAATATCCACGTCAACAATGCCATCGCTCTCATCTACTGAAAGCCTTACTTCGTTCTCAACAAACTGCTGGTGGAAACCGTAAGGAAGGGCCGGCGCAGGGATATGATGGCCATGCTTGTGATGGACGTGATGATGCTGCAGATCATCGTCGTCCAAGTAAAGCCCGCTCGCATCAATCTCGTCCCTCTCCCCTCCAATCTTGATCGCGGTGTGAAGAGGCTCATCAGGCTGGGTGCTAGTCTCACTTGGTGCAGTAGATCCTGTCCGCGCGTTGCTCCAGAAGCTAAGGAAGCTGAGGAAGCTACCCGAGGAGTCGGCGCTCGTGTTTGCGGTTCCAGTGCGCTTTAGCGTGTTCATCAAATTGATGCTAGCCACACTGCTGCTGCTACCGGGGCGCACAAGCACCTTCTGTGGGCTTCCAGGCACATTCGCGGGAACAACGGTTGCCGAGCTAGGTGCTGTTGTCAATGCGTTCCCGGTCTTCTTCACCGCTGGGTTTGTAAGTGGCAACTGTAGTGGTACTGATGGTGCGACATTCGAATCGCCATGCGCCACCGGAATATCCCAGCCAACCACAGGCTCATCTTCTTCACCTGTCACCATGCTAAGTTTGCTTGGCTTCTTCTTGGCTTTCTTCCGCAAAGAACTCTTCTTGCCTGCTAAACCCCCAGAGACAGGAGGGGATTGCGACAAATAATTCATTGAGTCAGTCCTTGAAGGTGGCGGAATTCCGTCCCAAGGTGGCAAGGATTTTGAGGGTAAAAATGCCGAAAGAAGATAAATCAACCTTCTTGCGGTAATTTTGTCAGAAGCTAGTAAAACAGTTCGAGTAGAAATACCACTGTCGTCGCCGTTTCCATTTGCTTTTTGCTGTTGCTGCTGGTGCTTAAGTCTGTATGGGGCAGGTCCAAGAACGTCCAGCCACTCGGTATGGTGCCCAAGAAACGCCGTCAACAAGGTGAGGAAAAAGCTGTTTTTAGGGCTTGTTAGTATCCGGTGCGGTTAACCACGGGAGATGGTAACTGACAAATTCATATCTCTTCCTCCAAAACGAGCATTAGCCCATTTAGCCTCATCTTTCCAGACCGCCCACTTCCCTTGCCCAGTGATGACTCGAGGTGTTCTAATCCCCGCAACAATGCGCCACCTTAGCCTCTCCACTTCCTTGCACACAACCTCGTCCTTCAACAGAGCTCCTTGCCTCAATTCTGCCTTCTTTCGGTATTTGTACCCGTTCTGACAGGTCGTTAGTGGTGTCGAAATTCCCCCAGCGTTCAGGTGATTCAAGATTTGGACCTGTGCAACACGCTGGAGATCAGAAAGTGCCCTGTTAATAACGTCCCAGTGCTTGGTAATCAGGTCCATTCGGTCATCAGCGGCCGATGGTAGAAAATCATCGAATCCACCATCTGTCCGGAGGCTGTCCATGTTAGGTTGATAATCCTCCTCAAATGAAGGAGGTGTGGGGCAACAAAATTCATGGTGGTGATTGTCGCTATCGTAAGTACTAAAGGGTGATTGTTGGCAGCAGCAGCAGCGATGGATAGAAGAGCCTGCAGAGCCGCACGAAAACGTTGTGGGTTGTGGGAGAGAAATGATCAAACCAACAGCGTACATTGACGTCTTTGGAGGCTTGACAAACTTTGCGCCAGTAGATCCAGAAGTGTTTCCAGACATCTTTGGAAAGGGAAACCCATGACTAGAGTTTAATGAGCCCATGGGGGTTGATGGGTGATCCTTTGAGGCGGGATATGCAGTCATTGGCGGACTAGGAGGTATTACGACCGAGAATAACCGAGTGATCAGCACCGATTTGCGCTTTTCCTTCTGGGACGAATCGGCTTGATGGGATGCATAAGATGTGAAAGATGGGGTACGTAGCGACCCCCGTTGAGAAGATACCGGATTAGGCTTCTTTTCCTCAACATCAGGGAGGATATGCACTTTGGTAGAAGGCCCTTTGTAGGCCAAGGGCGCGGATCCAAACATGCAGTCAGTCAAGACTCGCATCTCGTCTTCCGGTGCCACATTCCCAGAGGCATGCTGGGCTTGGTTGAAACAATTCGCATTAGCATAAAATTGGCTAGAAGGAGCAGCGCGCCTTCGCGAACGATTGTATGGACCCCCAAGCCCTGGTGAGAGAGGAACCTCGTCGCAAGCGTTATACGAGGGGTCAGCTATCTTTGATGCAGGTTTAGAGTCGTATAGGACACATTTTAGCTCTGAAGCCGTAGCGTCCTGTGCGATAATAACCCTCACATCGCGATTTGATTCAAGGTCGATATTGTCGCCAAAGCTTGCGCCAGCGCTGCTGCTGCTGGTATGCGAAAGACTTAGACATGACTGGAATGAGGAAGGAGCAATATCGGGATATAGGAGACTCCTGGTGTGAAGTTCGTCGTTGTCGGGCGCAGCAGCGGTTGAAGGACGAGTGCCACCGGGTGATGTCGTTGTAGAGTTTGCAGATGAAAAGAGACGGCCGAGCATGATTACGCGACAGTCTCAGACTTTGCGGATTGTTCGCGATATATTGATAGAGTGTAGTTGTGAGTAGGCGAGCGAATTTAATAGCGCCGTACAGCCATGATGGCGACTATGAATATATTATATGAAAGGCGATGAAGGGTATTATTGGAAGGGGGGGGGTAGTGTGATAATGTGTTGTTCCCCGTTAGATGGTGTGGGTTGAGGATGACGGAGGTTTAAACCTTCGGGGGGGTGAGGGTGATTGTCAGTGGATGATGATTAAAGGTTGAGGTTGAATAAGGGAAGGGGGAACACGGGAGATTTACGAGTGAACAGATTCGCACTAGCCTTTGTTGCGGTGGGAGGTGGAGGGGGGTGGCCAGTGGAGGGCAGCCAGTGGAGGGAGTGGAGGGAGTGGCAGCCAGTGGCAGTGGGTGTGGAGGGTGGTGGTGTGCAGGCGAAGCGTGGTAGTGGACTGTGGACTGGACTGCTACTATGTTGTATGGGCAACAGACCCGAACAGCCGGTAGGAGCCGCGGCGGCCGTAAAGCAGCTATCTAGAGCAGCAGATACAAAGCGAGATGAGCGGTGAAACGGCGTAACGACTAGCAGCCAGGCCGAGAAGAGAGTCCTTGCTGCCTACAGCCAACGCACAGACGGCGGTAGATAGATAATAGCAGCCAGGCAGGCAGGCTTCTCCTATCTCCTTGTGAATGGCCCCAGGCCCGGCGGAAAGGGAATGAAGGGGTAAGATTATGGGGGGCTGTTTGTATATTTGGTATGTTTGCTACTGTTGCGTAGATTGTACGTAGGATCTCCCGTACAGGGCTTCCGTGTTGACGCAAGGCGGGGCGTATGTGAGAACAAGACAACCGACAGCCGGCGACGGCCGCACCGATAGGACGGACACGAAACACTCGTTGGGAGCACGAGCGCGAGCGCGTGCGCGTGGGTGTCTGGGTAACTGGGTAGCTGGGAAGCTGGGTCTAGATATCTCTCTCTACACCTGGACAGATCGATTGTTTCTTTGGTCACTGTCCCGCCGAGGTGTGCGGTGAGTATGGGCAGCACACAGCACGGCAAGGGTAGGGCAGCGAGGTGTCAAATGTAGGTACCGCCCACCGCTACGTAATTGCAGACTATCTCCGAAACAGAGAAACACCCTTAATGACCTCGGTGCTGCCCAACCAGACGGCGGGCAAGAGGCGGACAGGCGAATGACGGCCGGGCGATATGGCAAGCGGGAGGGTGGGGCAACCGCCGCGCTTTGTCGAAGCCGGCTGTAGAGACTGATGTGGTACTGCGGTGGTGGTGCGGTCACTGTACTGGGAGTGATAGCAGGGTGGTTTATTGAATTGGGAGAGTGCAAATGGACGGAACCCTCTACTCTAAAGTATATCCGGGGGGATCTGGCAGTTTACATGTCTCTCCTGCGGCGGAAGCTGACTGTCCCCCTTCCAAGAAGCCATTTCATTAGTTGAACCCGAACAAGATCGTGAGCGACGTTGTGTGTGTGGGTATGGGTGGGTATGGGTGGGTATGTGCAGTCTATGGGGCCATGGGCCATGGCCAGCCAGCCGGGGTGTTCTTGCCAGGCCTGTCTCAGCCGAGCCACTCAACCCCTTCCAATTACACCTCCGCAGTGGCACTCTCCATCTCAACCTTCGTTGCGCCCTCAAAATAACATCGAATTGCAACCTCGCGATAATATGATAAACTATTGAGTCCAGAGTAGCCAATTGACCCAAGTACAGGGGACAGTGCCGATAAACACCCCCTAGTAGAGTACCGTCACTTTCTCCCCCTCCCCTCCCTCAGCTCTGGATTCTGAACTCGCCGAGTTCTCGAACCTCCTCCTCCTCGTTAATACCGTATACAACATCACGATCCTATGCAACCCCACACGAGACCACTTTCCTGACTTTCTAACTCCTCTAAGTAACTCCAACACCCGCGCATAGTGACAGCCGTTTAAACCATCTGGGCCGGTGAGCGCAACAGGAGGGAACCTCCTTGACACGAACTCACGATGTTACCAACCCCTACTAGCCTTCCTAATTCAATATACGACCCCGCGCCCACTTTCTTTAGGTTTTTTTTTTTTTTTTTTTCCCTTTCCCTTTCCCTCTTTCTCTTTTCCCCCCTTCCTCTCACGGAAACAATGCACACGACCGAAATAACAATTAAGGGAAACCCCGAAGATATCCGAAGGACGGATCGAATCCCGCAAAAAATAACAGAATGTGCAAAATTATGTCATGTATCCACCTTGGAAATCTTGGATTTTCAGGAATATCATTGCAAGGGGGGTCCAGTTCTCAATTGACAGAAATGGACAAGCGAGGGCTTTTCAAGCGAGGATAGACTCGATGCATCGCAGCAAATGCCCTTTTACTCTAAAGAGTAAAAACCCACTCAGCACCAAGTTTTTTTTTTTTTTTCCCTTTCTTCCCTTTCTTCCCCTCACTGCGGCTCCGCTACCTGCATCTCTCTCTCTCTCTCTTGGAAGCAATCTACGCTTATTCCCCCATATGGAGGTACATCTCTCTCTCTCTCTACGGTGGGGAGAGTCAGCAGCAGGTAGATCTAGATCGAAACTGTATCATAACCCTTTCCCACCCTTTTTTTTCCCCGCAACACGCGCGGGAAAAATAAAATAAAAAGTACATGGGGAGAGAGTCAAGTAACTAAGGGAAAATGCAAATATGCGGCTCTTTTCCCTCTTTCTTCCACCCTTTGTGTTCCCCGATCTCCGATCTCACTACAAGAAAAACGAATTAAAGGAACAGTTTTTTTTTTAGAAAAGCAAATGCTGTACTGTATTCCACCATCACGAAGAGGAAACGAAGAGTAGAATTAATGGAATGAGGAAGGCGACGGTAGCGGGGAGAAAGAAAGAAAGAAAGAAAAACAAGGGACTACATACCTATTCTATTAATCGTGATTTAGTTCCCGTCTGACTTGTTTTTTTTTTTGACTGACCTTACGTACCCATTTCATTCCCGGGTTTTTCTCAACTTATCTTTCTTTTAAAGAGGGAAAAGAAAAAAGCTTCCGGTTCCCCACGCCCTGGATAGCTAGCTAGCCTATCTACAACGGGCACGATGCCGCGGAAAAACCGTTTTACGAAAAGAAAAGGAAGAAGAAGATGAGACTAAGCCAATTGTTTCCTCCGGTTGACTTTCCCGGATTAATTTCAAATAAGTACCATCTCTACCAAACTTCAGCTACGAATATACATACATTCAGCCCCTCCTCTCTCTCTCTCTCTCTCTCTCTCTTCACCCCTCCCTCCCCCACCCGATACTTTTCCCCACTCATGTTCTTTTTTTTACGTCAGGTTTTGAGTTGGTACCTGGTCTAGTCAGCGGTAGCCGCGGTGGTTTTATCACCGGTATTTACCATCCTCATCTCTCCCTCTCTCTTCTCTGGTCCCATCCAGTAGGTCTTTGCGCTTTCTGATGGCTTCCCCCCGGCGGGGACGCTACTGTACGCGCGGCGCTAAGCTTCAAGCTAGTGTATGAAGGAAACCCTGAACCGGGAAATTCTCTTGACCAAAGCTCTCTCTCTTGTTGCCACTTATCGCTTCATCTAGCCCCTAGTGATAGAACGGAAAAGAAAAGAAAAGAAAAGACATGCTATAAAAAAAAAAAAAAAAACACTTCACCCGGTAACGACACCAACAATAACATCAACAAACATTTAACCTTTAGAAGCGCTCTTTTTTGTTTGTTGTTGTTGTTGTTGTTGGGAGAGAGAGAGTGGATACCAGTTGAGACATCATGAGGGGAATGATATGTTTGACCCTTTTTTTTTTTTTTTTTTACCCTTTCACAAATTGCGTAACCGCCTGTTGCAGGTCACGATGTAACTTAATTACATATAATATAGTACTTTTTTTTTTTTTTTTTGAATCTACATATATTAATTCCAGACAATTGAGCGATGTCGGTCAGGCTGAATTCATCAAAAAATAAACATTCTAGACTCTAGCTCTACCGAGATCAACGTCGCATTTCCCATACACTTCAGCCCCCCTCCCCCCTCCAACCGAGCCGGTAAGAGACCATGTCAAGTTAAGCCTTTTACATGCTCACCGATATTACCGTTGTTCATCTAAGCTAGAGCGAGCGAGCATGTGACGAGACAACAAATACGACCAACTAAGCAAGCTAACTAGCAGGAGCTCCTCAACAGAAGAACACCTTGAAGCAGAGAAAGTAGAAAGGAGAAGGTTGACCACATATTGATCGGGAGCCTTCCGAGTGGGGGGTGTGGGCGGGCGGGCGAGCTAAGTGGGTTTTTGTTGTTGTTGTCGGGGGCAGCCGATGTCACCTCTATATACAAAAAAAAAAGCCACGTGCCAATATCCGACGTCAATTCTCGTGAGTTTTAAACTCTTTGGGGAGGGGAGGGGGTGCCTATTGCGGTTGTGATGTTGTTTCAATGTCAAAGCGCCCCAAATCTTCTTTTGTGCACAGACATACCCGCTGCTTACCGAGATCTGTTTCTGCAGAAAGAGAGGGAGGAGGGGGGGGAAAAGTTCCTTTATCCGAAAACGGAGCGTGCGCATTACAAGAAAAAATATATATATATATATATAATTGGTGATGGACCACTAATACATCCTCCATCCCCTCTACATCCTCAATTTTTGAAATTCAACACCAAAACTTTGCGTGGCAACCACTTTTCCCCACCAAACCCACAAAAATCCCAGGCTTCAAAATGCCAAGCCCTGACCCCTCCCTCTCTGAAATCTTTGACAACCTGCAAACTGGTCTTATAGACCATGAAATAGGCATGCCAAACTCATCTCTTATTTCTACTACTGTCGCCAACGCTTTAAATAACGACAGTACCTCCCCCATGGAGAAGCTGCTCCTCACCCTCCTCTGCTCCACCTTCAAGGTCGCGGCTCAGGCTAAACATGCCGCCCTCGAACTCTCCCATCAACTCGACTCCATCACGGCCGTTGTCGATGACATTCAAACAAAGACTCGGTACGCCTCAAACCATCCCCCCACCGCCGTCTATGACCGCTTCGAGAGACTCGAGGCCATCGTTAAAAGTGCAAGAACTCCGCCTCCTCCTCCCCGCAACCTTTCCCCACCAGAACACAACCAGTCACTCCTCACGCCCCGCCTATCAAAGCCCACCTGCCAAAACCTCCACCACGCCGGTCACCGTCACCGAAAAACGTCCCATGCTGACGCAGCCCAAGTCACCGCCAACATCACCACTCCAGCGCCACCACACCACCAACCCCCGCACCAGCAACCGAAAGTCACGGAGACAAGCCCAAGACGTTACCCATCGCTCAAATGGCGTTCTTTCGTCCGTACAGACCCCTCTCTCCCTCAAAGACCCGAATCCCTAGTCCAACGCCTCCCCGCTCTCCTGCAGCCGCTCTCGCTAAAGGAGGACAAGTCGCCCCCGTCACCTCCCTTACAGTCTCCATCAACCAACGTGGAATGTCCTGTCACCGCCCCCTACGGTCCCAGCCTCTCCACATACGCCTTTTCGGGCGACTCACAGCCATTCTCAACCAAACGGTCAACGACTCGCCAACCCGTTCCAGTTGTTTAAACAAGCTCCCACCACTCTCGCGATGTAGCCATCAGAGGCATCCCCCAAGCCGAATTCCCAGCATTCGACCACCTTAAAAGCGTCCTTCCCCGAAGCGGTTAAACTCGCAACAGGGATTACCCTCTCGACACCCGCTTCCTCACCGCCGACGACACCACACGCAACACTCGTAAGTTCTCGACAGTTGTTATTATCACACAAGAAGCAGCCATCATTGGCACCACTATTAGATTGTTTTCCCGCTCGCGCGCTCCGCCATGCTGGTCAGCCTCCAAAGCCACTCTTTGCCGCAACTGCTACAAATTCGCCACCCAACCAAAGGCCAGAAACAAAAAGAACCCACTTGCCCTATCTGCTCCCCGAGTCACCCTGCGACAAACATCAGCCACGTCACCACGCGCCCGGCCACGTTCGCCCGAAACCCAACTGCTGCGTTGCCTCTCCCTCCAAGCTGCGTTAATCATGGAGGTAACCACACGGCAAATTTCTCGAAATGCCCTATCGCATTTCCATCATTAATAAACTCAGAGACGGACCTACCTGTGAGTCTAACCCTCTTCGTACGCCACCGAAGAAGCTGGCGATTTAACGACACCAATTAAATGTTTAGTACGACCACTAAACATTCTCCTTTCTTTAACATCATTCAACACAACGCCGTGGAAAGAATAATTGCTTTCTTTCTCTATTCTCAAACCCAGTAGTTCACTCGGCACAGGTTATAGCTGTGCAAGAACCCCCGTTATTTAATCGCTCTCCCTTAGTTGCACCCAATTTCGCTCTTTTTAAACCCACACCCACACTTCAGTCAGATAAGGTGTCGGTGTGCTTTTATGTTAATCTTTCCTTTTTGGATAAGAACTCCGTTACCCAGACCCCCTCACACCGAGGGGACATCACGCTCATTACATTGCATTTTACCACCTCAAATCGTTCATTTTTATCCTTAACACTTGTCAATGTTTACAACAGACAGGTATCCGATTCTATAAGATCTGTTCCTCCTCAACTAGCCTTTCAGGCTTCGTCTGTCCCTACCATCGTTGTCGGAGACTTTAACATTCACTCTCCTGCCGCGGACCCCCTACGAAAGTTCTCCGCAACAGAACTAAACCTTTCCACTCCCTATTTTAGGCTAGCCAATCAACTCGGCTTTTCGCTCATTAACACACCTGGAAAGTACACCAGAATTTCCCCTGACCCGAGAAAGCGACATAGCGTTATCGACTTTACCTGGGCCAATCACTCCGCAACCCAGTTAATTCAAAAGTGGCTTATCCCACCAGTTCCCTCAGGCTCAGACCACAGAGTCATACTCTGTCAGCTGGCCCCTCCGGACGCCGACTTTACTCCCTACAACACCCCTAACTCCAAGACTCGCTAACCCACCTTATTACTCCCCAGTTAAGCGAGCTACAATTTTCCCCTGACTCCTCCGATCTAGATAACTGGTTCGACGAGTCCTTTAAACAACTTCACAACGTCCTTCTTTTACACACCCCCACAAAGAGAGTCTCATCATGGTCAAAACCCTGGTGGAACCCTAATCTTTCCCAGTTAAGATCTATTTATCACAGCGTTCACAAGTCCTACCGCAAAGGACTCTCCCCTCCATTTGAGCTTAAAGCGGCCAAAAACGCCTACTTTAACGCCATCAAAAAGGCCAAGCGTGACCATTGGAACACGTTTGTGTCCAACGCCTCCCCTTCCGATATGTGGCGGCTTAAGAAAATGGCCACCAGATCCGAGGACCGAATCCCGTCCATCCCCAATTCTCCTACGCCTCAAATCCTAAATGAAAATTTAGTGAACGCATTCTTTCCCCCTAGACCAGACACGGGCTCCCCGCCTCCCCTACGGTTTCACAGTGTTCCCGCTATTACTCCTGAAGAAATTCAGCACGTTCTTTCCAAAACATCCAACCTGTCGGCACCAGGACCCGACTCCATTCCTTACTCAATATGGAAAGGTGTCCACAGGATTAATCCCACACTCATTCCAAGAATACTTACCCCGCTTTTAAAAAGTGGTTATCACCCACTCTCCTTAAAAAAGGCAAACGGTGTTGTCCTAGCAAAACCAGGCAAAGACGACTACACAGCCACCTCTTCCTATCGGATAATTGTGCTTCTCCAAACGTTTTCAAAAGTTCTGGAGAAAGTTGTTACCCTTAGACTGGCAAAGATTGCCAAGGCCACAGGCCTAATCCACCCACACCAATGCGGCTCAATCGCAGGCCTCTCCACCTCAGACGCCACCACTGTTTTTTACAACGAAATTAGAGCTATGCAGTTGGCGAAGCTGAAAGTCTCCACTCTCTTTTTAGACATTAAAGGCGGCTTTGATAATGTGGTCAAACACACCCTAGCCTCCATTCTTACTTCCCAAAGTGTCCCCCTTTATATGGTTAACTGGATTCTGTCCTTCCTGTCCGATCGCTGGGTCACCCTGCTTTATAAAGGCTCCCCCAAGCTAGCCGTTCCCGTTCAAGTTGGGGTCCCCCAGGGATCCCCCATCTCTCCTTTATTATTTGTTATTTACGTTAGCGTTTTACATCACCTGGAACCATCACCAGGCATTACTTTATCTTACGTTGATGACTTTGCCATCACGGTTGCCTCACCCACAGTTGAGGAAAACATTCTTTTACTTCAGGAAAACTATTATCGCCTAAAAAACGATGCAGCTCCCCGCAACGTGTCCTTCTCAGTCGCTAAAATCGAAACTGACGACTCCACGCACCCTGCGACAAGTCCCCAGTTTCACATCTTCCCGTGTGCATTGATGGACATACTTTTTATCCAAAGCCAATAGTCCGGTGGGTCGGCTACTGGTTCTCACCCTCATTTAACCCTAACGATCACTTCGTAAGAAGACTGGCATCCGCCCAGGCCTCCTTTGGCATTCTCCATAGATTTTCCTCTCCCGGGAAAGGTCTCTCCTCAGGAAACTGCAGGAAACTCGCCACTCTCGCTATTCGCCCCATGCTTACCTATGGAGCCACTCTTTTTACCCCCACCTCAGCCCTAAAAGAAATGGAGGTCTTTTGGAACTCCGTCCTCAGGTGGGCCTTAGGTTGCTTTAGGTCAACCAATCTTCACGCTCTATGGGCGGAGGCATCCGCCCCCCCACTGATACTCTATCTTCATTACCTTAAGATTAAACACGCCATCCGAGTTATTACTGCCCACCCCCTTAATAACCCAGTCACGGCCCGGTTTGACCCCTCGTTTCCAACCATCTCACCCGAACGGAGCTACTCACACTCCGAACTTCTCAAAGGCCTCCCTAATCCCCCCAAAAAGTGGAACTCGGTCGCCAAAGCAGGCGTAAATCACCTGCCAATCGAATTTTTAGGTTCCCTAGTCCAGCCATTACTAGGCTCCAATCTCACCCACAAAAGCTTCTCAATCATGGCTAAGCAACAGCTCCTAAAGAATTGGGAGATTCTCTACCCCCCACCCAGCTATTACAAATATGGCTGCTCTCTTACAACACCGTATTTTATGTCCCTTCACAAGTTCCAATCCTCCCGTCTCCATCAAATGCGGGTGGAAAAGAGCTATCTAAACGCCCATAAGTCGTGGATAAATCTTCACACTCCTGACACCTGTCCCAGGTGCCTTCTTTTCCCCGAAACAACAGAACATGTGCTCCTGCACTGTCCCAGCCTCGCCGTGTCCAGAAACTCCCTCCTACCCAACATCAGATCCCTGGACGAAATTTGGAGCTCGGAAGCCCTTTCGCTACTCGTCGGGACCTTCGTTGTTCAAAACAAAATAAACTTTCCCAAAAAAGCGCTTCCATCACCTGTGCCATCTTCCCTCACTACATCCTCTCTCACCTCCGTTACCTGCTCCGAATCATAAGGAGCTATCAAGTCTATCAAGTCCGTGTATAGCGGCACCAAGACATTAAGTCAGAAGGAAGGAAGTTATATTTGAATAGTACATTGATTTTGTCTAAAATGTTTCTTTATTTCCTGTGTTAAAATTATTGGTTATTTGGAATTTTTGGGGGTCGTGTTTTATTTTTAGGAAGGGGAAGGGTTCTTTTTAGGTCATAGTTTATACTGCATACCAGATTTTGTACCCAGAACAATAAAATCACTTGATTTAAAAAAAAAAAAAAAAAAAAAAGATGGACCACTAATAGTTGCATTCCCTCCACCTTCTCTCTATCTCTATCAATATAGGCAGGTACCGATGTTTGGTATTCGGAGATTTGATTTTTTTTTTTTTTTTTAGAGCTTGTAAAAAGTCTCCATCCTATATTAGTGGGGCTTATAGGGTACTAGCTAGGCCGGCCGCTCTAAAATGGTGATGAGACGAGGTTATATCAGTATCTAGTAACCAGTGGTCTCCTTCCCCAATTGGAAATGCTGCATGCAATATTATTCCTTTTTTTTAAAATTATATATATATACCTACGTGGGTTACGGCCCCGTTTGGAAGTGTTTCATCAAGTTCATAGAACCTAAGAGGTCGGTGGCGTTTTTGAAGGTTTCTGCAGGGCTGGTTGGAGATGTAATCATAAGTAGTCACTCGACCTCGTGTTTTACCACTAGAGGTGATTCTAAAAAGTCTACGACTGTACGTAGTCGTCCGGAATATCTACTATACTGCACTTTTTTTATATAACTATTATGTGACCCTTGGTATATACAGAATGAGCCCTTGGATTACTCATACCAAGAGTGAAACACCCCCCCCGGACGGCTATTTGCGTCCAATTGCGGAAGACAACAACGTCATTAAGATCCGCTGTAAACTTCAATAACTGATGTAAGTGTTGTATATAACTATCGACAGAGTCTTTGAAACCGATCGAGCGCGGGGGGGGATGCACAAGTGTCACCCTTAACTTGCCGCTAGAAAAGTGAAACCCATCTTTGCTTCTGTCGCGGAAGGCGGCATCCTCAATAAACCCTCCTATATCACAATATCCTGCCGTTGAAGAACCGCGTGTCAATGATAAAAGTTTCATGTAACATGAAAAATCAGCGGGATCCTCCGTGTTTCTTTTGTAGATGTACTCCAAACCTCTCTTTCTCTCTCTCTCTCGTGTAAGTTTAGGGTATCACAAATCTCCTCAAAAAGACTAGGAATCTCCTTTTAGATCTAGAACAATGACTGCATTCAAGCCCAGGTCTAGATCCAGTACGGCTGCATCTTCTTCCGACGGACCGGCCCGGGTGGTACCTTTAATTGTGCTAGCTAGTTAGAAAAAAAAACTGAGAACCTGGCCCCCAGCATAGCCACGATCTTAATGTTTTTTTTTTTCTTTTCTTTTCTTTTCTTTTCGAGTGTTGGAGATCGATCGTAGAATTTGTTTTTTTTTCTCTTCTTCTTTCGTTCGATTCGATTGAGGTTATTTTTTTCCCTCCTAATTGTATGTACTCAGTCTTTTGAAGCACAGAGTATGTATATACGGTTCAGGAAAGGAAAAAAAACCAATTGGAGGTTTCTGTCTTATCCAAGTATTTCCGATATGCTCCGTAGAGAAAAAGGGATTTCAGTTATTCGTGATATGTTTCTTATTTTTATTTTTTTTTAAACCTAGGATATCCTCTCCCCTCCTCTCCACCTCCGTTAGCGGTAGGTTCGGTAGTTGAATAATCATAGAGAATCACTCGTGCTCCACAATGAGATGGTCAAAAAAAGGAAGTGCGAAACGTCTCACCTCTAGAGAGAGGGGGAAAGTCTTCAAACAATTGGTGTGTAAAATCAGATCATACGTTGTTCAAAAAAGAACAATGGTTTTTGAAAAAAATAAAAATGGGAAAAAAACGCCAAACAGCATTCGCCGCATAAACATGAGCTGTAACCGAGAGTATACTTGACTAGAAAGAATAGTGTCTTTTTTTTTTTTTTTTTTGAGGAGTACTCCAATGATCACGGGTCAGGAGGGCATATGAATCCTCAAAGAGGGGAAATTAAACAAGTCATGATCGATCTCCCGCATCCTATTTAACACTAGAAATCGTGTTGCTTCATAATGGAGTGTCTTCCGGGGAGGGAGAGAGAGAGAGGGGGGGGGGGTATGTGGCACAATACGATACTCAAATTAAAGTAACCAAGCTTCCATGAGGTTACCTCAGCAATGTTTACTTTTATTAAGAAAACCGATGAGGGTAGCAATGCGAGATCGCGATCATTTTTGTTTTGTTCATTTTTTATTTTATTTTTTTCCAAAAAAAAAAAAACATTAACGTTGCTTTTCTCTTTGTTGTTCAACTTAATTTCTTTTTTCACCCCCCCCTCCCCTCTACATAGCTCTTTCCACTTTTTTTTTGTGTCGTTGCAGTGGTTGAACTAGGTCTTTCTTTGCTTATTTCTCTGGTCCTCCTAAAACACGCTTTTACCCCCCCCCCTTCCCTCTCCAGTTATGATTCGAACTGCCGGCATCTGTTTAATGCAGATAATTATCACATCTCGGAATGCGGGGGGATGACATGCACACATTGGGTCGTAGAAAAGAAAAAAGCCGTTTATACATATGTAAGGGTGTTGCGGAGAAACTTCAAAAAAAATAAAAAAAGTCAGACAGGTTGCAATGCGAGTGATGTGACGTCGCCTTTGATTCTTGTTTTATTGTGCATATTTAGCGAAAGAAAGAAAGAAAAGAAAAAAATTTGTTCCTAACATCAACTCGCACGTCTTTGGACAACAGTATGTTGAAATTCGTGTAAGTTCATTGATCATCTCCTCTCTCTATCTCTCTATCTCGTGAATTCCCCTATAGGCTGCGCTTGTGATCTCGCCAGCAATTACTCTAAACAAAATCTTTACCGGGAAGTAATATATCACATAGAGGCGCTTTTTTAGAATATCTTGGGGTTTTTTTTTTCTTTTCTCCGGAGGCGAACCCGTAGCTGATCGTAGTTAGCTCCAAACGCCCCCCTTTTTCAATCTGTTAAGAAATTCTTCAGGAGTTCATCCCGACTCCGCATAGTATGTTTACAGAAGGATCATACAAAATTATTAGAAGGCATAATGCATTGGTGCTCACGTGCACATAATTCACCGCTCTTCAGCTTGTCCGACACTAGCTGGTTCTGACGCTTACAAGCTAGTCACACACAGCCTACCATACCACTAAAACTTAAGGCAACAGCGGAAAGATCAATGACTCCACGGTAAAAATAAGCAGGAGGTACAACCCAAGATCTGACTTGAGAGAGAGAGAGGACGTAATCTTAGGAAGCCTGAAGACAAAGCCCCGCCTTAAGCTTGGTTACCCTACCATTCTTTTGGATTCGCTCTTCCGGTTACTTTTTCCGTAAAGAAGAAAATACGAGTTACCCTGACACCTGCCTACAGTGGGAACCCTTCCGGTCCCGACAGTTAGTATATCAGCTGTGTACTAAGTCGATCATTCCTGGTATGGGTGGTATTGTCAATACAATTAATACTCTAATGTGGGCTTAGCTCAGGTTTAGAGATATCTATAGTCCGCGGAGGTTATGAGTATAGTATGGTCACAAGGACCACTAAGAAGTCACCCAAAACCTTTTTTTAAGAAATTTGAGTTTCTACCTTTGTCAGATACTTCCTTCGTATACACTCCGTATTCGAGGAGTAAATAGGCTTTTTGATTGTCTAGGGTTAAAACAGTCTTATGGACCCGGGTAACACTGCCCGTTGTTACCTTCACTGAATGGAAAGGTTTTTTTCTAATTTTACTGGTTAGGAACAAGTCTTGATATTAGTTGTATAACATAGTTTCTATTTTTAATAGGATAAATTCAGCCAAACAAGCTTCTCCGTGAAGGAATGACGTTTTAAATAGTATTCGGTGAGATGATTGAGGCCGGGTAACCAGGTGATCTACTAAGATCGGGACCTAAGTCTATAAACTCGATAGATAGTACCCACATAGACCCAAATCCTCCAGGTTTCTTTTTTTTCGGGGAACATGGCTTTTAGTTACGGTGGCGTATAAGAAAACATCGATGAACAAGTAATCTGGTGATTTCGAGAACATTAAAAACAAGTTTCTCTGCCGACACACCCGCTCACTCGTTTCCATAAAGTCACTAGCTTGTACACGCCCAGTCAAGATAGTAATAATAACACGGTTGCAGCACCCGCAAGTAACAGTCCATTTCCAAAGAATTATAAGCCACAATAATTATACCCCATGTGGCCAAATAACCAACAACAACAAAAAAAAAAAAAAAACCAAGGACTTTTGTGGAACCATATAATAATAATGACAAAAATAGTCTAGGCTAGTTATCACGCTAAAATATAACCTATTTCAAAAGAACCCTAGCGTGGCCTCATAGCCGTCCCGCTCTTTTGATATCTAGCCCACTTATCAACCCCACATGTAAGAGGATCACATCCGCCAATGACTACAAACTCTCCCCACCACCACCACGCATCCCCCACGTGTGATAGAGAGGGTCCTCTAGTCTACCCGGTTTCCGCCTACTGAACCCTTCTTTTTTTTTTTTTTTTTTTTTCTTTCTCGAACTCACATATCATCATTTCCCCCATTCACCTGGTTACGGTTCAACGCACCTGCTGCCTGATGCACCCTTAGTATACCCGTTGCCAAGTCCTACTTTAAATTATGAAAATGCGCGTGATTAACCTCTACGGCGGACAAGGATTACTATATATGCGTGTGTGTTAGGCAGCCAGCAGGTCTTGTGAAGGGACTAGCTAGAGGAGGATATACTCAACTATTTTACGGTGCTGGGGGGTGAGTCACCGGCGTCAAATATTTGGTTAGCATTATTTAGAAATACCACACACACACCTCAAGAGTTGGCTATCGGTTTTTAAGTGTGGTTTATGAGTACTGGTGTTTTATGTTTCGTAGGGGGAGGTTGGGGGGGGGACAAATATTTCTTACTTAGACATGAAGTATCACTCGGTGGATTACATATACTTTTTCGGGAGATGATTTCTTCAGCATGTGAATGAATGAATGGGCGAATTAATCATAGGTAATTCTTTAGAATTTTTGTTAAAAACCGAATGAATAAAATTTTAGGGATCTCATTGTCTAGGGCAAGACTTATGAGCGGTCTTGGAAACTAGTTTTTTATGAGAATGAGAAGGACCCGGGGTTATATGTACCCTCTATGCGGCTGCATATTTGAAAAGGGAAATGGAAGAAAATATTCATATATAGCACTTAGAACATGAATTATCACTTCAAATTATTATATCTTCTCTAATCCGGGTTTTTGAAGCTGTTGTGGGACCTAAGGTGAGAGACTGGCTCTAGTATACGATATATTTCCAATAGATTAAACCAAGAGTAAATATAGTTGTAGGATAAGTGACTTAGGGTCTTCTACTGAATCCTAAAAAGCCTAGTTTTAATGTAGTAGTCGCCTTAAAGAATAAAATAAAATTGAGCCATTAGAAGTTCTCTCGCTTATCCTCATCAGAAGTCTTTACAAAGCCTCCTAAAGAATCCATACCATCCTATCTAAACAATAGAATAAAAATCAAAAAATCAAAAACCAACCGAAAACCCCACCGCCCCCTGATATAATACTAGTAAAAAAAAAAAAAAAAAAAAAGGAAGAAAAAAAAAGAACAAGACAATTAACTCGCCTTAACCTCCATCCTAAAAAACTATCTCAATGTACTGCCCAAATGAAAATCCTCCGGCACATCTATAATACTATTCCTCCCACTCTGCAACCCCATACTGGTTCTCCCAATCCCATAAACACTACTCGCTCCCGTCGTCGGACTCCCCGCCCCAAGCGGACCTAGCACCGGACTCGCTAACTGTGCCGGAAACGCCGGAAGCTCCATCCTAGGGAAGGGCAAAGGGAGCACTCGAGTACTGGTGACGCTCACTCCAGGCCCTGCATCGTCGTAGGTGATGACGTTCTTACTATTGATAACGACACTGCCGTAAAACTTCTTCACAGCGTCTGTATCATTGCAAAAGGCTTCAAAGTCCATACAGAGGCTTTCAGGCGTGGTTTCAGATCCTGTTGGGGATGTTAGTGAGTGTGGAGGACCTGTGCGTCCGGTGCGGATAGTGTAGCTTCTGTTGGCCATAAACAGGAATGTGCCGTCGTCTGTAATTTGGCAGAATAGGGAGCCGGTGCGGTGGATATATTGGCTCCAGCGGTAGTTTGGGATTCCCCATGAATACCTGACCTTGACGTCTGGGGGGAAGTTCTTTGCACTTTCTGTGTCGAGGACGAAATTGAACTTCTTCAAGGCAGCTTTATGGTAGAAGTGGGGGTCGTTGTTTGCAGGGAGTGGAGGTGGAGGTGGATGTGGGGTGAGAATCGTTGACATCTCCATGTTCTCAACAGTCGGTGATGATGGTTGTGTGAATGGGTGATGGGGTGGCGGTGGTGCTGGCGGAGGAGGAACAGAGAATTTGACGATATAAGGACTCCTAAATGGGTTCCTTATTGGGATGGTTGAAACCTCATCAATGGGTGCTTCGACGAGCTTCAGCCCATACCGATCAATAGTGCGAGCCCACGAAGTCAACGAATCCTCAATTAGCTTGGATGTAGTGTTCATCCAATCAATGCGGATATGGTAGCAATTATCGGGGTTATGCAGACGGTCGTAGTGAAGGTTGATAAGCTCTTTGCGGTAACTCTTCTTAGAAGGGTCAACGTCGTACTTCATGACTTTACTCAAATCAACCTCCGCCTTCTTCTTTTGAACCGGAGTCGGCGTGCGGAAACCAGAGACATAAGAGCCCTCAGAGCTCTCATCCGATAACATTGTACTGCTCCTACTGCGTAGTGGACTCATTTGCTCATCTTTCATAGTCGAGGGTGTCGGCGGAATTGATTTACTATTGAAAGTTCCAAACCATCCAGTACCTTTTGATGTCGGCCTAAGCAGATGCGCCGCGTACTGTTCCGCGATCCGGTAAAAGTAATTCCCATCTCTAAACTCATGTCGTCTATCCACATGCTGGAACAACCCACCTTTGTAGAGCCTCGTTCCGATATCCTCCGCCTCACTCCGGGTATCAACATCTTTAAAATTCTCAAGAATCCAAGTCACCATCTCATCTCCGACAAAGCAATTTGAATGAAACCTAAGATGCCAACGACGATTCTCCAAACGCACTCCGCGGGGCCCTTGAAGTTCCTGCGCAATTCCTGGTAAGTCGAGGTTTTTCTTATCGAATTGCTCCGTCGAGAGCAGCTGACTACGGCGCATATTTAGATTGTTCTCCGCCGGCGGAAGGCTTTCAAGCTCCTGCGCGACAACGACGCTAGGATCAACAGTCTTATAAAGGATCTGCAATGGGTCCTTCTCCTTTCCTTTGCGCCTGATAGAATAGTGACGCTCTTCAGGTGGGATGTACCGATTACGTTGGAACACCTGGGTCAGCTTCCGGATCCCCTCCAGACGGATCTCCTCATCGTTCAATTCTGTGATATGTTCCTGGCCTTGACGACTAAACAGCCCACTTCTCCGCGCTGACTCTGGTGGGTCATTTGGAATAAGGACAAACCTCGCACGCCAGTATCGTAGCTGCTCTGTGAGGGTTTCTTCGTAGCCACCGATATATTGATCGACGTAGTTCCAATTGTACTCGTTTGTGGGGAGTTTGAAGGATGCCTTTATAGGGAGGTATTTATCACTCATGATAGTCTTTATGTAGCTGATATACTCATCGCCAAATCCCGTACTCGAATTCACAGTCGCTGCCATTGGCTTCCTGACGTAGCGCTTCACCTCAACATTATACTCCTCATCGCAGATAAGCTGGTGAATCTGACTCCCAAGACTCATAAAGCACGAACTTCCAGCCTTTACCATATAGTCCTGTTGATATATATTCGTATCACCACCCCCGCCTGCCGTTGCTCCAGCTACACTGTGCCCAACAACGATCTGGAAACCCTGCGCGAGCCGCTGGCCAATCATAGCCCTAACAAGTTCCTCGCGGTTGCTTCCACCGGCGGTCTCATCAAGTTCGTCAAGCTCGTTTTGACAGATGACGTATGGGTTCTCCTGATACTCGTCACGCAGCTGCTCTGCTGTCGGGAAGTGTTCAGTCGTGAGTGGAAGCGCAGCTGGGGAACATAAGCTTTTCCATTTAACAGTGGAGATCTTTAGTGGCTTCGGAAATACATGATGCCAGCGGCGGAATTGGTTGACGACGCTAGGTGGATTCTTTTTAGGATTGCTTGGGTTGAGGACTTGGACCCACGGTGCGAGGGCGCTTGTAGGGGATACAGTCGGGGGGATAACAGCCATTTTATCCTGGTTTGCGACTATGTCGAGACTTGGGCGGTCTCTTCTTTGTATGCTTGCAGCTTTCAATATATCCATCGTCACTGCACTCGCGGTCCCACCCCCGCCACCCCCGCCACGACCCTCCAGTGGGCTTCCAACGATGATCCTTCTCCTTTCTCTTTCCCTCTCTCTTCCTGCTGCCTCAAGTGAGCTGATGGCACTGTTTTTGATAGATATTGGTCTACTACCCCAACCCAACTTCTCCGGACTCGGTGCTCCAGCGCTGCTACCATCATGGCTAGGGGTTCTAGGACCTAACGGACTCTTTGGAGTAGTTGAACTCTCACCCGTATCAAAGCCTCTAGTAACCTTAACGCCGCTTCCAGAAGGACTACTAAACAGCCCCGTCCCCACCGCAGCCTCCGGACCCGCCAACCCCACCAACCCCGTCTTCGCTGTCGCCTTAGTTGCACCCCACTTGAACCCAAAACTCATATTCCTCACCAACCTCGTCGGCTTCCCCAGAATTCCCCCAGAATTTATCGGCCCCGCAACCGTAGTCGTATTAGGTGGCAGTGGGGGCGCTGGACTGACCTGATCCGTCTGAGTCGCTTCGGCAATAGTACCCATAGTACCTGTCTGCATCGTCCCCGGGAGTACATCATTCTCCTTAGCTTCAATAGGACTATCCAGATCCGGCCTCCTCTCCTTCATCTTCCTATCGAAGAAGCCCGCCCCACCCAAACTCGCCTGTCCCCTCTGCGCCTCGCCATGAAAGCTCGTACCAAGTACCAACGGATCCTCATCCAACTTCAACCGTAGTTTCTTCTCATCATCTTCACGACTCCCAATCTTTTTCGTCACCGCCGCCTTCTCAAGTTCTTTTAATTTTGCTAGTGGTCGGAAAACCGCATCGTCGTACTCATCCATCCATTTGAACGCCTCTTTGTTTATACTCCTGCTTGAAGAGGGCAAAAAGGTCTCCTTCACTTTCGCTTTTCCAGGCACAGGGACCGAGACAGAACAGTCGTCTTCGTCTGCGTTCTTGACTATTACTGGCATAGGCATAGGCTGCCAGAATGGATTATCGTGCAAGAAAGGGACCGAGATCTCTGAGATCTCATTCTCCATGACCCCCATCATCTGTAGTTCATACATCTTACACCTAGGCTTGAAACCGTGGTTCCTAAATTTTGATCTAGTATCCTTCTTCTTTTCAATCTTTGCACCGTTGACGCCCTTCTTCTTAACCTTCTTCTCTGATGCCGCCGACCAGAAGGAAACATCTATCCAATGCGGGACAGCAAACACCCACTCACCGAGAGTTTGCGCCGGCTCCTGGTGGCTTGGGATGCTAGAGTTCTGTGAGCCGATTGTGACTTTGGGTGGAGAGACGCCAAGGAAATTTGGCTTCTGGGTGTTTTCGTCCTGGGATTCTATGGTTTTTGGTGAGGGGTTGCGGTATTTGAATAGTGGGACGGTATGGAGTGGGACTTTAGATAGGCAGACGAGGTCAACGCCCATACCATTCATGATGAGGCCTTCAGTTGTGGCTTTCAGCATGTCGTAGTCGACCTCAAAGTGGCCTGTGCCGGGGGTGATTATGACGACACTGACGCCGGTGCGGACGAGGTCGCGGTCAACATAGTCTTGGCTGAACTGGAATGTTGCAAGATTGATGGCTTCTAGGATATTGCCATGGATGGCGGCGGAAGGACGGCCAGCGATTATCGCTTTGCGGTCTTTGGGTTTGTCTTTTTGGGGGGGTATGCGTGGTGAGGGCTGGGAGGTTGTGGAGGAGGAGGCTGGGCGGAGCATCTCGGAGAGTTGGAGAGGGAGGGCGGGGGTGCTGGGCCGGGAGACGGTGGATATTGCGCTTGAGAGGACGGGTGTATCACTATCTGGGATACAGTCGTCGTCTGCAACGGGGAGGGTCAGGACGTCTCGTAGGAATACAGTAAATTCGCGTTTGAGGCGGTGTAGGATTATTGTCCAGTCTGCGGATGCCATGGAGGACACTACAACGCGGTAGAAGTCTCGATAGCGGCGTCCTTCACCTATTCCGATCCCGCCTGGGGTCCCAAGGAACTCTTCGCATTCGTTCCCGCCGTTGAGGATACCGACAGGTTCGCCGTGTTCATAGACTACGCGGGTGAAAAGAACTATAGATACAAGGTGATGGGCGTTGATTCGTTTCCACCTTTTGAAGAGCTCGGGAAGGAAGCCATTGACAAGTTTGTTGAAGACAATTTCACCGCCGACGCCGACTCCACTGCCGCCTGTGTCGAGGCCTTGGTCGCCTTCGCCGCCGTCGTCGGTGTCAAAGTGCCACATCTCCCGCGACATCTGTACAAAGAGGATATAGTGCGCAGACTCCGAGCGGAAGATGGGGACTGTGCGAGGGGAGAAGTAGGCGGATTGGACCTTCTCGCCGCGTACCCAGATGTTGCCTACGGTACCACGGATAGACTGGATGAAAAGGAGCTTTTGCGCATTGTAGGGACAGGTATCAGTGAGCAGGGCGGTGGACATACGCCACATGTCACTGCGGGAGATATATTGATCGCGGAAGTAGATTTCTATATGGCTTGCTTCGTGGAGTGGTTTTTCGACCTGTGGATTAAATATAGTTAGCCATATAACTGAACCACGAGTGACCACCGATGAAAAACAAGCACATACAATAGAAACAACCACCGTAGCTCTAGAATGAAACCCAAATAGACTCGCAACATGACTCGCCAACGATATCTATACCCCCACATTAGCTATTCCTCCCAATCATTGACCCCATCCATACCTGTAAATTCGGCTTCGCCCTCTGCTCAGGCTCCAACTTCCGAATGACAAACAAGAACCTCTTCTCAGACCTATCCCCCTTCCCTACCTGTGGCGATCCCCTCTCAGTCCCCTCACCCCCATTATTAGACACGCTACGTTTCCGCTCCATATTCTCCGCCGCAACCCCGCCCCCACCCGCGCCGCCCTCATCGCAAACGTTATTCCCAGGCAGCAGCCGCACCTCCGCGATATCGCCCGGCCTTGCAACACCGGGCGCAAATAGTTCGTAGTTGAGGACGCCGTCGAGTCGTGATAGTGTCGGGTTTGTGTCTGGGTCGTGGATCCATAACGTCATCTGCTTCGACGTCTGCACGCCCATTGTGGGGGTTGGGGGCGGCATGTGGGATGATGATGGGGGGTGGAGGTTAGTGGTTGTTGACATGGCTGTGGATAAGGGAAGTATCTCCACTGTGGGATTGACTATTATATGGGCATTGGAGAGCTGGTTGGTTGTGGATGTTCGCGGTGGGTTGTAGATGGTGGGCTGGTGAGGCGGTTGTTAAGGTTGTGGATGTTGCTTGTCTTGTCTTGAGCCTCAATCGCTGGGGGTTGTTAAGCGAGCCAATCGGCGTGGCTTGTTAATTCAACAAATCTGGACGGGATATTTATTTCTTCAGCTCTGGAAATATGGAAGGTGGATAAAAAAGGGTGATGTTTGAATATAACCAGCCTGGATTACATACAGTGGGAAACTCAACTCATGGGGTATCACTCGCTGGGTGAGATCTATCTATTCATCCTTGACCATCTATATCAATGAAAAAGACCCTGTTTACCATAGTTCCGCTAGTATTTGTATAGCTATTACCAAATCTAAGAAAGGGAAAACTGTTTTAGATTTATATTATATATACCACCGGCTTAGGCGAACCATTGTATAGTCAGGCAAAAACTACTTTATTTCCAACACGAGTTCTGACTATGACTGCTCTAGATCATACTGCACAAGATTGTACTCGCATTTCTTCAGCGTGAATTCCTGAATGTTTGATCAGTTTCGCTTCAAAAGACCTAGGAGAAAGTGATGATTTATGATGAGTGCATTCTCGAAAGTTAAAGACATGGGTAGGGACTACCGAACAAATCAGACAACTATCATCCGAAAGAATCGTTCCAAGCCTACGGCTGAAGTTTATTCTGAGGTTCTCTAGACCTTTTGCTGGAGAAATTGCATCTACATGGAAGCCATGTAGCTTTAGTTCCAATTAAATTGATCGAACATTTTTCGAAACTTATAGGGATAATGTGTATATTGAGCACTTGAATCCCAAAGGGAATCTAGATCTGGGAATTATAATATGGATTCGTATTCGCTTCAAAGGAAGCTAGTTTAGATTTTTCCGAGTATGTAGTAAAACTACGTGGAAGATTTGTGTGTATATTCAACCTTCCACATTGGATCTCGGTACTCTCACGCGGTCCTACTCCTCACCTGGATAGCCTCAAGTCTTGGTAAAGCTGAAAAGTGTTCTGTAAGGGCCTTGAGGCTGTCTAGGTTTTGGATAGTAGGATTGGTATTGAGGACTTTAAAGAGGGCGTCTAGGATGATTGATGTAGTGTATTCAGGAACATTGTGTAGGGTGAGGTTGAGGTTGTAGTGATGTAACTACATATACTTACACGCATAGGTATATATTGGTTTAGGTAACATGGTGTATATCTGACTCTCATAAAGCCTTTTAGATAATGGCATTGCAGTAAATGTAAATGCATAACGGCCTTATCTTTATCCTCTCCACTCCACTATTCATTACCGCCCCATATATCCATTCCAAATTTTCTTTCCTTTCTTGGTTATCCTATCTTAATTGGAAAGAGAACAATATTCACCCCATACATAGTTATTCCAACCATCAGGGTTAGGGTTCCTCCTTGCATGCAGCTATGCCTGTTGGGGCAGTAAGTGGGCTCCCCTTAATTGGGTGTTTTCGCGTTTCCTCGTGTCGCGTCTCTTTGTTGAACCGATTTAGATATCAATCAATTTGTTATCCCCCTCCAAGCCTGAGACCCCCCCTCCCCCATCATCAACGACACCACTCCCACCCCTCCACTCCCGCTTCCATCTCTATATCCACCATCTTTATCACCACCGCTAGATTCAATTGTAAAACCCTAGTCTCGCAATGTCATCTCTAGTAGACTCCGTCCTCTACTCAGATCTCCCCACTCCCGGGGATCCTGCTACCCCTCGACCACCACCTAAACGCAGTGGAAACATGGGACGCTCATCATCCCGTGCACCGGGCCCTACCAGCGATGATGGTGGCATGGATATCGACCCCGAAGATGAGGTAGTTGGGACTGCCGGTCTTGCGGGGAGAGCTGGTCGTCCTCGAGCAGATATGAGTTCTGTGCCAAAAGTATCGGATGCGGCTGGAGATCAAATTATGAATGCGTTTGTTGGGTTTCTCCAAAAGTAAAAAAAAAAAAAAACTCTATATTATATTCAGTTTTATATCTGAAGCTTTTGCTAATAGTGGTTGGGAGAGAAAAATAGCTTCGTCGAAGACCCAGAGAATCCACTTCCCCCGCAGTCGTCTGCTCCCTCTGGAACTGCACCGCCGACTACGGATAAGTACTATATCGCGGCGATTCACAATATGGCGGCGATGGATCTGAGTACTCTGTTTGTTGATTATTCACATCTGACTTATTGGAGTAAGACCAATGTGCTTGGGTTTGCTGAGGCGATCACGGAAAGGCATTATCGCTTCCTACCGTTTTTGAGGAGAGGGTTGGAGGCATGTATTAGAATGTATGAGCCGGAGTACTGGGGAAAAGCTGGTAGAGGTGTTGGGGGTAATGAAGGGGTGAGTTAAAGACTTTTCACTTTTGGTTTAGAGGTTGCATAAAATTTAGATTTTGGGGGTTCTAAAGCTAGTTGGAATGGTCCTCGGGGCAATCAGTGCTCACTCGAGTCTTATTTCTCATATTCTTGAAACCCCCCTTACGATCCTTAAGCTAATACTTCCCAGGCCGACCCAGCTGCAGACAAGGTGTTTTCAATTGGATTCCACAACCTACCCCTCACAACTCGTATCCGCTCCCTCCGCACCGCTCAAATAGGAACCCTCACCTCTATCTCTGCAACTGTAACCCGTACCTCCGAGGTCCGCCCTGAACTCCTCCTCGCCACCTTTATCTGCGAAGCCTGTCGTACTGTAATCCCAAATGTTGAACAAACATTCCGCTTCACAGAACCTGCTCAATGTCCAAATCTCACATGTGGTAACCGTACTGGGTGGAGACTAGAAATCAAGCAGAGCACTTTTATCGATTGGCAGAAGGTACGAGTGCAAGAGAACTCGGGAGAGATCCCCACAGGGAGCATGCCAAGAACTCTTGATATTATTCTGCGCGGGGAGATTGTAGAACGAGCGAAGGCCGGAGAGAAGTGTATTTTCACTGGGACGTTAATTGTGGTGCCGGATGTAAGCATGTTGGGCCTCCCTGGGCTGAAAGCGCAGAGTATGAAGGATGTAAAAAACGCATCGAGAGGAGGCGCAGAAAGTACCGGTGTTACAGGATTAAAGAGTTTGGGCGTTAGAGATCTAACATATAGGCTAGCATTCCTGGCATGTATGGTTACGAGTGATACAAGTGGGGTGCCGGGTGCGAGAATGAAGAAAAGTGAAGATGAAGAGGAGGTTGCTGGGCTACTGAGGGGAACTCAGGCAGGAGTCGGCGATGACGAAAGAGAGCAGGAGGACTTTTTGAATAGCTTAACACCAGCAGAGATTGCTGAGCTGAAGGGGATGGTACACAGTGATCATATTTATTCAAGATTGGTTAATTCGTGAGTTACCTCTTCAAGCATTAGGTTTGTCGATATATTATTGACATTACGAATAGTCTTGCGCCAACAGTGTACGGGCATGAGATCATCAAGAAAGGTCTACTTCTACAACTAATGGGCGGTGTTCATAAAAAGACACCTGAAGGAATGAGTCTGCGTGGTGATATCAACATCTGTATCGTTGGTGACCCGTCCACCAGCAAATCTCAATTCCTGAAATACATATGCTCCTTCCTCCCACGCGCAGTATACACTTCCGGAAAAGCTTCTTCAGCAGCTGGTCTTACCGCAGCTGTTGTCAAGGACGAGGAAACCGGTGAATTCACAATCGAAGCTGGTGCGCTCATGCTTGCAGACAACGGTATCTGTGCTATTGATGAATTTGATAAGATGGATATTGTTGATCAGGTTGCCATCCACGAAGCTATGGAACAGCAGACAATTTCTATCGCAAAGGCAGGTATTCAGGCCACTCTCAACGCAAGAACATCTATTCTCGCCGCGGCAAACCCGGTAGGGGGGCGTTACAACCGGAAAACGACATTGAGGAGTAACATCAACATGTCCGCCCCTATCATGTCTCGTTTTGATCTCTTCTTTGTTGTCCTTGATGAGTGTAATGAGGCAGTAGACACACATCTTGCTCGCCACATTGTTAATATCCACCGGAATCGTGATGCTGCCATCACCCCCGAATTCACCACAGAGCAACTTCAACGATACATCAAGTTCGCACGTACCTTCCGACCAGTCTTTACTGATGAAGCAAAGGCTCTTCTCGTTGAGAAATACAAACAGCTACGTGCAGATGACGCTCAGGGTGGTGTCGGCCGTAATAGTTACCGTATCACTGTGCGTCAACTTGAATCTCTCATTCGTCTCTCAGAAGCTATTGCGAAGGCGAACTGTGTGGAAGATGTCACAGAGGCATTCGTCAACGAAGCTTTCGGGCTTTTGCGACAAAGTATCATTCACGTTGAAAAGGATGATGTTGAGGTTGATGACGATGAGGATGAGGTGCCAGCGGGAGATTCTGAGATGCAGATGGATGCAGAAGAGGAGAGCACAAGAGACCCGACTGCAACTCCGGGTCCGGCATCGTCTATGCGAGCTAGTCAGCCTCCGAGGGAGAAGACCAAGATTACTTATGATCGTTACATGCAGATCCTTAATCTTTTGGTCAGAAGGGTTAATGAGGATGAGCTTACAAGTGGGCAAGGTGTTGAGGAAGAGGAGTTGTCAACTTGGTATCTTGAACAAAGAGAGGAGGAAATTAATGATGAACAAGAGTATGAGGATGAGAAGGTGCTCGTCAAGAAGGTTATCAAGAGGATGGTTAAGGTTTGTCTCCTATGTTCTCTCACTATGCATAAGTAACTGACATCCCTGTGTACAGGATAATATCCTCATGCAAATCCGCGGCGAAGGACTCGTTGGTGAAGCTGAAGAAGGGAGTAGCTCAGCTGGTGGCAGAACCGTCTTTGTATTGCATCCTAATGTTGCGCTGGAGGAGTTGGGGCAGCCGACTAATATGACGACTGCTGGGGTTGACGGTAATTGATTTTAAGAAATAGGGAGTCTTATGTTGATGCTGTTATGCTATTATGCTATTATGCTATTACGTTATATAGTTTTCTATGATTTTTATGCTATTGATGTCTTTAGAGGGCATAGGTTGAGGGATAGGACTTTATTTGATACCCGAATGGATTGCACCGGTAGTTTATTTTAGAAAACAGGTTCGTAGATTGGGTAAAATTACTTGCTATTCTACGGTTTATCTACGCGCCTTCAGGTGCTTTCGACTGGTGTAGTTATAGTCATGGGTATAATATACGTGATTAGGATTACTGCTGAGAATGTAGTCCTGGACTATGCGTATTTTAGATCATGCCCTAAAATGAGACATTCTGCGAAAACCTTAGACATCACTATACCGCTTTTGGGTTTAGGTTTTGGGGATTAGTAGGGTGGGTTGGAACTCTGGAACTAATTAGAAATTTGGTTTGCTTCTATTGGCAATGTCCATGGGAGAGCTTTAGCAAGTAGAGATAGAATTAGGATAACTGTAATTTAGTACCTATTAAAGTGGGTACTACGACCCTCTATCACCAAGGCATTCTATCTCGAGGTCAGATACAAAATAAATCCCTTAATCTAAGCTATAAAGAAAAACCTTGCCCATCACCACCTTAACACTCAAACCATTAGATTCCCTCCCCCCCCCTTCTCAAAAAAAAAAAAAAAAAAAAGTCACTAATGACAGACCCAATAATTCCTTCAACATTTCTATCAAAGAAGCTCATCATCGACAACCTAGTAGAGCACCTCTCAACCCACAACGACAACGACAACGATAACATTAACCACACCCTCCACAAACTATGCAACGTATTTTCCAAAGACTACAGTGACTTCGACATGGTTCTCAAATACATACTGTACGAGCTACGTAGGCGCGCTATAGTAGCCGAAGAACTTACTTTTGGAAACACACGGATAGATGCTTTTATGACTGCGAACCTGACTGCGAGGACTTTACGCTCAGAGCCCGAGATTTGGGATAGGAATATCCCCTTCACGCTATGGTTGTGGGGGTTGCTTGGGGATGAGGAACTTGAGAACCTCGAGGGGTCTGAGAGCCGGAGTGTGGTGGAGATGGAAGACAAAGTGTGGGAACAGTACTTTAGGGTCAAAGTGGTGAAGGAGCGTGTGGAGGTTGTGGGTGGTCTACAGGGTCTAGGTGTTGATATGGATTATTTTGGGTGGGAGATTCTTTATACGGTTTTGGGGATGTTGAGGTCTCTTTTAAGGGAGGAGGAGTCGAAGTTGGAATTGTTTCGGGTTTGTCTTATGAATCAGCAGAGGTTTTCGAGGATTTTATATGGAGTATATAATAATAGTAATAGTAGTAGTAGTAGATAGATAGTCATAATATTTGGAAACTTAGAGAAATAAAAAAAAATAAACAAAAAAGTGTCTCCCAGGGGCTGAACCGCGGACCGTTTCTCACTTGTCCCAGAATAAGTGCGACTAGGCTTCCCGGTATACCGGTAGGCCATCTTCACCTGAAAGCTTTGGTATATTTGGTCCTTTTGAGGTGTGTTAAGGGGGGCTCTCGGCTCGGACTTTTTTTTCCCCCCACAATGACAATGCAACTGAACTGAAACCATAGATAAATACCATTAGAGGAAGCTATAGGCCTAAGACGATGGCATTAAAGTATCTGGATCTGGGTTGTAAAGTATGGGTAGAAGAAAGGTTGTATAGGCACTCTAGATACTTGCTTTATTGAGTATACATGCTTATAGTCTATGATTAAACACGAATCATAAAAGTTCTCTATTGATCTCCTTAGCTATAACCTAAGGTTTGAGGGTATGTAATAAGAACTGGTGGTGTAATTGCTCATTTTGAATTTTATTTATTTGTGTTGACTTCTTTTGTATGTATTGCGTTGTGTGGATATTTTTACTACCTGATAATGTTTTATTTATCTAATATAGATTCTCTAGGTATGGATTTAATACTATAAGAGAAAACACGTCTATGATTATAATATAGACTGGTTGGATTTATATTTATAAGGCAATAAGTGGGTTGGTGGTGTATGAACATAGAATATCACTCGGCTATTGGCCAGCTATAGGGACCCAGCTAAGCTAGGTAAGAGAGCATCAATACTGATACAACTAATCTCCAGGCATAGTGTCTAATAAATGTTACAAATCCCCAGACTTTACTCTTTGCGACCCCTCAACTCAATCTTCGCCTTCTTCATGTTGATCTTCGCTCCCTCTACCTCAATTTCCACACCCTTTGATCTAATCTTCGCGAAATCCATTTCAATTTCAATTCCCTCCATCTCAACAGTTCCGCCCTCAAGTTTAACCTTGTCCATATGTTCCTTAAACCCATCGCTCTCATCATCACCCTTGTCATCACCCTCTCCACCACCCTCGCCATCATCCTCATCGTCTTCTCTTTCCCGTTTCTTGCTAATCCTCTGCTTAATCTCCGTTACTAGATCTGGGAAATTCACGTCTACTCCAGTTTTCTGCGGGTGACCCTCGCGAAGACCCATGTCCACAATCTTTGCTTTTTCCTGCAGTAACTTTTCCTCGCTAAGTATTATTGCAAAGGGAACACCATTCTTTTTCGCGGTAGATATTTGGTATGGGAATTCTGGCCTTGCTTTGTATGAAAATTCGGCCTGCTTTGATCAGCGCTGATTTAATTGGGGCAAAGGACTATAAGTGGTGCAGACCTTGACGCCTGCGTCCCAAAGACTCCTGCAAACTTGCATCCGCTCTCTTAGTAATCCATCTCCAAAAGCCATAACGTACACGTCTACTTCATTCTCCCTGATATTTTCTCTCGATATCTTTGCCTTGGTGACATTGTATATTTGATCTACATGAAATGAGATACCAACGCACGGTAGGCTGTCTTTCGACAAAGATTCCACTAGATTATCCTGGCGTCCACCAGTAGCGAGTGAAATAGTATCCATTATTTCGTCGGTTAGCTCGGTTATTTGGGATTCACCCAGTGGTGGGGGGATTGGAGCCGGCGTTATAACTTCGAAAATTATTCCAGTGTATTCATACTAAAAAAGTCGTAAGAGGATTTTCCTAGGTAATAAAAGAACGGTGGCTTACTCCACGGGTAAGGGAGAGATCGAATTCGACCTTAGGCATAGCACCAAATATCTCAAGATAGTCAAAAAGCAGGCCTACTTCGCGGAGACCACTTGAGAAGGACTCATTTCCTGTCAGGTCCTCTTCAAGTAATAGATCATACTGAAGGTGTCTTCCCCCTGTATTAACGTCATATTAGTACTTATTCCTTTTAGGGTATAACCGCTCCGAACCTTTTCTAAGTACATACTGCCAGAGCATATTAACAGCTTTCGACTCTAGTCCCACATCCTGTTCCATTTCTATTCGTACATCATCCCATGGGAGCTATTGATCGAACATCAGAGATGTCCTGCACCGAACACATTACGCATCAATTGCCAAATTGCGGAACAAATAAATAGATATGGCTAGATTGGAGCTTAAAGAGTACCTGATCTAGTTTACCAATAGCTCTTGAAGCCGCAATATATTTATTCTCTGGCACCCCACAGCTCTCGAATATTCCGTTTATAATTTTCCGGTGGTTGATCCTGATAGTGTACTCTTCTACATTCAGTTCTCCAAGGATCTCTGTAGTGATCCTCAAGATCTCTGCGTCAGGAAGCATTGGATCGTATATTCCTGCAATGTTGAAATCGCATCTATAAGACTCGCCTGTGTAATCCTCGCGTGCACCGTCTAGGCGGTAGACTTTTCCGATATTGTAGCACTTGATGGAGTGAATAGTCGGGTTCATTGCAAGCCAGCGTGCGATAGAACCAGTAAGGTCATAACGTAGAGAACAGATCTCGCCGCCTTGGTCGGCAAGATTATACAGCTGTTTCAAGCCTACGCCAGTGAGGACTTCTTGAAGCTCAAAAACACTGGGTTACCCACTTGTTGGCTTGCTCGTTCGAGTCTAGCTTTTATTATAGGTATTTTAGAAGATATGAAGAGGCTTACGGAGTATCTATTTTTACACCTCCATGACGCTTGAAAACCTCTGTGGTTTTGCTGAGTATTTTATCGCGAATGACGAGGTCTGCTCCTGCCCAGTCTTTCGTACCCTTGGGCACCTTCAGGGCAATGTTTTCCCTCCCTTTCGGGAGCACTGTCGTTCTACTCATACTAGGAAAATAGGTGGAGAGACTCTGGTGGGAATAGTACTGGCGGTTTGAAGTCTGGAGTTGGAGGTGTTCGTATATAGAGAGATACCAGGTCTGAGGAGCCGCAGATGAGGGGTAACCACGAGTAGGTAGCGAGGGGCATCCCAACGTCATACCTTTCTAGTACCTGCATATGTGTGTACCTGTGCTAATTCTCTTACCATTATGAATGCTTCGCGGCGCTCGTAATTGGAAGCTCGAGTTGAAGGGTTACGGTAACTCGGATTAACTTTAACCCGGTCAATTGAAGACCTCAGGATCCCATACTTAACTGAGATGTATGATTGAGCATTGATGATTCTGGGGATGTGGGCCTCGTGTATTAAACTTGGGAAAGATAGCTCCGATGCCGTATCAAAGGGCTCCTATCCATTTGAATGTAAATAAGTATGAGGGGGTTATAAATTTTCTTATAGATAATATGTAGTTATTGACTTGCGAGCTATATGAATTTAAAAGTACTGACTTCTTTTCCTGAGCCATTTTCTTTGTTTCTTGTGAGTTTTGCTAAATCGTAGACCTCCCCCGTAAAATGAATATCCTTGGTACAAGCACGATCGATATATTGCGCAAATAGGTAAATTCCTACACCAATACAAGCCAAGCTCAAATAATACGGGAGGATGCAACAACTATATACTCACTAATATACACAGAGGCAAAAAAAGACACCTACTATACTTCAAACCTAAGCCGATGGTTAAAAAATATATGATTCTAAGCATTGACAAGAAGGACAAGATATAAATTGAAAAAAGAAACGGGGGAAAAAAAACCAAAGATATATCTATCCACGCCATATGCCCCCAAATCCCACCTAGAGAAGCTAAAGCACGAAATAGAAAAGCGATATTGTGTCATATAGCACACACCCCACCATTCTACGCCCTATTTTAAGCAAAAAAAGAAAGAAAAAAGAAGGGAAACAAAATCTCTCCCTAGTAATCTCTTAAAAACCTAAAAACCCTAAAAGAAGAAGCTATGAAGATACAGTTATAAAAATAAAAGCATTATGCTGAAACGCCGACTCCCTGCGCCTTTAACCTCTCTTCAAAACCTTTACATACGTCCTCAAAACCCCCTGTTACTTCTGCACATACACCTGCTGCTTCTCTCCGTTTACACCTTGCATCCCAATCGCCATCATCGATCCATCGCCTTGCTTTCTCGACTGCTTCGAGTTCGTGTTTCCAGTCAGCGCATGCTTCCCTTGCAACACGCAGCTTGCGGTTCGCGGCGATGGAGGATTGTCGGGCCATGTGTAAGGAGTCTGAGAGGAATGAGAGCTGCGAAACAAGAGAAGCGGTAAGGGAGTGCAGGTTTGAGAGCTCAGCAAAAGGCTGAGTTGAAGGTCGAGGGATGAGGTCAAGGAGAGATAAGAGAAGGTCTGAAGTGTCGTCTGACGGAAGGCAGGTTGAGTTTATAGATAAAGCCAGGTCACGGAGTGTTCGTGTTTGGTGGGCCATGTGGGATGATAACGCAGCATGAGCTGTTACCAGTCTGTGTGGTCCGTAGGTCAGTAAGATGTATATGTGATTTCAGATAATAATAAAAAACATAACGAACCTCGTAGTTCCAGTCTCTAGACTACTCTGCGGTGCCAAATCCTGCAGCCCCTCCATTAGCCTTGGCATCACCCCCGCCAGCTCCCCAGTGCCATTCTCCTCCTCCTTCAGCATATGTCGGTTCCTCAGCGCCAGGCTCTCAATCTGGTTAATCTTATCCTCCAACCCCGCACTTATACCATTCCCTAGGTCCTCTGGATCGCCATATTCACTCCCGTCGTAGTCACTTGCGGATAGCGCCCTCGCGGCAATCTTCTTCGTAGATTCATCCTTTGTCGCTGAACCATTCGGATGGTGATTGTGCACCCCATTGGGTGGTGCCTCCCCCATTATCCCGCTCTGATCACCTTCACCCTCTTCGTCGTATTCTTCATCGTCGCTATCGTACATGGCGCCTGCCAGCTCGTCTGCCAGTGAGCCAAGACCACCGGAGGCCCCGTCGCCTTTGTGGTCTGGAGGGTGTGAGGGGGGCATAAGCATGCTGTCGTCTTCATACGATATAGAGGGGCCTTCATCAGGGAAAGTGGAAAGGGAGGATTCGTCCATGCCGGAAACTTCGTAAAGTGGATGTGCCATTTTCCGTGTATGGAGTTGCTGTAAATACCCGGTGGTGATGTATGCGTAATAAAATCTATTTTTCTTTTTTGGAAAAGTTCGTTAAGTTTGTTTTTTATCTGTACATATGTGAGGGCTGGGTATCCGACTATGTAAAAGGAAAGAGAGAGAGAAAGAGAAAGAGCAACAGCTTGATGAGTAGATGTAATGTTATGGGCTCATCTACAGGCTGTTGTTGTTCCGTAGAATGACAGGGGGAAGTACAATATGCACGGAAACACAGAAAGTCTTCCAGACCAGGTACCGGGTCTTTGCGAAACAGGAGTGGGTGGTTGGAGGGAAGCAAGGGGGGCGCTTAGGAGGGGGGAGATCCAGAAGCCGGACGTGATATGCGATGCGGTTGGAGTGAAGATCAAGGCCCACACTCTACACGTGAGAGAGAGTTCGCGGTTAGTAAGCCGTGACGATCATCAGATGAAACTCGAGCAACGATATCTTTTTTTTCTCCTTTCTGGTATTAATTCCATTAGTGAAAAAAGCAATATTCTTCCTTTGTTCAACATTGGAAGGGCTTCTGTAAATTAAATGGAGATAACATCACACATCAACATGGTCAGGCACCGAGAAACATCACCCCTCCCATCTGCTTGGGTTCCCCCCTGTAGTGCAACCCCACATGTCACGACGTCACGTCAAGTCACGTTTTAAGCATGTTTGCAGCTAAAACAACCCCACCAAACCATTCCACGAACCTTTTTTTTATCGATAACACGACACACGACACCCCGCATCCCCCCCTCCACAGTACTCCTACTTTGTACATAGGTCCTTCATAGAATAGCGACCACCACCCTAACCTCAACTTACGGCTAAAAAAGAAAAGAAAAGTGAAAAAACGAGAAATAAGAAAAGAAAATATAGGGCAGGAGAGGCAAGGGAGAAGGAAAGACGGACGAAAGAACAAAAGAACAAAAGAAGACCATGAGCTCGCTACGACCATTCCACACACTGGACTTGTTCCGTTTCAACTTGACAAACCTAGACGTATTGACCGAGAACTACGACCCAAGCTTCTACCAACAATATCTCGCGAAATGGCCTACACTGTGCTCTGTGATGGAAAGTGCCGGAGGAAAAATTATGGGATATAGTACGTCACTTTTCACCTCCCCATCCCCATCTCTTTGTCTCTCTACAACCTTCAATTAACTCTTGTTTGGTAATTGATGGTGGGTGGAAAAAATAGTCCTCGGTAAAGCAGAAGGCGAATACACAGAATGGCACGGTCATGTAACTGCCGTTACTGTCGCTCCTGATTTTCGTCGTCTCGGCCTCGCGAAAACAATGATGGATGAACTCGAACGTGTCACTACATCAGTGTACAATGGCTACTTTGTCGACTTGTATGTCCGCGTCTCGAATAGACTCGCCATCGGTATGTACGAGGGCTTCGGGTATACTGTGTATCGATGTGTTGAGCAGTATTATTCGGCTGGGCCTGGAGAGGTTGAGGAGGATGCTTATGGTAAGTCCCCCCCCCCTGTTTTGTCTGGGCTTGGGCGGAATGCTGCTAGTACTGATTTTTGAGGATAGACATGCGGAAGCCGATGAAAAGAGATAAGAAACGGAAGAGTGTTCGGGAGAATGGCAGGGAATTTAAGGTGCAGCCACATGAAGTTTGGTAGTGGGGGGAGAAAAGATTTCATGCTCTATGGAAGTGGGAACAGGGGAATAGAAAAATGTAGAATAATACTTGCCTGTATATATTTCTTTCATTCGAACTCAGCGTATACCCTAGGAAAAAAACAGAAAGAAGGTTAGCCTTATATTTGGAGGAATGAGGAGGGGAGCTACTTAATAAGTGGGAAGTATTAATGGGAAGATGCTATGCGGTAATTACAGTCTCTACATTTTAGGTATGTCTGAATTTCAGGTATGAACACTTGTCTCAACCCAGCCCCGGTGGGGACTCGATCTAACATCTAAAGAGAGACGTCTAGGAGTATTAAGTGATTTTTGCATGGAGGGCCGTAGAAGAGAGTGATCTTTCATGATTACTAGTAGACAAACCCACCATGGTAGTACGTACATACACACGAACGGCAGCTTTGACATAACAAAGTCCCACAACACCATGGACTTGACATTTATCTACTAAAGCAACAAACAACCAGACCTTGGTCACAGGTAACTTTAAAACCGGAGCCTCACTCAAAACCCTAGCCCAGTGCCAAGGCCCACATGACGCAGAGCTACCTACATGATGTGTGAGTAAGAGCTCTATCGGACCCGGATATCATCGCTCAGACTGATATTCGACAAGAGTTTAACACGCCGTATTATCACCTAGGGTTCTCATATTTGCTCCATAGCTACATAGGTATGTATACGTGTGGAACTTTTAGGCTCGGGATTTCTCCATCTAACGATACTTAACTAGGCAAGACCTCTCCTACCCCCCCCTCCGGGTTCTAAAGGCTCAAGCCATGCCAATCCTCGACTTTCCCAACGAGTTACTCTTGATTATCGCAAAGGAGCTAAGCCGGAATGATCTCAATTCATTCACCCAGACTAGTCGCTGCACCTACACTATCCTAATCTCGCTTCTCTACGACTCTATCGATAAATGCCAAGACCATGATGATTTATTCTGGTGGGCGGCTAAGAAAGGCAATGAATCGCTACTTAAGTTGGCAATCGAGAAGGGGGCAAACCCACTGCAGGCGAAGTACTCAGAAACACCTCTCCATGTGGCGGCAAAAAATGGCCATGAACATATTGTCAAATTACTCTTGGAAAAAGGAGTATCTGTAAATGAAGCAGATGGCGAAGAAGAGACCCCATTGATTCAGGCTGCAAGAGAGGGACACGATGCTGTGGTGAGACTACTTCTTGATAATGGAGGGGACATTCATGCTCGAACCGAACTAGGGGAAACGGCACTGCACCACGCAGTAAATAAAGGCCATGAAGGAATGGTAAAGCTGCTTTTGGAAAATGGTGGCTGTATTGATGATACATGTCCTAAAGGCCTTACATCCTTGATTCGAGCTGCGATTAGAGGATTTGAAGGGATAACGGAACTTCTTTTGGAATGGAAAGCCGATATCAATGCCCATTCCCACAATAACAATACTGCCCTCCACCTTGCTGCGCTGAGTGGTCACGAAGGAATTGTAAAGTTGCTTCTAGAGAAAGGAGCTGGTATTGATGAAAAGGGCCTTGACGATCGAACACCTTTGGTAATGGCAGCAAGAAATGGGCACGAATTAATAGTGAAACAACTTCTGGAGCGGGGGTTCGATATTGCTGCCCGCGATAGATTCAATAATACAGCCCTGCATTTATCGGCACGTGAAGGCCATGAAGCAGTGGCAAAGCGTCTCCTAGAAGGAGGAGCTGGTATTGATGAGAAGGGCGAGCTCGACAGAACACCTTTAATTTGGGCGGCAAGAAAGGGGCACGAAGCAATGGTGAATTTTCTTCTAGAGCGGGGATCCAATATCTCTGCTCGTGATAAGTTCAATGATACTGCTCTCCACTTTGCAGCGTTTTATGGCCATGACGATGTGGCCAAGTTACTGCTACGAGGGGAGGGAGCTTCTATTGATGAGAAAGGTTTCAGGGGCCGGACACCATTGATTTGGGCAGCGAGAAAGGGACACGAAACGACAGTGAAGTTTCTTCTGGAACAGGGGGCCAATATTTCTGCTCACGATGACGACAACGATACGGCCCTCAATTCTGCGGCATTGAATGGCCATGACGGGGTGGCCAAGCTACTTCTACAGGAGAAGAAATCTTGTGTTGATGAAAAAGGCTTTAGAGACCGAACACCATTAATTTGGGCATCAATAAAGGGACACGGATCGATGGTGAAGCTCCTTCTAGAGCACGGGGCTGATATTAGTGCCCGTGACGACGACAACGATACAGCTCTCCATTGTGCGGCATTGTATGGTGACGAGAAAGCGATGAAGTTACTCCTACTAGAAAAGAATTCTTATATTGATGAGAAAGGCCACAGGAGCCAAACGCCCTTGATTTGGGCGGCAAGAAGGGGACATGAACCGGTCGTAAGCCTCCTTCTAGAACGAGGGTCTGATATTACTGCTCGCGACAAAGACAACAATACTGCCCTCCATCTATCGGTGCGTAATGGCCACGTGCGTGTGGCAGAGGTTCTACTAGAAAGAGGGGCCCATATCACTGCCACAGACGATAGTGGTAAAACAGCACTCCACATGGCGGTAGACATCGCAAACGACGCCATGGTTACACTTCTCTTGAAAATGGGAGCCGATATTACTGCTCGCGACAACGAAAATAATACAGCACTTCATCTATCGGCGATCAGTGGCAGCGAATGCATAGCAAAGCTACTCCTAGAAAACGAGGCCGACATTGACCTTGAAGACAAAGGTAGCGAAGGCCTAACACCCTTATTGATGGCAGCAAAAAACGGGCACGAATCGACAGTAAAGCTCTTCCTAGAACGGGGAGCAGATATTTCTGTTCGCAACGCAGAGAACAATACAGCTCTCCATCTATCGGTATTTCATGGCCATGTGTGGGTTGTGAAGTTACTCCTAGAAAACGAAGCCGATATTGAAGATAAAGGCAACGAAGACCAAACACCTTTAATCATGGCAGCGGGTAATGGACACGAATCGACAGTAAAACTCCTCCTAGAACGAGGAGCCGATATTACAACTCGCAACGCGGACAATAATACAGCCCTCCACCTATCAGTGTTCAACGGTCATGTACCCGTTACGCAGTTACTCCTTGAAAAGGGTGCACATATCACTGCCAACGGCAACGCTGGCAGAACAGCGCTCCACATGGCAGTAGATATCGGAAGCGAGGCGCTTGTTTTGAGTCTCCTGGAACACGGAGCCGACATTCTTGCGGAGGACTCGGAAGGGAAGACGGCATTCGAACTAGCTATGGAGATTGGCCTCGAGGGAATAATCAGGACTTTGAACGGAGAATATGGCGCTGTTCAAGGTAGCTCGCTCTACCCATTTTCTTTCGAGATGGTATACTGGTGTTCTGACCGGAAAGTGACTGTCAGTCGAGGAATTGGCGAGAAAGACGACGCATCAAGGGGGAAGGGGAAGGGCAAACTTAGTGAGATAATAGAACAGAGTGGGAGTGCCGAGGGTTGTTTGGGGAAAAAGAAGGTCTATGGGGCGGGAAATAGGTGGTCTTTAGGGGTTGAGGGAAGATATGGGTGGGGGGGATAGAATAGGATACATATTCTAGAATCAGTTAAGATTTTTCGAGCATTTTGGGGGGCGTTATTTTATATCACCTACAGATGACACTATGGCCTGTACAAGTAGTAACAATTAAACCGGTTATATTATTGTTGCTCTAGGAAGGGCTTTAGATAGGTTGAGTTTAGATCGGGAGAGAACAGTATGTGTAGCCAATCATCATATGTTATCACTCGGCCAACATTGAGAGGGGCTTCCTAAACAGGCTAGTGGGACACCGGAGGTGCCTCTCCAAGTCCTATTACAGAAGGCCAACCACAGCCCAGTATGGAGGATATAGGAGCTGTAGAATATCTCTAGGGAAATATAAGATAGACCGTAACACACGAACCACTCCATAGACAAGAACCACTTTCCATTTTAAAGTATGAAAAATACCAAGCATCGTTCTATCGCTGTGTACTCTATCCATATTAATTCTGCACGAACAGTAGTATGAACAATGGTTTCCCTAGTTTTTTACAAACAAAAAACAATTTCTTAATGAAACCGAATAAACAGACGCATAACCCACTAATCCCAACAATACCTCCTCACTCAGAATCACAGATCCAAAGACAAGTACTTATCGCTAATCCCTCATTATTTGTTTTTCTTATCCTCCTGTTTCACGAGCCTACAAGTCTCCTTCTCCTCCCTCTCGTTACTTGTTCGTTTTTCCTATTAGCGCTTACCACGATGACAGATGTTTCTTCAGCAAGAGCCTGTGGCTTATACTCTCTAATCTTCTCATAATATTGAGAAGCGGGTGGTGGGGTTCCTATTGGGGGTGAAGGATTAATATTATACACCGAGAATGACTGTTCCACCATTTCTCTATATGCTTCCAGTGATACACCAGCTTCAGGGACTAGGGCAGCGTAATTTTGGCTAGTTAGTGTAGTGAATTCAGATTCTTGCGTTCCAGAAGTCGAGCTTGTCCGTTGGCCATTATATAAGTCAGAGGCACCCTCATCTCCCCGAAATTCTTGCAACCTTCGGGTGGCTTCATCAATGGTATAACTTCCGCTGGCATCTCTGTCTATCCTCCAATCAGCGTCACCGTATATTACCTTCTTTGGGATGGAAATATGTTCCATAGCCGATTTACGCTTAAGTACCGGCACAATTGTCGCAGGTGTATCCTGTTCCCCATCTCTTAGGCTGAGTGCTGGGAACGCCATTTCTCGTATTACAGTCGGAGACCTTATTGCTTGGGGAGGATTAGGTGGTGGAGTAGCAAGCGAGCTTAATGACTCAAACGTGGATTTTACTGCGGCCCCGGGGGTTACGCTTTTCTGTACTTCGCTTCGAGAGTCCAATGAGTCTGGTAAGGATGGCTCCTTAAAAGATGTAAGTGTATCTATAGAAGCACGGTTAAGGAGTGCGCCTGACACACCCCTCGGTGGATTGAAGATTTCTGTACTATCACTGATATCTGCATCGATGATTTGTATCTTATCCTTGATCACTCTTAATGGAGATACCGGGTTCAATGGACTCTCCCGTATCAGTATAGGTGATGGTGTCCGGAATGCATTAGCTACTGGCCTACGCTCTGATCTTCTCCGCTTTGAAAAGGTATTTGAACGTCTTCTTCTTGAAGCACTATTATCCCACGCGACTAGCTCACCGACTCCCGAAAGTGTATTTGGGTCCTCCACGATTTGAGTGAGAGATGGGCCAGAGACTTCTTGTAATGCCTTATTACCATCCAGCACAATCTTCTGCTGTTCCTGGTCACTCGGAAGTGTATTCTCATCATCCTCAGATGCTAATGTTTCTAGCATATGCAATCGGTTGGCTTGCGTTTGGATAGCCAAGACTGGGTTTTTAGAAGCTCCAAAAGTATCTGGGGCTGTTATATAACCCGTAGCGGGTGGCTCAGGAGTCTTGTTATCGCGGATAGGTTTGAGAGGCCTTGACTTATAAGAGGGCGTTGACTCTTCAGATGCTTTTGTTGAAATTGTGGACTCCGTTACAGATGGCTTCCTCCTGAAGGAGTCCCTTACAGACTGAAATGCCTCTTTCCAAGTCCCCGAACGTTTAGAAGCGATTGAAGGAGCTATTGATACCGAAATCCTTTGCCCTGGGTTAGTTATCTTGACTCCAGCTTTTGCTGTGTTCTGCTCGATATACAACTTCGACGAGCTAAGAGTCTTTGCCGGCTCACTATCAGTAGTAGCATCTTCCATAGACGCAGAAACTTCCATTTCAAGAGAAGACGATCTGTTAACCTCGCTCTCTAGAGCCTTTAGTCGAGGAGCTGTAAGAGGCTGCACCCCCTTCTGTTGTACTACCGTGACCTCTTCAGAAGATCCAACACTCTTCTGAGAAGCACGTCTCGAGCCCTTCTTCCTCCTCCTAGTAGATCTTCTCGCCACTACTTCATCCCCTTCCGTCTTCACAGTCGACTCCCGCTCCCTATTCGACTTCCAACTCCTAACAGAGCGAAGCCCTACATCTCCAGTTTTCGCTGAGGGGATATTCACCTCACTAACATCCACCTGTCCCCTCAATGCAACATAAGGAGCCATATCAGCCCTCACCACCAACCCACCATCCTCCCTACCGCTATTAAGATTACTTGTAGATGTAACAGCGGACGCAGCATTAGTATAAGACAGCACCAAGGACCTCACCCTATTACTTGGAATCTTATTCCGGTCCTGATATGGCCGTGACGTGACGACTACCTGACTGAGAGCTTTCTGGTTGTAGAATTCGATCAAGGAGCGGACCCTTGTTCTTCGACCTGGTATGTGTAGTGGGCGAGGGCGGGAGTCGGATCTTGATCTGCTGGTGAATTGGCTGAGCATCTTTTTTTGAGGTTGGAGATGTAGTGGGAATTGATAAGAATAATGGTGTGTAGTGAGTTATGGGTAGTGGATGAAGGATGAGGTCTCGGGGGAGGGGGGACAAAATCATTTAGGAACACGCTAATATGGGGTATAACATGAGCAAGAAGAAGAAATGTATATAAATTCATTATTTTGAAAGACATAACAAATTTAAAATAAATACAAGAAAAAAAAGGATGTAGACTACAGTAAATGGACCACTACGCCCACATGATCAGGGCGTCGCGGTGAGTAGAGAGTCTCTTCAATCTGCCTTACACCAAAATAGGAACAAACCACGAATACAAATCAGGCTTTGCACCAGAGTGTTGGTAAGGGGGGTGGAAGGGAGTTACATATGGTGGGAGAAAAGGAGGTGATATCAGATTAAAAAGCATCATAAATGGATATTATTTTTGTTTTTGGGTATGTACAAACAGACCAATTCGTCTGCAAACAAGAAAAAAAGCTGTGGTTCTGATGATGAGTTGTAGAAGACGAGGGACGACGTTCCCGCGACTTTTTATCCTTTCAAGCCCAGGACTAGGCTAACCGCATTAAGTACCTCAGGGTTCAACCCCTGGCGGAGATTTTTTTTTTTGCCCGCTCTGCCAAGAGTTACCCCACAGATAAGTATAAATTCTCCAGAGTTCGGACGAAAGCACATGCGACGCGATAATAGCTCAGTTGGGAGAGCGTCAGACTGAAGTCTTCATTATCCGGGGTGTCATCTGAAGGTCACCCGTTCAATCCGGGTTTGTCGCATATCTTTTTGTAGCTTGTGGGGGGGGGTGGTTGTAGACTCTTGTTCTAATGCTCTATCCCTAGGGTATATAGGTAGAAGGGTCATGTTATCAACCCGAGTACCTGAAGTTGTGGTTTTCTCGGCAGGAAAAACAAGACTCGTGATCATTACCAGTGCAGATAGTATATATAATATAAACCAGTTACACCAATCATTGATCCACCACTTCCACCTCCCCAGACTCCCCCGGTACACTCCATACCTTCAATCCTTTATCGAACGCCCCTGTTACCAGCCACTCCTTCCCATCTACACTCCCTGCCCAAAGCGTCCTGACCTTCTCCCCCCTCTCACTCACCTTCAACGCAACCTTGACCCTCCCACTCTTGACCTCAATGCCCCTCACAACACCGTCATCCGCATTAACCCATACCCCAGACCCCTGAGGCCTCCACGCAAGCACAGCAGTAGAATACGGACCCTGCGGCGCCTGCGTAAAGACCTCCTTGACAGTATCCTCACTATCCACACGGACGAGAATAAACTTCATTGACGGGATCGAAGAAGTCGCAACAGCGAGGAGTGTAGGATCACACGGAGACGGACAGAGCCACATGGCATGGAACGATACCCAAGAGTTAGAGTCGGGGGCCAAGTTCCGTGTAGAGTGTGCAGGGAGGGAAGGGGCTAGAGTGTGGTAGTAGAGGAAAGTCGAGTCGCGGCGGGAGTATACGAGAGCCGGGGAGGAGGAGGAGTGTGTGGATGGGAGGGTTACGAAGCAGATTGCTTCTGGGGGGGTAGGGAGGGTTAGTTTACCGAGGGGGGTTTCTATGGAGGGTGTGGCGTGGTCGTCGTAGGTGATGCTGTAGACCACTATGGTCTTGTCGTATGCGGCGGTGGCTAGGTAGCTGTCGTTGTGGAGGACGGCTTTTATGGCGTACTTATCGTGTGGTTTGAGCGTGCTGAGAACGGCGCCGGTGTCGGCGTCGGAGAGAACGACGTGCCCGCCCATGGAGGTTGTGATGAGCCATTTGTTGCGGAGGACGGCGCAGGAGAGAATGGCGGAGGTGTGTAGGTGGGTGTGTGTGCGGAGGAGGGTGCCGTCGAGGGTGTAGAGTCTGAGGGCTCGGTCGGCGGTGGAGGCGATGAGGAGGGGGCTGTTGAAGGGGGTTATACGGGAGGCGATTGTTACGAAGAGGACGTTTGATTGGGGAATACCGGAGGGGGCGATTTGGCGGGGGATTGAAGGGTCTTTTTTGTTGTTAGTTGTATGTAGGATATAATACTTGATAGTGGGGGAGGGGGGAATAGCTAACATGGAACATAATAATTGATAGTGGGGGAGGGAATAACCAACATGGAACTGTGAATTCATCTTCACCCTCGATAATCTCGACTCTCTCCAGCTTGAGGGATAGATCAAATAGTCTCTTTTCATCCAACAGTTTCTCGAGTGTCAAGGCAGTACTCGGGTCTTTAGGATCCACGGCGGAGGCATCGAGATTTGTCTCCTCGAGGAAGCTGGCCAATGTCTACTTCCATATGTTATGTTAGTTGATCTTGCTCTTTACTATGATATATACAGACCTTGTCATAGCCATTAGACTTCAGGAAACGGGCAACCAAGAGCGTCGGGGAGTCGGGAGCAGGCATATGTATAGAGGTTATCCGTGTATTATGTATTTATGGATTGTTTGTGTTATGCAAGGCGGGAATGTTATCTGGGAATGCACACCCATGAGGCTCAACAGTGCATGTAGAGTATATACATGTATAGTACTCTCCAGTGCAAACACCACAATAGGTAAACATCATATCAGCACCCTCTGGAATTCTCTCCCTTTCTAATACAGAGATAGCATTGGATGCATCTTCTATGCTGCCAATGCTATATACTTCCCCCCTATTGAACCCATTCTCCCACATGCAGGCCAAGCCCCCCCCAATCATCAAGCTCTCTCACACCCCCCCGACACGACACGACTGAAGAGGATCTGCTATGTAGCTGTACACTAACCCTCCCCCCCATACCACGCACAACACAGATATACATAAACGTGCATCACTTGAGACGATCTGTCTCCCTTTCATCCATCATCCATCAACCCCTCCCCACTGATCTTCTTTATAATACAGACAGCTACCTCCCTCTTATCCTGTCTACACCCTTTGTTGTCTTGCCCCAGGCCCATGGCAAATCCCTTCGCTACGGTTCCTCCCCCACAAACTATGGCTCAAGGTAACGTCCAGATCGAATACGATGACGATGACATCCTCATGGACTACGATGATGATGAGCCGCAACAAGCTCTCCCTACCACGAATGGTAATGGCTCCGGTGACCAGATGATGGAAATTGAAGCCACAGCTGGGGCATTGGGGGACGAACAGCTAGCTCTAGAAAAAGTCTACCTCAAGGGCGTGGATAGCATGAGCACCAGCAACGTCAAAGCTTTCGTAGCCGAGCATTTCAACGACGCCCAAATAACAAAGGTCGAATGGATTGATGACTCTTCTTGTCTGTGTTGCACTTTCTCCTCCGGGCGTGTATACACGTCAAGCGATCAGCCATGCTGACAGTTCGTACGAACGCCCAGGCTGCTTGGTCTACAGATTCCCTGAGGATGCTACAAACGCCCTGAATGCCCTTCAACTAGTCGCCCAGGATCTCCCACTACTTGCTCTCCGCCCTGCTAAACTGGCCGCCTCCCACCCTGACTCCCGTCTCGAAGTTCGTATCGCGAGACAGGACGACCGAAAAGTCCGTGGTGCAAGAGACAGGAGCAGGTACTACCTTTTCAATCCGGAGGAAGACCGTGTAGAACAAGCCGCCCGACAGTTCGTTCCCCCTGCTCCGAAATCCCATTCGACTAAACTAACAAAAAAAACAGACGTCGTGAGCGCGAAGAGGGCCGTCGTTCAGACCGTAGACGCTATACAGATGGTGTTGATGGCGACACCCGCGAGTACGAACGAAGATACTACGATTCCCACGAGCACGACCGCCGCCGTAATGGTACCTCTGCCGACAACTACGGCGACAACTTCTACGACGATGATACGGCCTCCCGGAACTCTCGAAACTCTCGGAACCGTCACTCCAGCTCGCGCGATCGCTCTTACTCCCCTGGCAGGGAGCGCGCAAGACGACAACGCTCACCAGTCGAACTATTCCCTGAGCGTCGTAGCAGGGAACCAATGGAAGCATATCCCGAGCGCAGACGAGAAAGCAACCGAGAACGTGAATTGTTTCCGGAGAGAACGGTACGTGGGGGTGCTAGTACGAGAGAGGTGGATAAATACGAGCCTGGTCGACTGAGGAATGAGCCGATTGAGCTATTCCCACGGAAACCGGCAGCAAGCTCAAGATTCATTCACTCCCGCTCCGCATCACCTGATAGGCGCGTGGAGAGGCGCGTGGAACTCTTTCCGCAAGGGGTTGGCCCTAGTCGTGGTGTCGAGCGGCCAGCAACATTGGCTTCTAGGATCACTATGCCGGGACGATCGTTAGAGGAGCGGATAAACTTGGATAGATCTGCCGATAATAGCGGCAGTGAGCGTGAGAATATTGGTTATAAAATCAAGGGTCGAGGTGATCCTGGTAACGATCTTTTTGCGCAGAAACTAAGGGCTTCGAAGGGGGAGAATTTGGTCGTAGAAGAGGGTGGTGGGAGGAGAAGAACCGGTGGGAGAAGGAATCGGGCAGAAGATATGTTTGGTTAACCGGAAAAGGAATGTTTATGTGCTGAATATGGGGGATTAAGGAAAAGAAAATGCATGGAGGGTAGAATCAGTTTGGGTTAATGTATTGTGAGTGAGAAGTACCGCTTTGTACCAATCATCCGTGTCTTTTTTTCACGGTATTTTTCATTCACCTTAGCTATACATTGGAAAATAAAGCCCTGGGAGGCTTTTCACGATTACTTTTCACATTTGTTTACAGAGAGCGAGTGATCCATTGTGACTACAAGGAATCCATTCATTTTAACTACTCTATCCCTTTCCCTGGTCTTTCGGTACTACCCAGTATCCAAGAACGAAAACCAAGTACCTAAAACAACTACATCACAAAAACTCTACTACCCATCACCCCCATCTCCGCATCAACATCCACCTCCATCCCCACCTCCACCTCCACCTCCGCCCCCGCCCCCATCTCCACCACCACCACCACCTCCTCCATCTCCACCTCCACCTCCACCTCCACCATTCCCGCCAAACCACCTATGTTTCTTAGAACATGGCTGCCCTACGCCTCCATGACCACTAGAGTAATTCAACCGTTCATTACCGTACGGCCAGTTTTGCGAATACGTATTTCTAAAGTCATCCTCTCTAGGTCTAGAGGAGAAGCAGCCCATTTTTTTTGTATTTGATGTTGATGTTGATGTTGATGTTGTAGGATTAAGAAAGAGGGAGGTTGAGAGGAGGAGGATGAGGATGAGGATGAGGAATGGGTGAGGTAAGGTAAGGGGGTTATAGTGCTTTTTATTTTATTTTATTTTATTTTTGATGGGTCATGGGGTTGGAATCTAACAGCGAGTGAGGTGAGGTCTGGTAGTGTCACTGGGTACTTATGTTTTTTTGTCGTTGTCATGGGGTAGCACTCGTTCTTGGCGTTGTGAGTTTATTTGGTTTATCCTGTTCTGTGATCTTGATAGGGAAGACTAGAATTAAGACTACTGTATCTGGGTATAGGGAATTGAGGTATTTCACATAGTTATTTAGAGACTAGTCAACAAATTTCCGCAATATAATAATAACAAAATATTTCCTTTTTTTTATTTAAATCCATGTATGCTCCTTTATTTCCTTTTATTCCAAAACATACTACCTAACAGTGGCACCCTTCAGGCTCTCCACACTACAAACCCCCTTCCCTTCAACTACCAACTTTCCAATAGCCCCCTCTCCCGCAGCCTTTCCCTTAGCACCATCACCCTCCCAACCTGCTTTCGAGCGATCAAAGATCACCTCGAGTCCATCACTTGTCGAGAAACCTGGCTGAATAGCCTCCCATACCTTCTTTTTCGGATTTAGTACTGGCTCTGGCTCGCCCTTGTAGCCTTCAAAATATACCCTCTCGCCAGCCGCTGCACCCTCTGGAGGCGCAACAAGCTCAACTTTCGCATGGTCTTCCCCTACCGGAGAGGCGGCAAGTACCATAGCGGCGGATTTGACACCACGCATGGTTACAGGTTTTAGGTTTGCGACGACAACGACTTTACGGTTCTGCATAGCCTCTAGAGGGACGAGACCGTTGAGGCCTGAGCAGACTGTACGGACGGGGGGGAGGGGGTTGTTGGCGGTCAGAACGGACTCTGGAAGAGTTAATGTGCCTGGGGGAGTGACGAGTGGGGAGTCTGCAGGGTCTCCCATGGCGATGGTGGAGACAAATAGCGAGTCGGCGTTTGGGTGAGGAGTACAGTGAAGGATGTGACCAACACGGAGATCGATCTGGCAAGGTGAGAGAACGGGCTCTAGGTGATGTTAACGATGTTTGCTTGAGGAGGGTATTTTGTTTACGAACCTTCCTTTGGTGGGGCCTCTCTACGAGGACCCTTCTCCTTTTTCTCCTTCTTTTTACCTTGTTTACCCTCAGCTGGAGCCTTGCTGACCTCCTCAACGGCCCCTTTAACAGCCGCCGCAGCTCCAGCTGCCTTCTCCACAACTTTCTCAGCGGCACCAGCCCTCCCTTTAACCTTCTTCTCTCCCTCTCCTTCCTTCTTCTTCTCCTTGACTGCTTCTTCCGGCTTCAAGTAGACCAAGACGTTGCTCGCATCAATCTTGACCTTCTCACCATCTGCCAGGCCAAGACCAAACTCGGGTGAGTTCTGCACAAAGTCAGCCCAGCGGACAATGTTCCTATACCCATGCTCCCCAGTCCTCTGTTCATCAGCCCACCCAGAAATATCGTCCTTAAGGCGTGCATACACAACCACGTCCGCAATCGAAGCCTTCTCGCCGAGCAGTGTAGTGCGGAACTTCAGCTCGTCGTTCAGTGTACGCAAGGTCTCTGCGGTGATTGGAGATGCTGCGGTAATAGTGAGCCATTGGTTGATCTCGGCCTGCTCAAGCTTTGTATATTTATCTGTAGCAAATGCCGGAATGAGAGTAGAGAGGTGTGTAACGATAGTGTTTGTTCCGGCAACGGTATCAGCATTGTTGAGAACAAGCTGGGAGACCCCCGGGGCTGAGTCAGAGATGGTAACTGCTGGGGCGAGGAGGTTCTTGAATGATGAGATGAGCAGTTGGAGAGCCTTGTCCCCGGGAGAGACTGAGAGTGTGTAGCCAGCCATTGCGAGTGTGTATCTTCGCTGTAGCTGGGGGAGCAGGGAGACTCGACGGGGGAGTACACGGGCTGCGGTGTGGAGGAGAGCTGGAGTGTTCAGTTTGAGGGTTTGGAATATCTATGGAGATAGTCTCGGTTGTATCTGAACTGATTGGGGGAGGTTCAACTGTGATGTGTGATGACTCGTTTTTGTTTCTGGCTGCGGGGTGTTGAGATGCTCAACTGCCAAGCCATCTCTGCCCCACCATCATGCCTGAGGAGTGGAGGGCTTAGGGTTGAGGGTTGAGTGGCCCATCTTGGTGCCATAATCGGGGAGTATCTCGTTTTATTCCCAGTATCGTCCTGGTTGGGCTTATTTTTGACTTTAAATTCTGCTTGAAACCCCCCGATAAGATGTCCTAGAGAATGCACGAGTGATGCCTTATGAAACTGGTAGTTGGGTCATGTGACTTTATCACGCTAGGATCCAAGCCCTCACCCTCCCCGTATGATTTGTGGTTTATATTTTCTCCACTTGTTCTGTTACATCTACCCTACGCGTTGAAAGGCAATATTCGTTTGACTAGATCCACATCCTATGAGTCAGTCAGAAATACGTCTCAGATAGCGTATTCTATGAGGAGCAACATGCCTTACTTAGAAACACCTCTAGCTCCACCAGCTTGTCGCTCAAACAAGATGCCTTGTAGCATCGTCTTATATCTAGACTACCATTCAGTCCATCCAATTAGGCTATACATGCTTAATATAAGTATAAAGAGCGGTCTTTTAGCCCCTTTTTATAGCAATCCCTCTCCCCAGTACACGATATAGTCTCCTCCTCCTCCAATACTGATCCTAAAAGCTTGTATTTAACCCTCCCTAACCTATCAAAAGTACTTGTAAGAGCCTTAAAGGTGACTAAAGGAAACGGCGTCTTCAAGACTAGTCGGGAACATCACCCGTACTCAACACCCCTTCCCGGTATAGATACGCACAAAATGACACTCCTCCGTAATATTAGTAGTAAGATCGTCGAAAGTCTCATACTTAGGTGTTCTAAGAGTGAAAGAGAAACCGGTACCAGCTAAACCGTATTAAGATCTACTAGACTATGATAGAAACCGACGATCGAATATGATGGAAGAATCAAGTTCCCGGAGGATGTGGAGATCGCATTTGGTGGTAATCGCATTAATTGGATATGATAATTTAGGCTAGAGCTTTGTCTTATAATTTACTAAAGCATATCCTAAACAAGCCTAGGGTTCTGAGAGTTATAATGGATCAGGGCTCGCTTATTGGTTACGCCTACCAGACAGCTCTAGACCTCTGTAAATCCCCAACTTTGGTTAATTGGCAGTGGTGGGCCCTCTTGTAAATGTTGAGTTGACCCCTTTCACGCTGAAAATAATCTTATAGCTTTTTGTAGGAGTCATGATGTGTATCAATTTTTCATAAGAAATACAATCCTATCGCCTCAACACAGAATAAAACCACGGGCCAAAACACTAAGAATACAACTGTTGATTCTCATATTCCTTAATACCCCCACAAACTCTCCAAACATAAAAATATTAATATCAACTATCTAGTTAGCGAATGACTTGATTATGAAAGCTCAATACACACCAAAAAACACCAACATAACTAAACCTTGATATCCTCCTCCTCTTCTTCTTCTTCAATAGGGTGTTTCCGTGGCCTACCACGCGTCTGCTGAGGCTGAAGTTTCCCAGCAGCCCTCCACTTCTGCTGACCACGTTCCGACTTCTTCACAGCCCGTGATGGTGGCGCCGGAGATGTATGCGCAGAGGAAGTTGGCGAGAAGGAAGACGTAGGACTACCTGGCGAGCCATTGAAAGCGATAGGGATACTTGCAGTATCAAACGTAGGACCAGCTTCATTCTTAACCGTGATTGCCGAGCCCCATATCTTATCCATCTCATTATCCGATTCCGGGGCCCGCATCTGACTAGAAGTTGGAGTAACCGGAGACGAACCCGAGATAGACGGTGTAGCAGGGGGTAGTTGAAAAATACGAAAAGCAGGATCCGTCTGGAAGCTATATGTGATATCCTCTTCTTCTTCTTCTTCTTCTTCTTCTTGCTCTTGTTCGTATGTTTTCTCTGGCGTTACCTGACCATCCTCTCTCTTGATAGTATTATTCTGCACAAACTCTGGTTGTTCATCGACTTCTGTCATCTCTTCATCTTTATTCTCGTACCCGCTGATTCCAGCATTATCTTCATCTTCTTCCGTCGTCTCTTCGTCCTTGACGACAGCCCCGATTTTCTGCTCAGCTCTGATCTTGGCCTTTCTTTCTGTCCGCTTCTCTTTGTGGATCTCTCTTGCGAGCTCTTTTGCTTCTTTGAGCTCGCTGGGGTCTCGTTTTTGCTTCGTGGTTCGCTTGGCCTTCTTTGGTGATTCGGCGGTGGAGAGCAGTGAGAAGTCGTCGGTGTTGATGGTCTTTTTCAATCGGCTCCACCGCATACGTGCTGCAGAAGGGTTGATGGAGAAGTCTGCGGCAACACGCGTGAAGTCGATCTATGTTTGATAGGTTTGTTTGCTTTAGTATGGGTGCCTTTGAGGATGGATAGATTGCAAGACGGTAATAAAAGATGGTAAAATTGGGGGTAAAAACTTACAACTTTGTAGTCACTTCGAACAAGGCATGAAAATAGGAACTTGACATTCTCATCAAGAGGGGCTTTTGCAGGCATTTTTTTTGAAGTTTGTCTTATCGATGTGTCTTCGTTGCTATGCAGTACTGGGAGTATGAAAATGCCGTAAAGATAATAATGATATAACACTATCAAAAGTTGTTTGGAATTTCCCCCCCCCCCTTTTTACAAAGAATGGAAGGATGAAGAAGAAATGAGAGAGACAGAGGGCGGAAAAGAAGGTTGTTATAGATTATTATCTCATATTTACATGAACAAACTTGAACACATGACGTATCAACACGATGATAGTTCTTACGGGGTTAGTGACAATCCCGGGAGGACGCATTAGGAATCCCAGTGAGCAAACATACGATCAAGAAAGAAAGGAGAAGCCCCCTCCTTCTCAGATTAGATGATAGCATTAGATGATAGTATTAGTGACACCTCCCCGAGCTCCCTCAGAAGCCAATTCGAGTTATCCAGGGGGGGGTGTTTGTGAGGTCCGAGCTCATCTCGGGTGAGGCCCTGTACGAGTGATTGTTGATGAGTAGAAGTACATCACGACATTTAAGGGCACTGAAAAATCAATATTGTAAAAATTGACATTAATCTTTGGAAATATACCCCCTCCTCCTCTAAATAGGAATTATATTCCCAAACTCAAGTTCGTCCCATACTTGTGACCGTGACATGCCCAGGGCTGAAAGTAGTGCACGGTCACGGTCAATGGTCATGACGTAAGTGGAGGCCTGCGGTTGGGCTGATACGGCACTCCCCGACATCAGCTTGTCTCAGGTACATCGCGGAAGTCCTACTTAGGCTACCTATACATATAAATGTGTGCATCTTATTAGGGTTCAATTTAGCGGGGCTGGAGGAGACGGGTGACAGTAACTAGATAATAGCTTTTCGAGTGATGTCTTATGATATTAGAATCATTGGCGAGGTTTTCTTTTTCTTGGCGAGTTTATTGGCCTAAGGCTCTCCTCACCTGAGTAGTAATTTATTAACCCAAGCTAGGCAGCATTCTAGAAGCTAAGGGCCCCCAAAAAACCGATAACTGTCACAAACCCGAATTCTAAAGTAACACCAAGCCAGGGTATCTATCTTTTCCAAACCTGGTTACTACATACCACAGGGTCTAGGGCGTGAGGAGAGGGATGGCATGGATATATGTAGTAACATATATTTCCTTATTCATCCATGTATTTATGATTAATTCATTCATCTCCTTATTCATAATAGGTCACTCGAATCACTAGGTACTACAAACAAACATTGTAAAGGGTTTAGATGGTGTATATATTTCATGCCGATTCTTAAAAGTAACCATTATCGTATCAGAATTAAAAATATCCTCCCCGGTAACAAATCCGAATCCAGACCACTATCCCTTAGATTCCATTCCGTATACAATCGTACAACCTCCCTCCCCCCTTGCCTAACCCTCCACTCCTCATGCATAATCCTCATACAATATCATACTAGAATTAAACTAATTACAAAGTTAGCTCTAATATAATATCCAAAGCAAGGGGATATGGGAATTCCTACCATGTATTTAACAAGCAGTCTCAGTGTAAGAGACCTCAACACGTCCCAAAGCAGTTCCCTGGCCGCCGGTCAAAGCGTTCAAAGCAGCCAACGAGAGAACGAAGCCAGAGGCAGCGTGGTCAACAGCAGTGACTTTGATAGTGGTGCCTCCATAGGTCACGGCATAGCACTTTCCGCAGTTGGCAGAGTTCCAGCCAGCAACGGTCTCGACAGCGCCAACATAGGGATAGTTAGGGACGGATCCGAGTGTCTGGTAGCCCTTGGTGTAGAGGCCGTTGGCACCGTCGCTGCAGGCGAGGACCAAGGTGGACAAGCTGGCAGTGTCGTAGGTGGTATCGTAGGCTGCGGTAACAGCAAGAGTGCTGGTGGCAGCGGCGACGAGAGAGAAAACGATGGTGGAGAACTGCATTATGATTGATTTGGTTGGTTGTTTAGGGGAGAGGTGTTAAATAATTATTATTATTGTGAGAGTAGTGGAGTATGAGGGGGGAAAGCGAGTGAAGGATGATATTATGATTGTAGCGAAGGAGGCTCGATAGTGAGTGAAGAAGAAAGCTTTGAGAGGAGGAAGATGTCAGTTTATATATTATTCCACTCCCCACGATAATTCAACTTATCTATGATAACTAGGCCGCAATTGGAATCAAGATAGATTGATTATACTCATTCCCCCCCAGCCCATATAATTTTTATTTTTTTACGTCACATGAGGTACTAAGGTGTGTAGTCTATTTTACTCCTCTTTGCAGTGGTCAGATTTTGGTGTTCTGGAAGATTATTACCCAAACGGGGACCTCGCTCAGTAGTTACGAGATTTCGGATGTCGGGAACATCGTGACATGCAGGGGTCCGGGGTAAGCACCATGTACTCTATAACCGTTACTACCTTCCCCGTCAAAGAACGGCAATTCAACATCAACCCAAATTCTCGTGAGGCATCTACATTCCGCCTAGGATAATAATCGGTCCGGGGGTATGCGGGATATTGATCGGACTGTACGCCGTACTTTCACGAAGTATTTTGAGAGCTCTCTCTCAGCTCTTTGTCCCTCTACGCAAATCCTTTGGTACCAAACATAGATACAGTTAATGTAATCCAGTCATATTTGACACACCTCGTGATGGAGGCTCCTGGTGTTTTCTTACTAAAAGACCTTTAGGCTCTCTCTCCAGCATCGGCAAACGTCAACGTCCCCCTCAAATCTGCACTTGTAATTGATTGTTAAAGGTCACACAGTACCGTAGATCCTTAATTCTGCCTGAATTCTAATAGGTATGTACATTTATAAACAAGCATATCACCAGAATATTAGAAGAGACTTATTGTGGCGACAGACTCACTATGCTAGCCGTATTAAAGTTACAAAGCCTTAGTTACGGAAAATAAGACCGAAGGGGGAAACGCTTACGTTACACAGCTAAGAACTTCCAATAATAACCCGCCCCCCCCCGTTGATCAGCAACGTCATAAAGACAGTGCGCAACCCCATTTATAGAATAAAACGTTCCCGAACACCCTCAACCGGCCTCAGGTGCGCTTTTGGACCGAGGAGGGGGAGGAAAACAATTAATATTTTGTCGGGTTCATGGAACCCGAGAGGGGGGTTGAATCCGTCAACACTTATTTCTAACCGACCACACTCTACACGACGTTCAAATATAGCTTTTTGTGGAGAGAGAGGTACTTTAGGGAAGACATGGTTAGGGGGCGGGAGGGTTATTCCACTTCCAGGTTGCTGATATCAGACCATGGTACTTTCTCCAGATTGTTTTTGGAAGGTACATTGTTGACAAAGAGCTGTTAAGGGTAATAAGGCATCAGAGCGACCCGTTTTTTTTTTTCAGAACAACTTGGCCCATCGCTTAGCCAAATCTTCTCTACCTTGAATGCCGAAAAGTCCCACAAAAACCATCGGGTTAACGTTTTCGAGATCTTGTCATGAGATCTCTTCGCCACTACAACTAACCTTATTCAGCAACCACTCCATTTAGGTACCTTCAAACATCTACCATATTTCTATTCTACTGTGTCGATCTGAGTGAGATATGGGGTTCGGCTGAATAACTGTGCTATACATGTATACATTTCTATGAATATCTGTGCCATGACAGCTTCCTAATACGTATGTCTTATATACTCGTTGCGATAAACGGGTTGTACCGGCTAACTGGTCGCATTTGGCTTTCATAGACAATCACTCGATATAAGCATTACTAACCCCTATCTACAATAGTGTCAAAAATACGAGACCCCTTGTTACTAAACCCAAGACATATAAGCTCAAAGTACTATAATTATAGCTTATAATATATGTATCCTATAATCGGGTGCGGTTGGCTATTGAGGTTAAGCCTAATGTGTGGGCTAGTCAACAGACGGGAAGTCATGAATTGGAACTACAAGGGCAGAGGAGGGTACATGTAGTCAGGGCCCTGTTTTGGAGATACCTTGTGTTTTGCTAAGTAGAGGGTTACATGTAGTTAATATGGAATGCGTATAGTTTTGCATATGTTAGTTTCGGCACTTATATATCCGGGCTTGCAACATTCCTTTGTTAATTAAGATATACTTGCATGTTTTCTAAATACAAAGCTAGTCACCTGCGGAACTAAAACCGGTGATTACCACTAACTTTTGGTAGTTGTAGTGTCTTAACTGTTTAACAATCTAATTTTTTATAGGCCAAACTATGTTGCTAGAAGTATTCAACAGCTGCAAGGCTGGACTCGAATAACGGGAACCATCCGAGTGATTTTCTATGATTCGTTCTTTGTTTCGTCAAATATGCATGGTATAGAAGTTTATGGCAACAAGGTCTCGGCCATAAGTACTGTTTGTCTCACAAAAAAAAGTACAATTAACTTAAATTTACGATGAGGGGAAATTAACCTTAGCAATAACTTGATACCTCATACTTTAGTAGTGAGAGTAACACTTTCTGCACATTTCTGATCTACATGTACTTCTAAAACCGCTCAAATGCTGGTGTACGTAACCCGCCCATTTACCTGTCACCAGCCGGCGACTCAGAAAGATGAATTACATTTCTCAGGACCGAGATCATCACTTTAATTCCCTCCTTTGATGTCTCTTATCATTTATTTCGCAGGCTGACCGGATCCCCCCCCCCCTCATGACTCGGCTAGTCCTGTTCCACGACAGCACCTCAAAAGAACACCCCCCCCTCCACCAACCTCACGTGAACCGTGCACAACCATCAAAGCAGTATCGATCACCAATCCTAAATATGACTATCCTCTCAAGTCAGGAGAATTCCAATGCGAGCATCCTACCCCCGTATACACCCCAGAATCCGTTCCGTCTTGATAGCGTTGGGAACGCTTGGAGCCCCCTTGATTGGAAATCTATCAGATCTGTGACATCGGCCCTTCATGGACCGGAAATTACAAATGAGATTCTGCGTGAGTGTGTTGAGCTCTTCAATATGAATTTTGGAGTGTGGGGTGAGCTTGCTCAAAAGTATAATCCGAAAGCTAAGCCAGGTTTGTTTTTTTTTTCATTCGAAGTGGAGCTTCTGTTTTTTTTTTTTTTTTTGCTGACCTATATTCTGTATTTATAGGGTCTGCGGTGAAAACGAATATCAAGGGACTTCGTAGGCAGTGCGTTTCGTGCGAAGCGGCCTCTACACTTGTTAGGCATCATATCCAGGGTAAATTCGTTGGGTATGCATTTGCGACTAGGTGGCCCTACCGCAAGCTGAAGGGTATCTCTAGCCATTACTCCTTTCACCTCGCTGTTTATTTTTAGGAACATAGCTATTCAAGGCACTTACTCGTTACTCTAGGAAGTGTTTGTTGGATTACTCAAGTGGTTGTCGATCAGAACTATAGAGGGGTCGGCATTGCAACTTGTCTTTTGAGAAAGTTGAAAACCGATAAAGATGTCTTATTTGGAATCTTCTCCTCCCACCCAGCTGCCATAATGGCGTTATCTCGGGCTATTTCCGGTGAGCATTCCTTAAGCTTTCCTTATGGCGCTGCGCCGCAAAAGTGCATACGATAGCTTGGAACTATAACTAATGCCTCTGACAATCTAGATATTCCCATTTCCTCCATTGACCTCTCTTTCACGCAAAAACACGCCTCTCAAGTCCTCAGCCAATCTAACATCGACTACCTCCAAATCAACACTCTTCAGGGCTCCCTTTTCAAGAACAGCTCGAGTGGCAGTGTGAATGCGGGAGATGATGGCATTGTCTCCTGCGCTGAAACGGAATTTATGATAGCACATGATGAAGCCCTTTGGGCTCTAGGTTATTTTGAGGGACTTAACGGAGTTCAGTGGCCTCTTGGTGACCTGCATGACTATTATGAATTCGTTGTGCTAGTCGAGAATAAGAATCGTGTGATTAGGAGCAGTTAATCCCAGTTGGTTCACTGGGAGCTGAAAAGGGGGGGTTTCGGGTTGAATATTCAATCGTTAATGGTAATAGTTGGAAAAGGAAGATATTTAGTCGTTCCGCCTGGGATTACTGCACATGTTTAAAATATTAACAAAAAAGGAGTTATCAGCTCTTGAGTGGTTTAAGCGTAGGTACTTACAACACTACCCACACAAAATACCGCTGTTTATCGGGCTGAAGTTAAATTTTATAAGAAAAATATTCCCATGAGCGGCTATCCCACAGAGTATGTTGAAGATGGCTAGAACATATAGTATAGTGTGGTTAAGCATACTCTCTATGTTAGATAGGTTGTAGAACACGTAATTCAACAAAGAAATGGATGGAAAGCCTAAATGGCTTTCATTGTTAGCTATTTCGACGGGCTGCACGCATATATCTCCTATAAAAAGTCTTTATTGACTTAGACAAAGAAAAAGCAGATACAAAGATTTCAATGACTAATCCTCCACCCAAGCCCTGAGTAGGATGGGGATTTCACTAGAACATGTAGACCACAGATATAGCCAAGTATCAACCCTCCAACCCCACAAACCTCCCCCCCTGCCCGTTACGGGTGAGAAGATCCCGTTTGAGTTGCTATACATGTAAATTAAGGATGACTCTAGGGATCTCTTCATCCCCGTGAGCGGAAACCCTACTATAGTTCCTCTACTATTGTTCCCGGCCGTATGAAAATATTTTGATAACGGTTGTGCAAAGTTTAACCTCGGCTAGAACGGATATGAACCGTTTTAAGCCTATAAATAGTTGGGCTTGTACGACCTTGGTAATTCTAGGCGTGCGTACGCCCAGCTATTCCACTAGGAGGTTGATATGAAGAAGGGGGGGGGGGTTATCTACCTAGAACATCTCTTACGTTAAGCGAACAAAGTTTGATCTTTGGTTTTCTAGGTTGATGTCAGCGGAATTATGAGGTAGGAGCTCCGAAGTTGGTAAGTTTCTCACCTAAAGTAGCTAGTTATAGGTCCTTTCCGCTTAAAGTCCGGTTCTCTATTCCCGTGAGGGGGGCGTGTTTTCCTCTATAGTTACTTTCTAATGAGGGGTTTAATCCTCTGGTTAAGTTTGTCAAAGGGAGTTTGTGGGAAATGAAGTGCCCGTATAAGCTCCTCTCTAAATACCGTCAAACTAGAGTAGTTGGATATTCCCAAGCAGGGGATGTTGACCACCCTTAAGGATGTTTTTATTGAAAACCGAGTGATCTCCCATGACCGTGAACACGCTATTATATATTTTGTCATATGTTGCATACAGAATCAAATCGGCACAAGCACCGTCATAGACCCACAGTTAAAATGAAAATAGATTATTTCTCTTTTTTTGCATCTGTCGTTTATGGGAAACTACCGACACTCTGAGAAAATAGCTGAAGAGAATAAACAGCCGCTCCAGTATTGTTTTTTATTCTCTATGTCAAGGGCTTATACCGGGTCAAACATCTCAAAGTAACCATGATCCCTCATGCTGTTATAATGGTATTTTTATATAGCGAGATTCTTTTTTCCTCTTGTGGCGTGTTGCTAGACAGTTAGTCATACCCTTAGAAAGAGAATATACTTACAGCCTGGTAAATATCGAGTTATGTTATAGTTATAACTGCAATTACTCCTCTAGAAGTGATCCTGACTAGTAAAAAGAATCCTAGACTGTTTCTTGACATAACTCTAGAAGGATAAGTAGGCCGAGTGACTAGAAGCAGGGCGTTGTGGCGCAGTCCACTAGCTGAGGCTTGAGAATCGCACTAGCTGTAATCCACATATATAGATCCATAGACGATCACTCTTAATAAATCATCCTCTTTAGGTTTGTTGTCAACTAATCGGAACGACTACAACCCCACAACTGGTGACCCCTTCGTGTGATTGATTGACTTGTTTAGTGATGAACAAATAAGTTGATAAGCAAGATAGGTTTTAAGACGTTTTTTGACTAGGTTTGAAGGAAAAAATAGTAAAAGTGTCGTCAAAAAGTGAAGCCAGAAGGCAGAGAGATCGAATTAGTGGAGAATTATCGCCATCACATTGAAGAAAAGTGGAGACAGAAAATAGCAGCAGCAAAAGCACTAACATCCCCATCCACCTCATTAGTGTCATCGTGTCATCAACATACGGTGATGCCATCGAAAAGATCAGCTGAATTAATCGGGGATCCAATCGAGAACTCGAGCATAAGTAACGGTGCAGAAGACGACAACGTCACTGAGCCAAAGGAATTCCATAAGCGAATCCTGATGAGAAAATTCAGCAGCAGAGATGGAGTCACGTCACTCTTGCAGAGGTATCTTATCGCCGGGTAATTCTTTTTGAATCCAAGCTATGACGCTCCCCTAACCTCTTAAAATCTAGACCCCACGTACACTCTCTCCTCCACAAACAACGTACCTCATCTACACCTCAGCCTCTCAGAGCTTCCGATGGATGCTACTGAATCATGGATTACAGCACAATCAGCGGAAACTTTGCATTTTTAAAACTAGAGTACCAGATAGTGAAATAATCTAAAAGACAGCTACACCCGGATGAGTTATTAATACCAGTAGTCTTTATGAATCACAGTGTCAGGTACCTAAATACCCAGACATAAACGTAAAAAATAGCTAACACTAAGGTATACAACTAGAATTACAAAAATCCTGCAGCCCTATTGTTCAATATACTCAATATCCTAGTTAAAAATGTACACGACACACAGCTCTATGGAGAAAATTAAAACTGTCTTAGTAAATTCTGCAAGCAGACGGCTACTTAAAAGCTTCTATTCATCTTGGGCGAGAAGTATGGATAGAAAAACCGACTATTTGTCACTACAGCTATGAAATTTCCTCCTAGAAGAGCCTCTTGCCTATATTTGGTAGCCGATAACATCTCCGTTAGCCTACTTTCCGATACAGGTAAGTCTTTTATACCGTGCTAAGAAATGTATAGCGGGAGTATTACAAAAAAAACATTATGACTGACGGCCCTTCATAGGAATAAAGTCATTACAAAAGGCCACATTCAAGCAATATATCTGCATTCTAAACAATCGTGAACTATAAAAAAATCTGCTCCAGTCGCCCACACGCTTCTATTTTGGTGATGTAAAAATCTTTGAAAAAAATTCCTTTTTCTTACGAATGTAGGGCTCCAAGATTTCCCGAGATTATATTCCCTAGGCTATCTTTGAACATAGGAGCAGAATAGCTAACTATATTGCAATACAGATGGGATTACATAATTACACTACCAAGAGTTATTGCTATACCTACAAGTTCTTATATCTACGTTACAGTAAAATCGCCCTATACTATGGTTTTTGTGCAATATCATATTCTTATAGAACAGTTATTCTTATAGGAAAGTACTGGTACACATAAAATAATCCTTGTCTAGGTCGGACTACATATTCTTATAGGGCGATTGTACTGTAGTATGATTTTCTCCCTGAGCTAGCAGATTCTTCACAAATTCTCATAATCAGATTCAATACTTAGATATATAATGTATGTAGTCATATTTTTGATACGACTGCTATAGTTTATAATTTAATGCTTGATTTTGTACCCAGAAATAAAATCACATGATTTTAATATCTAAAGAAAAGAAGTTTGGATACGGCTGCAGTAGGCCCATCTCAATCTCCAAAACCTAGCTTCCCCAGTCGGATAACTACTTGTTCAATGTCCAACATCATGGTCTACTCTAGCCTCGGTGCTAGTTGAGCCAGCCCCAGTTTTTGAGTTTCTAGGAGGTAATTTCAATGAGAATTAACTCTATGACCAGATTTAATCTTGGGTCAGATGAAATTCTATCTATGTTCTAGAAGTCCATCATAGCATTTCTCAGTTCTAGGATACTCATGAATAGAAGTCAACGGTTTTACTCTATTTTTTTATATTTTACAAACAGTGGTTATTTCTCCATATATATAGAGTATATGATTGATTTTAAAGCATAAATTTACTTATGTCAATCACTTCATCCACAAGCCCCCGAAAATAATACATACAGAAACGTGAAGATCACCCGCGGTTGAGTTTTTTTTATTATGTGCTCTTCACTACGAATCTCCCCTCTAATAGTGATAGTCCGAATCTATATCTATATTACTGAAGCGATGACCACATAATAGCAGTTTTCAGTAGTGAGAGGAAACGCCTCGAAGGTTCTTATATTTATGCGCAGCCACCTCGAAACCCCTGGATGTTAGACGCAAATTCTATGCCGTAAGCATCCTCACCAGCAATCACTCGATCTCGCGACAACACTCCATCCCCCCCTCCACCCTCCTTCCCTACATCGTACATTCTCATTCATACATCAACCCCCTAAAAGCGACCATTCACCTACACCCTTTGTCATGGCTGGCCCCCGATTGCATAATATAATGCCTGGCGCCTTCACAAACTCTAGGCCTACGACACTAAATCTAAATATACACGAAAAGATACAATAGAACCTCTCAGGATATGCACCTGTATTAACCATTAAGTCTAGCGCTAGGACTATAAGTAGGGTTATAGACGTGTCTATAAACTCGAATGGAAGACGATTCCGGGGGGGATCGCTTGCTGCGGGTGTCTAATATTCTCTAGAAGCACCTGCAAATCCCGGAGAAAAAACTATCCAAAGCCAAATACCTTAGTCGAGAGAGAAATCTAAGCTCTCTGGCGATTTGAATCAGGCGAGAAAGGCTATAGGAGAGGAAATGATAAAGGTAGGAATTCCTATACTAGTATTTTTAACCATCTGTTCCACCCTCCTGTTGATGAGATTGCTGATTAGGTCGTCTTGAAAGACTAGTAACTTCAGGACATTTTTTATGACGGGAGTCTTGGAGCCATTGATCGGGCCACGAGTAATCTCCTAGAAGGCATTTTACAGTCGACCTAGAATAATATCATAGACGCAAATTCAGACTCAAAACCTATGGCCCATGGGTAGTAAAGAGTCAGGCCTTAGCGAATGTGAGATTTCCAACGAAGTGGAGGCAAAAATCGACCTTTTTGGTTACACATGGCCGGGGTAATAACGATGGGAATTTAAACAGCCAGAAGACTTGTTTCTCCTAGGCATCATACTAGCCGAGGATGAAAGAATCCAGTATCATTATTGGATTGGAACTATTATCTAGCTGCCCAGATTGGGGTTGGAAGACAAGTCTAACATAGCGTGTTGGGGACTTCTTGGTCCCCTACCAAAACCATCATCACAGCTTGCGCTACGGTGCTTGCAAATGGAGAGAAAAACAATAGCGGGGCTTGCCTGAGGCCTAGTTAGAAAGTGTTTTCTCATGGAGAAAACTACCCAGAAACAGAAACTTCTATGTAGACGGTGCAAACCCATTACTTTTGATGTCACAATCAAGGGAATGGAATTACCAACTACGATACACCAGATCTACGTACTCTAGACAAGTTGAATATAGGGAAGATGCTGATGCTGTATACTCTTATATTACTGTATGTAACCCCTCGCTACTATAACCTACAGCTTACTAAGTACCATATATAATAGAAATCATAACATCACCAAAGGCCTGGCACCAGAATGAGTAAGCAAAACCGAATTGAATGTCAACAATCACTCGAAGATTAATAATACCCTACATACGATCAGCAGAGAATACCTTATGCACCCTTAACTCTAATGAGAGCTTGCCAACTCCGCTGAGGAGGTAACTTACAGTCCCCGTATGCTCCATTTGTGGACCACTACACAAGTATTAAATGTCGGCTTTGACTCTGAGTATGCCAAAGCTGACTCTTTAAAATAGACATTCTAAACACTGTAACAAGATGAAACTATACATCTCATGGAGCTCAAGAACAAATACAGCACAAGGTAAAGGACTACAGCTACCCGGCTGTTGACGGGTTCTTACAGGAGTTCTATCTATTGGGGGCTCATTAGAACTGAGAGTATTTCTAAAAGTATAGAAAGGTACAGAGACCGAAAATGTATAGTGCGAGCTAGAAGAAAACCTAACATAAGAATGGATTTATCTTACTCTAAGAGTTTATTGTATACATGCTGTATGTGATTGCATGAGATGTCGTAAATAGTGAGGAGTTTTTCCCATGACTAGGTTTTATGACCTAAGTTTGTTCCAAGTCCTTAGGGTTTCCCACGATGACGAATTACCAAGAATTTAGAGGTGAAAGTAAGTTAGCCTTTTGACTATTAAGAACTCCCTCACACATCTGAGCGGTTCTAGTGAACTTGTCTATAAGATGAGAGCTATTTTTCTTAGACCCCAATTACCGGTACCTATGAATGAATAGAGCACCTGAACTACTTTACAGCGACAAACGAGATCCGCAAACCCCAAGCCCCCCCCACTAATAACCTTGCATATAAAACCTATCTATCCCCCCTCATATAGAAAATACCACCCACTAATCTAGTATATCTACCCCAAAGCCGGCACTTCAATTCTACCGTTATTACTTTATGTGAGCATCGATCCACGGCCGGATAGGTCCACCCTTCTCCCCCCATTTAACAAGAATGCGGGGTCGGTTAACTGGGGTATTGGATCCGGGCTTTCCATGGTGTTGGGTAAAAGAGAGATATTATATACAAAAGCTGTTTTATTTTTTTTTCTTTCTTTCTTCTTTCTGGCTCCGTATATTCCGGTGTATGGAATGTTTACCCTCGTTCCCGCATTGTACTCTATGAGATCGATGTACCACACACTGATTCTATTTTTTTTGGGGGGGAGGGGGTGGGGGAAGTCTTTTTTTTTCTTCCCCTTCACTCCGGGGGCATAATACCGACGATGTGATTGGCTAACTAGGATGGGGGGGTAAGTTATCATACGGAAAAAAAGAAAAAAAAATGCCGCTTTGTAGAATATAGTAAGGCGGATGAATTATCACAAGAACTGTCTAGAGGGTTCGGAAGCCGGTATGCCGGCAGCGGACGAATCGAAGTTCGCTCGCCCGCCCGCCTATCCGCCCGCCCCATTAAGGGGAACATCATCCGGCGATTACGATAGAATCGGGGGGGGGGGGGAGGTGGGTGGAGGGGGGATGGAATGCAGGGCGTGAGAGAAGAAAAAAAAAAAAAAAAGACAAGACTAACCCCGCGGAGCTATAGGTTACGAGAGTGTTAAGTCACAAATGATGTATGGCAAGGGCAAGGACGAATATCAATCGGGACGGGGACAACCGGTCGAGGCGGGAAACCCCCAGAAACCCCAACATAAAATGGATTCTGATCCGGACTAGAGGGAATCCAATCCGGGAGTGAGCGTATGGTACGACTCGGATTAGTAAGGGGAGGGCAGGGTAGGGTAGGGTAGGGTTAGACAGGGTTGGGTTACATTATTCCGGGGAACTATCGGTACATACAACAGCGGTTGTGATGTAAGGAAGGTGGAAGGAAGGATGGAAGGAGGATGGAAGGCAGAGATGGACAATGCAATTGATGTTTGCATCATCAGAAGCAATTCACACGGCCAGCGACCTCGGGAGCAGCCAGTTCAACCTCTCACCCGGCAGCCGAGGAAAGCATCAAGATGCAAAGAGTAGGGGTCCTTCCTCTCAGAGTGGATCTCAGATCTGGGGTAGGTGGCCAATGGGAGGCCGTGTAAATAATTGGTGTGCAGTGTGTGGTTGTGTGGTTGCGGTCGGTCGTCGGTCGCGCCAACACGGGCCAGGGGGACTGGCTGCATATGTGCGAAGCGCCTGTCTTTGCTCCGAGACGTCGAGTGGCTTTTTCTTCTCTCTTTTTCTCTTTCTTCTTTGGCTCGTAGGCACATGTAGACGCTGTAATCGCTGCGTGTCCTCTCATCTAGATATACCCTTACAATACTCCATGATCACCTACCATAGACATCGACATGTATCATTGTAATTGTCCCTGTTCTGGATCTCACCCCGTAGCCGTGCCCAGGTTGGTGTCTCCGGTCCATCCCCTTCAAACACCTGGTCTGACGGCTTCCTTTTATACTCCGTCTCTCCCCACTCATCCCCCCCTCCCCTCCCCTCCTCTCTTGTCTTCCGTCATCTCCTTTCCATTGAGTATTCTAGACCTGAAATATTCTAGAACAAAAGAGCAGCAGCAATCATCCAAAAGTCTAGCTTTGATTCCTTTTTTTCCTTTTTTTTTTCGTTGACGAAATTAGCCCGCCACACCTCAAGTCTTTGCTCCTCCCCCGTAAAATCTTAAATACTACAAACGAATTGCCATCCCGCATTTCACAGAAATTATCCCAGCGATGGAGCCGCTTCTAAGCCAATCTCGCCGTCTCTGTCCGTTCCTCAAGAAGACTTCCCCTTCGACTCTCCGCGCCCTCTCCACTGGCGTCTCTCCCAGTGTCGGCGGTGGCACAATGAGCAACCTCCAGGTCGTTGCCCGCCGCTGCCCCGTCATGTCCAAGGCGCTTGCCGTCCAGAGTGTCCGTAACTCTGCATTCCCCAGCTTTGGCCTCCGTGCTGGAATTACTGCGCAAAAGAGGGGATACGTTGTTCCGAGTAAGCCGGTTGGATTCCAGGCTAGTGGGAGAGGGAGCGCGGAAGCTGCGAGCATTGAGACTTTGCATCTCCAAGCCGGTGTTCTTGATACCTCCAAGGGTATGTTCAATTGCATGGGAATTAAAATTCAATTGAACTTTTTAAGGGGGAATAAAAAAATCTAACATTACAATAGGAATCTGTCCTCACGGCGCTGCAGCACTCAAGGCTGCCAAGGCCGCCGAGAGCATGGCCGCACCTCCCCGCACCCGCCCCACCCGCCCTGTCAACGTCGCTCCGATCACCATGAACCCGGCCACCACCACCGGTACTGCTTTTGACTATGAGGGGTTCTACAGCAACGAGTTGGAGAAAAAGCACAAGGACAAGTCTTACCGCTATTTCAACAACATCAATCGTCTTGCCAAAGACTTTCCTCAAGCCCATCTCGACACCCCCGATAAGCTTGTCACCGCATGGTGCAGCAATGATTACCTAGGCATGGGCCGTAATCCCAATGTTTTAAAGGCTATGCATGAGACTCTCGATACATATGGTGCTGGTGCCGGTGGTACTAGGAACATTTCTGGCCATAACAAACACGCAATTGGACTTGAACGTACAATTGCAAAACTCCACGCCAAACCGGCTGCACTTGTTTTTTCATCATGCTATGTGGCTAACGATGCAACCCTGGCCACCATGGGCTCAAAACTTCCTAATTGTGTAATCCTGTCGGACTCCCTGAATCATGCATCAATGATACAGGGTATCCGTCACTCTGGGGCAAAGAAACTCGTCTTCAAGCACAACGACCTCGCAGATCTTGAAGCCAAACTCCAATCAATTCCTGCAAACTACCCCAAGATTATTGCGTTCGAGTCAGTATATAGTATGTGTGGTTCCGTCGGTCCTATCAAGGAAATTTGTGATCTCGCCGAGAAATACGGCGCGATTACATTTTTGGATGAGGTCCATGCTGTTGGCATGTACGGGCCCCATGGAGCTGGTGTTGCAGAGCATCTTGACTTTGACGCACACGCCGCTGGGAAGCCGGAGGGGACAGTCATGGACCGAATCGATATTATTACTGGTACGCTCGGGAAAGCGTATGGATGTGTTGGAGGATACATTGCCGGAAGCTCGTTATTTGTCGACATGATCCGTTCACTCGCACCTGGATTTATCTTTACCACCTCACTACCACCTGCTACGATGGCAGGTGCAGAGGCGGCGATTGACTACCAGATGTCCTACCACGGTGACCGCCTCCTCCAACAGATGCACACACGGGCTGTAAAGGAATCTTTGCAAGCCCGTGACATCCCTGTTATACCTAATCCATCTCACATTGTCCCTATTCTTGTCGGAAGCGCCGAACTCGCAAGACAAGCTTCCGACTCTCTCCTCGAAGATCATGGGATCTACGTCCAAGCTATCAATTACCCAACCGTCCCTGTCGGCCAGGAACGTCTCCGCATCACCCCCACTCCCGGGCACACCGAACACTACCGCACCCATCTGATTGAAGCTCTTGAAACGGTCTGGACGGATCTTGGTATCAAGCGCACCTCTGACTGGCGTGTTGAAGGTGGCCTCTGTGGTGTCGGCGTTGATGATATCAATGTTGAAAACATCTGGACTGATTCCCAACTCGGCTTCGGTGGAAAGCGGTTTGTTGAGAAGGCTGCAACTATGAAGACTGGTAGGGGTTCAGGTCCTGTCATGGATGCTATTTTGGAGAAGGAGATGGGAAGAAGTGTTGGTATTGAGGCTTAAGCGGTTGTTTTTATTTATTCATTGGGACGTTATAGGAACATACTTTACGGTACTATAGGTCAAGATATCATAGTCAAATTTAGTCGTAAAGAGTATTTATTGGATTGGCAAAGGTGGAGGATAAGGCGGAATAAAAAGAGGTTGTTGTGGTGTGAGGGTAGCTCCCCTAAACAACTATTTCTTGCTACCTTTGGGCTTTCTTTTCGCGTGCACTGTGATTCATTGATACTTGCAATTGGCGTTTTTACCTTGAACAAGACCACGAGTGATAATCCAGAGACAACAAACTTGAATGAATATATGGAGCCCAAGACAACACCCTCTACTTAGGGTTACCCAAACCTTTATTAATACCAAGACGCGGAAATAATAAAACAATCCAGTCCAATCAAATAATCCAATACCCGCAAACATTGATAATTCATTCGCCAAGAGACACACCACTCCAGTACAAAAAATTACATAAGTAGTCTTCAGTTAGCCAAACCATTGAAAGGAGCCTATATGGCTTGTCTATTTGACTTCTAAGAGTATGATAAATCTTTACACACTTCACACCCAACACCCTAGAGCCTTGTTTCATCCCGTTCACCACCCTTTATCTACAAAACCATTAGTTTATACAAGAAGTGGAATGTACTGATTCCAGTAGCTTACTATAATTAAAAAAACCTTTCAGCTGTCGGCCATTTTTTTATAAGATGCTAGGTATATTTATTTTGGCTTTTTGGCTTTTTGGCTTTTGGTGATTGCAGATATAGGATAATCAGTGAGGTGGATTTCTAGACCCATAGTACTTACAGTGTGTAAGATATAATCTTTTTTTCTCCTTTTTCTTGATAACATTTCGCGGTTTAGCCCTCCCCCCCCCCCCCTTGACTGGGTGGCGACGGAAATAACACCATGGGTAATTCTAAATATTCAGATGATTTTTATTTCTCATTAATTACATGAACCTTTCGATTATGGTAATCCTCCACTTCCAGCCTCAGCTCAATCTCAAAAAAAAATCTAACAACATAAAAACTAACGCAAGCAAACCCAAAAACACAAAATACTCTCTCTCATTACTCTTTCTAACTTCCGTCCCTTATCAATCTAAATCCCCGCGTCCCCATTCTTGCCAATTTGCCCTTTCCTCCTCCTCCAATCCTCCTTTCCTAACGAACTCCTGATACAATTTTAATTCCCCACTCCACTCCTTCCTGACTATACAACATAGTTTCCTTTGTTTCCACCCCTACCTCCTTTGCTGCCCCCCTACTCTCCTCATTCAGCCCACAAGCTTCTAAAACATACCTAACACCCTGTATACAAATATTCAGATGAAGAAGTGGCTTTAGAACCTTTTTGTAGCATGAGTGAATGAAAGTGTTGTATTAACTCAGTCTCGATAAACACCCAACCGTTATACGATTAGAGGTACTGATACGGTTTCTTTTTTTTTTTTTTTTTTAAAAAAAAAGAGGGTACTTCTTGTTCATAGTTTATCCCATGTTTTTTTTTTTTTTTTTTTCTTGACAAAAGATAGACTTAATCCAGTAGATTTGAAGGGGAAAAAAACACAAAGCTGTCTAGATGACTTGTAATACTGTACAAAGTCGCCTATTATCTAGCTCCTTTTTTTTTTACATACTTTGTTCTCCCCAACTCTTATACCCGTAAGGAGATTCGTTTTATTTTTTTTTCTCGATAGTTTTCTTAGTGGGGGAGGTGAGGATAATACATATCGACTACCCTCGGCACTGAGAAAACAGATGCACGATTCTATATCATCGTTTTCTTTCGGGTTGTAGAAAGGAATGTGTTTCCTCCATAGGGTTGTTTGTTTTTGTTTTTTCATGGGGGTTTTATGCTGTTTTCTGTAGGTTGATGATTCCGGTTAGGGGAGCTGATCAAGGTAGTAGAGGCAGGAAAGATGTAGTCTGTTGGCTTTTATTGCTGATTTTCCGTTTTTTCTCTTTCGTATGTAGAACTGATACTTGGATGGGGGATGCTCTTTTTTTTCTACCAGCGTACTTTCCATGTGTTGTAGGTCTACCATTTTTTGATCATTCCACACACTTGTCACCCATCCGCTGGGGGGGGGGGGGGGTTACCACAAGACAGTACCCCTTCCCGCAAAAAGCTATCAAGCCATGGTGTTGGGAAAACCCATCCGTCGACCACAGCATAAGTATATATGAAATCACAGAGTCGTCCTTTTTACTAATGAGTCTACTCGGCGATGTACCAGAATTTCTTTCCGGTGGGGGTGGCTTCACCTCTGATGGGTGGCTTTATCTCTGATGGGTGGCCTCGCGACTATAAAAGGTAAGTTCTATAACTAACTAGGTTAGTATTCGTTTCTGGTTTGTGGATTTGTGTACTGACTCAGCGACTACTTGATGATGGAGGATTTGAACTCTTGGACCCTGCGGTTCTGACGATACCGGTCCCCAAAACATGAATAAATAGAAATAAAAATACCAGGCCTTCCAGCGTCTTAGCTCCATCTCATCTGTGGAACTTTTACGGCTTTTTAAGAGTCTGGTGTTAGGATATGACTGTTAAAAGCGTGCTGGAACGTACTGGTCTTGTTTGGTTTTTTATAGTGCGTCTTTAGAGGTACCGAGAATCGATCATCTTCGTAGGAGAGAATGTATGGGGGGTGATAGCGGGGTTACTACATGTTTGGAAACTCATGGTAATATATGATATTTCTGTGATGGGGTCGAAACCAGCACTGAACTAGGGCTGAAGTCTCCTTGCCGTTGAGACCCCCTCGTCGAAGCCTAAGTGTATCTCTCCTAGCGAAGACAGGCCTCTTAAAGTTGTTGGTGATTTAGTCGATTAGGAAGCAAAATACCACCTAGAGATTGTGCAAGGGTTTTAAATTGCTCTCTGTGGTCTGTACTTGCTGGTAGGGAAGAACGTGGGTGGTGTGGCAGTGGGTCGCCATGCACTTATTCATTACCAGTGGGTCACATTCTATCACTCGGCTCACAACCGATCTGAGTTTTTTTTGCTTTAAGCTTGGTATAGACTCATACTCAGGATTTCGATTATACAGCTACTTAATACTGAATAGGTACATATACAAACAAAAGGCTTCCAAATTACGTTTCTTATGACTTGTAGGTCACTCGGGTTTATTCTTACACCTCTATACTTGATATGAATGAATGAATGAATTTATCATTTAAGTACATGCAACCCTCTATACTTGATATAAGTTTGAGGCTAATAATACCCACTACTTGCTAGAATAACCTTATAGAAATTATAGAAGTTTCCCCGGGCCTTATGACAAATACCAGGTCGAGAGGGTATAAAAACACCAGTAGATTATAGTGGCGGAACCCAGTTCTTTTAAATATACCAATCAAGTTATCCCATCCTACAGGTTATACTCTATAACAATCCACTCTCGTTATATCGTATGTGATATTATATCGCTGGTGACTTACAAGTTAAGGATTCAGTGTTTACATATTATATACTAACTCAAACTTCCATACGATTAATGGCACTAACCACCACCTCAATAGTCCAGTATATATTAACAATAGCCTACGCACTAAAATCGGCACTCGGCAGTCGCCTGAGACAGGTCCTACCGGTTTTTAGCAGCGTACGGAATAATAGTGTCTCGGGATAGAGATAAGCGGACCACACTACCCTCCGCAGTCATTTCCCCGAAAAGGCCCCGGGCTATATATCAGAAATAGTAAAGGGTGTTGAAAAAGTCAAAAGGTCGCCGAGGTCCATGATAGAGTGGGGGATAGAATAGTACTCCACAGTCTCCGGCAGAACTAATACGAAAGTACGTCGCTACCCAGGGCTCACAAATATGATTTGGTATTTGACATCTCCAGCGAAGATTCTAGTACTGGACACTGGACACAAAACCCCTTTGTCCGCTAACCTTTGTTTTTCACAATAATTCTACCAGAAACTGTACCGAGATGGTAGGGAACTTCTCACGGTATATATGTGGGTTTTTCCCCGGGGTCAATTTCTGTAGGACCACTAGTGGGTACTTGCTCACTGGATCGACATTTAATTACCAAAAAGAGTAACGGCCTGTGGACCTGTCAAAATTATGTCCCAACCTCCCCCTCCCCCCCTTTTCTCAATTACCGGTAGTACTTTAGGTAGCTAGCAAAGAGGCCTAGCTCAATGTTACCAGACCTCTATCTCCTAATACAAGCAGCCCAATGGCTACTCGGTGACACAGCGAGGATTGTTGATTCGGACTGCTAAAGAAGCATGCCTCCCAAAATGGAAATATGTCCGCCGTCGCTCTATAATCTACTAACCTAACGGCTCATGACAGGTTCATGACAGGTTCATGGTTAAAAATCTAAGTCAACAAAACGTACTATGGACGCTAGAAATATCTAGGCATCAACCAACTAAATAAGAGTGCAAATAACCAAGCATAGCATGAAAAGAAATTGCCAAGGCTATTTGTTATTGGCCCCTTTCAACGACATCTACTAGGCGTTTAGTAGATAGTTTGGGGGTGGCTTGCATTTGCGCCGATGCAGGTCCACAGTTCTTCCAAGCCAAAGTAATATCTAAAGTAACTAATAGAAATCAGTCCTGTAGCGCCATAAATGCTATATGAGTAGAGCCGCCCTATATAGAACTATAGATAGGTCTCGTATGAAATATAACAGTAGTCTCTATTTAAAGTGGAAACAACTAAATACTTAGATAAACTACTTTTCCAGACTGTCTAACCCTATTATGAAATTTATACTACCAAGTCCTACCCGTAGAAAACCTTTCCCTGTTACTCAAACCCCCTGATTTTGCCGCCCTAGCAAATACTCGCTGAGTTGAGATAGTCACTGCGTCATTTCGGTATACCCATCCTGAAAAATAGTGGCAAAGGAAAGTTGTGCCTGGGTACTAGGCGAGAAAGATTAACCCCTGGACCAAAAGCAACCCCGATCCTTCTTTTGCTCAGCTCGACAAGGTGAGCACATCTAAAAGGCACTACCAAGCGCTTTCTGCCCTTTCTATATGCATGCCCGACCCCGAGTATTCTAGTGTCTCCGGAAGTGCCGCTTTGCGAGGCATTGTACCTAAGCGCCACTAACCTAAAGACTTCTAGAAGGTGGCTTTGAGCCCCAGCTCAAAACCCTCAAGTCCTACCTAGGGCTTGTCGGTTAACCAGCCTGGGCCCGAGTCGCTGACACATGACCACTGCCTTTATCTTACCTGGTTACACCCCTGTCTCCCTTCCCCCACTCCAGCAGCCTTATAACCTTACACAAGTCTGAATCGGATATCAGGATGATATCCACTTCCGGTACCCCACATAGCATACCCTAGCTGTCCTACCTCCTGGAGTTGGTTCAATACGGTCCCTACGCCCGGGCTCGAGCAAGGTCTCTAGAAACCATCAATGGCTATCAATTGAGACCCCGAGTTACCATCAGCTTGGCCTTTGAGCAGCTTCGTATTACAAGTTTTACGCAGAGTATGAAGTATATACTAGTAGTAGGTACATAGGTGACTGACGCGACGCTGACGTATATACTGCTGACGTAACATTAACAACCGGGTGTGACCCGACCTCCTTTGCTGTATCAGCATATCTCTCTCTCTCTGCCCTAGCAGCATCCGAATGCCGAGGGGTGCCCTGAACAAAGTGAAAAGTTTTTACAGGGCAGGAAAAAAAATTAAGTTTCTTTTACCGATTGGCTGGTTAGACATAGCCAATAGGCCAAAGGCCGTCTTCGTCAGGGTTTACGACGACCTGCGTGGTGGCGCACTTACGGATGTCGTCCGTGAGTGAAGGGGGGGAAATCAGATCTTTGTACTGATTGGTTGAATTGTGAGCGCTTCGTTTAAAGCATACGACGACTCTAGAGGTGGCGGTCACTCTAGCGCGTATCTTTCTGGGTGTGCATCTCCCTAGCCCTAGGGGGGGGGTTTGTAACACAGGAATTAGGATTGAAGAAACTTGATTTGTGCTGAGAATAATTGCAGGATAAACAGGCAAATTATAGGAACTTGTGCAGTTGTGCTTCTCATTAGCTTTGACTGGGGGTGGCCGTTGCCGCGTAACCTGGAAATTTGTTCTCTCCCTGCAGAGCGTGGGTATGCCAGCTCCATCATAGATCACTCGCTGTTACTGCCAAGGACCGCAGGCCCGTAGAGTCCTTCATTCAAGCCTTTGGAAGTTTCATAGCACTTCATGTCCCTATATCATTTTACCACCAGTCACTTAATCCGCATGTCGGCATGCCCAAGCACATGATTAGTTGAGATCATAAGATCATATTCCGGTTGAAAAAGCTTCATCTTCCACGGGCATCCGGCCCGGGGACTACTCATCTAAGCAAAGCAGAGGATACCCCTCTCTTTAGTACATGCAAGAGCAAGTATCGGGAATTAAAATTATCTTTTTTAACGAGAGAGAAAAGAAAAGTTTTGTTGATCCTGCAGTGATGTCACGGCTAAGTACAGGTAGTTATTCACCGTGACTTTGCCGCGACGCAATATAAAAACTAAAGCTTGGCACCTGACATCACCCCGCAACGTAATCCGTCGGGCATGAGAATCGTTGAGTGGCACACAAAAAGAGTTGAAGCTCGAGCACTGCCCCCCGCATAGAAGAGACTGCTATTACATACATTTATAATACTTTGTCATCTACGGAATACGTCGGAAGGCCCCGAGTCTCCGGCGATCCATTGCTTATTTGCTCCCATTGAAAAGGTTAAGCAGGGCAACCGTTACATAGGTTAGGGATATTTCTTTACCAGTTCTCTGGTAAAGGCCCTGTGCTTAACAGCCCTTGATTAGCCCAAAATGGCCCCTGCCCCAACACGTTAGTTTAGCAGATTACCCTTCCAGGGACCCTACCTGGCCATAAACGAGCAAGTGCTTGTTATTCTAATCTATTGCAAAGCGGAGGGTAACGTAGTCCGGTAGCGTCACCGAAGACCCGCGATGAAACTTAGCTTGTTTCTTCTTAAGCCACCTCTTAACCATTTAATCCAGTGGGGCCTCGTGAATAAATACCATTCCCATCGCCCCCGTCTCCCATGGAATTATTCCCCCAAGCATCAGAGTTGAATACAAATACCAGTACCCAACCACTACAAATACAAGTACCAAACCACTCTTCATATACTATATACCGATACCGATACCAATACCACTATCTCCCATCCCTCACAACAATTTAAATACCCTCAACATGCAGATCAAGAACATCCTCCTCCTCCAGGCAATCACCTTAGCCGCTGTTAGCGCTGCACCCATCAATGAGCCTAGAGCTACTGCCGTTGACGTAACCTACCCATACCCCCCTCAGAAGTCATAGCAAAAAAAAAAAAACTAATGAATACATATAGTACAACAAGTGTATGACCATAGCCTTTGACGCGAACCAAGGCCTAGATTTCTACGATGTCCCCGCTGGCGACCAGGCAACTGTAGAGAGCAACTGCAAGACTTGCATGTAAGTATTATCTCCCCCGCCCCTTCTATTCACTATAGAAGCGCTTACTAACATCTCCTCCCTTTAGTGCGAAAACTTCAGGTTGCTCGGGTAGTAGCTGTGAAGAAATATTCAACAGCTGCGCGAAAGATATGGGAATGGCAGTCTCTAAATAAATGAGTGAATAAAATTCATGCTGGATCATGGTAAAACTTTATTTTTATTATTTATTATTTATTTTTTTATAAAACCGCACCGGGGTGTTTTGGGAGGAGTTTTTTTTTTTTTTGTAACAAATTCATGTAAATTTATCCATAATATGACTGTTGATTATACATTGTTTGCTGGTGTTTGATATATTTGGGGGTGGGGGGTGGGCTGGCTCGTAACGTGGTTCCAATAAACGTGGCTGGCTGGCGATAAGCGAATGGTCGTTTCATCAGGGAATAAAAGAGTTTACTGCTACTTAGAGTAGGTAAGAAAGGACCCTGAGTGCATGTAAGCTTAAAACTTTGAAATTCCGGGGCCGGGGCCGCCTAGATAGCGAAGAATATTCTAAAATCCTACCTGCCTATTGAGTATTGGTAGATTATCTGTCAAACAATATAAGCGGTTTGGTGCTGTCGTTTACACTGTTTTTTGCTTTTCATTCTCTCTCTCTCTCTCTCGCTACCGGGGGGAGGAGTCACAGCTACCGGTTTTGAAGTGCGCATGGTAGAGGGACTCTCTTATCACTCGGTGTTTTGACTTTGTATGGTTCTGGATTGCTAAAAGAATTTTAGGTTAGGGGAAAGATCAGCTTGAAACTGTGTGTAATATTCTTAATCATATATAAAAAAGGGGGGGATCGGGTGCTAGGGTGATGATGCCAGGGCTAAAGTTATCTCCTAGTCCATGTATACCTTGGAAACAAGTCATAGTTGTATCAATAACAGCCCTACTAGCATAGCCTTGTAACTTGTATTTTTTTTTACGCAGGGGCGTTTTGACTGCGGGAATCCTTATGTCATTGTTAATCAGGCTTTGGGTTTCAAAAGCCTACGTAATAGACCATATGTATGGATCGTAGATCCCGTAAAACAAAAAAAACAAAACAAAAATCATTTATAACCACCAACCACCCTCCCTCTCAAACTGAATCTATAGTATAGATACATAGATAAACCAAACCCTAGAATATCTAATTAGGGGGCCGGAGAGGGAGGGGGGGGGGGAATACTACATGTACATATTATAGGTTCAATTTTTCTCAATCCTTACACGATCTTCCAAAGATACCATAAGAGTAAATGGGCTACTAAGCGCTATTTTTTCTATCCATGCACACACACACACTCAAACTCTCCCAATAGATCTACTCATTGCCGTTTTTCCGACAAAAGATTGGATGGACCTGAGGCTCTGCGGGTACTTCCCTGCCGTCGCAGACAGGCTGACTGCAGGTACCGACCGATAAGCGAAAACTACACATACGGAGCCGAGTTGTACCTCTCTTGAACTCTCTCGAACTCTCTCTGGTGTGAAACAATGGGTAGGTGGGTTGTGCCAAGAGTTAAGGAGAAATTTTTTTTTTTTTTTCCTTTTTTTTTTTCCCTCTTACATCATAAGGTTATGGGAAGTTGTAGTTATATTTATTAAATACGAAAGTCAATAAAGTGTGCTATGTCATTTAGTGTTATAGGAAGCTAGAGTCCTAATAGTTACGTATGGGGTTATTATACAATAAGTAATATCCCAAGGGACGCAAAGGCCCGGAGCGGTTTACTGGGGTCACATTCGTTAAAAAAGGTCGATTGGATACTCCTGGTAATGTTTAGAGAAAACAAACATCTACAGCTTTGGCTTAGGTAAGGATATGATATGTGGCTAGAGGCTATATAACCTGGTGAGTGATAATAGAAGATGGGGGGGGGTTCGAGCCTAGAGTATTAGAACATAATTTTACAACTTATACAGCTATAGAGATAGGAGTCACAATATAGTCACCAACAAGGCTAGAGAGCAACACTGGATCGCCTTACAACCAACTCCGAGCCTATTCACATGCTATAAGAGACACCAGAATAACCATGATCCATGTAGAAAAAGTATCCAAGACCCCCATAGATAACAGTAGTCATGAACCTCAATACAATCACAATCATTCCAATTATATTACCGCCTAGACGTTATAATAACTACAGGGCACTCTCCCCCCACAGACATCAGGGAAAAAAAAGGAAAACCTCTAGGCCTAAGAGTTCATACCAAGATGGAAACATCGACCATATAAAAAGAGGAGAGGAGGAAAGAATAGTATAGAAATAAAGAAAAAGTCGAAACACCATTCCTATCCCTAGTTATAAGAAAAGTAAAGAAAGAAATCCTTGCTACAGGCACAAAGATAAAAGATAAAAGATAAAAACACCCAAACCCATTCCTGTTCCCAAAGTTATTCCCCTCCCATCGGTGCATACATTTCATTCCATCCAATCAAACAAAAGAAAGAAAAAGAATTGTCAGCGATCAAAAAAAAGGTAAAAATACAAAATGTAAACCGAGCCAGAGTAATTAACATTATGAATTTGCCTACCACCTCTTCTTCTTCCCTCTCCCTCTCCAACCGCCACCCCCACTTTCTCCTCTACCAGTACCGCTAGTTTTCATCGGTCCGAACCTACCATTACTCTGCCTAGCAAACACCATACCTTTCCTACTCTTCTTCGCCGAGCCACCTGAACTACTCCCCGGTGAGCCGTCCCCTTTAGATCCTCCAGACTCAGACTCTAGCTCCTCCAACTCGCCTTCAGCATCTATATCCTCATCATCCTCGTCCTCCTCCTCGACAACGTCAACATCCATTCTATCCAACGCTTCAATCTCGTCTTCCGTGGACCCTTCTGCGTCAATATCCACATCGTCGTCATCCGGCGGGTCAGAAAGAACGCTTGTATTATCATGATCCCCAACCCCATTTGTAGTAGTATTTGTAGAAGCTACAAATGCGGCTAGAGTGCTCTGTTGTGCCGGAAGTGTAGGGATATTAGGGTCTACCTTCTCTTGGTCCGGGCTCTGGTTCGAGCCATCAGTTCCTAGTGGGGAGGGGAGATCTTCAAGTCGATAGCCTCCCATTAGATCTTCGTTTTCGGCAAAGTCCGTGTCTGATTTCTTGATTTTCGGTCCGGCCGAGGCGCGCTGAACTTTGACTATTGGTACATCCTTGTTTGGTGGTGTGTGTATAGCGGCTGGCTTATCTACTGGTGATCCTGCCTCTGGAGTCTTCGGGACAACTTCGGTTCGCTGTGGTATAGATGTTTCTGTAGGCCCTGCCCCCGTAACAAGCTCACCAGCTACCCCCTGTTTCTCTACCCCATTCTGTTGCTTGTGCAGAGTAGGTGTTTTCTTTGCTGGGGAGAATAGCTTTTTCTTAACTGGCGAAGACGATGGTTTTTTAATTGGGGAGGCTGAAGCCTTTTTAGCTGGTGAAACTGGTGGCTTCTTTCTAGGCGAAGATGATACTTTCTTTGGCGAGGCCAGCGCTTTCTTCTTTGGAGAAGCCAAAATCGTCGACTTAGTGCCATTCGTCTCGGCCACTGGGCTTGTTTGTCTTGGTGTCGGCGTAGGTGTCTTCCTAATATACGAGTCAACAATGTCAAGTCCCTTTGGTTCATTATCTTTCATATACCACGGTGGATGACCATCGGTCCAATAGCCCAGTACCGTGGTGCTTGCAGCGGGTACTGACATATTCATATTCATCAATGGAGATGGTACTCCATTGATACCTCCTGCCCCCGCCTTCAACTTCGGAGTAGTCCCTTTCATGGGCTTTACTGGAGCAGGCTCGTCATTCTCTGCTTCCTCGGGCTCCTCCATTTCTTCCTTCTCTTGTATGTCATCGTCATCCTCACCTTCCGCATCCTGGTCTTCATCTACATCCTCTACTTCCACATCTTCATCCTCCCCCTCGGCATCATCGTCGCCAAAATCCATACCACCGTTAGTAATAGGATTCGTGCCGACGCCGTTAGCACCAGTAAGACTATTACCAATCCTACCAATCTCCATTTCGTCGTCCTCTCCCCCTACCGAAATCCGTTGCTGCCTATTTCTAGCTGCGAAATCTTTCCCATTAGTAGACATAGCCAATGAATTGCTTCTCAGCCCTATCTCTTTAAGTCCCGCCTCATCCAGCAACGGTTCAACCTGCTTCAATATCTTACTTGCCGCTTCTTGACCAAAATCATCCTTCTCCTTCTTCTCCTGTAGCACAGGGGGGATGTATGAGGATATATTGATTTTCCATTCTAGTAGTGGTTGACTTGGCGCAGAGTTTAATGCTGAGAGCATATCCATAGCGAATGATTCCACGGTTGGATACAACCGGTTCTCCAACCGGTCCCGAATAAGCGAGAATCCTTGCTCAAAGACACGTTCGTGGTCGAGACTATGCACCCCACACTATGGCGTTAGCCATGCTACGCTGATCTCACATGACGACGTGTCACCGCATCAATATCCTATAAAAGGAAAGAGCCCACCTTTCAGCTTTATCCAAAATGCCCCTCATCAGTGCTACTTCAGGGAAGTACACAGAATCCATAAAATCTTTTAGCGAGACCACTTCCTCCACTCTCGCCTTTTCTCTCACTTCGACTTTCATGGTCACCTCATTCAACTTCTCCAAATCTCTAACCAACCCATCCGCAAAGTCCTTCCGCTTCTCTAGCTTCTTAGTCCCTTGTGTGTGTCCCATTGCCGCATAATTTTTCCTTGTAACCTCCACACTTGTGAAACTATTCATTTGTAGTTGCAACCTCTTCAACAGACTTGCGCCGCGACGTGCTTCCCGCTTGAGGGTCCAATATTTACACGCCTCCGCAACATACTCTTGCCTCTTGTGAACCCTGAAGCGAGAGAGGAAGTCGACGACTGCGGTGTAGATAACATGCGGTATTACAGGTGCACCAGAGGGGAGTTTCCATACCGATTTTGGATTCGCATTGCGCTTGCGCTTATTACCAAATGTTAAGTTTACGCGTGGGAGATTACCACCAACAAGAATGCCGTTGGGGGGACTGTTTTCTTCGGAGGGGTCTGGAAGGGCCATAGCGGCTGACTGAGAGTCGCCCCAGTTGCGACCGGCCATGGTTACTTGGTAAAACTCCATGGCGTCCATGACGGCCTCGTCAACCTGTGCGATTGTTAGTAACTTATGTATTAAGAAAGACGTAGGGGCGTACATCATTCTCACGCCTCCAATCTGCAGGAACGTGCTTATCACAATAGGCCTTCAGTCCTGATGCCTCCAACTGTGCACCTGGCCCAGAAGTATTCTTCATCTTCATGTGCAGCCTTGCCCGTCGACCACAAGTGACATGAAAAGCTATGAAACAGCTTTTATTGCTACATTGAATGCACGCACCCATTTTTTGTTTGCAGATATAGCATGTCTGTTACCAATGTTAGCGAGAGAAAAAAAGAAAAGAAACCGGTACCTAGAAAAAGGTAGGCTATGTTATAAAAAAAATCTAGGACTTACCAATCTCCACCTACTCTTCGGCACCAACTCCATCCCATCGACTGGTTCCATATAGGCCGGGTTCGCTAACCTAACCTCCGGTATCCAGATGGCACACAACAGATGACTCCACCTTGTCGTAGTAGTCTGCTTGAACGCGCCATCCGTATTAGGGCAAAAAATACAATGCGCTGTTTGTCTCGGTATCGTGAGACATTTTCTACACAGCCACTGCCCCTCTGGTATATATGGAACACCATAACACTCTTGATGCACGGCGAGGTTACAGCCATCGCAGAAAACGATGGCGTTGCTATTCTCACACTCCCCATCATCACAGATTGCACATTTACTGTCCTCACTTCCTTCCTCCTCCTCTTCATCATCGCCGGTTGTTCGACGACGACGTGCAGAAAAGGATGTGGAGTGGGGCTTTACAATGACCTTAGGGATCTTTTTCTCTAACGCTACCCATTCCTTTTCGATTTTAGTCATTGTTATCTCAAAGACCTCTCGGGAGATGGGGGTGATGGAGGAGAGAAGACGGTGCGAGTTGATGGACGTAAGCCATTTATCATCTTGTTCATCCATGTCATATTCCACGCGGTCTGGAATGCGGCCTGGAACACCAACACTGTTGAGTTCCTCGTCAATTCCGGAGTCTGGGGTGTCACGAAGAAGGGTAGAAGGAAGGGTGTAGAGCGAGGTTTGTTGGTAACCTATCTCGACCATAGACTTATCTACTGATCCACGGATCAAGGGTCCAAGTTGATGCTGCTTGCCTATACCTTTGGTATCAGGATCCGTAGAGTAGGATCTCGGGGGATTGTTGAGGCCATAGGGGCCAGTGGACCCGACTGAAGAAGACCATGCAAACTCTGAAAACTGAAATGGGGTTATTCTCCGGTAGCTTGGCTTCGGAAGGTTGAGCTTCTCAGCTTCAAAGGATGTCTGTGCGGCTGTTTGATTCCGGGGTCGACGGACTGTTGATGGAGGGTGAGCGACGGTTTGCCGAATGGGGGGTTTGCCAGCGTTGGAGCGGTGAGCACGAAGGGATGCGAGAGTGGGGCCATCATCGCCTCGGCGGGAGGATCTTAGAGGGCCGGGTGTGATGGGGGGGTGACCGGCTGCTGTTTCCTCTGTTGGGGTGATTGCTGGGGTTTGTGGTGTGAGGTGATGATCGACTTGGGAGAGGGCGGGGTCGATTGGGATCTGGGTAGTGAGTTCTGATGGTGGGGGAGGGGTAAGGGCGGCAAGAGCAGGGTCGATAGGGAGATCAATGTGGTTGTAAGGATTAAGCTGTTTTTCGACACCTTCGGTGGTGAGGGTTAGGGTGGGTGTGGGGGCATCTGACATGTCCATATCTATATCATTCATAGATGCCGCGGATATTGTAGTGCCGTTTAGAGCTGAGTAGGATGGGAATGATGATACCGCAATACCAAAGCCTGTATCCATCATTCTATCACCATTCTGGCCATTTCCATCAAGACTCATCCCTATATCCCATTTCTTTGACCCCACAACAGCAGACCTATCCTCCTGTGGCTCCAGCTCCTCCTTCACATCCACAATCTTGACACTCTTGCCCCCATCCGGAGGCTTGTAGCTTGCCCCATCCACGTCCTCTGCAGAAAAGCATTCCAGGCTAGCCTCCACGTCCAGATCTGGGTGAAACTCGACATAGCTCTTCTCCTCCCTAGGCTTGTATACTCCATCTGCCACCGCCACACTCGGGGCCGGCAGAGCTCTCCGTCGGTTATGGGACGCGGGAGTATGTGTGATGTTGTAGATGTTTGCTGGAATGACTGATCCCGTGGTGTGATCAATATATCTCCCACCACCGCCGGCACCTCCTGGCCTATAGCCGTTTTGGTAGACGGGTCTTCGACGCCCTGTGGGAGTGTAGTTTTCTGGAGCCGACGCGGGGATAGAAGAGGTGCGTCTTCGTCCACTCAGCAGACTATTCGCGCGGCCTCTCAGCCGTGGACGGCCTCTTCCTCGACCGCGGGTTGAAGGGGTGCGTCCACCAGAACTAGGGGATGGTGCCATAGTGCGTTTGTTGCGATGGCCTGAAGGGGTGTTATACCATAGTCTGGATATTTGGACGCGTGTGTATTTATTCCTGGAGGAAGGGCGAATTGATTACGATGGGGAGATGGCTGGGGGGGTGTAGATTTGAAACAAGAGATTGGAGGAGATTTTTTTTCCTTCTCTTTCTCTCTTTCTCTTTCACGCACATTCACTGGGGGAGGGTTGACGGAAGGTTGAGGTCGCGACCGTTATCAGATCGCCAAGAGATTGGGGGGAAGGGTTGGGTTGGGTTGCCCAGCCAGCTGATTGTATTGGATGACCAACCATTTGGTGGTGTGTAGGGCAGGGTGTAGGGGTGTAGGGTAGGGGAGGGAAGGGAAGGGGAAGGGAAGGGTAAGGGAAGGGAGGGGGGAGTCCGGTGGGTAGATCCGCCACCAACTAGATTTTAATTGTTTTTGAGGGTAGTCCACGGGACAGACAGAGGGAAGGGGCCAAGGTGAGAGGGAGAGGAGAGAGCACATTACCGCGTCCATTACACATAGAATACATAATACATATAGCCCAGTCCTGTCGGGAATCCTCATCCAGCTACTCAGCTGCCTCCCCCGAGTTAACGAGTCAGTCTACAGCCGCTAAGCCGCTCTGCGTAAAGGCTTCGAGCGCGACGGCCGTTATCTGATCTGATCCGCAGCTTGCAGATGGGGCTCTCGCAGTGCTTGGCGCCAATGACGTGATTGCTGACAAGGGAGAAACAAATGACTGGCCCTACAAAGAATATTGTAAACAGAACGAGGAGAACTTGGGGAACTTGGAGAGCTTGGAGAAGGGAAGGGATGGACTCGGAAGACAAGGTTAGAGATAAGAGAAACACACGCACAAGCACCGGCACCTTTGCTTTTTGGGTGCTGGTCTGAATAAGACAAAAAAGAAATGGCCCCCTCGACAATACGTTTTAAACAGCTCCTTACTCCCTCCTTTGCCGTCTTACTCCCTCACCGTCTTGTTCCCTCCTTGCTCCTCCTACTCTATGACACCCACCTGAGCTGGTACCGATAGATTCATTGTTCCTAAAGACCCCATACTCGGGCATCCACCTTTAGATAGCTACGCACTGAGACACTCATCTCCTAATAGAGTAGATGACTATTCCTTAAGCTCTTAGCCGTCCACCGAGATAGACCTCCTAGATCCCTCCCCCTTCCTTTCCCTTCTAGAAGCTCTTTATTCTGAAAGTCCTCCTTCCATTCTATCCACTCTACCTCCCACATTCACCCCACATTCACCCCTCCACCAGCTGCATAAGCTCCAACTAAATGTTCTCTACCCCCTATGATGCTGCCCAAGCCGGTGCTTTCGCTCTTGCGGTCTCACGGTTCCTTGGATGGTCCTATTTCATCTCCTGGTCGGTATCTTTCTACCCTCAGCTCTTAGGCAACTACCAACGCCAGTCCGTTACCGGCCTTGCACTTGACTTCTTTGCTATTAATGTCTTCGGCTATATCTGCTATACGATATCGACAGTACTCTTTCTCTTCTCGCCAACTGTGAGAGATGAATATGCCCGTCGACATCCCGGAGCAGAGGAACCGACCGTGAAGTGGAATGACCTAGCATTTACTGTAAGTTGTTCAGGTGCCGTGGGACCTCGGGTTGCTAATCAGGGTGGTTAAATGTCAGGCGCACGCGTTGCTCATTAGCACCGTGACTTTGTCGCAATTCTACTTTTGGGGTTATAAGCGAGATGCATCACAGCGGATGTCGCGAACCATGGTTACGATTGCCGTTGCCTGCATCGCCGCTATATCAGTTTCTGTGCTTCTTGCCATTAGCGATATCAATTGGCAATGGATCGACGTCGTATGTACTCTACTTTATCCATGCTTCCAACGCATATTTGTATCCGCTAACCGATACGGATGCTATTATTTAGGTTTATACACTACAATACACCAAAATATTCATATCGATTGTAAAGTATATTCCACAAGCCTACTTGAATTATCAGCGCAAAGCAACAACTGGATGGTCGATACATAACATACTCCTCGACATCACCGGTGGCGCACTATCGCTTGGACAACTTGTGCTGGATTCTAGCTTCCAGGGTATGTTTTCCTTCACGAAAATCATTATGTCATTACCGATCTTCGTTCCTTAGTGCGTCTACACTTTATAATACTAAAACCCATACCTCGTAGGCGACTGGTCTGGTCTTACTGGCAACCCTATAAAATTCTTCCTCGGCCAAGTCACAATTGTCTTTGACATTCTCTTCATCATACAGCACTACATTCTTTACCGTCACTCCTCAACGCCACCGTCGGTCATTACCTCTGTCGAGCAAGGCTATGGCTCCATCCGACCTCCATCCCGGAAATCAAGCCCTCGCATCGTCGAAACAAAGCCGAAGCGACTATATGAAGATGAACCCTATGGTAGCGTGACACACCGTGATGAAGAACGCCGGGGCCTGTTGAGTGCGAGCCTCAAAGAGCAACTTACTAGCATCTAAGTTATTAGGTTCTGTGTAGAGATTGTGATGTGACACTACGACAATAGATTATAACCAGCTACATGGTTGGGACTCGGTACTTTATGTTGATTTTGGGTTTGGGTTTGGGTCTGGGTTCTGGGTTAGCGCCTTTTTACTACTGTTAGTATTTATGGAAATACTGCTTCCTAGCTCTAAAAGTGCAGTTTAGTAATAGGCTTTCTTTTGTTTCTTTTGTTATAGGTTATTGACACCTTTGTTTGGGAGGGTTTATCGAATTTCGCGGGCTGTTCTTATAGGTTTTCAGGTTTCAGGTTAAAGATTTCAGGTTATGGGGCTATCACTACTCCCAATTGGCTGTTTGGGATTTTCGGGATACCCCCTACGTAGTAGACATAGGCATGAATTGGTTTTGTTTTTTCTACCTACAAGACATTTCCTTGTTTTTTTTGTTTTTTTGTTTTTTGTTTTTAGTTTTTAGTTTTTAGTTTTCAGTTTTTTTCCTACTATGAGGTAATAATTATTAACAATCTTACTTGTTGGATGTGGTGCTCTCTGAATGGTGCAGGCGCAAGGCTGCTAGTACAAGATTTTCATATGATCAACTGGTATACTACTGTATAATCTCGGGCATAACGAAATGGCCTGGACTAGGCAGTTCCAAATCGGCCTTCCAAAAGAACATTCAACCACCTGACAAGATAACTTTAAGTATTTTGATTCCATCTAACCCGGGCCATTTCGTTGCACCCGAGATTACTGACGTTTGTGGAATGGACTGCTATTGCATACCATACAAAAATATGCCAAGTCTATGATTTTGTATGGTATGCAATATCAGGCCGTTTCAAAAAACGTCAGCGCTTTACGAGTATACGATAATACTCCATAATAGTAGTTTTACGGTGGAGTAATAATTCTATTTCAGACTGTGGGGTTATGCTAGTGTTGCCAGAACGTACGCGGCCAGACTTGGTTATATATGCCCGCAGTTATATGCCATCCGAATCACATGAGCGGTAAAGCTAGCACCAAGCCCCCAAACTTGATCACCTAAGCCAACCTAAAGCAGCAAACAAGTAACAGAAGAGATAATACATGTAATATAGGGGCCTCCTCTCATAACCTATTCACAGGCCATCACTCGCCCAAGCCCAACCCCATGTTACTTGGGTAACAGCCTATTCGCTTGGTACCTCCGCAGACGGTAATTACACCGCAGATCATACCATTAAATATTAAGCTCCACCAAGTACCCATCACCAACCTACTTCTATCCCCTCTACACCCCCCCCCCCCTCACAGCATCCATCCAACCATGTCACGCAGCACATTCTCCTTCACAAACACCACCACCCTCCCACACCCCCTCTCACAAACCCGTGCCACACTCCTCTCCACCACCCCCGAAGCCGTCGAACGAGTCCTGCTCAAATCCCCCATCGCCTCAGACTACACCTACCTCCGCACCGAACCCGTCCACATCCCCACCACCAACACCCCACCCACCCTCGCCTCATTCCCACAAATCCAACCCCCAACCGAAACCCACCCCGCAAACGGCACAAGAGTCCACTTCACATACTACGAAACCGTAGTCCTGCTCTTCGGCCTCGTGACTAGAAAGTTCCCCCTCGACGCATGGTTCGCTGTCCAGGACGGCGGCGGCGGCGGCGGCGCAGACGTTGGGTATGCGGAGATTGTGGCGAATCCAAAAGCACACAGGAATGAGCAGGTGCTGGTTAGGAAGGTGAGGACCTTGCATGAGGAGGTAGAGAATGGGTCGTCGAGGTTGGTGGAGGAGTTGGGGTGTGATGTGAGGTGGGGAACTGGGTGGATTAGTAGGAGGAAGGCATGGGAGACGCATGTGGCGTATATAAATAGTGTTGGGGAGTTGTTTGTGGAGTGAGGTGGGTTGTGTTGTGGTGGGTTAATTATGAGGGGTGTGTGTGTATAATGGTAATAGGGTTATGTGGTGTGGGGAGAGATGTTCATGTAGCTCATGGGAGTGTAATTGAGGGTGTACTTTGTGATGGTTTTTGGATATTTGTTAATGTAGTTGGAATGCTGGTTGTCTTATGCTTCGTCTGATTGGATGTATGTAATATTTAAGCCAACATTTTAATCCAATGGCTACTAAATTCTTTGGTTATGTTTTACACTTTCATCGATAAACAGGGTAAGTGCTGGTGTTATACCAAAAAAGGGCGAGAGGAACTAAGGAATAGATAAAGCAGCGAAAGAGGCGTTGATGTCTTATCTCTAGGTGAAAATAAAGATGGTGCATCTAGGGCTAACGGAGAAACGAATACAAGGATGAGGAGGTAGATTACGGATAGGGCTAACCAAGCGAGAGAAAACTATTAATATAGATAACGAGTAAATATATATAGCTGAGATTGAAGGTACTTGAATATAAATCTAGTGCTTCTTTACTAGAGGGTTCCTGACCTAGTCGGCATTGTCTTGCTAGAATAGTACTATGTATATATATTCTCACACTATATTGCGTTGAGGGCTCAAGTAATTACTTAAGGTCGCGGGGAAATTGAAACCACTCCCCACAACCGCATCAAAAAATATCGGGTGATATTTTGTGTAAAGGATTTCCCTAAGCCCTTAAATATAGTCACATTTCAAGACCTTTGTCTCTCGTTATAGCTGGGGGATGAGAAAAACATTTAGTCTTGGACTATTTACCCTTTCATAAATTTATACTTAATTAGGAGGGTTCTCATCATTACATGTAAGTCTGTCACTTTGGGTAGTACGAGTCCCCACACCAAAAAGTAGAGTACCTACATTAGTCTGATTCTATGGCCACTCAAAATGCGGGGAATAGAAAAGAACTGTAGGGAGCTTGAGAGAGGAAGCTGAGGTATGGCAGGAATAGAACTATTAAGATGTACTACTTGGGTTGTTGAGGATATTGTGTGAGTACTTCATCTTTTAGTGTGGAGGCCCGTTGCGACTCGTACCCAAAGTGACAGACTTTATTTTTCAGCGAGTATGTCTAACCCAAGAAGAAGAAAAAACGACGTCAATTACCCGCTCTACAGAAACACCCTTATCACTACCCCACCCTAATCACTGCATACGGTAGTCCCCACCACAACGATTGACAAATGCCACTATTCTCAGTCTTAGGAGTAGGCGCGATATACGAAGATATCATACTCACGGTCCCCGAGTTTCCAGCTGAGGACTCAAAGCTACGGGCTACGTCGCGCATCTCCCGCCTAGGCGGAAATGTCCCAAACACCCTAGACGTTTTATCGCAGATTCTGGTTGAGAGAAACCCAGAAAGTGATCCAACACTGCTATTTGTAGGTGCTCTATCGGATAAGAAAAGTAGTAGGTTTGTACCCGTATACTTTTTTAAAGAATTTTTTTAATCAGTGAGAGTTATCGCTAACACTTTTTTATTATTATTCTGGAATTAAGCTTTTTGAAAGACGAATTGGAAAAAAGACATATTAGGCCTTTTATTGCGAATAGAGAAGACTGTAGAAACCCCCCGACTGCGTACGTACTAGAATCCGAAGCTGGAAGTACAAGAACAATCATCAGCTACAATGAGTGAGCATCAGATATCTTTTGGTTGATTGGGAGGGGGGGGGGGTTCATGGCCTTCAAGTGCTATTCTAAAAAAACATCTATTGACTTGATTGAGGAGCACACCAGAGTTTCAGATTTATCGCTAGATGAACTGACCGACCTCGTCCTAAAGTCGAAGCTCTCTGTTTCTGGTGGTAGAGCTGAGACCCGTCCAAATCCTTCCTGGATCCATTTTGAAGGCAGAAATTGTCATGTCGTTGGTGACTTCTTGAGCTCTATTCACACAAAACTCTCGAGGGAGCACAGCAACGGCGGCCCCGCCACGAATTGGGATGGTATAGTTAGTATTGATTTCGAAAGACCTGGTAGAGTGGGCCTAAGGGAGCTATTCTGTTTCGCAGATGTCGCATTCATCTCTAGTAGCTACGCGAAATCAATTGCGGGCTGGGCGGCAGATATGCCCGCTAGCAAATATTTAGTCGAGTACTTCATTGATGATATCATGAGGCTGATTAAAAAGGAAGCCATATATTACATCACACTTGGGGAAGAAGGGTGCTATCTTATAATTCACAGAGAATTAGAACAGAATTATCCTGGGGTGCCCTGGACTAGACATGAAAATGGTTTTTCCTCTACTCATATCAAAGCTTCGGATGACGTTTCTCCTAGTTCGGTTGTTGAAACAACGGGTGCAGGGGATACATTTATTGCTGCTGTGATCTTTGGGTTGGGAGCATTGAAACTGGACGCTGTGCAGGCCGGGAGGTTAGGGAATAAGGTTGCTGGAAGAAAATGCTTACAGAAAGGGTTTGAGGGGGTCTGGAAAGGTATTGACCAAGTTAAAACATAAATATTATCATATCTCTTGATTTTTTTTTTTGATTTTTTAATATTGATTTTGGATATTAATACGGGTAGTTAGAAACTCATAATGTACAAAGCCCCACGATAGGGATTATCAGGGAGTCCTAGTTGATTTTCCAGAGAGAGTTATTCATGGAGGCGAATCTTCTGAGAGGTGAAACTGAGTACTAGACTTAGCAGCTATATTTGACTTTATTAGGCGGAAGAGTTATAAGTTGTGAATGAATGAATCATAAGTACAAATTATAAGTTGTCTGGAAGTGAATCTGACTAATGCATGTAATTGATCTGATACGAAGCTTACGTAAAATAGTAGATACAGTATGAAAAATCAGGGTGAATTTACTACCATAGCACTACGGAATTTATTCACAAATACCGAATTAAATCAGTAATTGAGGTATATTACTGTACAAATACTGTATCTCTCCCATATCGCTAGTGTATTGGCAGGAGCACCGTACTGATCCCACCCTCTTTTTGGTACTGTATAGCTAGGAACCCCAATATCATCAATATTACATTGCCTATTAAGTAAATTAAATAACTAGACTTTCGAAAAGTAGACAAAATCAATTCTATCTCCAAGTTTCTTCATGAACTATCACTCGAACTTTATCTACGACGCCAAGAGCGCTATATATACTCGATAGAACGTCTATATAGTCGAATTATAGTTTGTATAGTGAATACCACTAAAAAAACGAAAACTAATATGTGTTTGTTAATTTTATAAAAATTATAGCCTACACCTCTATTTATTGTTATGACCGATTCCAAGAACAATAAGGATTCAGTACTATTTTTTTTTTTTTTTTTTCATAAAGGATATATCAATTGCTAAGTATATATGCTAGCCAAGATATACCTTTTCCAATCATGCACATTATATTCCACTATTTTTAATCGTTTGCTATAGGGCTCACATGGGTACAGCAGATCTTGCAACATTACACGATGGGGACAAGATTCTCCGATCTCGATAAATGTGCATTATTACAAGCCACATAAACACAGGTCACATTTATGCCTATACCACGATTCTCCCGGAGGATAATATTCTTCACAACCCCATGCGGGGGGTGGGTGGGTATGTCTCAGTACTATAGAGCCTCCCCATGAATGTGGGTTTAAATTTTTTTTTTTGTTTGAGATAAATGTACATGGTATTATATTATGACTCCATACATAACGCCACTCCTGTAGAGGGGGGAGAGGGGAGATTTTAAGTACATCTACATTTATGAAATGGGTGGTGAGCTTTTATACTGGCTAGGCAATAAATAAATATATAAAACTCGAATATAAAACTAGGCATTCCGGGCCTGTGCTTAATGTTTCCCGCCCAGCTAGCTAGCTAGCGGGCATAAGCGAGGTGGTACCTGCCCCGTCTATATCACTGTACGATTCTCACGAGAGATTCAGATCCGGATATCCCTACCTTTTAAGGACAGTTTGCCGACTTTTTCAGATCTGGGGGTGGTGAGATATGCCTGACGCATGATTTTCAACAGGCGATTATTCGGCTAGCAGGATATGCGCTGGTGAGGCACGGAGAAGTCACCGTTATAGGAGAAGATAATTCATTGCTCTCCCTATATTATACTACTTCTTAAAACGTCTATATCATTGGTATAGTGAATATCTTTTAGACCTAAGTTTCTAGAGCTGGTAGCAGGCCCTCTATACCGGTTAGGAGAACTGGGAAACACATTTATGAATGGTAGCACAGGAGATGGTTCCCCGCGACTCCGCGACTGAAAGCGAAGTCTGGATCTTTTAAATTAAATGCCAATGTACCAAGCTTTGTGGTCACAGCTTTATAGTACAGTTTCTGTTTAGCCTTTCTAAAATGCAGGTCAGCGAAGCCAAGATCACCAAGACACTTGAATTCCGGAATAAGTACCTACAAATGGCAACTCAACACATCGGGAAGGTTGTTACTCCTGGGACACACTTTAATTGAAGACCAGATAGGTCTAGCGTCCCGGAAATCATGGAAGGTTGGTAGTAAAGAAACGTATCAGGACCTCGAATTGATAACAGCTAAGAGTTAAAAGTATTAGCACCACGATCAAAGGAACAGAAGTGGGCATGTTATTCACCATTATCTACCTTCGCCGCAAGACCTAACCTAAAAGCGCCTAAACGGAGCAAACACTCCTGTATCCGTTGACTGCCGGGTGCCCAGCAGCTTTAAGGGCACATGTGCCACGTACGTCACATGCACTGATTGTGGGCAGAGCACTGCTGCTCCTGAGCCTCAAACATCATGTATTGTAGCTATCCTCTTTCACCCGTCGCCCAAATTGCATCAATGCACGCCTTATTAACTTGATCAACGACATCCTACCCCAAGGAAAGCTGGTGATTATCAAGCAATTGGCTTCTTGGAGCAGATATTTATACATTTTATGATCGACCGGCGGGAGATGACGGATTACACTCCAGGCTAGATGTGTTAGTCCATTCGCTTAAAAGATGGGGCTGAGAATTACGACAGGCAGATCTCTGGGGCACTTGCAACCTTCTTTTGAGCCTCGATTTCGTAACCTGATACATGAAATAGCCTATCCAAAGACAGTATCGGTTTTAGATATACACCGCCCGAAACGACAATATACGTAGTTGAGCACCAGACCATAGCGAGGTATATTCGATCCCGTGCTCAAATGATATGGCAAGTATTACCAATGCATGTAGCCAGTAGCCATTGAATACGTGAGCCAGAGATATCTCCGCTGCAGCACCTCCAGAACTAGAGTGCCCAATACTTGGCCCCGACAGAACGCTACCAGATGACAATCGCACGTGGGATTCTGCATCGTGGGGTCGGGGAAATAAACGTGCAATCACTGCGGTGCGTTTAGATACTCTGCTCGGAGATATGAAATTGCCTACTTTACTTCTGTAGTTGGGCCAACTGAGTAGCTACGTTGCATGTCGCAACGACGATCCGCGGTGCTGGGTTAAATCGTGCTAGTGGGCCCTGCCGTGCTCTGCGGTGCTCTCTACCTACCGTGCTCGAGAGTAGAGTCTGCTGCCTACCTCGGTTGGATGCAGTCCGAGATGGGTACTAGCCTCGAATAAGGAAAATGCCGCAAGCGGAGAGTGTCGTCCCAATGTGCTCCTGAGTGACTGAACGATCGAGACTGAGTGAGTACATACCGTATCTACCGTTGGAATGATGCGGCGACATGAGGCTTACAGCCAACAGGGATGGCTGTCCTCGGCAACGCGGCTTAAAAGCGGCTCATATGCAAATTAGCGTTGACGCTTGAGGCTCCCATCGATTTGTGCCTCACCCCCACAATTTTGGACTTGGTAGACCCTTCTCATCTTTGCTAAGGGTGGCTCTTTTTGGAATTTCCAGAACCGACCCCGCAGAAATTCACACGGTGAATTGATCCTCTAATGACACATTCTACGTAATTATTTTAGAAATGCTTCTGCCGCGACCCAGACCGTCAAGTCGTCTACAGCCCGTTAAAGTTACACTAATTTCGCATCATGTCTCAAAGTACGCTGGCTCGTGCCGCGCACCGTATCTGTCACTATTCTGGAATAAACGAGGATGTCGGGTGAAACATACTCATCAATAATTCAATAACTTCGAAACCTCGAAAACGGGTAGGATGACAACACTAACTCGCAAGAACCCACTGAGAACTTTTTGATTATTTGATCAAGAAGAGAACAAAAAACAGGGTGTGAAACTGTGCCGTAATAACACGGTGTAAGTCTCTGGGAGAGAAGGGTTATTCTTCCTTAAAAAATTCCGGGCAAACGGGATAAAGGTTCATTAGATTAAGTTTCTTGGGCGTTTTGAACTGGAGAAGAATGATCACGCGAAGTACGAATGTTTGCCCGGCTTGAAAACCGGTCGGAGGAACACTCTCCGCACTGTAACTTCAGCAGGTTGCACCTTATGCGTAGCACCTTGGGAATCTTCCCCCATAAGCTCTATGAGGATGAAGCAAGAAGGGGAAACTATGCATAGCCAAAGGAATCCATACACTTCTCGGTTCCACTCCTTAGGCGCCCTTGAGTCTTTTTTTCCCCCTTCCCCACCGAACCAATGCGTGCCTTACCGTTCACACCCCCCCCCCCAAAAAAAAAAAATTCACAAAGAGCAAGAGCCCAAGGTGAATAAATATAGCTTCCCAGAGAGTAAAGGAAATATAGATTACAGTCTTTACGACTAGCCGTGGAGGGCGCTCTTGTTGAGGTTAGATATGGATATTGTGAAGGAAATTTGGTAGGGCGGGGTCCTACCAGAAACGTGCCCTCCTTCAATAGCCCAATCACGATGCATCTCGTTTAAAGTTCCACAACCTCACCTGTGTTTTGCCGGGGGCTGTGCAGGTTCTCAGGACCTTTCTCGCGTTTTGGTGTTTGTGCATCCAGTTGAACCGCTATCTCGTCGTTGGGAATGAAAAGAATATGGATAAAATCCCATTACTCTATGGGTAATTAACTAAGTACTAGCACTTGTTTGATAGCTGTGATGATTCCTGAAGCCTATCATGACACAAATGTGCCGGTGTTGGGTTTGAGGCTTCGCGAAGTTATTTGCAGTGAGACAGATGCTGTAAGATCGACGCATGTGGCGAGAACCGTGTTGTTTCCGCGTAACGACAGGCCAAGCAATTCGGAGTTGGATGAGCAAAAGAGCCCCAGAAGAGCCCCTCATTTCGCCGCACTAGCGCTGCTGGAAGGCGTGAAGTAAGGCTCTGGACGTGCACACATATGCTCATGTACCATCAGCAAACATAACATGATGGGAAGCCGGATTAGAGGCTGACATACCTCTCCCGAGTGCATACTTCGAGCAAGCGGGGGCGGTGGGGTAGGTACATGTATACATTGAAGGGAGAGAACCCTCTTACACAGCTACCGGAATCATTAGGATAGCCAAACTCGGAGATGGGGTACTCTTGGGAAGCTCCAAGTAGAGAAGAACACCATTCTTCTTTAAATAAATGACTATCATGGAACACTCGGGTTAGATAGTTTTCCTTGAGAACCTGGAATCCCTGAGGACCAGCTTGCTTTCTTCTCACATTTGCCTTGCAATGAGCGCATCCGAATCCTACTCGAGTTGTCCCCCGAGCCAATCCTCATCTCAACCGCCCCCATCCTTGTGCATTCCCAACCCTGGCCAGTGTCTGCTTTTTGGGCCTGCGACATACAGGCTCGGTGCTGCAGCTTCAGCGCGGCTCTTTTCCTAGAGCCGGTTCCTTCACGTCCGGTTGTGTCAGATATTCATGTCCATGTCCATTCTTGTTGAGCAGCCTCGATCCCCCTTGCCCGCCCTGTGCATCACAGAGTAAATGATCCCTGCCACAGATTTGAAGCCGCAACACGCCAGACTCGGAGCCTCCAACTGACATCCGCTCCCCACCTTCATACCAAGGAGCGGTGCGCTGCAGTAAAAGAATTGTGGGTAGCTTTCGCACAAGTACATACATTGAAGACTTTTACATATCGCCCACCCTCTCATCTTTGTTAGTTTGCCATTCCTCTGCTCGCGGCTCTCAGTTCGGTCCATTTCTGATACGGACATTGTCGACGCTTCCCAGAGCGCCGACCCGAATCCGGAAACTTCGGTCCCGGTCACGGAACCTTACAGCTCCCGTCATTGCCCATAGTACATCCATCTGCCCATCTGCCCATCCATCGACCTCTGGCCTTGAACCAACCATATCTTATCCACAGTGAGCGAGGGGGCCCAGTGTTCACTTGCCTAACCGTCCCACACTTGGACAGTCGCTATATGTGGAGCTCAGACCCAGAGGGTTATGCTGGACGTGGCTAGATCTACCTAGTACCTGAGACTCTCTACATAGTAACGGAACAATCTTGATTGTCAGCCGCTTCTTTTTTTTTTTTTTTTTCCTTCCATTCCATTTGTGTTGTACTTTCCCCACACCCCCCCATCCGAAACATCCTGTTTCTAAGTGGGCCTGGGCCACTCAATCTCGATTTGACAGGCATCACACTATTTTACAAGGGAGAGGTGCAAAAGAAGAAGAGAGGAGGAGGAGGAGGAGCAACAAGAAGACGAAGAGAATACAACAAAAGTGAGTATGGAAGGATAGCTGATCCAACCCACGACAAAGGAAGGGATAGACACACTCCCCTTTCCATAGATGGCTGATCACACGACTATTGGCTGCTGAGGAGGCGACTAACGTATGGTTGTGCCGCTAGTCCCAAATTCTAATAGCGTATAGCTTAAGGTCTCGTCGCCTTGAGCCTCCTCGCAAATCCCGCTAAGCAGAAGTACTTCAAGAGGTCGCGAACTTAGCCCTCCACCCCTCAACTTGCAATCCGCCTACTCCTGCCACTCCCTTTTATATTTTCTCTCCTTTCTCACTCTCCCGTCTATCTTCTCCTCCAACTACCGTAAAGCTGCCATTTTGGGTCTCTGTTATTCACTGCTCTCTCCTCTATTCTAAGCTACCTTATTGTATCTCTCGATTAGTCCAAGTCTTCCCCCTGTTACCCTTCGAGGCTCTTTTACCCACAACACAACCGTTGCAGCGACGCTATCATCCGTCGGTCATCCCTCCCCTCCTTTCAGCCTCTCAGCCTCATCACAATCGTCATCACAATCCTCTACAAACGTTTCCGGCTCGACCCAAGAACTGCACAACGAGAAGCGCATTCGGTATATCACACGATTAGCAGAATCGAAAACTAGAGGCTACAATAGTTGCAGCCCGCATTGGCTAATTGGGAATCCGTTGCTCCTGGAAAGGTTATTATGCTGTGTGCTGTTCGGCGTCATCAGTCGTTGAATACGTCAATTTGTAAGTGTTTGCATGTTTCGTTAATTTTACTCGTTCATTATTACTTGTCGTATTCCCTTTTTTTTGTTTTTTGTTTTGAGAAATCCCGCTGTAACGGCCAAAAATGGGTTTGGTCGTCGTTGTTATTGTTCGTGGATTCTGGTTGGGACGGAGCACGGTTGCTTTGTGGGGCTCTGTCGCCGCTCGCTGCTTGGTTCAGAGCCTCACGGCTGAGCCGCATTCTCCACGCTTCTCGCATTACCACCACTTCAACGTCGAACCACCAGCCTTTGGGTCTCTAAATGAATGGAACCACGTCGGTTATCCTGCTGCATCCGTGTATCTTAACTTGACCGTGCTGCCACTTCTGCTACTGATAGCTTTGTGCTTCTGCCTTGCCTTCCACTTTTCCCATTCAGACCCCATTACCTTTATTTATTTTTCCTTTTTTTCCCTCTCGATCATCACCCCCCCCTTTCCTATCGCGCATATTCATCCACTGCAAGTTTCCTTGATTTCCTCATGATTTTTGATCGGATAAAGCTGACCTCGGTATCTCCCTTTTCCTTCCTTCGCTTGTATAGGTCTAGATCCAGCACCATTCGATTCCCCACAGTTTCCTGTGCAACTATTGCCAAAAATAAACGGTCTTCACAGCCCACATTCCAGAGCTGGTATCAGCTTCAGGAAAGTAGATTCAAATCTTAACATTCAACTTCAAAGCAATTTTAAGCAAATTTGCTGCCTCTTCACTCAAATCCGGGGTAAGTGAACCCTATAATCCAGATATGTAGAGTAAGCATAGGACCTTGTAGAATCTGATTAAGATCTAGCCGCAGGGAGCCTAAGCCACGTTTCGAAGGACGAATCCTTTAGCGGCTTAGACCCCGTCAAACCCAGACCCAAGTACAAGAAACCAGCAGATCAAGGTGGAGAAACGAATATTAGTGAAGGGGAATACATTGAGCAGTCGCATGCCAACTACAGGTTAGAGCATGCGCTAAAATCTCTTAGAGTTGGGATAGAGCAGCAATCAAAGGACTCCCCTCTCTCATCATATCCTCAAGAATTTACTGCTGCATCGAGTTCCAATCCCTCAACACCACTCCCAGAAGCACTACATCAATTAACGTGCGCCTCATCAGTCTCAGCTCCAAATACGAGATTTACAAGACAAAACAACGAGGGCCCACTACCAGCGCCCTCCCAACCACTATCTCTTCAAACCGAGACGATAGACAAAATAACTACGCTGAATTCCCATCTGTACGACCCTGGGTCGGTGGACTCTACACGTTCCACCCCCACCGAATCACTGTCCACTACGTCTTCTCCGGTACTCAAGCAGGCTCACCCGCAGCTTTTCCCTGATAATTACATCCAGGGTGAGCGCCGTGATTCTGTTGTATCACTGGATTCTACACTGGCTCCTTCAAGCCCACGACCAAGGGGAAATCCGCGTCCGTCACAAGGAGACGCTGTTCTTATTAGTTTCCTTGCACCTGACCAACCTCATATTGCAATAAAAGCCGGCGAGAGTCCATTACCCTGGCCTAGCGGGAGTGACTCTACAGAAGCAGAGATGGAGACAGAGAGTGGGGACCATGATAGACCAGGTGGAAGTGATAGTGACAATAACAGTGGAAATATGAGTAGACAGCAATCTAGTGAAGGTTTACGTGGAAATGGAAACATGGGTAGTGATAACGAAAACACAACAAACGGAGGCGCAGCTAAAGGTGGTGATGGAGGAGGTGATGAGCGGAAAGGAAATTCCGGAGATGGAGAAAAGGGAAAAGGGGATGGAGGTAGTGGAAATGATGACAAGGATAACGATAAGGAGAAAGATAAAAAGAAAAAGGCTAAAGACAAAGAACAGCTGACTTCGGATGCCGATGCTATGGATATTGACGAAAGTTCCGAAGAGAAACCCACAAAGTCGAAAACGGAGGACGAGGCAAAGGATAATGCAGTGATGGGAAGAAAGGATAGCAATGCTATGGATGTTGAAGTATCATCTTCAGAAACAGCGGTGAGTAGTCTAATGGCTCTCGCTGGAGCGGCTGGTAAAGATCAACAGTCATCTTCGTCAGGATCGTCGCTACCGGCAATGTTCCCTACAGCTGGTGGGGGAACTTGGGCTCCAACAGCCCATGCGCAAACGTCCCCCAGTACTGATCGTGCACCACCGCCACAGCCACCAGCGCCACTTTCTCCTGGTTCATCGAATCTCTTTAAGTTACCTTTACCTAATTCTCCAACTTCTCTCCCATCAATAATGAATTCTCAGTCGGCAAGCTCACCAAATAGCCTTCCTCCTGGAAATGATGGGAGGCATACAACCTTACCACCAGTCTCATCCATCCATGTTCTTGCAGATATTGCTGAGAAAGAATCTTCACATCAACAGCAATCCTCATGGGGTAACACTCGTATGCCCCCAAATTCCAGGACGGTGTATCCAACCGTGTCCTCCCATGTGAGTGTCGCGCCTTCTAACAGATCGGCCCAAGCCGCGCAATCACCTGGGCTCCCCCCTCCTGCACAGGCGGCCCACGGATACGGTCCAGATGGAAACCCTCGTCCTCCCATGCACCATATGTCATTACAACAGAGACAATATTACCTGAGTCAGGAATCGCCGCCATCGCCCTACTATCCTCATCACCCTCACCAGCACTATCAGTCACCATATCCACCAATAAAAGAGGGAAGCAACAATGGCAGCTCAGGTTCATATAGTGCAAATTTCACACATGGACGCGAACTTCCGGGCATCATGAGTTCACCACCCCCCACCGCCAACTTTTTTGCGCAGCCTCATATGCCATCAACAATAGGTGGACGAAGGGATTCTACATTAGACCCATACTATTCATCAGAGCACACACCACCATCAGGCCCAAGTACAGGCGATACAATGACTAGTTCGGGAACTGATGACACTGTGACTAGTCCTAGAAATCGGTCCATGCCAGCTGGTGGGCAGCAGGGTGGAGCATTAGCCGCTGGTGTTTTCAAATGTGAATTTCCCAGTTGCAAGGCTCAACCCTTCCAGACACAATATTTACTAAAGTAAGCTTAACTTTACTGATCTAAACAAGCAGCCATTTTGCTAATCTTTTTAGCTCTCATGCAAACGTTCATTCATCTGCTAGACCACATTACTGTCCTGTAAAGGGATGTTCTAGGGCAGAGGGTGGTAAAGGATTTAAAAGGAAAAACGAAATGATCCGTCATGGGCTTGTCCATGATTCCCCCGGATACGTTTGTCCATTCTGTCCAGATAGAGAGCACAAGTACCCGAGGCCCGATAATCTACAACGGTATTATAAAAAATCTTTGAGCCTATAATTATATTACGGGGTTTCTAACATAGGGTTCGGTAGTCACGTGAGAGTCCACCATATGGACAAAGATAAAGACGACCCACTGTTGAGAGATGTTCTGTCTCAGCGACCTGAGGGTGGAAATAGAGGTAGAAGACGAAGGCTAGGAGCTTAGGACTTACACACAGGGAATTGTTACGATATGGAGGCGTTTTATTTTCGTCATGCATTCATTCAGCGACCGGTAATGAGTACATGATTATTCTTGATTTCTTTCTTTCTTATTGTTTCCATATTGTCTCCTTTGGTGTTTTATTTGTTGTCTTTTTCTTTCTTGGTTTGGGTGTGAAAGTCACAAGGGTTCTGGGGGTGGGTTTTTTCTTTCTTTTTTTCCCCGTTCTTTCTTGCTCCTATCGGTTCTGAAAACAGCAAAAAATTTGGAGGCGTGCAGTGGGTTTGGCCGGTAAATTAACGGATCCAGCTCCTGGCGAGCGAGAGTAAAGGGAACAAAATGCCTATGCTTTTCATTTTCTATCTTTATCGTTCATTGGATGGCATTTTTTGCTCTTACTAGAGCTTCAATGCTCACTGCAATTCTGCATGTAATTTCTTTTGGGTTCTCTCTGTATTTACTGCTTTGATTGGATGGACTCTTCATTCCGAGATTGTTGCGATGATTTACAAGATCTTTTGTTTACCTAATTGATTTTACCAACTATGCTTGGCAGTGGATGTTTAAAGTGTAACGACCTTGGTTTTTTTTTCTTTTTTTCTTTAGCTTATTCTAATTTTTGATTGGAATGATTTTCCTTTGCTGTTGTACTTAGACGAATTTGTAATATGTCAATGTTTTAGTATATTTGTAGTAGACTTTCACATTACTGGTACAGGTACAGATTTGTTTACAACTACTATATAACAGAGTATAGCGGAACCTTGATAGTAGCATACTCGATACGTGTAGTAGCATAGGTTTGTGTTCCCTCCCGCGATACATCTTTGGCACTAGGCCTACCCATCAAAGACATAACCTTGATACAACCATATGAGGTTCCGTTTCAACTATACATGTATATATATGTCCTTCAACCTTTAGTTAACACGAGTGATACTGTGCCATGAATGTGGCTAACCATAGATCACCAGCCCGCCAAGCCCATACTGTTGCTACGGCAACGGCTCTGCTCCATCTGCCAACTCCACACCTCGTTTAAGTGTTGTTTGCCATCATCGAACACCCAACAACCCCAGTCAACTCGCGTTCAACAACTGCAATTCACGACCCACGAAATGCCCCGCTTCGCCGATGAAGAAGAGGGTACGCCGTGCCCCATTCGTTCTTTGTTCCCGGGAGGGAGTCAACAACAACCACAGACCTCGTTCCCTCTAGTAGCTCTCGATGATGACGATGACGATGAAGACCTCGACTATACCAGAGCTTTACCAGATGATTTTCAACTTTTCCCAAAACGGGCAACCAAGCGACGTGCAGTACTACATGAGCCTCCGAGGCGCATGACAGGGTGGGCATCACAGAAACAAGATCAGAATCAGAATCAGAATCAGAACCAACGACGACAGACAACAGCAACAACGGAAAATGAAAATGTCCGGGTGGTGGAAAAGGTGGAGAGAGCTACAGAGAGAATTATAGATAGAGCACCAGAGAGGGTTCTCCCGGAAAAGGCACCGGAAAGACCTCCTCCACAAAGAGCACAACCGGAGAACAATTTTCATATCGATGTTATTTCTGCCTTGCAACCGCAGCAAACGAGGGGTCAGGGATTGCATCAACAACCGAGGAGGATGGGGATTGGAATGGCAAGGAAGATTGAGACGAAGAATCGACGGAGGATTAGCACAATGCTTGCGGCAAGGAAATCACAGACTCAGAATACAGCTCCCCAGGAACAAGAAGCTCAATCAATTGCTCAGCCAGTTTCGGCATTGGGGAGGACATCGCAGGAAGGTGATAAGGCAATGCTAGGGGATAAGACAAAGAGTGTCTCAAATTCACAGGCGAAGCAGAAGGATGCCATGCAGGTCGAGAAGGGTGGGTTTGAGAAGAAGCCGCTTTTTGTACCTCCGAGGCGGATGCCGCTCCAAGCTCCTTCACGCGGCCTTCATCAGCCAGGGGTTGATGTTAATCGTCGTGAAAATTCTGGAGGAAAGGAGAATATGCCCCCTGGGAGATTCTCCGCTGCTGGAGGTGACGACAAGCGTATAGAAAGGAGGGTTGTTGGTGCAGGGGAAAAGGTAGTCAATCAAAAACCGCGAAATGCTAGTATTGGGAGCATGAGGCCCCCTGATCGACCAGCTTCCAGAGAACCACAAAGATTTGCACGAGAATCTCTAAAGCGGACCAGTGAGTCAATGATATTAGATGAAGATTTATCATTTATGTCATCTGGTTCCACGCCATCTACTGCGGGGTCTGGGAACTCTTCACATACCGCATCAGATAAACTTCGACTTCTTAAACGCCGGAAAATTGGTATGCGACTTCTACCAACACCACCTTCTTTGACAAAAGAGGAGGAGGCCGAGTTGGCGCCGTTTTCACTCCCGATGGACCTTCTCCCACCTGCGGCTTCTTTTAGGAACCTGGGTGGTAGACAATCTAAGCAAGGGCTAAATCCAGTATTACAGGAGGACCTATACAGAACTGAGATGTATGAAGATTCATGGCTTTTGGCACAAGAATCCTCAGTCTCTCAACTTTTAAACTCTATTCTATCCGACTCCTTTTTGCCCACTACCTCTCCATCTGAGTCTATGGTGCGCAAGGACTTTGTGAGAATATATTCTTCAGCTCCTTTCCCCTTACTTTTCAAACGCCTACAAGCCAGTCTTCTCTATGGTGCGTTGTCTGTACCTAAAGACATCCTTGAAAAAAGCTCAGCAGCCAAGTTCGGAGCGACTGGTGTTGGCCTCAACGGTCAGGGTTGGGGTTGGGCAGAAGACATTGCTATCCGTAAAAAGTTTATGGCTGTTTTCTTTGAGTGCTATGATCTATCAGCGCTGGTTCCCGGATTAGAGGTTGTCATTGGAAGAGAGATGTTCCCCGACCCGTACAAGAATACTGCAGAGAAGAGGAAGACCGCCGAGGTATTTTTAGAAAGATATCTTATCAGATGTGAAGATTCACTAGCATGCCCGCCTGTTGAGGAAACGGGGAGAGGAAGAGGTGGGACAGTGGCTAGTACACATGGGGATAATGAGGACTGGGGAAGTCCGGCATGGTTACTGAGGAGGAGCGTACTGAGAACTTTAATGCTTGTATTGCTGATAGATAAAGCAAAGGCCCAAGGTGCGCTTGGGAGGTTAAGATTATTTAGAAAGGTATTTATTCCACTAGACCCTGAGAACCCTTTTAACCATTTTCTAATAAGTATAGTCATCCCCACATAAATCTTCTGCATCTATTCTTCAATCCTTATCAAAACTACTTCTACCGTCGATAGGAGATATTCTAAGACCATTAAGTCACCTTAACTATCTTCCCGAGACATCACAGCACTCGTTAGAAGAGTATGAATACGAAATTTCGAACCTTGCAGTAGATATGCGTGACGGCGTCCGCCTCTGTCGTGTCGTTGAACTTCTTCTCTACGCTCAGGCTCCGCCATCAATGTCAACGGAATCTGACAGCGCAAAAAGCATCCAAAAATCTCCCTTATCATCTAATCTAAAGATCCCTGCTACTACAAAAACACACAAGCTATATAACGTCTCATTAGCACTCACAGCTCTTGAATCTGTTGGGGGAAACCCACGCAAGGTCACAGCAAAAGACATCGTTGATGGGTTCCGCGAGAAAACAGTCGGGCTGCTATGGGGTGTTGTTAGTAGATGGGGACTTGAATTATTAGTGGACTGGAATGAGGTCAGAAAAGAGATCAGAAGACTCGAGTACCGATCGAAATCCCTTCCACTGAAACCTGTCACCGATGAAGGGGACGTTGAGGAACCAAGTAACCACGTTCAGCTGCTGTGGAAATGGGCGAGCTCTATTGCGAGAATGCATGATCTACGTGTCGAGAACTTGACGACGAGCTTCTCGGACGGGAAGGTGTTTGCAAAGATCGTGGAAGAGTATGAACAATTTTTTCCAGTAAATATGAAGAGAGAGAAGAATGCACCCTTAGTAGAAAAATTGAAGGCACTTGGGTGTAGCTCATATTTTGGTAAGCTTCGCAGAAGGTGTACCCCTTGATGGATTGATCTAGTGCTAATTGGATTTACGACGTGGCAGCTGGGTTGTTTAGTGATTCGCAGAAACATGAGAGGGTATTTGATAAAGACTTTGTCATTGCTGGGTTGGCCTACCTGTGTTCGAGACTTTTCGAGTGGTCAGTCACAGAACGGGCTGCGATGACAATCCAAAGAGCCTACCGCTCTTATGCTTTCCGTCATATGTCACATAGACGCATCAACCTCCTCATACTCGCCCACGAGTGCGCTGATGTGGTTAATACACGGACTAAGGTTACCAATGCTGCGATTACCATTCAACGGGCTTACCGAGAGTACCTTCATCTTCAAATTAAGAAATTGGTTAATAGCATGACAAAAGTCCAGTCAATTATGCGTGGTGCTCTTGCACGTTTGGCATTTGAGAAGGAGAGAGCAACAGTCTTTATGGTTCAGAGAAAATGGAGGCAGATCAGGGAGTCCAGATTTCAGGCTAGGATCGGGATCGCAAGGGAGGCAATGATGGGTTTCCAGGCTGTTGCTAGGGGCCTACTCTTGAGGAAAATGCTGGAACAGCAAAGAGCCGCTGTAATGACACTCGAGGAGTGGTGGTGGAATCGTCTTGCGGGGCAAGAAGCTCGAACGGATTATCTAATCCTAAGAAGCGCAACTATCAGGATCCAAAAGTGGTGGAAGAATCAGATGGTCGTTCAAGTTCCACGACAAGAATACCTTCTTGCGCGCCTTACAGTGGTCAGCGTCCAGGCTCTTTCAAGAGGTATGCTTGTGCGTCAGCGATGTGAGATGCAAGTCCAAGCAGCGTGTACCATTCAACAACAGTTCAGAGCCTATAGAGCTGGCCTCGTGGCTCGATTGAATTTTCTTGAGCTACGATGGGCAGCACTTATTGTTCAGCGACTTCGCCGTTCTGTTGTTGAAACTCGACAAGAGAGGAGGCAATTCCTTACTTTGAGAGCCAAAACTATTGTTCTACAGCATCGCTGGCTGGGAATCGTCCGTAGGCGTAATGCAGCCGTCTTGATACAGAGAAGCTGGAGGCAGTTCGCATGGCTAGTTAGATTAAGGAAAATATTCCGAGAGGTGGTTATGATTCAGAGTGCATGGAGAGGGTACAAAGCGCGACAGGCGTCGAATTCCAGAGTTAGGATTGCGCGACGGAGGGTGCAGAAGGCTGCACTGGTGCATGTGGCTGAGGATGATCGGTTGAGTGGGAGGGCAAAGAAGGGAATGGAACTGATAAAGACGAGTGCGGGATACGGGAGAGGGGTTATGCAGTTGGGTATGTAACCTCTTTACTAAAGTCAGGGTTGATATATGGTACTAATTATCTATTACAGACCTTGCAACCCGATATTCAAGAGAGTGCGCAGTCATGATCGTCGAAAACGAATCTGTTATGGCAGCACTCCTCGCTAACATTGACTCATCAACTAAGCAAATGCAAAAGTCCGCTACATCTGCCGTCACCCGCAACCTTGTTCTCACCATAAATATTCTCTATAACATATCTCAATCATCATACGCAATTGTAATTCTCGCAAAACCACCTCAACGGGTCGCAAAAAAAGCTGTGACTGGGCACCCAGGTCAAGTCGTTGTTCCCAAGGATGTTTTCACAGTACTCCTAGAGGTCATTGAGGCTTTGAGATCGGCAACTGCGAATACCCCACAATCAGATATTTTTACAAGTGTTGTTGGTATCTTGAAGCGGGCTGTAGCGAGCGATAGTGTACGCCAAAGGCTTTTAGCAAGGAAGAAGTGGTTGGAGAAGCTAGGTGTAATTACAAATAGCATCAAAGCGGACGGGGAGAAGAAGGCTAGTGCGAGAGGTGGCGGGAGTGGAAAATTAGAATTAGCGAAAGCTACTGCTCTTGAAGAAGTCATGGCAGCTCTACAGGGTTGATCTTGTTGATGCCTAGTGTGTATGTGTTTTTTTTTGTGTGCGTGGGCTAATGATCATGGTGTTTTCTTGGTTGGGTTATTTGCTTTTTTTTTTCTCATTCTTTTTTTGCGCGGCACATTTTTGTTTATTGGTGGAGCGGAATGGCATTGCTCACGAGTAAAAAACAAAACAAAAAGGAAGGTTTGTTTTCTGGGTTTGGTTTTCTTAGGGAGGGTTGAAATTAATATTTTTTCTTTCTCTTCCTTTGCGTTGGGTGGGTAACTGGTATTGATGCAGATTTTTTTTTGTTTTTGGCTATATCATAGAAGTAACTACTTTTAGATAGTTATAACGAATATCACGGCAGTTTATCAATCGAATCAAAGGGCACCCGGTTGCGAGGCTACGCTATCTGATGTTGCACGTGACGCTGAGAGAAACGTCAGCGGCGCGAAAGGCAACGAAATTTAGAGTTGGGCAAGCGAATAAACACCCGCCCTTCGAAGCTAGAGCGTTGTACGGTAAGTACCTGTCGCCCGGTAAATTTCGAACACGTCTGCGGCTGCAGGTCCGGATACTCGTAATTTCATGACGTTTTGAGAATCGACCGGGTCTGCATATGGGTGCATATGGGTGGGAATCCAGTAGATGCTGTTAGAATAACACAACAATGCGTCTTGGCTATTTGAATCACAACACAGAGACCAAATGGATTCCTCTGAACCTCTTAAAATGCTTAGGTCTAGGGATACTCAGGTCATATGCACCTATATGCGGACCTAGTCGATTCTCAAAACGTCATGAAATTACGAGTAGAGGTGTGTTACCGAACGATTTAAGCTTTTTCAGATGCCTTAGTTTTTTTTTTTTTTAGGTTCCTTTTGGAGGGGGGAAGGGCGGGCTCTCGGGTTTATTGCCGCCCTGGCCAGTTACCTTTTGGGCTGTGGTGCTTGGCAGTGATCATGGAGTGTCACTCGGAGGAGGCGTTGAGAGGGAGAAGGAGAAGAGGAGAGGGAGTTGGAGAGAGGGGGGGATGGGTTTGATGGGGGGTTTGGGTAGGGAAAGTATATGGGATTGTTTCTTGTATTCTTGAAGATGATTATATTAGTAGGAGTAATTTATTCTAGATGGTGGTTTTTGTTATGAGTAGTTGAGTTTTTAGAATAATAGGTGGAAACATCGTGTCTTGTTGGAGGGGGGGGAGGGGGAAATGTTTGTAGAAACTACCCTCCCCACACCTTCTAAAAAAAAGCACGGGTTCTTACCCCATCTAGAGACCGCAAAAAAGAGCCGGTTAGGGTCTTCCGGTTCTTTTGGGATACTCTAGGCATAGCCGGACTCAACCCAGCGATTGAGTCAGGTACTGATGAGATGGAGTGAGGTTTGCGAAGGGGGGGGGGAATGCCAAGGAGAGGCTGGGAGACCGTGCCAAGCCCGGTGGCTACCCTGACATGGCTCCCGGGCAGCTGATTAGCGAAGCAGTCATCTCAGCTTGAGAGTCGTCAGCGCAAATCACGGTGGTCGTGACACACAGCATCAGAGTAGACAGGAGCCCAGGACGCAGGGGGAAAGTTGAATTAGCAAACACCAGAGCTACAGACGACTGAGAAGAACATTCACGGAAAGAGAAGAGAAGAGAAAAGAAAAAAGGTAACTATTTTGCCTCCCTTACTACACACACACTCCTCCTCTTCCTCTTCCCCCCTTTGCTTACCATTCCAGCCCAGTGTTTTTTCTTTCTTTCTTTCTCTTTTCTTCTTTTTCTTTCCTCCTTCTAGGGAAACTTTTCTTCTATCGTTGGTTCGACGCCGCGTCTCTCACCTGTTGTTTTCATTTTATTTCTTCCCCCCCCCCCAATTCCTATCCCCCTCCACCCCCCTCCCACCCTCACCCCCCCCTCCACCCCTAGCAAGCCCCGTCGCGCGCGCGGGTTCCTCCCTTGTCCTGTCGTGTCTCGTCTCGCCACTCTTCACGCGTCGACCACCCCCGCGATCGATAATCAGATTGATCTTCCACGCTTTTTTTTTCTTTTCTCTGTGTTTTGTAAACTGACACTACCGGCGCTCAAAGGCACTTTTTTTTTTTTGTATTCCATAAAAAAAAAAAAAAGAATTCCCTTTCTTTTTTCTTTTCTTTTCTTTTTTCTTTTCCCCTTCGCTCAACATTAACTCTGGTGGAGGGTGTTCTGCGCTCTTCTTCTCTCTCTCTTTCTCTCTCTCCTCTCCCTCCCCCCCCCCCTCTGTCACGGTCTCTGTTCGTTTTTTTTACTAAGTAAATTGGTAGTGGTGGTGGTGCATACATCATAACTCGCTTCTGAAGGTACTCTGTTGCTGTTGCTGCTGTTGCATATCACTGCTGCTCTCCCTCTCGCGCTCTCTCGCCCACCTGCAGTTCACGCCGAGCTCCGCTCATTCGCTTGGTCAAGGCATCGTGCAGGGAAGAAGAGGAAGTCTTTAATTTAATGTATGTTGGGTCTCTTTGTTCTTTCGTAGATCACGTTTCCTTTCATGGTGGCTCGTTTTTAGCTTTTCTCTCCCTTTTCACACCCCTCAACTGCTATTCTATTCTGCTATTCTGCTACTCTCCTCATCTTCTTCATCCCCCCCCCCCCTCTCCACACACTCTTCTCTCTACCCCTCCTTCTTCTCTGTCTGTTTCGCTCCATCTCTCTCTCTCTCTCCATCTCCGTCTTGTATCCCCCCCCATAACCTTGGAGATAGCACTCACAATCTGTAGTCATCAGCTCTTGTCTTTCACCTCATCCACCCATCCACCTACTTACTCGCTCACACACACTTTTTTATAGCTCGCTCGCTCGCTCAAAATGCCGTCTCGCGGTGGTGGGGCTGCTGCTTCAGCGCGCAAACGGAAACGTAACAAGGACGACCCTCTCGCTTCCGATTCTAGCGATGAGAATTTCAGCGATGCACCATCCCCGAGGGCAACAGGACGGAAGTCAAAGCCCTCCACAAAGGGCAAGAAGACGTCCGGCGGCCGGAGGAGAAATGACCAATACGACTCGGACGAAGATGAAATCTCCATGGATGACGAAGAGGAGGACTACATGGAGCAGGAGGATGAGCCGATAGAGATGGGCCCATCCGGAAGACCACTACGGAATGCACGGAAGTCTAGGGCTACAAACTATGCCGAGGACGATACGGATGATGTTGAGCCGGAGGATGAGATTGAGGATGATGAGGATGAGGACCGGCTTGGCAGGAAATCAAAGGCCACAAGAAAAGGCATTAAAACCGAAGCTCAGTCCAAAAGGAAGCTGGTCATCAAGCTAAGAGTGGGTAAAGCTCAAGTTGGTCAAAGTCGTGAGGCCTCGAACCCGCCTCCTCGGAGAGCCACTAGGGCTGCCTCAGCAAACGCGCAGACACGTCCCACAACGGCTGGGAAGGCACCAATAAAGACCGCCGGCACCCGTGGAGGTAGTGTTGGTCCTCCGGTAGGTGCTAGCTTGATGACAAGGAGGAGTAGCCGATTGGGGCATGTAGACGAGCCGCTTGCTCAGCTTACAAATTCAGGAAAACACGTGGAGATTCTTGGTCATGAAGAGGCTATCATGGAAGAGGCAGAGAGTTCGCTGGAAACATCTGCGGCCCATGCATCTAGCAATGGTGATTATAAGAAGGAAGGGGAGGAGTCTTTGGTGGATTCAATAACTGCAGTTCATGGAAGTCACGATTCAAACGTTATTAACGATCAAGATCAGAGTGTACCAATGGAAATTACCACAGAGATTCCCGCTACGGATGCCATTGAGATCGATGAAGACATGGATGCTCCCGGTGATGACGAGAGCGTGCAAGGGGATCTTGATGCAGGCCACGAAGCAGATGAGGACGAAGATGAGTTGCCAAGCAAACGTACTCGCACAAGGAGTATCGGTGGTGGTGGTGGCAGCGGGCGTCGTGATTCCACAGCCTCTCCAAGGGCAACCAGATCAGCTGCGGATAAAGAACGAACACTTTCCATGAGTGCTGATAAACGCCTAAAGGATTCACCATCCAAGGGTGGAAAACGTCTTGGACGTTTGAGAAATAGCGCTCGTGGAGGTAGTCGAAAGGCTGGGGGAGAAAGTGATGAAGATGAATACCGGGAGGAAGATGCAAGCGGTGATGAGGAAATGTCTTCGGATGGAGGCTCACCTTCAAAGGCACCCAGAACTCAAGCCTTCATAGTGGATGATGATGACGAAGAATATTCTGAGGTGAACACACGGCGTGGAAGAAATCAGGGCAAGCGGCCAGAGGGATCCTCACAGTTGAGAAGCAAGAGACGACTAGACTCATCAGATCACGAACAAGTAAGCCAAGCCGAACAACTAGAAGCAGCAGAAGAGCTCGAGGATTTGAGACCCTCACCTAAACGGCGAAGAGCAACTAGAGGCTCTGGTCCGTCTGGCAATGAGGAAGCCCCCGACAGGACCCTGAGGCGACGAGCTCAGCCTGTCGATTACCGAATACTGCGGCCAGAAACCAAGACATTGTTTGACGAACCCGAGCCAGGCACATCAACTCCTTCAAAGAGACGTACTGCAGCTACCGCGCCTGGAAAGTCTCTTTTCGATACCTTTGGTCCTTTTGGTGGCGGGAATGGGCCCATGCCTTTGTTTGGCCGTCCCGGGAAGTTTAGCAACATGCCCATTGATCTTGACTCTGATAGTTCAGATGATGAACGAATGCAGAGACCTAGCGGCGTTGGAGGGATGGCTGGTCTCGGCGGAGGCATGGGTATGACTCCTACAACTGCCACTGGCCCTGGATTACTTCCTTCGGTAGCTCAGACGCACAATATGGATCCACTCCAAGGAACACCGGCAAATCTTGGCAAGGTTACGAAGTCCGCAAAGCAAACTCTTGCAGACGCAGATCCTCTGGGTGTTGCTACAGATATCACTTTTGATAGCGTTGGGGGTTTGGACGACAAGATTCATCAACTCAAGGAAATGGTTCAGCTGCCTCTCTCTTATCCTGAGATATTTGCTGCAAAGAATATGACTCCTCCTCGTGGTGTGTTGTTTTATGGACCTCCGGGTACTGGTAAGACATTGATGGCGAGGGCCCTGGCTGCTAGTTGTAGCTCTGAGAGTAGGAAAGTCACTTTCTACATGAGAAAGGGTGCCGACTGTCTGAGTAAGTGGGTTGGTGAAGCTGAGAGACAGCTGAGATTGTTGTTTGAGGAAGCAAAGAACAACCAACCTAGTATTATTTTCTTTGACGAAATTGATGGTATGATTTCACTACTTTTTTTTTCATGTTGTGACATCTAACCGTGTATAATAGGTCTTGCGCCTGTTCGTTCAAGTAAACAGGAACAGATCCATGCTTCCATTGTCTCAACATTGCTTGCCCTTATGGACGGTATGGATGGGAGAGGTCAAGTTGTAGTCATTGGCGCAACCAATAGGCCCGACGCGATTGATCCAGCTCTACGAAGACCTGGTAGATTCGATAGAGAGTTTTACTTCCCACTTCCTGCAACTGAGGCGAGAAGAAAGATTATTGATATTCACACGAAGGGATGGGAGCCACCATTGGAGAATGAGTTTAAGGATCAATTGGCAGAATTAACAAAAGGATATGGTGGTGCTGATCTCAGAGCATTGTGTACAGAGGCTGCTTTGAATGCTGTTCAGAGAACATATCCTCAAATTTATATGACACCAGAGAAGTTGAAGGTCGATGCACATAGTATTAAGGTTTTGGCTAGAGATTTCATGGTTTCCTTGAAGAGTAGGGCTTACTCTTGTGTCTATATTTGAGAGTTGTTGCTGACCTTCTTAGATATGGTACCCTCTTCCGAGCGGTCATCATCTTCGGGTGCATCCCAACTGCCAAGACATATCGAGCCGTTGCTCTCATCTCAATTGGAGTCAATTAAAGAAGCTCTCCAGTTGATCTTACCTGACAGGAAACGATTGACTGTGTTTGAAGAGGCTCTACTAGAAGATGAGGTGAGTGTAGATGGAGGTTTTGAGCGAGAAAAGATGATGTCGGATTTTGAAACTGCTCGAGTCTTCCGCCCAAGGCTGTTGATTCATGGTCCTACCGGTATGGGTCAGCATTACATTGCTGCAGCGATTTTGCACCACTTTGAAAAAGTTCACGTTCAGTCGTTTGACCTTGCAACGTTGATGAGTGATGCAACAAGATCTATGGAAGCTGCTATTGTTCAGTTGTTTGTTGAAGTAAAAAGGCGGAAACCTAGTGTTATTTTCATTCCCGAGATTGAAATGTGGTACTCGGCGCTCTCTGATCATGCTTTGGCTACTTTCAAGGGCTTGCTCCAGGGCATTCCTGCTAATGAGCCTATCCTTCTCCTCGGAGTTACTGAGCAAGAGGTCAAGGATCTGGAACCACGGATGCTTGCAGAGTTCTTTGGGTACTCGCGGAAAGATCGCTTTGAGCTTAGGAAACCAGATAAGGTTTGTACCCTATACTCTGGGCTATGTGGTATTCGGTACTAACGGTAATCCGCAGGATGCACGGTCCCAATACTTTGATAGCGTGATTTCGCATATCCGCAAGCCACCCACAGAGTTCCCGCCCGACGCCAATAATCGTAAAAAGAGGGTCTTGGAAGAGCTCGAAAAAGTTGCACCACCTCCACCTCGCGAAATGACCAAGGAGGAAATCAGGGCCCAAGAACAAAAGGATCGTCAAATCAAGAACTGGATCAAAATAAGGCTTAACCAATTGATGGAATCGATTAAACAGAGGTACCGTCGCTTTAAGAAGCCGGTCATTGAATATGACCTCATTAAGCATCTTTTGGATCCTCCACCGCCACCCGATCTTGAGATTGTTGCTTCAGATATCCCTCCGGTACCGGTTCAAGAGCGTTTTAGGATTTACCTTCATGATGATGATGAGCAGTTAAGAGTAGAGGACACAGCAACCGGCAAGACGTATTATAATTTGGATATCGACGTCATTGAGGAGAGATTGTCTAATGGGTACTACTGTACTCCTAAGCAATTTCTCCACGATCTAGAGCGTATCAGATTCGATGCAGATATCAGTGGTGATAAGGAGCGGAAAATGAAGGCCAATGAAATGCTTACGAATGCTGAAGTTTATGTTGCCGATGTTGAAATGGATACTGGCTTTATCGTTCAATGCGAAGAAATGTACCGACGGGAACAAAAGAAGAAAGCAGAGATCCGTGCGAAACGAGAACGGAAGGCTAAGGCCTTGGAAGATGCTCGTGAAGCTGCCGAGAGAGTCGCGTCGTCTGCTAATCGTCAAAGTAACGGGAGCCCTGCGAAGTCTAAGCCAAATTCCCATGGAAGTCCAACTAATGGATCATTTCACTCAAATGGTGTCCCACAGCATCTAATCGAACAGGGTGTGGTACCATCCTCTCAGCCTGAGCACGGGTCGCAGGGTAATGACCATACGGGCGTCTTCGCGACACCATATACACGCATGGACTCACACATGAATATGGAATCGCCGTGGTCACCCTATCCGAGTCAGCAGAGTGGGCCAAGTAAGGCGGCTACACAGCTAACCCAGATGTCAGCTGCAACTGGGGCTTCTGTTGGGGTGACACCATTCGTCAATACTAGTAACGGTGGTACTGGTGTCGTTCTCAACTATGCATCGACAACTACCTCCGGGCAACGAACAAGTGATGGGACAAACATCAATTCACAACACAGATCGAATAGTCATTCAAACAGCAATGGTACACCACATAATAGCCATAGCTCCAATACAGCTCATCCCGCACCAATATTTCCTCCCTTTGATCACGCTGCGAACAATGGCGATTCACAGCTACCCGATACTCAAAGTATGCTCTATTCTTTCCAAACTAAGGATGCCATTTCTGATTTTTTAGTTGTTCCATCGTCATTATCCGATACTCCTGGTAGCCAGTCTCTGACGGCGTCGCAATCAACTCCCCGTTTCTCTACTGGTTCACAAGCCGGCAGTTTATCGCAAGGGTCACAGTTCGGTAGCTTTACAGCACCACCATTATTCGAAATACCAACACCAAGACCTCCAAAGCTTACTATTGATAATGAACACATTAGTAATATTCACCATAGACTCTCCGAGGGTACATCTGGGTACTCTGTGGAGCAGCTTGAACAGGTTAACGCTGCGATGATGGATGCTATCTGGAAGTCCAGGACTCTCTGGAATAGAAATGAAGTTGCATCCAAAGCGATGGAAGCATTTGAAGAGGTTGATTCTGATATCAGAGAGTTCCAAAAGATGATGGCTGCTAGTGGGAGTTTTTAGTTTAAAGCCCTCTCTTATTAAAGTCTAGTCTTTTGCTTTATATGTAATTTTGTTGGCCCGGGTTATGCGAATTTTGATTTGGGGTTTTTATATGGGCTTTTTTGTTTTTATATCTTCATTTTCGTTTACTGTACTTGGTCTACTTCTAGAGTGTGGTAGAGGGTTGGTTTGCGCTTTCTTTTCTCTTTGTTCTCTTTCTCATTGTTTGACGCCCTTTGTTTTTATCACTACTTGTATGAGTGGTGAGTAATGAAACGAAAATGGGAAGAAAAACAAGTGTGCAGGACGCAGGATTGGGATTCGAGGGATAATCAGTAATTTTTTTTATTACGTTTCAAAACAGAAGTTGCTTTTCTTACAGTGTATCAATCTTTGTTTACACAATGTTTCTCTCTTCTTTTCTTAGCCGCTAGGCCTTTTATTTTGTGCAATTACTAGCTACGGAGTGTACTTTTTTCTTTTTCTTTTCTCCCCTTCTGTGTTTTTATTTCATTTAAACGAGTAATTATCCTGATGACGAGAGGGCTAGTGTAGGGTAGGGCGTACGTACTGTGCTATCGATTGATGGCGAGGAAAGTGTTACTTTTTTTTATTTTTTTATCAATGGAAATTGGGTACATACAAAGTAACTTTTCTAAGCGGGGGGGGGGGGTTGTGATTTATTTGGGGAACCTATGTAGTCATGAATTTTATTGAGTTTTTTTTTTCTTGGGTTTGTTGCGTATCATATCACTCGCACATAGGGATAGAGTAGAGTATCAATATATAGTAAAGTCGATCCCGTGATATCCGTTTTTTGCTACTCTAGGTAATCCAATCGTATTATATAGCTGCGTTTTGAGTTCGGCTGGTTAGAACATGTCTCGTTTTCGTGTATGGATCTAACAGGCGTAGAATAAATTATGTTAGCCTTTGTAGCGCTATCGTACCTGAGGGGTCTGGCTTTAGTGGCTCGATCTAACAGCTCTATCAAGTGTGCCTAAAGCTCATAAGTTTTAATTAAGGTTGTATGGGAGGGTTCCTTGTGAGTGTATGATAAGTTGTATAGTAAAGTATATGGAAAGGCTTACTTATATGGATTGGTGTAATAGATTACTATTTTTGAGAGGTGTTTCCTCTCAAAGTGTAGTGCTTGAATGTACTTCGTTGATCCGTTTTATGCGTCTACAGAGAAAAAAAAAAATGTAATAAGGGAGGCCGTTTATAGACCCCTCCCTTGGTAGTTCTACGGACTATATGTAATTAGATCGACAATGGTTAAGGTGTCGATAGCTGCATGTAATAAGCTGTATAAACGCCTGCCTTACCCGTTAGCTATATGCTCCCGAGTGACAACCGGTGCTGTGGCTATTCACTCACAGCCGCCACACCCTGCCGCCACACCACCCCAACTGCAACCGAGCCTCAGCTCAGCCAAAACAGCTCCCCCACTATCCCTCCATCATCATAGTTAATCCCATCACTACTGCCACAGCCATGACCTCAGGCCCCATCCATGCATTCTTCACCCAGAGAAAAGCTGACGGCTGTATTGTCGTCCCGGGTCCGTATTATTTGTCTCCAATACCACATGTCTCCTGCTAACTAACCCCGCCAGATCTACCCAAGTTCGACCTCGAAAGCTACATCTCTAACTATGCTGGTACGGTATTACCAATCACCTACTTGTAGAACCTCGCTGATATGCTGGTACTATAGGGCGAACCCAGATAGAGCGGCTTCTACATATCGGATTATACTCTCCTCCTCTATGTATCGAAGCTCTGAAACTAGCGATTAAGGCCCTGAAGCAGACATCTGATGTACCACGCTACAAGCTCGTCATTGAGCAGCTCAATAGGGTAGCTCCAGATGACCCGGAAGCTGTGATTGATGAAGAGTGGGTTGAGAAGACAAGTAGACGGGTTGCGAGTAGTACCGAGAAGATTGAGGCGGATCTGAAGAGCTATAAACATAATCTTATCAAAGAGAGTATCCGGGTAATATCTATTAATCCTATAGTACAACTAAGTAGTGGTAATAGCTAACTAGTCTTTCGATATGACGTAGATGGGCCACGAGGATCTTGGTAACCATTATTATGCCTCTGGGGACCTAGTCAATGCTTTCAAGTCTTATTCTCGCATGCGAGATTTCTGCACTGCACCTAAGCACGTGCTTGACATGTCACTTCAGATTATCCGCGTTTGCATCGAACAAGGAAACTACATGTCTGTTCAATCACACATCGTCAAGATCCGGAATACTTCTCGCACCCCCGAAGAAGAGGAGATGTTGAAACCGAAGCTATGTGTCGCTATGGGCCTCGCCCAACTCGCCGCTGGAGCATTCAGAGAAGCAGCCAAAAATTTCCTGGAGACTCCCCCGACACTTGGTGCGTCTTACAATGATGTTATCTCCTCGAACGACGTTGCTATCTACGGCGGTCTCTGCGCACTTGCTAGCATGGAGAGGTCACAGCTCAAGAGGGAGGTTCTTGATAATAATGATTTCCGAAATTTCTTGGAGCTAGAGCCCCAGATGAGGAGAGCCATCTCGTATTTCTATACTGCAAAATATTCAAACTGCTTGAAGATCCTTGAGGAGTACAGGAATGACTATTATCTTGATGTGCACCTGATGAAGCATGTCAACAAACTCTTTGAGATGATTAGGAGTAAGGGGATCGTGCAGTATTTTATTCCATTTTCGTGCGTGGCGTTGAAGAGTATGGCAGAGGCATTTGCGACGGATGAGAAGACGTTAGAACAGGAGTTGGTGGGGATGATTGGGAAGGGAATTTTGAATGCGAGAATTGATACCAAGAATAGGGTATGATTCCTCTATTTAATTTACCAACCCTTATAATTTTTGATGTTGGGCTTACAATTGTGGATTTTTAGCTCCTCACTGCAAAGGAAACAAACCTCCGTACAGCGGTCCACCGAGATACATTGGCGATGGCGCAGAATTACGAGCGCACCGCTAGAATGAGACTGATGAGGATGAATATTCTCCGTGCAGGTCTTGAGGTTCGGGGTCCGAAGGGGGGACAGGGCCACCCTGCTGGGCCGATCCAGGGACAAGCGTGGATTGGTCAGAGGGCTCAGGGATTTATGGAAAGGCTTCACCACATAGGTACTTGAGTTGAGGATGTTGTCTACCTAGATTCTTTTCTTTCTGTTTTCACGATTGTTTGTCATGGGGGACCCTGGGATTGGATACCGAAGAGTCATAGGTTAAATAAAATTTAAGGCTCATTATGAGAGCTGGGGCATTGGTCATACACAGACGACAAGAAATATGCAGAAAAGTCACCGGTGATATGAGCATTCAAGCAGACTAGCGAGAGTTCAGGGGTGCATGCAGACAATGCTCACTGGTCTATTCGTAATCTTTTATCGATAAGCAAGGACACAGTCATTGCATCAGCACAAAAACACCTGTCATGTAACGGAGATCAGTGACACTGTAAAAACAGGCTCTCCCATAAAGTGCCTCCCCAGTGCCCCCCATAGAATCGATTCAATACCTTATCAAACCGCAAATATATATTATAAAATGAATGTATTAATAAGTCTACCGCCCCAACCACCAACACCACAATTACAGCAGCAGAAGCAGCTGCCGCCCACGCTCTCAACCCTGCCGTACGACATTCTCCGTATTGTCGCTTCCCACCTCCCAACAGCCTCCTCCATCGCAAACTTCTCAGCCGCTAGCAAAAGTCTCAACACCTTTATCACTCTCGAGGGATGGCGAGTGTTTGTACAGACCCGGTTCCCCAGTTTCCACGCCGAGGTCATTCGCGAGCACCAGCTAAGAAAACACCAGCGGAATGTTCAAGCAACGGATTGGCGCACGTGGGCAGAAGAGCAAACACTTGTCTCGCGGAACTGGCAGCGGAGGGGGTTCATCGCAAAGGTCTTAGAACCGGAGGTGTTTATTAATGTTCCGACTGGCCCTAGAGCTGCCTCGGGAGGATGGCGTGGAAGGAGGGGAGGGGGAGGGGGAAGCGGGCAAGGGATAACAAATACTACAAAGTGGGCATGGACACCGGGTTCGAGTAGAGGACGCCAGACAATGAAGTATCTTCCTATTCTAGACGTCTACGAGTCTGTCTGCACGGATGGAGGAGAGGTCCTTGGGATTGGCGCCGGCCCGGATCTGGTGCTACGGAAACGTACAGGCAAGGCCAAGGGTCAATGGTGGGGGTATGAGAATAGGGATGAAAGAGCTGGGAGGGATGATGTCACTGCTATCCAGTTGCTTAGACCCAGTGAGCGAGGGGGGAATACTGGAGGTGTAGAGGTTGCGGTCGTGGGTAGGGCTAATGGGAGGCTGGAGATGGTGGCGTTGAGGACCGATTCTGAGCCAGGAAGTGTGGGGAAGTCGACAGTACTGAGAAAGTACGAAACCAGTGGATTATCGGTTAAATCTGCTTCTTTACTTCACCGTGGAGCTGCAGGTGGTGGCGGCGGCGGCGGTGGTGGGGTCATGAGTGCTATTCTGAGTAATTCGAATGTTGCACTGTATCCTGCCGATGCTCCAGAGTTGTTATCAACAGGGACAGCTACTACTCCAGAGGCAGCGGTCGAGCCGATATCAGAAATTATATTAGCTGATGGGGAGATACCATGGAAAACGGCTTTTCTTTCACCGTCGCTTATGGCATTGGGGACTACTAGTTCTGAACCATTATCAGTATTCTCCATCACAGATGAGGGGATTCGGAAAAAGCCACTAAGAACATTCTCAGCAATGGAATGCACAGGTATTAAAACAGTAGGCGTATATGCGGTTGCACCACTATCAACAAGTATTGGCTCGTCAGAAGGCCCAGGGGACGTTTTTCTAGGAGGCTGGTATGACGGTATTTCAAGGTTGATATCCTGAAGGGTCACCTTACTACTCCAGCTAATAAGATAATATAGACTTCACGACCTCCGCTCCCCTGATCAATTTGTAGCAACTTATACAGACCCTATCGACGGTCAAACTCCGATATACTCCTTAATCCCGCTCGGCCGCGAACGTTTTGTGGTTGGCGGGGGGCGCCATTGTATCCTCAAGATATTCGACCTACGAATGAGCGGCGTAAGTCATGTCTACGATTACCTTCAGAACCCACTGAACACCTCTTCAATTTCTTCAACTACGCTCGACTCACCAGGCTGGGCGACATATCTTTCCCCGCCTGCGCGGTACAGGCCCCATACTAATAACTCTGCGGACTGGGAATCACCCATCTACTCTCTCGCACTCACGGCAGGGGGCAAGAGCTTGTATGCAGGATCTCAGGGTAGAGTATGGGAGGTTGATTTTCTTGGAAGATCCCTTAGCGTGCCTATGCCTACGACTGTGGCGGCTCCCCCGCTGAGTCCACCACCAGCGGTGATGCCAAGAGAGAGAATGAGGAATAATGTAGCTGATGTGGCAAGAGGATTGAAGGACTTGGGGACTAGACTGACGATGTATGAGTTTGGGTGGACGGGGACAATGTACCATCAAGGCCCAGAGACGGATATGGGGAGGCCGGGGATTAATGGAGGGAAGATGGATGGGAGGTGGAAAGCTACATTGGCTACGGCTGAGTAAGTTATGGGAGGTATTAGAGTGGGGTTTGTATTAGTGATTGTGGCACTTGAGGATTAGAGGAGAATTGGGGATTAGTAGGACGCTTGTTAAATTAGAATTGGAGCTGGAGTTTGTGTTGTGCTAGTGGTGCGTGTCTGTGAGTCTAGGGGTTTCTTTATATTATTATTCTTTAAATTTCTATTCTCCTCTCTTGTTTTTTATACTTAGTCTGTCTATAGTAAATTTCGGTGTAAGCTTAGCGTTGTTTTCATATTTTAGAAGGTTACGAGTTTGCACCTTTAGGGCCGAGATTGGGGTTACGTGGTAGTTGAGTAGGTTTCAAGCTCTCAAGATTTTACTTAGAGAAGCTTGAACTACTTAGTACCTGCTTCCATCCTACAGTAGTCTCTCAGCTAACCATCAACTACCATGGAGTTTACTTTTTCTCTAATTATTATCTATGTACTTTAGGTATACATGTATACCTATGAGTATTGGTGTGAGTATCTGGTCACATTGCTGTACAGCGGTAGGTAAAAAGTCATCGGATGCGCTCAGACATGTTTTAGACCTGTTTTAGGTGGCATAATCAAGCCTCGGCGCTCATGATACTTGGGCAGACTGTTACTCATAGAGGAAAAAATATTCATCAACTGGGCTTTTGATATGTTCTATGAGAGGCCCTTGGGTGTATTTATGGTGGGAAAGGATAGCCAAAAACTCCCTCCTTCATGGGCTAAAATGTGGCAATATAGAGGGCCAAATATGGCAATTTAGCCAGTAAAGAAATTCGATTTTTGAGAATGGTGAGAAATGTAGAATATTAGCATACTAGTGGCATCTATAGGCTCCCAGAGTATGGGGGTAGGGTCTAAAATACCTAGTATAACCTTTTTTATCATCTCACACTCTATCTAAGTTTACCCACCCCAAATTTAGTATAGAAAGTGAATGTATCTTAAGGGTTTATATGGTAGATATAAGCCTTGATTCTTGTGTAAAATTAAATTTAACCATGTAAAGAAACCCCTCCTCTATGGGCTTTGTACCCCAATTTTTTTTGCAGGAGTGCTGGCCCTCTAGCCTTGGGGTATGCATATGCATGCTAAAACACGCCAAGATCCGCTGAATCAGCGTCCGATGACTTTTTACCTGCCGCTGTACACCTGAATTCAACGCAAGACCAGAAGGAAAGTACTAGTCAAGTGTTTTGTAAATAGGGTTGTTATGCTATTTTGCGACAACCTTTAGTGGTCTTTGCTTTAATTTGTGGGCTCTGATCACTGTAACATCTTTTTACATTGTTAACCGAGGCCTTCAGGCCGGGTGATAAAATTTCCAATTCAGCACTTAGTACACTGTGAATGAGATATTGATAATATATGACATGGCCTTTCTTCTACTCTTATCCTCATGAAGAGAACTCCAACACAATAATACTTGCCTTCGGAACATCAAACTCCCAAGTACTACCATCGGGGGTCTCAAACTCGAGTGGCTGTGGCGAGATCGCGGTCTGGTTGTTAAGGTAGTTAAACCCATTCCGGACCTCATGGGTTAATATAGTACCATTGACTCCCGAAATATCACGGTCGAATTCAAGTGTCAATGGTACGGCAGAGTTTGCAGCATTGACCAACTGGTATTGTAATCAAATGATTAGCTCCTTCTTCGGTGAGTGAGTTAGGTTATTAGGGAGAGGGTTTACCTTGACATATATAACGTCCCTTCCACTATCGTGTTGAGCAGCCCACCATAAGGGATTGAAAGTCCCTGCTGTATTTACAATGGGCAGGGTTTCTGTTCCGCGGTGGTGGGAAAACATCTTTTGTTGATAGTAGCTTGCGGATAGGGTGGTTTGGTTCGGATCGGCAGAGAAACTGATCAGGTCAGGCTATTGGGCGTAGTATTAGTAAAGCTGGTATCTTGTCATTGTGGGAGTCAGCATTACCGTCCATTGGTATGAATTGATATTCTGAAACAGTGGTGCGTATGAAGACAACTTCACAGTATTGGGGTTACGCTCCATACCGATACCAAAGATCTTCACGAGGCATAAAATTAGCTCCTATTACAGTGGTGAATAATTGGGATCTAGGGATTTTTTTCTTACCGCTTCACCTATGGCAGCATCTAACGTGGGATAAACGATTCTTCCTGGGCCAGACCATTGTACGCTGCCAGAAGAACTATCGACAGACAAGACCGAGTATTCTCCAACAACTAAAGATGATCAAGTCAATAGGTGAACCTATAAGGAACAAATTATCTATCGGAGTCTACTCACAGATTGTCACATTCTGGTACGATGAGACACCAAAGTTATCATAAACACCAAACTATAACTCACGGGTTAGTCTATAGATATTTCAAGTAGGTATATGTTCACTTTGGTCTCCCGAAGGTACTTACATTGTTCTTGTAAAACTGTGGAGTTTGATAGTAGTGGGGGTCCCCTAATGAGCAAGTATGAAATCAGTAAATTATACTTTCGTCTTCGTGGCTTTCCCAAACTTACACATCTCGCCTGCAGGAATATCCATCCTGGGGGTAATATCTGGTCCCGCTGTAGCGATAAACGTGATATCGGGATACTTCGCTTTCAGCTGCTCGTAATAGAGCGGAAACCTCCAGTTGTAACTCCCTCCGGAGAATTGGTCTTCATTCCCGATCTCGACAAGTTTCAATGTATAAGGCTCTGAGCGTCCGTGAGACGCCCGTAAAGCGCCCATTGGTGTGCTTACGTCGCCAAGGATATACTCGAGCTCGTTCAGTACCTCATCGATGAAAGGCTGGATATGCGCTTGAGGAACTATGGCTGCTGGATTGCGACCATTCGGCGCAAGGGTATAACCAGCGTATACGGTAAGGAGTGGCTCCATTTCCATGTCTTCACAGAAGTCAAAATACTCCAGGAGACCAAGGCTAAGACTGTTAGTAAATCCATCCTTTGATTATGAAGTAATATTTGTCTCTCACCCATTCGTGTTGAAATACTCCCATTGGCCAATACGTCCTTTTCTATATCTTAGATCTCCAATTGTCTCATTCCATTTCCATCGGGTTTGAATTGAAAAGCCCTTTGAAACTCTTGTTAGCAAATCAACTCACTCTTTAAGGGGTCACGTAAACTAACCTCAAGATTATTGCCCCCAGGAAACCTTAGGAACTTGGGGTCGAGTCCTTTCAAAGCTTCGGCCAAATCTTTCCTAATTCCATTAGGTCTGTCCTTGAATGTAGGCGGGAAAAGTGAGATCAGCGAGAAAAAGAATGTCTGTCCTCTGACTTGTGTAGCGTCCATTGTAATTGCAAAAGAATTGTTGATACTGGGAGCTGAAATCTCTGGGAAAAGTGTGGTTTCTAATTTTGTATAGTCAAATGTATCCAGCCTCTCAGTGATTGGAATTTCCGTGGTGGTCCACACATCGCTGGTAAGGTTTGATCTTAATGATAACTTGAAAGATGTAAGAGCACCGTTATAGTACTGCTCCCATGGCTTCACGTAGAAAGATGCTGCGTATTTCTGCGGTCTAACGTCCATACCCCAGTATCCTGCGAGTTATCAATATCACTCATGCCTAATAATTATAGTCTGGGAAACTTTTACCTTCATTCATAAAACCAACCTCTCCTGTGGCACTATTCCCTACATCTACTCTTAAGACTGCCGGTAGTGCGTCTGAAAGAGGATTCATAAGGTCAATAGAGATTTTTACATCTCCAATTCCTCTCCAAGCGTCTAGATTTGGCCCGAAAGGAATATCCGCTTCCTGTGTTCCATATGGATATGGGTTCGTTCCACTGTTCCGAAGTTTTACACCCGATCCTATTTCATTAGGTTAGTCACTAATATAGGATATAATGAACTAATTCTCACCTTGAAAAGCCCGGTTGCGAATCAATTCTGCGTATATCCCACCATCGCCAGAGTGCTTTTATTCTAGATTAGAGCCATAATACCATAATAATACTGATGAGAATCTTACATTGATATCCTCAAAAAACAACCCATATAGATTTGGTGCTGTCTTGTTCCTAGCAGCTACGTTCTCGGTGTTGATCTGAAGATGGACAGGCGACACTGTCTGGCTCAGCACCGGTTCAGCGATAAGCACTAGCAGCGCAACCAATTGAGTAAACATCTTGCAGGACGAATGTTTACTTCTGCAAAAACTCAATCCTCATTAGTGACTTTTAAACTATATACACTATTGTTTTGCGGGGTACTCTCGGATAAACTGAAAATACCAAGGCTCCGGCCGACCGAGGATTTCATCAATCATGTTCAGATGTCTGCGATGAGCCGTTGAGATGACATGATAAAAGCAGGTCCCTAGAATCGCTTCGCCAGGAACACCTTTCAATGCCCGGTTTTGATTGTAGATGTTGCCCAATGCGGATACTGTACCGAAGTGCGCCTCTGGGGAAGAGTTGACAGGGAATGCATATTAGCCAGAACATCAGGAACCGACCTCTGGCTACAGCTCTCTCGCACTATTTAGGGCCGATTCGGTACTAATTTTTGCGCATCACGAAGTGCCCAGAGACATTTAGAAATACAATCTTGGTCTTTGTCTGGAGACTCGTAGCCAGTTGGTGGTCGTTATAGCTGAGTATGTACTAGCCCATCGGCCGTTTACCCCTCAGTTTTGGCTAAGTATCAATAAATAAATAAATAACAATATAAATGGTACTTTAGGCATCCTAGTAAAGAAACACATACCGTCTAGACTAGGAGCATGTACATACTCACTCTTCAAATAGTATTCCTCTCCACATCTCTATTTTGCATCCTCTAAACATACCACTTTCCTACGTATCTATGACCACTATAGCCCAAGCAGCTCAAGTTTAATAACACTCTAAATATATTTCTCATTTGTATTACTATAGCGTAGGAGCGCTTACGTACTGAAGAGTAGTAGCAATACTATTTGCGTTGACAACTTTGGGACTGGGTTCATGCTGGGCTCTTGGACATGCAGCTTTTAGAGTATCTAATCTAATACCTATGTATACCAAGACCCAATATATCATTACAAAGAGCTCCACTACACCAATTAAATGGTAAAGTTACACCAAGCTAGCTAGTACCCTATTAGTCAATTCAATTTCACCCCTCATATTTACCGGCCTCAATTACTAAAGATATACTGTATATACTATATAAAATTCGACCTAGGCGCGGGTAAGAGCAAGTGAAGTCTATCACGTTAAGACTTCTTCACCTGTATTAGCAGAAATTATGATTCGTGTCATGCAAACCACCATAAGTTGCCGCCACACCCGGATCTGCAGATGATAGATACGAACCCGTTGGTGGGAAGATAGAAGAGTTAGTGGAACATATCACGCAAGAATCAAAACAGCGGGCACCCGTACAGATTGAGGTTCCTGAATGTATGTAATACAAAACTTGTTACACTACTACCCTTGTATAATAGTTACTGAGTCCCATAAATAGTTGCAAAATTTATTACACGAATTGTGGGTATGAAAAGAACCCCAAATTTCTCTGGGAGAGCTGACGAAATACTTGAAATACACCGCTATCTCTCAGTATCGTCGCCCCACTTATCGCAAAGAGCAGTTGTGCTGTATGGCCTAGGAGGGATCGGAAAAACAGAGATTGCGCTTGCCTACACTTCCAAGTATCGCCATGAGTACAATAAGGTCTTCTGGGTTGATGCGACTGATCAACAAACCGCAACACTTGTATTTTTTCAGATAACCCAAGAGCTTATCGACAGCAGCGTTTCCCAGGGGGGACCCACAGTCAATTACACAGTAATTGCTCGGTGCTTGAACTTGTCAGGGCTCATATCAACAGATGGTCTCTTGAACTACCGCCAGAACGAAGAAATCACAAGTCGTGTTATCATAGCCGTAAAAACGTGGCTAGATACTGAGGAAAACAGTAATTTTTTGATTGTTTTTGATAACTATGACGACATTGAATCATATGACCTTGTCTCAAATTTCTTCCCTGACTCAGGTAACATTCTTGTTACAAGCCGGAGAAAAGAGGCTGCCTCGGGTTACGCAAAACCTCTGGGGATTGGAGGAACATTGGAAGAAGACGGCGTTCAGCTTCTTTTGCGTTCCTCACAAGCTCCGGAATATGCTAAGCCAGGTACATCCTCTCTCAGGCCCTCCACCTTCTAACGGAGTCTTTCTTACCATTTCTAGGGAACGACAACCTTGAAGTAAAATCGTTAATCTCTTGGAAAGGCTACCATTAGCGATTGAGATCGCAGGATCTTATATTTACCACAGGAATATAACATTTTCACAGTTCCTCTCAACATTAGAAGACCACCAAACCAAAATACTCACGGAAATACCTCCTGGGGCAGTCCGAAGGTATGGTAAAGATATATATACAGCTTGGGATGTGTCTTTCAACCAAATACAGCAAACAGATCCCGACGCTACTAGGCTTCTCCAATTTTCTACCTTTTTACATCATGGGCAGATCTCTTTGGAATTTTTGAGGCGTGGATCTACCCAGGGACCATCTACCAGCGGGCTCTCCCCGGGTATGAGAAGGAGTTTGGCCCCGACAACCCCGAAACACTGAGAGTTGTATATAACCTTAGAGGCTTTTACCCTAGTCAAGGACGATACTCTGAGGCAGAAGCTCTTCACAAGAAATTCAATTTGAGCGTAAGTCCATTATTCTTTCTTCTCCAATCGCCACTATAACTGCCGCCACTACATGTCTGTAAGGAAGGCCTCAAACACATAACTTGCATCCTCAGTAGAACTTAGAACTTAGCGGAATCTCGCGTGAAATCACTTACAGATTAGGATACCGAGCACTGACAAACCAACAGGCCCATAATATCTCTGACGCTGGTAATATTGCCCGTAAAGATGGAACCCCACATAGTAGTTAAAAGACCTTGTTTGGGCGTGGAAAAACCAAATCAACATATTTCTATGGTTTGATGTGTATGAGAGCTCGAGTTGATTTTAGAATACCTGTATAACATACTTCACTTAGTTTTGTTCTAGCCAATTATAGCAATATAATAGTAAGATCTATCGGATAGATTTCATGGCAGACAATGCAAATTTCAAGGGTTTCAGCCATTATATTTAGTAAGTTACTAGAACTTTTAGAGCTGGACCGGGGTAAAAGCCTCATTTATATCTCAGTAACAGGGAATCTGGCTATTTTAGATCATGAATTCTCATTCGGTATAAACGAATAATCAAAGAGTTCTTTTCTTTGGTAGCTTACAGAAGATGAATCTCATACCAGCTACCATGCCATTTTCACTTCATAACCTGCAAGAAGTTTTCGATAATACTTTTAAATTTCCAGCTGCCCTTTAGATTCAGGTTTGCAGGGGAAAATGAATAAAAACTACTAAAAGCCAAATATTAAACACTGTCCATGTACTTCTGAAATTGGTTTAAACCATCGAACAAGTAATCTACACAATGGCTAGCCTATAAAAAAATAGGCAGACCTAGAGCCAACAATGTGCGCCAGTATATACAATACCAAATGAAACATAGCCTATCATGGCATTATAGTAGCATTACTATTCACGATACTTTCATACTATACATGCAGGAAATCTTAAGATTTGATACGCTGCCCATACTACTACTTAGAGTTAGTATCTAGATCTATATACATATGTTATATATAGCATAGCTTTCGGAAAGAATATTATTTATATTTGGTGTATGGAGCATGAGATATCACTCGGATAAACATACTCGCCATAAAGATATATACTGACGCCTAACACCTAGAGTATTACCCAATACCCTAAAGAGTAATACTCATCTCAAATAACTGAATTTACAATTAACTAGCTGAGGCAGTAAAACAAGGTCTCGGCCCCACAACTATGAATCACTACAAATACTTATTCGGATAATTAATCATTCATACAATAAATATCGCAGAAGACCTATGTTTTAGCAGAAGAATAACAAAGGGATCAATTTGCTGTCTTATTGATTATTGATATTCCTACCCCATCTCGCTATACTCGTAGCCTAGCTTAATGCTTATCCCCTACTTTTGATCTTAAAGACATTCCAATCCTTCTCGAATGCCTATAGAAATGGTGATGCAGGTACCAGTTCCAAAGCGACACTCCCCGCTAAAGATACCCCCTCGCCCAAAAGAAAATAACACCATCCAAGAAAAGAAATCTATGTACCAAAACCGAAAACAAAAAAAAACCGGAAAACAAAAATAAACCCCAAAACTATAAAATAAAATAAAAATAGATCAAGAAACCAGAAACTATCCCAAATGAGAACCATATCAAGGTACCAAATATGTCCCAATAAACTTATCCCGAAAATTCACTTCCCAACTCCAATTTCCGCTGCTTCGGATCCTTCCCGCGAATCCTCGCTTTCATAGCCTCCTCCTCACACCAATCATCCAACTCCTTGATCTCTGCTCTTACTCTGTCCATGCCCTCTCTCCGCCAGTCATCATTAATCGCCATCGTGTCCTCCTCCGCTTTACGCAGTCGGTCCCTCAAATTATTCGCCTTCTCCCTCCGGCTAAAAAAATCCTTGTACTGTTCCTCGCCGCCGAAACAATACCCATACCCATCACAGTAGCAAACGTGTTCCTTCGGACAACTAACCGCCTTCTGATCAGACGACCCCATGCGTCCCGGGCCAGGAAACACATATTGCCACAGATACTCCCAGATGCGGCCCGAGACCTCATCCTCCAGGCCCGTATCAATGATCCATTGTCGCCATCTGATGTAGCGCTCTTTCGGATGAGCAAGTATCGTCTCCTTGGTAACCGCAAACTGCGCACAGCACGCAGTGGAGAGTATATTCGGGATAGGCTCGTCTGGAAAGATCTCCTGGAATGCGGTGCGGAAGACGACTTCTTCCTTTTTGTTGATGTCAAGCTCTGTGCTGTTTGTTCTGATCCATGCTGGACACCCGGGTTGCCAGTGGCAGCGGAGGTTCACGTAGCCGTGTCTGATGACGCGGAGGTAGTTCATTTCGATGAGCATCACGGGGGTTGAGGCGAGTTGGAGGTCGTTGTTGTGCCAGGTTGCGGAGTGGGCGTGCACAAAGATTATGATGTCAGCGAGGGCGTGGTCGTAGTGCTCGATGATATAGGTTAGGTATACTAGTACTTCGTGTCCCTATAGTGGAGTATCAGTATCAAACAAGTAGATATAGAAGGAAGCTACTGTTCGTACCTTGTTCACCGGCGTCGTAAGTGCGCCCACAGGTGGGTTCGACAAGTCTGCATCCACAATATATGGCTTCGGCGTGATGTTGAGCTCGCCCGGGAGGTATGTGAGCCAGGAAACATCCTCATTCGACATCCTCGGAAGGACCAGATGCTTCTTATATCGGTCGGGCTTGAACACAGAGATACCGTGAGGGATTGAAGGTTCATCTTCCCCGTAAGCTACTCCGAGCTCAGGATTATATCCTACACCTCGACCTGTTGCTGGTACTATCGTTGTCAAGGATGATGATTGAAACCGGGACGAGAGTGTATAGACAATTAATCCGGTCAACAAGCAGCTCACTATTAGCGCCCGGGTCTGCGAGAGTGTACCCATCTGGATCGTCATCATTTCTGGCCGAAAGGGCACGAGAGAGACCAATCTTCAGACTGAAGGGTTAAATTCTTTATATAAGAGTATGTCGATCGTAGTAGTTAAATGAACTGGAGGACCTAGTGAGCTTCAAAAAGGAATTTCCCTCGAGGCCACACACACACACACACACACGCAAAACTCTAAAACAATTCTCCGGTTGTGGTTCGATATCTCTCGTTTAGTTGATCTGTTTCCGGAAGAATTAAAGACCTTTTTCTCTCCGCCCCGTTACTCCGTCGGTTAGAGTGGCCGCGCCGAGGCAGCTTGTTATTTTTTGTTTTTTTTTGATATTGCTGGTGGCCGTTTCTCCCTTTGCTGCTGCTGTGTCTTACCGAGCTGGCGGAATGTGATAAACTGTTTCCCCGGGTGGATATTGCGGGGCAGACAAGAAAAAAGAGACCCCCCCCTCGAGGTTAAATCGAGAAAGATAACGACAGACAGCTGCAAGCAACACGCAAGGGACAAAACAAAGGCAGTTAGTGAGTGTGGGAAGGAGAGAAAGACGCAAGAAGTAGGAGAACGAGAGATCGAGGAAGGGCTATGGGGAATATGAATGAACCTATCCCCGGAATCAGGCGATCAAAGCAGTACAAGTGTAAGTTTTCTTTTCTTTTGCTTCTTGTGCGTTTCGAGAAGCATGAACGGATCCGGGAAACGCTCATTGACAGGAGCAGCCGCAATGGCAATAGGGGGATCTTTACCGCTTCAGTGAGAGAGCGACGCCGCCAGCGACGCCTCCCGTAGAGCAGCATTGCTTACTCTGCATCCGTGATCATCTCAAACTCCGAGTCGAGGGACGGGATGCTGAGAAGCCTGGGGCAGGGATTGATCCAACAACAGCAATACTAAGAATAGGCTACACGGCTCAAAGATTGTCAATATATGTAGCCTTGTGCGGTAATGCGGCGAGAGTCCGTTCACGCAAGGCGGGCGGGTTTGATTCAGATGTTCCCCCTCTTGAGTGTGTGTGCAGTGACCCAGAAAATACATGTATTCCCAATACTCATCGCGAGCCCTCGGGATAAAGCCGAGAACGCGATGAGGCACGGACAGGAGTACTGATGCTATATATCCACTTGGCAGCGGAAATCTTCGCCGCTTATCCCTTCAACCACTTCACATAAAACACGAAAACCTTAAACGTATGCATGTACTACCTCGAATGGTACTCTACAATTGACTTATCGGGGTGGTGGGCCTGTGTGGGGATATCTATCGGGTCCGGAATACCCGACAAGCCTGCCAAGTGCCCATATAGGCCATTTTTGTCGAATACGGGACTAAATCGAGAGAGAGAGAAGCTTCCTGACTTGGGAACCCTATTGTGGCTACCCAGCTGACTTCTTGATATGACAATCTGAGTCAGGGTTCAGATCTTGGGCTGTTTTCCTTTCTTTTTCCAGGAACGACATGGGCAGCCCTTTTGTGCGACATTGGCAAAGCTTAGATAAGTAAGCGGTGGATAGGCTCGGGTTTCCAGCTTCTGAGAAATGTGGGAAGGAGTAGGCTATAGCTAAGGGGCTTGAATATTTTACAGCTGCAACACCACAAAGAGTGAACTCCGTGGGGAGCTACAAAATCCCAAACGTAGGGCTGAGAGTGTGTACGACAAAAAATGAGGAAAACACTACAGCAAACACAGACAGCCATAGCCGGCTCGGAGAATACACGGCTTCCGGGTAGGATAGCTAAACATACCGAACCATACATCTCCCGGCCTGCCTCATTACTCCGGTCATTTTTTGTCGGGGCTTTCACTTAAACACTATCACTTCCCTACTGTAAAGATGCAGTTACCAACTAGTCAAGGCGTGCAGCGAGATTGAAAAATCAACTAGACCCGGCCAGTACTCGATCATATATCGGAAAATACGAAGTATAACCCCGACAAAGACCTGCCACAACTCCTCGACTTATTAATAGTATTTATCACGAGTTATGACTTCTCGGATACTGGTCACCCGCGCACCCATAGTTTTCGGAGGAGAAATCATAACGGTGATTCCCGCGGGCTTTCAACAAGTCAATGTTAAGCATATTATTAGAGCAACCGGTAAACCCAATGACAAATCCCCCTCCTCTAGCTCACGTAAAACTACAAACTTGTGTCAAGTCTTTGAAATTACCTAAATAGTTAGGTAAAATACAGACAGCCTTATTATAAATTGAGGGGGTTCTTTACAACTTTGTCCCCAACCCCTGGCCTGACCGACCACCTTTAGTAAATTAACGTAAGACGGACCCGAGAGGTGGAGTCTTATCAAAGGATATTATAACAGTAGTAACGAAACTCCATCGGCCCACTCCCCCTGCGTTATGCACTTTAGAGTTGCTTTTTGACGTCGTGTGGCTACTCAATCTACTCGCTAAACTTGATTCGAGAGCCCCTGTCAGTAACTACTATGTCGGATAATTTAGTTGGACTGGTATTCGGGTACAGCCTGCACCCCTCGCACATTCACGTGGGTGGCTAAATTGTGGAATGTAAGCTGCTGGGGTTAGTATTGCAACATCCAAAATCTACTATTACCCCGCGACACCAATTTAGAGTGATTCTTGCCTTCTTTACTTGGCATACGGATTTTCTCTAAAGGGACTTTTATTACACGTGTTGGAGCGGGGGCGTACTTTCGCTAGTGTTCTATAGATACTAGAGTACACGTAAGTTATATGAATGGATGTTATAGTTTCATTTATGTCGTCATTTACTCGTTGGCTATGCTGATCATGGGGAATCCCGCACTGGAATTGATCAGTGTTCCGAGAGGTGAGACTGACAACTTTACTAGCCTCTGTATGTTGGTGCGTAAGGTTTTGCTTTTTCTGATTCAATGTCTACGAGCGGGATAAGTCTCAGTACTATATCTTGGATAGAAGTTTAAGATTTACACAAGCCCGCAATATCATAGGTGTTTTTGAAACAGAGAGTGGAAATAACAGAAATGAATGAATGGATTAAGATTTCCATCATGGCATCATGATCTGGTTGGATTCATACCTTCATCCAATTTACCGAGTGATAATATATGTCTCACCCATCCGTGTGCCTTTGTCTTTAGTGTTAAACGCCAAGACACTATTCGTCACTTACTGACTACTACATACCATACATGTAGCCATAGGGTTCTCATACGGTGAGTGGAAGTCTTGTGAATTTGGCCAAGAATTGACCCCGTCTTTAGTAGGGTTTTCAAACACTATTCTGGCCATACATTGTCGGGAGCTCTGGTAGCTCAGGGGTTAGAGCATGCGATTGCAGATCGCAGGGTCGATCGTTCAAATCGGTCTCAGAGCTTATTAATTAAGTTTTTTATACGGTATATATATGTGGCTGGACTGGGGCGGGGGACTTAGGTGTTCTTATAGTTGGTGGTCTTTATGCGTCCGGTCTTTTTGTTTAAGCACATGTAGAGTAAATCGATATTAGAGGGCTTTATAGTTAGTACCTGATTTTCTTTTAGAAGGGCTAGGGTGGGCTATTGAAAGAGCCCTCGGTATCATAATCTTCACAAACCTAGGTCTCCCGGATAGGCGGCAGCTATGAGTCATCTTGCGTAGGGACCCGTAAAAAGCAGGACTCATAAAAGCCTAAGGCTTCCACAAGACTTTCAAAGAGCATGGATCTTTTTCACTCTATCTTGATTTTATTAGAGTGGTGGTAGTAATTAAGTATATAGGATGCTCGGGTTTTAACCCCCACTGTCTTATTAATGAAATATCGTCCGTACACACTCAAAGCAGTATAAGCTATAAGCTGGCCAAATGCCTGGGTATTTTTTACCTTGATATCACCATACTCATATACTGTCTGTTATTGGCCTATATATCTATAGTACCTCGACAGGGATCGTCTTTTTGCGATGACTCATTGAAATTTCGAGTGAGAGTATGTGTTCGCAAAATTATAACGGACTTTCCGATAATCAGTTTATGTCAAAGGACTAGTATTTATGGGCTTAATACTGTTTTGTTATTAATTATATATACTGAATCCCCAGTGAGACCGGTACGTATCGGCGGTCAATACGGGTATTCTCTAGCCAGGGCTACATATATTAGCAAGTTCTTGTCAATGCAGCAGTCTCCCTAGAATTCATAGGAATGATATAAGAAGCTCTGTTAAATTATATTTGGCTTGGACCTTCCAAATTAGGCTATAATACGCTCTTTATGATAATATTCCTCCTAAGGCCCTAACTTATGCGTATTCTTATAGTGAGAGTAGGCTGTGTTCTAGTCACAAATAAACCAGAGTTTGGTTAGTTCATGTGTATGTGCACTTTATATATGTAGTTTTTTACTATCTGAGCATATCACCAATTAAAAGAAAATAAGGAAGGTTATAAAGGAAAAGAAAGAAAATCTTTATATGCATATCGGAATGTAAAATATGAAAAAGGAAACCGTACGTACACAAAAGGAAGTGGAAAGAAAAAAAAATCTCTATCGCCTAGTTTACCATTCGATATGCCTTTCTTGACGAAGTTTGTAAAACTTACTTGAGCAGGCACCTGGGGTCCTCCAGCGGTGAAATTTAGCATTTAGCATTTTCTCAACGCATACCCAATTGAGGCCTCTGGAGCGTAACTCTACAAGGTAATCCTCCTCTTCAGCTAGCCACCGTGAACCCCCGCATCGGACTGGGGCTGGGTAACTTGGTTTAGGCTCAGGTTCCGGCTGGTTAACATATATAGGCTTAGACTCAGTAACCACCCGCATCAAGGTCTCAAACTGGAGGTTGAGTTTGCGAAAGTTGTCTTCCAACTCTTCCTGTCTCTTTTCTGCTGCCTTCCTTCTTTCGGTTTCCTCGTCTTTCTTTCGCAGGGCTTCTCTCAGTTCAGCGTCCCTGCGCTCCTCTTCTTTTTCCTTTTCCCTTTCCTTTTCCCATTCTCTCCTAAGCTCCTTCTCTCGTTCTTCCTGTTTCCTTCTCTCATCCGTTCTCTCCTTCTCCCTTTCGGCCCTTTTCTTCTCGGCCTCCTTTCTCTCGGCCTCTTCTTTCTCCATTTGTCTTCTCTCACGAGCTTCCGATCTTCCCCATCTTTCGTCTCTCTTCCTTGAATCCATTTCTTTCCTAGCCTGTTCTTGTGCCTCTTTAATCCGTTCAGCTGCTAGTCTTTGTAGCCTATCTTGTTCTTCATTGTCTTTTTCCGTCGAACTCCTCGTTTTACGAGGCTCGTAGCTACTCCTAGAGGACGATTTCTTTGGTTCTAAAGAAGGGAAGGGGAAAAAAAACGCGTTATGTTAGCATTGTCATCTTGTATTGGCCTGTGAAGAGGTAAAATACCGGGTACTTTGGAGGCCTGAACTCCAGATTTTTTACGCTCCTTATCATACCGTTTCCGGCGCGTCGGATCTTTTAGGACATCATAAGCTTCTCTGACCTACTTGCCCAGCTTCACTAGTTAGAATGTGGATCTCTGTTCGGAGTGGAGTTCCGAGGAATTAGAGGGTGGGGAAATTGTTGCGTAGTTACGTAGGTGGTAGTGTACGCTAGAAGAGAGGTTTTGTTTAAAAAAAAAAAAAATTATCTTACATTACAGAATCTCTCTGTAGCATTCTCATCGTTGGGGTTCTTGTCTGGGTGGTACTTAAGGATAAGACGATGATATGCTACCTTCAGTTCAGCTTCAGTTGCTGCTGATGTGCTTTCAAGGATAGCGTAGTGGTCGAGTAGTGCTGGCATGAAGGATTTGGGTAGGATGGTATAGGGGTACTCGATATTCTGCTTTCGAAAGGGTGCCTCCCTGTCAATGTAGTAGTAAAGCCAGCTGTAATTCGTAGCTAAATTATCTTAGCAGGTGTGTAAAAGGATGGTGCTGGATCTGGAGAAGACATGGAGAGGTATCCTCGAATAAGTACTAAGACTCTCCCCCTTCTCGGACTCCTTCGAGCTGTGTGGCTATGGTCTACCGCGCAATAATGATATAATGTGTGATAGGTATATGTACTAGGGCTAGCTAGACTATAGGGGGGGCACCATTGGGCGCCTAACATGCGGGCAGCGGGAGGGAACAAGCGAGTTGATGTGACAACGGCATGTTTCAAGAACAATCAGTCTCAATGCTCAGTGCGGCCTTTACCCCGGGATGAGCCTCCCCAATTCCCAAAATCGTGGAGATTTGGTTATTCGGTACTCGGCAGAAAAGCGGGCCGTCGCGTTTCTTGGGCGGCAAACGTCCCATAACCCTGTTTAGCAAAGGGCTTATTTTAAGCGCGAAACCATTGGTGTCGCACGATATAGGAGAATTATGCGGAGAATTGATGGAGAGTGGATGGACGGACGTGAACGCTTCAGCATATCCCCTCCCCGCCCCCTCCATCGGCAGCCGAGGACCAGTTTGACTGTTATACTTGACCTTTATGATTGAGGTCCCCGGTGTTTCAAAACAACTTCGCCGCAAAGTATATTTTTAAAGAGTGTTCATGTAGAAGTATACCCAGGCACTGTTTGTATTTATAGTTTAATATACAATTGATAGCAGGTGCCAATTAGGAAGATAAGACTAAGGTCAAATGAAGTAAAGCTTAATTCAGTACCATAGAGTGATTCAGGGATTTTCTATGTATAAATCTCAGTATTATGCGTTGAATTACTCTAAGCAACAGTCACTATAATGAAATATGTATTAGGCAGTTCATTTTTTTGGCCCTTAATACCTAGGTCTGACCGGGGGTGGGAATTAACGGTCAGTATCGAGAATCTGTGCATGAAGTGGGGCTATAGTATTTAGAGGCGTAAGATTTTTATACCGATATATCCTGTGCTCCTACCGGTTATCATGGGACTCCTTATCACTATGAGTTTAGCTATTGAAGTTTGGACCCCTCATTTTAGACAATCAGTTATATATTACTCATCGTGATAGCCCTCATTTTAGATATTTATAATTAAGGCAAAGTACCATCTTATAGTACGTACTTAAGCTTGGAGCTTTATTCTCAATATATATTACCTTGCTTTCTTATTGAAATGTTGTGATATAGCGAGGTGATGAATAGCTTCTATATCTAGCTATTTATAACCGAAAACACTTTTAAACTTCAAGAATTCTAGTAATTCGTAGGTTTTGTAGTGGTAATGATTAGAGTGATCGTGACCAAGAGCAATCTACCGATCATCAAGCATCACTCGCGCACAAAGGTATGACAACTATCTATAGTCTGGATGAATGAATGAATCATAAGCACTTATAGTCTGGATCGATGTTATTATGGTTAATTGTTCGTTAGTTAATATTGCTAAAGCTACCAGTTCGAGATAACAATATCACGTGATTAGCACAAAATGGGTAGTTGTTAATTCTATAATTCTATAAGATTACGTTCTACAGGATTTTCTCCCTTAGTCTCCTACTAATAGTGGTTATAGCACCGGAATCTATATATATAGTACCCAACTGTGTCTTTTTCTCTAGAGATCTTTTTAGTCCTAGATTAACACCCGTTATTATGGTATTATAGGGGGGGGTATATTAATATATATGTATATACTTAAGGAAGGTCAATATTGTTAGTTTCTTTTTGTAAAGAGGTGACGGGAAGTTAGTCGCATCGGTGAGTGTACCCTATTCGGCTGATTCCCGGCATCGGGCATATTTATGTACGTGATACGTCCACATGTGCTTTGAAGTAATGGCAACTGTTTTGGGCTAGATGATTAAGGAGAATACGAGCTGAAGGTATAAAAAGGTTAAATGATCCACTCACTCATTAAAATTCTCGATCTTGTCTTCTTTCTTTGTAAAGATCTTCCGAACTATATATAGACACCGAGATTCAAGACTTACATTAGTGCACCGATAATGGTACAGCCCTGCTCTTATACAGCTTTCCCACAGGCTTATTGACCGAGTCTTTAACTTTATAGTCTTCGCACACTCCGGATAACTCAAGCCACCTTTCTAACCCCGCTCAAAATGCGAAAAAACCAGTGACTATTGGGGTGGTAAATTCCGTGCTAGACCACAGGTAAAACTAGTAGTGAGTTTGAGCGCTCACCTAAACACGTGTACTATCTAGGTGGTATTTCCTGGATTCGAGACTCTCGATGTTTTCGGCCCAGTAGAATTTTTTAATTCTGTACGTACGCAATCTCACCCCAATTCAATTCATCCCACTGTTGCCTAAGCTTATAGACATCACACTAGGCCAGCTTAAGAGTCGATCTCTCAATTGTTACCATTGGACCAACAATCGGTCCTATTTCGTCTCGCTATCCGGATAGTATAGGATTTGACGGAACAGGAAAGGTCTTGAGCTATAGTCGCATGTCCTCGGAAACGATTTTCTCCGAATACACTTTCGAAAACGCACCCCATGTCGACATTCTTCTTGTTCCAGGAGGGTTGGGGATCAGAGCCATGGAAGACAAGAATGACACCTCTATAGAAGATTTCATTCGCTCTCGTTACCCCTCTCTTGAGTACCTGCTTAGTGTGTGTAACGGAGCAATCGCCTTGGCGAAAACAGGACTCTTGGACGGAAAAAGGGCAACTTCGAATAAGGCACTTTGGAATTGGGCTTTAGAAGCTGGCCCGAACGTCTGTTGGCAGCCATCAGCTAGGTGGGTAGAAGATGGTAATATCTGGACTTCGAGTGGTGTAACTGCTTGTAAGTATTACTACGGCCGGTCGTCCCCCAAGTGCAAGATAGTTCAGAAGCACCCATGTGCATTCGATAGCGGATTGCAACTCACTAAAGAATAGGAATGGACATGGCGTACCGCTTTCTCAGGCATTATTGGTCCCCAGAAGTTGCAGTTAGTGTGGCTAATATGATCGAATATGCCCCACATACCGATCCTGACTGGGATCCTTTCTCAGTGGTTCACTCTGTCCCGGGTGCGGACAAGGATCGCTCTTTGATAGATTGTATTGGACCTCCAAAAGTGTAAGTTAAATCTATGGATTAGTCGCTGAGATATTCAACTAATTCTTTATGTGTACGTAGTGACTAAAAAGTTTAACTACGAGCTGAGAGAGCAGCGAAGGATGTTGAAGTGGTATTGTCCGATATCATCATCATATTTACTACCAAGCATAGACATTCAGTCGATGCTTCTTTTGTAGCTTTATGTACTATATCTTACTATCAACCTGTAAAAACTTAACTTGATACACTACTGTAAGTTGCCAGTCGTTATTTCAATTCCCCTGTGTACAACGTGAGTTGTTTAAATTATGCAAATGTATGAGGATGGCTTAGATGAGTAATGACCGATTACCACCTAGTAAACTAAACAATAGGTTGTCTACACCACTTGAATAATATGAATAGACCAGTATGGATTAAACAATTGGTTTGTTTAAATTGAAGGAAGATATTATATATAGTTTAGAATAGTGTTTTCCTTAGAGTGGCTGATCGAGGGAAGGCTGATTCTTTGATCGATCCCCTATGATCAATGCTATCTCACTGCTTAACATAAATACTCACTATTGATAGAGGAATAATAAATTTCACAGGATTTAGACCTTTCTAGAATAGTTTAAACCATTTCCTCATCTACTTTAAACTGTCCTATATAACTCCTTGTACCATAGGACTCGGATTAAGAATGTATCTCATGTTAAGTGGTAAAATATTCATACACGGATAATAATACCGAAATTAAGGTCATAGTAGGAAAGGCTCGCAAAGCGCTGGCTGAATGAGTGGGTATAAAACTGAAAAAGAGAAGTACTTTAATTAATGAAAGTGTCAAAGAAACATCTTATATATCCTATAGCACGCTGCTGATATCATCCCAAAGTAAAGAATTATTTCTAACTGAGCCGCGTGATACTTGTTCCTCGGCTCGAGGTGATTGTAATCGAATCAGGCTCAGGCTTGACATTGACTAGGAGCTCGAATAAGCCATTCCCGAGTGCAGTCATAGCAGACTTTGCAACATTTGGGTTGACAGCCTAATTTCAATGTAATGTATTAGCTATGTACTAGAATCTCATGTAATTTTATGGGCGTGCTCACCTCTAGATACAGAAGGGATGATCCGTCTGTTACGGAAGTCTGTGCCCTAACGGTCATTTGTCCCTAATTTTGTTAGTTATACTGGTCGACCCTGAATATCTGGGATATTAAACTTACAGCCCCTCTCCTATTTGAATAATCATACGAAACAATAGTTAACTAGAGTATGTGTTAGTAAGATTAACATCCTTAGCGGCATCTATCATGGAAAACATACAGTATCCGGGGGAGCGCTACTCGATACTGTTACTGAAACAGTATCGTTGGTTGATCCACGCTCATTGCTAACTGTCAACATAAATGAAAGGCTCGTCCCACCTGCTGTAGTTGGTGCAACAAAAGTGCAAGTTTTTGGCTCAGCACAAGTCAAGGTGACACTTGTGCCTGTTACTTGCGACCAAAGGTACGTGAGTGAGCTTTCTATGAGAGAATTAGTACTCGTTTGACGTATTCCTAACGGGGTTTGGGCATACCAGGAAGATTTGTAGTATCAGAGCGACCACTGAGGGTTATAGTTTGCCCGACTGTAGCGGTAATATCTGTACCAGCATTTGCGACAGGGATTTGAGGAGCAGTAGTAGTGCAGGTTGCCGGTGTTGGAATAATAGCACCTACAAAAAAGTCAATAGTCATCCTATTTTCACTCTAGCTAGGTTTAAAACCATACCTGGCCAAGGGCTTAGCTGCCCAACAATTGGGCCGTTCTCATTTGGCTCACTCCCAGGGATACCTCCCAACCAGGGACCTGATCCTTTAGCAAGGAAAGGCATGACATCAAAGTCGTAAACGATCTGAGGTTGGCCGAAAAGGTCAAGTTCCGGGAAAATAAATCCATCGTCCATAATTGGCTGAATAAACTGGCCAACTGTGATTCCATTCGCATTGACAGTGGTTCCAGCCTGTACTCTAGCACCAACCTCACGCGTTGCAGGAGTGATATCAGGATCGGGTCTGTATCTCCATTGCCCACGGCGGCCAGCTGTTCTCGGCACAACAACTGCCAGAATACGCTCGGTTTCAACTCCAGTACATGGGTCAATATCAATAGCGTAAACTTCAATACTCTGTGTTTCATCTGTGGTATAACCCTCGATCTATTCTTCATTAGCATTTTCTCTTCATAGAAGCATAATATATCATACCCTTGTTTGTGCAACCTCCCCAGCAGGATTCCCGACAATACCAAACTGTGCTTCAGTGATCGTAAGATATACGGGACTTTTTCCAGCAGCAGTATACAAGCCAAGATTTGCCTCTATAGAGAAGGCTGCTACCAAACCATCCTCAACGTAGACACCACTATAAACGATCCAGTCTCCGATCATGAGAGGAGCAAAAACGTTAGGATCTGGTTGCCCTGCAGCAACTGGTGGAGCACCGAAATTACTGTTCATTGCTTAGATTAGTACCCTTACTCTACCAAAGTTTTTAGCAGTAGTAACTCACAAAGTAGTTAAAGGTTGTCCAAGCGAGTTCTTAGGTCTATTCTTCGCAGGGCAAAGTGGGTCGTCTGTAATTGCGGGGTTTGTGCGGGGGATACACAAAGGGAATCCCTATTCAATTTATATTAGTATCTTATCTATTCGCCTTACAACCCAAATATACTCACAGTCGATGCCCGAATTGACGGGTTATCTGTATCAGCAGTCCACAATGGCCATGAGTCGTGAACCAACCCAAAACGACCAACCGGGTCATTGATTATAACTCTAGTTCCGGTAGTCGGATCTGAGAAGGTTCCTCCAACTCGGATCTCCCCAGTTGTGTAGTCAATTGCGGTAATAAAACCACTTGATGCATGGAGGAATTCTTGGAAAATGTACACGATGCCAGCAATATATGTGTCCCCTATGCGATTTGCATAAACCTATAAGAGGGATTAATCTTAGCTTGTGTTTCTATAATCAAGAATATAGATTACGTCTGAAAGATGATTGACTAACCGAGACTTCCCATTCCACAGCACCAAAGCGTGGTAAATTAAGGCTACCATCCGTTTTGAAGAGTTCTGCCCATGATACAGTGATGGATGGTAAGGTAACCAAAAGATTCCTTGGGATGACGATACTAATGTCATTTACGCGGAGTGTACCACCAGAAAGAACATCGGATACATTATTTACAGTCGCCCTAAAATGGTTTATATAAGTATGTTTCTAGCCAACCTAAAAAAGTAAATAGAAGTGGGATATATACGCCTGGACTTTCCCTATCGCTGAGAAAGGGCTGGGGTCGTAGGGCACTTGGGTTACTTGGCTCAAGGCAACCTTAAACAGAAAGGTAAAAAGACAGAGGAAAGTTGGAATCTGCATATTGTCGAAAAGAGTCGTGGAAGCCTCTTAAGTTGGCAAAGATATAAGGAACCGGGAAGAAAGGGCAGAAGTGCCAGTAGAATGTCACAGCTTAGGAGCGACAGAACAGCTCACAGTGCGTGTAGAGCTAGAACTAGAGACTAGATCTAAGGCCAAAAGGCTCTTATATAGTTCCCCCCCCCCCCCTTCCTACACGATCCGTAGGACTTTTCGTAATTAAGCAGGTACGGTTGTAAAGTTTCAAAAGACGCAAGTACTAAGGCATTTCTTGTCTCACTGACTGCCGAAGTATCTACATGGATCAAAAGGCTGTCCTCTACGCAAAGTTTACTGTGTAGCTGTAGTTTAAGTTTGGCTAAATGTGAAGTATATTTTGCTGAACTTATGATCGTACCAGGGGTTGTGCCGCTTAAGCTTGTATGAGGCACAGCTTAGATCATTGAATTTAATCTGCCATATGGGTTAGTAATATTATAAGAGTTTCCTGTAAGCTCTAGGCCTTTAAGAAGCTATGGCCAGAGATCACACAATCTTACGCCTCGTTAGTGGAAAGTTTCACAGACCACATCCCATATCAATGCACGTATAGCTTAGCTAGTACTATGGCCCGCGTGATACACAAAAAAATCAACCCCCACATCCTAATCAAATTCTAAGAAGGGGTGTTAGTGGAGGAAACATGTAAGCAGAGTTGATAAATGGGTGGTTTTTAGTACGAGCAGTTGACATCTGACCCTGTCGCCCCGGCACTCTGTTGGATAACCCGTTCCCCCATCTGCACCTTACTTCGGCGAACCTCCGAATTTTGAGATCTACAAAAGTTATTCGGGAGTTGCAAGTGTATAAGCAAAACCGAGCACAGCGCTAACGAAAGTCGGTATTGACTTCTTGGCATTTGTGGGGGTGTGATCATACTGAAGCCTAATACTGACTTAGAAAATGTTTCAGATGGGACATACCTCGAGTTACACTGGACCCCTAAATCAGTGAAAGTTTGGAAGGTGAGTGATAGGTTATGACCCTGGTTTATACAGGGGAAACCTAGGTGGGCGAAACTAACAGCCGGATATATCCCGCTATTTATGCCAAGTAGCGCCAAGGGAATATCGGGTATCGACTTCCTTAGGAGGCCTGTAACTGGCTTAGCTAGGCATATATATCAGCCACTAATACAATAGTTATATAGAATCTAACTAAATTATAAGTATATAGAGACCTAATATAATTTTACTCTAGGGAAATGGAAGTATACTACTAATTATTTTGTAGCCAGTCCCAAAAACTTCCCGGAGGCATAAGGATAAGTAGCTAAAACCCTGGGCCGGGGATTCTTTCCGTCGGCATCGAGACTCATGACCATGAGCCCCCATTTGGTCAGATTTGCCAGACGCTTCTACATCAAGGGTGAAACTTCGGTTGTTTACCGAGCTTCTGTAGGCATTAGAGAAGCATGTGCCTATAAACGCCGGTGCTGGGGGGAGTAATAGTAACAATGGGGTTAGGCGAAAACTCGCCACATGGGAGCTTGTAACCCCTCGAGTAAAGTTATCTGGACTGCGCATGCGATAGTTGGAAGCTGATCCGTGCCTGGGAAATCCGGTTCCATATTCGGGAGCAAATCTCGTGTAACTTGTAGGGTAGTGTCGCCCACCATGGTTCATCCCGCTAAGCGTTTCCCAGCTTGTATATAGGATATGCACGGATGTACCGAGTGTCGCAAGAACAACCGCGATCCAGCAGAACGATCAGAGCCGAGCCCTAATAAGCTAATTTACCCCTTTTCTAGTGTAGCCGCAATAAAGCTTGGGTTTGAATATCGCTTGGCCTAAGTATACTACCTACAAGCCATCATTCTTAAAATATCAGATAGCAGTATGTGTATATGTTATACTGGTGTGTAATTGATATATATATTTGACCCCTAGACTCTTACTAGTTTGAGGAATAGAGTTTTGCGCTGCGTATTAGAGCTCAAAGTAGCGGCCATCAGTCATTGAAGAGCACTCAGAAGAAGTGGGCGTACTGGAGTTGCACAAGACATAAGGATTAATACCTAAGAATAGCTGGATTTGTGTTACCAACTTTATTCGAGACTAAGGTATATACCTAGCAGCGGTGCGCCACATAATAGATTAGAAGAGTGGGGTAAGCTTTCGAGGCAAGCCATGGGTTCCTGGTAAAATCTCCTAATTATATTGTATATATCTACCTTAGGTTATCTGTAGGAAATGGTGTGTTGTACATATGCCTATAGATTGAATGGCCTCGGATATTCTTAAAGCGGAGGCTATCCTGGGTTCTACAGAGGTAATATTAAATCATTGGTTGAGATCTCACCCTATATACCCTAGCTATATAGTGCCTCTACCAAACCATAGAAATGATTCAGCAGAGGGTATTTAAATGAATCATATTTTGTATAGGTAGATACTAGGTAAAAGAGTATTTTAGTGTGTTATGAAAAGGACATTAAGGGAAATTGGATGCTTTACTCAACAATTTACCCAACAAAATAACTTACACATTTTCCAAGTATTTACTCTGCTAAAAAAAACCCAGCCCAATGGGAGTTGAATCTCTGTAGCTCAGCGCTATTCAGACCACTTATCATATAGACTATTTGTTGATATTTTCTGGCTTGATTCTTTGTCTATATTACCTCATAATTAAATAGTAGGCAAAAGGGTGGGGGAAATGGTAAGGGAGCGGAAAGGGTAGGGAAAAGGGTAAAGTACTTCTATATGATTAAAGAAAGACTTGGTAGTAGGGTAGATAAAAAATATTGAAATAAATTACATCAAGTCTCAATTATGCTAGCTTGTACTTGGACCGGGAGGTTGAGATGGGACTGCGGGGTTATTTGGTCTACGGGGCCGCCATATGCCGTAAAAACTACATGAGAAATGTACCATCTTGACGGAAAGTCCCCGATCATGAGATATACATATCGTAGTGGGGGACATACATGCAGAATAACTCATAAACTAGATATAGAAAGCAATAGGCTCCTGCCACTTGTAGACATGTGAGCGGGTAACTATATAGATCTTTGGCTTTTAATTTGCTATAACAGTTCGCTTTCTGGGGGCCAGGATATAATGACTGGCCTATATAGGAAGGGGAAATAACTAGTTTCTTGGCCCTCTAGTAATATATTGCTTACTATATATACCTAACCAGGGTTCGGCACCTGCCGAACTCTTCTACCGTAGTCATATGTCAAAGCTGGCGATAACCAGCAGTATGTATAGAAGTGCCGTGTTATAAGATCAGGCCTTTGTAAAGAATAGCTCCTACTGGAACTCGACGGTAGTTAATATGATATTTGACTTCTGTTAGTAGAACTCTCAGTACTGCTAGGGTTTTTGCTAGTCGGAATATAAGGGTTAGGGGAGAGGGTTAATTGCAGGGTACTTCATTTAATTAGCCAGTCATCCGTTATCACTAGGAAAAACCACTATGAAAAGTCATTTTATAGTTTAAGGATTCAATTTAATAGTTCGTACTTGCGGATGAATCAGCGTCGGAGTAGTAACAAATTACAACTTGAATGTGAGAGGTTCTGTAATAATACAACTTCTCATATAACAGTTAATCCTTATAGGTTCTGTAGATATGGTGTATAGTTGCCTTATATATACTCATTATAGGGATTAGGAGTTCTTGAGGTTGCGGTGAGGTGTGGTGCTGGAAACCTATGTAGCTATATATATACCTACATAGCTTGATATATAGGGTAGTCTTGCGCCAAATTTCAGTGATTGAGTAGGCATACGGTATACTTGTAAGTATTATAACTACATATTCTGTAGGCACAGTTGAACTTGGAATTTCCTATACAAAGGGTCGTTTGATCAAATCTTCTCAATTACATGGGAAACACTGTTTCTTAATTAACTTGAGGTTCTTTTGCTTCCGGCTGTAAGTTTTATATCTCATGCCGAACCGGTCACTACAACGGTTCGTATTTTATTATTAATACCTTATGTGCACTCCATACATATGTACCTCTCATGATGATGATTATTCATAAGTACATGGATATGTACCTCTCATACTGGTCTATATAGATTTATAAAATACGGTAATACAGAGATCGCATAACAAAAAAAAACACTGCCAACGGTCCAAACGCCAAAGGTATTTACATATAAGCGAATGTTGAGAATATCCTGGACTCAAGTGCTGGAGGTGATTAGTACATGGATATGGTTAAGGGTGCATTTAGTCACATACTGCCGCTCGATATCTTATTCCCAATTTCCAATGTACTCGGGAGATAGACCAAACGTAAGTGTCATCATTTCTCCCATTCATAGGGGTAAAGATAACGGTCTATCCCTTTAAAAGGCGTTCTCGTACAGCTTCTTTCTCCTTAGATAGATAATGTTGGGCCCAATGCTATCCAATCCCGTCCCGCCAGGTCAGACAGAAACGAAATATAGGTAAACCGAGGTAGGAGCTGAATACCAATACTTCCCCAGCCGCTTTCATCTCACCAACCGCACGGTCATACAAACCCATTACTTGCGCTATTTCTCCTTCTCCTTCCTCTTCCTCCTCCTCTCCATTACTAGGAAGGTTTTCAACAAGGCACTTAATGCGGCTCAGCGCGTGAAGTGCAGAAAGAGATTGGCGTAGAGATTCCTTTAGAAATTCTTCGGGTGACGGCCAAGGCGCTAAGCCGTTCGAGGATGCTGGTGTATACCCAGGTGTCGCGGATGGCGAGAACTGGGGGGCGCCACTATTTTGAGTGGGGTGAAGCGAGAGGAGAGTCTTTTTTGGATGACCAGTATTAAATAATTAGCAACGAAAGAAGGTTTTTGTAGGGTTGAATTAGTTAGTACCATAGCTTGCGCGATCCTTCCCAAATCTTCATCATCTGTGTTCCCTATATCCCCTCTTCCCCCTTCTCTGCCCATAACATCTCCTAGGTTTCTGCTTGCTGCTTCTACGTTACCGTTTCCCCGCCATTCGGTATCGCTACCATAGCTACTGGGTGACATAGTCAGCCCTGGCGACATGACTGTCGAGCTCTGCCTTCGATGCCGAAGCGACGATGTAGGTTTAAAAGGAGACTCTGACATTCTGGGCGATGTGGGGTAAGGAACCGAGCGGTGTTTTGGACGCGGTGTTAGTGGGCTATATGAACCAGGAGCTTGGTCCATTTGCTTACTTCTTTATCGTGGAGGGAAAGCGGATGTTTGAATGAGTTGAAGTTGTGCCCATGTGAACTGGGGAAGTGGAGGGGCCATGGAACTGGCGAGATGCAAGGGTGGCCCATCCTCTGTTCAATCAAAAGTTGGAAGCTGTACCCGGTTTGTGGAGTTGCATTAACATAACCCTAACCCATGTGACTTTGGGTACAACTCGAATTTCAGTTTATGTTAGGAAGTACAGTCGCACATAAGAACTTCGGGCGTCAAGATCAAGACGCTGATATTCTATGGTGTAGATAACATTTCATACTACTATGGAAACACTAGCTTGCTCTGTGCTGCTTGGTACCTACCTAGTACAATTTAATTAGCTGGGCCTCTTCACCTAGCCAGATGGGCGTAGCCGTATACGTGCTCAAGTCGTAGGTGCCTATAGCAACCCTAGGGGAAGCGTAAATATTTATAGGCCCCTGAGAGAGTTACTGGGTATTCGATTCTACAGGTCATAGTCTGATCTTGAAGATATCTCCATAAAGAATAGAGAGATACCATGTATCATGGTCAGTATTTCTCCATCGGTTAGAGTTAGTAAGCCATATTGTTCAAGGCTAAAAACTATTGCATCTACTCAGATCAGTAGCTAGCGCCATTGCGCTTGTAGAAACAATGGGATTGATTAATATAAAGCCTATAATAAACCAACACCTTGATTATGTCACGAATCTATATATTAGTAAGCTCTAAACGCTCATCGATAGTTCGACAAGTAAGAAGTATAAGTTAACCAAATTACTCTAGAATTAAAGTTATTATGGGTTTTCTATGCTGCGTTACATGCGTTAGGTGGAGCTTACGTACGTACTGTTAAAATTTAGGGAGGTTAGGCAACAATAATCTAACTAGGGTTTTAGATAATAACTAGCTTATCATTGTTGAATTTTTGGAGTTTGGGCCATACAAGCTGGGGGGCTCATAATTAACTAAAGTTATTTTCTATGTAAATGTTTCGACCAATATTTCATCGCTATAGTCCTCCGCTTGGTACCGGCCAGATATCGTTTAGGTAATTAAGCCAACTATACATAAGAGCTAGCTGCAGCCTGAGGCCCAGTGCTTTATTCATATGATCTGTTTCAGCCCATTTGTGACATTAAGGCACCACTGTGACTTAGCTCTCGATCCCTACTTGTGATCGGAAAGCATTTTGTGAATGAACTAGGTCCGCATATATATCGCCCAAAGTCTAGAGGAGGTCTAAGGTTCCTACATTATTTCACATGCAGTCCGTTCCTAAAACGTTATCTAATTACGAGTATACGTACTGTACGTCTTCATGCATTCATCTTGTTTCAAGGTTGCTCGTATTATTTCATCAAGGGATTTCCTTGATTAGAATCCTGGAATGTGTCTCTGACTTTGTGAGTACTCGTAATCACTCGATCACGCTTTGAGAACGGACTAGATCCGCATACAATTTAGTCTCCAGATGAAGGCTAGGATCCCAATAATATGCACATGCAGTCCGTTCTCAAAAAGCTCTCGGGCTACGGGGGTGCTGTCAGAGGTTGTGAAGAATTTAATTTAAATTTTCTGAGGGTGTGCGACTCGAGGGTGCTCCTTAGACCCGCACCGAAACTTGGCTTGATACACGTGTCACTTGTGTATTAATGTGCTCATAGTTACTCAAAGTACTCTCGCAGGGTGGAATTTAGCTCCGGCTACAGTGGCAATGTAGGTTTTGAAGTAGAGTTAGCTATAGGCGATGATCGAGTGATTTGTGTATAGTCTATAGGATTTATTTAGACGTTTCACAAAAGTGTAAATCGAGAGTCCAGAACCTTGTTTTATACTCAAGTGCTGCGAGGAGTTTACGCAATGCTCCTTTATTAGATATAGATGTGGTCATATGATCATCCCTGATATCTCCTGGTATCTCCTAGCTAGATATCATTGATAATTACCTACTCACTTTTTACTCATATCACCCTTCTTGCATCAGATATCACTATTTTTGAGGGCTAGATATCTAAGTGTTTCATAGCGGCTCGTATTTATGCGATCGATTCAAATTCAATTACAAACTGAACTCACATCGGAGGTGGGTATATATAGATAGACTATACCTACCCTGAGTGGGATGCCCTAGGACTGCCTTATAGACTATAGGAGATCAATGGCAACGTATTTACCTATAGACCTTCAGCTACTATCTAGAGCTTTCTAACAGGACTAGGAAATAAGGTACGCATCTCTAGCCGATTGGTATAAAATGAGGCGAATAAGATTACCTTTGAGAGTATCAGTCATGGTAGGTCACTCGACAAGCTAGGATTAATGGTTTACACATGCATACACATGCCCATTGAATACCAAAGTGACCTCATGGGCCACCATATATAGAAAAAGTTGATGTAGGCCGGAATAGATCTGCAGGCGGAAACAACCTTTGAAATGACTAGCTAGGTCCTGGCCATAAATTAAAACGGGATAATTATGAATGGGGCTATGCAGAAACTAGAGGGGCAACTAACGGATAAGATCTTATACCACTATCATAACAAGGTTAAAGAAAGTAACACAATCACATTCACTCTAGCTAGATCTTAGAATATAAACTATTCTGGTAGAGTATGGCACCATGTATCGCGTACCACCACAGCCAAAGATATACCCTTGAAGAGAAATTTATCTCCTCGTAACCGGGTGGCATTTGGGGCGGGCCGCATGTGTATGGTATAGGAATTTTAGAGTTTTTTTGGTGTGTAGACCCAGACCATTCTCAAAACGTCGTCCGCCTATGACTATAGAGCTTACTACTACTATATTAGCGCTGAATAATCAATATAATAGGACCGTAGATCTTGGCTGTGTGGGAAAGTGATGCGGAAGAAAAAACGAATCTTGACTCGTTGCCGGCGGTAATAGTTGCTCAAGTACCGAGCGTGAGCCGGTGTAGCTAGCTGTAGATCCCCACTTACGCGACGTGCTTAACTGAAACTTCACTCTGGGCTGTCCTTAATTAAATCTTTTAAGTTTCATGGCCGTTCTTACTAGAGGGGGCTCCGTGTCAGACTCAAACGGTTTGTGGATAGTTACGGCGTGACACTAATTAAACGTGGTTGATCAGCCTTGAAAGAATTCAGCCTCACAATTAACCTTGGACTTCGCATATAAATAAAAATGTGAAGGAGTTAGGCTAAATGTCTATTTAGAACATAAACAAGTAGTTAGCTACTTTATGTTTCTCATGCAGTCGATTATGCATGTTTTTTCTTCTGACTAGGCTAATATTTAATGTAATATATAGAGTTTGATCGATCTACATCTGACATGCATAAGATCTTATTGACAAGAGATGTGGCCTTTATTGAAACCGTATGATCGCCTTTTTACTGAGATTAGCTGAGATTATTTTTCTTGTAGCTAGTAGCATTCATGCCCATCTCGAGATCGGCCGAAAGATAAGCACAAGCCCACTGCATTAACTATACGTACGTTTGTGTGTTGAGGTAACCTCATCAGCTTTCCATCAACCAATAGAATAACCCCCAGCCTATATGAGAACTCCCAGCTTTACTATACGGCGTATTTTAATGGTAATTACTGGATCGATCCTAAGTTACATTCCTAGAATATAGGAGCAGGAAAGCCTAGCTGACCGCAGCGCCCCGTGTATACCATATTAACTAATTTCTCACTTTAATTTACCAGAACTATGACCATGCACCGAACGCTAGCGAAACCAGGCAGCCCTTTGATCTGTATGCCATATGCCGAACCCACTATACGCTAACTGAGCCTATACTTCACTTATTAACGTTCTTACTGTGAGTCAAGATATGTTTTCTTTTATTCTTTAGGGGTAGGTATCTGAGCCTTCAGATTACTAATTTTAGATGTTTCTTCTAGCTACGTTCATGTAGAGGATCCTTACGGGATACTCGTCTCTTTGGCTCTAGTAAGAGCTCAGCCCTACAAAAATGCAATAGCTATTCTGCAGGTACCAGTGCTGGGAACTGCACAACCTAGTTGACAAGCGTGGGAATATGTCGGAAGCTTACAGATAATAACTTAAAGTTCACGCTTATTGCAGAGAGTCGGAGGATCTACCCTCCGGAACAAGGGTAGTACATAGTTACCATAGATTCTATGCGATGTCTAAAGACTTAGAAGCAACCTGAGAATATGCATAACTGTTATTTCTAGTGCTTGATCGTGGGGTTATGTTGTACGTTGCTGTATGATGACAAGGCAACCATCCCCTTTACACCAGGCAACCGCCCGCTTTTGTAGATGTATACCTTGCATATTCTTTCATCAGCTAAAAGCGGTGTAGTCAGATAGATTTGAGCAAGGCACGCTTTTTCTTTCAGGCAATCACCACCTGTTACAGTAGTATTGAATGATCTTCACAAGGCACTACTGGAATTAGCCCTATCGATAGATCATACCAGAGCTAGCTAGGCAATCCCTAACCCAAAATAATGGAAGGTGTGCAAGGCTATAAACTTCAGCTATACAAGGTTACAGATAATAGTTAAGTTTTTCGCTACAAATATCGGCATACGCCCATCAGACTTTCTTCGCTCCAAAGAGTATAATCTGTCAAATTTCCACCGCCTAAGCAGCTCTCAAACAAACACACCGGTAGAGGAGTCTACGACACTTAAGCTTCCCTATCATATCAATGTTAATTTTACCCCTGCGATTGGAAATTCTAACAGAAATTCATAGATCTATGGCTGGTAGTACTGTTACTCTAGATACTACATAGCTTATTAATCCTATCACAAGCTGCACGTACTTCACTTGGTGTGACGAGGGTGGATAGAGTCGTGTGAATGAACGCGTGAAGTGAGTGTATGACTCAACAATGGAAGAGACGGGGAGCAGAATCAAGAACGGAAAGAGATATTTTGGCGAGCTGAAAAAATGAGGTAATCATCCCCTGCATTTCTCTCTAAAGCGTACTGTTGCCTAGCGAGGATGACAAGCTAGAATTCCCGTGACTCACTGACTCAGCGAGAACCCATCTAGTCCGGTGCGCTGCTGCAGAAGCTACGTCTTACCAACATCGCCAACAGGTCGAGGAATATGCTAAAGGTCGCAAGCTGGTACACTGAACAGCATGGAGGAGTTTATGTGGCCACGAACCGTGCTTGCCTGGCTGTGGGTTAGTGGCTATATGACGGTACTGGTTTAACATGCAGTTTTTGAGAGTTAAAAGCTGATCTTGTATCTAGAGATCCACCCACAGGGGTCGAATTAGGAGGCATAGGAAATAATATGACCCAAAAGTACGCACAGACGGCATATTGTAGTCGTATTGAAGCCAGGAAGCTTAGGATGCATGTGAGGACTCAATCCAGTTGTTATATATAGCCACACGTATGTTCCCCTCATTTCCTTCATCTGAAGCATAAGAATTAAAATCTCTTAGGACTCTTGCTTTTTAGATCAACTATTCTTATAACTGTAGGAGTTGCTAGCACTATTAATACCGGCAGCGTACGAGAGGTAAAAATGGTAATATAAATCCTTACTAGTCTACAGAAATTAATAAACTACATTAAGTCATGCGCTAGAAATCGATTCAACAAAAGAAAAATTCAAAAGAGAATCTAAAATTGTTACATAAACGTCCTCGACGCGCGCTAGTCCGCACAAGCATTTCTTTCGATAGAAAGCGGCAACTCCATTAGAGCGGGAAAGGTGTGTCATAGACTGACTCGTATACGAAAGTCTGAGTGTTTGGGGCGGGAGGCTTGGGATGGTCATTTCATGATTGTAGTTCCAGGCAAGCGTCGTCCGCCCCTCTACTTCTGGAGCCCATCTATGAGTCCACATAGGACTTATTGATCTCGTGACCTGAGTCATCGAAGCTGGTACGATTAATATCCGAACGACCATTGTGGAATATCGATTTCTGGGGTGTATGAGATCGCCTGACTAGCCCGGCCCCTCTTTCTCTTGGGGATGACCTCGTTGTGGGGACCACGGAGGTGTTGCATGTAGTTGTCCTTCCGCTTAAATCCATTTTCCCCCGAACGAGCGCAGCCTGGGTATTTACAAGGGAGGAGGATAGGCTTCCTGTTGAGAGTTTCGCGGTGTACTGACCCTTGATGCCTCATAAGCTCGGCGGTTCTCTTAAAAGACTTGTTGCAATCATCTAAATCACAAATAAGGGATTTCTTGGAAGATCTGCGCCTATAATTCCGCAAACCCCACCCAGCAGTCAGTCATAGGAATTACAGAAGTTAGGGTTGATTGTCAAAGTAATTCATACTTTTTCGGCTCCCTCTCATAACCATCATCTTTGATAGATGAACATGGAGAGTTCAACGGGGAAGTTGAGCTGGTGGAGCCGGAATGGGGCGATGAAGTCTCAGGATTTGATGTATAATAATCTGGCCCTGGAATCGACCAGCTAAATCATTCCTTAGAAGTTGAAAAACTTTCAAAGTGATTAGCGAGTAGACATACCCGAAACTCTCTTGAGACGAGGCTCCTGGGCCATAAGGATGGTTATTGCAATTTTGGAGAGGCATGAGACTGATGGGTTCATTCTGGGTATATATCTGTGGGGTTTGACTGATTTGCCCACTGATCGGAAACGAGTAGTTCAAAGTGTTAAATGGGTCTTCGCCTGTCCTAGGCAAGGCACTCGCCCCCCCACAAAATTGGTATTCCTCAAGGTGGTTTGTCGTTAGATAATTGATCTTTGTGTCGCGGTCGGTGAAGGAAGCGCCCCCATATCGATGCATGTTGAAGGTCATATTAGGGTGGGTTTGCTGTTGGAATGGCTGATGAGACATGAATATATATACTTCTGCTTTGGCCCTGTGGGTGATCGTTGCTGATGGTATTAATTGCAAGGGGGGATGGTCTTTAATAGAACCGAATGGGTGTCTCATTGTTGAAACCGTTGAGCCTCCTAAGTAGTGTTGCACACTGCTACCTTGGCTAAAAATCAAGACCAAGGCTGTGGTAGGACGGAGTTTTTTGCAAAGGGTATGGGGTGGTGGCAACTTTGAAAGTGCCTTACGCACCAACGCCTGTAATTTTGAGAAACGGCTACCTAGAACAATGATGCAGATGCTAACTAGTCTTTTCTCACGCAGACGGTGATTGATGTCTTTCCCTCCTGAAAAAACTACAGCATCAAGTAAATCGAAAATCCAGTCGCATTATTGCACTGCCTTGGCCTAGATTGTAAGCACTGTAAGCTCCAAAAAAAACCTTGTTTTTTTTCTTGTGATATAAACATGTCCATAGCCAATGAAATCCAGGGTCTTGAAGAAATGACAAGGCCCATCAGAAAAAGCACGTTCTTTCATGGAACTCCAATAGCAGTCCCAATAGAGGACATTGGAGATTTAGACCCATAAAAAGTTACTGGACTCATGCTCATTAATTCTACCGGCACAAGGCCATTTTCCCTATAGAATTTATTGTAGATTCCTGTTTTGATCGAAAGTCCACTACTTCTGAAAAGATGATCGGCAAACTCAATCCTAGTGCGCAACACTCTGACTCTGGAATCTGCGTCACTTGATCAGGTAGCTGTTGTGTTTGACTTCACAAGCATTGAGTCTTTTGAACGAGGTTCGTAAGCCTCAAGTAAGCGATCAGCTAGTCTGGCATAGGTATTATCTCGGCTAACAAGAGTCGAGAGAAGCATTGAAGTCAAGGGTATTGCCGGAAGATTTCCCGGAGACCTTGTATAAGAAAACGACAGTTACATAGAAGCTGGCTGTAGAACGAGCAGTTACTTTATCCCCCGGATTATCGGGGTAATCCGCTGTTACACATGCCAAGTGGCACGGAAGGAGGTTGATAGCGTACAAATGCATGATATGATCGATTGCTGCTATCTTTCAACCTTTTAACGTACGCCCGCTTGCGTCAAAGAACCCAGGTATCTTTAGTATACTTCTGCAATGCAATTCCCCAATATTCCCTCTGATATCTGCAGGTTACTATCACCTGTCCAATTGAGCCATGATTGGACCTGCGCATACGGACACCGTTGCATTGGACACTCGTTGGTGTAACCCCGGCCAAATCCTTTCCCTCATTTCATAGACTTCCATTAATGGCTAGGTCTTAGAGTCTCCTTATTCTACCTTGCTGTATACTGCTTTACTCGTGCTGCTGCTCTTCTCAGCCCAAACTCTAACCCCTGTTATAACTTTAAGCGCGTACACATGCGATCTTTGAGGGACTGGAAAGAACAAGCCGTACCGATCCATCGGGGGCTTAAACCTTAATCCAAAAGGGATAATATCCCCGGAGCATTCTCCGCAAGAGATAGTTTACTAAACAAGGAAGAACATTTGTCCCGGTTCTCAGTTAGTCCTGGGGTTGAAACCAATGGTATACATCGACTGCCACAGCGATAAGAATGGACCAGACACATAATACACAGTATAATACTACTTAAAGCTATTGGAGAGAAGTGATTACTTGTCGTATTTCGCTTATAATTTGTCACTGTGCGGAAGGTCTTGACTTGCTGGCCGATCGATCACTCATACTTTGACCTGAAGACTATAGATATCTTTAGGCAACCTTCTATGCACTGAGACTACAAATTTTTGAATATCACTCATCAAGGGCCTATACAAAACCAAACGTAACAAGCTAGTTTGAGCCTAAGGGACGGCATCAGAACAGATATTTCTTAGGCTAGTTCAATTTCTCCAACGATTAAGGCTACGTGTAACTAAAGGTATACGGTATGGGTTTACTTTTTGCAAACTCGATCATCCGTACTAGATGGCTACTTGGAAGCCTATTTAGTATAGAAACGCTTGGAATGTTGAAGTTGTGAAATTCCGGACCACTCAAGAAGGATTAGAAAATTCACCATGACACTTAATTACAGCCTAATTCACCAATTCATAAGCAGCTGCAGTCTCAACCATGCATACCCCGTCACAAATAGGTCGTCCTTAGATCTACTTGTGGAATTTCATAGAGCGTCAATACGATCAATTGACTTTGACAGAAATGGTATCAAATTACTAAAGCTATCTGAGGGTAATCGGTTATATAGTTATCGTTATCTTCTAAATGCCTAAGTCACTAACCCTCACTCGCGGTCGTACTTAACACAGCCCCAAATCACCATTTCAAACTCATTACTATTCTAGGCATTTATGCGGTAGAAACTTACCTCATGTCGGCGATATTACCAGTATCTTGCAGGAACTTATACTAGGGTAGGTTGTCAGGTGTTCATTACTCATGAATTATGAGTCGCTACTTGATCAAAGTAATGACACCCCAAAAGCTAGCGCCGGATGATCAATGATAATTAACTATAACTAATGCGATTTAGATAATGCAAAAATTGCGTGTACGATGCGTAAAAGTAATTTTCTGCATATCTAGGGAATCTATCAGCCTTATTGAAAGAGGAAAATTAACTTCGTGCGCGCGTCTTGATCAAAACTCATTATGTTAGCGCTTAACTGATCTGAAATTATTTGAGTCAGACAATTATAATCGCGATCTGACATTACGTTTGCCGAGGGTCCTAATGAATCGATCTAATATGCCGGCTCTTCTCACTATTCACCTACGCTTGGTGCAGGGGTTATCTGTTCCCGAAACCTGGGTGCTGGGCACACAAAATAGTATAGGTAAACTTCTACAAACAATAATCTCGACAACACCTGCCGAGTAAAACATACTGAGTCCCGATCAAGCAGAATTTCAGCTAATGTAGCCTCCGCAATGAGTGGAGTAATTTTAGCCCTGCCTTCTAACCCCAGGCCGGCGTGCACCAGGGGCTTCTGTGCCAAAGGATTCTCGAAGGCCTATCTTGCATGCAGGAGCATTCAGCTTATGCGGGAATATGGGGCTGGGGTTTATACCCCTTAAAACAAGTCGCAGGCCCAGATAACATACGTGATTTGAGGACCCTAATTCGTTAGCTGTCTATATAGCCCATACATAACATCAATCCCCGACGGGATAAGATGATAGTTGTTGGGAATTAGATATCGGAACCTCCCGAAACCATATATAAAACCGCTGACACAAAAATTTAGTGAACGCCGTATGAACATGGGTGCGTCGGTGACGGCACCGTAAAGCACATAAAGCAGATATTTGTAGGCATGATCACCCGGTTTACTATGCCCCCTATACTATTTGAACTCAACTCAGCCTTGTGTCCTCGGCAATCTAAACAATGCGCTGAATAGCACCCAATAAGTTTCGTCCACCCGACCCCCCGATTAATTACTCATATTTTTTTTTGCCTTAGTACATCTTCCGAACTTCTCCCGCACAAACCATCTCCCAACGTACCTACTATTTCCTCACCACCGATTTTTCACTACTACAATAAATCACCTACCTGTTCTAAGTTTTCCCATCCGCCTATAGTTAGCCCTCCACCCCCAGTTTTCAGTATCTCTAGGGAACTCTTTATCCACACAAGATAAATTTTGTTATTCAAAACTATTTAAAGCTTAAGCTCTAACCATTAATTCTGGCTTAGTATTATACATATATATACTCGGAGAGGTATTAGGTTTATATTTAAACATGGCTTTACTGATAAAGCCTTTGATTCTCCCTGAATTATTATATACACCTGTGATATACTTAGTTGATCAACTCTAGACTCATTTTACCTAACTACCTGGGTGATTTCTTTATAGAAATAGGTTTACATTTCTGGTACTGCAAGATTAGGACAGACGTACGTACGCGGTGAGTATATTCCCCAATAACTTGGCCAAGACTGCGATTCCATAATTATAATCGCTGTTAGGCTTTCAGCTAGGTTTAATTAATATATATAAGCGTTAAAAGAAATGAGACAACCATGATTTATGCGTTTTTCTAGCCATAAGAATATACACAACAAGCATGCTTTGACACCGGGGTACGTTTCCTCTCCATGGTAGTATGTGCCCAGCTGGTATCCTGCCCAAAACCGGTTATGAGGTAGGAGGCGTGATATTGACAAGTGCTGGTGCACCTCCTGCTGACTCTCCCGAAGTCCACTAACTGAAAATTTAAGAGAACGACTGCGGCGAGTATGAGGTAATCCAAAACTGATGTTCAACCTGCGATTCGGCTAAAATATAGCTTCATTCACTAGATTTAGGATATATCGACTAGATTAGTTCTGGTGGTCAGCACCAATATTTTACCCACTGTGACGGCTTTTTTAGCCCAAACGTACTAGGCGGGGATGGTCGAGTTATGGTAGATGATCTAGCGCTTTCTGGGCGATGCATTGTGCATAAACCCCTAAATCTCAAATATATTAATAAATTAACCCATATATCCTGTCACTCATACTCAGTCCTTTTTGCTCTTCTTCGCTGGTAGGTTGTGCAAATTTAACGATCATTACACACGCACGCACGCACGTATATATACATACTTCACACTCTATGGATGTACTCTAGCGCAGATAAGGGCCACAATGTTTGGATTACGTGTAGATTGGTGGACATGTGGTAGGACAAGAGCGCCTGTAAGGCATTCTGGGGTTATAGAAACCCAAGAGATTTTCGATATGCAAAGTAGGTTGTGGCTGAGCCAGATTTCCAACTAGACTGTAGCCATGTAGACTGACCGATGCCTAACATGAAGGGTAAGTTTTATTAGAGACTTTTAGCCAGTAACTTGGGGAAATCACTTCTGTAAAGTGTTTCTATCCTCTACCTGGCTACGTAACGGTGCTTTGTTGTGGTTCCTTCGGCAGCTTACTCCAACGTTTTTACTGTCGTGTACCGTTCCACAAGTACGTTGTGCTGGCTAGATTGAGATAGATCTCTTGGTCACATATTCGGCTTGCCCACCCGACGGGAATCGCCGACAATTCAAGAAAAAAACATCGGGATTGGCGCCTTCAAACGCGCCCGAAACCAAATAAAGTATTTCCCGGGAGTTGCCGTATACTGTGCGTGCATCCTCGGGAATCGGAATCGGGGATTATGCATAGATCAATGGCCGTGAACCGCATCTGCAACTGAGAGCACACTTGGAGGCCTTGATATAAGCTTGCACTAAACTCCACGAAACAATTGGATCAACCCATACGGAAATTTGCGGAAGACCGAACAAGGCCGTATAATACACCCAGGGGAAAAAAATACGTAAACGAACTTTAAAGAGTACATCATACCCGATCACTCTCAAGCTATCTAACGCTTCAAGCGGGAAATAAACCGGCCACAACACTAGAAGACGAATCTAATATATATTTGCACGGATAACTACCCCACTCATTGCTGACCCCGACCCCGCGCCGGCGGTGCTAATATGCATGCTAGTACTCTGAACAAGGGTTGAATATGCAAATATCAATATTTTTTTGATGAGCTTTGGAGAAAACGCCGCAATTTCAGCCCTATCTCTTACTGCATGCATCGCCAAGACATTACTTCGAGTTCAGATTCGTGTCACCTTCCTCGGTGCCATGGCAGATGACTGCAGGGGTATGAACCGGAAATAAGCAGAAATCGCGGGAAAGATCTTGATCCTACAGCCAGGATGGCAGGTAGGAAGATATCATATATATTGTGCTTCATGCTTGGTCACTCGGCCAACTACCTCCCGCATGGACGATAATTCATTTTAACACAAGAATTATAAGATAAAAACACATCAAGTGAGGCTTGGTTTAAACTCAGCTAATATCAATGATATATATCGGGATCATCCAATTAGGTAATCATCCCCACTGGGTAGATCAGAGGTTTGGTCAACTATATGTATTTACTCATTTTGAACGCTAGGATTATACATGAAACTTTAATTGAAATAAGGCATATTTCGACCAAGGTTATGCACCCTAAGTTTCTGGAAGGTGGGATCCCAGAAACTAAGCCTCGATCCGCCGCCGCACGTACATTTTTGGATCGAAGGCAAATTTGTGATCCCCACCTACGACAAGTCCGCGGGAGGCCGGCCTTTATTAATTAGGCAACCTATCCGCATTTAATTAGCCATGGAAATGGGTGTGAAGGCGGACCAGTAATAGTCACACGGCTGCGTTACGCGCATGGGACTACCAATCAGTTATACTACCCATAATATAGGGCTTTGTATTTACCTAAGATTAAAATAGACTAAAGTTGACAAACACTGGTCTCGTAAAAACCAAAATTTGCTGGTCATCTTCAAAACCGCTAACATTAGTGATCGGCGTGGCACCGATTATATATATAGGTTATAGGCTCTATTAACTAGCTAAGATTGTATTAAGATTTATCTACACTTAGCCATTCACAAATCAGTAGGGCGATTAAAGAGGTCTGTTTCTTATAGCTAAGTTAAATTCAAATAGCTGCAAAGGGTGAACTTGTTATAGAGCAGTCACATAGCATTGATCATTAGTCGATCGCTGGTTTTTCACAGATAATTCCTATAATATATCACTTTCATTAATTGCAGTAGCGGTCTTGTGTTTTCTTCAATATCTTTATATGATACTTAAGCTTAGAACAGATACACACGTGTACTCAAGGTCGAAATTAATCCACATGCACAACTATCTAGTCGAGAGCCCAGTATTTACTACATCATGTGGTTTATAGAAATATATACAAAAGAGGGACCAGAGAATCAAAGTAAAAAGAATAGGGAAGGAAATGAATCTAGGGCGACTTTTTTGACTTGAGATGTAAATGCAAAAACATATATGTGCTCTACTATAGGTAAGCCTAAGTATCTTCAATTTGCCTGAAGAATATGGATTTAGATGTGGCCTACTATATATAAGCTTGACTTGACCTAAGTGTACTTATGGAGCTTAAATATGCCCAGATATATTCTAAAGTATATAAATCATGCATGAGCGGAGCAAAAACAGACAACCCTTAGATCCCTGAGCTTGCAGGTTGGACGCACAAGTGGATGGATGAACCATAAGGCTGAAGCCCTGCATAAAATGAGTGATACATCAATTACGCAATTAAAAAACGTTATGGATAATACTAGAACTGATTTCTAATAATTTAGAACAAAAATAATATCTCCACATAACCATAATCATATCATATCTGCCCATTATCTCGAAGTTTAACATACTTCTTTCGACATGAATCCTTACCCCGCCCATTCCTGAACCTCCTGTTTAACTTGAGGGAAATTTCTGACCATGAAAAACCGTTTGTCTTCAATAGAACCAACATTTCAGCCTCCTCCTCTCCCCAGTAGTTTGGTGGCTCCCCCTTCGGTGATTGCCTGCCGACCTTAGGCTTCCTCATCTTTTCGGCAAACTCTTCTTCTTTCTTTCGTCTCTCCTCTTCTCTCTGTATCCTCTCGCTCTCTTGTGCCTCCCACATCTCATCTTCCCACCTCACCTGTGCCTCCTCCGCCCACTTCCGCTCTTGTTCTTTCTTCCTTTCTTCCTCGCGTGCCATCCTAACCTTCTCAGCCCTGATCCTTTGCGATGCCATATGCTGATACCACTCCCGAGACCTTGCTTCCCGTAATTCATCCTCCTCTTTCTTTTGTGCTTCCCGCTGCGCCTCCCTTGCTGCACGGATCCGCTCAGCTGCTAAGGCCTGGAGTTTTTCCTCCTCGATCTTCCGTGCTGCTTCGTCCGCTTCGAATTTTTCCTTTTCAGCTCTAAGGCGTTCAGTTTCTAGCTTTTCACGGATGCGGGCTTTTCGAAAAGCCTCTTTTATATCCTCATTTCTAGACTTTGTCTTAGGGTCCTCTTTTGGGGCCTTCGATATTGGGACCGCTAGTGATTGTGTTAGCTAGCTGCTTTCTGAAATATAGGTATGACAGGCTAAATACGCGGTAAGAAAGCACTCGGGATGGTCCCGTAGTATTGTGCCTTCATGTCGTGAAGTTCCCTGGCATCAGGGTCACTGAGGGTGGCATATGCATCATGAAGCTACACGCAACACCCGCCTCCACCGTCAGTAAATGTCTAGAAAAGAAGTTTCAACAGGATGAGGTGGGTATAGAACAATCTTAAAATTTTCTTGCGCATTAGCGTCCCCGGTATTCTTGTCTGGGTGATACTTTAGCGCGAGACGCCTAAATACTGACTTGATCACCGAAGGCGAAGCGTCTATTGAGATACCAAGAAGGCTGTAGTGATCCTTTACTTCAAATTCCATTCTGCTCGTAGCTGCGAAGAGTAGGCTTTCGTGAAATTTGCTTAGATGGTGATTCCTAGAAACATGGGGTTCGAAAAGTGAATGCCTCGACTTCTTTTTTAATATGCATGTGCTAGTTGTCAATTTGGAGATATGTACAAGTAGCCGTTCTCGGACGCGTTTTTTTATATTACCCTATGTAATTGGTTAGTTTGGTATCGAACTCCCATACCATTGACCTAGGTGTGCATGTTCAGGCCCCCCATAAGCTGTTTTTACCGCGTTGGGGAAGTGGGGAAGTGCAGCTCAGCCTCCTTTGGGGCCTAAAGTCTTAGTTTGGCGTTGAGAGGTCAGATTTTGAACTCACAGAGCTAAATTACTAGCCGTAAAGATATTGAGCTAAAAGTACCATTACGTACATATACAACACGAGCTAGCTAGGGATGACGAGCTCCAACGAATAATTCTAACATCCATGAATTCTCTAGTCGATTTTAATCCTTTTAATAAAAGCAGTATTCAATTGGAGAACGACAGGAATGCAGTTTTAGTTATACATCCTATAGTAGGTATACGTATACATCTACTACGAGTGTAAATACATCAACTTAGAATTATCTACATAAATTTCAGAGAAAATACATGGAGTGATATATTCCCTTTTAAAGACAATGAAAAGGGAACTCTTAATACGTTGGCCTCTCCCCAATTAAGATTTCCGCTATACTTACCCCAAGACTTTCCCTAAAATTCCCTCTATGCTTTTCCTTTTCATATGACCCTTTTCGAGCCCTTAAAGATCTCACTCAGTATTTTTATTGGCTGGCAAATCGCTAGATAAGAAACATGCTATTAGAGGTTTAGCCCCTCCTATATTCTTTTACAAGGCTTTTCTTACGGTAAAAATACTTTATGTGTCTTTGCCCCCCCGGCCCCACGCTTAAGGCCTAGGCATGTCAGCTGGTGCATCCTATCATTCATTATAAATAAAACTAAGCTATACAGCCTGAGATAAACCTTTAACAAAAACTAAGGCATCACTCAGTAAGTTCTTTGTGGCGGGGCAGCTCTGCTGATACTTTTTCCACACATAGTTTAGGGCGCATTTACAACAATAGCAGATCATACCTATCAACATTCCAATATTTCTTGGATCTCTCTAGGGACGCAAATGGAAGTGGACCACAAATACCATATTGTCTAGCTAGCCATTATGTATCCATGATTGTATAAATGACTAGCATGTACAGGTGTTTGGCCCCGTCACAGTCCTAATACAATTTACGGGCCACCAGTTGGAAAACTTATTATATTATATATCTTATTATAAAGTTCAAGCTTTTTGCCTCAAACGCATGCAACACCAACGGCAGCTTACACGTAACCCCCATAATTTAAAAATACGTAACCTTCCGGCCAACAAAGACCCCAGTACTTATCTTCGTACTCTGTTCATGCACCTTTAAGCTCCTTTGTGACCAACATTAAAGGTCTTGAAAGTTGGATCCGGGTGCGCGGGTGGGGACTCGTTGTTATCCCGTGCCCAAACCCGTACGTGCAGCCTGCCCCTCCAGTTCTTTCAATAGGTGGAGATAGTATAATAACGAACCCATACCCGTTGTAAGCATACGCTTTCCCGCTCCCGCATGAAAGCAAGGCCAAGCATCACCTGTTTCACACGAGCTGTAATCTCAATTGCTAACCAATGGTTTGATTTAGTGGCTTCAACGACCAAGAGGGTGGGGAAGGCACGCTGCGAGATCTTGCGTCTTTCCTAAAAGCACATTCTCAGCCCAACGAGCCCCAAACGAGATTTGAAGGTGGATCTGTTGGAAACACGCAAGCAGTAGCAGGAGTAATTTTTGCATCTACGTTTATATATAAACGCTCTTGCACTTTATCCATCTGCAAGGAAATCCGCTACAGGAAGTGGAACTAACGTGGGAAGGATCAATGTTTTTGCATTTCTCCTCGGAATTGTCTGTAAGGCGCGATCACCTATTGGTGCATGGAACAACTGGATGTAAATCAAGCTTTTTGTGAACTGGCCGCTCATGATATTAAAAGTACACTTCAAACGCCTAGGCCTCGAATAATCACATGCCGTCAGCCCAGAGTTTGCATATGCTTCTAGGCGAGGTTTGTTTAATTAAGCGTAGGTCAAGTCAGCATTCCTAGTCACTAAGACATATAGCATTTCTCTGCCCGTAATCACTGCACGACGTTTCCGGCCCGCTCCGCGTACGCATGGATGAAACTTTATATGGTATGCAGACCTATAAGTTAGTTCATCATGCAGTTACAGTCTCCGGTCGAATTATTGCGAAAACAGGGGTTAGCGAGCAAGGGTTTTGTGGCCAGTGCTCACTACTAGAATCTTCGTTGATGACACCAAATACCAATCAGACCTCTGAGTCCTGAGTAGCGCATTTTCGCATTAATTCTACCGGAGACTGTACGAATATATGCAGCTAGTTAGCTTCACTCTGGTGACTAAAGGATTATCACCCGAGTCAAATCAACAGGTATTTCTAGATCTATGCATTCCAAGGCATATATATGAGCGTATCTCTTAGGCCGCATACACGGGTATCATTCCCCTATCGAGTCTATATATCGGCTACAGGCCTCACACCATTAAGTGAGCCTCGGAAAGCCAATCGGCTAGTCTTCTAGCTTTGGTATATCTTTCCAGAACTCTAAGAATTACTCGGAACTCAGAATCAACATTCCTCGATCAAGTATATACTCCCCAAGAGGTAAAGCCCCTTTCACATATTAATTTACCCATATATATGGTGGCAATAAGAAAAGGTTATTCTTATTATTACAGTCTTATTTCGAAGAGTCGCCGCATCAGCTAGCTACATAGTGGCAAAAGGGGGAGAATCACAACTAGCAATGAGCAACAAGCCTCTTGGTCATCGATCCTCTACAGCCTCTGGCAAGATTACTGTAGAAAAAATAATTAGTGAGCAGGGACACTGTGGCCAATCCCACTGTCAGAGCCTCTGCTGAGAGCTTGAAAGACCAATAAACTCTACGGGTCTCGAATCCCAATGTGTTTCTACAATAATCTTGCCCAAGGCTGTGCGTACGTACCCCGTTCGAGAGAAAACTGGATCCAGCTGCGCTGAGTGAGAGTCACTGTGGGCTGGCTAAGTTCAGGTAGAATAGGTTTAGGGTTTTCTTACTAAAACAGAGTAGATATGTACAAGCTAGAGGATAGATAATATAAGCAATAGAAGGCAGGGACGGGGTATATATTGCGGAGAAGGAATTAATGGCTAGAAAGTCGTAAAATACTCACCCTTACTAGACTACCACGGTAGAAGAAACATCAATGAACCCATAACCCCAATACAAGGTAAGAAACAAAATAACTTGAGGAGTGGAAATGATTAAACAATATCTATGGATATATAAAACACTGAATGTCACTCGAAGTGAAGACTTGGCTTGCATAAATTCTTGGCAAACGTCATCCCCAGAAGCTCCAACCCCAACTCGAGTTCCCCTCCTCCAATACTCCTCTTCACAAACCACAATCCCCCTCCCCTCTCCCACCGGCTCTCTATCGCCCGATATGGCCCCAAGCCTCTTCTCCAGGTTGCCATTCTCACCTCACATCCGTCCCTTACACGCGACTACCTACCTCTTTGGTGTAGCCCTCTTCTCCATCTCCTTCCTCGTATTCCTTAACTCCTCCGTCTCCTTCGTCCTGACAGATCTCCTCCACCGTACCCCCCCAATTGGAGATATCGTCGGTACCCTCGGCTTCGCAGATGAACTAGTTGCTATCTTCGCAGCCCCATTATGGGGCGTCTTATCCGACGGCCGCCTCGGTACTCGCGGTGTTGCTGTAACAGGCTATGTAATTGTCTGTATCTCACTCATCGTCTTCGTTAACGTGCCCACCGTATACCCCGGCCTACTCCTCGCACGAATGCTATTCTCCGTTGGTGCTGCCGCAGTCGCAACAATGGTATCTGCCATTTTACCGGAGATGACCGCGTCACCACCTCTCCCTGTAGTCCCCTCAGGAACGGGAACAACCACAATACCACGATCCGCGACACCCCCACCAGACGAAGAACCCCACTCTGACCCGGAGGCCCCCTTACTACCGCGACGGCATCCGACCGGGAAGCTCGCGGGTCTAGTAGGGCTATTTACAGGTCTTGGCGCATTAATGGCACTAGGTGTATTTTTACCGCTACCTACACATTTCGCCGCACAGCCAGGAGTGTCAAGGGAAGATGCAGTGAGAAAGGCATTTTACTCGGTTTCATTAATTGCGCTCGCGGTTGGTGTATGGTGTCTTCTCGGCCTCCCACCACCGGCCCACCCCCACAGTGGAGTTACAAGACCACCACTAGGTTTCCGGGCGAAGCAATGGCTATGGACAAAGATCTGGGGAGGGGACCCATCGATGCTATCACCGCCAGTATCTCCAGCTGCGTCAGAAATTACAGAGTCTCCACTACAAAAGCCCGGTGGCGGGCTAACATCACTGACCTCGGCGCTCAGAGTGGGAGTACAAGATAGCCGTGTATCACTATCCTATCTCGGTGGGTTTGTGGCCCGCTCGACATCAGTAGGGATATCGCTCTTCATCCCACTCTTCGTCAACCACTACTTTGTCTCCACAGGTCTCTGCAAGCCTGGATCTGACCCAAAGCAGGAGTGCCGACGTGCCTACATACTTGCTGCAGAGTTGACGGGGGTTTCACAGCTCATGGCACTGCTCTTTGCTCCTTTGTTTGGATACTGGACTGATCACCCACCATTTAACCTCCACCGTAACACCCCCCTCGTAGCGTCAGCACTAATTGGTGTATTGGGGTTCTCACTATTTGGTGCCCTACCATCTCCGGAGCCAAAATTGCACCCAGAGGTCTTTTTATACGTCACGATGATGGGTATTGCCCAAATTGGTGGGATAGTCTGCTCACTCGGTATCATGGGGCGCGGTATCGTTGAGGATGAGGAAGAAAGTGAGTACCTATACGACGATGACGCGCAAGAAATCGACGAGGAGGAACCGCTATTACGAACAACCTCCCGGCGAGGCAAAGGGATCAGAGCGAGTAAGAGGGACGTCAAGGGGGGTATCGCAGGCGTTTATAGTCTCTGTGGTGGCGCAGGGATATTAGCTCTAACGAAACTAGGAGGGTTAGGATTTGACAAAATTAACGAGGGGTGGCCGTTCTGGATGTTGGCTGGATTTGAAGGTATGTTGGCTGTGGGCGGATTGGTGGAGGCGGTCTGGGGGAGGAGGTAAGCTATAAGGTGTCTTAATGTAGTTAGCGTTTGTTACTTGGTTTATGCATGAGACTTTTGGGCGCGCTTGTAATGTATTCATGATTGGATTGATTTTTTTTTGGAATTTTGAGTAGGATGGGATTATGGATATGGTTATTATATTCGGAGGACCAATGGTGCCATGAGTTATTGTAGCGATATGGAAGTACTTGTATGTCTATTTTTTTCTCTAACTTATATAATACATATGGCGCGCGCAGTCTTAAATGTGACGCAAAATTTCAGCCGATATTCCGGCTCTCACAGCCAGCCAAAAGACTAACAAAAAGATATGTGGCCTTGTATAGCATCAATAAAGCTCCATATCTTTTTGTTAAGCTTTGGCATGTGTAGTTGTTGTGGAATAAAACTTCATTTTTGGCTGTAGAAAGTGCCAAATGGAACCATTCCTAGAAATACTTAGACATGATGGATGCTACATATAGCCTAACAAGTAAGAAGGGGTATACTAGAGGAAAAACACCACTGGGGTCATATATTGGTAGTGTTTGTTTTCTGTTGAGCATACACTTGAGCTTGTAGGGTTTTTTTTTATTTTTTGCATGCCCAGATTATTGAAGTTTGGCTAAGATTTGGTGTGGGTTGCTGTTCCACACCCGAACTCGGCTAGCACATTTAAGTCTGCGCGCGCCATACCTATAGTCTTCTTTGAAGACGCTTACAGTCATACAATACTAGTTCATAGAGCGGGTAGATGATCTTAACCTACAAGCAAGACTACAAATGAAAGGATACGTATCCTACTCTAGTTCCCTACTTTTAGAGGCCAATAGTCTAATATTACTGGTATACAGTCGGATTAATTAGTTGGAAGATAAATCCTACAATAATATAACACGTCGTAAAAACAAGCATTACAAGAATGACATTTCGATTACATAGTCTTTATAAACTAGGAATAGATTTTTTTTATAATCAACCCACCTATATATCAGAACGGAAGCCTTCTATACCAAGTAAATTCATTTCTCACACAAACATAGTAGCAGAGGGATATATGCATCAGTTATGTTCTACGCAAAGTTATGAGATCCTAGCTAGCTAGCTCATTGAATCCAGAAAAATCCCTACGGTAAATATATGGATGTTAAAGCTATTTGACCGCAGATGGTTTAAACAAGTGTAGAATGTCTAACGTTAGTATCTTTACCTGAGACAGATACCCTGTATGTACGTACGTGGTCTCAGTAAACTAAACAAAAAAACACAGTCTCATCCACTGGCCAACTTTCAGTACTCCAAACATCATTTTAGTACGATCTGTTTACAACAATACATTTTTCAAAACACTGGAGAGGCTAGAAGATACTTTTGTAAGTTATACTGTCGTACTACAGTAATAAATAAATGATAAAAAATAAATTCACAAGACTTTGAACCCTTAACCTTACATAAGGATATCAACCCTCTAGTCAACTAGACTTTAGGAAGAAGATTCAAAACATAGAACCTTGTGTAATTGAAAGTATTGAGCCTGAGGTAGTCCACTAGTGGTAATTCTAGATAAATCCTGAGGTTATTTAACTTACATATATAAGTAATTTATATAATTCTTACAAGTACGGTACATATCACTACTAATAAGCAAATATTAATTACTAAGTTAGACAAAAACTAGTAGATGATTTAGGAAGACAGTGATCGAGGAAGAGACAGAGGGCCTAGCTAGAGCTATTACTATGGTTTCAAATCAGCTAATTACATTTTTTTACCCTTACTTAACCCCATTATTATTCTTATTTTTTTCTGCTCTTTTTATTTCACTTTATTTTGTTTTCTTATGCATGTCATGAGCGGCTCCCCAAATGCGTTAGCCGAGAATCACGGTTTATTATAATTAATTAATTTATTTATTCATAATGGATAAAGCGTTACGGCTTGCCGAGTGATATCAGGTGACCCGTAACGTTATGGTGACTTCTTGGATAGCTCAGCGTGATCAAAGTGTGACAGATGTGTGATCATCGCTGTAGTAGAAGCCAAGCGTGACAGGGGGGGTTCTACCGCCACACTATCGAAGCTAGTGTGGTAAGGAACAAAGATTTCCTAAGCTCGCGTCATCTAGGAGGTTGAAATAAGCACCTATCTAACTTTAAAAGTCACTTTCTCTCCCAATTAAGAATCCGGCGAGAGAAGTGTCTACTTTGGTAGCGAGCAGCGAAACCGATCTTGCTACTACACCCCCAGCAGAGTCTTTCAGCCACACTTTGTTTGAACGTCTTTAGCGTGAATCTCGTTCCCTCAGCCCAGTTAACGTGTGGTACCTAGGATGTCTTAGCCAGAAACTATCAGTTTGCGCAGCGAAAAAGAGACAGTCGATCTGTACGTATTTGGATTCGTACGGACCTGTGGGGCCTTTTTAGATCCCAGCGTAAGTATCCATTAGCTAGTGACTCATTACACCTCAACGCCACAAAAATGCGATATCATATACTCTTGCATATTGCACCCTGCATAAATAGAAGTCTTAGAGTTTCGATCTTGCAGCGGAAGATCGCTGGCTACAAACATCCAACAAGTATTTGGAAGAGTTTGAGATCCTCTGTTTGCCTCTAGATTATGTCCGCCTTCGCTTATCATGACGTCAATCGTCTGGTGGCGGTAGGGGTTGAGGGCAAACAATGGCCTAAACTACGTCAACTATCTCCCGGTATCTCACAAGATATGAACGGACGACTCATAGTCTTGCTCATCATTGTAAATCAATCACCAATTTTCTGGTAATCAGCTGTGAATAGGCTTTTGGGGGGGGGCAAACACTAATGGCCAACTTCCAATATGGGCGTTACCAGCTATCCTCGGTACCCGTGAATGTGGCTACTGGTGTACTACGGGGATCGTACTGAATGTGAGGGGGTTGTGAATGTTTTTAATGACTACCAGTGACCCGTTAGCTGTACAAGCCGCGTGATTAAAGTTGACCTAACAGGGGGGGTATTACGGATTTTTTTTTCAAGCTGAGTAGCAGCCAGTTGTACTCACTAACTACTAGAAAGTCGTAGCAGTGTACAGTTTGCATAATGTAGGCCTAAATTCGTGTCATAATTATAATATATAACTCAAATCAAGCCTTGTGCGACGAAGAGAAAAAATCTAGATGTATAAGAGCCTCAAATTCTCCCCGACAGAAAGAAGAAGAAAAGAAAATTACCTAATTTTGGTAACTTTCCTCTCCACCCTCTTTTCGCGCCTTTCCCGTGCTGGGGTGCGGCGGGTGCGCTACATGACTCACTTCCTAATCCATTTCTCCACACAAAAACCCTTCTTGGCACAATGCACCGTATTATTAATTGTTTTCTTAGCTCTGTAGCTGGTCATCCTGCTGACCCAAAATCGCCACTGCGAACAAAAAATGCGAGATATGAAACTTTCGCAAAAAAATTGCGACGTCTAAGGGTCCAAAACTTACCAAACTCTAGGGACTCTTTTGCAATTAGCAATGGCTTGCAAGGTAAGTTAGATTGGTCTGAAAATGTGGATACATCCTGTACGACGATGTCCTTGTGGGTGTCTCATATATACTTGGCAACTCTCCGGAACTAACCATACTGCTCAACCACTGCGTTTTGTAGTTGCTGTATGTTTGAAGTTCGGTCACTATGGACTTAGGGCTTTTTTTTTCAGCCTTGTGCTACTCCAATCGGGGGGACTGGACAGGAAATCGATAGAGTCTATAGACACCTAGGACATCCTTCAACTGTTATAAACTGATCTAGAGCTTTGTTTTTTTTGGGCCCGGAAACTCTTATGTATATGGAAAGAAGAGGCTTGAGAAGACCGTGTTACAGAATTTCACTTCTCTTAGGTCTCATATCCTATATTTGCTTGTGATGATTGTTTTTTTTTTTGTAACAGAAAATAGAAATTTTATTTGTCGACGTAGACTACTGAGATTCCAAGCGAGTCAGCACCCCTAGTGAGCATTCTGATAGACCCTCGGTTCAAGGCATTTCCTCCAAAAAGATCCCCCAACCTTTACACCGTGAATTTATCAGATTACTCGCCGGGGGCACCAGCTCACTCGGAGTCCCAATACTCCAGTGCTTATAGGTGTGCCCATCAGCCAAGGCCAAAAGACAAACCCGGGAAATGAAACCAAAAATCTAGCACTATAGCGTACAAAATATCTCCAGGACTACCTAGGATGTCAAAGTACCATCTCATATGTCTTTCTAAGGATCCATAAATCCATATACATAACTCCCCCCCCCCCCTAACGACGACGACGGCCATGTATTTCTCTCAAGAGATTCTTCAAAATCCCACCAGCCTTCGCATCTTCTCTTGGAAAGTACTTTTTTGTCCGCTTGGTATATTTCCTCAGTGCCGGCAGGTCTGGAAATACCTTCGCAGGGATGCCGTCGGGGTTATTCTCAGGCAGCTCGATGAGATCGACGAGGTTCACGTGCGTTCTCTTGATCTCCTATACTCATAGATTAGCAAAGGAATATATAAGACTATTATCTGCGAACAAACCTCTTTGCACTTTGTGATACTCGGTGGCACCGGGCGGATATTGAAAACCTTGCACAGGTTCTGCCATGATTTGAGGTCCTTCTCGTTTGTGCCGTACCGTCTGTTGAATTCAGCGACCATGGCGGCGCGGAAATTATCGTAGGCATCATCTCTATCATCCGAGTCCCACTCTTGTGAGATGGCCAGGGCGTTGAAAGAGTTGATGAGGCCTGACTCGGCATTGCGCGTGAAGCCCGAAGACTCGTATTGAGAGAAGAAGGCATCCATGGCTATGAACGTGTGTAGCGCGTGATGGGGAGGACGGGGTGTTTGTATGGTGTTGGAGACTGTTGTGTTCCCAGAGCGCGATTTGTACTTATGATGTATAAAGATGCCAAGAGCAGGAGGAGAGAGAAGGGCGAAGCAAGATCAGAGTGACTTACTCAATCACAGGTCGGTTGACGCCCGATGAACCGGCGAGAGAAGTCCCCCTAATAAGGACAAGAAAAGATTTCTTGACCTCTCAGGGGCCCAAGGATATCCGGCTGATGGTATGGGGTTCCTGGGATGCGTGGGATGGTGTGACCTGTTGGCCTTTTAAATATAAATAAGTAAATCTACCTGGTCCTATGTCTAAGATAGACCCAGATGTAGCTCAGAGCAAGTTTTTTCATATCAACTAACGGTAGAACCAGCTAGAATATATCAAGGCAGTTTTCCTGTCTGCCTCTCTTCCCCCCGCTTGTCTTTGGTGCCTAGGCGTATATACACCACCTAGCTAGCTAGGACCCACAGCCTTCTATTTCCCTAAAACCATACAAAGATGCCAACCAGCACTGATCGACTAGTGAACTAACTGCGGCACCAAGATGCAACTTAAGGCCATCCTATCATTATCACGATGTTCTTTCCGTACCGGGTAAAAGGCCCATTGTACCGGCCTCATAGAGACGCCGCTAGCTACCAACTGAATTGTGGCGGTACTTTCGACTTTCCACTTGTCACGAGAGATTGAGGCCGGCTATCATGCACGAAAGCTCTCACAACGCATGAAGGACGAGCCACCACGGGGGGTATACTGTGCTCGTGCCATTCCCACCTCGCGTGGGTATAGGCTTGGAATGAGACAATGAGACTGCTGTGGGGGAAAGGGCATACTGGCACTAATGTATACTGATACAAATGGCGGCAGTGGCTCATGGTTAAGCATTCCCTGCATGTTCCCGCAGTCCAAATACCGGACAGGGATTCGGCGGGTACGGGTCGATCGCGGGCGCTAGGAGATGGGGATGATCTTGATTGTGAGCCCCATAGAATTATCTCGTCCCTCTTCCTGGGCCCATAGGTAGCGGTAGATGCGTTACCAGAAATGAGCACTGCCCTGTTGAAGAGTCGAGGGCAGCTGAATTATGTGTGGCGTGCACAATGATTTGGGCCTGTGCACGTGCCACTCACTGTATGTGAACAACATAAACCTATGTGTCCTATGGACGAGCTTATTGGAGCGCGTCAGCCTCAACCAAGGGAAAGGTGGAAAAAAAACTTTAATTCTGCCTAATAAGTTTTTCATAATACACGTATCCCAAATTATCGAGATACGCGACCGGCGACCGGGGGACTAGGGACTGTCTCCGTACTGCCTCAGTGTATCATAGTATGATGGAAGAAGCGACACCGCGTCTACTGCTTCTGTGTAATAACATTTGCTAAACCCAGTGGCATCTCGAATTGTGCTAGTAGACTATACACAAAGTGGGAGTTCCGAGCCGAGCACTCGAATATACTTCTTCCACGATCCAATCCCTCCACGTTTTATATTCCAGGGCGCGGCGCATGTCCACCCCCGAATCAAGGTGTGTCTGTGACAGCGGGAGCGGATGGGCGCTTCTGTATCACCTATCACTCGTCCCCGAGATACGCGCCTCCTTCAAACATCTGAAGAAAATACCCCTGCAGGTGCAGAGAAGATAAAACTCCCCCCCCTCTTATCCGCCACTCAAGTTCGCGAACTTAAGCCGCAATAAAACGTCACTCTCTGAGGCTCTTTGATGTCACATTCAGGCACTCAACAATGCGTAGGGTGTAGTTATTGAGGAATTAGTTAATGGGTCACCCAATCCTAGCACAGCCGCGCGGGAGCTACCGAAATATCGGGGTGTCTGGCATCCCTTAGCATTCTACGAGTGTACTCACCTAGTACTTGGCAGGTCCTGAAGGTAGCCAGATCGAGATTTCAGTACTACTAGATAGCTATAGACCGTTACGAATTTCTCCCAAAAGACATGCTCGGTCAACACTGCCTCGAAAACCCTGACCCAAGGTCGGTACTGTGATTGAGTTCCATGGTCGCATGGCTAGCTAGGCAGCAAGATTTCTACGCCCTCGCTTGATTAAGTGCACTAGTTTATTCGTGCCGCATAAGCATGGTATCTTGTGCTGAACATAATATTGTAGATATAAGGATTGGATGAAGGGCTTTCTTTTCATTCTAGACTTCAAATCGCACAGGAAACCTCTTAACAGTAACACTATAGTAGTCACAAATACTGATATCACCAGCAAACTTTCCTCTTTCTTCCTTAACTTTGGTTTTGATTTCGATCATCAGCTTTCTTTAAAAAATAAAGAGGAATACTAGCTAGACTTCTAGTAATCTCGACGACCGATGGACGCTTTTTTCTCTGGATTCAGAAACTTCGCTCTCGACCCAAACTCCTCCCTCATCGAAAACTTTGAGCGTCTTGCCATCTTCCAAAACTGGGCTCCTGGGGGTCGTGCGAGAAACCGTGCATACCGCAAGTTCCGCAGCGCAATGATAGACGAGTTTAATACCACGTACGGCACCGACAACGATGACCTCGAATCATGGAAGAATCTATGTCGTGTTGTTGGTATCGACCCGGTTCCAGAGTCTACTACACAGTGTCGAAAGGTAAAGAAATTTATTCTAAGCTAATATTGGTGGTTAAGTGAATCAACTAAATCGGACTTGGCATAGGCTGTTAGGAAAAGACATGTCAACTTAGTTGATCTCATCGATACCAAGAGCAACGATGGTCAAGTGAGGGCATTTGAAAACTTGAGGAAACTGAGAGAGTATACACGCCAGAGCGGGAAGTATTTTCCAAAGGACCCGGCAAAATCCGGTGGTATCTTGAAGTCTCTTTTGAGGGAGATGAGTATTCCTAGTGAGGACTAAGATCTCCGGAGTGATCTTCAGCTTCTAGGTGGTGGCTTATGACGGGAGGGATGTGATCTTGGGTTGGGTCACGTCTTGGGGGTTAGGAAAATACATGGGTGGTCTCCTTTGGGTCTTCCTTAGAGCTTTTTGGGGGGTTTTTGGGTCTGCGCCTGCTTATGTCATTCTTATTGGTACTTTGTTGCTTTTCTTTCATTCTCTCGATTCTATCTTTTTCATTAGGGCTTTTCTATCCTCTTTCACTCCTATCATCTCTTCCTTTAGCTCTTTTTATGCATCTCCACGGTTTTTACATCATCTGAGGAGTTTGGTTTTTTTTTTTCTTCTTTCTCTTTTGTACTGCTTTGAATAGGATATCATTGGGTATTGCTTAAACGAGTGATTCGCTATGATTACATGTGATTCTCAGGCTCAGCCACTTTGAATATATTATATTGCCAATCCCTACAATTATGCATGCATGTTGAAAAATAACAACATAGGGCGCACAAATACACATATTTGTACCATGGAACCCCATGAGTTGGTATGCGGCTCAAATTCGCTTAGAGTCACTATTCGAATCAGGTCTTGTGAAGCCTGGCCTAACTAACTTGACTAATCGTATGCGTAGTAAAATTATCTCCGATCTAAACTTTATTGATTATTTCGCACAATCGAGTACCAGTCAGTTTTGAGGCCTAGTAGAGGCCACAGCTGGTTGTCCACTCACGGGCCACAAAATGGATAGGGGGCGTGTCGCACTTGAGTGTACCCGCATATAAGGAGATGAACTGCATATATATTCTGCTGGTGGGTTCTTAGCCAAGAAGACAGCCTAGAAAAAGAAGAGAAAGTAGTTATTGGTTAAGTTGTAATAGTTAGAAAGGGACAGGCGGGGGCACATGTAACGTATGGGCTAGGACTTTGAGGGGGGTGGGAGAAATGAGAAGTGGGCGAAAAAGGGATGAAGGGTTATAGGGGAATTGAGTGGGGTATGGTGCGAGAGAGTAAGAGAGGGCCCATTGATATATATAAAGCTAGTGCTTTCGGTTCCAGAGTTTTCCGTTTGTTTTCTGGGTATGTTTGTTATTATATTAGGGAATTAAGTGGAGTTGGGAATGGCCTATCGTAGAGGAGAAGGCTGGTGTATATAGTTGGCTACGTAAAAAAGAGTATGGACCGCTAGAGTAAATAAGAAAAGAAAGGTTTGAGGTACTTGATATATATTGGGTTACTTCACGAATGCATAGCCCCTAAATACTATCCCGGGCCGGTGTTAGGCCATAAGTGATCACTCATGGCAAGGTCCTTACTCATGGGGCTCTAAAAACAATAGGCCTAAGCCGGCTCGTGGTTGTCGCTGTCCTGAACAAGGCTAGCTGCTAGCTAGAGCCTCATCTCGCCATATTCAACCGGGATCCGGACCCTTAGAGTAGTTTGGTTATATTTATAATCTAGGCCTCCATTAAAGTGGATAAATCCCACCTTCTTTTTACTCATTGCCGCCCTTAATTGTGGGTCTCTACAGCTTAGTGCGCACCAGTGCCTTACACTTGCCTATATTGTGCCGGAGTAGGGGAGCTGTCCTGTAAATATTATAATAGTTCACTCCTCAAAACTCCTCGAAGCTTTTCTTGCCCTCGATCTCATAAAGTAGATAGAAGCATGCGATGAGGATTTTGGTATGTACTACGTGCGTGGGCGGTTTGTTTTAGAGTTGAGGACTATACTAGCTAGTGGCTACGGCTTACCTGCTAGAGGAAAGCACTTCTAACTTGTTTTATCAGAGGGGGTAGATTATGGTGTTTATCCTTTATCATGCCGCGTGATATCGGGTGTTGTGATACTTCATGAAAATCGCGTATGTATACGTCTAAACGCGTCTTTAGTCTTGTGGACTTGACTGTGCATAAGGCTTAGAAGACATATAATTTACCGCAAACACTGTCTAGCCCTTGATTGCTAAGCGGACCCTTATGGAGTAGGTATAGCAAATATTTTTGACCCGGACTTTGTACTTTTTGTCCCCGTCGCGTAACTTTCTATTCAGGAGCCGCAGATATCCGGAAGCGTGTTTCAGAAATCCCCCTGTACGATGCAGTTGCACTTTTTCTTCCAACTCCCTCTCGGTGGATTTTTTTCTCTTCTGATCCTACTAATTCCTACTAAAGGGCTCAGCACTGCCCAAATAGGCCTGTAACTTGTGGCTAGTAGAAATATGTCCATGATTTCCGAAGCCAATCTGGAGCTCCGATTATGACTAGCTTTGATAGTGCATTAACAACTCAAGGGCACATATATGCCTTTTGCGGTTGTTATGCTGTGGCTCGCTGCCATAAGCAGTTTGTAATCGAAACTCCGGTGAAATTAACCTAGCTAGTCTAATAATTCTCGGCACGTTACGCCTAACTGGTTGGTTGGTTGCCGCTAGAATTATGCTATCTTTTGGAAAATTATCCCTAGGTGATTAACTCTTGATTAGACTAGTCTTTTGAAACAGAAAAACCAATGAGTAATATAGCTGGCCGAGGATTCGGTATTGTTACATAACAATGTTTGCCGATTACCGGCCGGTGGTACTTGAGCTTACTAGGCTGATTTATTTTAAAATATATCTCTGTAGATGAATGTGCTACCTACCTTACTTGGTGAGTATCAGTTGATCCTATGAGCCAAACCGCTAGGTGTTATGGTCCAAGTGTTTCGGCGTCGGCTCCGTAAACACTTTATAATCACTAGTTTGAAGAGCCGATACTGCGATATCGACAAAGTCTGCTGGAGGGTGGTCTAAAAAATCGCATGCATGACACAACATTAAGATTTATTTCATGCTTAGGAGTTGGAGTAACCGTAAAGACATGTTATAATCCCAGGCGGTTGACGCAGGGGTAGAATTGAGCCCCACTTATACTCCAACATCAGCGCTCCGTCGATCTAGTATACAAGGTTATAGGCTTTTTTCGGCTTCATTTAGCAGCGGGTACCTGGAACCCTGCTCCTGAATGGGGCTTTGAACTCGGATATCTTCTGCCGCTGCTTGACCGTCGTCATTTGTAAAATCTATAAGTGTCGCAGTGTTTCCTCAACCCCACTACATACTTCACCAACCGATAAGACAATAGCAACTTCGATACTACCTCTTAGCCTCCGAAAAATGAAGTCCTCACTCTTAATTCTTTTGTCTTCCACTCTTTTGGCATCGGCAACACTCCTTGTCGATTACCACGGTGGTGATGTCCCATCCGTTTTGGGCAACGTTGAACTTGAAGGTCAGGAGCTTGGCTGTAAGATTCTTAATGGCCAAGGTGGAAATGCTGTCTTTATCAAAAACGAAGTCGATAATGCTACTGGCAAGAACTCGTTACATTTCAAACGCGACCCCCACTTCAGACGCGCTGAAGTTAAAGCGCTATACACAAGCGCAACAAAGGCCCAGGTCGATAAAACATATTATATCGGCTACAACTTCAGGTTGAGCAAGGCACACGACGATCTAGTTATTTTTCAATGGTATGTTATAGTGATAAATCTAGGCTATCTATGATATATCCGATAATCCGCTCATTTACTGATATATATAACCCCTATATAGGAAAAAGTGGGATAAGACAGCCGAACCCCAACAGAACATTCCTCTTTATGTCCACTTCAATGAGAACCTCGACCTCGTGATTGAGTACACCATCCCCGGCGGTAGCGGCTCGAACCGCGAGATTGTTTGGACTGGACCTGTTTCTGCTGGATCCAATACCAATCATCACATCGCATTCATCATCAACACCAAAAACGACGGAACTGGTTGGGCTGAATTTTATCTTGATGGCCAACAACAGACATTCAACGAAGCATGGGGTGGAAAGAAGAGATTAGAGAATGTATACTTATTCACTGGTGATACCAGTCCTAAGTTTGGCATCTACAGAGGAGAAGCGGCGGCAGGTGCAGATGATGGTGACAAATACTGTCCTGCGAATTATATTTATACTGGGGAAACGGCACCTTCGGGCACAGATAACATCTTCAACTCTTGGATCTACAGGGTTCAGATTTCAGATTCGAGCTTGTCGGAGGTGGCAGAGGCTGCTGGTCTATGACGGTTGTGCTAGCCTGTTGGAAACTTTGGGACGTGTAATCCTAAATTCTCTTTAGTAGTAGCTTGCCTGAATAAGATATTTACTCACGGGACACGTGCATATTTAAACATTCTGTTGTAAAAGGTGATAGGGAGCTTTTCAATCATTTTCTGGGCATTTGTAGTGTACGTACGTAGGCGAACTAGAACCGGCTTCACAACCGGCAGCGTTGACGCATTGGTTAATAATCTCAGTTTTGCGTCATCTCTCAAAAGGCGACAAGGGATTTGGGATGTTTTCGCCTCTCAAAACTTGTATCCTGGACATTTTACCGAGCTTAACCCCTTTTATCTGGATAAACCTGTTTTTGTTAACTGCATAGTATAGCCGGTTATTGGTGACAATAAATTCACCACGTACTGATAACCGTAGCCGCGATACCCGCGATCTCGGGAACTTGGGACTACGTGAAGTGTAATTATGTCTCCTAACTCAGCTTTATAGGCCGAATAAGCCTGAATTACATACATTTATTCTGCCGCAGAGATCTTCGTAGAAGCCGCTTAAATCTCTAGGCTCTAGCTAGAACCATGTAGTTAATCTTAAGCCTGGTTCTAGGAGGTATATTCTTGCCTACATGTATACTAGCTACCATCATACACTTGTATATTATGAAGTTGGCTAAAACTTTGTCCGAAGGTTAATTAACGTGTTCTGAAGTAAATATTCGCTACACTCTGTGGAGCTTGAATGCGTTGCGTAATATTATACCTCGATCGTTGGATCCCGTCAATACCTCATGTTCCCGAATTGATACTCTGTAGTACAATGTGCATCATTGTCATGTGTTCTCTTACCTTTGACCCCGTGAACCCAAGATCCAAAGACTATATTGGAGGAGGAGGGGGAGTACACTGAAAGGCAAAAAAGATCGAGAAATGTGAGACACGGGATTAGAATTTCTATTCGCTCTCTAGTTTTTTAGCGAAGATTCTAGTAGTGGATTAGCCACAAGACCTTGTTAGCAGACCCTGGTTTCTCGATATTTTTACCATGCACTGTATGATAAGACCAGAAAACCATGTGCATCTCTTCCTCCTTGATAGTGCATTATCATTTCGTATTCGAGAGGATTAAAGGGTAATGTTGGATTCACTTTTGTTGTGCATAGCATAATGACATATCGGTTGACGTCTTAGGCCCTAACTAGGTTGTACAAGCACCTACAGCTAACAAGTTTCTACTGGTGCGGTCGCATATCATAGGAGGGAAATAGACTTATGAACTTAAATATAAATGCTGATTGGCTAATGTTCGGTAGAAAGGTTTGTCTGGGCAGTATGGAAGCTGGTTGTAAAGCTGGTTTCCTCTGTCTGGGGGGATTTGTGAGGTTCTCAGATCTATTGCCCTTTAAGAAACACAACTTCAAGCTGGCGGCATGAGTAGAACAGATTGCTGTTGATCTCTCCAGGAATTTGAGGATATATGTTCCGAGCGAAAATCGTTATAATGATAAAAGGTTTACGTCAGAAAGCTCGTAGTAGATACGAAACCGTTTTTTTCTCATAACATGCAACTACAGGTTGTAGGTGTGCCGACACCGACTCCAAGACATAATAACAAAACGTCATTATGTTTATTAACATGGGGTAAATGAAATGATAACAGCGCTAGCAGCACCCATGATATGATTTCCTTTGCAGCACGCGACGGCGCCCGAGGCTCGTTAAGGACAGCAACCGGTAAAACCATTGTAGGATCAAACGTAGGACTCGAGATTTGGGCACTGGTCATAGAACCCCTGCTTGTAAACCCTTGTTTCTACAATAATTTCACCGGTCGCTGTACCGGGAACCAGTCTCTCGGGAATGTTTCAAGGTCACATGGAGATGCATCATGCAGAAGCTAATAAAATAGTATGCAACCCTGAAAATCTATAGGGAGGGATTTCCTATTAGAATCAGTTCTCGATTTTTTTTTTCGCTGTCGGACCTTCGTCAGAGCAACCATAGTCATAGCCACTGATGTGATGTCTCATTATATTCTACGAAAGGATTCTGGTGGGGCAGCGGGTTTTCAGGGTGGATGACGCTAAAACTCATAAATGGTGCTGGTCTAATCGAGGGAATAAAACCAGATTCAGATTTGTGGGAACAGCTATGGATAAATTGATAAAAGAAGGGGGATCGAGGTCTTCTGGAGTTCTGGCTAACTTTATTAACTCTAAGATCGAAGCACTATCGCAGCCCACAACGTTTAACTAACCATGAATATGTCTCTCTCCACCAATAGCTCGATACCCCAGGTCATTACCGAAACCAATAGCAGTGGTACCCCGAAAACCTATGAGAAAATAACCTTCCCTTCATACCTTCTTCAAGATGTTTTTATGCACCTTCCGCTATTTGATCTTCTCAACTGCCAAAGGGTTTGTCGCCTTTGGAACACAATTCTAAAGTCGCGTCGTGCTCTTCGTCCAAAGTTCTTTATTAAGGAGCATAATACGGAAGTTCCAGTACCTTTGATTAAGGAACCGTCTAATGAAGCTCTATTCGATCTACATCCAATATTCTCATTAATCCATTTTGACTCCTCTCTATGCGTCGAAGAGACTACCTTTGGCCGCAAAAATTCTATCTATCTAAAGGACTCGGTTGTTAGAAATCACTACGCCACTTCACCTGCTACCACTCGTGTTTCCCTAGAGGTGTTGAAGTTCCACCCCAATTGCGTTGTAGAGAACCCAACCGGTGTCACCGTATGGGATGTACTCGTGCAGTTGGTCGAGTAGTAAGTTCAACACTATATAAATAATAAATATTATAATTTTAACAAGTTGAAATAAATTAGTAAAAAAATGTCAGCGAAAACCAGTTTTCAGACATTTTTTGGACCCTCCATTTGTAAAAAAAGAGGCTATGATCGCGCGAAGAGGATGCGTCATGTAGACTTTCTAGGCAAGGAAAGGTATGTATATACTTTATACCAGTATCTATACCTAAATTTTATTCTAAAATTGCTAATTGTCTTATAAAGTGTATTCATTGCTTTCAATGACAGAAGTCCCGACGATAACCGGTTATTCATAGCGAGTTCTTTCGAGTCAAGGAAAGGTATACGAAAGGGCAAAATGTTTCGATTTTGGAGTGCTTTTGCATTTTGTGATGATCTGAAGATATAGTTAATAAATGCTGCTTATTTTCCTTAAACTTTTTTTTACGAATTCCGGTGGCCTTCAATGTTTCAACTCGCCAAGACCCATATATATTGGGGAAGATAAATATTCTAGCGCTAGCGGTGATATGTATATCCTCTGGGAAATTGTATTCAAGTTTTGTTGTACTAGTAATAATCGTATCGAAGGCTATAATATAAGAACTAGAAGGTTTATAGATAAGATCCGAGTACCTTAGCCCTTGGGCTCCATGCACTTATGATCAATTCATTCATTCGTTCGTTCGTTCGTTCGTTCGTTCGTTCGTTCGTTCGTTCATAGATAAGAAGCCTAATTCTTCTATTTTAATAAAGCTCTATAAGCACACGCATGTGAAGCCTTGTTCAATAACATACGATACAATGCATATACGTGCTCAAGTGTACGTAGCAAGTGATATTTATGGTCTAACCTACTACCGTGGATTAACCCGTGGTCACTGAGGCGCAACATACATATGCACGGGAAGTCATCCCTGCAATAAGCTCCAGAAAAGAAGAAAAGAAGCCACAACTCATATTGAATATATATCGCTTTCAAGTTGGTATCAGGCTTTCAGCCTCAAGGTCACTTCCCAGTAATGCACTCCGCCAAAGGTCGTGCCCGACCGTTCTCTACGAGTTTCATGTATTGTTTTTTGCACGTACTTGGGCCAAATTTATAGCTACCACCAAGAGCTACTATGGTCTCCGAGACTTGCTTCCATTTCACACTCAAAAGAGCTGGATCAACGACCTCGAGAAGCAGCACAATCTAATGCTAGTTAGTAAAAAGAGTCCAGAAGTCTAGCTAGCTTACAGGATACAAACATCTTCTTCCATCCACTGAGGCTTTCGGAGTCTTTGGTTTTTCGGTTTTGTCAAAGTCCTCAACCGTCCCCGGAGAGTGCTCTCTGCTTCATCTATTCCAAGTCTCTGTTTGATGGCTTTGTAACTAATACCCTGAGACCTCCAACGCAATAGTAATTGGTTCTGTTCCTTCAAGAGCTCTTTTGGATTCTTTATGATTTTACTTCTAGAAGCGTCTTTTGATCGTGATTTTAGTCGGGATGAACAAGGTGATCCTTCAGGAGAGAAGAAAGGGTCAGAACACTGTATAGAATCCTGGCTTGCGAAAGTAGGTCTATAATTGAATGAGCATGTTTTCGAGACAGGGATCGGTATCGGCAAAGAGCATGTGTACAAAGTTGCTGGCGGTGTAACCAATAATAGCGAACTACCCCTAGAATCATTCAATCTAGAAGGTTCAAATCCAGTTCCAATACCTAGGATATTGGGCGAATCTTCCATGGTCACTGGTTCCCCCTCTTCGGGGGACTTCATCTCAGATTCGTAATACCCCTCTTCAAAGTCAAAGACACACTTTTTTGGCGGCGTTAAAGGTAATTGAAGCTTAGAAAGGTATCTTGGTGAAATTGTAACCGTTGACTGCGAAACTTCCCCCTTAGTATTAAAAGGGTGGAAATTATACGACTGATGCCTCGATTTATTAGTACTAATTAAATAAATAGATAAATTAGATTAAGGGAAACATACACTTTCCAGACCTAAGTTAACCAAACCAGGAGAAAGTTGAGATAGTTGTTCGGTCTTAGGCCGCTGTACATGCGTAGTAGTGAAAAGGGAAGGTAATGTGAAGAGAGCTGTTTGGCTACTAGTTGTAGGCAAAATCTCTGTTGGCTCTCTATGCTCATGTATTTTTTCTTGTTTTTCTTTATCCGGCGACTCTTTTAGAGCTAGATATTCTGGTGAAGGCATCTTTTTAAAACACCCTAGATTTGGACGAAGACCCCGTCCCCATTTTCGTTTTACAGATCTTTTAGTAACATCAGCTTCACAGAAGAGTACAGGATCCCCCATATTATAGGCCTCGGCTATTGTAGGCTTCTTATGTACTGGAGTATCTTGGTAGCGGAGGTTATCCTCGCTGAGGGTTATGTTTGCCTCAAAACTGCAGGTATCGGCAAGTTCTGGAAATAGATCGGCAACGGCTCGGTGGGCAGCAGCAGTGAAGTTGCAAGTGTTGGAATCAACTAAAGATGACGCAGGTCCTTGTGTAAAAGCCATGGTTAATGATTTAGGTGACTGTAGAGGCGATATTAGAGTCTCTTGTAGATTATTATGTGGTGTCTTCATATTTGGTCGAGAATCTAGAGAGGTCTGAATTTTTGATAAGGAAATGACATTGGTAGGGTTATTTTGGTCGAGGAGTAAGGGATATGCAACCTTAGCAGCACAATCTTGGTATTCCTTTTGAGAAAGTCGAGTTGGTGGGATGTTATTGCAAGGAGAGCCAGAAATATCCCGGGTTGGAGATAAGTTTGATTCTGGAGTGCCGGGCTCTTGTTTCCTGATTGGCTGAATCTATAGATTGGTGCTATACGTTACTAGATATTCCGATATATATCAAGTCAAGACTTTAGGCTCACCCGACTAGCTTCAAGACCATTCATAGCGTTATTAAGGTTATTCTTCCCTTGAATCTCTATATCTGCTAGTCCCCAAATCCCTGCCTCTTGTAGTGTAGTCGATTTTTCTAAGTTTGTGACGTTATTCAGGATTTGGCTATATATGATAAAAGGAAAAAACCCCTATAAGTCACCGGTAGATAAAATACCTCTGTCGTTGAATTCTTCACAGAAATTACGCAAAGGTTGACCATATGTTGGAAGTCTAAGAGCTAATACAGCTCAAAAATGACACTGGCGGTTAGATATATAGCTTTATTTCAGTTCAAGGTTATATAGATTCCAACTAATACCATTACTCCTAGTGAAAAAACCAGATAAATTGATTTCCATAATTCCTGGAAGAGGTTTATTCACTTAGACCAATGATCCTGTCTGAAATGGTGGTTCTATAATATATCAGTTTACTGTAAATTGAACCAATGCCAGTAGTCGACGTCACATCTGAACACCAAAGAAGTTTATCGTACCCTTAGGTCAATTTGACTAAAATTAAAACTGCTAGTAATTCCTTGGTGGGTCTAGCTTTGGTTTTATTTCTAGATGAGGTACGTTAGCGCAATGTGATACTGGTCGATACACTACCAAGTAAACAGGGGCCCTATTTGAGCTTGTAAAGTCATTTTGTAGGATATACTCTAATATAATATATATCTGCTCCCCTATGAAACATGCTATTTCTGCTTCTAATGTAGTACTGAACTAGACAGATAGGGGAGGGTACCTCTGTATATACAGCACGACTGAGTAAGGACTAGTTTATATATTCTAGCTAGCTAGAAAAAACACTATCAAAGCTTGTTACTCCAATGGGGTGTCACTTTTGGTACTATGGCAAAGGGTAATAAGTCAATGATTTGTAGCTTGGAATTAAGGACCCGCACCTGAGCAAATAACTGTATACCAGTGTCAAAAGTCTTTAACACCTAAATAGCAATGTAAAAGCCGGTGTTCGTGTTCTCAGCTGAGCAGATGACTTGAGGTAATATACCAAGAGAAACGTCATATAGTGCACGCGTACGTCCTTGGGTTGGAACGAGCCTATACAGCGACGGGACTACCAGGACCCCTAAAAGCGTTATCTATTTAACAATAGACAAATAATTAAAGATGAAGATACTTCTTGCTGTAGCTAGAGCTTCGTACCTATCTTTGTGATATCGCTCAGAAAATAGGTGAGAACTGCCTACGAATGAATATAAACAACCTAGATCTTATATAAGAGATCGATGAAATGTACGCTAAATCAGGCGAATCAAAAACTAGCGGGCGACTGGTGTGGCTTAAGTTAGTTTTTGTCCCTCTATTGCATTGTCGGTGAAGATGCCTAGAATCCACATCATCATTTATTGAGCAAACCTACTTTCTATACATTACATCAAAAACGACTTTGGATCTAGCTCTGACACCGCTTTTCTGTGTAGTCTGTGTGACTGACAAGGATGCCCTGCACCAACCATTCTGCAAGCTTACGCTCATCAAGACGATAAACCTTTACGAAATAACTTGTATTATCTTAAAATTATCTCTCATTGGATTCGGGAGAGGAGACAATAGAAACCAACAAAGACACAGCACGCGGCATTTAAATTACTTCCTTGACACATGCTGCTAAGCATCTGCTATCCGTTAGGCATACAAAAAGTTTCCATAGAAGGTTAAGAAAAAGCACCTTCCTTGCTTTGTTTCTAGAAACACGTACCAACCCCTCACCAATAACCTCCTAAGTAGCATGCATAATATACTTAGATAGCAGTATTAGAAATTATGCCTCAACCCGTGATTCTAAACGATATAAATCCCAAAGGGGAGGTTTTTTTCTTAACCTATATAAAAGCCCCAAGGGTGGGTACAGCAACTTCAATAGAAACCATACAAATACAGGGCTAGGGGAACAACCTACCAGATTAGAGATTCTAAGGAGGCAAGGGTTGAATCCCTAGTGGGAATTTTTGTTTTTTCACCGCTTTGTTCAGCTCTAGCCGGCTATATTGCTCACGTATGAATGCTTAATCCCGCACCAAGACGGAGAATCGGCTCCGGTCTTTTCCACAGCTCTTGAAAAGCCGTATTTATGGCCTTTGTCCTCTCGGCCCTGCAACTTAGTAACCAGGGATATGTGCGTATCCGTCATGACGCTAAGTATCTATCACATCTTCTAGGATTATGAGACGAAATGCGAGCATGTAATTAGAGGAATCGCAGAAGCTAGTAGAAGATCTGTACTAGAATACGATATGATTAGACCTTATGATAAAGCTCACTCTCCACGTACAGGGCAGATGAGGCTTCACCCGAAATATGATTACTCCGACGAGTACAAATGACCCCCACTCAGAGGGTTAGCTAAATCTTACATAAGACATCAATTTGATAAGCTAGCGTGCAGATTATAACTAACATGAGCTTAGCCTAATTTACCACTAGACAGAAACCAGTCATTTTAGTCTAATGAATTTTATACTGTGAATACCCCAATAATATCACATTTTAGGTGCCTTGACACCTACAATATGGAGGGCCTAGCCTACTGCTAAACCACATTTTTCCTTTCGTCGCGTCTTTTCCGCTAGTCACTTTTCCACCTGCATCTTCCCATAATTGCCCGTAGTTACCCTGTACCCCCCACCAAAGAAATATCGGCACTTATCACAAAAATCATATCACCTCTCTTTGAGACACACTATAGTTATTTGTTAATGCACATTGAATCATCAACTCTAGCCCTCAATATGGTCATAGTTTAAGAATTGTCGCCTTCGGTATTCTGGGCGCAACGTACCGGTTGGGTACCCGGGTGAAAGATCGTATAAAATCTATAAATAAATCTATAATCAATCAGTCATGCAAAATCCGTCAGAACCTACGAGTGATAAGACATGACCCACATGGTGATGTACTCTATGTAGTATCAAATTTTGTTGTTGTATCTCTGGAATTAGTAAAGATAACATGACTTCAAGGCCGGCCTCGATCGCGATCTACCCAAAAGCGGAGGGGTATATTGTCACTTCAGCTATAAAAAATAGTGATGAAAAAGATGTTAGAAAGCATGAAAACCCTGTATATCTCCTACCCTAAGCTGACAAAAAGAATGAATAATGAATCCCTGCTACCTTATGATCCTAAAACCTATCACGTCAGTAGCCGGAGATTCTTCTTTATACCACTTTCTTTCCGTTCGGTGGCGAGCTCTAGATCACTCCAATGCTCACACTCCCGAGTATTTTCCTGTCGCATTTTCTTTCCTAAAGGGCCTTTTACCGTGGGGCATTAGTAAGCTTGCGATAACAATGAGTGACAGCCGGTCATTATATTAAGGTTTGCTCGAATGATTCTGCTAGGTCTCTAGAGAACATGTATATCTAAGTAACCAGAGTTTTTAAAGAAAGATAGTATTCCTTACTTACAGATTATAGAAGCCTTCAATCTAGAGAGATTTATAGCTTAGTCCTCAATATCTCGTAGGCAAGCCTATATATAAACCAAATCCCGCCAAGATTCTATACCCACTATTTTTTAGATCAAACAAAGATGAGCTGACTAGACGAGTCAACAAAGTAAGCTCTGGTAGCTCAGGGGTTAGAGCATGCGATTGCAGATCGCAGGGTCGATCGTTCAAATCGGTCTCAGAGCTTAATTTTTTTTCTTAACGCCTACTCTCAAGTACTATACATAGTAAGCTCTGAGTGTGCTGCCTTCCTTTTATAATCTACACAGATAGCAATCATAACTATGTGTATAGTTACTTGTTAAAATAATATCTCGTCAAACCTAAAATAAAGTATATATATAACGCTCAGAAACAAGTGTCACTACAACTAACCCCTCTTATAAATACCTAGCTATAGCTGACCCCCCCCCCCCCGCTAAAGGCGGCCTTAGTCTATTCTTAATTAAGCCATGCATGCAGGCGTTATAAGGAACTTTTATAAAGGCAGTACCAAAAGACGCTTCATGAGGGGTTAATATAGGGGAAACTTTGACAGCTAGCTAGGAATGTATACAATCCCAACTACGTAGTACGTAGCCTCAATGCGTCATTACAATAAGTCTGCTCAAGAGCACCTTTACCATTTATGATTACCATTTTTGACTACCAAGCCGTGCACTTTGAGATAGGGGTTAATCCAACTTTGATATCCGTTATACCGCCCGAAATCCCGAGATCACAGATATACAAAAAGGCGCTGGTGTGGCGAAGCTTTTAACAGAGACTAAAAAATTAGAAATGGCCCCGTGAATCCCGAGGAATGCACCAGCTCTAAAAACATCCTGGTACAATTAAGATAGGATAAACAGACGCATAAATATAAGAATTATGTTATATTACAAGCGAGTGTGTCTGACAGGAGCAAGGGAGTATGAAACAATAACCCCGATCAGCCGAGAAACCCCATGGGCTACGCATTCCGACTGATGTCATAGTATAATGAGATACGAGATTCTAGAAGCTCGTGAAGCGTACCTTTGACTACCAGATGTTTGATATAGATCCGCCAGACACGCGGATATAGCGCAGATTTCCTAAGTCACGTATGGCACAAGCCTCCCGACGAGGCATCTAGGAATTCCACTGATTTGAATACAAGCTGCTCCACGGCCCGAAGTTAGGTGTGCACGTGGTGCTGTTCTCCATCTGATGTAACTCCCGGAAACAAAAGACGATATCCCCGCATAAACCTTCGAATTTCTAATGCTTGCCTAACCAAGTTAACGGAGACGAAAAGTGGTCCTACAAGCGTCCTATGCCACTTTTAAAAAAATTTACAATTGAGAAGACACTGTTACTAGATATAGTGGGTGCCTATTTAATTTCTCTAGATACGTATATACGGAAATATAATATGTGGACACTAAAACAGCCCCTCGAACCCAGTCCACCCCCGAATTTTGAGCTAATTAAACAGGGTTATAAATGCACGCGTATACCCAAAATTACTCCTATACCAACACAAATACATGGGAGTATACCTTTATTTCGACATGCAGCCTTAATAACATTATGAAACTCGGAGGAATTCTTAAACAAATACATAAATGAATATGAAGTTCCTAGCCAAGGATTGGCAGAAAAAGTTAGATCTTTGACCGGTAAAAGGATATCTTTAGTTAACTATAAACCTCGTGTTAATTAAGAAAACAGTTGACTAAACATAGTCCACCTCGTATAAGTATCTTTAAGCATAGGTATTTGGTACTGTTGCTCTTCATGGTTAACCATTTCACAATAACACCGAGATACATCACATGAACTTTAAATGTACCGGAATTTCTTCTCGAAACCCGGTCGTCGGTTGGGTCATTCACGGATTCCGTAAAGGTGACTTTCAATTTGGCACTACGGGCACGCAGCTCCCCGCACCCCACAAACAGGTACGGCGGCGAAGCAGGTACGAACGCTCTGCAAGAGGCAGTTTCCCTTAGTTAATTGACTCCACCCCTATTGGTTTCCACTGTATTTAGGTGTGGTTCTCCATGCAACTATGCCTGCTAAGCTATAAGGGTATCCCGGCAAAAATAATGACTGATCCTTGCTGGTTCTCGGGGGAAATATCCTCTCGCAGGAGACACGGGCCTAGAGACCGTTATTGAGTGATCAACAGGGGAAAAACTTACTCGAATAACCTGTTGACCGTAGCAATAGCCGCATCTTCTCCACCTATTAGAAATATTCTAATAGGAAAACAAGCATTTGAACCAGAGACGAACTGTCGGAAGCTACCGCCCGTGTACCGTCCAGGGATCTCCCCATGTGCACAGCTTTCCCCGTGCAGAAAGAAATTCAATTAAAGTTAATGGGACAACGCCGATTTGGAGATCCCCCACAGTTACCTCTACGGAAAAACGTGAGCAAGCCAGGAGCCTATCTCCGCATAGGTATTACACATTACCCCAGGAAAATTCCAACCGCGTGGTGTATCCGGAGCCGGGGAGATAACCGGACGGTACCTCATTTCATCTCTTCCTCTGCTCTGTTTAGCTATGGGCGTCAAATATAAGTAGTGGCTCCTTTCCCATAGTCTTTCAAGTATCATCTCAGGGCTGGCTGTCTTTGAGACTATTTAGAGATAGAAGATCTGAGCCTCTAAATTCACCGGTCAAACTGGTGATAGTCTTTCTTTTTTGATATTCTCAGAAATATCCTCAGGTCTCATTGCAACATGTTTGCGAAAATCTCTTTCTTCTATCTCCTGTCTGTGCTGAGTACAGGTAAGGAGAAATCTAATGCCATAATCTATCTCGAATATCAAGTTACTGATACTTCCTGTCTGAACAATAGTACTCGCACAGTACGCATCGGAATATACCGACCCTGATACTGGAATATCATTCCAGCGCCTGCTGACAACCAATTATGGCGGATTCAGTTTCGGTCTCGCGCTCCCCTCAACTCCAACAAATGAATTCATCGGTCAAATCGTAAGTATCATACACAATTCCATACTTCTATACTTCTAGTACCTAACCACGATTGAAACTTTACAGGTTGGGCCTATAGGTGGATGGTCTGGTGTGAGTTTCGGAGGAGCCATGAATGGAAATCTCCTTTCACTTGTTTGGGTTAATAGTGGGAGTATTATGCAATCCTTCCGTATGGCATCGTAAGTATTGTTTTCAGTCTTATCCTATCGGTATAGAATATTATATTAAACAATTGTTTTCTCAGTGGTTACCTTGAGCCTACTGTTTATTCCAGCTCTGCCAGCTCAACACAGATGTACCTCAAGACTAATACAACCCATTTCTCATACACTTTCCGCTGTGTAGACTGCAATACCTGGACCGATGGTGGCGTTGATCTAACAGCGGAATCCGCTGTCATGGGTTGGGCCCAAAGTACAGCACCAGTTACAGACACCACCAATCTCGCAACAGGTATTCAGGAACATCAGGGATTTGGCATGTTTGGTATTGGTCTTACTGCAGCCCGCAATTCTCAATATGCAGCCTGGATTGCCGCTGCTCCTATTGCTACTGCCTCTGCTACTGTTACTGCTACTGCTACATCCGTGGTCCCTACTGCAACTCCTACTTCCACTACTGTTCTTGGGACCTATGACTACATCGTTGTTGGAGGAGGTGCTGCTGGTCTCGTTGGTTCGTAACAACCCTAAATCCCCCTTGAAATTACTCAAGTGGCTAATCATGCACTTTTTACTCTAAATAGCTGCCGATCGTCTCTCAGAATCTGGTAAATCAGTTCTTCTAATTGAGAGGGGGCCCCCAAGTACCTACAAATCTGGAGGAACCGTTGGACCTGCCTGGCTAGCTGGCAAGGGACTTACTCGCTTCGATGTCCCAGGTCTCTGCAATCAGATCTGGGTTGATTCTGCTGGTATTGCTTGTAATGATATTGACCAGATGGCTGGATGTGTTCTCGGTGGTGGCACTGCTGTCAACGCAGGCTTGTTCTTCAAGCCTACAGATCGCGATTGGAACTACAATTTCCCAACCGGCTGGCAAGCCACAGATATGGTTTCCTCTACAAACAAGGTCTTCAACAGAATTCCTTCTACCGATAACCCTTCATCAAATGGCGTCCGTTACCTTCAGGAGCCTTACACTGTCCTTTCCTCGGTATTGAGGACTGCTGGCTGGTCTGAGGTCACTGCCAATTCTGTTCCAAATTCCAAGAATAGGACCTTTGCCCATACTCCATTCATGTACTCTGGCGGTGAGCGTGGCGGTCCTCTAGCCACATACCTCCAAACTGCTAAGGCACGCTCCAACTTCAATCTTGTCGTCAACACAACCGTCATCAAGACATTCCGTACTGGTGGTAGGATCACTGGTGTCCAAGTCACTCCTAGCTCTACTACCGTCGGTGGAAAAATTGGTATCTACAATGTCACCCCCACCACTGGGCGAGTCGTCCTTGCAGCTGGTGCCTTTGGAAGTCCCAAGATTCTCCTCCGTAGTGGTATCGGTCCAACCGATATGCTTCAAGTCGTTAGTTCCAGTGCTGAAGGCTCAAGCATGCAAGCAAGTAGTGAATGGATCAAACTTCCTGTTGGATACAACGTCCTTGACCACACCAACACCGATATGGTCTTTAGTCAAGCCAGTATCAAGTCCTATGACTTTTATGGGGCATACAACAGCCCTAACACCACTGATAGAGACCTGTACTTGAATAGTCGTGCCGGCATCCTCGCCACTGCCGCTCCAGGGCCTAATACTATGTTCTGGGAGTCTTTCGTTGGTACTGATGGAATCACCCGTCAGCTCCAATGGACTGCTCGTGCTGAAGGTTCTCTTGGGCAGACTGGAGACAACCTAGTCACTCTCTCTCAGTACTTGGGTACCGGTGTGACTTCCAGAGGTCGTATGACTATTACCAGCAGTCTTAACATGCAAATCTCTACCAGCCCATATCTAAAGAATAGTGCCGATATCGACGTTGTCATTCGTGGTGTTCAGTCTGTACTCAATGCTGCCCAGAACAAGGGCGGTATCACCTTCATAAGGCCAGCCGCTGGTGTGACGGCTACTGATTACGTCAACAGCTACGTTGAATCCCGTAGGTCTAACCACTGGATCGGAACTTGCAAGATGGGAACAGATTCTGGTCTTGTCGGTGATGGAACCACTGGGTCTGTCGTTGATACAAATACCAAGGTCTATGGAACCGACAACCTGGTACGTATTTGGCTTAAAACATTCTAGTAATACCATATAAAGAAACTAACAATCTTTAGTTCGTCGTTGATGCCTCTATCTTCCCTGGTCACGTCACCACCAACCCTTCAGCCCCAATCATGATCGCCGCCGAAAAGGCCGTTGAGAAAATTCTGGCCCTTCCTGCTACTGTGGCCCAGTTCGGACAGTGCGGTGGAATTGTAAGCTCAACCAACACTTTCAAATAAAAATAATGAATACAGTTTACTAATATTACACGATTCTATAGAATTATGTCGGAGCCTCAGTTTGCGCCGGTTCATATACTTGCACAGTCCTTAATCCTTACTACTACCAATGCTTGTAAAGCTTGAGTCGACTTGGTTCATTCTCCCTTTAGCTATTATTCCATTCTTGTATCTTCATTTTTTTTTGTTCTACCAATGGCAGGCTATATTATACTCATCAAGACCTTTGTGAAATCAATTTCAAGAATTTTCCTCGAGACCAGTAGACAAACCCTCAGAAAAATGACCAAATCCACGAAAGCCAATACAATATTATTTATTATAAATTGATGGTGAACTGACCTAGCGGACCCATTTAGATTTTTAATCTACCAGGGAAAAAAAATAATATATACATTATACTACCTCAAAAACCTAACCCTATATATAGAAAATCGTTCCCGAAAATCACACTATAAGTCAATTCGTGATTAAAAACCCTAGGATTTAATATAGCTATCCTCTACATAGATAATTAGTGTAGTAGTTTATGAAAGCAAATTTGAGAAAAAAAGCTCTGAGACCGATTTGAACGATCGACCCTGCGATCTGCAATCGCATGCTCTAACCCCTGAGCTACCAGAGCATATGTTCAACCAAAAATTTAATAACATATATTCTTTTATCAGAAAATAGGCCACTCCTTAAGTTTACACGTGGATACTTGGAACACCGAGTGACATTCCATGTCACGCGCCCGGGATTGGTGATGGAGCACATAGTAGCCCGAAATACAAAGTACCCAGAATATACAGATTAGCATAGGCACCACAACCCTCAGGTAAATCCATTACTCGGATCGAGCCGGGCAGATGTCATATATCATTTCGGCATATTCCTCAAACCCATATACAGAACCTTTCTACTAGTAGCATCCATTCGCTCTTATTTTTCCGTATTTCAAATCAATCTATGTCTATACTATGATTTTATATGCTTTCACCCGTCATATGCTTAGGAAACTCATTATGTACCTTCTCTATTTCGCACCCATCATTTAGCGCACCCATACAACTCCTCACATATTGACAATCTACAACTTTGCAACCTCCGCCTCGTCTCCCTTCCACCCTGACCTCTCACAAATCTTCAATACAACTTCCCTCACAGCCATAACTTCTTCAACAGTCGCCCCATTATTCAACGCTCCCTTGAGATGGCCTTTCAACTGCGGGTTGACATTCTGTGGTATCAACCCTGCAATAAGTAACAAACTTGTATCCCTTGCCCCTATCACCTCAACATTACTAAAAACATGTGCGTACATCAATTCCGCAACAACTCCTAAGTCATCGTAGGAATTACTCATGCTGCCCATGACACGTTGAGAGACCTTTCCATAAACTTTGTCAAAGAAAGTTTTCCCCCGGTCTAGAATCTCAGTCGAGGTCTTGTCTGGTGTACTATGTGACAGCCTACGGTGAGTCGGGGAAGGTGCATTAAGGATATGCGGTGGTGTGGAGTACTTGAGGTGATTGAGGGAGTTGATTGCCTGCAGTTATATAATCACAAATCATTAGCCCATAATTATTATTATTATTTCCTTTTCCACACATCCACACATCCACACATCCACACATCCCATCCATGCAGGGACAAGACAACAAACTACGGAAAGGAACTCGCCGTGTGCACCCAGAGCCGGGTTCTAAACCCGTCCACAAAAAAGTAAAAGGAAACAAGCATACTTTCGGTAAACCCCCAATAGCTGCACTCTTCAACAACGCCTCTCTAATTTTTCTATGTATTGTCAATGCACTCTCCCCATCGCTGGTGGCAGAGACACATCCACCTGCCAACTCCTTCCGTACATAGTCCTCCTCTGAGCTGCCCCTTATTGCCACCTCGTTAAGTGCGTAATTCCACACACGGGGGATTTCTTCAGGTCGGTTGAGAATCGAGAAGGCTACTGAGGCGACGAAGTAGAATGTGTGTTTCGGCAGTGCTGAATTGTGGTGAAAGGAAGACAGGAGATTATGAGTTGCTGACGGTGACGGGAGTGGTATGGGCGGCATGGCTATTGGGCTAGGTGTTAGATCTGATCTTACCTAGCACGTGTTATATATAATGATTTAATTGAGATCCCCGTACGTCTTGTAATATCATGAACGTAGACTATGTAACCTCTAGGAGTGTTTGGTGATGTACAGAAGTGTATGGACCTCGGCTCGGCCCGCAGCTGAGGCTCCTACCATCCGGAAATAGCCGGGTAACAAACCTACCTCAGTGAATCCAGAACCCATGCGATCAATCACTCTTGGTCACTCGCATGCTCACAAATCATTTTTCTTAACTGGCAACTGGAGAATTGATTTGATCAAAAAACAAAGGCTGTTCCCTTTAATTCATCTAGATAGTCCGTCCCCATACCCTTCTCTTGTCCAACCAAGGAAAAGAAAAGCAAAGATACTAGTAAACCCAAAATCCTCAAAGCGCCCATGCCATGTTTCGATCCAAAAAATACCTAACCCGGGCCATTAAGACCATAACCCCCAGGAAACCCATCCCCAGAACGAATAGACCGGCCTATCGCAACTGAAGTAAAGAAAAACAAGAAAAGAAAACTTTCCCCCAAAGTACACCATCCACCATTCCCTATCATGCTAATCATAAAGAAAATATGTTTTGCTTTGAGGTGGGATTGCAAAAAAGACCCGTTCCAGCCATCAATATATCATCGCTCATGAAAAAAGAACAAAAAAAAACATAACACCATAAAAAAAATATGCAGCGCCAAAAAAAAAACCAAAGTCAAAAATAAAATAAAATGTTACAAAATAATAAACAAAGAAAGATATAAACTGCACCGGCCCTACAGGCTCAGATTACCTCGCTTCCCCCACAATTCCGTTTCCAGTAGACTGTGCGGTCTTACTTGGTGCGGCGTCCAAAAAAGCCTCAGCGCGCCTCATAGTCCAGAAGTCGAGGTCAGAGACAAAGGTATCTCCGCCAAGTTGGGCTTTTACTTCCCACTCGGTACTCATCATCATCTCATCTCGGCACAATAGCTTCGGCCCGTCGAAAACCATGAGGCATCTTCGTTTAGTCACCATCTGTTGTGGGGCACATCCCCACCCTGCAGGAAAGTTCTTCCGTTTCCTCGGTCGCGGACGAGAAGCCTGCTTTTGAATTGAGCCACCCCCGATTCCTCGGGAGTGAGTTGATTGTCACCTTGGACGCAGGCCACCGCTCCCATTGCCGGAGGCGGGCTTCTTAACCCCTCCACGAGTGTTTCGCTTAGATCCAGTACGTCCAAGCTTCCCATTGGGCTTTCGGCCGGGTGGGGTAAAGGTTTCATCCTTTCCGTCGTCGGCGCCATCTTCACCCTCGTCGGCTTCGAGAAGGTCGTCTTCTTCCTCACCATCTTCCTCTTCTTCATCGTCTTCCTCTGATTGCTTATTGCATCGCTTGCCATTCTTGCTCGAAGACCCAATCGTGGCTTCCATGTCTTCCAACTTTACAGAGTCGAGGTTCATTTCGTTGAATGCTGCAGCTGGCTCCTCTTGGACAACCTTAAGCTGCACACATTCATCCAAATGCTCATAGAATTGTTGAGCTGTAGCAAAAGTGACTGAGCAAATACTACACTTTCCAGTGATGTATGCGCCAGAGTATCGTTCTTCCTCTGTTGGAGAAGCAGTAAAAGAACCCTGCTTTGATCCAACCTTCTTGCGACCGTTGGGGGGGGTCTGCTCGACATGGTGCACAGACATCAAGTGACGCTTAAAGACATCTGCACGGTTGAATGATTTTTCCGCTGCCGACCCAGAACCAGGACAGAAACCACAGACCATTGTCCCCTTATAATGGGTCAAAGTGTGCCTTTGGCAGTCATATTTTCTGGCGAACCCTTTTTTCGAGTATTCACATGTTGTGATTGGGCACTTTACCGGGCGCTCCAACTGATGAGTGAGTTGATGTGCCCTAAGATCCCTAAAGCTTTTGTTGCATTCCGGGCAGACGGTATCTTTTCCTGTTGAGCCCACACCACTATGGCTACTTGGGACGCTAGCTGAACTGCTTGGCGCCCTGGCCCCTCGTGATCTGTGAGACTCAACACTTGCAGCTCTTTGTAATTGCTGTTCTGAAATAAGATCACCCTGTACAGTGTTGATATCTTCAAACCATTCCAAATTTCCAGGTCCACTTGGTGATCCATGGGATCTGCGGGAGCCTTGAGATGAAACTGATGGCCTTCGGACCGGATAAGGAGCGGGACGCTCACGAGTTGGGAAGGGGGATAGACGACCAACAGAGCCAGACTTTGATGGCTTGTTAAATACCGGGGATGAAGGGTTGGAAATTGGTGGAGGAGATGGTGCTGAATGCCAGCCGGGGGAGCCAAATGAAGAGGCCGAAGCAGGAGCATCATCGTTCAGTTGAGTAGGCGAAGGTATGCTGATAAGCGAAGGGTCGACACTACCTGTTGTTGATGTATTCGTTAACAACTGTCCCAGGGGAGTGTTGGGAAGCTGGGCGAGGTACGTACCAGTTGCGTATTGAGGGTTGTATAGGCTGTGGTCGTCATTCAGGTAAGGAGAATTGCTGCCAGCTTCGGAACCAGAAATCGCGCTGGTGACTGAAGAATGACCCTCCCAGCCGCCAGCCGAAGTGACTGGAGAAGGGAAAGGGCTCTGTCTGTAGTCCTCTTGAGGAATGTTGGATGGGTAATGGAACGTAGGAGGGTGAACTAGCACGCCCGGAGCAGGTGGCATCGACGGACCGTCTGTAAAGGTAATAGGACTCGGGATCTCTGACATACTGTACTGATGGTATGCAGGGTAGCTATCAAATGATGAAGCCGATGTAGCTGGTGGTAGGTCCATAGAGTAAAATGGTTTGCTAACTGCCTCCTGTTGCTGCTGCCGTGACTGCAGATTCTCAATGCTGTTCTGGTTTTCCAACATTGCACTCCAATCTACCACCCCACTTCGTGATGCTGATGATGTAACGTAGTTATCTGAGTGGATTGGTTGTTGGTGGAATGGAGGATTGCTCTGATGGATAAACGACTGTCGAGGGTCGTAATATATAGACTCGTTTTCTTCAAATAATACAAAGTCTGTTAGGGTTTCTGATTTCAGAACAGGGGCTACCGACGAGGCAGGTAGTGACTGAGGAGCTGCCATGATGATGTGTGGTGTTGTGATATTACTGATGGAAGAGACACTTGAGCTGAGCAGAAACAAGCTGAAGTATGCTTGTTTTTCCCACTCGCTACCTAAGGTCGTTGGGTCAGGTTAGCTTTAGAGCTCGGTAGACAAATGCGTTAAACGCCCCCAGCTGCCAGCCAAACGGGCCAGCAGCCGAAGGCTTATGATAAAAGAAGCGAAACTCGAAACCAGCTGAAAATTATGACATTATGGGAGAGACATGACGCTAGACGATCCGGGAGTGCGGGGAGATAAATAATGTAGTTCTTCCCACGTACCTTAAGATCTCAAGAGATTGCCACTCGATTGAAGGATCTCTGGTTTCTGGTTTCTGATTTCTGGGACAGAAGGCAGACACGAGAAAAAATAGAAGCTCGAAAATGGGGGTCTTGACTATAAACGAGGCAGACTCGGACCTTAAGTATTAAAGGTTGAAAGTTTAAAGAGGTAGAATAATGCCTTATGATGTGCCTTGCTGTCGAAGATGGCGGGCTATCTACCTATCTATGAGTCTGAACCGGGAACTCTGTAGGGCTGGATGAGGACGGTGGGAATGGAGATCTTCGAGTCTTTTTGTAAGACGGACTCTCGGGCAAAGACGTGAGAGCAGATGCTGCGGCTTCTTAAATATGGGATGGGGGCTATGAGTGTGGATGGATGGTGTCCTTCTTTTGGGACGGGCTCTCGTTACCCAGCAAGTGGGTGATTGGTTGGCTGCATGACATAGGCTTGGACGAGATTGCCTTTTTTTCTCTCCCCCCTCGCCAGGTGGAAGAGTTGTGTGTCTGACCTTCCCCCCCCGCGCATGTCTGTGTCTGTGTGTACATGTATCGTGGTGGGCAGTGTGAGACATGGAGGGTGCTTAGGGTGGACGGTGTGGTGGTGGTAGTAGTGGGTCCTGGACCTACCTCGCTGTCGGCAGGGCTGATGCTCAAGGCACCAGTTCCCCTGCAAGTCTGGTCGCACTTGGTCCAAAAAAGGTTGACCATGAGAGTGTGAGAGAGCGACTTGGTTTGTTCACTCTTTCTCCTTTCTCCAAACCTATTTTCCCTACTCCCCATCCACCCACTTCCCTCAAATTAACCCCTTGTAACTATTCCCCCCCCCCTCCATCACCATCATCATCATCATCACCATTAATCGACAACTGCATTAACCCATCATCGTCAGACTATGTACCTCCTCCTGTATGCTTTCCCAATCCCCACGAAACGTAAATATGTAGGCCGAAAAGGAATAAAGAAGACCAGCCTGTCCAAATCCAACATATCTTGCATCCTGCAGTCCTACCAGCTATTCCTATTTCTCTCCACTCGGTGACTCCCGCATTACTAGACCTTGACAGGGTTGTTGGCTAGGCTTCGCCTAGATGGGAAACGATGTATGTGCTAGCTAGCACCGAGGCTTTGCTTCACCAGCCTCGCTTGGTGAGGCGCACGCCTATGAACAAAGCCAGCCGGGAGAAAAATCACACTTTACATCACTGTGCGTATCTTTTCATCCTACACCGCTAAATTCCCATCCCGAACTCGAAAGTTGCATGCGATTACTGTACCTATGCAGTGCCCGACATGGGAAACTAGGTACAAGGGCCTAGGCAGTCTACTCTACCGATTAAAACAATGTCCCAGTATTCGCCAGGAGAGGGAGTGTTCAATGATGTCCATGACGTTCGGGTGGTGGGGTTTGGCACAAAGTTCCCAAACTGTAAGAATTAGACGAAGCACATATCTGCTCCCTGCACTTCTCCCTTCCCGCTCTATCCTCCCTTCCGGCCTCCGATATCTATTCCCAAAACGTCACGTTCATTGATTCGATCTGCTAAAGAAGTAATTCACACGCATACATACTGGCTAGGTAATTTCCCAGTTTGGCTATGTCGCTCACCATCTCGACTATCACCTAGACCTTATGCGAGACAATCACGGAAATCGACAAACATTTGCTCAATGGCGGAATAAGGTTACATCATAATTCTCTACTACTCAGGTATATCAAACCATTTGTTCAACCGGCAAATACGCGACACGTCGGGAAATGCGTTTTCTTTTCTGTTTGATATGTTCCTAATACCTCCCTAAAATCTAAATATGATTCGTCAACACACAAAAAGATATCGACCCTTTGCTATTTTTAAACAAAAGAGCTTAACACACTGAGCACAGACAATTGGGTGTGTTGGGAGGATCGAAAGATATTGCCGAATAAAAATATAGCTATTTGGGGCAGTGTAACGAAGCACAGACGAACTCCGTCCCTTCTTTCTGCATGTCACAGAAGCAAGTCAAGGCCGGCACCAATAACCATCGTTCAGAATGAGTGTGTTGTGTGGTTGCGGCCGCAAAGGTTTCAGTCACGGGACAAGCGACAATAAATACGATAATTAACCACCAAATGCAAATAGGCACTGTAACAAGAGCCCGAAACTCGAGTGCCACTTGGTAAACAAAACAGTGATATAGAAAGAAAAAAGAAAGTTACTGGTGTAGGGGCCTAGATCAGACGCCTCAAGACCCCAGGGCGCCCATTCCGTCGATTTGTTTCTCAATTAGAGTATATGTGGCCCTTGCCAGTGGGACCAAATTTGCCTCCACACTTTTTTGGCGTTTTTTCTCCTTTCAGTTGGGCGCCGGGAGCGCTCGTGGCTTGAAGGTGTGAGTGAGGCTCTACATGAAATCAGTACTGTATCGTACGAGATATGCTTGCTAGAAGGAGCGAACTACTCCCCAGTTCTGCCTCAATCGCTTACCTTGGCTGTCTCTACAAGCGAAGACGCCGACGTGGAGACCCAAATCCTAGAGGCACAATTGGCAAAAAGGATTCCGACTTGTGCTACTATCGGTACTACTATGTGCGACCGCTGCTACCGGAAAAACCTGTAGGTACTACAGCCAAGTAACGGAGTTGATACTGGCCAACTTAACATAGCGATACGGTTTATTGTTGGTGCTTATGCCCCTCTCCTCAACCAAGAGAAATGCCCAAAAGAGGCTCCATATGATGCCAGCACCTACTCCAAGTCTCATACGTGTGATTTCCACTGGACGCTGTAATAGGCGACCCAATTATCTAAAGTGTCGACGGCAGTCGATGTCATAAGGAACCAAGCATTACACTGCCTCCCCCGCAAAGACGAGTTGAGTTATACTTAGCTTATCCAGGGCAAGTTTGCTGCGGAGATCATGTGCCCCTCGCTTGATTTAAGCTATCGTTTGCGAGCCGAATGATCTAGAAATTGCGTCTACGCCCTATCAGGCCACGGTATTTTGCAGCTATCAAGGCCTGAATATACTTAAAGTGATGAATATACTCTAGATAAGCCCTAAACGGCACCGGCTTGGGTCTAAAGATAACTACATATATCTATTGACACATCGTAAAGCTTCTTTATTCCTGTTTCTAAGACCTCAAGGCTAGTAGTATATGTGGGGTAAGCAGAGAGGATGCATGTTTAGCGGGATCTCAGAAGATCCACAGATCTTGTTTTTTGGCCTTTATGAATAAAAATATAACTCTTCTCGTGAAATCTTGGCTTTCCCGCTAGGGTATACTCACTTAGGTGTGTATAAGCGTTACTCATCTACTATTTTGCGATACTCAAAGTCTTGGTCGATCCTGGCGACTATTGTCACTTGAATTATCACATTATCACACGAAAAAGAAGGGCGTCCTTGTTTTGTACCGGCTTAACACGGAACAACCCGTTTGATAGGACTGAGCAGGGGCCGCGTTTGCTGCGCCTTCAGCGCCTGCATATGGCATTTGCTTTTTGCCCCATGTCCCGTGGTGCTGGGACTGAGCATCTGTTTCCTGGACCCGACGTTTCTTTGTTACGTGGGAGGGCGAATCGACATCCGCCATGACGTGACTGGTGAGGTTTCAGAAGCATAGCCAGGACCGCAATAGAAACAGTTGAGGAACAGGAACCCAATGTCAACAACAACGACATGCCGACAGAAGGCGAGACATATTCAGGGGTACGTTTTTACGCAAGTTGGCCGGTGCTTCTTTTTCTTGCCCGTTGTTCATCGGTTTTCGTGAGCGATCTAGCGTGTGGAGAAAGTGCTAACAACTAACGTTGTCCCCTTTTTGGATTAATAGTCTCATTCCCACCGTTTCGCCCCTAGACGGCTCGATTGGCTGCAAGACGATGAGCCAGAAGATTGTAAAAAGCCCCCTCCAATTGCTTTTTCACCTCCTCTCCAGGGGCTTGACTGTTGCAATGTCACGCCTTTACCTTACATTTGCCATACATGTCATCTTCCCAGAAACCATAACTGGCCTGTACCAAGATCAGGTAAAATAGCACATGCACGACAAAGCTGCGATGGTTGCCTAGAGCCATCGTGTTGTCACACGCAACACATACCTAGCAGACACGCAACCAACAAATACCAAGAGAGAAACCTGGAGTCTGTGTAGGGCAACCTCTTTGACCAAAAGCCATCCATGACTTGAGTGTCGAGGGGATGACACGTAGATGCGTTACATACAACTCTAAGGGTCTGATGTTTACATACGTTTCGATTCTGTCCACCCTGAGTATCGATCGATATCAGTAATAAATTACGCTGAGTTCCCGGCGAATGGGCAGTAGGAACCGGGGTAAAGGGTATAAAGGAGATATCAACGCATAAACAGGAACTGGTGGATGGATGGGTCGGCAGTTCTCCTTTTTTTTTCCTTTCAAAAAAAACAAAAGTACACATCACAGTATTGACTTCCCCACACCATAGTCCCGACTGCATATTCTACTTCAATGGTTGTTTCATATCTCTTTTACTTGGAAGCGTTAAGAGGTCTCATTGGAGGTTCTGACGTTGGACGATCGGTACGAACCTTGCTTGATATCTGCTTTCGGAGATTATACCTTTACAATGTGATGACCAAGGGGCATTTTCTTGTACGTTGTCCTCAAAGACCCCACTCTAGGTTATATCAAAACCATTAGATCGTAAGACTCTTGGTATACATATCGCTGGCATGGAGATGATCGGCCCTGTACTGAAAGGGGGTAAACTGTTGCTGATCCGGCGGCACAGTATAGTTGGGTTTTAAGGGTTTTAGGTTATGATATCTCATTTGCCGCTGGTAATACGTGATCAAGAAGGTGGAGAGTAGCCTATTCTTTCATTAAACCAAAAACGAAATGGAACCCGAAAAAATTTCTCGATCCCTGGAACCTACCTATTATTTTTCTCGGTCGAATGGCCCTGGGACGAACACGGGTGTGTAAAGTACAATTACCACTCCCTGTCCCCATTTCTTGCCTGACCAAAATAGTTTTTTTTTGAGGGCGTGCATGAAATGAAACGAAACATCAAAAAGCACATACCAATACCTTGTCGCCTCTAGGGAATGGGTCTATATTACACCTTCTCCTTATGGTTTACGTCTAGGGATGTCTTATTGTCCTAGAGACTCTAACACGATCCCCGCCGTCCCGTTGGAGTGTTAAGGGTAGAAATCGGGTATCATGCTAATCAGTTTACGTGTTCCGGATTTATTCTCCCGTCCCGCGGAACATTTTCTCTGGAACCTCGTGTTCGAAACCATGCACTTGAGATTATGGTTTTCAACCCCCGAAGCCATGGGGCAGGGGAAATAATTCGTCGTACCTATCCCTTTTGAGTCATAACATGAAAAACGGGCTCGGAATTTAACCGCCGACTTGCCTTTGGTGTAAATAACAGTTATTTGTCTTAGAGGTTGCCCTACTCTCCACTCCATCAGTTCGTCTGATGATCATAAATATACCCCGGGATGAACACCGTAAATTTTATAACTGATGGTCCGAGGGATTCTTCGGCAATGGTGTAGCGAGCGGAGGAGCTGGAACATCAAAACCCCTGCCCCCAACCTTCACTGATGTTGTTTTAGTGTTATTTAGTCAAAGGCTGGCACCGGAAATCAGTCAGCAAGATGTATTGCCCTAGAGATAATACATCTCGATGTCTCGGCGCGGCTTTTGCGGAATACGGAGTAAAATCTTAAACAACAATATGATTACCGCTTCACCCGGCCTATTAATGAGATTGTTTTGTTGTAGCAATTAATTATACATTATCGCCGAACACTTCAAATAGGCTAGCTAGGGGGGAGTGAACAATCATCGACGCCTAGAGCACATGTAGGTCGTAAGGCACGAAATACGCATGTTTGTTTACCGGGTACCGGGACCATGTACCGGCACTTATTCTATCACTGCCGTACTTTACGGGAAACGATTGTACGTTTATTGTGGAGCTACGAAACTTGACGAACAGATTTGAGTGATAGCTCTGAGTGCGACATAGAGGTCTGCATTTATGAGATGTAATAGTTGCACCAATCGTAACCGCCTTGTAAGAATTATCCTTCTTCCAATCGGAGATCGTGTAGCTGGGTAGCGAGTTAGAATAGGGTTCCACATACTTGGTTGAATTTTACGAGCCATTGTTCCGTCTCTGCTGCATTTCATTTATTTATTTTTGTTTTTTGTTTTTATTATTTTTATTTATTTATTTTTCGCGCCGATCACTTGACATCCCAGTAGGTCACTCAGTGTATGTACGTGAGTGAAGGACATATCGTGACATACAGAACTGGGTATCCTTGACACCCATAAGGCAAACGCATGCAAGGTCGTAGGGAAACAGTTTAAATCCCTCGTCTCATACCCTTAGATATGCATCCCATCTGCACCGAGGAAAGATTTCCGATTCTGGAGTGTGCCGTGGGGTTGCACATGGGAGTTCAGCTGGACAAGGGTCATTTCAGTGCATGAGAAGTAAGATACTGTCCGTAATAAGTTTAGCCTGAGTGTTGCGCCAAGCGAAGCGTGACGGGTCCGAGAAATTCACCAGTCGGTGCTCAAAAGCAACTTTTGTTGATTGTTGAGATTGGGCGATGCTCGGAAGCAACAGCTAGATTATTACCAGTGGTCTTTTTTAGCCTCTTTATCGCTCTATTTTACATTGCGATCAGTTTGGAGGGGAAAAAGGAATTCCCCTCCAATTAGAGAGTGAGAGGACTCAAGTCTTGAGACCATAAAGATCCGTTGCAATGCTTGACCGAAGCTGGGCGTGTAAAATGCTTACCGTTTAAGAGTTACGTTAGTCTAACATACCAGCTATGACAAAGCCCTCCGCAGCATATTCACTTGGCTGACCCCTGGCAGCCGTAGGGCAGACAGAGATGAAGATAATACGGAGGTCTCCGGTTTCCTGGCATCCTTCGCCGTAGGGCAGGCCACTCGCTTCTTCTAAGTATGATTCAGATCGATACCCCGCCTCGTGCCCGAGCAGTCGGGACCTTCTGGAATGGTTCCATGACGTGCCGTCTCGAAGATTAATTCCTCGACCCCCTCCCCTCCCATGTCAACTGCGCAATTGGTGTGCCATCCCTTGCCTCACGCTTCCGTCACAATTGAGGAATGCTGACCAGAAGAAACCATCGGGCGTGGGTCCAAGATACATGTACTGATTAATCTCAGCCCTGCAGCACGTAGCTTAGTTTGACAACCGCTATGATAATTTTCATAACCAGCCTGTTGCCCGTCTGCTGGCCGTTTACCGTTTTTGTGCTGTGCTGCTGTGCTGCTGCGCTGATGTGATATCTCTATCGAATCGTGCAGCACAGTTGTGTTACTTACCGGGGGCAGACGATACGATTTGACACGGAACCGATATTGTGTGTGTTTGGGCTACGAGATCAATTTTCATACGATCTCCTTTTCCTGTCCCCACGATGTGATCACATTATCTGTAGGGCAGCCCTGCACGCTACTCCGAATCCGATAAGAGAAAGCGGGCTGTCACGCCCCATGTGCGGGTAAAATAATACTGCTGCGGTGCGTGCTGCTGCTGCTTCTGTCGGACCCATCTGCAAAAGAAGCTGGATAGAAGACTTGTCGAAGAAGCCAAGTCCCCCACCCAACCCCTAAGTCTATCTTTGTCGGTTGCCTTGCCTTGCCCCGGCAAGCCCCAGCAAAATGCTGTATTTGTATTACCCATGCATCCAAACGAAGGGGTCCTGCTGTACCACACGAGATGGCCCAAGACGATAATACCGAAAGGGATATGATTCTACATAGCCGTTGCAGCAATATGAAGTTTGGTTTCCACAACGAGCCACTATCAAAACATGGTGGGCCAGATGCGAGATTGGCCGCGAACACGAGGGGTACCGAATCCGACACTCGATATCTTCCACCTGGTCTTTTTTCCTTTTTTCGGCTGCTCATCCTGTCTGTTTCGGCGACTCCTCTCGCTTATAAAACAAGCAATCAAATTCGACGTGGCTTTGTCTCAGAATGTGGCACGACGTGTCTTAGCAGAGCCTCAGAGATGGATCCCGCGCCGGAATTGTTCCTCCGCTTCCGGCTCTTCGAGGCAATAGTATTATTAATTGCCCAGTATAGGTGGCTGCAGAACATGTAGCAGAGTAACAATTCATGTATGTGAAATGAATGCTTGCGGTACATACAACTGGATAAAAGTACTTTTATTTACAGCAATAGTGATAGGTGTTTATTACAAGCGCCAATTGCAGAGCCCAAAAACAATTCATTCTCGTGGCCATCACAATCAGCTTCCCCTCAGCGGCTTGTACCGCAAAGCCAATTGAATTGGATCTTGGAAGTGAGAGATCGGACGATGCCCATGTCCCCCCCCCTCCCAAATCGGGTTGCTTCCCCCACAAACTAATTTCTGCTCTGTCGCAATAGGCATTTCATAGTTGTTGGTTGTCTTGAAATTGCTAAACTCTCCTGTTTCGGGAGCTATAGGCCTAGAGCCACTTCCTAGACTCGGCCAATACCAAGCACCGAGCTCCCGTCGCCGATCAAAAGGATCAAAAGGAAAAAAAGCAGGCCCCTCCCCCCCCCCCTCGTAATAGACAGGGCGCTTTGAGAATAGATGCCGTGGTCTATGCGTATCGTTTCGACTTCGCTTAGCAAATGGCTTCACCAATGAAAATTGCCACCACCAACTGGTGAGGAATGTAGAGGGACCCTGTCCCAACCGAGGTTCTTTGACCATTTTCAAAATCCCGCGCACAAGTGACCGAAGCTGGTCAGGATGGTATTCACCACCTGCTTTGGGATGCTACCGTTCCAACAACTGGTGCCTCGGGTTCGCTTGAATAAGGTAATCAGCCTATCATTTATCATCCGGCATGAATCTCACAGATCGTGGCGGAGCGGGACTGGGGTCCCCAGTTGGATGATGTGTAACTCTTGCGACTCCTGGCCCATGCACGTAGCCGACACAGCCACCCTAGACAGTGGCGCTAAGGCGGAGGATCCGAGCCACAATGGTGAGCCGAGAGATGCACGGTGACATGCCAGACGACATCATCGTGGCAGAGACTGAAGCAGTATTGCACTGACGATAATGATGGCCGAGTTTGCCGACTGATACTCGGCGTTGAATGTAAGCCTCAGTTTCGTGTGCCGGTGAGTCCCGTTTGACGTGCGGAGAGTATGACACGTGAACCCACCGAGTTGGGCCCATTCTCAAATAACATCTCGGTCAGCGCATTCGAGGATGTGACGAGAGATACCTCAAAGAGCTGACAGTGCTATAGCTATTACTGGGAGGCCGGCAACTGGTAGCTATACCTTGGAGGTAGCTATGTAGCTATATCATGCAGTTACCCGTGGAACGAGCTAAGTCTTGTATATGTCCTTCCACATCCCACGTCAGAGAAAATGCATTTTTATCCCACTCAAGGAATAAGGAAAGCATATGACTCACGGAGAAAAGCAAATAGTAGCTCCTAGAGCACGGCTTAATATTGTATTCTGGAGGGGGGGGGCCAAACGTAATGCCCCTTGTTTCCTGATCGTTGTTGTTTCTTCGTCGGCTTGAAGGTAGGTTAGTACTTTGTATTCAAAGTTTCTGTCGACAACAAGCTTTTTTTTTTTTCGTGAGAGTATGGCTATAGCCGTGGGGTGTGCGTACTCTTATACTCGGTTTCTCTCAGCCTTCCGCTAAGGGGTATTTATTTGTTCAGCCGCGGCACCCAAAGTATGAAGCAGAATTCAGCTGGTAAAGGCACCATAATCAAAGAGTTTGCTTTTGCGGATTAAAGTAAAGTAGTGTATGACTCGAAAGGGACTGGTCTAACTTAGTCTAGAGGGCTGGGTTTCGGGAGTCGAGCACTTCATAAGGGAAGACACTTACCCACTTCCGGAAATCTCGAATTAGATCATAGAAGTAAGTTGTCCGTAGGACGGTTTTTTTTGAGGATAACTCCACTACCCTAGCTCACAAGCGTAGTATCAGCTTGTGGCAGATGTGTCAATGTTCAAATGGACACGTAGTCCACCTGTCCACCTATAGACGTGTTTTTGGAGGTGTGGGTCAAGCTAAGGGGTTTTCTTTGAGTGGGGGGTGATTTGCCATGCGCGGCGGTATTCACTTCTGGTGATTTGTGCTAATGAAAACAATGTGATAGAAGACTAGTACCATAGCCTTTTTTATTCAATCAAAAATACGTATCTAAAACATGGTTTTTCTCCAACTTGATAAATTTCAACAGGAACCGAGTGACAAAACATGACTAAAATTAGATAGAGGGCCTAGGAAAGGTCTCAATGGTTAAGTGGGATAGTCACGGAATAATTTATATGTTATAAATAGCCTAGGGGGACTAATGTTTTATGTGTAAGTAGCATAAGTTACACTTGGGCGTAAAAGCATCTCTGCATCCTTTATGGCCGTTTGCACTAGGCAGGAAACATAAATCTTGTGATTTTGATACATGATATCAGATAGCGATCCAAGCTTTGGGAGAACCCCGTACTACCGGGGGTCTTGTCTCAACCCCACAAAACGAGCTAGATCACTTATTTACCTCATATAAAGCCAGTTCCTCATTCATCCTTAATCTGAACTTCTTTTACATTTTTTCCAGTTTTTTTATGTGGCTACTGGTTTTATGGAGTATATCGCTGGAAAAGTCTCTCAATTTAGCACTTTCTGGATATTAAAGGTATCATGAACGCTACAATAAGCTCAACTTCGATCGAGTGAACAGGGGTGATCTCACAAGCGCCGGGTCTTTGTCCTCGTCAGGGGAGTTAATGACATTTATGATAGCCCAAGGAGGAGAAATTTCATTAAGAGGCCTCCTTCCTATAGGTCTTGAGCTAACCCAGTTCTTGAGGGCATATGATGCTAATGTTTAAGCCTTTACACTATAATTGACTTTAGGGGTAAGTAGATAGGAAGGATATTAACGGGATAAGGATTCCGCCTACATTGGCACACTTGGGCACTGCTTAAGTTAGATGGGGGTCTCGCTATATAATATGCTAATGGATTCTTCGATGACATGTGGATTTTACAGAAGCTCTGGGAGGGACCTATAGTACGCATATCCAGCGAATTTGAGTCGGGTATAAACCCCCCCCCCCCCCCTCTCTTTTTGAACTTCTGCTCCTTCCCTCATCATTCTATCTGATTTAGGGTAGCCCTTTATAAGTAACCATACTGATCAACCTTTATATCACTATAGATGCATACCCCACACCCAGCCACAGTACTTCCATTTGGTACCCCCCCCTTAGGTTCCACGGTAACCATCCGGATGCTTACGTGTCAGCGTGAAAAAACCCGGAACATGGGGGGTAGAAGGCTCCCATGATACTACGTCCCTCAACCATCATCTGGGTGGAGACCCCCAGGTTCCTCTCTTTATATCTCGTGACTAGTCCACTATTATGCGGAAATTCCAATTAACGGGTTCAATCCACCTTGGTTCTACCTAGGATTATCCTAGAGCCTGGGAGGGAGGATTTTAAGCTCATTCGAGTTTGTGTGGAAAGGCTGTCTTACATCATAGGGAACATCGTCGAGTAAAGTTTAAACACTCACTACTTTAGTGTTGATATACCAAGTTATATAGGCCTCAGATAAGTACATGTATAAGGTCTTTATAAGGCTTCAAGAAGTTTTCAAATAGAGTTATATGCCTAAAATGTTATTGTAAATCTGCCTATTAGATAAGGATTTAGTAAGGCTTATGTGGTTTGGTATATCGACGGTAAGGTAGCTCTAATTTTACGGTATTGTATTGGAAGGGAACCTCGAATAATAAGCTCGCTTTACTTTCGAGTGATATTTTATGATAATACGATTAATGAATGAATTAATCATAGAGCCTAAAGCTGAGGTATTGATAATACGATCACACTTGCTCAATAGAAAATAAAAAAAGCAAGAGAAAAGAAGCTGCCTCACTTATACGCAAATAACCTCTTCTTTGCTTTTAACCTCCCACAATCTTAAGAAAAAGGGTAGAAAGGGAAATATGAGGGGTTGAGAAGAGAGAAATTTAACAAGGAAAGTTATGACAGCCTCGAATTGCAAAAGATTAACGTTACATATCCCAACCCGTACAAACAAGTAAACCAATCCCACTCCATTCCATGCCCAGGAAGACAAACAAAGAGCCAGTTAAAAATACAAAAACATCACTCTTCAACATCCTCTACTGTGACCTTCACAGGTGCCTTTCCTTTTTCCTTTTTTATTGGTGACGCTTCGCCCTCTTCCTCGCTATCAGTCTCTATTCCCTCCTTGGCCTTCCCTTTCCCTTCTGTAGCTCCTAGCAACCCCTCTACAGCTGCAACACCTCGTCTCGACCTCCACTCCCTCTCCTTTTGTAATAATTCCTGCTCTAGTGCATTTAATGCCTCTTCTTGTGCGCGAGAATCGAAAATACTCCTTTCCCCAAATAGTGAAAGTGGGTTCTGGGTGTTGAACTGGGTAGGGAGGCGAGATGGGTCGATTGAAGTTGTACTAGGGGAGGGTACTGGTGGAAATCTTCCCCCACTAACTTGTTCTAGCTGCCCCGCTGCATTTCGCATCACTCTGCTTATGTCATTGAGGACCTGTACACGCCTATTGACAATTTCTCGGGTTTCTCTCTCTACCCTCTCGATATCTTCTCGAGAGCTGGCTTCATCTAGGGATGATATCTGAGTCCAGTCGGAGATACTTTCAATCATTCCCGAAACACCAGATGGTGAGATTGTAGAAGACTCAGTCACTTCATTGTCTAGGTTTCTCAACGCTATAGACAATCTTGCTACTTCTGTTTTGGCCTTTTTGTCGCGTAGATTCATTAATACCAATGCTCTGAAGCTACCCTCAGGAAAGCCTAGGATAACTTTAATCCTCTCCTCCCTGGATAGCCTTTCAAGCCAGTCGGCGACGATTGATGCAGAATTAATTATATCCGCACTAGGGCTGAATGAGATAGCGTCCCTAACCCCTGTCTCAAGCTCTAACGCTACATCTCTGTCAGGCCAGCCCTGTAAAATCTCATCTTGAGTTTCCTCGGGGAGTCCAGCAAGAATTTCGTGTACGCTTCTGGTGTTTCCTGAGTCTAATTGCCACTGTAAAAGTCTGCTGACAGTCGCAACACTTCTTTGTACTGTTGGACTTAGCCTATCCACCTGCTCTTGGGATAGTCGTTCCCTCGGATCTCCACCAGTAGTTGGCCCAACTGTGCTCTGGGATTCCCACCTCCGCTGTGGGCGACTGGGACCACTGGGAGCGGTTGTGGCTCTATTTAGGCCTGGACGAGAGGGGCGGGGTGCCTGTTCTCCAGGGGTCAATCTGGCATGGTGGTCCATCATACGTTCCCGGTAGACTTGTTGTCCCCTACGACTCCTCAATGACTCCGCACTCCTCAATGACATTGTTCCGCCTGGGGTAGTAACAGGCAAAGCAGTGGCAGTAGCTCCAGGAACAGTCAAAGGGATTACGTTCCACCCTGGAGGTAAGACCATTCCTTGGGGAAGTGCTGCTGTAGCACTAGCGCCATTTAACAATGGTCCTCCATGGTAAACCGACATGCCTGGGGTTCTAGTTCCTGGGGGTGGGGTAGCACCCAAATTGCCGTTTCCAGGATTTAAAAGAGGATTGGTAGTGACCGCAGGTGGAACTGCTCCAGGAGCAAGGGGAGTAGTCGGGACTTGTTGACCTGGCAAACCTGCACCAACTATTGGGGGAGCACCGGCACCACCAGCTACAGCTTGGGCCTGTACCTGTAATTCTTGCAATTGCCTTAGTTGTCGTTGTGTCATATCTAACATAGCCAATTCGCGATCGAGAAGCTGTCTAGTCCTAACTATATGTTGCGCAATATCTGCTGCCATCCCACCAGCAGCACCACCAGCGACACCTGCTACACCTTGGTTCTGAGCTTGAGCTTGTATTTGTGCCTGTAATTGAGCTTGAATTTGCGCCTGTTGATTGTGTTGCTGCTGTTGCTGTTGCTGCTGCTGTTGGGGCTGTTGTTGCTGGTTCATCCTGTCCATCAGGTTCTGGACGAAACCTGGACCTCCAGCACCAATATCAAACCCTAGGGGACCAAGCTGTGCGCCAAATGCCAGACCTGCTCCACCAGCTGCGTTTGCCTGTGCTTGTCCGCCAGCGTTTTGGGGCCCTGGAGCATTAAGAGGTTCATCAAGTACAGGTCTGCGACATGTGGGACATCTCTGCTGTCTTTCGAGCCAACTTCTCAAACAAGCAAAGTGTAGTACGTGTCCGCAAGGTAGCTTTTTCGGCCTTGATCTTTGATCTTGGGTACCTGCTGCCCTACCACCTTCTCCTGCAGCACCACCTTCAGTCCAGGCTCTCATTTCTTCTCTGCAAATGATACAGACTCCTTCGTGCTCAACTTCCTCGGGGGTTGCATCTGGGTACCGGGAGTTCATGTGGGCAGTTGCTCGGCGGTAACGGATAAAGTCTCGAATACGAGTGATAAAAGAACGAAGGGTGAGGTAGACATCACGGATGATGTGGAGTGGGAGGCCATAATATCTGAGGACGATCGAGAAGAACGAGAGATAGGTGAGAAGCTTAAGAAGGTCTATGTAATACTCTCAAGTTAGTACTGTCTGGGTGAAAGTAAAGGGCTTAGAAAGCCTGCTGCGAGGTGATAACCTACCTGTAACTAGCTCCAAATAAAACACCCAAGTTCCCTTCTCCTCCCACCCACCTACATCCAGCTCCTCCTCTTCATCATCCTCTTCTTCAAGCTCTGGCAAATCTTCGACAAGGTCACCCGCCCTACGTCTTCTCATCACCTCCGCGGTCCGGTCGGCATGTCTCCGGCGGGCTTCCTCTCTTTCCAAAACTCTCGCCGCGCGTCTCCTTGTAGCCTCCCGTTTTAGGATATATTTTTCGACTAGGCTTAGAACATATCTACCAGTAATTCCGAGTGATGTGATCAAGAGAATCGCAAATTCGAAGGCGAACATAACCATCATATTTGGTCTTCCACGCTCAAGAACGGAGGCAACCGAATGCCAAAGCATTGCTGAACATGCCGAAAGAAGTAGGACCAAAGAAGAAGCTAATCGGATGTGAAAGAGTGTCGGATTTTCCGGGGGTGACGTCTCCATGAATTCCACCCTACTTCCCCCAATCCAGCAGAAGCACTTGATGAAGAGCAACACACCAAACATAACGATGAACCTGACATCAAACTCATCGCGGAATATGGTCATGGCTAAACATGTCTCTGTCACAGCATACCAGGCCTTCTCATAGAGATTCTCAATCTCGGGGGTCCGTAGGGGTCCATAGAAGACAAGCTGGAGGGCATGGCCGAAGAGTATTGAGAGGAGAAGTAGTAGATTCGTAAGGACCTGAGTGACCGAGGGGGTCAGCTATCCGTGAAGGTAGATCCGATGGGGGGAGGGGGGGTGGAATGGGAGATGAACCATGAGGCAAGCATTGGATTGAGCGAGGTGAACGCAGGCGGAGTAGAAGTTTGCACGTTGATTGAAAGCCGAGATAATGACGCCAGCACCCAGGATGACGCTGGTCTAGTTGTTCAGATAAGTGACTATTAGCTATTGTGGCGTAAAGTGGGAAACAAGGTACTTACAGCTCCATACACAGCGAGCCGCATCTTGTATTAATCGGGGGTCCAGCAAGGGACTCTGGGATGGTGATGGCAAGCTCTCTAGGAGAGAGAGAGTAGAGAGCAATCAAGAAAAGGGATGAGAAAGATAACAGGTCTTGTCTTGTTGGTTCGTAATAATGCAGAAGAGAAAAAGAAGGAAAGAAGCCTCTGGATGACTTGACCGTTGAATTCGCGTTTCAACTTCCGGGAGCACGAGAGAACACGGTGTCGCTGAACACGATTATTACATAATATCGCCTCAGTAACACGTGCGCAACCATATCTGAGTAACTAAACGCTCCCCCTGTTCGTCGCCAATTCAGCAACGGTGATTATATTTAATCCAGAAAGTCATTAGGAAATGTCTATACCTATATACTCGTAAACACTGTAAAGGTGACCGTGGCAATGGCACCCAAACACTCACTAGAGATCTTATCAGATCCTATCCACTTTAGAATCGAGTGATTAATTATGAAACTAAGATCACCCGGACTAGAGCCGAACCCCTCGGCTGATAGACCACGCCGGTAAATAGAACACCAGCGTATAATTTAGCAATGTAGACATGTAGTCTTCAGTAACAGCTCCAATACAGTTTTTCCGAAGTACGCAGCCCGATCTTCTACTTTGACCCTTTCACCCCTAGCCCATGCATCTCATGTGGGAGAACTGGTAATTATCCCCAAACATCTTTAACCTTTTACCCCTCCCAGATAGCATGTGTAGTATTAAACCTCCCCTTCCCCACTACATGTGCTTCAGATCTAGCCTACATAACTCTACTACCCCCCCCCCTCCTCCACAGACACTTGCTTAAACTAACCATCTACGACCGAAACAAACATCTACCGAAACTACTAGTTACTCTGACGCCCTTTTAGCACCAAAGTAATCTCTATTTGGCAATCCGTTACTCTAGGATGATCTTGGTATAAGCTGTTTCTTATTAGGACTAGAGTCGCTACAACTGATTAAATGGCGTAAACTGCTAGATGTGTTTTCCTTGCGACAGATAATATCTACAAAATAACTATCGGGTTCTTCTGGGAGAAGAAGTCAATATCACCAACCTGAAAAACCCTACAATATTGCTCAGCGAAGCGGATTGGTGAGATCTTATCAGATTAGATCTATTGGAGAAACCCTCCAGAAATAGAAGATTCAGGAACCGACCAAACAAACCAACAGCTTCCCTCAACTCCATTTGAGACGGCTAAATACCAACCCCGGCTCATATAGTTATCGAGGCCCTAACCGTAATTCCATGACATCAATTGCTTGTGAAAGTGAAGTCATGTGGATAAGAAAACCTCGTCTGCAGTGGCACCTCGGATGATTCCCGGTCTTCCACCGGCAGGGGTTCAGGAGGCTCTTGGAGGGGAGAGTGGGAGAGAAAAAAAAACAGTGAGAAAAAAAGGATATCCCACCAATGGGCAACCTCATTATTGAAGACCAGGACAAATCGATATTAGCTGTCATAGACAGCAGAGACAGTTTCAATACTCTTCTCCCATCACCTGTTTTCTAGTGTCTTAGAATTGAGCAAGATTAGTGAACTTATCTATAGATCCAATCTCAGCTTGAAAGCTGTCCCCTTCCTCGAGCTCTTTCTTGCCTTCCATCCCACGTCCGTGGCCACAGACACTAGGATATTTCTTTTTCAGCAGAGTCAAACAAACGCAAGACATCCCGTCTGTTTACCTCTTAGCGTGGGATTGTAGAAGCTCCGCAGCCACTAGTAAACGAAGGCCCCCGGATTCTGTTTATCCACCCCCGGAGTTCCACTTCTCCGCCCTTATTCTTTTTTTCCCTCCCCGCTCTCCTCTTCCTCCTTTTCTCTTTTCATCTCTACTCTCTCCCTTCATCTTAGATTCTCCTTTCTATCTTTTCAAGTCTCTACCTCTTGGGGTTGCTAGTACCCAGGTCTTTTCTCTGTTAGTTTTGGAATTGCTGTTGGCGTGACTGCTTTAAGTCGCCTCTTTTTGTTTTTTCACTACCTCTTTACTTTTTTCACCCATAGGACCCTTCATAGGAGTCATCGGCAACCACCGTCCCTTGCAGCTCTGCAGATAAACTACTTAGTTTCAGAGCCTCAATTCATTCTACCATAAAACTATCGAACACCACTGTGAACTATTCACACCGAAATAAATGGCTACTATTCAGGAGTCGATCAAAGAATCTCTCATTGGAAGCGAGCACCCCTTGCTACTTACTGATGAAGCTAAGAGATCCTTTGAAAAGTATGCTTCCCACACCACCCCCGAGGGGGAGCGCTACATGACCCGCGAAGACTTCGTTTCTGCCATCGCACCCCCAGACCAAGACTACCACAAGATCAAGCGAGAACAGTACTCGATTCTTTTTGACATAGCTGATCGTCGGAAAGAAGGTCTTGTCAATCTTCAGGACTGGGCTACTTTCGAAAACCTCCTTGCTAAGCCAGACGTGGAGTATGAGATTGCCTTTAGATTGTTCGATTCCCAAGGAAAAGGAAGTGTTAAATACGATGAGTTCATCAAGCTCTATGCAGCCAACAGAGACCCCACTGGTATTCCATTCGATTGGGGTAGCCAATGGGCTTCTCTTTACCTCGGCGGGAAGAATAAGCGTCATGATCTTACGTACCCTCAATTCTCACAAATGCTCCGAGGGCTTCAGGGAGAGCGTGTTAGGCAGGCATTCCACTACTTTGATAAAAAAGCTACCGGCTTTATCGAGCCTGAAGAATTCCAACGCATAATTCTCGAAACATCCGCCCACAAACTCAGTGATCACCTCCTCGAGAATCTTCACACCCTTTGCAATATCTCTGTCGGCTCGAAAATAAGCTACGCTAATGTCCGGGCTTTCCAGAATGTTGTGAGAGAGATGGACATGGTCGACTTAATTGTGCGTAACGCTACAGCTAAGTCTACTGACGGGAGAATCACTCGAACAGACTTCCTGAACGAAGCAGCGAGAGTTTCTAGGTTTAACCTATTCACACCTATGGAAGCTGATATCCTTTTCCATTTTGCTGGGCTCGACACCACTTCTGGTCGGCTGGCACTGAAAGACTTCTCACGTGTCCTTGACCCATCATGGCGAGGACCGAAACCTGATGCTTCTGGCTTACTGCCTTCTGCTGAGGGACTCCTTCCTACGGTTGACTCAATTACCCATGGACGAGGGTTTTTCGGACAAGCTTTAGACGCAGCTCAGAACTTTGCCCTTGGTTCACTAGCGGGAGCGTTTGGTGCAACCATCGTTTACCCTATTGATTTGGTCAAGACAAGAATGCAAAACCAACGGAGCAAGGTTGTTGGAGAGCTGATGTACAAGAATTCTCTGGATTGTGCGAAGAAGGTTATCCGCAATGAAGGGTTTTTGGGATTGTACAGTGGGTTGGGACCGCAGTTAATTGTAGGTCTCCATACTTTTTCATCCTTGTGAGGGGTGTTAAGAATACTAATAGGTTGCTGTAGGGTGTTGCGCCAGAGAAAGCTATCAAGCTTACTGTCAATGATTTGGTAAGGTCAAAGGCAAAGGATAAGAATGGCGATATTAGTATCCCTTGGGAGCTTATTGCTGGAGGTACTGCAGGTGCTTGCCAGGTTGTTTTCACAAAGTGAGATATTCCCCTCTACTCCCCGAACCCGTAGCTTTCTATTCGTCATCTATCATAAACCCAGTACCATCTCAAATTTCGAGGGTTTCTCTTGGCTAACCTCTCAAAGCCCCCTTGAGATAGTCAAAATCCGCCTCCAAGTCCAAGGGGAAGTTGCCAAGAATGTTGAGGGTGTTCCCCGCCGCTCTGCCCTCTGGATCGTCAAAAATCTTGGTTTGATCGGTCTCTATAAGGGTGCTTCCGCATGCCTTCTACGTGACGTCCCATTCTCCGCAATATACTTCCCAACATACAACCACCTCAAGACCGACTTTTTCGGCGAGTCTCCCACTAAAAAGCTGGGCATTCTTCAATTACTTGCTGCTGGTGCAATTGCTGGTATGCCGGCTGCTTACTTTACTACTCCTTGCGATGTCATCAAAACACGTTTGCAGGTCGAGGCCAGACAGGGACAGACCCATTACCGTGGGCTAGTTCACTGTGCTAGGACTGTCTGGAAAGAGGAAGGGTTCAAAGCCTTCTTTAAGGGTGGTCCCGCAAGAATTTTGAGAAGTTCGCCCCAATTTGGTGCGACCTTGGCTGCGTATGAGCTTTTGCAGAACGTCTTCCCAACGGCTGGGAAGGAGCAGAGTGATGCGAAGAGTTTGACAGGGGCGACTTTGCCAGCGGTTGGAATGGCGGAGGAGAAAGCGCCAATGCCTTATCTTAGAAGTCGTAATGCACTGAAGATTATCATGGTGAGTTTTTATTCGAGGGCTAAAGATCTTTTCCGAGTCTAACGGCAGTGAAACAGGATCTTGATCAAAATTTTGGACGCCCGAGAGTTCCTCAAGGCTTCGGCCAAAAGGCTTAATTAACTCACATTTTAGAGCAAGGTAAATGTTTTAAAAGATACAAGACCAATTTCTTTTCATTGTCTCCCTTCTCCTTTCCCTTTCGGGCAAAAAAAGTTCTATACCTTCTGTCCTAGATTTAGATTATACATCTTTGGAGATTTCTTTTGTTTCTTTAGAAGTGTTTGTTTCTACATCTGTATAGAAGTTTCATGCATAAGACTAGCTCGATTTTGTATAGATTGTTTTTTTTTGTCTTTTTCCTTTGTTGCGAGTTACAAGCGTGTGGAGTTTTGAAAATGTATGTAGTAAATGGTTTGGAAAAAGGGGGTTTGGGTTATACAATTGTTGGTCTATCCTTAGATAGAGCCTTTTTGATATACGGCTAGAGTTGAGAAAGTATACAGTGTTTTAGGGAGAGCTATGAATTTAGTCCTAGAGGAGCTTCGTGGCGGGTAGGGCATGTAGGGTAATAGTAGTTAAAGGCACAATCCATAGTTGGATAACTAAAGGAACCAAGAAAAAATAGTGTGAACAGCTACATGTAGTTATTTGATTATACTCTAAAGAGCTGTAGAAATCTTGCAGATATCTCTTAGAAACGATAACTGGATCTAAATAAATAAAAGAGAGAAAGCTATGTATAGCTCGAACGATAGTAAGAATTGACATAGGAACGTTGCTGGCTAGCTAAGCATAGATAATAGCGAAAGAAAAGGCTGCCTTCAAGGTCATGATTAAATTCCAATGAAAATAATAAACAAAAGACATCAAACATCAAACCTGGTTATTCAGGATTGATGAAGAAACAATGAGATACGAAATATAGAGCGAATGACGAACTCCCGGTTCCTCCCTCTCTTCCTTCGATCCTAAGCCACAAAAAAATTGGCTCCTGGCCTCCTCATCCAAAACATAAATGTTGTACCTTCGTATCTTCGTAAAAGTCATAAATTCCTCCAGAAAAAACAACCAAATCCAACCGTTACCTTGAAACAGGATGACCAGAATCAAGAAACAATGGTAAAAAAACATAAAAAATTAAAAAGCGATTGACTCGGCCAAGTTCCGCGCGATAAACACCCCGAAATAAGAAATGCACACTAGCTAGTGCTGCTAGAAACAGGTCCGTTATCGAGAAAGAGTAGAATAGGATGAAATGCGAGTCGACGTGCCAACCTAAAGCAATTTGAGCAATATATGAAGGTTAATAATGAGTATCAGCTGTGGGTTAGTTGAAAGTAGTTGCCAGAGAAAGGAAATCTAAAAAAAAAAAAAACAAGAACAAACTTTTTGTGGTAAATGAAAAAACAACAAAAACAAATAGAAAAACAAATAAAACAAACATAATAATAAAACATAACCCGTTCAACGTGTAAGAAGTGCATAATTTTATAGAAATAAAAAGAACTCAAAGTCAAAGAAATAGTGACCATAAATCGAATAAAGCAATAAAAGAATAAAACCTAAAGTATAGCCAGTATAAGGGATTAGTATCAAGAGGAAGCGAGACCAATCAAGTAAGCAGATGGCTACTTGAGCGCATATCTCTAAGAAAAGAAAAGAAAGGTGCACTATATTCTTGTGAGAAATGAGATAGGGGGAGAAAAGGGACACACGCCAAGAATGAACCAGCAAATGAGAAAAGAATTTAAAAAGTAAAATAAAAATAAGAGTAGAAACATAGAGCCGTTTGCTGAGATATTCGTAAAGTATTGGGAAGATCATAAGCTATACGCATTGTAGATGCTTTCTCTCTGAAGGCGTCCACTGTTGATCTTCTTCTGCCTGTAGTACCTTCCCAAGGTAGAGGTAGGACACTCAATAGAAGTTAAGGTCTTAACCACTGATACCACCTGGTTCCGGAAACCACTACCACACGCCAGCTTCCAGTATTCGCGTCTTCCACTAGGCCTCTGTTCGTCATAGTACTTCCCGCCTAAGCATCGAATCAACTTCCGTTTCTGCAGGAATTTAACAACCTGATAACGCCGTTCGAGTGCCTGTGGGGTGTCGCGGCTATCAGGGAGGGGGAACGTCTGGATCAGTGCCCAATCAAGTGCAGTCTCTCCATCTTTGGATTTAATATGTGGGCTAGCTCCCAAATCCAGAAGCGTGCCCAGGATCTTGATATCTCCTAGCTTAACTGCGTGGTGTAGGGCAGTCGCGCCTTCGTGGTCTTTTACGTTGATGTCCGCCTTGTAGTCGAGAAGTAGTTGGAATACTTTTGGGTTCCGCTGCGCCTGATAATGGTAGTAGCTCTTTAACGCCCTGCTAATGACCGATAGTCCCGCTTTGTCCTTTACTGTTATATCAGCTCCATTCTCCAAGAGCAGCCGCACAACTGATTCGTGTCCCCGTAGCGCTGCAAGATGAAGCGCTGTTGTGCCGTTTTCGTCTGGTTGATCGATATCGGCTCCCTTGTCCAGTAGTAACTTCACAATAGCTTCGCTACCCTGGAAGGCTGCAAAATGTAGGGCTGTTTCGTGGCTATTGCCATGGTGGTTATCGATAGGACAATTTATATCAATTCCTTCGTCTAGAAGTAGTTTGAAGAGCCTCTCATGTCCTTTCCAGGCTGCCCAGTGCAGCGTGCAGCGAATTGTGAGGTCGGTCCGCCTGAATACCTTTCTGCATATTCGAGTTGCGTACTTGTTGAGGATTGGGGTGAGTAGTGTATAAAGTCGGCGGTTGGTCCTCGAAAGCGAGCTGATTTCTGGTTCCTTTAGATGCTTGGAGATGATGATAAGAAGTTCGTTGGGTAGATCTAGGAGGCTCATCGCAGGGCGAAGATAGGCCAAGTTTTCCGGTAGCTCTCAGTGGCTGATATCCCTGTTGGAATGTTAGAACGACTCAGGAGCTGGATTAAGCGGGAACAATCGATCTGAAGAGTTACCTGTGTTCGGGAAAATTCAGATTGTGTATTTCTAGATCGCAAAACTCGGCTGGAGCTGTTGAGATATAAAATGTGACTGAGGGAAGCTTTTCTGAGGTTCTGCTGTAGCTGGAGCCAAAAGAATCGGAGGGCTTTGCTCTTTGGGGAATGATTTGCTTGTAGGAGATCGAGTGGAGATGTATATATGGAAGGCAACGGCGGGGAGTTAAAGTGAATATTGTGGTTTGCTGTTTCTCAAATTGGACAATCGAAGTAAGGCGGGGGCCTTGGGATTTTGTTCTCATGAGTAAATTTATAGATCCACAGTCGTGGTTAAGGTGCGCACTGCTTGGCCGTGCTGTTTCGCGTGTTACAAAATACATCATGTACTCGAGATATAATGAGGCTGACGGCCCATTTCACGATCTTTTGACCTGCTGTTTACCGCTTCAAGTCTACTTTCTGGGGGCAGAGAGAGACAGCTCATCGTATTCACAGCAGGAAATTAGAGAGAGGAAGCCCCCGTGGAATAAAATTGTTTGCCTTGGTATCGTTATATGTCACTCGCTGCGCATGCGCACTTCTCAGGCCTACAGTTCTACCCCTCTCATCTGAAATCAGCGGTTTGTACTCTCTACCTTCGGAGAAAAAACGTTAATATTGAAAACAGGGGGGATTAGATGTGGGCGGTGCAATACTTGGGATGATTCATCTTTACCGGGTGCGTAATTGTTGATCGATCGGATCCGTGTCATGGGTACCCACCCACCAGCAAGGTCTGCATCCCTAGGATTGTGAAGCAGAGGCTGCTTTACGGGTATAGGATTTATTACAACATCACTGATTTGAAAACCCACGATACTGTCTGTTAATTCGTGACTCGTGTCAATATCCTGCTGTTTTGCAGAGCTTGTGCTATTCTAAGCGAGTACTGCAATGCTCATGACATCACGCGAAATTCGCGAAGCGCTCCAAATCGGGCAAAAAAAGCGAGAAACACACATCTTGTTGGGCTTACCGCAAGGCAGAACGGTAAAAAAAGAGATGAGGAACCTATAGCTGGAGTATTTGCCAAGGTTTTGTACTAGCCAAAATTAAAATATTTTATTTTACAGGTGCCTATCTAGCAAGATATACTCAATTACTTTACTTCCCACAGCTAACTAGTTGACGCCCGCAGCCAGTTTACCACCTCCGTGTGTAATTTGTACCTTAACGGTTTCATTGCCACTACTCGATCCATGCAGGCAACTAGTATGCAGTGGAAGATAGGAGGTAGCTAAGGACAGGTTGTCACCTGAAGAGAAAGAAAAAAATAAGCTATCTAGATATTTGGAGATAGATTTTTTTTTTAGTTTGTTTATTGAATCCTAAGGCTTGCTACACCGCTTTTCTGGGCTCATGGGTTTAGCGTAGTGTGCTATGTAGCTACTGTACATATTAGCAACCAAGATACCCCTAATCGACTCCGTAAGAGGGTGATGTCAGTGCCAACAGTTTTCAAAGATTTAGGAGCTTTCAAATCTTCGGTCTCATTTCGTGGCAAACGTCATAGTGAGTATTAGAATCACGTATATCACAGGAAAGCCACACTCCGTGGCCCCCGTTTCAGCAGGAGGTCTGGTGCAGCACTCAGGCACAGGCCGTGATGTGTCTTAGTGGTTGTATATACGTGTTATGTGCTTAAAATTCGGCTGCTTCTCAGGGCTGACTGCATTGGCGTGAATAATAGTATAGTCGAGTGAGATATTATCACTATGGGTATTAACTTATGTTTGGTCGGTTTTTAACCAATTCAATTCCTTGGAGGGAGTTATGTTTAAACACTCAAGTCTTTATCTAACGAGAATCGTTGAAGCGCAAGTTACTGCCGGATACCCGTGCTCAGTATGTTATTATAGTGAGCTTGCCATGCATCTTTATCTTCTTGTATGTATGAGTATGTACACTATACTTAGTAATTAGAGGACTAACTACATCTAGTCTTGTTACCCGGTCTCGATGTTCCAGGCAGCCACAGATCAAGGGATCTGCAGCGCATGGACCCTATCTATAGGCAGGTATGAGCCGGCATAATTGCTTGTTTCAACTAACTTATGAAAACAGAGTACCTCCGTAGTCTCCATATTCAATATTGCTAATGGGAGATAGCTCATGGGGTTGGTTATCATTGTGAATTACGTGTTGGGCGCCTAGCTATGACTGGTTTGGATCAACTTGATGTAGCCTTAAAGCCTTCTTAGATTTACCTAGTTTTTTTTTAATTTAATAGCATATATATAACAAAGGCAGTATCGATTTAATTTACTCCCCTGGCGTTCTGCCTAGCTCCAAGGATTTCCCCAAACATCTGTAGTAACCCTCCCGGAGCGCCAATAGTCCTTTCCCTTCGTGTTCTTTCAACGGGTATTAAACCATCCCGTATTTGTTTTCCCGAGGCTACGCAATATATCAGTACAGGCACGAGCTTCTTCAGTAAGTAGCCTGATGACCTCTTTCCTCCTACCCCCAATCACACAGTACAACACTGCGCGCATCTACCAGCATTAGTTAATCTTAGCGCCGTGTAGTGGTGGAAATGATAGAGTCCGAGCGCATCTACTCCATAGAATTTTCGGCTAATAAGCCAATATGAGGGCGGTTCGTCTAAACATATCCCTGCATTAGTTAATGTCAGCTCAACCTTATAACCACTTCATAAGTATCTTTCTGTAGAGAATGGCGTTTGATTGTTCTTGATGCTTAGCAAGTCGGTATTGGCTGTTTTGTTAAATCATAGCTAGTGTATGTTTCTACCCCTAGGCTGTAGGTCGGTAGAGATTTGGCTTAAAAGGACTAGGTATCTAGAAGGGGAAGCTTGTTTGGTAAACTTGTAATTGGTTTATGTAAAATAAACCAAGACTCTAGTGAGTTTGAATATAGGAACCTAGTATATATATAAGTTTAGCTTAGGCGTACGTTTGGATACATGTAACTTACGACGCATTTCTCCGACTTTAATCATCATATATCACTCGCTAAATTACCAATTTAGTAGAGAAAATGAGTTTTAATTCTCTGAGAAGCTTCTGAGAATTAATGAGCTTGAAATTTTTTGAATTCTGTCTTGTTTAATATATGTAGTGTTAGTATAGTCGATTTATAAATAGTATTTATGGGCTATAGTGTAGAATAGTTGCAGTTCATAAAAGAATCAGACAACCTTCCTGGGCCTAAAGCACTTTTATCAAAAAGAAATAACCCCGAATATCTAATATATACATGACACCCAGTAGCACATACACTCCCCCCATTCTTATTCAGTACTATGGCCATCTTCAATAGCGTGAATCCCTCTCCAATATCCTAGTTCAATTGGAGTATGGATCTTCACAAGCTGCTGGTAGCTATTTCCCGCTTCCTCATCATCACTATAAACTCGTTCTGACCTGATTGTCTGGTTGTGGCTATATCCGTCGTCTCGAGAATCTTCACTAGTTGGCTCTAACCTCTCGGCCAGTCCTTTGCTAGTCCATATTCTGAGACTACGAACAGCAGGCTTGATGCAATGTATGTATGCAGCTTTCATTGACGGTGCCGACGAGGCTAGAATTCCCAATGTGCATTCTAGGATATCGTAGAGATAAATATATGGGCTATTGACTTGATATTGTGGAAATAATAGTTAGTATTACGAGACATGGCCTATATTGAAGGAGGTGGAACCAACAGGCTGTATCATATTCCTTTATCCAAGTGGCAAAGAATTTTAGTCTGAGGACTGATATTACGCACACACTATAGTGGGGGAAATTATCAGTAAAATGGTTTGATGCTGATGGAGGAAGGGTTGGTTACTTACATCCCACCTAGCCCCAAAATCAAAAGTGCTATGATTTTCTGACCAAGTGATAGGTTCAACCGCCAGATCATTCTTACAGGAAGGATCAAGATTGCGATCTCAAGGAATAAATGTATCCCGCCTAATGAATATAATAGTGAAAATGACGCAGATCTTGAGTGAAAGTATCAGTAGCCATTATCAGTGTGAGCTAAGGGGTATTAGCGCTAATCTTGGAGTGGAAATCGTACATAAATGTAAGACAGAAGACGCTTATGATGAAGAACACAATATTGGTAATGATGTAGCCCATGATTAACCTGCTCATTAAGTTGGAGGTGTTTTCGAACAGCCGGCGGAGAAAGAAAAGAATAGAGAGTTTAATGAGTAACACGGAGGTTGCGTATATTCCGCCGTGAATTGGCATTATCTAATCCCTTTCAAGCCATTAGGTCGGGGCTTATGGTGGTAGGGTACTGATAACTGACTGACAAGAGATTCTAGCATATTGTTTTCGGCATATGGTATATCATACCAATGCATTCCGGCTCCCTCCACAACCGCTAAACAGATTGTTGTAGTGACTCCTATTGTAGCCAACTAACCGTGGATAGCGATTAGAAACTTGCTCACTATGTGGTAAAGTTTTAGAGTACTAACTGTTGCCGCGATAATTAACCAGTCATCCACGCCGATAGTCCGAAGCGCCACCCGGGAAAAAATTCGGACAATAACAACTAGTGATGTGAATACCATAAACGCAATGCTAAAAGCGAATAGGTATGCGACATCACGTCTAGGGATATATTCGGGGTTTCCGACTCCTGGGTGGACAAAACCGGATGGGTAGTAGTTTATTTCTGACCCACCCCAGCTGCCATTACTCGGGATCGGCTCACTACCACCGGGCAATTTTTGTAGTTCGTCGGGGGCCATTTAGGATGATTGCGCCTGTAGTTTTGTCGGTGGGTAGGTTCCTGAACTGACAATGAACAGGAAAGACCCAGGTTTTTAGTGCTCGCGCAAAAGGAGCCAAAAGGATTTATATGTAGTACCTATAACCACCGGAAGGAATGCCTTATTATACATTCCGGTTCATCTAAAATTGTTCCAACCACTTCGTGGATACACAAAGCTCTCACCGAATCAACCATATCCATCGGTTTCTGAGTATCATGTCAGCATGGGGCGTGCTCAGCCCTATCATGTGCAGCTACCTACCCGCAGCCCCTGCGTTGCTAATCAATGGAATGACATGGTTGGAGGTAGGGGATTGTATCATTATTAATAATCACTATTTGCCAATCATATGCATGCTTTATATCGTTCGAGGTGCGGAACTTAGGAACTCCTAGATAATTGAGGAACTAAAAGAAGAGTTTTAGTTGTTTTCTTTTGAGGGTTTTCGGTAATCGCAGGCGTTTTTATGAGATTGGCGAATCAGTATATCAAGATTCTTAGTTATGTAGATCGTTGCATGGGTAATAACCTAGGAAACGGGTCATGGGATGTGTCCACACTCTATTAAAGGTAGAAATCAGGGGAAAGATGTATATATATAGCTACCGAGGCCTAATTTTCATGATTTATTGGTTCCTAAGTTCTCGTCGTATATGTCACACTATATATCAATGACGTCTTTGCATTGCTGGGGCCATCTCTTTAAAGTTTGTGCTGCTTTTATATTTTATTTCATATTTACTGATTTGTTTAATGTATATCTATATTTGCTACTCATATTAATAATCTCTTGGCTTGAAATACGAGATTTTTGAATATCTTATCTAACTTTGTAATTTCGCCTGGATATAATAACTGTTTTATAAACCCTTGGTGATGATCTATTATATCCTCGGGACGTTTAATTGCAACTTCCGATGCTGTCGTAGCTGGGCCTAAAAGAAAAAGGAAAGTTCTATATTATTTTGTTTTTTTGCGTAGAATATGAGGACAGGCTTAGCTTAGGATAGTGCAACTTTGCTGTGACGCAGTCAGGAGGATAATCTCGATCTCATTGGTTCAGACACCGTTTTCAAAGTTGTAATTACTATCGTGTTGGGGCTAGGGCCAGGTATTAAGTTTCCGACCCTGTTGTGGACAGGAGAAGTTCGCCTAACCCCACCTATGGGAGATACTATAAAAAACGATGGCTGGGGAAAGCTGCCAGCTAAACATCAGGTGATCCTGCCCCTAGCTTCAGTCTTGTTTGTTGGCTCTTATCAACTCTAATGGGACGAATTGGACACTATCTGGTAATCCTAGCTTAAGTGATGATCTGCAGCAGATTTTATTGGCGCATTAGGACGGATATTATATACCCCTGGGTTGCCAACATATTAAGCTAGAAGCGAAGGACAAGTCCTGTAACGGTTTTGGTTCGGTAGCTGTAAGATTGTGCTTTTACCGCGGATCGGCTTATGCAGAATCTATTATAAAGGGACATTTATAGGTGTAGTTAGGTTAATTAAATGATTGGCTCGATAGTACCTAAATCGCTGCAGGAGGGTTCGATCATCGGGTTTTTAGTGGATTACTAACCTCTTTTTGGCTCGAGCTCTGGGGGAGGATGTTGTAATCAGCTATCTTAGTTCTTATATAATTTTATTTCGTACTATTTGTACATTAGTAAGTTCCCGAAAGTCTCTTGTGCTCTAGCGGGTTATACTAGGCGTATTTTCTAGCACTGATAGTAATGCGAAATCACTTGGATTACTCACCTTTGCAGGTACAGTGGGAAACGTAAATAGTAACCCAGTATAGTTAACACCACCTATAAAACGGCCTAGCAACTATCGCCTGAAGAGGTCGGGAGGCCTAGAGTATTTAGATTGCCCCTCATTATATAACAGTGGTAGTGGAAATAAATTGATGACTAGAGAAAATTAAGGGTGCTGTACATGTAGTCGTAGAATGATTAGCTGAGCTAGTAGCCTCTGTAGAGGAGGTAATCGTTGTAGGAGTTATATAGGTACATGTAGCTATGTGTCTGTTAGTTACCACAGGAAGTCACAGGAAGTCACAGTAGAATATATAGGGCCAGGTAGGATTGTAAGAGGATTTAGTTGTAGAACCAACTGCACTGACAGTAGTAATAGTGTCGTCGGAGCCAACCTAAGCTGGCTACCTTTTAATAGTAGTAACTTGCTTCTTAGTCCCAGGAGCAGATCTAACCTGAAGAAGCAGCAACGCTAGAGAATGACTGGAGTTAGGTAATGGTTTTTGGAATAAGGAAAGAGCTTGAAAGGAGGATCTTCAGACAGTAGGGATAGGAACTTTGTAGGACTCGCGGGACTCATGACCCCTTCGCATAACCAGTTAGTTTATTACTTATCGGGTACATTATGGTACTAGATTGTACTATTTGAAAATGGAGGTATTACCTGGGATAATATCGAGGATTTCTGTTGCCGCAGGATTTCTGAAAACACTGTAGGTGATATCCGGTGAAGTAAGGTCTTTGGCACCCGAGCTCTCACTGAATAATTTCATGAGTCAGATTGTAAACCCTCAAGATGAGTGATTATACTAGCTCTCAGCAAGTAATGTTAAACGGATTGATAGGTCGATAAGGACCCCAACTGCGATACCAGGAGCCCTAAAATTTAAAGTAAATCTTTAATTTGAAGTTTACATACAATATTTATTTACTAACTCTACTCCCTAAAAATATGCTAGGCTGTGCAGTTAAGAATATCTCCATCTCAATAAAGACCATCTCCACAGCCACCTGAAGAATGATCATGTCCATGCCCATGAGTGCCTTCACTCCATCTTACTAGTCTTCTTTGGGCGCTTAATGTTCTCTTAGGAAAGCCTTCCGTAGAGCGACCATACTTGGCAACAGCATGGGCAATCGCCTATATTGTGCTAGTTAGTACTAATCCTAGTATCCACTGGATAATTATATTTGTAATACCTTAGTATTCGTAATAAAAGCACCAACGTTCAAATTGGATACAAAATCACCAGGTTGGTGATAGTTAGAATCTGTCTAAGGTTAATATCTAGTTTAAATGATATCAGGATGTGTTGAATTTCTCACCATAAGGTGCACCAGCCTTTCCACCAAAAAGAACGGCTTCCTCTGCAGTTTTTACAGCCTCGGCACCAGTGAAAAGACCGCCAGACGGAATGTTGACTTCTAAGAAAGGACCATAATCGCTACGACCTATACTCCATTTAAGAACTATGATATATATAGGAGTGATAGGTAACAGTGTTTTCGGTCTTACCTGTAAATGCACTTGGAACAGAGGCCTCTCCAACATCGGTGAAGTAATCTTCGAACATATACTCGATCTCTGCAGATCCTGGTGGGCCAGATAGTCCGAATGCAGATCCGTCCCCATCATATACGCCATAGATATAGTTAGGCCTAGTTATTTGGTTATTCAACGGATGTTGAGAAGCTAGGGTTCGTTTTAAAACTCACGATGCAATCATATCGAAGTTGAGATACCTGAATATCCTAGTTAGACAAGTAATTATTACCCTTGGGTATGTTCCGGCTTGCACCTACATGGCAATCTTGATATTTTCTTCCTCAGTCATTTGAGAGACATAATGGTGGGCCCCAAGAAGGCCGAATCTAGTTTAAATTTGTGAGTAAAGATTCTTCAAAGATCTAACAAGGCTTTCTTACTCTTCAGCGGACCACCATCCGAAACGAATTGCGTTATTTCTGCCACAGGATCATCATCAGCCCTTACTCATTCGGGATATTCCTAAAATATATACTCCAACTAACACTTTAAAGTCCTTAAGCTTCAGTAGAACCTCAAGAAGGCCAATAGAACCGCTACCATTGTCATTTATTCCCTGTTTATAGTCGGTTATTAACTATTATAACAAGCCATGACAGGATATCTAGGATTCTGGGGACTAACAGGTCCTAGGGGTACCGAATCACTATGTGCCCCGACAAATATGACATTATTAGGGTCACCCGACTTTGTTTGTGCAATGACATTATAGGTGACACGGTCCTCACTGAAACTAGAGATGCTTATTTCGCCTTGAATAGTTTCACCAGAGGCAATCCGAGAGAGAATATCTAGGCCGTCCGTGTTGGAGATTGCTCCCGTGGGTCTATAACCTCTTGTAAGACTGACTTATGAAATTATAAAAACGTATTGAGGGATCATACATAATACCTGGAACATCTAGGAGTCGCCCATCCAAAACAGTTCCCACGACATCCTACGGTAATCTTAGATTAGTAATCTATTAAAGTAACTAGGGGTTAGAGACTTCATACATTGTATACGATGACTGCTTTAGCACCTGCTGCTGCTGCCATTTGTGATTTGTAGGTGATAGTACAATTTCCACGAGAAAGGAGAGCAATTCGGCCAGCAACCTCTGGCGAGAAGTCTTCCTTAAAAAAGAAAACTTTTATTAGGATCGAAGCTTAGTGTACATCGGAAGGGGTTTAGAGCTTACGGTATTGCATCCTTGACCAATAACTGATGCAAACTCTGCTTTTAAATTGTCCACAGCTGGACTCCCTCTTGCAGCATAAAAGACAGCATCATCGCCATCAACCAATAGCGACCCTGTAGCAGCCGAATATCTCTCAACAAAGGGTTGAAAGTAAACGTCATACCACTCGGATAGCTTAGAAACCTCTTGGTAGATGTAATTGATAGTGGCATTATGTCCTGGACCCCCGAAACCGCGAGTCTTTCCAGCACCACTTGCCAATGCAAAAGACTGAAGCGTCTCGGCTTGTTTCAGTAGATCTGTCCTAGTAAGAACTCTACGTAGTTTGTTAGATTCCACAAGGGGGCGTGGGTCTTGAGCTTGACGGGAATCAAGGTAACCCGCAGGAGAGGCTACCAATAATTCGAAAAGCGCAAAAGAGGCCAACAAAATTGACGACGAAAACCTCATATTGGATGGGTTTTTTTTCTATAGATTGAACTGTGGACGTGTGACTATAGGACCTTTCGGAGGAGACTCGTTTGTCGTGCAAGTCCTGTCTTTTATATTGGCTTCCTAGCCTGACGGAGCTAGTGGCCGCACGAGGTACCGCATCTGAGCGAGTAGATAAATCCTGGATACTTGGAGGTAAGAAGATATCCTGTTTCGATAACGCATGATCGAGAAAAGATTGCGTTGCAGCGAGAACCCGCTCATACTTGTCATTGTATTGGTTGTTAATTGATTCTTGGCTCTGTATGAACGGGAGCTGGGGTCATTTGAGGAAGCTGGGTCATCGTCAAAAAGCTTGGAGTTAGACCTTAACACGAGAATTTCTTGGCCTATCTCTAGATATTCTACATATTGGTTTATCAGGTTATTACAAAGGCTCTATGTGTGTATTATTGACACATACTTTCTCGTGGGTGCCTCTAACGATTACATGCTCCTACAAAATGATCTCAATTTTCTATACTAAGATCTAATAACTTTATTGCAGGATGCTAGAAGTCCAGGACTTCCACCCAACCAAATATATTCTAAAATCTATATCAGGAAAATCAAACCCTTATAGGCCCATCTCACCTTTTTGACCTTATTCAGGTAGGTGGGTATGAGTTTTTTTCCTGGTATTTATTACAGGGTGCCGACCGAGCTTCCCGGTTTCAATCGGTAGCCGAGATTCTTGGTAACTCTTATCAACATATATCTGGGAAAGTGCTACTCTTAAGGTATATATAAAGCTCGGGTGTACAGTGATAGATTCAGAGGAATCTAATCTGAAGGCTACTAGATGCGGTTATAATTCATATTAGGAAGGTCTGCCTGCTTCTTGAGATCTTGGAAGAAGTAAAAAGCTCACATCATAATGGAAATTATTCGCTTCGAATGGTAAGCGAGTCTAATCCTTGGATTAACAAAACAAGTGATACTATACACTTGGTAGCCATATTATCTATACTTATTGATTTTTTGGACTTCAAACGTTTTGTTTGTCTCTACCATTTTGTGGATTGGCTGTAAAGATTCGATTTTAGAAGCCGCCTTGAGTGCTGAGAGACAATGAAATCAAACAATGCTAACGACACAATGTTAAGACTTCCACAAGCGTCCTAGCTTTAAAGTCATACAACTATTCCGCTGGTACTCTTGTACCTCTTACTCTTGCGAGAAGAGTGACTTCTAAGTTCTAATAATCTCTTAAAAAAGGACATCGCTAGGGAGGCCCCAAGCAGGTCAAAAAAACAACCATGAAATCCGGACTCGAGAAAGATGGCGGAGCCGCCATGACGGATCGCATAATCTCGGACGCTCCTGAAGATGAAGAGAGTTACGAACACGGTTGGGTATCACTCTTCAGCTTCACCGAGAAACGACACATCCTACCGCTCGTAGCGGCGGTATTCTTCGCTGTGATTAGTGGTATTGTGATCCCAGCAACAGCAATCATAATTGGAAAACTATTTGGGTCGTTTGCGTCATTCGGTGCTGAAGAAATAACCTCTTCTAAACTAGTTGATGAAGTTAGGTCGTACGTTTTTCTTCTGGGAATGCTGGGGGTCGGAAGCTGGCTATTCAGTGGCGCATTCTTTGCTTGTTGGGGAATTTTTGGAGAATTACAAGCGAAAGCGGCGAGGGAGAGGCTTTTCGAGGGTTTGGTTGATAAAGATATGGAGTGGTATGATACGAGAAGGAATGGTGTGGCAGGATTGATATCGAGAGTCCAAACGTAGGAAACCCTCCCTCTTTGAATGGCATGTATTGATGAAGATAAAACGTAGTCAAACAAAAGAGCTTCAAGCTGCCGCTTCACAACCATTAGGATTTTCAGTGCAGGGTCTTGTCACAGCTGTGGTCTGTCTCTCCGTGTCTATCTATACCTGTTGGTCTTTAACCTTCATTACCCTCACCGGAGTACCAGTTGCACTGGTGTTTCTCGGGGCGGTTTCACGTCGTATGCAGCCTCAGATAGATACGCAGAAAGAGCACCTTGCGAAAGCGACCAAGACTGTGAATAGGGCCTTTACAGCTATTGAAACTGTCAAGGCATTTAACGGGCAGCGGTACGAATGCAATGTGTTTACGGTAGCCTGTATCAAAGCAGCCTGCGCGTATAGAGCACAAGCGCACAGTAATGCCTTGATAATTGGGTTTATAAGGTTGATAACTTTGTCCATGTTTGTGCAAGGATTCTGGTATGGTAGCCGGCTCGTCAGGGAGGGACAAGCATCTGCTGGCGATGTGATGACTACATTCTGGTCTTGCCTGATGGCGACTCAGTCCCTTGAGTTAATACTACCGCAGATGATACTATTAGAGAAAGGGCGGGCTGCTGGCGCTGGTCTGAAAGCCTTGTTGGTGAAGGTTGAGAAGGGGAAACAAGTCTTTCGCATGAAAGGTGGAGTGACTCCAGATAACTGCGAAGGCGAGATCCAGATTAAAAATGTATATTTGACCCAACTCCTGACTTCCTATTCTAACTACATAGTTAGGTATCATTTGCATATCCATCCCGCCCTAGTCAACTAGTACTAGACAGGGTAAGTATGTCGATACCACCCTACGGAACTACATTCATTGTTGGTAAGAGCGGCTCCGGGAAGAGTACCTTAGGGAATCTCATCCTCAAGGAATATGAGCCTTTATCTGGCTCTATTATATTGGATGGAATCTCAGTCCAGGGTATCAACCACGAGTGGTTACGGAGTAACATTACACTAGTCCAACAGGAGAGCGTATTATTCAATGAGACAATCTTCCGAAATATCGCTTTTGGGAGGAAGGACTATGAGAACACTACCCGCGAGCAAGTCTACCAATCTTGTCGAATGTCTATGCTTGAAGATACGCTCCATAATTTCCCGTTAGGATCTGATACTATGGTTGGTGTTGGGGGTACTGCACTGTCCGGTGGTCAGCGTCAAAGAGTGAGGTCCCATGGCTTCCAGCCTACCTAAAGGTAGAAATATAATTAACCGTTATCCTATATAGATCGCTTTAGCCCGTTCTATTATCAGGAACACACCAGTACTAATTCTAGATGAAGCTACCAGCTCTCTTGATTATGTCAGTAGGTCATTGGTCATGGATGCAATTCATACATGGAGACGAGGAAAGACAACAGTTATAATCACGCATGACATCTCGCAAATCTTCCCAGAAGACTTTGTCTACGTACTTGAAAAAGGAAATGTCGTCCAGGGTGGCTACAGGTCTGACATAGGGTGTGTAGACGGCCTGTTTCGGGATTTTATGAGGGCATATGATACAAGTAAACAAAAGGGAAGTTATTTGCTTATACCCGAACTTGAACTAGGTCATGATAGTGGAGGTGAAGCCTCTAACGGGAATCTTGTCGATGACGCTGCCAGTATTTTGGATGTGACCCAAGAAGGATCTAGAGAACTGGGTATCAAGTCTCTAAATGAAGTCAAGCAATTAAATTTCAAGTCAGGGCCCTTATCACTAACGGGAATAGAGATGCATCAGATTCATCTGACAGATATCAGAAGAAAACGCCGATCTAACCTCCTTGAAAGAAGGCTTAAGCATTTCGACTACGTACCAGCTCACTTACCAACATTCGATATTAGTGCAATAATTCCTACAACCCCAAGGAGAGAACCGGTCAGAATGTTTGAGTCGAAGGGAATTACCCTCAAGCAGATATTCTCTACTATTTGGCCTTCTTTAGATATTGGCGGTAGGTTTCTACTTGTTACTGGCTTCACGGCAGCCTTTTTTCACGCTTCTGCAACTCCAGCGTTCTCTTATGCGCTTGCTCACCTTCTTTCTTCGTTCTTTCAACCGAAGAACCCACCATCAGAATCAACGAAATGGTCCTTAGTAGTTCTGTGTATTGCATTCATAGATGCGATAAACAGCTATCTTACGAACTACCTCTTGGAATCAGTCGCTCAGTCCTGGATAGATGCACTCCGCATTAAATCTTTAGCCCACATCCTTAACCAACCTCGTGTATGGTTTGACGAAAATCTTGTAGGGGCAATAGCAGAAGATATCGAAAAGAATGCTGAAGAAATGCGGAACTTGCTTGGTCGGTTCGCTGTCTACACGTTTGTTGGTGCAACAATGATGATTTTAGGTATTAGCTGGAGTTTCACAGAATGCTGGCAGTTGACAATGGTTGGATTATTGGTTACCCCAGTCATGTACGGAATGACCAGATCTTTTGCATGGATCTCAGATGAATGGGAGAGAAATAGTAACGAGACTGCTGAAATTGTCGGCAGGGTGTTTGGTGAGACCATCACGAATATCAAAACTGTGAGGGGGCTAGCGCTGGAAAGGTACTTTAGGGAAAAGCATGCTAAAGCTACGCACGCTGCTTTGAGGACTGGTATGATGAGATCCTTTTTAGCAGGTATTAGCTTTGGACTGTCGGATTCCGCGGTATTGTTTGCAATAGGTATATCTCCAGAGACCCCATAGACTTCACAAATATTAACTATAATTAGCATTGATTTTCTGGTACGGTGCGGTCCTGATTTTCGAGGGCCTTTATGACCTTGAGAGCGTCCTCACAGTCTTCAGCCTCCTATTGTTCTCCCTGACAGCTGCAAATACCATCGTTGGCTTCAGTAATCCCTCTAACCCAATACAGTGGTTCTTAGGATGCTAACTTCGTTTCAGTTCCCCAAATAAGTAACAGCAAAGATACTGCGCGACGTGTCCTACGACTATATAACTTACCCCAAAACTCTCACGAGAGTAATGGGGCCCGAATACTAGACCTCAAAGGAGCTATTGATTTCTCTAATGTCACCTTCGCATATCCCACACGCCCCGACACAGCTGTTCTTCGAGGCTTCAACCTCAAAATCGCACCCGGTGAATGTATTGCCATAACAGGGTAAGTCATTTATAAATGTTGCAACATTTTAGCAACCCTCAGCTGACAAGATACCTAATCCAGACTCTCTGGCTCTGGAAAATCAACCGTCGCAGCCCTCCTTCAACGTCTTTACTCTAGTTTAGAGGGAACTATATCAATAGACACTTTTCCTATCGAAAACATCAATATCCGATCGCTCCGCTCCCAAATGGCAATTGTTCCACAGTCAGTGGTTCTATTCGATAGTAGTTTTCATGATAATATATCATACGGAAGTAACTACACTCGCTGGGAGGTAGAACGAGCAGCAAAAGCAGCAGGGATTCATGACTTTATCATTGGGCTCCAGGATGGGTACAACACGTATCTGGGAGACAACGGGAGTCACTTATCTGGGGGTCAGGCTCAAATGCTAGGTATTGCGAGAGCACTTGTTAGGAGGCCAGCGATATTGATCTTGGATGAGTGTACTAGCAATCTGGATTCCGAGAGTGCGAAAGTCATACATGGGACTATCAATCATCTTATCAATAAAGGTGAGACTGATGGGAGAAAGATGACGGTTATTATTATCACACATAGCCAAGAGATGATGCGGTGTGCTAAAAGAATTGTGGTTATGAGTTATGGGGAGGTTGTAGAAAGTGGAGGATTGGAGGAGCTTTTGGAGCGAGGGGGAGAGCTTCATAGATTACTGAATAAAGGAGAACAGGTAAAGGGTCGGGATATTCTAGGAGAAACATAGATTCTATATTTTATTATCCAAGAGGCCCATCTGTCAAGATTTTAGGATCTCTAGAGGGTGATCAATTTAGGACCACTAGCTATTTACCCCCCTATTCTAATAACCGAGGAATCAAAATATCTTCACCTAGCGTTACCCAAGAAATAAACAGTATTCATCTTAGCTATCTTCCGATATTCCACCCCAAACACTTAGGATATCTTTAGTAAAGTCTATCCATAGCCATTTCCCCGTTTCTCCGCCTTCTTCCTCGCTAGTCCATGAATCTGTCGCGACCGCAACGTAATGATCTCCAGACAGTTTCATAATTTCCAACATCCATTCACTCCTCTCAGCCCCATCCACAAAAACTTTGACCTTAGTATCCCTCTCACCATGCTCAACAGTATCTAGCCCAACATCTCTAAAGTTGATAGCTAATAGGTTCGTCACCAGACCCGTGCCAACAGCTTTGCAGTACGCCTCTTTCAATGCCCAATGTAGATACATCATCTTGACCTTATCCTCTTCCATTGGTAGTGAATATATAGCCCGTATCTCATCTTTAGTAAAGACATCCGAATCTCGAAACGTCTCCAAAAAGCTCGCTGCAGAGGTACTACCACGATTATGAACCGTAGGAACGAGATCTACGCCTACCCTAAGTGGGAGAGATGTAGAGTTCGCAGCGGTAACACGTGCTACCAAGACGACTAGGCACGGAGTCGAAGCAGAAGGTGATTTTGGGTTGTGGTGTGAAACATTGTAGTCACTTAATACCCATTTGTGGTTCCCCTCCAAGAATGTAGCGGGGTGGTGGTAGGAAGGACGCCCACTCTTGGGATCCCGGGTTATGGGAATCGAAGCCAATGTGGGTATATCAGTGCTGGGTTCTCCATTGCTGTAGACCTTTGAAACAACGAGACGTTGGAGGAGTTGCGAGCCTAGTGAGAGCTTGCGGTCGGCGGGGAAGTAGAACTTGGTCACTGATGGCCTTGTTGCAGCTGGGAGAAGGTTCAGGGCTTCGGTAAACTAAGAAAACGATACAAGATCAGTTTGTTATATGTAGAAGATCAATATGGGGCAATAAACCTCTTCTGGCGAGTTCCAAAGAGAGGCAACATCCAGAGCATAACGAAGCAGCATTGGATCAAGCAAAGCGCAGCTAGATTCTTCAGAAACCAGAGTAAGCCCCGAAGATAGCTACAGCCGGGTAACCTATGAGAACCCTTGTCAAGCGAGTGATGACCTGTGTATAACGTACTTATCACAAAGCCATGAGTAGAGGCTGTACATACTCTACTGGTAAGACGAGCCTGGATACAGCAAGGTGAGAGTGAATTATCAAATGTGAGGCCTCTGCTCGTGTCCTATAGCCTATGCGTGATGTCCACTGCATATATTATTACCAGGCTCGTTGCTTCTCCAGGCGGCAACGGGCCTGGCTGCGTGAAACCGTAAATAGTAGTCCTAAATAGCGTCTCAGATGAAGATATAACAACGGGCTGTCCCCCTTCCTTTCTTCCAAGTTTTTTTGCGCCTTCACTCATCCAGAGCCCCTATTGACAGTCAGCGAAGCATATTTACCTATACAACTCTCTTCTCTTGTGCACCCACACCATCCGAGCACGAAGTATCCCTGGATCCATCGACCGCATACATTCCACTATTGATATCTGCAAAGCGCTCACTTTTACTTCCATATCACATTTGCAGTAGCAACCTGCAGGCTGACATGGAGTATCCTGGGTAGTTTTTTTTTTAGTCCATACTGACGAGCCTGAAAGTGGCGATTTTATATCATCTACCAATGGCTATGCAGATAGCAATACATGCACAGGATACCCCGGGGCAAACCAGCTACCTTACGGGGATCAGCATCATGCTACTTTCCAACCCTTTCCGGAACAGCTTAGCTATACGAATAATAATGCGTGCGCGGGGTACTCCGAGGGGAACGAGTCAAACATACTGGATTTTCCTTTTTACGAAGACCAACATTCTAATACCTATGTCCCAAGTTATATGGATAGCAGCTACCCAGGAAGTTTTGCACAAGAGGCCTGGAGTCAGTACCAACAACCTACCCTAATGACCACAGCCTCACTAGGCCATATCGAAGAATATTTTGGGCCAAACAAAGTCCTTAACGAGTTTCCGCCTGTATTTGTAGCTCCAGAACTATCAAACAGCCTTGGCAATAGTTATGCCTACGGGAGCCATGACGAGCCAGTTGGGTTTCTTAACGAAGCGCTACCTAAACACCCACCTTCAGAGCCGCTCGAAATTCTTGAGGATAACCAAACCCACGGCAGTGATGCGGGACTAAGCAAGATCCCCGACGCACCCAAATTGCAGGCTCCACCTTCACCTTCAACCGATGCGACACCCTCGAGTTCCAGACCCATAGAGGGAAAAACTAAAAAGCCTTCATCTAGAGACTTTAGCTGCGGAATTTATTGTATAGGCGAATTTATGTATGTATCCTATGATCACAATAATTCTTATCTTTTACTATCTCGGTCAATAAAAGTACTAGTGCTGACATTTTTGAATCTAATAGCGGCAAGCATCAGTGTACTCGCAAGGATGGCATACTTGCCATACAATGCGAATTTGTCACGGAGTCTCAACGCAACAACTACTTCTACCGAAATTGCTGTAAACCATTTAAAACTAGGGGTGGGTTCAACCGCCATTACAACACCCGGCACAAAAATCATGATCTTAAGGATATTTTTAAATGCCCATTCAAAGGCTGTGGTAGTTATTCTAAACGCTATGATAATATGCTCCAACACCGGAGGCGTATTCACAAGGAAGATATCCCGAAGGTCCACGTCTGGCCCGGAAAGAAGTCCAACCAGCCTAAGAATATCCAACCCGACGGTGCCGGACCCTCGAATGGAAAAAAATAGATTTCACTCACCTAAGGTCTAATAGTAGAGAAAATGCTTATACGGGGCGATCGCTCTTTGAATTTTTTGTCTTAGACTGATACCCTTGTCGACTTGCTTCTTATTTGATCTTCCAATGATTCATGTTTTCTTTCTCAATCATTTATTAGTCCTTCTACTGTTTGTTTCTGCTTTTGTTTAACTTCGGTCGGTCCTTACTATGCTCTTCCCTTTCCATTTTCGTTAGGCCTTTGGAAGCTCCAAGGCCGTATCCATTCCTTTTTGGCCTTTGTGTTATCACGATGCTCATCACCCTTTCCTTTGTTTCTTTTCCTATTTCAAAAACCAAAAAAGGAGGAAATCAAAACAGGGAGGAAATAGAAATGAGGGGACGAGTGAAAGGATGTTTTTATTATGAAGGATGGTGTCTTTTTCTTATTCCCTTTTCTCTTCATATCTGTCTTAACTACAAATACACAAAGGTCATAACTACTAAATCTATCTCCCAACCCAAGGAACTAAATGCACGGTGACAGCGAGGCTAGCCTAGGTATCTCTAAACTAATGAACCATAGCTTATCACTCACACATTCAATCCAAGAAACGTTTTTGAAACATTGAAACAAGTCTAGGGATCTATATACAAGGTCCTCATATTACTAAACTCCCCACCGTCACCTCTTCCCTTTTTCGTAGCTTCTCTATCTCAGCCCTCAATTTCTCCTCCTTAGCCTTCAATCTCCCCTCCTCCTTCATCCTTAACTTTTCATCTCTTTCCTTCAACCTTTCCCCTTTTTTCTTACCCTTCATTAATTGTTCAAATCTCTTGTGGGCACCGTGTTTCAGCTTTGTTATCATGTCCCCCGCTTCACCTTTCGTTAATTCATCATCTTCCTCGACCGTATAGTTAAAGAGTTCTAAAAACTTTTTCTGCTCTTCTGTTGCGGGCTTCTCCCGCCAAGGGGCCTTGTGAAGGAGGAAAAGACGAATCTGACGATTCGCTGCAAAAGTATCTATTACATATCGTTAGATAATTTTAAAAGACAAGAAAGAGAATTAAAACAAACCAGCCCCCTGAATAACATCTCTGAGAGATGCGCCCCCAGTTATAACCTCCCGTTTTATTGTCATATATTTACCTCCCGTAACTTGTGGAGGTATCTTATAAGTTTCTGTTACGGTGAAGGTTCCTACATAATCAGTCAGCAACCTCCTAACCCCCAAGTCCCCAGGGAGGCAGACCGTCTTTAACTTTCTCAATTCTTAAGAAATTACTGCCTTTCAGGGATAATACATAATTATCGTTTCCAACAGCTACCCAAGAAAACATACTAAGGCGTCTGATATACTCGACTTCTTTTTGATCAGCAAGGAGGTCGAAAACACTCTCATAGTCGGTGAATGTAACATTGAGGTCCCGGCCCTCGATATCCTGATCAAAAGGTTCGGACTCATTAGACTTCATGGCTTCGGCTTCTCTTTGTGCCTTTAATTCATTAGCTCTTTTCTGCAGATCTTCTGCGGTCGATTTTTCTATTAGCTCGTCGGGGTCTAGGCCGAAGAGAGTAGGCACTGTAACAATGCCCTTCTCTAGTGCCCCTACCATATCGATGACATGGCAGTCTTCCTTTCCAGGGGATAGTCGCATGCCTCTTCCGATCATCTGAATCAGAAGATTTCTTGACTTTGTTGGCCGTGCTAATAGCACGCAGTCAATGTTTGGTATATCGGTACCCTATCTCTTAGCATTAGAAGTGCAGTAGGGCTTAGTAACCCAAGTGACCCACCTCGGTGAAGACCCCACAGTTAACGAGAACTTGAAATTCTCCATTCTTGAAAGCGGCCAAACGTTCCCGCCGATCTTGGAGTAAGGTATTACTTGTTATGGGTCGTGCGTCGATCCCGAAATCACGGAACTTCCCAGTCATATCGCTGACATGCGCGATATCAACACAAAAAACAAGCGTCGATTTTCGATCCTCTATAGACCATCAGAAAACCATCCTAATCTAGGAGTATGTAAGGAGTAGACTCACTTGCTTTTTCTAACCAAGATCTGACAGCAACTCCATTCAACTCGTCTGTATTAACAGCTCTCCCAAGATCTCCTGTATGGAAGTCTCCAGTCTGAGATTTTCCAACTCCTGAAAGGTCTACACTAGTCTTGACTGTTGTAAACTTGCAGGAGGAGAGCCTTCCGTTTATGCTCAGTATAGTAGACTAGGCGAAGGAAATAGTGAGACGAACCAGTTGTCGCCAATCATATCCAAATAGTCCCTTCAATCGTCAGCCAACAAATCTCTATCGAAAGCTAAACTAGGGATACTAACCTATGATATACAATGTGATCCATGATCTTACCTAGCTTTAGGCCATCAAATCTAGACATGGTTGCGCTCACACCAACTAAAATCGGACCTGTCTTAGAAGGCTCCTTGAGCCCAAAATATTCAAGACACCTCAAATACCCGTTTGAAACTGCATGGTGACACTCATCTATCAAGATGAGTTTAAACCGAGTGGGATCGAACTTCTCGATCCTATCGCCGGAAATTATCGACATTATTGAGGCAATCGTGATATCGGCAGTCCCAGATGCATGAGAACTGGCCATCTCAATCTCAACGCTCAATTCTGGATAGCTTTTAGTGCAATGACTCGCAGCCTGCTCGACAAGCTCCTTCCGGTGGACGAGGATGAGAGTCTGTGTGGCCCTTGAAGAGGTAGGGTGGATGAGTCTCTGGATCAATTGAGTGAATATAACTGTTTTACCACTCCCTGTAGCCAGTGATACTCCCATTCTCCGGCCTCCTTCGTCAATGTGCCGAAGAATAGCTTGTATACAATCTTCCTGGTAATCTCGAAGCTGGAATGGACCCGAGGTAGACACTAGGCGCCTGAACCGTAATGGTAGACATGGCTGACGGAGAGGCCTACTTAGTGTTGGAAGGCTCCGGAGAACTGCACGCATGTTTTATCCTTAATCTCAGCACTCTCTGCGGGCTTGAGGTTGAAGTTGAAGACCAATCCAAGGGAACTGTAAATGTCGTCAAGATTAGCAGGATATTCCTGGAGGGGAGAGTCACGTGTAGCTTGAGCCTCATAAGAAAGCTTGGCGTACCGGCGCGTAAGATGCAGAATTTGAAATGCGCTGCTCTGCTCCCTCCTCCTAACAACATCATCTCTCGAATCAGCCATCAACACCAAAAACACCACAGTCCTCTGCTCTCTCAGTGCGCAGATACCTTTTCTTCCCACTATCTGATATATCCTACGGGCGGACATGTCTGATTACGGCGGTGATGACGGCGGCGAGAATGAGTAGCACCCCCGGGTTCGTCTCCCATCGCTCACTGCTAACCTCCCCTTAGCTACGCCCAAGATGCGTACGAGGACGACTATGAGGGCGACAACTTCGATGCCGATCCCCAGGACCTACTCTCCGGCGACGAAGGTGATGCCGACGCGCAAGCGAATGGCCTCACAAACGGCAATAGTGCTCAAGACTATATCGTTGCCGGTGACCCAGCCGCAGCAGCTGCCGCCGCTGCTGGCTCGTCCCGTGGCAAAGATCCCAAGAAAATCCCTGACGATAAGCGAACGACCACTCCCTACATGACCAAGTATGAGCGAGCGCGGCTCTTGGGGACTCGGGCATTGCAGATTAGTATGAATGCACCTGTTCTTGTCGATACTGGTGGTGAGACAGATCCACTGCAGATCGCGTTGAAGGAGTTGCAGGAGAAGAAAATACCGTTGGTTGTTAGACGGTATCTTCCAGATGGATAGTAAGTCTCTGATTCACGCTGTACTAATCTAATCCCCTCTGATATAATGCTTACACTGGTGATAGCTATGAGGATTGGACATGCGATGAGCTTATCTAAGCTTATCCCTTCACCCGTTTCTTTGTTCCTTTGGGAGCGGATTTATTCTCGCCCTGTATTATGTTTTTTTTGGAAGGCTAGGCGAACCTCACTGCGAGTATAAATACATCCGAAGTTGTCAAAGAGAGACGAATCAGGGTATATTTTGAAACAAAAAAAAAAAAGATTTACATTTATAAAAGCCGGAGTTATTCTATATGAACTGTTTTCTACTCTTTTCCTAGTTTTTTTTTCTTTATTTTTCTTTTACTTTGCAGCTTCTTAAGACTAATTGCCTCGCGGCATCTTGTTCGTGTATGGGATGGTTTTTTGTACCTTAAACGTTTTATCCTTCAGGGCCATTTCTGGGGTTGGACCAGAACCAATACTCTTCAATATTCTTTGGTTGGTCTGGCTTATGCTGTGGTAAACTTGAGCAAATGGTGCCTAATTGGGGGTGTTTGCCCAACCAATTGTTACCTGATCTTAAAGGGCATCATAAACAACAATCTTCTAAACATCAGGCTTAGAATGGCTGATAGGGTATTTTTGGCATTACACCGAGAGAGAGAGACAGCCATGTAATCCACAGAACATGTAAATTCGGGTGATATTACATGATTCCTCGGTCCCTTTTCGTCTGCGCCACCTCCAAATCAGCCCAAGTACTTACATGTAGGTACCCAGGTGCTGGCTTAACCAGGAGCCTATCAAGACCGGGCAGCTCTGTGTCCCCGAAACCGCAGTTGAAGCCTTTGGACTTTCTTGACTGGCCGTGCATTGGCCAATCAGACACTGCGTACAGAGCCAGTCGCAGAGTTCAGCTCAGCTGAGACAAGTGGCGAATCCCTGAATCTACTGATCGAGTATGAACACGATACTCTCCCTCCCCCACCTCATCTACTTGCCCAATCCTCCCATGTCTTAACCCGATAAACTGCGATTTGCAAGATATCACGCATGCACACACACCCCAGGCTTATGTAGGGACAGCGGAGATTTATCTCCCGCCAGAATCAATATGCTGTCATCATATATTGGGACCCTCAGCACCCGGTGTCGGAAACTATTAAAAACATCCAGACATTCTGCCCTCATAGCACAAAAGCATTCAGTGAATCGATAAAGCTATGAAGTTTCAGCACCCTAATTCAGACGCTCACGACGACTTGATCAAGTCCCTCACTTACCAACGAGACGACCTAGCAGGCGCAGTTATCAATGTCGATGACCTCAAGAATAACTGCCCGCTCGATAATTTCAAAGTCTCGGTATCCGACGATAGTCGCATCCCGGCGTCCCTCGGGAGGCTTGAAACACTTCCCCTAGAGCTCATCAATGAGGTTATCTTGGCTCTCGATCTCCAGAGCCTAACAAACTTCCGAGCCGTCAATTCCACTGCCAGGGCCATCGTCAACTCGAACCCCGCATACCGAAACATCATAACCCACGCTCCGGAAGCGATACGAGCATACATTGCCACGACACTAGCACCCTACTTCAACACCGCCCAATTATTCGATGCCCTATGCGCACAAACATGCGCGCAGTGCAACGACTTTGGTGGCTTTCTATTCCTTCCAAACTGCACCCGCTGTTGCTGGGCATGCCTTACACAACACCCCGACCTCTTACCAATCTCCCCAGGTCACGCGCGGGTAATGTTCGGCCTAACTAAAGCCGCGACGTCAAAGATCCCGATAATGCAGAGTGTCCCAGGCCTGTACAAGATGCGCACGAAGCCCTGCAGAGTGATCCGTGCTGAGCCCCTCGTATCGAAAATCACCGCCCGCCGCATCGGCAGCATCGTACACGGCAGCAGGGAGAAAATGGAAGCCCACGTTGCAAAGATCCGAGCGCACCAAGATGCAACCTACGAAAAGAAGATTGCAATCTACCACCAGGAACTCACCAAGCGGTTTGAGAGGTGGGAAAGTGAAAGTCTGCTCGGTGATGAGGTCAGACCATTAAAGAAACCTATGGCTCCGCCTTTTAGTGGTGACATGGATCTAAAGGATGATGATGTGAGGAGGCTGTTGGGGGTTATACCGTTTCCAACATTGGATCGACGCACTGGGAGGGCACAGGCTGGGGTGTCGTGTAAGGGTTGCACAAACACGTTGCCGATAGACTTGATACCACAATGTTTCTTCTTTCCTGTGACGATTGGGAGTGGGCATGTTCAACATGATGGGAGAAAGAGAGAGCTGGCGAGGATCTACACTGAGGATAGTTATTTGAAACATTATGAGGTGTGTGGGAGGGCACAAGAGCTATGGGAATTAAATTCGAAGGTGCCGGAGTCGCCTTTTTTGAGTTTTCCTGGTGAAATTGTTCTGCGGGCAAGATGAACTATGGAGTTTTAATTTGATTTTTGGTAATTTGAGGCTTGGGGTTGGTCTTGGGGCGTAAGGGGGGCATTTGTTGGACTTTCCTATGTATATTTTTGAGTTACTTTCAAGGGAGCTGGAGCTTTTCTTATCTACATATATAGCTATTCGAACGAGCTGCATCTTCTGGCAAAATGCAGCCGTAGAGAAATTGTCTGCTAATGATATTTCTCATCAGTCCTATCTTTGACCTATACTAAGGACCACACCCCTTCCTCCAAAAGGATCTATATAATTAGATATATCCCAACTCCAGCCATTACAGATTCCGAGTGACAATCTATGCCTAAACCAATCCCAAAGCCCGTTACCCGGCCCCAACCGGCGCTTTCCGAATATGATAATTCCTTTTGTTGTCTGTATACCCACCCAAAAGCTCCACACTCTTAACGCTCCAAGCAGTCATGTCACTCCTGAGTCGTCTACCTCGCAATTTCGCCAAACTGGCCTCTACAAGAAATTGCTCCCGACTCTATTTCTCCACTACTACCGCTGTTTCCCAGGACCCCACATGGCGGAAGTTCTCGAAATATCTTCAGGTCTCTGAAGAAGTACAAACGGCGCTCGCCGAAAAAACACCTATTGTAGCTCTTGAGTCTGCAATTCTTACACATGGTGGGTGTTTTTTGGTGATTTCTATTTATAAGGAAGTATAGCTAATTTTGTATAGGTCTGCCTCATCCGGATAACATTGAGCTTGCAGCGGAGGTGGAGGCAACGGTCAGGGAATATGGTGCTATTCCAGCTACCACGGCAGTTGTGAATGGGATTGCAAGAGTTGGGCTACCGTCGTCTGCGATAGAAGCATTAGGAAGTGGTGATGGAAAAAAGACGCATAAAGTCTCACGACGGGATTTACCGTTCCTTACTGGGCTGGTAGGTTTAATTAAGCTATCGAGGAACAAAAAGACATTGGTGCTTACTAGTATATAGGGTAAAGATAGCGGTGGTACTACAGTCGCCGGAACAATGGTTCTCGCACAAAGTGTCGGTATCAAGGTCTTTGCTACAGGCGGTATCGGCGGTGTTCACAGGGGAGCTGCAAACTCAATGGATATCTCAGCTGATTTAGCTGAACTTGGCCGTACAAATGTTGCCGTCGTGTGCTCCGGTCCAAAGCCATTTCTCGATATCGAGAGGACCATTGAGTACTTGGAAACCGTTGGGGTCCCCGTAATCACTTTTGGTGATCCTTCGGCGGAGAAAACATATATGCCGCTGTTTTACAGCCGGGATAGTCGTTGGCTAGCTAATATGGTTATCCAAAGCCCAAAAGAAGCTGCAAATATCATATATGCTAGCCACGAAATGGGTCTGCAATCCGGCCAGCTATTCTTCAACCCTATCCCACATAAATACCACATCGACCACCAAGCCATGAAAGAAATCATCACCGGAGCCGTCACACAGTCCCGTAAGCTCAACATAACTGGTAAAGCAGTCACACCGTATACTCTTGAGGTCATCAGACAAAAAACCAAAGGGGCGTCTATACCAGCAAATAGGGCACTCGTCCTTAACAATGCTAAGCAAGCTGCCAAGATCGCTGTAGAGCTTGCTGAGCTTTCAGGGTCTGTCCTACACTAGTGATTTTCCCCCTCTATGTTTGAGAATTAACACTAGAATTACAGGAAGCCATCTGTTGGAAGCTTTGTACCGTCAACCACATGGAGACCAAAACCCGTAGATGATGAAGCCCAACTGAAACTCCCAGCATCCTCAACAGCTTCAAAAGACCTTCTGGTCATTGGCAGCATCGCCGTAGACATTGCCTGCGACGCGACTACATCTGTAAAACTGCAGACATCAAACCCTTCACAAATCACAGAGGCCATCGGCGGAGTGGGACATAACGTCGCAACAGCCGCCCACTATGCCGGTGCAAAGGTGCAACTTGTGTCCGCTCTAGGAAAGGATCTTTCAGGAGACTGGGCAATAGAACGTATCAAGGCGAAGGGAATGGATCCTACTGGGGTGCAGTTTATAGATGGAAAGAGGACGGCGAGATATGTGTCTTTTAATGGAACGAATGGGGATATGTCGGTTGCAAGCGCGGATATGAAGATCATTGAGGATATCGACTCGGAATGGTTGGTAAATCAAATCAAAAAGTCTCGGGCAAAGTGGCTCTGCATAGATGGGAATCTCAGTTCGGAGAACATGAAGAAGATTCTTGTGGTCGCACGGGAATATAATATTAAAGGTTTGATTGCCGGCAATAAGAATACCCGAGAACCACACTGACGGAAACCTGATATATAGTTGCGTTCGAACCAACATCGATTGAAAAGGCTACTAGAATCTTAGATCCTAAATTGAGGATATTTCCCAAGCACGATGTGTCACTCTCTTCACCTAACGAGCTAGAACTTGCAAGCATGTTTAATACTGCCAAGGAGAGTGGGCTATTCGAATCGAAGAGATGGTTTGAGATAATCGATGCTATCAACGTTGAGTCAACATTCCTTAATGGTACGTCTCCCCCCGTTACCTTATAATAAATACTAAAAATACTACAGAAGTTGAAACACTGGGCCGTAAAGCTGGCATTGACTTTAGCACCACCGGCCTTATCCAACAGGCCATCCACCTTTCCCCCTACTTCCCCAACCAACTAATCAAACTCGGCGACAAGGGGGTTCTCTCCGTCCGCTTACTATTAGCAGGGACAGAACTCCCTCCTCTAGAGGGCGCAATATGCTCTAAAGGCACCGGAACCATTCACGGAGTGTGGGTGAATCATTTCCCTGCCGAAGAAGCACCAGAAAAGATTATCTCTGTTAACGGGGTCGGTGATACTTTCCTGGGAGTATTCCTAGGGAACTACAGTAAAACCGGGGGTTGGGAGAAATCAATAGGGAAAGCTCAGAGAGCAGCAGTAATGACTCTTGCCAGTACTGAGAGTGTTAGCCCAGCAATTAATGCGGAACGAAAGGCCAAGAAATTTGTGGTAAAGAAGCCACACTACGATAACGAACCAAATCCGTCCACGCGGATCTAGCAAGGGCTTGTACATAGATTGTCACTCGAGGGGTTTACTAGGATTTGGCCTATGTGTTCTGACGTCTAAATTGTTTGGCTACTTCTGTGTATACCTAAGCAAATAGATCTCAGCTTTAATAGCCTTGCACTCTAAACATTGTTAAATATCCCTTTACTATCAATTAAATCATATATTCTTTATTGTTGTGGTAGTGCAGGGCTTAGCCCTACACCCACGAAAAAAAGGTCACAAGGCGGCTAAAGCCCAATCCCGCTCGCCCCATCTTGGCAGCCACACGCAAACCTCACTTCAGCTTGTGCCCGTTCCCATACATCGCCGAAACAACGTACGTACGACAACTCACGACCCACGACCGAATCGCCCAGGTACGTTAACCCCACCCCCTCGAGCATTTTCCTACCGCAACGGAGAGAAGGAGTATAAAGAAAAAATTAGAGACGAAATGAGGAAAAGCTACTAGAAATAGCCAAGGGGGGGGAAGGAAGCTCTCGCTGACTCAATATCTTCAAAATAGTCGCCACCAAGCTTTCTTTTCTAAACTAAACGACAAAACTACATCCGCAATCATGGGTAAAGTTCACGGATCCCTCGCTCGTGCTGGTAAAGTCAAGTCTCAGACCCCCAAGGTATGTTCTCTTCTCATTATCCGTTTCTTTCTCTCCTATATTTCCCGGTGAGAGGGAGGTCAGGCGGTCGGGAGGGGTATAAAGCGATTACTCATCCTCTGACAATAAAAAATAGGTCGAGCCCCAAGAGAAGCCCAAGCAACCCAAGGGCCGTGCCAAGAAGAGGATCTTGTATGTTCTCCTTCATATATGCGACAAACTATAATCGAGGGGGTGGGGGGGCTAACAAAAAGTCTTTTTTCGCCTACAGGTACACTCGTCGATTCGTCAACGTTACCATGACCGGCGGAAAGAGGAAGATGAACCCTAACCCGGGTACTTAAGTTTGAGAATTAGAGATTTAAAATAAAAATTTGGGGTCTGGGCTGTATCATCGACAATAAAAAAAAAATTAAAAAAACATTGAATTCTACAGTGTGCACAACAACCCTCAAGGAGAGAAGGGTGAAGGTGGAGGATCAAGACAGCGAGAGAGATGTGAGGAAGGATTTGCTATAAACGGTCCAACGAAGCAATACTTAACGAGGGAAGGAGGGGAAGGCAATGAAATGGGGGGTTGTTCTGTTGATCGATTACTGGGGGCTCCTTTTAATTCATCTTCAATGATTAGTGATGGGATAGGTGCCCTAGGAAGCAGGATATCACCTTGGTTGCCGGTTCTGTTTGCGTACGCGTCTAAGTAACTTTCTGGTCTCTTTTTTTTAACTTTTTTTTTCTTTTACGCATCTATCGTGGAAAAATAAAACGATGGAGTACATATCCGTTGATATCTACATTTTCAAATGAGGAAGCTCTTGATACGCTCTTTTCCTCCGTGAAGCTGGCGTAAATCAATCTCCAATTCAGCAGTGCCCCTAAAACAAACTCTTGTCAAGTATAGTTTATAACGACATGCCTATATAGATTCAAAATGAGGATCTACACGGAATCAAACAGCCAGAAATTGTATATAGACTAGAACGGCGAGTGATACTACATGAGCATATGCCTCTAGAATTGGTTAGCCACTATGGCAACCTCCACTCAGCACCAGACTAATCTACGTTATATTAGATCCAACCCGATACCCCAACCAAACTAGTACGGACCAATAAATTACCACGAATAGCGACGTTTATATCTTCCACTACAGTATGAAAAAACGGGGTGAACTTACTGCCATAGCACTACGGAATTTAGTCGCAAATACCGAATTAAATCAGTATTTGAGGTAGATTACTATACCAATACTATATTCCTCCCATATCGCTAGCCTATTGGCGGGAGCACCGTACTGATCCCACCCCTCTTTTTGGTACTGTAGTATATACTCATGGCAGCTATCTAAAACCCATAGCGAGTGATAGTTCATGACGATCGCAACCACACGATACACACCTAGTCAATACACATCCATTAACACCCACTACCTACACAACTCCAAACCCAAAACTCCACTTCAAAGAAACCCCTCAGCCCAAGTGAGAAAAAAAATTAAGTTTTGTTTTCCCTAACTACCCATTCACCTGATGCTGATTTACCCGCCATTACCCCTTCCAAGAAAACAAACAAAAAATAAAACGCGCCATCCAGCCAACAAAGGTATAATCCGTAAGAAACAAAAAAAGGCCGTTATCATGAATGTCGTAACGAAACCCCCACCCCCATAGAACACTCAAAGAACAAAAAACCCACCCCAAATTACAAAAAGGAAAAAGCGAGTGACCACCAGTGATTAAGCACCATCCAAAGAAGAGAAAGAAACCCAAGGGAACAAAGGAACTCTATGATCGATCCATTCAATATTACCACAGCTCGATTAGACCGACAAATATATGAAGGGGGCTTTAAAAAAATTAAACAGAAAAGGAAATAAGACAACGATAGTTTTACTTTTGCCAGCCGGTACCTACCTTTTCCCCATCACTCCCCCCATCCAATATCCTATAACCATGCACAATCCTAATTTTTTACTTCTACCTCTTTTAGATATGTCCAGTTAATCATTTTTCCAGTGACTCGTCAGAGACTCTCCCCCATCATTATCTCCGTGTTTCAATTCGAATACATACAACACCACTACGAGAAAGTAAGCTTCATAATGTCTTCCAACTTCAGGAGAGGAAACTTACTAGTTGCACCAACATTAACCCACCTCCATACCTGCCCTCCCACTGGCATCCCTCCTTCCCAGCTTCCAGCTCCCACTCCCGCCTCCCCACCCGCAACTTCCAAATGTTGCATCAATAAATGTGTATACACGCTTACAAGTATACATGGACTATACCAGCCCAGTGTCCTTGACATTGCCTCACCCCCTCTTACACTGGCACTATTCACATCCCGTACGGCAGGGATGATTCTTGTTGCGGCATAAAAGACAAAAAGTCTGTATGCGAGTGAGATAACCACAGATGGGGTAATTGTCGCAAAGGCGCTAATGCCAAAAGATGCAATTTGCCGTAGAAACTCGGGGAGATAAGAGGACAGCGAGGCGACGATGGAGCTATAAGAGGCCATAATGAGGGGTGGGAAGGGTGGGAAGTCTGGTTTTTCCGGAGGTGACGTAGTAGTGGCAGGATAGGGTGAAGAGGGCTTATAATCGGTAAAGATTTGATATAGGCAGAGGACTATGTACGAAAACTTTTTTGTGACTTGAAGTAAGTATAGAAAAACACGGAGGAACAGGGCGAAAGTAAACTTACAAGAAGAGAAGACTCAATAGGATTCCCTCTACCTGAGCCGATACCATAGGCGCACAAGAAGATAGCACACGTGACTGCGACCCCGATGAGCGAGGCGTCGATATTCCCGATTTCCGGAAAAGTAGTTATTCTCCAGAGGAAGTAAACGGATGAGGAGATGATAGAACCCGACATAACCAGCAGTGCAATCTAGGCCATGCTGTCAGCACATATCCCGAGTAGTAGTCCTCTATAATAAAAAATAATAAAGGTCCTACCATCCAGCTATCAGATTTATTCCTATTAACGAGCCATCTCGAAATTTGGCCCACAGCCTGGATAACCAGCAAGCTACAAAACCCTTCACACAGCTGGAATACCGGTGTCGAAAAGGTAAGGAAATTATCCCACGGCACGATGCTTAGCCTATCTACCCATGATGGATTCCAACCCTCGCCATGGATATAACCCCCATTTTTACCTCCACCCCCGTCATTATCGTCCGAGAACTTGTTGAGCGCGTAGATCAGCAGCCCCGGGACAACGACCAGATGCTGGGCCGTGCCAGCCACCGATAGTAAGACACGCATGCCCCTCCAGCATGGCGAAGCTGGTGTGACCATCCGCGCAGTTGATAGTATAAAGTAGAATATAGCGAGGGAAAGACTATAGGTAAGGCCACAATCACGGCCGCCGACATCGAACGCTAGCGGGATAGAGAGGATGATGAGCGACAGGAAGGTGAAACCTGCAAAGACCCGTGTAAGGTGCCATAAGAAGCTCGACATCGGGACGAAATTACTATTGGTCGAGGTGGTTGTGGAGGGGAAGCTGGGGGAGGGTCAACCGCTGTATCCGAGCAGCGGTGGACCTGAGGGAGGATGATGATGAAGCCGTTGGAGGCGCGTGCTTGCGTGCTGGTGGAGATCCACGGTGGTTGAGATGAGGGAATCTAGATGAGATGAGATAGACTGATGTTTGTGTGGTAATGAGTGAGGTGCTGTGTCGTGGCTATTGAGAGTTAGAGGTGAGGTTGACGATATGAGGTAGTTGTCTCAGAGTTGCGTGGGAGAGAGTGGGGGGGGGGGGACGTGTGTGGCTACTGACTGTCTGACTGAATGGGCAAGAGAGCACGGGGCACCCGTCAGTTACACTCGCCCGTGAAAACTTGCCGAGAGTGGAATGTCCAATATCCAATGTCCAGTATCCAATGTCGAGTATCCAATACAAGATGGATAAAAAATCAAAAAGTAGGCTATGTCTATCTACATACGCAGGGGAAGGGAGAGTGACGTTGATGATGAGCACACAAAAAGGAAATATAATATACTGAAAAGATGGAAGAGGAAGGAGGAGAGAGACGAGAGAGAGAGGACAGGAAGGGACAGGAAGGGAAAGAGAAAGGACAGTCGCTCACGTCACGTCACGTCACAGGTTTACACAAGTGATCAGGAACCAAAGTTTCAATACAGAGTTCCACTGGCAGCAATCTGGGAATCCCAATGAGGCACACGAGAGATTTGGTTTGGTTGGGTTGGCGGGACAGCCAGACAGACAGCCGGACAGGTCAGGTCAGGTCAAGTCAACCGGTGATCAGATCTCCACCTGCAGCCGTAATCACAAGAATTCTTGGTGAGGGGGAAACACCCTGCGCTACTGCTCTGCTTGCTACTGTAGTTAAATTACTCTGCCAAGTGACACCTATGGCCTGATAAGGCTTGGATCCGCGGTGGGGTTACCCGGCTGATTCTCCCACCCGCTGTCCTACGGTAACACGAACGTCCCGCATTGCGTTTCTTCTTGCAACCCGCGTTTATCTTATGTTCACTCCCCTCCTGTCCTCTACCCGTACTTTGCTTGTCAGGCAGCTCAACAAAACACACCGTTATACTACAATTCATACATTCGCAAAAATGGATACTGCTGCTCCCGCTAAACGTATGAAGACTACCCCATTGAGCATCGGAACTCACAAGTTAGCTCTCTTCATTCTATTTATACTACTACTGTTTATTTACTTTCTAACAAATACTCTAGTGGTCATTTTCACGTACGTACACAATCTTAAGGTTTTCCTACACAATGGCTATGGGGTGCTAACACCATAGATATAGGCTGATGAGGCATTAGCAGTCTTCATGCTCCGCCTTCTGCCAGAGTACAAAGATGCAACCCTCACCCGTTCCCGTGACCCCGCGGTGCTCGAGGAGTGTGACATAATCGTTGATGTAGCTTTCCCTATATCCATTCACATTATACATTTTGGATTCCCGTGATCCCACTCAATTCTTAGCCCCAGTCCCCATTTGCTCACCCCAGCTAATCCCTCCAGGTCCAAGGTAAATATGACGGCACCAAACACTTTGACCACCACCAACGCACCTTCGCCGAGACCTTCTCCCCAGAGCACGCCACTAAGCTCTCTAGCGCCGGTCTGATCTACAAGCACTTTGCCCGATCCATAATCTCCCACCGCCTCTCACTCCCTCCCACCTCGCAATCCACCGATCTCCTCTACACCAAACTCTACAATGACTTCATCGAAGCTCTCGACGCAAACGACAACGGCATCTCTGCCTATCCACCCACCGCTCCCTCTCCCCTCTTCAACGACAAATCCATCACCCTCCCCTCAGCAGTTGGGGCCTTCAACCCAAACTGGAATGACCCAGAACCCTCCCAAGAATCAGAGGATGAGAAGTTCAACGAGGCATCCGCCTTCATCGGATCTGTATTTACTCGCAAACTCGACTTTTACGGCAAGTCGTGGTTGCCCGCGAGAGACCTTGTCGTCAGCGCTGTTGAGAAGCGGTTAGAGTTTGACGAGAAGGGTCGCATCTTGGTGTTTGAGCAGGGGATTCCATGGAGAGATCATTTGTTCACTCTTGAGAAGGAACTAGGTATTGAGGGGGAACCATTGTATGTGTTGTATGGCGAGGGTGCTGGGAAGCCTGGATGGAGAGTTCAGGCTGTGCCGGTGAGTAAGGACTCGTTTGAGAGTCGGAAGGCGCTCCCTGAGGCGTGGAGAGGCATGAGGGACGAAACGTTGAGTGAGGTTACTGGTATCCCCGGTGGCGTGTTTGTGCATGCGAGTGGGTTCGTTGGTGGTAATACGAGCTATGAAGGAGCATTGGAGATGGCAAAAAAGGCCTTGGAGTTGTAGGTTTGGTTTGTTGCGTACATTTGTAAATAGACGAGATATTTCAATTATAAAAGTTTTGATCTTTGATGAACGAAATGTTTATGGGAGTGATTTCACATGATTAAAACACGAGGTAAGTTCCTATACATGAAACGTTGCGGAGTGATACGAGATGATGCAAACGCTTCAAGAATCACACTGCCCCTCCGAGCCTGTCTATATACCAATGGCGTAGCTGAGCAGCAAAAAAAAAAAGTAAAAAAATAGACATTGAAATCCCACCAACAAGCCAACATAAAAGCCGACAACACAAAAAGGCTCAACACCTCACACAAAGGATTCCCAATCCCAGGTATCAATTCTTTCTTTTCCCCAACAACCGCCACCGCCAAACAAAAACCCCATTACTTCGCCCTCGTCAATGAATCAAGTTCTTTCCTCTCTTTCAACTCTGCCTCAATTTCTTCAATATATGGCGTCAAATACGGCACATCATGCTCCGGCTTTGTCTGCTCCTCCTTCGGAAGGAGCGTATGAGCAACCGAGCACTAACCAAACGCCCATTAGCTACTTCCCCCCTTCCCCACCACCTCTTAAGAGAGAAGGTTACATACCTGCACAGCACGGCGCATACGGAACATACGATCATATGCAACCTTCGGAGGAAGCCTCTTAATTGCTAGTTGAACGACATCATTCTCCTCTGAGATGAGATCATCGGCGCTGTTTTTTGTTTTTTGTGTGTGTTAGGTATGTGTGCCAGTATAATCGAAAAGTAATGATGAAAAAGGGGTGGGCTTACACAAGTCCCATTTTACGGTATCCAGCAAGGTCGATGTATCTATCCGCCATAGGACGGAGTACGCGCTGCAGCCATGGTCGAGTAACTGCGGACTTGACAGTGGACAATGGAGGCATGATTTATGTGTGTATGTGTATCTTTGTTGCAATTGAGATGCAGGGGGGGGTGTTGTGGCGGTGAGGTTGGATGATCTATGGGGATCGGACTGTTGGTGGGGGGAAGGTGAGTGGGTTTAAACAAGTTTGGTTTCAGTTAAATATTCTAGACCGGGGCGGGGTAGATCCGGGAACGGTCGGTAGGTGCCTCCGTCTTCCCCTCCGAAAATTTCTCGTCTGGTTGTGAGGTAAGCGTTATCAGATTCATCTGGATTGGTCGGTGGGAGTGATTAGTCATACGAGTTGCGGAATCATGGGGGATCATTCGGATCTAGATACGTCCTCGTGGTGTTTTTTTCTTTTTTTTTTGCTTAAATCATTAATTAGTCCTCGTGGTATAAGACGAGTTTTCTTCGTTCAAAGCAAGGCCTGAATGCTTTTTGCTTTTTTCATAGAGGAATTAGGGTAGATATATACTTATATACTACATTATTACTACCAATACACAATATTCGAATTAATTCGCCAGGCATAACCATTAACTTCCTTATAAAGTATACTTTAATGAATTTAGTAAATACAAAGGTTTTATACTAGAGTATTTTGAGTTTGACAACAGAACTGAAAATTCTAATATCCCAAGAAATATACATAGACATGTATATGTTCTGGCCCGTTGGGGGGACGTGCCCGTTGGGGGGACGTCCCCTCAACGGGCAATCTGTTAGGTGCCCTACCCGTTGGAGGGACACTCATGGGCAGGCCAACAAAGTATAGCCTAATTAATACAGGGACACTCAAAAGAATAAGAATAATAGCTAGAAAATATAAATCTATCTTGAACTATATTTGTGATTTTTTTGGATTTTATACTATGCTTTATTAAACTTGTAGGAGGATGGAAGCTTTGTTCTGAGTGTTTTTTTGTAGCCAGGGTTTTTTTTATGTTGTTACCCATACAGGGGACGTAGGCTGGCCCATATAGAGGACGTCCCTCCAACAGGTTGGCCTGTTGAGGGGACGTCCCCCCAACGGGCACGTCCCCCCAACGGGCCAGAACATATATACTAAATTTAATTATCCTCCTGAGGTTTTGTAGCACGATAGAGGACTGGCATCCTTAGGTCTAATAGTAAAAAATGTCGGCTCTGGGTCTTTACTGGTTTTATTAAGGGTGACTATTGAGCGCATAATTCTAGATTTTACCAACTGCCCTTGCTTGAGCTCCTAGATAGCTATGAGTATAATCTTGAGCTTTGGCTGGATGGGGCGCCTATACATACCTAGAATCAAAGTATAGAATACGATTCATAGAACTATGCAATCAAAGGCCGAGCGTTCAAGGTAAATATCCTTCAAGTGATGGCTCTTTAAGTTATCTTTGTAGAGAGAAATTTTTAGTCTCAATCTTTTCTGTACAATTCCAGTTTTTTAGTTTGGATCTCGAAGCAGGTGGGATCAGAAAGGGCGAGCAACTTACTGCCTGGTTTTAATTAAGAAGTATTATATATCAAGGTATTGCTCTTAAGTCCTTCATTGAATAATCCGAGTCAGAGCACTAGAAGAAATTAATTGGGGTATATCATCCTGATACTTAGGATAGATTTAGTTGGGCCTAAGAAAATTCTTTTGGCTGTGAATTAACCTAACTACTCCTATAGATAGAAGACCTCTAATCACGAAATTTAATGGTACTTACTGGCCTTCTACTAAGTGAGTGTAGTTGTATATTTAAATATCTTTTTAAATGATTCCATGGGTATGGTTGTTTATATAGTCCCTAGAGAATAGATGGTGGATACCTCCCTACACTTGTGGAAGCGCTCAAAAATCATAGAAGTGATATCTAATGCGGTTCCGCTAAATAAGAGATCTAAAAGACTAAAATAAGATAAATCATTAGAGAAAGATCAGCTTGATCAGTTATGTCGAGTTTAAAAGAGGCAGAAAGTATACCATAATAGGCTAGGTAAGCAGTAGCAAGTCCTACTTCGATTGGCTCCCTTAATAATAATACACTTTTGTATCTCTACAAACGTAAACTCCTGTGATGTACCTCCAAGTTATTCTGCTGCTCTTGATTGGAAAAACCATGAGCCTATAATGAAGTCAAGTCAGTTATTATTTTGATAACCCCAAGACTTCGAAAGCCTTGTTGACTCCTCCACGTATTACTGTTATTCTGTGATGACATATTATCAGAAGGACATATTGGTAGCTAGAAAAGCCATGACTCAATAGGTTGTACCGCGTGCATGGGTGATACTTTATGAAGACTAAATCATCACTCGGCACCCATGATATCCAATAAAAAGCACACGTAGCATGTAGTAGATAGTTACGTGTATATTAAGCTCGTAATCTCTAGTGGGTGGGGTTTGTAGCTTTTGCACTAGCAAAAGTTCTGCTTGTCCTAGCCATGTACACTAGTTATAGTATAAACGTCACCCATAGAGTTCCCAGGCCTCGGCACCACATAAAATTCAGGGAACCAAAGAAAAGGTACTAATAAGAATATATTCAACCAGTCATCGTAGTAGACTGCCCGTAAACACCATGAATAAGCTGACGAACTCCCGGCCAAAGCATCTATTGATTTTCCTAGACAGAACGTTATTCTACTATATTCTACTAGGGAAAGAAGGAAAAAAGACACAAGAGAACAGTATTACTCTAGAATATCAATCCTTTTTATGATACCTTGTATCTACAATAAGACCTTCCCATCGTATGGCAGTTTCTACAGCAAAGGCTAACTAATACTAGATAGACCTCAGAAACCGAGCCCCAATATATACGCTAGGATTGTTTCCTCAGTTTATCATCATCATAAAATAACTGAATTTTACAAGTCATCTCGTCCACAGGTATTTTATTACCTTTTAATTCATTCGATATCCAGGGAACAAGACCGTGCCACCAACAAATATTTATAGGGTGTGGCCCACTAGCTTAGCATCTGTCAGAGTCTATCGTAGAGGACGCGATACACGTGTTATAATCTCTAGACTATCTCGTCTTCACGCTTACTAGACATTGGTTTAGAAATTTAGATAAAACTTATGTCTCTAGATATTAAAAGAATAGAACCGAAATAAGTCCACAGTCTTCTAGTCTACTCTAGGTACTCCTCGATCTTCCATGGAGGTTTAACTATATCTAACTAGAATTTCCCACTTTTTATAGGATAATTACCTAGCTTTATATCATCTAAGAAACCCCCTGAGATCTACTGAGGAACCGTAATTAGTAGGGTAGACTTTATAGTCCCACACTGGGCGATATCTCAAAGAGAAATATGAGTAGCCAATAAATCATATTTGGTTTTGTGGTTACGGTAAGGGGTCGGGCAATATCAATATGGTCAGGAGGATCAAAGATTTAGATGGGAGAGCCACGGAGGAAACATATTCTATATCCTGGCTCTTGAGTTAGGTAAATGTAATTCTTGTCCCTGGGAATTTATTGTAACTTTATCATACTTACTATATAGATAGATGCACCCCCTGCAGGCTTTGTTAATAATGTGTCCTCCCGCTTTATTAACTACTACAAACAAGTAATTACATTTCCACAGATGCAGCCATCATTTTTTTACTATACTGTACTCAAACCACTGAGAACATTCAATGATCAAGATATCGCGTGGCGATGAGACCTCGACCGCGACAAAGGCCGAATCAAAAACAAACAGAAAACCCCGTCACGACACAAGATAACACCAGCCTCAAAGCCCACACGATACCCAGATACCCAGATACGCCCATCATCCCTAGATCAAGTAATTCACCAAACGCGTAAAAGAAACCCCCCCCACTACAGGATCCCTACCTCCCCTCAAGCGCACCTGCGGCTAGAGCACATAGATATAGTCCTTCCCCTAACCAGCCAACCAACTCAAACCCAAACCCAACAACACCAACTCACCATCAACAAAAAGGAAGAGAAGGGGGAAATCTCACCAAAAAGCATCACACAAAATGCCACCCAAAAAAAAACAGGAAGAAAAAATGGCCGCTTTATCACTCTCTGATACTACTTGGATTGATCAGGCATTCCCTACCACTACACAGAAATCCTTAAACAGTTCTATCCGTGATGCTCTTGGTATTTACCTACCCCCCCCTCCTTCTACACTACATTGGGATAGCCAATTAACCTTTATCAATAGCCAAGGACCCGAAATACTCTACCCTCTTCCACGATATCGGAAAATACATCCTCACGTTAAAACCCGCTGCCCCATCCCCAGAACCTTCGGTCAAGAAACGAAAAGTCTCCAATGACGTCTCCGCAGACGAAGCCGAACCCTCCGCCTATTCTGGGAAAGAAGTGTTGATAGTAAAGGAGATTAGCTTTTCAGTGCCGCAGAGGAAGAAGTTTACGTTAGCACTTACAGAGGTGGGGATGAGCGCTATTGGAGCAGCTTCGGGGGAGATAGAATTTGGAGTGAAGTGGGATAGTATCAGTCAGTCACCCCGAATAGGGGAACATAGTAGGGAAACTAATCATCTGGTCTAGAATACGTATCCTGTCTTCCAGTCCCCGAAAAAGCGGCGCGACAGTGGAACTTCTGCGTCTTCCCCGAAGGCTCAGAGGGGATTGGTGATGGGAATGCAGACGCTATAGTTTTTACGATCCCAGACGGCGTACCCAAGACTGCAACCGGAGACGTAATGGGGCGTGGGTACGATACGGCGAGTTACAAGTCACTACTCATCGACACCTTCAACGCGCTCCTCAAAGCTTCAAAGTCCCAAGCGGTAGTACAGGAGCCCGTCGAGGCCGTATTCCACTCAGCTTTACCCCAATCACACCGGAAGGGCGAGAAAGCATTCCACGTCAAAGCCCACCGTGGGAGCAAAGAAGGTACCTCTTCCCTCCCCATCCCATCCCATCCTATATGCACATTAAACTAATCAATTCACAGGTTACCTCTTCTTTCTCCGTACTGGAATAATCTGGACTTTTCGCAAGCCCCTCGCCTACTTCTCCTTCACCGCAATTAACTCGGTCTCCTACACATCCATCACAAAACGTACTTTTAATCTCTCCATCCATGTCGCCTCCCCGTCCTCCCCCGACGGGAACGAGATCGAGTTTGGTATGATCGACCAGGAGGAGTACACGGGCATCGATACGTACATCAAAAAGAATCGGCTCAACGATGCATCTATGGCTGAAGCGAGAAGGGCAAAGGAGTTCAAAGTTAATGGTGAAGACGGGGATGAAGGTGTCTTAGAGCAGGCGATGGCTGATGTGGAGGACGAGGAAGAGGAAGACTATGTTCCTGGTCAAGAGGAGGGGAGTGGGAGCGGGGGAGAAAGTGGTGAGGAGGATAGTGAGGAAGGGAGTGAAGATATGGGGAGTGATGAGGGGAGTGTGGATTTGGAGGATGAGCTGGGGAGTGAGATGGAGGATGTGGATATGAAGCAGCCAAGGGAGAAGAGAAACAAAAAATAGACGATGCGGGCGTAGATACGTACTGGGGTGGATGGGGGATTAATTATATTATATAGCATTGCTTCGTCCTGGGCCGGGGACCAAGGAGATTGCTTTTCTGCATAGAAATTGGGCATCACATCAAGTCTACTGGTGTTTACGTTATGGGAGATAGAAATTGTAAGGGCGGACTAGCGGCGTTGGGTAAGAGGAAAAAAAACGTTTTTCTATGTACAATAAAACTGCAAAAGAGAAAATATATCCTCCCTTAAGGCAAAATTTCGAAAGAAAAGAAAGAAAAGAAAAAAGCAAGCTTATGTAAGTAAAACGTCACCTAGTATAATTATCATTTCTTAACTACCTCCGTCTGGCTAGGAACCTTCACTTCCTTATCTTTTTCCTTTTCCTTCTCTTTATCCTCTTCATTTCTCCTAGGTCCATGCCACGTCAGAAATTCAATCCCTTCTGGGATATTAATCCGCGAAGTATCTACCATCTCAATAAACTCCTCATTCCCATACCTCGGGTGATTTCCAGCAAAGGACCGACTATCTCTCAGTTAGCCCTCACTCTCTCTACTACTGCCACTATCCTTCCTTATCGACCCACCCCCATTCCCGGGCTTCAGAAGACTCACTACTCTAGAATAATACTAGTATGGTTCCACCCCATCAACTTCCTCAACACACCCACAAAGATTCCATGTCCCCCGTCCACCAACAACGCTGGTAGATTCTCGGTCGTGAGTAATTGTAATGTCTTTTCGACTGCGCCTTTTGATAGTGGCTGAGATGCTTCCCAGTTACGTGGCTGCCAGAGCCCTAGATGTACTAAGTTCAAGTTTTGCTCTTCTGATATAGCACGGAGTGGCTTTGAGGGTTTTTCGGCGGTTAGAGATACTATTGTTTTGAGGTTTAAACTATTAGAATTTCACTAATGTTAGCTAGTTCTATTTCTAGAGTTGATAAAATTTATTTGTTATTTGTTTTTTAGTGGGGACTCACGTTTTAAGAAAAGGTCGATTCTCGGGGGATACACTAGAACAACGGTAGATTGGGAAGGGGGCGGCATCAGTGACGATTGAGAATAGTTCAGGAGGGACGAGGAAGAAAGGGACATTTGGTGGGCGGCGTGGCGCTGTAGATGTTGTGGTTGATTCCGACATAGCTGCTGAAGTTGATGAGCTGCTCGCGTGATGTCGAGGTGGGATGCAGGATGTGGTGGTTGGATCACAGGTGGGATGAATAGGTGAGGCTCTGCGTACACGTTAGCGCACGGGCCAGAAAGCGGTCCGGGCTCTTGGCGTAGAGACTCTGCTGGCCATTCTTCGAGCCCATGTAGCTTAAGAGGTGAGAATGGATGTCTTTTTTAATTCTTTTGCTATATATCAATAGTAAGTGTAATTGGTATATAGGAAGCTATCCCTCTACATTATCTTAGTACAAGACTTACTATGAGTACTAGGGTCTAGTTTCCCAATCTGAAGATTTTCATGCTGGTCTACCCTATATTGTAATTATGAGATGAGGATGCAAATAATTTCGATCAGCAACTTTCTCCCTTAAAGAATCCAACCAGTAACAGTAATGATGGGCGAGTGACTAGCTGTGAACAGGGCTAGTCTCGTCCTGCATGTTGGTACCCGCAAAAGATAAGTTATCGGGTAGTTTGTACATAACAGTACTATTGCACATTAGAGTACCAGTATTCAAATACCCAGTTTCTGCAAGTTCCACCAAACGTGGTAAGTTTTGTGGAACTAAGCTGTCAAGAGAATACCGACCACACTTTTTCGATCGGGGCGATCATTTAGTCCACCTCACCTCCCTCCAAAAATTCCGATACTTCATAAAGAACGTGTCCTGAATTACCCAGAAACACGCGAAAACCTCTATACGGTTAGTACATGCAGCTACCGTAGATCTGGTACATGTAACTCCTGGCCGATTAATTTCGTTTATGGTAGACGTCGTCTATAAACAAAATACGCAGCCAATTCAATTCACCCAGCCAAACAGATGCTACAACCCACTTCCCCCAGCAATTTCGCCGTTATAAAAGATTGATTTCCGCATATGTTATACCCCCCGAAATGGTATTGTAATTGTCAATCCCCCCCCCCAAATATGCAACGCTCACGTGTGCATAGGCTAAAATCCTCGCAGCGGACAGGCCCGGTCCCATAAATATCTCCGGTCCTGATCAGTTACCACTTTTTTCGATCCAAGGAAGTACTGGTGCGCCCATCTCTATATAGTCTGATAGATGCATGTCGTGTCGTAGAGGGGCCAGGTGATGCAAGTCATCAAGATCTTGTTTTAGGCCCCATCATGTCATCTTTGAGATGAGTGGAGAGCTCGACGCAGGGAACAGGTCCTTTTTGATAGATACGGAATAAATGCTTAGCTCGTGATCTCGATCGGAGGGATGAATTTCTGAGTTTTTGTGCTTTGCGCTTTTGTGGAACGGGTAAAAAAAATGGCAAGACAGCAGACTAGTTTTTTTTTTTTTTGATATTGACAAATTTCCTTCTGCACTGGAATGCTTTCATCCTTATCAAATCCCTCTTTCTAAGAAAAAATGACACAGAAAATATTGAACCATGTACAACGCAGGGTAAGTTAGCTGATTAGATGCTCTCTTACCGTAGGCTGAGTTGTCATTCAATTATAACTAGAAGAAATCCGCAACGAATAGCTAGAACACGAGCATTGTTGGCCCCAGTAGGTCATTTGTGCGTTTAAAAAAACGTGTCGAGTAGAATTATCGTATCACATGCTAATTCTTCTATTTTGACCCCTCCATACACGGGAGGAAAAGCATAGGATGATCGGGTTCTTGGGCGGGATCAGAAAATTGATTCTTGCTGTCATCGGCCCGTCCCAGGTTTTGTGCCATGGTTTGTTTGATGCCCTTACCTACCCGGGTACAATCCTGGCCTGGTGTATGGGAGTCCAATAAGATCCCGAGAAGTATTTAGAGGGAATTTGGAGATTGTGTCGTGGCGATTTTAGGACACAGACTTCAATCTCCATGATCACAACAGGGACTTGTAAATGATCAGAACTACCGGCAAGCTCTAGGCTCAAAAGCCACGTAAGTCTAAAGCCCTCAGCAAGCAATATTTTTGAGAAAATACAGGTGAAAAGATGCGCTGACAGCGGTTTTGATAGAAATTGAGGGATTGTACCTATGCTGTCGATCATGGTGCTCAGTTCCTGGTTCCTAACTTAGGGCTATTGAACGTGTAAGACATTCCAAGGACTAGAATTGTGGCTCTTATTGGTTATTGGGCTACTCGATTCCCACATCGCCTCTCGATGATTTTAACCTCTGATAAGACTCGTTCGTCGGGACCATTTCCTGATTCGCTTGATAGAGATAAGGAACGTGGTTGGTTTGCATCTGCTGAAGCTGAGCCGCATCAAGGAACAATGTTAATCCGACGCCAAGGTTTTCAAGTCTGGATATTTCTGTACTCTACGAATATCTCCTCCCGAATGACATCATACACAACAGACATGAGAAGCAGACAAAGCAAAGCCATTCATCAAACCCAGCCTCAGCATATTCAGCATATTCAGCATGTCAGATATAATTCAAAAAGCTCAATCTCTTCTCAATTCTACTGGTAGAGACTACGCCGGTACTTATCCTCCTCCTCTTAAGAGGAGTGCCACAACTAATAACAGAGCCGCACCACTATAGAATCCCCGCTTCCAGCCTGGGTATTCTCCGTAGCAGGTATGTCTACCACTATACCACTGGTAACCCTTCTAATAATTTTTAGCCCTATCCCAGCTCCCTCTCTCTAGAAAGTACACCAACCTCAAGTTCTACCCAAAGCCATGGACCCTCCTGCTCTTCTCCTCCACTCTAGCCGCGGGGGGGTGGATGACCTACGACAACGCACCCATTGACGGTGCCGGAACTACCGCAGCGTGGTCAGTTCTTTATCTGATGATGAACGGAGTGCGGAAGAGCATAAAGCCACTGTTACGTATGCGGAACCCAGTGCCGTTAGGGGTTGCAGGTTTAGCAGCCGTAAATGCGATTACTCATGGAAACTATTACTTCAACACATCAAGGCCGAAGGAAGAGGAGAAGAAATGATATAGAAAGACAAAGTGCTGAGGGGTCAGCAGAGATTTTTAGGGTTAGGGTTGATTATTGGATGTGTTTTTCTTATTACTGATTGTACTGATTTTATTAAACTAAATCAAGCATTTCATTCTTGTCCTCCCCAATATCGCCCAGTCCTACATCCCCCCCTACTGATTCACCGATAACCTGGTCACCAGCACGCGCAACCCGGTATAGTATGCGCTTAGATATGTAATGAATTGAATGTTTCGGCCAAGTGTAGCACTAGCTAGAGCTGCGATCACATCACATGTCCTCCACCCCCATGGGAACCGGGGAAAGCCTCAAATGTTTTAATATCATCACCTGCCGCGGCAAGCTTTCGTGGTCGAATTGCTGGATCAGTGAATCATAGTGTTCACTAAACCTCCCCGAGAGAAAAAACGACGTCGACTTGCTTTTGGGCTGTTTTGTTTTTAGAGTCTATGTATAAGCCTTAGCATATCGATCCTATGTAGGTAAGCACTGTCAGGACACTGAAACCCAATCAATCGGACCGACTATCGAGCTGTGGAGGCCCTGTTGTCAGCTGATTCAGCCAGCCACCACGGGAATTAGACGAGATGAAGAGAGACGTTGCTTGTATTACTTTGCCGGTCAACTTGGCCCGCTCCCAGCGCTATTATCTTGCCCCAAGAGAAATTCAGGGTCCTTGACAGTGTGTCAAAACAGCAACAGACGGTGACGACTTTCCGTCCCGTAATCCTCCGAAAGGTCAGAACTCAATTTCCACGTTAGATCTCCAGTCATGCGGGAAAGATCATAGTGGCCAACCAATAACACCGCCAAACTCCGTATGAGCCGAGTCTCTGAAAACCCGCTAATTCCGCGATCCCATTCTATTTCCCGACCCTTAACCCGTCATAAGAATAACACACAAAACAATAATAGGTTATCAATAATTGTACAGAGCCTTCCAGCAAACCTATTGTATGCTGTGCTCAAACCCCAATAGTGATACTAAAAGTAATACAAAGAAGACACGCAGGACACCCGTCCACCAGAGAAAACACTTTCTTCTGGAACCATATCCATAGCCGTTCTAATAAACTCAATGACCAAATAGAAAAAAGAACTCCAGCGTACCCAATCAAACCCCAAAGAAAACCCAAAAACACCACACTACAGTGATGTGAAAATAAAAGTCCTTTGCTCTTAACGAAAAGAGCAACCAGAAGTCTAAGAACAAATGCCGCCCACAATACAAAAATGTAAGTAAAAAAATAAAAATAATCGCCAACCTTGCCAAACAAGCGAAACATGAAAAAAGCAACAGAAAGGAATAAAATAAAATAAAACATGAACTTTTCCACAGCTGGTCCTTAGGTCTTTCAGATGTGTAGAAAATTAGGTCACCAAGTAAACTGTTACCCCCCGAATTTCTAAAAGCCGATAGACCTCTAAAAACAAGCTTTTGCTCTTTTACCAGAGATGAAACGTTTTGGGGATGGCTTACAGAGCCTGAACCTGTAATCCGCCGCATCCACATCCGCCAATCCCCTCAGTGCATTCCTGATAGGAGCAGCCGCCAGCCATCATGAGTTCTGGCATCCAACCCCACTGCTTAGCAAGGCCCATACAGGCTTCTTCCTTATACAGTTCGATTTTCAATTGGTCGAGTGCGCGGCTCTTAGGGTCGGCGAAGCGACGGTATTCGTCGAAAATAAGGGTGAGGGACCACGCCTGAAGCTTGCGTAGACAACCAACAACGCAACCAGTTCGATGCTAAGAAAATGTCAATCTTTCCATATCGCAGAAATTTGGCACCATGCCGTTTTTTTCCTTTTTCCTCTTTTTTTTTTTTTTTTTTGGGGGGGGGGGGTGACAGGGATATTTACCTTGCCCTTGTTACAGTGGATAAGGATTGGGTGGTTGCGACGATCAAGGACAACCTTGAGAGCAGCAGAAAGCTTCTCGTCGGGAACTATGTGGCGAACTTGTTAGGGACGCGCAGAAGAAAAGATTTTACGGATCAAGATAATATGTAACTTACTGTTCACAAACGGCTCCTTATTCCCGGGCATGCCAATCTGGAAATGAGTAATTCCGCACTGCTTCATAAATTTAATGTTCTCCTCTGGATAGGGCTCTCCAACAAGCGTCCTGAAAGTTTTCCAAAATCAGTGTCTGCAGCTCCCTAACACAGATACTAGTTTCCGGTGAGAACACTCACAAGACACTCTTCAACCCTAGACGCCTAAGGTATCCAAAGTTTTCTACTCTCGGAAAGCTGCTCCTGTAGACGCCCCCGCCACCAACCAACGCAAAGTTCGCTGGGGGAGCAAATCCATCGTTGAGAGATACGCTCATGCTTCTAAGGATTCGTGGGGCTGCCGGAGCTAAACCAAACCAAACGAAACAAGCGTAAGAACCAACCCTCACTCTCCAATTTAAGTATCGGGGAATAGGAGGAAAGTAGGGATTCTCTACCTCCAGCCTTCTTCTTGACAGGTCCAACCTCTTGGTTCTGGGTCGGACGCTTCGGGAGGTCAGCAGCCCTAGTGGAAGAAGTTGAGCGAATGCGGATAGTAGGGCGTTCCGGATCTCTGATTGTGGAGAGGTGATGATTAACACGCTCATTCTCCTTTGTCTTGGTTTGGTTCTCAGTGACAATAGTGATACTGCTGGGAAGAGGTGCCGAGGTGGCCAGCTCGTGGTTGTTGAACATGGCTGATGATACTAGCGTTGTTCTTTGGGGAATAATGTTTCGATTTGGGGTACAAAGATGCCTAAACTTGAATGTTGCTATACCCAAGGTAATTAGAATTGAGAAGAAATGGGGAGGGGGGGGGGAGAGCAAACGGTGGAAGCTTTGTACTAAATAGTGAAGCTATGTAGAGGGGGGGAGAATTAAAAAAAAAGTAGAGGCTTACCGAGCAGGAAGCACCTCCTTCGAAACACAGGGCCCCAGGGTTCAGCAGAGGTAGGGGGTGATAAAGACTAGCAAGATACTGGATGGAGATCCTCCAGCTAGAGAAGCAGATTGGTATGATGTGTTTTATTTGGTGATCCGAGCTTACAGACGGGGGGGAGGAGAGTTGAGACTTTAAAGGGAGTTGGTTAGTCGTGGAAGTTTTGTGGGGTTAGGCTGAAACGGAGGATTGATGGAAGCGAGGGGGGGGAGAGCACACGAGCAGCGGATGGGTAAGACTCCGTGGGGGGAGGAGGAAGGAGAGGGAAAAGTTACTTTATGTATTTTATTGTGTATGGCTTCCGAAAATGGTTAAGGAATCAGGTCTCAGTCCTAAATAAAAGCGTCACCTCGGCCAGATGTGACAGGTAACTATGTAATCTGTCGGCAGGTGGTTGTAGCAGGGTGTCAAATTGCGGAGGAGGCTGAAGAGAGGAAGGAAAGAACGAAGGAAAGAAGAAGAAGAAGAAAAAAAAACATTTTGAGCAATTGAAACAAAGATCCAACTCCCCCGGAGTGGGCCCCACCAACACATCCCACCGTCTTGTTTCACTGGCAGGGTTGGCGCTGTTTGAGTGCCCAAGCCCTATCCTAGTTAGTCCCGTCACCAATGGGCGGGTGGCCCAATTTCCAAGACCCCAACGCTCCCTTGCCCACCCTCCTCAGGCAGTTGTCTGCAAGGGCCCAACGTCTTGTTGTCCGGACCGACGTCAGACACTTTTCGGATTTTACGCCCATGCGCCTTTGACCTCCGAATGGCTTTCACCAGTGCCCCTCCCCCCCCATGCACACGGATACCCACAGAATGTAGAAGACAGAACGCCCCTAAAACAGGATTGCGCTCAGGAACATCTCAACGGCAAAAAAAAATCTTGTAAGAGAAACGATTTTCAGCAGGATCTACCGCTGCTGTGACTACTGCGAGTCACTCTCTTTCACGAGGTCCACTAACATGAGATATAATGCAACCCAGCCACGTATGTATAGGTACTGCCATCAGAGTAAGAGTACGTATGTACAGTAGGCTCGGGGATTCCGGCGGCCCGCGGGCGTCCCAGTGTCCTCCATGAAAGCACGCGAGCAATTTCCGAGATCTCCCCGAATTGTAAAAGGCATCACCTGATGGACGAATGATATTGTGGTGTGTATGCGCATGTAAATATACGGTGGTCTACATATAGGCATGTATTTCGTACATTGCACTCGTGCTCCCCCTCCACTGAGCCCCGCTACAAACATCAATGAGACAAGAGACTTTTGCTTGACCTCTTCCAACGTGAAAACAATTACCCCGCGCGCTCTGAGTGGTCAGCGATTGGCGGGCTGCGGACCCTGCGGGCAAGCGTCGGTCAATATCGGCCTCCGCACCGGCACGCGAGCCTATCTGTTTCCTCCACGACACTCCATGACCAGCGCCATGCGATGCGATGAACTCTCTTCCCTTGCGATATCCGCACAAGATCCAACATCGTCCATTGTAAGGCGGCCGGCAAACCATGAGGCCGTCACGCGTCGCCACCCTCGAATTGGATCGTTTTCCCCACTAATACTACTACTCGGGAAGATACTCGAGTGCCGGGTATATGCAATGCACTGCATCCTAAATTCCTCATCGTTGCTTTTTTTTTTTTATATGTCGTTCGGCTATGGACCCTGACTGCTTTCGAGCGCATATGGGTGTATGCATTAGGTGGTTCACTCCCTTAATGGGTCAACATACCTGCTTCAATGAGTAAAAAGCAGCGTAATATAATGATCAGAGCTAGGTATCTCAGAAAGACTCACACCCATCTTGAATGTTTGGTTTACAAATAGTCCTGTCACCCTAAAAGGATCGAGCCGGACTTGCATCTGTTTCTTTTTACATCCCATAGGGTCTAGTTTTTCCGTGATTGAGAATCAGGCCGTTGAATCGGAGATGCAGGATCTGACGGGTATGTACAAGAGTAGCCAATAAGCTACAGCCCGATTGAATCGGTCCAGATGAAACGAAATCGGTCCCAATGAACCGGCTGTCATACAGAAATGATCATTGGCGTACTGAAAGCCAAGCTTGTGGGTAAATAATGCCCCAATTATTTCTCTCTTGAAATGAAATAGCGACTTGTTGTTGTCATATGCTGTTTAACGCCAGCATACTTATTTTGAATCCATCTGCCTTCACAAAGGATGTAAACTAAATACCAATACCTGAATGGTACTGAGGACATTGAATGATCTGCTTTGCAGTCAAAATAACACAATTAGTAGCACCTTCCTAAACCCGCCCCCAAAATGCCTCTATATCCTGAAACGGCCAGGACTGATTGGAAAGTTGTCTGAAATGTACAGGTGTACATCTAGCATCACTATATTATACATACTTCAAGGCTGAAGATGTGTCATATGACCACTGTCTTTACGCGGGGGGGGGTCTCACTTCTCTCCGCCTTGGACTCGACTTGATAGGCCTAATGCTAGTTGTAGTCGGGTTTTCATTCATGAAAGATCACTCGTCCTAGGTGACAGTACTGCTTGCAGTAGCGATAAAGAGCCGAGACGTGGCTACTGGGTAGAAACGGGCTCAACAGCATCTCATTGCGTGTCGGCAACGATGGACATAAAATCAATGTACCCCACATTGAGCGGGAATCTCCGGTCCGAGGGATACTACTATGATCAGCAAAGCTTGAGACCTATGTAGGTAGTATCATCATCATCAACAAAAAAGTAAAGGGAAAAATATGCAAGCGATGGATTCCGGTTCGCCATGATGTAGATTGGAATTTTCTTTTGAGTGAGAAAGTAAAATAATTGTCGACTCCTCATTTTCTAGGCTAGCTCAACTGCGCTTCTAGAGGGTAGGTTTTTCTGGTTAATACTAAACACCGCCCAGGTTAGTTGCTTCTCACTTTTCTTTTTAAATAGAATTCCGCACGGGAAGGCTGCATGGAGTGATGTAAAGACTTTGATCAATGGGGCCGCGATTTTCGGTCATATCGACGGTAACCTTCGCTACTTCTGGATGCATAATCCGTCCTTAGGTTTCCCTGGTTGTAGAGTACTCGGGCTAGGTTTAGCGGGCTATCATGAGTTTAAAGCCCACTAGCGCGTGATGTGGTTCCTTGGGCTGTGGAACATGGAATTGCTTTTTTTAGTGGGGAAACCCTGAACATCTCTTCACAACAACCATCCCCTTGACATTTGAAGCCCAGGTATCCAGCTACTGTTTACCACAGACTCCTCCTAACTTTCTCTCAGACCTTCTATTGCCGGTGTTTGATATGGGCCTTTCCATACTCGATATATATATGTATATCGTCAGCGCTATATCAGTCATGCCTAAGATCTAGGACTTATGCACTATTTCTACGTACTCTAATAACACTGAGAGGTAATTGAGAGAACACCACGAGTAGAGAGCCTAGAGGTTTAGGTTATATGAATGGGTCTGATTATTTTTAGGCTTAAACCTTTTACTAAACGAGGATGTAGGTATGTAGCTCTTGCTGTGGCTATTGTGCTACTTATTACCGGGCCAAGCCGCTCTACGTTACCCATGATACAGCTCAGCAAATAGCGCACTAGACTGGCCCAAAAATCACTTCCACTAACAAGGGCTACCTTGACTTGGCCTTCAATATGTTAAGCCGCTACAGTACCTTCAAGGTAATCTGGTAGCGTAAATCATAGACCGAAAGCCTGTAGTTGCTTTGGTAGAATTTCTTTTGGTAATAGGAGGCGCGAATCTAGGTTCGACTCCTGCTCGTACGTACTAGGAGCAGATGTAATAGTTCCCTGACGCGGAGAATATCTTTTTGCTACTGCTACTGCATGTGACTCTCTTCTAAGACTATTCTCATTTATATGGGAGTTATAGGATTCTTTGCAGATTTTTTTGGTTAATATGAGCTGTATTAAAAGGAAAGTGGTTGTATGGAGGTCGAGTGATACCCCATGGTTCAGCGTAATGATGATGATGATGATGATGATGATGATTATTCATAAATACATGAAGCCCTAAAGCTAAGGTATTCGCACTGCACACTGATAAAAAATAAAAACAAAGAAAACCACACAGACCGCCCCTTACATCTCTACCTGCTCCATTCTTAACCCTCTAACTCCCCTCCAATCTTCTCTCTTCACTCTGCTTCTTCGCTCTCTTCGCTCTCCCTTTCTTCCCAAAAATCGCCCCAACCCCATTCCTCTTCTCTGTCCCCCGTTCAGTGTAATGAATGAATGAATGAATTTATCATAAGTAATGGTTCAGCGTAATCTAGTACGAGATGCTATATCATTTTAAGTATTTATTTTGATAAAGTCGGGTAATTTCCTCCACTGATTTTCTAATATAATATCTACATACTCCCAAATGCCTTTCCATTTTTGTAGTTCCTAACCAGGTGTAAAGTACGAAATCAAATCTTCAAATCAAGCATCACCCCTACCTTAAGACACGGTAAAAGAAAATGAGACACTTTATATTCCTGAGACAGAGGACTCACTCTGACTCAATAGTAATAGCTCCTTATCCCACTCATTCAGCAGCTCGTCACATTCTACTGGGTGATTCTTTATCTTTGTGAATGCTACACCAGGAGAGAAGAGAGTTGGATTGCTAGTGTTTGTATTTTTGAGAGGCTTCAAGGGCATACGGGGGAGGAGGAATCGTTTTCGGGGTGGGGAGGGTAGCTCGAAGATTTTCTCAAGAGAGGACGGAGTGGGCCAGTGAACAGATCTGGCTGGTGGAAATTTAGGAAATGGAGTTGAAGCTTGTGGTAGCAGCGGGGGAGGTGAGATGGTAGAAGAGGATGTGAGGAGTGGATATAATGATTTTTGGTCTGTAATATTAGCTCTGAGAGCAGCTGTCTTAAGATAAGAGTTATTATACCTCCACAGCCCTCGATCCCCAACTCCTCCCTAAACCTCTCTCTCGCAGCCTCAATACTTCTTTCAAACCTACTAAATGCTCCTTCAATCCCCTTTACTAGCCCATTTTCTTTGCCCTTCCCCTTCCATCTCTTCCCCTCCCTACCAACCTCTAACCTCGCAATCTTCTCATCCCTCTCTGCCACAGCACCCTCCCACATAGCCACCACTTCATCCCACCTTCTCCGATCCTCAAGTGCTTTCTTATCTCGAAATTTAATCTGGTCTTTCAAGCCCTCAATCTCGTCCAGATAGCTCAGCTTCAGCATAAAATCCTGTGACTGCCAGTAACTCTCGTCCTCATAACGTGCCATGACAAGTTCCCAATTTTCAATGCCAAAATCACGTAGTAGTGCCAGACGGAGATCATTGAGTGTTACTCTACGTGGGCTTAAGGAGTCCACGAGGTTGTAGTACCAGATATGTGCAGAGTTGGAGGTAAATGTGCCGGCGATGGAGTCGATGATTGCGGTTTCATCTGTGGGGACTGTGCATGCCCAGAGGGAGATGTCAATTTGGTCGAGGAAGCGAAGGGTGGAGGTTTGTGATGTTTCCGGGCTAGATCTGAAGTTGGGCATTTTGGATTTATAGGGACTTTGGGTTATATGAAAATTGATAAAGGTACGAGATGAAGTTCATATGGTAAGGTCCACGTGGCGAAGTCATATTCTTGACATGATCGCTGTGGATATGTCGTCACTCTGTAATAGACGTGGTACTAGCCATCATACATCCATCAAGTAATCTGATGTTACTCAACATTCACTATAGACTCGTGTGTACGTAATTGGGTATGGAAATATTGCTACATCATTTGGAGTCATAGAATATCACTCGGTCATTTCTGACGCTTGCAACGGAGAATACTCTTTCACCAGATCTCACTTAAATTTGGGTTGACAGTTTCTCTCAATTTAGATACAAAATTTAATACATGTCCACGCAATCGATCGAGATACCCGCGCTCAAATAGGCTGTCGTTCCGCTCCCGCTAATAACAGTAATCTTCAATATATTCCACTGGGAGACATCAGTCTGGAATGCGGTAGTCGGTACCGTATACTAATGCGCACAAAACAATTAGCCACTTTGAATTCTTCGTTTTCTTGGATTCCAACACAAAGATAACATACGGTAAAAATAGCATTGTTCCCCCTATAAGTCCCCACCGTCAAACTCCGCGTACTCCCCTGTGTACTCGCACTCGGAAGTGAGCTCGCCCAGCTATTAACAGCAATTGTAGGACGGCCTCCGGCAAAGCCCTCCGTAATACCAATTCGGATTGTTTTAGCGGTAGTAATTTGGGCAGCTGTTAGCTTGAAATAAACAAGGTAGTCGTTGTTAATATCTTTCCACATGTAACTAGGGAAGGTAGCAGTGGTGCTGGTTCCGATGATGAAGTTAGAGGAATCCCAAGCTGCGAGGCGGGGGTCGCTAGGGTGCATATAGGTTGGCTATAGAGAATTTTGTTAGTGTTAAAATTGGGGGAAAGAGTCTTGGATGCGATTTGATTACCTTCCATGGTGTGGTATCAAAGTTCAAGAACCCACTCGGGGTCCCGTCCCAGTCGCCAATTCTCCAAATAGCGGTAACATCGGAAGGATCCAAGTTAGGGGTAATGGTATTCAAGGCTACAGTAGACCCGGCACTGACAGTAACACTAGCAGTGTACACGGCGTATTCACCCTTGTATACTGACAAAGCATATGTTCCTGGAACAATCCTCTTAATGTTATATGCTCCTCCACTACTTGCAGCAGTTCCCCAGTACTGGTAGTTTGTGTTTGCCAATCCGACAGTATATGTGAATCCACTCTTCATATTCGCAATCCCGACACCAGCAACACGTCCACGTGTGGAGTCCGGAACCCATCCAGTAATACCGAGTCCATCAAACCACGACCAATCTGCATTTCTGGCGAAAAGTGCAGTGTTCGGAGTACCACCGTCAGTGAAGGATAGAACGTAAGGACCTTGCAAGCCCCAGCGTTCAGCATCAGTGTGTCCCATGGAATAGAAAAGGATCTCGTAGAGGTCTTCGGCGATGGTGGTACAGCCTCTGACGAGGGAGCGGAAGAAGGGACCCCCAGAGGCTTTCTCGTGGTTGGAGCGGATGAGCCAGATGCCAACACTACCGGTAGTCTTGCCGACGTAGTCAAAGTCCATTACTCTGGTAGTTATGAGCCCCTACTGAACCACTGTATGGAAGATAAAGAATATACTGACCTTCCGTAGTTGCTTCCCTGGTAATGTTTGCTCTTGGTGTAACCTAGAGAGTTCTGAGTGATATCTGACGCCTCAATAGTTGTGCTACCATCGTCGTAGAAATCCGACATACTCGAGTCATGGGGGAGAACATTTGGCTTTAAGCGAACGATGAAACGAGAAGCGGCTACTGAAGAGTCTCCCTTGTTTGTGAGTAGGTAGATGTTGTTGTTTCCATAGCGGGCCACGATAATGTGCTGCAGAGTTCCATAGGTTACCGTAACCTTGATGAGATATGCAGGGCTGCTGTATGAGTTGATGGTGACCGTAGATGTTCCGAGACCAGATTCGACATGGCTGTTTAGAGTGTTAATATAGGGGTAGATAGAGAGGAGGGTGGGGGGGGGAGGGTAAATATATAGACGGGATGGGCATACGAGTGTTTTCCTTGGTATCCTTCATACTCGACGCCGCCGTAGACCATGGAATTGATATCTCCATTTGTCTTTGAGACCTTAAAGACAAGCTTAGATCCGACATCTTTTCTACGTTAGCTTAAATTTACCACATCCATTCAGATAACCATTCTATACACACCAATCACATAGTTTGACCCATCATCTGTATACCCCCAAGCAGCAAAAACAAGCAGTGGCTGCAAAGCCAGTAAAAGGACCGATATCAGCAACATTGTGGTGGCTTCTTTGTGCAAGCAAGCTGTAGTCTCTCTTATAAACGTAGTCTGACCGTCTAGACTTTATATCCCGTCTGTAATCCCCTCGGGCCCCGAGTCATACCGGTCTCTGTTCCTGCAAGTTAGGAATTGTTCTTGTCCCTGAAAAAACGGGAAATTAGGCTTCTAGGCCAAAGGCTTCGGTGGTAATAATCGCGAAACATTCAACAATAGGTGACTAGCTCCCTTCGCCCGTTAACAAGGGACCGGTGTTGATTGCGAGTTAAATACAAGACAAGCACGTTTTTTTGTTGGCTTATGCATACATGGGGGATGTGTTATGTAGGTATATGTTTCCCCCACTTAATATACTTTGCTTGTGCTTTTGTTTTTGGCACAAGTACATACATGTAGTGTATCCCCGTAATAGTACTATCGGTATTTATTACTAGGGGACCGGAAGCTCATGTGCTACAAAGTCTGGAAAGGGACCGCGAAGTACAGGCTTTCTGCGTTATAGCGTTCAAGCCAAAACTTCCTCTATTCTAGAGGGCCCTAATCCGTCTCATAAGTCTAAGAAGGGAATAAAAAGAAACAGTGTTAACCTCTATCAGAATAGCAGTCTCAGCTCTCAAAACATAAAGTGTAGCCTGTGTAGCCGCAGCGATTTGTGTGAAACCTCCTAGTAGTTACTTGATCTTGGCTACCAGGTATCGCCTCTAGGGCCTGTGGATAAGGACCTGGGCTGAACAAGGCAAGAATATTAGTAGGGTTGTACTAGATGTTTTTAGCTGTAGTAAGCCTTGGCGACTCGGCCCGCCAATCCGGATCTGCCCCGGACTCCGGGGGCTATTCGGAAGGTGCCGTACTTCACCTTAATTGCTCGCCCCTGCTTTCTATCTTTTTCCTCTACACATTTACTACACACGCCGGAGACACATAGTAATCTGTAAATAATGATGGCAATAGATGCTGGATGTACTGAGCTGTACTTACCAGGTCTGATACTTAGGGACTACCACACCACCCCAGACTAAGGTAAGGTGTCTAGGTACCGGCTAGTTACAGCATATAGTATATCACCTTATACATAAAGTCTTCGCACTACCATGCGGTGCTGTACCTTAATTCGAGTTCTTGTACTCCTGTAACCGAGCTCTCTGTGTCTGTGATTTCACATCATACAGAGGAGTTCCCGAGGCCGGCCGGATTCTAAAAGCTACAGCACTTCTGGCGATACTAGTCCGACTATCCGAGATCAGAAGATTATAAAATTCTTATAGAACCTGGCCAGGTATAATAAGGGATATAAGCTGAGGCAGAGCTGTCATAGCTACATATAGTACATGTACTTATGGACAGACAGGGACTACAAGTTGAGACTAAGCCAAAGCTATTCTACCCCGCAAGAAAACTCCGTGGCACCCGAGTTTTGAGTAAGCATAACTGTCTAGCCGATAAGCACTCGGTAAACATTGCGCGTCGGCGATTCCTCAGCGTAAGTCCAGGCTGGTCTATACGTATACGGCCTTTAGTTCAACTTACTTTTATTTACTACTAATAACTATATATCTTGCTTGGATTTGCACCTGCTCGTATCTTTCTCTCTGCTAGAAAGAAGCTTTGTACTGACAGTTTGTTTTTTCTCAAAATGCAGGTACCGTGTCCTCGGGATACTATACAAGGGTAGCCGAATGTGTACAACAATGATGATGCATGATCCATATGACCGTCGGGCCGTCGCGCCTCCGTGAAAAACTTGCTCTTTGTCTACACGCGTAGTAGGCAGACATCGTGCTTAATAGACCCTGTATTTTATTTACTCAAGATTAGCGAAGCACATGTGAGCTTAAGCCCAGGAATTTCGGTATACAGCGAGCTTGCCCTATAAGGATACGGAATTAGAGTAGTATTATATCCTTATGGGGTGGATGTCATTATAGAAAGGCTCACCACACATAAGTAATCCCAGTCTAATTACCCTTACAAGGCGATTGTTCTTATAACCCGATCTCTTATATAGGGCGATTGCGCTGTAGCGTTGACTTTTCTGCTTCAGGGACTAAAAGCGATTTTTGAAAGTTTGAGAAATTTAGGTGTAGGATTTGGAGGTCACTCTCCTTGGGTTTCCTACTATATTGCAATAAACAGCTAAGAGTGCATGTGAAATAAAACTAGCATCTTCAGTCGGCAAAAAACAAAACAGATATTGGGTTATGTATTACATGCAGTTCTGGGGCTCATTCATTCAAACCCTAAATTAGCAAGAGCCAAACTGTCTCAAAGCCAATCAAGTTTTATACAGGCGACTCTCCCTATAAGAATACGATTGGGACCGAGAATTTCAAGCAATATTGTGAGAATATTCCTATAAGAAAGGTTTTCTAGCTGGATCTGGAAGGAATTATTCCAAATATAGTCTAGTGGGGCATTTTGAGAGGCTACCTACTAAAAATATTCTCATAAGTAATATTCTTATATACAGACATCAGCAAACCTATAAAAAAAAACTACTTTCCCCCCTAAACAATTCTAATATATCAGAGTGTATCCTAAAGAATCTGACACAATCGTATGAAAACTCAAAAAAAGTTCACATAACGGAATTCGAGTCTCAGGAGGCTACTTGAGGCTACCTGAGGCTCAGGAGACTCAGGAGAGAATTTGAAAATGTTTGCTGATGGAGTTGCCTGTATAAAGATAGCTCACAGCTTTGAAAATATTATATTATACTTTTTTTCTCTTTTTGCCATAATTAACTACATATAGCTTGGATTAGTTTTCATGGTATTATAGCTGGGTTTAATTAAATACATATATGGTACGCATGGGTTTAAAGGTGGACCACCATTTTTGGCCAATATTCCAAGTTCTACAGGCAACAGAATTAGCTGAGAAAAGTTGAGAAGTTTATTTCAATGATATTAAAGGTTCTCAACTTTTTATAAAGCTTCATAATAAATGGTGGTGGTAGAATAAACACTGAATTTTGTGTGTAAAAATTGTGATTTAGAACGTTCTGTGACGATTTAATAATTGTCATGACTAGGCTCAAAGTAGACTTCTAAGAGACAATTAACTACCTCCCTTGAAGAACTTTTACGGATAAGTGCATTAGGAGACAGGGTGAGTCGTAGCAACAATGTAACAGGGGCCCTGGCGAGAGAGTGTGTCTAGGTGACGCGGACAGAAAACTTGGGCACTTTGGAGAACGAGGAGAGCTTGGATGGCGACAATGATTCTTCGGTAAAATTCTTAGATATAACAAATCTAAGAAACGGAGATTTCTTTGATAATACTAGAAAACAAGAGATTGCGTAACGAAAGAAATCCCACCGAGAGGGGGCGAAGCTCCCCTCTTATATACCCCCTTGTTTCCCTCCTCGTACGACCCGAACCCCACCCTGTTATCTTTCCTTATTTACAAATACCGTCGAATATATCATCTTCGACGCGCAAGTCCCTTTTCTATACTACTCCTATACTAAAACTACTTCCCTCCTAACCCCTCTGTTAAGCGTGCTAGCCCCGTTCTGTTTCCTCCTACTGCTTCTGGATTCCCGGGGCTTCCATTCTACCCGACCCCCAACATCCCACCTATGCCCTGTGCGACGCGATAGCTTAACCGACCCGAAACTGGTTTCTTGTAATTGCCAAGTTTAAGCCCGCGCCTGGAGGCGGTCCGATCTTCTAACAGGAGTGGGAGCAAACGCCACCTTCTTTCGCGAAGGTGGTTGGCCCTCGGAGCTGCCCGCAACAAACGACTCATGCACGCGAGAATATAGGGTGAGCCGTAGCGACAACTCATGCACGTAAGGGAAATAGGAAGAAAATAAAAAAGATTTTAGGTATAAATAGGAGGGCTCACTCCCCTCTTGTAATAGTTTTCTCTCTTTTTTCTTTACGCAACGCCTCTTATGCCTCAACCAAGCTTTGCTCAGTTATGGCTACCACTATCAGTTCTTTCATTCTCTTGACTTCAGAGTTATAGCAAACCTTTGGGCGCACTGAGACTCTATTTTATGGCAATACTGGGCACGTTAGACAGGAGTTGTTGAAGCAAGCTTTTGGGTGCGCTATAGCTTCTTTGTCAACCCAAAACTTCATTCAAGTGTCCTCCGGGAAGTTGCGTCCACCTGCCCCCATTACCTCTGGATTTCACACTGCCAGTCTCTGTAAGCCTAGTGTTGGAACCTCTGTTAAAGTTTTCTGGAAATTCTCTCTATTCCACTTGGTTTAGTTGAGCTCTTACTCGTTGCCTTTGGGCACTCATGTAACGCCGGTGCTTAGGGGGAGTGCCTAGATGACGGGGTCCGGCGGAGACTTCGGTTGTGTTTTCAATGGAGCAAAGGGGTAACGGCGAGAACTTGGACAGTGACAATGATTCTTTGGTGAAATTTTCAAGGGAACAGCGTAGGGGCAGCGTAACCACAGGATACTGTGACGATTTAACCATCGACATGACTAGTCTCAAGTACCTCTCCATATAGAGACACCTAAGGATCTCCCTTGAGGCATAGGACTAGCTATCCCATTCCGGTCAATAGATACTAAGGAAAGTCATTACTATGATAGCCCGACCCCTAAGCGAGCTGGCGAGCTCCCAGAACGGAGCGAAGCTCACCGTCGTCGGTATGCGACAGAGACCAGAGTAATGCGTCTATAGCGTATAGCTATGGGAGATACTAGTGCAATGAGACTGAAGCAGTTGCCTCCATGAACAGAGTTAAGCTCCTGTTTCTCTAGGAGGAATAACAACGGCTTCGCTGATGACCAATCTTATGGGTGGTCGAGAGCTGTGAGATAAGAGCAAAGCTATGCTTAGTAGTTAGGGCCGCCAGCAAAAATAGTAATTAACCTGGCGGCGTCACAAATCGAACCATTGGGGGCTAGGCTGTAAAAACCGATCACCTATTGGGGAACAGCAGGCGATAATCACAAGGCAAGGCTGGTATCGAGAGACCAGGAACTCAAGGACAAGGTAGGTATGGTAACAATATAAGTTGTTGCGTGAAGAACTAACTAACTGACAGAGATGCGTCCCTTTTATACCCTTTCTGGAGGGACGCGGAGATCAACAATGAGACAATATGAAACTGAAGGAGCGACCTCCCTCTACATGAAACTATAGACGTCTCGTCCAGCGAGGCGTACTTTCTTACATGACCAATGATAACAGGAATCCTACGAAATATGAAACGATACATGAAACAAGGAGATAGACAAGGCAGACTAGGAAATGGGTGTTCTTGACATAGGCCTTGTGCGTCGCCCTAAGGTCCTTATGGATCAAGATTACCTCTCCGCCACGACCCCAGGTTGGACTAGGAACGTGGGAAAGGAATCTAAGCAACGGCAGGAATCACCAGTGGGTTACCCTACCTAGGGGACTCTGTGTTTCTAACACCCCCGCGGCGCCCCACTGTGCCACCCGCCGTTTGCAGAGGGGGCCCCCCCTGAGTTGCTGATTCCCTAACAAAAAGACAAGTTGGACCCCAAAAATAACCCCAAAACCGTCAGGAAAATTCGTCCAACCGAACCAAACTCGGAGGGTATATGGGGGACAGTGCTGCGAATCCATAGGTGCAATCGGATTTGAAATCGGACCATTTTAGCAATAGTTACAGAGCTTTTAGTAACCAACGCTTTTTAGTCGCTAGTCTATCGACCCCGCTAATTCTTAGGGGCGCTCTAGACTCAGTTGATTTCCAAGCGCGGAGGAATTGTTCCCCCACTCCTTGGCAGCCTGCTCGCAATCAAAATCATAGCTTAAACCCGTCCTTCCCCCAGGACAATCATTCTTGCTAGTCAACGAACAACCGTTGTTCAGAGACCCTCATACTCTTTGCTAAAGACGTTTGTCTTCCCCTGGGAAGCAGAGCCTTTTAAAGTCTTTAGTTATCTATCCATTAAATCCTTATTCCTGTTTTTGCCTAGGGACTGTCGACCTTCCGTGTTGACGAGCGGTTCTAAGCCTCGCTGCTGAAGCTTCTCGTCAGAAAGGGAGGTTGTTGGTTTTTTTGGTACGGCAGTACTCCCCTGGGAGTGCCCCCGTTACAGATACAACTAACTCAATGGCATGGTAACTATCCGTTACAAGCAAAATACCAAGGGTTTGTGGAGTAAAAAGTGGGTTCAGCGATCGCGAAGCGATGTAGCAGCAGAGAGGCAGCGAAGAAAGAAGTTTGTATTGGTTCTAACTGAAAAAATGTTGCGTAAAGAAAAGAGAAAGAAAAACTATTACAGAGAGGGAGCGACGCTCCCTATTGATACATAAAATCTCCGCTTGTACAATGCCTTTGTCCTCACCCTCGACACCTGTTACCCTACCTCCCTCCTCGCATGAGTCACAACAAGACTCACCCTGGCGTCCCGCTTATTCCGTGAAAGAAATCCTTGGATATAAAAAAGATCCAAGAAGGCAATGGAATTCTTAATAGAAAAACTTAGGAAACAAGAAATTGCGTAACAAAAGAAAGTCCTCCACGAAGCGGGGTGAATAGTGTTCATCACGGGGGATTCGGTTCCCCAAACTCTTCAGGGAACCGCGCCAAGAAACCGCCCTGAACCGCCCCATTCCCCGGCCGGGTCGGGTTTGCCCTTTAAAAATTCCCATTAACCGAAATTTAACCTAATTAACTGCAGTGGCCCCAACGGGGCTCCACCAGTTATCTCCCCATTGGGGCGGTTCCTTCACCAAAAATCAGGCCCCAAACCCAAGCCGGGGCGGGTCCATTAGCCTAGAAACCGCCCCAAATCGCCCCAAGACAAACACTAGGGGTGAAGCCCCGCTTATATACCAAAAGCCCCAACCCTCCAAGCCTTGTTCCCCTACCCACGTTACCTAAAGCCGCTTCAATAATTACAAATCCCCTTGAATATGCCATATCCTTCCCCTAAGTCACTTTCCCATACTAACCCCATACTAAAGATACAAATGCCTCTTCGGGACGTTTCGGACGTCCTATCCTCATTCTGTTTCTTTCGACATATGCACAAACCCTAAAAAAGCTTAACCCCCAAAATCCGGCCTCCCATCAACGTCCCGTGTGACGGTGTGGGCCTAAAGAACCTCTTTCGGGACTCCTTTGTAAACGGACTGTGTTACCGCGCACGCAATCGACTCGATCTTCTCGTGGGGGCAGTGTTAAAGGTAACCCGCTTCTGCAGGTGCCGGTCCAGTTTGAAATCAATCGTTCTATACGTTTCTCCAGTATCTCTGAAACTGTCCGCGACAACTCATTATGATACTGGTGTGTCGATATAACCATCGTCATGACGAGTCTTAAGTACCTCTCCATATAGAGACACCTAAGGATCTCCCTTGAGGGATAGGACTAGCTACTCTATTCCGGTCAATAGATACTAAGGAGAGTCATTACTATGATAGCCCGATTCCTAAGCGAGCTGGCGAGCTCCTAGGGCGGAGCGAAGCTCACCGCCGCCGGTATGCGACAGAGACCAGAGTAATGCATCTGTAGCCTTTAGCTACGGGAGATACTAGTGCAATAAGACTGAAGCAGTTGCCTCCATGAACAGAGTTAAGCTCCTATTCCTCTAGGAGAAATAACAACAGCTTCGCTGATGGCCAACCTTATGGGAGACCGAGAGCCGTGAGACAAGAGCAAAGCTACGCTTAGTAGTTAGGGCCGCCAGCAAAATTAATAATTAACCTGGCGGCGTCACAAATCGAACCATACGGAGCTATGCCTTGTGCTTCGCCCTAAGGTTCTTATGGATCAAGATTACCTCTCCGCCACGTCCCCAGGTTGGACTAGGAACGTGGGAAAGGAATCTAAGCAATGGCAGGAATCACCAGTGGGTTACCCTACCTAGGGAACTCTGTGTTTTCTAACACCCACGAGGCGCCTCACTGTGCCACCCGCCGTTTGCAGAGGGGGCCCCCCTGAGTTGCAGATTCCCTAACAAAAAGACAAGTTTTGGACCCCAAAAATAACCCCAAAACCGTCAGGAAAATTCGTCCAACCAAACCAAACTCGGAGGGTATATGGGGGACAGTGCTGCAAATCCATAGGTGCAATCGGATTTGAAATCAGACCATTATAGCAAAAGTTACAGAGTTTTTAGTAACCGACGCTTTTTAGTCGCTAGTCTATCAACCCCACTAGTTCTTAGGGGCGCTCTAGACTCAGTTGATTTCCAAGCACGGAGGAATTGTTCCCCGCTCCTTGGCAGCCTGCTCGCAATCAAATTCATAGCTTAAACCCGACCTTCTCCCAGGACAACCATTCTTGCTAGTCAACGAACAACAGTTGTTCAGAGACCCTCATACTCTTCGCTAAAGACGTTTGTCTTCCCCTGGGAAGCAGAGCCTTTTAAAGTCTTTAGTTTGCAACCCTTAAAAATCCTTATACCTGTATAGCCTAGGGACTGTCGACCTTCCGTGTTGACGAGCGGTTCTAAGCCTCGCTGCTGAAGCTTCTCGTCAGAAAGGAAGGTTGTTGGTTTTTTTTGGTACGGCAGTACTCCCCTGGGAGTGCCCTCGTTACATGGAGGTATCTCACCCGAAAACCAATCTCCCCACTACTAGTGAGCGGGCAGTCTCCCTCAACAACACTTTATTTTACCAGACCAGGCAGACTCGATTCTTCAGGTTCTTTATCCTACATAAACACTTTTCCCGACCGGAGAAAGTGCTTTCCTTAATAGTTGGTTGACATCTGAGATCACCAACCCCTTCACCTCAACGGCATACCAAATGACATTGGCCTCATACTTTATATTACCATACTTCAGCTCTGTCTGAGCCTTTAACCTTCTTCACACTTTTGCTTCTACTTCTTCCACCAAATTATGTAACCGTGTCCGCTTTGGTGGGGTAGAATATTTTTCTTGGTACTGGAACTCCCCTAGGATAATTATAGTCTCGAACTATAGGATGATTGGACTGGATTATACGCCAGGAATCAGCCTCTCTTGTTACTATGTTATTGAATCGGTGGATTGGTGCTAGGAGAGTTGGGATGGGTTTATACTTGATTTACTACATGATTTTTCTTTGGTGTTGCTTAGTTAGTTCTATGTATTACGTTCTTTGTTGAAGTTCCTCTATGCGTTTAGTTCATAGATTCTTGTCTACTCATTGTCGTTGGTACTTGATACCGATAGTTAGTTAGTTAGTTTGTGCCACTTAGTGGCTTACCTAGTGGCCCTTGGGGCTAGATGGGAAACAATATACAAGTTTATGTAACAGGGGCACTCCCAGGGGAGTACTGCCGTACCAAAAAAAACCAACAACCTCCCTTTCTGACGAGAAGCTTCAGCAGCGAGGCTTAGAACCGCTCGTTAACACGGAAGGTCGACAGTCCCTAGGCTATACAGGTATAAGGATTTTTAAGGGTTGTAAACTAAAGACTTTAAAAGGCTCTGCTTCCCAGGGGAAGACAAACGTCTTTAGCGAAGAGTATGAGGGTCTCTGAACAACTGTTGTTCGTTGACTAGCAAGAATGGTTGTCCTGGGAGAAGGTCGGGTTTAAGCTATGAATTTGATTGCGAGCAGGCTGCCAAGGAGCGGGGAACAATTCCTCCGTGCTTGGAAATCAACTGAGTCTAGAGCGCCCCTAAGAACTAGTGGGGTTGATAGACTAGCGACTAAAAAGCGTCGGTTACTAAAAACTCTGTAACTTTTGCTATAATGGTCTGATTTCAAATCCGATTGCACCTATGGATTTGCAGCACTGTCCCCCATATACCCTCCGAGTTTGGTTTGGTTGGACGAATTTTCCTGACGGTTTTGGGGTTATTTTTGGGGTCCAAAACTTGTCTTTTTGTTAGGGAATCTGCAACTCAGGGGGGCCCCCTCTGCAAACGGCGTGTCGCGGGCAGCTCCGAGGATACCAACGCCACCGTCGCACGAAACAAGACCAAAACCGGACCACACCCCAGTAAGAGAGTCACCTTCGACCTCGCCCCCACTCGGCGATCGAGTCGATTGAATGCGCGCATTGTGAGCAATTTAACGGAAAGGGAATAATGGGCGCAGGAAGGCTCGTATCCGCGCACGCGAGGTTGATGGGGGTTTGTGTCTTTGGCAATAAGGTTCTCCGGGCCGACGGCCCCTCGTGGTAGTTTCGGAATTTACGTAACGTTATCGTATGACAGGAGTTCTTTGTACACTTTGTATGCGGTTTGTATGGGAAAGATACCTTTCTGTTGGATATGACATATCCAACAGAAACAGTGGGGGAAATTTAGTTGGAGTGAAAAAGTTTTCTTTGGCGTTAAGGTTATTTTGGAAGCAGAGAAGAAGGGAAGAAATAGGGGAAACATATAAGGAGGGGCCTCGCCCCGAGGATTTTTTTAGGCACGCAACGTCTTGTTTATATTGTCTAGTAAAGAAATATTACAGAGTTTTTCACTTGTAATATCTTTTGCCATAACACCGTTCATTGTCGCCGTCTTAGTCGCTGTCACCGTCCCGTTGCCTAGGCTTTACCATACCATCCCAACCGCCCCGCCACACGGCGGGTGGCACAGTGAGGCGCCTCGTGGGTGTTAGAAAACACAGAGTTCCCTAGGTAGGGTAACCCACTGGTGATTCCTGCCATTGCTTAGATTCCTTTCCCACGTTCCTAGTCCAACCTGGGGACGTGGCGGAGAGGTAATCTTGATCCATAAGAACCTTAGGGCGAAGCACAAGGCATAGCCCCGTATGGTTCGATTTGTGACGCCGCCAGGTTAATTATTAATTTTGCTGGCGGCCCTAACTACTAAGCGTAGCTTTGCTCTTGTCTCACGGCTCTCGGCCTCCCATAAGGTTGGCCATCAGTGAAGCCGTTGTTATTCCTCCTAGAGGAACAGGAGCTTAACTCTGTTCATGGAGGCAACTGCTTCAGTCTCATTGCACTAGTATCTCCCGTAGCTATAAGCTACAGACGCATTACCCTGGTCTCTGTCGCATACCGACGACGGTGAGCTTCGCTCCGCCCTAGGAGCTCACCAGCTCGCTTAGGGATCGGGCTATCATAGTAATGACTTTCCTTAATATCTATTGACCGGAATGGGATAGCTAGTCCTATCCCTCAAGGGAGATCTTTAGGTGTCTCTATATGGAGAGGTACTTGAGACTAGTCATGACGATGGTTAGATCGTCACAGTTTACTTTACTTTACTTTCTTCAGTTAGTTTTAATACAAACTTTGTTCTTTGCTGCCTCTCTGCTGCCCATTGCTTTGCGATTGCTGAAAAGCCTACAAGATATCTTCCAATACTCTGAGTATATTGTGTGGCGGATAGTCACCGTGCTCTTAAGTTAGTTGTGTTTTGTAGCCTACGCTGTCTCCCCTACTTCTCTTCTTGAAAGTAGAACGTCCGAAAGGCTTTAAAAGAGCTTTTGTACCTTTAGTACTGGATTAGTATGGGGAAGTAACTTGGAGAAAGAATATAGTATATAGTGTTTATTATGGGGGATTTGGTCCCCCAGACTCTTTGGGGAACCGCGTCAAGAAACCGCCCCAAACCGCCCCATTCCCCGGCCGGGTCGAGTTTGTTCTTTAAAAATCTCCCATTAACTAAAATTTAATCTAATTAACTGTAGTGGTTCCAACAGAGTCCCACCAGTTATCTCCCCATTGGAGCGGTTCCTTCACCAAAAATCAAGCCCCAAACCCAGGCCGGAGCGGGTTTATTAGTCTAGGAACTGCCCCGAATCGCTCCAAAATGAACACTAATAGTATATCTAGAGAATTTGTAAATTTTAGCTGTAATTTTGGGTAATGTGGAAGGAAAATTGAGGCCGGTAGTTCGGGAGATTTTGGCATATAAGCAGTACTTTATCCCGCTTTGTGCAGAATTTTCTTTCGTTACGCAATCTCTTTGTTTCCTGAGTCCTTGGTTAAGAAATTTAGTATTTTCTTTTTGGATATGTTACATCTAAGACTTTTATCATACAAACACCATTGCCGTCCAAGTCCTTGTTGTTCTCCTAGAGTTCCGCTAAAACTCTAATAAAAACCTATTGTTACCGTTCTCTGTATCACCTAGGCATGTGCAAAGACCCGCCGTCACACTATAGACTCTTTGATGGAAAGTAACTACAAGTAGAGCTAGAGGTAAATACATAAAACCCAGCTAGGTTTAATTGAGATGCTGCACAATACTGTATAGGTATAAAAAAAGTGGAAATTTGAAAGTTTGAAAATAAAAATAGAAAATAAGAAAATAAGAAATAAAAACATCATATAAATCTATAAGCCTCTCTCAGTTTCTGTGTAGTCCTATATATAATTAATGTTTCTTGTAAATCACTGAGGGGTCAATATCTAGTATATTTAAGTACCTCTTTAAGCTTACCTAGTCTCTTTACAGGAATATGGGTTTTCTCTAGGATCCTGATTTAAAAGTGAGCAATGCCTATAGATATAATAGAAAATAAATAGAGAATAGAATAATTAAATTTTCTTTGTACTTCTCACTACTAGAGCTCTTATACCATAAGTAGTATACAGCTATAGTAGCCACCTAGCCATTTATTTATTTTATTTTGCCACTTTATTTTACACTAAACTTGCTAATTTCATATTTTCATATTTTCATATTTTCAATTTTCAATTTTCAATTTTCAATTTTCGCATTTTTCGTTGCGTGGCGGATTGTCCGTTATAGGCCTCCGTAGAGGGATCATAAATACTAAATCACAGAGTAATGGAAAATTCTGACATTTAGACTAAAATAACTGGTCTAAAAAACTTTACTAAGTAGTCTTTTAATCCCTTCACTCGTCTCCCCCCTCCCTGTATCTGCGCTTCCCTTTGTCTTATTCTGTCTAAACTGCCTACGCACTTCCACCTTCTTCTCTCCATCACCACTAACTCCCTCACCGCCTTTCCTTCTAATATTTTTCTTTTTAGATTCCGTAGAAGCTTCCATGTTCTTGACCATCTTTGCCCTCTCGACATTTCTAATGTAAGTTTTATTTTCACGAGTTGCCTGCGCGATCTCAGCACGCATTTTTGCCTGGCGGGATGCGTTCTCATAGGCAATTTGGGCCTGGAGGTGGTGCCACTTGAACTTTGGGAGATATTTTAAGTTCCAGACGTCGTCGTGATAGTAGGAGCCCTTTTTACCACCTATATCCCATACTAGTCAGCCTACTACTATCATAGCAAATGGAGGCTACAAACCGATAGTGGTGGTATTCAGTGTTTCAGCGACTAGCTTTGCATCCTTCTTGCTAATGAACTCTACCCAACCTTCTTCAAAATTGCGCTTCTTGTTGCCGCCAAAACGAACGCGGCGGGCGTAGGCTTTGGGGTCTTCGGGGGCAAGGAAGATGCGATTAATTTCGCCGAAGCGGGAGAGAAGTTGCTTAACTTTCATGGGTTTCATAAATGGCTATGGATATGTTAGTAGATTATCCTCATTGGAGACACTGGAAGCACTAGAGAAACACTGAGAACGGAAGGGTAATTGTAGAGGGGCAGCTCACGGGGATCCTCGAAAGGTATATTACACCGGTTTTACTTGTCGCTGCTTTCGAGGCTGTGAGTTCTTCTTGGGTGAGTGGTTTGAGCTTGTCCGGGTTTGTGAATAGTAACTCGTCATCATTGTCCTCCTTGTTCTTTCCATTTCTCTTTTTATCTTTCGAGGCCTCTTCTACCCCTCTACCCCCCTCCACCCCCCCTTCCCCACCATCATCTTCATCTTGTGCCTGTTCTTCATCCTCTTCATCCTCGCTTGCTGAAGAAGTATGATCAACCTTCCGTCGTTTGGTTGATCGCTTTGAGATTCCCTTCACTCGGCTCTCCTCCTCTAGATCTGAACTAGCACCATTGTCCTCAACTTCGCTGTCCTCTACACCCAGCCAATCCCGCTTCTTCTCGTCCTTGTTTGTTGTTGACATATCCTCAGTTAACGGTTTTCGAGGATGGTTGGCTGCAGATGTTGAAATTTCAGTGCCAAGGCAGCGTGCACGGGCTGTGTAGGGATTCAAACATTTTCCGTCAAGATCGAAAAGAGACCAGATAATCACACCTCATCCCATCCCATACCATACACGAAGACATCTCCCCTCCATACACATCCACATCCACATACACTTACACTTACACTTCTTTTCTTTTCTTTTCTTATTAGATCTCATATCCTGTTCTACTTATAGAATCCTTACTCTTGTAACACTTCTCTCCTCTCACGTAACGCTCCTGTTCTCCCTTCCTTCTCTTCACACAACCATCCACGATGTCCTCATCGGGAGCTCAACCAAACCCCAACAATGGCTCGGCAAAATCTCGTGAACACAATCAGGGCCGACAGGGGCGCGACTACACGCCCGAGCAGAAAGCCGCGGTCGATAAAGTCAGGAGATGTAAGCCAACAGCGTACTATGAGATCCTCGACATCAAGGTAGAAGCGACAGAGGGGGAGATAAAGAAAGCGTACAGGAAGCTAGCGTTGGTAATGCACCCAGATAAGAACGGTGCTCCTGGCGCAGATGAAGCCTTTAAACGTGCGTAAAAGCTTCTCTATAATCTCTGTTTGTCTCTGGGCTTGGCTTCGATATCCAAGCTTAAGCCCGGAGTCAACCCCCACCCCCTTACGATGATCCCACTAGCTAACACATAACGTAGTCATCTCCCGCGCTTTCCAAGTCCTCTCCGATAACGATAAACGCGCCGCATTTGACCGTCACGGTGGCGACCCTGATACCCGTGGTGGCTCCGATGGTGTCCCTCGTGGCTTCGGCGGTGGCTCTCCCTTCGGCTTCGCGCAAGGTGGGGGTGGCCGAGGCGGCCCCATGTTCGAGGGTGAAATATCGCCTGAGGATCTTTTCAATATGTTTTTCGGTGGAATGGGCCCAGGAGCAGCGATGTTTGGCGAAGGCGCGACGGGCGGGTTTACTACATTTGGGGGACCGGGAATTCGAATCCACCATATGGGGCGACAACAACGGAGGCGACCTACACAGAATGATGGGGCCCAGGAACCCGCAACGCCAGCGAGTATGGGGAAGATATTTATACAGTTACTACCACTCATCATTTTCTTCATCCTTCCGCTTATCGGTTCACTGTTTACCGGTGATGGCAGGGAAGGTCTCCGTGGTCCATCTTTCAGGGTTGAGCGGGTGCATCCATTCACAGTACAACGAGAAACACCACACTATAAAATACCATTCTGGGTGAACCCTGCTGAGCTGAAAGATCTTAAAAAGAGCGAGATCTCAAAGCTCGATAAACGTGCCGAGACTCGGATTGTTAATGACCTGAACTACAATTGCGCTAGGGAGCAGGAGATCCAGATGAATGAGAGGAATGCGGCGATGGGGTGGATATTTGTCGACGAGGAGAGGATGAAGAAGGCAAATTCTATGCATTTGCCAAATTGTCAGAAGATGAAGGATATGGGTATTAGGAGGGGGTATTAAGTAGAGAGAAACGTATGGGTGGTTTGTTGCATTGGAGTGGTCTTAATTTCATGCCCCTTTTTGATCCTATTTAATGGGATGTGGCTAGTCTTTACTGCTTTACAGAAATGGAGAAGTGAGGGGATAAAAAAAGATGGTGGGAATGGCGTTTTTCTTTTCCTTTTCTCTTGTATTGTTAATGATATCTTTTTCCCTCATTTTCCTATTTTTTCTTGGATGCTTTCCTTGTTTAGGTCTATTTGGCTTTTTGTAGCTTCCCTTTAACGCATGTGGATGATAAATATGATGTTGTGATTGTTTGGTGGTAATACAGTAGGTGAAATGGGATTCGTATAATACAATCATGCCTTGGCTGATCACTGAGTCCTTGAGCTGAATAGGATGGAGTGGATGGATATAAATGATGGATTATACGGGGTTTATAGTAGAGGTTAGTTGTACGTATACCTGGTGGTCTATAATGAGAAAGAAGAGTAGGTGATTGTAGTACGGGTATAATCCCTCTGAATCCATCTCTCTTTGCTATACTTATTATTACCAGAGCCGAGTGAGACTTTGTGCGTGAATATCAACTTCTATTGAGGGAGATGCTACATTTTTTTTTACAAAAAACCAGCCATGTGACTAGAAAATGATAAATGTATGCAGATATTAGGAAACTACCACTGCTTTCACCCCGGCCACCATCTCGGGTTACCTAAAAGGTAGTACTCATTAAGGGCGATATAAATAACCCATGACTTGAATTTACCAAATAGGCCCGAAACTACCACTCTTTCAAGCTCATAGTTGATATAAGCTAAGCTATAAAGGAGAAGAAAAAAGATATATAAAAAGCTCCCTATCTCCCCTTCATCTCTTTTACCTTCTCTCTCACCCTCCCCTCTTCACCCCCAACCCCCTTCACAGCTACTCCTTCGCCTACACTCCTCCCCGTCGAAACCCTATCAATAACTCTCGCAATTCCTCCTTGCTCAGGCAGAGGTTCCTCCGGCAACTCGATCTGCCCGTGTTGGCGTAGGCTCTGATTCCGCCACGATATCTGCCCGCCATCGGCTTCACGATGGATCTTGGCATTGATCTTTGCAGCGTTGATGGAGGTGCGAGTGTACACGAAGAGGAGGGCCGCCATTGTTGCCGCGGCCATAGGCATGGTTAAGGTCTTGTTTGCGCTGGTCAGCGGGGTCTGAGCGTGGGGAGGGAGAGGCGCACTCGGGCGTTTATGGGTGGCATTTTTTTGATGCGCTATGGGCTACGTTTTTTCGTATTGTGCTTGGGGTTGTTGGAGCTTGAAGGAGCTTATGGAGGTTAATACAGTAAATGCAGTAGCTGCTGGTGGTGTGATGTCAGATGTTGACAGGATCTTATCTGATGGCGATAAGGGTAACTATAGATGTTCATGTAGAATCACTCGCTACTAACAAACAAGTGTTCTATCTGCAGTCATCAAAGGCCATTAGCTTTTCTTAGAGAGGGCATCTTCCGTACCAAGCCTGGACTTTATAAACTGGCACTCTAAGGTTTCTATTGACCATATACCATGTTTAGATAGGTAGTAAGAAAGTAATAAACTTCCTCTCAGGGAATACAAATTTTCAAACAGGAACTTTTTGAACTTAAGAGAATTTTCTAATATATGAATACTAGTTAGTGTGCTAGGGTCTCTAAAAAATTCTATACGTAAAACAGTTGTATTAATTATGAGACATTCAGGGGTATTCGCTGCCTCTTTTACTCTATATCTATTATTCTCCACTCCCTCGAGCTCCTACCATAATGCAATCCCCCCCTCCTTAGCCATAGGGTATTCTTATTATCGTGTTCTTTCCCCATAAATCTAAGTAGAGATATTGGCGTTCTTGAGGCACTCGGGCTTGGGGTGGCTAATCCTGGTACCAATGTCCATTCCACGCTCCTCGCCAACAAAGAAAACACGTTCAGGGTAGTTGGAAATGATACCACTGATGTGGTTAATGGTTAGCTATGTATCTCTAGGAATAATCATGTAAGGGTTCTTACTCGACTCCATCACTATAGTAGAAATTATAAGTATAAGATCTCCAGGTTTTAAAAATGTAGCAACAAAACTTACTCCATCATCTTGTCCATAGTGATCTCGTAATCAACAGTCCAAGGAATAACCTGCATCCCAAGTTTGTGTGCCCTCTTTACTACATCTTTGGTAATATAAGGCGTGTAGCCTGGGGTGTTCGGAGTACCAGTTGAAGGAACACCGTGGACGGGAGACAAGATACTTGCGCCGATAGATTTCGCAGCAGCAACCCAATCACCGTTAAAGTCATCGAGCTATAATAAAACACGAGAGGTGAGTTTCTGACTTCGTAGGGATTTATAAGAACAGGAGCGTGACGCATACGTTGACTCCACCCAACCAAGGATACCCGGGGACACCACGCGGATCCACGCGGAGGGTAGTGTTTTCATCCAAAAGGGCAACGGTCCTAGTTTTGGGGAATTTTGCCTTAATTCCAATGATGGTACGCCAATCAAAAGACTGAATGTAAGTTTTATCGGCCCATCCACGCTTCTGGAGGGCAGGCACGATATCGTTGATGTATTTATCGATAGATAAGGTCTCGTTAGGACGTACGGGATCAAGTTTAGTCTATAAAGGTTAGAACCAATTTGTTATGTGATGGAGAAAAAAGTAGGACTTACTTCCAAGTTTATTTCGACCTTCTTATCGTCATAGCATTCAATCAGGTCGATAACTTCATCAAGAGTAGGGATCTTGGCTCCAGGGTGCACTTTTACTTAGTCAGTTACGGATTCACATAGTAAAGAAAGAACCCTTACTCTCAGCTTGTTTATGAAGGTCGAGCTGTAGACTTCCGCAGTCAAGAGTCTAAAAAAGTTCAGTCACAAAAGCTCACCGCTTAGACTTGTCATCGAATATACCTGGACTTGTGCAAGCGTCAAATTTGCAATAAACTAAAACCAGCCACAAATCTCGTAGTAAGTAAAACTCCTCCAATAACACGCTGTGGCCTGGCTTACCTGCCCTACATATGTAGCGTTGGGCTCAGTATCTTTACACTTTAATGGCGAAATCTGATGGTCATGCCAGATGACGGACTACACGTATATCAGCTTTATGAATTCTTAAACTGAGATATTAATACCTACAATACCATCTTTAGTGAACACCTACGGCATATCAGTAAGTCTTCTCATGTAAATTTGAACTTAGCATTGAAAACTTACAGTGTCCATCTCAAGAACATCAACACCGAGCTCGAGAGCATTTGCAAATGCCCATAAGGTGCCTGAACGATGAGTACTCTGGATAGGAGCTTCCGGTGAGGAATTCTAAATTTCACTTACTCTCTGGTCTATACCCAAGCCCTCCTCTGTGTGCTTGAACCCCGAGCCTTTTATCTCCCTTATTGCCACTATATGTCATTGGAGACGCGTTTGCACCCAGTGAGAGCCCGAGGGCTGACACCACTAGTGTTGAGAAATGGACCATCTTTGAGTTGAATACCATGTTGCGGGTTAGAGGTCTTGAAAGAAGATATAATTATACAATTGACTGGATCTAGCGGTGACGAGAGGTATGGGTAAGCGATATCAGCTCGTAATGTGGGATATGAATGCCTTTTGAACTTAGAGCTTGTATATGGATGTTCCTATGACATCCGGCGCCCACGATATGTTTTCTCTGGGGAGCTCCTGCCCAGTTCATTTTAGTGCTCATCGCTGTAAGCGGAGTAAATAGTTTCTGGCCAGTTAAAAGTAACTGGGTTGGCTCGTGGGGAGAATCTTTTGCAGCATGCCCCATGATGTTTACTGGGATGACAAGGGCCATAGAGTGCCCCTTGGAAAACTTACTGTTAGAAGCTACATCCGGCCTCGCTTCGCAATGTAGACTTTCTAGAGATTGGGAGCCTGTGGCAGAGATGACCTTTTTGATTGGCCAGTTCCTGGGTACCCTTGCACTACTCAACTGAAACTCTTCTACAGGCTTTAAGATTATGTTGATTTCCCATGTGAAAAGTTCGGCCTACACCTTTGAGACTTCATGTACCAAGCACAAAATATGGTATTAGTCCAAGGATAACATACAAACGTCGTTCTGCACCATCGGACAACACGCCATTTAAGAGATACCCGCAAGTTTTTACCGGGACAGTACTTGTTTCCTGAGGCACCCTTTTGGGAGAACATGGTTGTTGTCGGTATATGTATCTCCGGTTAAGGTTCTGGTACCTTGCGAAGCGGCCGAACCCACAATATCATGTGATGTTACCTTCTTCATTTGGAAATCATCCTCAGGCACAGCTTATAACTTGCGTGTTCGCCGAGGATTTTTACCGATATATGATGTACTGCAGTTATCTATCTCGGATACTATAAAATCGCTTAGATATGAATTGATTGTTTTAGGAGGAAACCTCGTTTATGGAGAGTTTGTTTTATTTTGGGGGCCAAGATTTCATCTTTGCGAGAACAAGGTTTAGATTTTAAACTTCGTCTTTTTTGCCTTTAAGCCCTCGTAAAGACATTGAACACAGTTTACTAAACTCTTTCGCCACTCCTTGCATCAAGTTTCCCCCCTTCAGTATTACCGTGTACTCGGAGCACAATTATTTGCTCAATCTCCTTGCTTGTTCTTCCACACCTGAAAAAAGGCCTATTTAAATAGTTAAGAAACATGTCTGTCCTTTGCTGTCGTCGGAATAACTCGGTCCTAGTTCACAAATCAGTGGTACCCCCCAAAATCCTACGTCGTATTTCGATACCCCATCCCCAAACATCTCGTCAAAGCATCGAAGCATTCTATAATGAGGAAAGGGAACTCTTTCAAGCTCACCAAGAAGAGTATGAGAGGTCCAGTTTACAGAATGCTGTACAAGCAGCATATAGAGTGTCCATAGAGGATTTTCTAAACGGAGATTATCCTGATTCTCATGCAGCTGAGCAACGTGGGGCCATTGGGCCAGAGGGTCTAGACAGTAAGCTTGCAGGTAAGAGAAGGGAAATGCCCCTCCTTAACTACAGTGCAATGGAATCTATCCATAGGTATAAGCTATTCCACCTAAAGCTATCCCCCCTTCAGACCATTTATCGTAGGTTTAACGGACAAATGTTCTAGTCTCCGTCTGCAACCTAGGTCATCTTCAGCAGGTGAACTTCGTGGATCAATAAGAGCAGCTGCTCCTAGTTCCAGTAGCACCTACAAGTCTCTAATTTCAGGAAAGTCGATGCCAACTTTGACCAGTTCACTGGGACGAGAAATAGCTAAAGACGACCCCAAGTCAATTTCATTAAGGAATAAAAACTACATTACCTTACCAATCTCTTTACCTGTAACGACAGCAGTCTTATCAGTTCAAAGTCCCCCGCGGAAAACGCCAACAGATTCTGAGGCAGATCTGATAAGTATGCCTTCTACACCAGGCTTGAATCCATATTTAATGCCTAGCATTGCTACTACAATTGCATCAATTAGTGATGGTTCTAAGGCGGCGGCTCACGTAATAGAGAATAGGCTAAGCATTAGTGGGAGATCTTTGAAGGGGGGCTTAGGCTACGGAGGAGACTTGAATGACCAACGGGAGGAATATGATATTAGTAGAGCTGGAGTCAGCCTTGGTGAGTCAGGGATTGATCCTTTTTTTGAGTAGTACATAAGGTTGATAGGAAAGATGGCACCACCGCCGAAAACGAGAGGGCAATTACAGAGAACTCGATAAGTGCCAAGAAACAGAGAGACAATAATTCAACCAGTGGGGACTGTTTCACACCAAATGAGCTTTTCTCCAAGATTCCCACATGGGTTCGGCCCTCAACAAGTACCTTTATGTCATTTCCTTCGTCTCCCGACCATAACCAGAATTGTGGTCTTGAAAATCGCTCAAGTACATGCAGCACAACTCCAGATATTGCAAAGAGTGTCTCTAAGTTCTACCCCCCCATTGAAGCAGCAACTACAGGCAACACAGGCGCTAATACACCTGCTTTTGTCTGCCCCCCAACACCTGGTTATCAGTTTCGTCAATCTATCGACAATAATTCATCCTTCTACCCATCCCATGAAACCTCGCGCTGTGTATCTCTAGCTGGGTCGATGGGGAGCCCCCCTGAACCATCAGAGCCCTCAAAAGTACCTAGCAATACGACTACACGTATGCTAAATCGAACCCCCAGACCTTCAGACAGGATAAGCACTAGTGATTCACCGGGAAATTCATCTTTCAAGTTTCCATGGTCAAATCGCAGCGCTAACAAATCTCCGGAGCCCATTACAAATGAGGGTGCTTTCACTAGAAGTAGTTCGCTTGCACACTTGAAGAAAACTCAAAAACGAGATCGAGAACTTCAGAGGGTGCCTCAGGTAAATATACGAAACAAGGAGTCTTCAAACTCCCAGGATACTTTTATCCAGCAGCATAGGGAAGGATTTGAAAATATTCACATGAAAGATCATAACGACTCAAGGCACCCTCCATTAGTTATGGACAATTGGCATTTTAATCATCTTCGGGATGGAGAACTATTTGATAGAATAAAATCCCCTACAAATTTTACAGGTGAAAGAACTAGATATTCTAGCTGGGTTAAGCCTAACACTCGTATAAGTAGTTTACCAGTGCCAAATAGTAAGGTTAAAGACCCTTGGAAATCCAGTACTTCAAAAGGATTTTCTCTAAAGAATAGTATCTCCCTTGGAGAAAGAATATGGGAGCGTTCTAGTATTCAAAATAAGGACCAAGGAAGGCTTCGAAGAACGACAATTGCCAATTTTATACCTAGCACTATAGCTAATCCTGAAACCAACGCTGACGTCGAGCAAAGGAGTGACCACCAAAAGAACAGGAGACCAAGGTCCATGATTCGATCTAGGAGCATGACACTCAGGAGAACATTTACAAACAGTATTGCAAAACTAAGGGGAAAGGTGAGTTTTAGTGGGAGTTCTAAGGTAATAACTATGTCTTCTGCTATTGGGGGTAAAAAACCAAATAAAGACCACTTCTATCAAGAATATCATGATGAAGAAACCCCAATGAGCCAAACCCCTGAGCTACCAAGTAGAAAGCATGATTTAGGCGTCTCCGTATCGGATTTGTCTAGCATTATATTTCAGCCAACACTTCCAAAAGAGATGCTGGAACATGATAGTACTATTGAACTTACCGGAGATACGTCTCCTGGCAATGGAAATATTGTCACACGTCTCTATGACTCGAAGCTACAACTTGAATCTCATTTTGAACTAGATATACCTTCGAGCAGGGTCTCCAATGACCTAGCAGTACCTAGCCAGTCTGCATTTGGTACTGTAGATGAAGAACCAAATAGTAGGCCGTGGAGTACGATATATGATGACTGTGTGGCATTACCATTTGCTGATGGTGATGCTGAGGAGAACAAAAAAGGTGCTGGGAGTGATAGCGATCTTGAGCCTCTATCAAATAAATTCTTTGAGGCCCAGGAAAAAAGGGAGTCGAAGCAGGTCTGGCTTGATGCGAAGGAGTCCTTAGGAATTATAAGTTGATTATATTTACTTTGCAAACATTCATTTGCAAGCTTTTAGTGTTCGGAGGAGGAACAATTGAGTATGACTTTAGTGAACTTTCTTTATTGGCTGTATTTCCTATTGTGGCAGGATGACCCATAGGAAGGATTTTTATGTTCTGGTTGGCTTTCTTGGCTTTAATACTGGCTGGATGAGGCATGAGCTTTCTGTTTAATAAGATAAAATGAATTTTATAAAATTCCAATTCCATCTCGCTAGCCTACGCATGATAGCAGCCAACTACATAGTACCTAGTCTTCTGTCAAATCCACTACCACATTACTATCAGCCCACTGCACAGATTCCCCTTTCTCCCGCTTCAATACCCTCTCTCCGGCGTCGCTCAGCTTTACTCTTTTTGCCGACTTGGCGATTTTCTAGCTCATTATTAATATGTGTGATCATGGTTATTAGCTTCACTTACATGCCTTATACCGAAGGAGCCTTTTCAATATCTCTTCTTTCGAGAGGGCCCTCAGTTCGCTTCTGCAACTACGTAGGAGGATGCGAAGTCATCGGAGACTGTAAGACCGCATTCATGTGCAGGTTCTTGCTGGGAGGAGATTGTAAGGGAGCAGGTTATACCTTTGACCGAGGGCATAATATTGAGGTATGTGCATTAATGTGCGGAGGCTAGGCGCGTTGCTTAGGTTAAATCCTTGGTGGATGATTGAGGCTCTAACCAATAAGGAATTGTTTTATAGCACTAGATATGAGCTGAAGACCGGATGTACTTTTACAGTCACCCCCGCTCACACGGCCATAGGCTCCTATAGCGCATTCTTGCACAAATAATTTATACAGAACCCCCTAGATCTATATAAAATTTCAAAATGTCTCTATTTTACTACCCCCTAATAGTTCCAGATGACCGCATCTTATAGAACAGCTACATATAGTCACCCACAATACCCGATAAATGTACCACATAAAACTAATCTCGAGGATGTTGACATATATCTAATATCTCGAAGCATTCCAGGTAATCCGGTATTATAAGCACACTATAAATACCTAATAAAATATTTTCTGAATTTCTACAAGGGCAATAGTACCCTTGACGCGAGATTAAGGTGTATCCCGCCTACATATTATTATTGGGGAATCTTGTAGATGGCTATCTTCCTAGATATAGCTACCACTCTAATTTCTTTGCATGCATAAGCTCAGCCCCCTCCAAAAACTCTCTTATCTTCCCATATTCTTTGAACTCCTCTGTCTTTGCAAAATCATGGTGATGCTCCACAGACGAAAACCCTGTAAACTGGACCCATTCTCCTCCACTCACTTCTTCAATGCCGTCAATTCTCCACCCACCCACCATTGAGTATGGCTTCACGAAATCCTGAAGATGGTGCTTATTCTCTCTCCATACCTTTTCAAAGGCTCCTTTTTGGCCAGGTTTGATAAAGTGCCGGTTAAAGGCGACGCAGGGCGCGTTTAGTGGAAAGATCGATCTGCCGATGTCGACGTGGAACATAATTCTGACAGTGATATAATCCTTTAGTTTTTCGAGTAGTACGCGATTCTCTGGGGATGGGAGGAAGGCATTGTGGGCTTCAATAGAATTCCAGGAGCCAAGTAGATAGACAATCTGGGGGTCCTCGACTTGTTGGTGAAGGCTAAAAGGAAAGCCAGAAGTTTTGCTTAGGACTTGAAGAGCATCCTGTAGGCCAGACTTGAGTTCTGGGGTCTTAATAGTATGAGAGGGTTTAATAGAAAGGACAGCGAACTCAAGGACGGACATTGTAGAAGTGTGATTTGCTTGGATCTATGTGTGAAGTTCTTTTTAATTCTTTATTGCTAAGGGACTGAGGAAGGGTTATATACCTTACGAGCCCGGTGTAGTCATCGTAACTCGTAAGCTATTCCTTATTTGTGGACATTCATAGTCGAGGAAATGGAGCCGCGTCCAGGTACCCTTGTAAGGGATCATCTAGGTCATATTATGTAGTTGGGATCGTTCTGCGCGTGATACTCGAGTACTCGCAAAGGGCTGACGCTTCTGGAACGGGCTGATATTGCATTCCATAAAAAACCATAGACTTGGCGCTTTTTTATATGGTATGCAATAGCAGTTCATTTCACAAACGCCAGCGATTTACGAGTACGTTGTTGGGGTGGATGACCGGACTTAACGTCGGATCTAAGTGCTTCGGTTTCTAGGCTGATGTTATAGCACTCTGTGCCCGCGAATCACATATTTTAGAAAACTTCTTCCATTCCTGCCTACTCAATATCATTGAGGACTCCCTAACATGGTCTCGAATATTCCCATCGGCCCGCGCAGTAGTAGCCGCCATAAAGCCAACACTCCCAGTCGCATGCAACACTTGAATTCTTAAGATTCCTAATTTCACTAAACGGAGCACTGCTAATTGTTGCACCTGTCATTTTCCTATATTTCACGAGATCCGAATAGAGGAAGCTAATGATAATCTGTATTTTCACAGTTGTGTTTGCAGTCTCAATGCATTTTTTTACGACTTCTGAGAAGAAGGAAGTACTTATGGCAACTACTGGGTATACGGCTGTGCTAGTCGTATTTGTGGGATCCGAGGTATTTGTAGATAAGAATTTTAGAATGACTAGGGAGACTCTTATTAGACTGTAATTCTGTTCCTGAGTAGGTATCCTTGAGTATGAGTAAACTAATGACCTACTCACGGAGGTATAGCAGTATCACTCAGACATGCTTCTATTACCAATAGTCTAGTGACAGTTAGATCACTGTTTACATAATCTCAGTGTAGAGACTGGCGTGCGCGTAACATTCCAATGCTAATGCCATGTACCTAATAAAACCACAGGACTATATGAATCCAATAAAGCTATTAGAGAGGTGCGTGGACGCCTAGCAAAAGAGCGATCAAACACAGCTGTACAAGATTAGCTTCCATGTTTTCTCACGACTTCAAAATACTCACATAAACCATTCTTCTACCGTAAGCCTCCCGAAATCTTTCATGCACATACGTAAGGTTGGTAATAGCATCGGAGACTCAAGTTGGGCTTCACGTGTTGCGCACGGGCCATTATCTAATCCCGGAATAGTCACTACGGAGCTTTCAGCCTCAAAACCCAAACTTAACCCCACTGTACCTACACTACATCCGGGGTCCTCCTTGTCAGGTATACCCCACCCCCAAAGTCCACAACTACCAAGCTTGTAAGGGAACATAGGCAGCATACTTTAGAGAGCTCATTCTCCATCTCTAGACCTAAGAAAGGGTCTTTGACACTATGGCTGCACCATTCGAGAACCTTTACCATCTACGGAAGGTGGCGGAGGTAGGGAAACCCTACGAACAAGATGGGAAGAACGGGATTTTGATAGATGGGAAAATTTAGAGTGCTGCAAAGCCGTGTACCGTGTGTTATAAGCCGACGGCGAGTGTACTTGTGACACCGGATAAGAAGGTGTGTTCGTAATCACAACTACCTATCAATGGAAATTTGTTAATAATAATGATAGGACTTCTTCTATGTCTGTCCTAATCATCCTAAAGATCGTGGCTATGCAATAGCCCTTGTGGACCCAGACCCAACCCCAGAGGAGCTTGAGAAGAAGCGAAAAGAGGAGGAGGAGAGGATGTTGGCAGAAGAGGTAGAGAAGGTGAAGAAAGAGTATGAGGAGAAACAGAAGAAAAAAGACAAGGGAAAAAAGGATGAAGATGAGAAAGGTAAAGAAAAAGATGAGGAGGATAAAAAGAAAGATAACGATAAGGAGGAGACGGAGAAGGAGAAGGATAAAAAAGAGACAGTACTCGAAACAAAAAAACCTAAAGAGGAGCCTAGGATATTCAGATTACACAAGTACGGAACCCCTCTTTTATATATCCATATATTCGACTAGTGAGAAACTAATTTCAACGATTATTAGGACTATCTTTGATACAAGAGTGCGACGGTGGAAGCAGCAGCAGATCGCGAAGTTGAATCAGGAGAGGATTAGGTCGCCAACTGCATTCCCATCTGTGCCTAAGGGTGACCCGATATAAATGGCTTTCCTAGATTCATTATTCGATTTTCCTAGGGCGAGCGCATGATTAAGGGAATTACTTTTACTTATTGCTGGCGCTTGACTGCTTATTAGATGAGTAAATAGCGGTGGGTTATATATACCAATTGCTGTCACGGTAGATAATATTATCAGGCGTAAGAGGATATGGGAAGGGGTGTAGTCCCGAACCCTGACCTAGCCTAGCCGGGTAGAATGGGCGGTTTGAAATGATTTTTCTTCCCTAGTAACCTAGTCACTACCGCTACGGTCGTTACTGAAGTAATCTCTACCATAATTCTCTTCCTTGAAAGGCTTTACTTTTACCTAAATACAAACACTGAAGATCACTCCCTGTCACTCGGCGACACTAAGTACTACATGCAGTGTATATAAGAAGCTGTAAAAAATCTTGATAACTATTATCCTAACAAGCCAATTCTCCTTTCCGAACACCCAACCATGACTGAACCCCCTAGAAAGACCACAGGGAAAAAAAAGCCCAAAGCCCACCCCTACTTAACACCCAGCTGCTCAAACTCCTCACCCCCTCGCACAAGACTATAGAGACAATGAATACTACACACTGGTAGAATAAAAAAAATCTAACAAAGTGTGGTAAAAAAAAAGCTGAAGGGGTATAGGATAACCCATACACAAAACAATATACAATATTCTCTTTAATCTTCAGCTTCACTCTAAGCAGGCACAGTAAGCTAAAACATCAATCATCTAAGACATCTAGCCTTCTAATGAGAAAAATGAGACAATCTACTCTACCTTTCTCACCTATAGAGAAATTGAATACTGATAACACCCTTACTCGTTAAGAACGAAAGAAAAAGATAAGAAACGAATAAGGTGTTACATTAATACATGCATTCCCAAACCTTGAAATTTTAATCACAACTACAACCGGTGATATCCCCACCCGCCCATAATTACAAATACCGAAAACCCCAACAGAAAGAAAGAGCAAAATATAAAGTCGATGCGCCTACTTAACCACCATCACGCCCCCAGCCCTCCCAGCCGAGAGCTGTCCAAACTTCAGACCCGTAATGAAAATACAAAGACAACATGATATATGCACCAATTTAATTCAGCACATCACTCCGGCTAGTACTCGTACGTGTAAAGAAGAAAAGAATGAAAGAGAACAAAAAACAATAATACTAGACCTAGCTACCGTGAACTTAATCGCCGGTCCCTTTCCAAGATTCCTTGTTCTTTATATCGTGTTAATCGAGCAACCATTACTATCCGGAATTCTTAGCTCAAGACTCAATCAGAAGACCAACCACTCCGAAACACTCACACTCATACGTCAGCAGCGTCATTGCACTCGCTGGTACCGCCCTAATCATATTCGTCCCCATCCCCGCATAAAAACCTCTCATACCCTCCTCTGCAAACACCTTTTTGAAGCTCTGAATCACCCCTCGATATCTCTGATACCCCCCTCCGTTCTCGACCCTCTGCGTCTGTAGCCTCGTCCTCACAACCTCGTGTGGATACGTTGCTGAACTCGCACATATCTTGCTTAAACAACTCGCTGCCAGGATTCCCAAGAAATCAGTCTTCCCATTTTTACCCTGCTTTCCGAGCTCTACCCCACCGGTAAACATCTTCTTGAACTGTTCATAAAGAGGGAATTGAACAGCCACGTGGGTGAGCCCGAGGAGCGCTGGAGAAAGACCAGAGTAGAATGATCGAATCCCTTCGTGAAGATACATTTTCTGCATTGCATCTAGGGTAGAGGTATAGTGGTAGGGGACCTTGACCGAGGAAGGAAGTGTAATAGGGGAGGTTTGAGACATGAGACGGGTTTTGATTACCCAGATTGGGTTTGTGCATATCGTGGAGGAGGCACCGGCGGTCATGGCGGATAGAATGTGAGTTACCCATGTCCTTTCAATTTCTATTTACGACGGTTAGTTGAAGTCAATTACAAATATTAATGCATCATATTGCTTTTTTCTTTCTTTCTTTCCAAAAAATTTCAGGGCCAAATTAGAGATGTAAATTCTCACCAGGCTCCAAGAATTTCTTTGCTTTCTCATATACTGTAAAATATACCATCCAAGTCGGTAGATACCCTAATATGAGTGGCCCCAGCCCTCGGTACATTCCCCGAAACCCTTCATCTTTCCATATTGTATTTGCCGTACCAAACAAACCTCGATACACAACCTCCCCCGGACCTGCACCCAGGCCTCCATGCTGTATTGACCAACCGCCCTGGGCTTGCAGCTTTGTCTTAATAACATCGAGTGGACATGTTGCAACGCCGGATGCAAAACCTGCCGTGGCTCCGGCAAATGCATGGATGAAGTTGTCAGAGAGGTCTGCGGGGACAAAGATAGGGTAGATTGAGTGGACTGGATGTGGAGGTTTCTCGGGGCGCGTGGATGTTTCTGAGTCCGTTGTGGGGGTAGGTGGTGGTGGCATTGTTGGTTGAAGGTTGTAGCTGACGGGAATCGGATGGAAGGGTGTGGAGGTTAGTGAGGTTGTGCACGTGATGATACAGAATGACTAGCAATGCTGCGTGCTTGAGCCCGGGTATATTACAGAGAGACAGATGTGCGTATATGTATGGGATTGACCGCCAGGTAGTGCCGTATATAGAGATGGTACAGATAGTGACGATAACTACTGTAGTGCCCGTATCCCACTCTTTCTTGAACAAGTCCCCTCCACTCTCCAGACACCAAACCCTCCCAACCCTCCGCCGACAGAACAAATCGTGATAGTGCAAGAGTTGGGCAAGTGCAGTAATCGGCCTCGGTCTCGGTAATGGGAAGTGTGGGGGACTCCCGCAGCATTAGCGGGGCGGGGCGGACGTGTGGATGCGGGTATGGGATGAGCACATGCGTTGGTGTTCTTATCTGCGGTGAAGACCTCGGCGTACAGTGTGTACCACACAGTATACAGCACAGTACTAATGTATAGTGAACTCGGTTCCAAGATTCAAAACGTCACTGTCGCTGGTCACAGCAACAGAAATATACGGCGAGGGGTTGTCTAATAGTCCGAGAGATAAGAATGGATTAGTAATCAGATCTGATAAGAGTATTGTTACCCTGTGCCTTGCTGTCACTGGGTGGACTGGACTATACTTAAGGTTGTCGAGAGAGAATTAAGAGCTAATAGGCGTAGAAGGTCGCCTATATAGATTTATCACATGCATTTACTCAGTGTACTTCACTATGTGGTTATGAATCGTGTCCTTTAAAATACATGTACCCTGAGATTCCTTAAGCTGATCCTCATTCTTCCCTAGTCAACAACATACGGCACCGGATGATGGCTGAAGGAAAGAAACCTCTGGAGTAACCCTAGCCTTAGGCTGATGAGCAACACAAAAATCCATGTATTAACCCTCTCCAAACATCTACCGAAAAGACTCTAGAAAGTTTTCCAGAATCTTCGGCATCACCGAGTGATACAACATGTCCGTTTAGTGGGGTTGAAGACATTTCTTGGCATTTAAGAGACAAGGATCGTCCAGAGCCGCTTATGCACGCTTAAATTTTTTATTTTCGATTCGCGACTCTGCAACCAACAATCTTCAACCTACCTCAATTACGTGGATATTACTCAATCATGCCCCCAGGACTAAGAGGACGTGGAAGAGGTGGTGTAAGTGGGAGGGGTTTTAGTAGGGGCCGAGGTAGTAGAGGTAGTAGTCGGGGAAGAGGTGCCCTACGTGGGCACGGACGAGGTGGAAGTAGTATTAGAAGTTTTGAGAACCGACCTAGAGAGTTTGTACCGCCTATTCTAATCCCTTTGTAAACCCATTTCTAATAATTTTCCTCAGTAATCACCCAAGGTTTTCCGAGGAGGAGCCCAGCTCGGACGAAGAAAACATAGACCACAATTCCTCCGAGTCTTCAGATGAAGACCACGATTCTAGCGTAATCTCAACCGACTCCGAACTCGAGGAAGCTACTGCCGTAAAACCATATAGCCTACTTTTACAGTCCCTAGCTTCTAGCAAAAAAATGGTAGAAGACGGAGATAACAGAAAATCTAAACGCCGGAAACTAGAGCACAGTAGAGAAGAAGATGCTGGTAGTGAGGAATGGGTCGCTGAAGATGATGAAGCAGAGGAGGAAATCCCGGAAGTCGAAGATGTAGATTCTGACGAAGAAGATACATCCGATCAATTTGAAATCCACTTTGCTTCTCCCACCCCTGAGTATCTCGTGGGCATTAAAGCAGCAGAGAAGAACGATTGGGAAAGCAAGAGACTCACACATCCAGGCCTCGAAGGCAAGATTCTTTTCTCTTCCCCTCGTGGCTCCCAGATCCAGCCGGGAAGAAGGGTAGATACTCTATCAGAAATTAATCTCAAGAAGAAACTCACCACCCCCTTCTCGAGACTTAACGGTGAATTCACACCTCTACAAAAGGCTCTTGCGCCATATATATTTACGCACCAAGATCTTCTTTTCAACTCCCGTACTACTACAAACGCAGCTGAGCTCAGAAACTTGACTTGTCTTCATGCCCTTAATCACATCTATAAAACCCGGGACAAGGTCCTCAAGAATAATGCCCGCCTAGCTCGGGGTGGCCCAGAAGCAGAAGATCTCGAGCTTCGAGACCAAGGCTTTACAAGACCAAAAGTCCTCTTCATCTTGCCAACCCGCAACGCATGCGCAGAGGTCGTGGAAACAATCATTAAACTTGCGCAGCCGGAGCAGCAAGAGAATAAGAAACGGTTTTTGGACAGCTTTACGGTGCCAGAAGAAGAGGAACGTATCGGCGGCAACAAACCCGACGACTTTCGTGCGCTGTTCAAGGGTAACCATGATGATATGTTCCGTCTTGGTCTCAAATTCACCCGGAAGACGGTGAAATTATTTTCGCAGTTTTATAATAGCGATATAGTGTTCGCATCACCGCTAGGGCTACGGATGGTCATTGGAAACGAAGGCGACAAGAAGCGGGATTACGACTTTTTAAGTTCTATAGAACTTATAGTTATTGATCATGCAGATGCATTGTTAATGCAGAATTGGGATCATATGGAACACGTTTTTAAGCATCTCAACCTTATTCCTAAAGATGCCCACGGCTGCGATTTTGGCCGTGTGAGGACATGGTATCTCGACAGCCACGCTAAATACCTCCGACAGACGGTAGTGCTGAGCGGTTTCATAACCCCAGAAGTAAACAGCCTCTTTACAGGTTTCATGAAGAACATTGCTGGGAGAGTAAAAACACAAGCGGAATACAAAGGATCCATGACCGACCTGGGTCTTCAAGTCCGACAGGTAACCTTCCATTCTTCCAAGCCCCCAGTAAGCTAAACTAACAGAGTAGACCTTTAACCGTTTCGACTCCCCCACCCCCTCCCTTGATCCCAACTCCCGCTTTAAGTTCTTCACCGCGACAATGCTCCCGTCGATTCTCCGCTCTGCGTCTTCAGGCACAAACGGCACTCTCATTTTTGTCCCCAGCTACTACGATTTCGTCCGTTTACGTAACCACCTCGAGGCGCTGTCTCTGTCTTTCGGCGTGATCTCTGAAGAGACCTCTGTTTCTGCTGTTGCAAGAGCTCGCTCTCATTTCCTCACGGGACGTCACTCGGTGTTGTTGTATACTGGCCGCGCACACCATTTCAGGAGGTATGTGATGCGTGGAGCTACGAATATAGTGTTTTACCAGTTACCAGATAATCCGATTTTTTATAAGGAGGTCGCAGGGGGGTTCTTGCTGAAGAGTGTGGAGGGGGGAGAGGTAGATGCGGGTGTGTGTAGGGTGAGGGTGTTGTTCAGTAAGTGGGATGCGATGAGGGTTGAGAGGATCGTGGGGAGTGGGAGGGTTAGGGTCATGTGTACGGATGTGGGAGATACTTTTGAGTTTTTATAGGTGTATATAGCTAAAGATTTTAATACGGGAATTGATGGGTTGTGCTTGGAACATATCTCGCTATATGGGCGTAGCAGTACTAGTTAAAGGTTTCACTTCCATATGGGATAAGTAGGAGTATAAGTAGGCATCAAGGAATTTGTATAGCACAGGTTTGAATAATAATCAAGTGATAAACCCCCATAAGCACGCAGTGGACGCCAATAATTTAAAATCACAAAAGCTTGATATGAAGTAAAAAAGAAAAAAAGAAAAAAAAGGATTACATCTCCTATCTATTTACCATCCACTCCACACTCCCCATAAAACCCCTTTCATGAGTTTTATGAAACAAAAGTAACGACCTACACCAAGCGATTAGCACCTTTAACCCTCCCACGCATAAGGGACAAGACTTACAGCCATAACGAGGCAACACAAACTGACATATGGTGATAACCTCTCACCGATACGAGCAAACTTCCAGAACATCCCGAAGAAACTATTTTTCACCAATCGCTCGTCAGCCTATCATATAAAGTCATGATTAGCCAGCAGAGGCTAAGTGTGGCTGAATAGAAGAAAAGGAGAGGGTAAACCCCTACATGTTCTTGTCTTTCCGCGAGTCTACCATTCCGGGAACAGTTGCGCGGACATATGTACATGTGCAGACGAGAAGGAGGATAACGAGGAGGAGCGCGTCGAAGTGGAAAAGTGCAGACTAGAATCCGGGAGTGAGGTTCGTTAGCTTTTGTTAAGTTATATTAGTCAGGGAGGAGCATACCATTGTGGGAATTATATCTTGACAGAAGGATAGATAGATGATTAGAACACGGTAGATAGTGAATGCGGGCTTTGTGTGTGGGGGGGGCGATGTGATCTCTAGTAATGTCGTGCGTGAATCGTGGTTTCAAGCCAACGTCAGAGCTTTGGAGCTGCCACTATGCATCGCCACAGCTTTGACCTGCGCCACAGCTTATTCTATCCGCAACGGGCCTCTTTCACTCCTGTATTGTATTCCCAGGTAGCTTTCAACCTCTATCTTCATATCCGTTAATTCCCACCACCGCCACAATACGAAATGGCTACTGATGCTGGGATCTCCCGCTCTCGCCCGCGTACAAGGCGACAGCATCTCTTCGTTAAAGAAAGTTCGTCTACGCTCACAAGTTTGTCGTGGTATAGTAGTGTAGTGCTGACACTATGGATATATAGTCAGGTCTCTGATGTACGCTTTCGGCGACGACCAAGAACCCCTCCAGGAAAGTGTCAACGTTCTTGACGAAATTGTGACTGAGTATGTTCTATAGCTGTCCCCTCTACGCTTAACCTAGCTAATCGCTTACAGCTACATCGTCGACATGGTATAATCTATCAATACTCGCCCGTCCCCATCCCGGCTTAAACTAATCACCGCTATTCCAGTGCCACGATGCCGCGCGTATGGCCTCCCAGGCCCGTAGAAACAAGATCAAGGTTGATGACTTTAAGTTTGCGCTCCGACGCGACCCGAAGAAATTAGGTCGTGTCGAGGAGCTGTTGGTTATGGCGAAGGTTATTGCCGATGCTAGGAAGCAGTTTGATGATAAACAGGATGTAGTAGAGGCTACTACTACGAAGTAAATACTATCTATGATTGGTTATCCTTTCCTATGGAATCTATGAGAGGATTCTTGTTCAATCACTCTTCTTTAATCCCATGTATCATAGCTACGGTTTTATAAAGCGGTGTTTCGGTTTCTTCATTTCTCCTTTAATACTTGGCCCTATAAGTCTAATTATATGTAAGACTTATAGCAGAATATGCCCTGGCAGGAGATACAAGCGAAAACAAAACAGGCAAGAACTTCGAACTCCGACGACGAGGTTTTATAAACTCGTGGCACTCCCGGTAGCCCCAGGAGCTCTCCCAGATACCGTTCTCACATTTACGCTGCCTAGCCATACTTCGTATATCTCAGCACCTCACCCCACGGACCCTCGAAACTTTTCCAAACCGCCCGCATCCCAACGAGCTCGCCGGCGAATTCTCGGCGATTGTCAACCACCCACTCCCAAGAGATCCCCGAAATCCTCCCAGAAAACACCGGAAACAATATCCGGTACCCAAAATGAATACAATCAAACGACTCCGCCCCATCCGCGTCCACTTGACCGCCTCCCGCAGACTCGAAACTGGACGTTTGACGGAAGAGCCCGCGTGGTATCGAGTTGTTGGTTCTATTCCCCCAACTACATCTCTTGTCCGCCTGGTTCCTGTCCAGCTGAAGGATCATAAGCCATGGACGAAAAAACACAAGCCACGGGGGCTGTTTAAGCCGCAGCAAATCGAGTACCCGGAGGATAAGCTACGAGCAGCATTCTACAAGGATCACCCATGGGAACTTGCGAGGCCAAGGATATTGGTCGAGAATGATGGTGCTGACTATAAGCGGTATGATTGGAGTAAGATGCGACAGCCGGGGAAGGTCTTGGACGGTGAAAGGTTGGTTTTTATTTAAGGCCTCTGCTAGGGTGGGGGTGCTAATGGAGGTGATGCAGTGTCGTTCAACGCCAGATGTGGTTAATGGAGAATCAAGAGCTTTCTGAGAAGGATGCCTATGATACTGCACGCAAAGAGTTTTATGATCTACGTATGCGGGAGGATATCGAGCGTCGTATCGCGGCCGAGGAGGCACTAGCAGTAGGAGCGAAGTTTGGCAAGTCGTATCTAGAGATTGGTATTGAGATGGAAGAGAAGGCACTTGAGAATTGGAAGGCGGTAGCTACGGCTGATATTCTTAGGAGGCGGGGTAGAAGCAGCTTTACAGTCTCGGACTTTGAGGAGCAGGAGGATGTACCGGTTGTTACAGAGGAGGAGGAGGAGGAGGGGACAGTGGGTATATAGTGGGTTGGGAAGTGTATATAAAAAATAGGTTCGGTGTTTATATCTTTTGGGGTCTGAAAAGAGCTAGTGGGGGGGGAGGGTTACGCGGGAGATCTTCATGGTTTAGATGGAGCACCATAAATGCTACGAGCGATCTATAAATAAGTGGTGAACATACCTCTTTGTTCTACTTATGATATACAAGTCTCTAGTTCCTCGAAAGGCTTTATAGAATAAAGAAAGTTCGATAATCCTACGATACTTGATCTAGTACGTCTATAAAGTGGAATATAGGATTAACGTCCCCCAGCAATTTCTAGTCGACCTACTAAGTAAATTACTTATGGACAATAAATTCCTGTTAAAACCCAGTGCTATATCCTAATATCTTATCTTACCTCTGTTAATATAATTCTTTTCAACCTAGACACGTACTTGGATCGACTACTCTTGTACTTGGATCTATCACGAATAGTAAACGCCTATTTCTACTAGTTACATATAGTGTTTAATTCCCTTGGTGGTAAGCCCGAGTCTATTGAAGTGAATTTAGGTAAAGCCTTTCGAGTTTTTGATGAGGTTAAAAAATGGGAGGACTGTTAGAAAATGTGAAGTTTTTCCCTTAGGAGCTGTATTAATCCATGTCACCTGCATGTAGTTTACTCAGCAAAATACACGTATGGTGAGCTTTCGGTCCCGGAAATTCATCTTGTATTCCCAGTAGTGAAATAAGGAGCCTTTAGTAGATTCCCACTTTATAAGATACCTACACCCCATAGCAGGGATTAATCTTCCCTGTGCGCTGTAATGCCTATGTTTGGCCTTAGCTGGTTGGAGGCTCATAAGTCTCTTGGTTTAGGAGCCAGAGATTAGTAAATACACACATCAAGGGATAAGCCTTAGGACAGCTAGCATACAATCTAGCTGTGCTTAAAGTCTAGGGAGAATTTGGATATATTAGTAGCTTGAGCCGCTTATGTGCTGTGTAACTACTTGAAGAACCACTCTGTGAAAGAGATTTGATGGGTACAAGCAACTCAAGTGTAGAGCTAATGGAATCACTTCGGTATTAAATATCTCTATACCCCCCTCCCCCCTTATTTCAGGCTGCCAAATTTCTAATTTTAATCGCTTTCAGAGCCTAAATGACCTTGAAATTCTAGATACCAATAGCGGCATCGATCCTAAAGTCACAATCTTAGCCCCACAAATTAGCGTAAAATAACCTATGGTCCACTTTTTAATTTTTATCTCATGGTGGAGAGCTCAGCCTCAACATTCGTCATAGTCATATGTAGTGAAACGCAGGGAAACGCAGGAACTCAGCGTGGTTGCTGAGGCTCTGCCCAATGCTTATCCCTGTAAATTCTAGTCCAGCAAAAATTGGTCCTCGACCCTAACCCTGCTCTCAACACTCTCACCCACCGATAGCTCAACGACCACGTCGACCAGACTGGACTTTTCTCCCCTGTTGTTATCAATATATTGGGTCCATTGGTCGCCTGTATGAGAGCTTTTGCTTCCTCTCCACTTTCGATAATTGCTTTCCGGTCATGCGTGCCTTAATCCCTAATCGTGGCCTCCTCCGGGGTTCGGCCACCTTATTCCCCGCCTTCAACCCTTTCCCATGGACATGTCGACGATGCCTCTCATCTCTACGGAAACCTTCGTCATTACTCACCATCCGAACAAGGGTAGCCTCTACCCCACGACGAGGTGGCAAAATAGCCTTAGGTGTCGTTGGAGGTACGGCTGTCGGTGCGGTAGCCTTTGGAGTCGTTCCAGATGTGGGGCATACCGTTGCTGCTGTAGAAAGGGCAGGTCGAGTTGCGAGTGCACTAGCATTATGTATAAACGAGTATGTACTATGGCTTTCATTAATTTTCTCGGAATATTTGGAGCTAATTGACCTGGTAGCTATCGAGTTGCTTTGAAGGTCCTTGAAAGCGATCCAAATAACGAAACAGTTCTCCCGAAATGCCATAAGAGATGTGCTGAAAGGTGGGGTCAATGTTTCACCCTCTCAGTGTCTCAGTGTCTCGGTGTCTCGGTGTCTCAGCATTTCAACAAGTTGAAGTTTTTTTGGAAGATAAGATATTAACTTGGTTGGATAGGACTTACAAAGTACTAGAGAAAAATGGCTCGATATTTATTAAGCTAGGGCAGCATTTAGCAGCAATGGGATACTTACTGCCGGCAGAATGGACGGTATAGTTATTTTGTCTAAGCACTGGAAAGCTATATGTTAACTATTTTTTAGGATACTTTTATACCATTGCAAGACCGCTGTCCAGTATCTAGCTTAGAAAGCATCGAGAAAGTATGAACCTGAAGATTACTAAAGCTTTGGAGATGATAATTGAAGCTGATTCAAATACTATAGATGATTTTAGATGACACTGGCCATTCAATACCTGAGCTCTTCTCGACCTTTGATCCAACACCTTTAGGAGCCGGTACGGAAAACCCAGTCGTTGCTTTTTTCGAGCTATAAAAAACTGAGTTTTGTGACAGCATCTTTGGCTCAGGTGCATCGGGCGATACTGAAGGAGACAGGCCAAGAGTATGCTTTTCTTTCTACATCACTTTTAGAATAAAATAATATTTGTAAAGCTAATGGTTACGTAGGGTTGCTGTAAAGCTACAACATCCAGCACTTGCGGAATGGATCCCACTAGATATGCAGTTAACGAGGTTCTCGTTCGAATATATCAAGTGGTTCTTCCCAGAGTATCCTATGACCTGGCTCAGTGATGAGATGGAAGCATCGTATGTACCCCACTATCTCATTCCGCTACCATAATTACAGTTGTTCATTAAACAAAAATTATACAGCCTGCCTCAAGAACTCAATTTCGAAACGGAGGCTGTGAATATTCATCGGGCAAGAGAGTACTTCAAAAATGTCAAGAATACCCCTGTGGTTATTCCAAACGGTATTTTACACTTCGAGAATCCTTCATCCCTAGTGCAAGGGCAATTATTAAGATGAATAGAAGGACTAATTTATACAAAGTAATCTGGGCAAAACCAAGAATTCTAGTAATGGAGTACCTCCCTGGAAGACGTCTTGACGACCTACAATGGCTAGACAACAACGGTATCTCTCGAGATGAAGTCTCTGCGGCACTTTCCAGAATCTTCAATGAGATGGTATTTGGAAAGAACGCACCGCTACACTGTGATCCGCATGGAGGAAATCTTGCAATACGCCTTGCTGATCCTTCAAAGAAGGGCTGGCGAAAGAGCAAATTCGAGATAATATTATATGATCATGGTTTATATAGGGATATACCGACAGACCTGAGGCGATCCTATGCGAAGCTGTGGTTAGCTGTGATTGACGGAAATGAGAATAGGATGAGAAGATATGCGAACGAAGTCGCAGGGATTACGGATGAACAATTCCCGCTCTTTGCAAGTGCCATCACAGGGAGAGACTTTACCGCCTTGCAAAAGGGCGTTATAGTCCCACGGGATGAGGAGGAGAAGAAACAAATCACCCAAGGTCTTTCTTGGCCCCCAAATTCATCCGAGGAAAGTTTACTAACATTAGCGATATAGCGATGACTGAGGGTTTATTAGAACAACTCATACAACTCCTCGCAAATGTTCCTTCGGTCATCCTCCTTATCTTAAAAACAAATGACCTTACTCGCTCACTTGACGAGAACCTCCAAACTGGTCGAGGCCCAGAGCGGACGTTCTTAATTCTTGCAAGGTACTGCTCAAGAGCCGTCTATGAGGAGGCCTGTGAGGAGATTGAGAAACATGGTGGTATATTAAAAGCAGGGAACATTATCAGGTGGGTTTCGGCTGTGTGGGAATATTTTCGTATTGGCGCGAAGTTGAAGGCATTTGAAATGGGAATCTACTGGAAAGAGATATTCCATAAGTTAAGTACCACCGGTACAGGGGGCCAAAGATTATTGGAGGGTTGAGTAAGGTCACAGCAAAATTAAGGTAAGGGTGTGTTAATATTGCACGGGTTTTGTTGGTATAGATGGATGGGTATATATAATGGTGCATGCTTTCAACATTTTTTAGGTAGCTGAAAATAGTCCTTAGGTTATAGGACAAGGTTTAAGGGTTGTTCGTTTAACCAGCATGTTTTTTTTGTCCTGGAATAATCTTCTGCTGGTTTATTTGGATATTTTGTTTAGGGGGAATTTGGGTGCCCCGAGGAAGCATGTTTAGTAGTCATTCATTCTTTTTCTTTCCCCGATGGACTATAGCAATACTACTATCAAGGCCCATTTGACTAGTTCTTATAGGATCAAATAAATAAATAGCAATCATCCAGAAAAGATTATATATTTATTATACTAAATCACAAACCATCACTCGTTATAGAATACTACGTAATTTCTTAATCCTTAGTAGTAAAATGAATATATTTAAGTATTACAGGCAGGACTCTATAAGAACATTTATAAGAAAATTATAGGTGATCACGGTAAATATTGAGCTTCTCTTGTTCTGCGTTTTAAGGATTGCAGCCTAGGTAAAAAAAAAAAAAGATAAGCAATACTTTATTCTTATGCCTTTATTAATCAAATTACAAAGTCGCTCTTTCAATTACTCTTCACAGATACAGTTTACACACGCAAATATATACAAGCTCAAGGCCCCCAAATCCGCCAATAAAACGCCTAATACAGATATAATATTTTCTTTAGGTCATTCCATCCGAACGAGATAATAGAATCCCCTCCAATACCTTTTCTAGCAGTCTACATAATCAGACCATAGGCACCTCCTCACCCCATCCTTCCCCCACCCTTACCTACCTCGGCAGCTCCCTGTTCCAGAATATCAACAGTATACCCAGCCGACCAGCTCACAAAACCATTACTATCCCATCTATAATCCTACTCCCTACACTGAATCTACCAGTCCCTTCCCAATCTCTCTTGTATATCCTCAACAAGCTCATATGCGGGCTTAAAATGCGGCGTCGACTCTCCGCTTTTATTCTCTAGTAGTATAGGGTTAGGATGCGTATCTGTTGTCCCCCCTAGTGAAGTATATCCTTTGTCATAGAGTGAGCAATAGGGGATATCAAGGGCTCGGAGGAACTATTAATCAGGTCAGCTCGCCGATATACAAACCATAAAACAGCCCGCGTGACGAGCGGGAGGATCCGATATGAGACCAGATCTGTTTAGGATACCCCACCCCGCGCGGGGGGCCCGAGAAGCGTAGAAGCGTAGGAAGAATACTTACAGCCCAAACCTCCTGGTAATGCCAATCAATAACAGGATGCACCCTCATAAAATCTGGCCAGCCATGATCTGTCCTGTCAAAATGCGTCAAGAATTCTCCATGAGGGTCTGTTCTCCTCGTGCCGACAAAAATTGCCTTCACGGATGTATTTTCTCGTAGATAGGTCTCAAATGCCTTTTTCATTGGCAACGCGTAGCGGGCGATATCGAGGTGGTAGGACGGGACACAGATGTCTACGAATTCGTCGACTTCGGCAAAGGGGTGCGAGGACATTACATAGACTGCATTTAGAAGGGCGGTTGAAGATTTTTTGGGGGGGTTGTGGGAGAGGCCAGCGAGGAAGATGATTAAGAGAACAAGGCAGTCTTTGCCACCATTGAAGGAGATTGCGAGTTCATCAAATCTAGCTAGGACTTTAGTATTCCGAATTCATAACCTAGAGGTTTACTGAGTAGTGAAAGCCGGGAGAGCAGGTGTACAAACGTGTATTGTTCCAGCGCCTCTTTTACAACCTGAAGTGATATTTCAGTTTGCTGCTGTACTCGCCGCAGAAGCTCAGTTTCAGGCTCGGAATGTAGGAATGTAGATATTTTCTCATTGAGCTGTGAGCATAACCGGCGTAGCGACTCGGGGGACTGTTCAGCACTTTTCACGTGTGTAGCAGCACCGTTATGCTCGATCACGTTTGGGAGATTTGCTGGTGTTTCTTCGTCGAGCATTATTCCTCTTGACATGATGACAGACTCAGATTTGATGTGGGGAAGGGGAAGACGCGGCTACGGTGGTCTTTTTGCTAACATATGTTATATATCACTTCTTTTTACCCCGCCGCCGTACAACCGCCCGTGTCACTGCCGAGAAAAGGAGATGGAGATGGAGATGGACTAAGGTACGAGATCTGGCCCCGGAAGCACCTTCAGGCACTTTTTGTTTTTTCTTTCTCTACATACAGGTTACCGGCCCGAGAATGCAGGTTGGTCCGACCCTTATCGTGCTATCGGTGGCGGTGATAGTTGAAGACTGTACATACATGCACTGATGGTACATAGCTGACAGATGCACAGATAATTCTGAGGGCTGAGGAATGGGGTCCTTGGTTCCAGGTGTTATGTACTGAGTAAATGGAGAAAGCACAATAGGTGCTTGATGTGTATACATACATCTCTAGGAGATGTTCTTTACACCTCTAACTACATGTGCTGTACTCCCTCTCCTCTCATCCCAACTCTATACCACAAGATGAAGAACTCATCCTCACGGATGCTACACGTGTTACTTACCCCGCATAATGCAGCCCCGTGAAAGCAGAAAGCTTGAATCGATTCCCACGCGAGTCAATCGTTGTTTCTCGGTTTCTGTTTATGTGCGCAAATCACAACCGGGAATCCATGATTGCAGCTCGGGAGAAAAGGGCCCTGATTTGATTGACGGGCCATTCTGCCGTAAAGGACCCTGAATATAGCTATATTTGTACCTGCAGTAGTTCTACTCTACATAATCCAGGTTGTTTGATTTCCCGCCATTCCATCCAGTCACCATGAGTGGAAGAGCGCATGCTCCAATACATACATGAGGTATGTAGGGACTTCACACGATAGAACCTGCATTCATGTAAACGCTCGGTGTTTACGAGACACGGCTACTCCCATAACGAGGTAGGAGGCAGGTAGGCAAGAAGCATACATTAATAGAGCGGGCCGGGCAGCTTCACCGCCTGGGCCCAATCCTCCCCCCGCCTTCTCCACAGGTACTTGCAGCAGTGTCTTATTATGAACGGCTCAGAATTCACACCATGAACTGTAGCAACTCTGTTTCAACGCAGCCATCTTTTATCCCTTCCCCTCGCAACAACCTGCAGAATGCCCACTCTACCAACAGACGATGAGGTTTGCCTCGCCCTCGTCAGCCAGGCCTTTATAGAGGCGCGTGAAAAGTACAGGATAGCAGAGCATCGAAGGAATGGAAGCATCTCATCAGACGGACAGTCAAGGGTCACAATCGACTTGAGCCGCAAGAATATCTCGAATATCCCGCTGGAAGCTATTGAACTTATCAAAGGTGAAATAGAAAGGTTAGCTAGGAGAAAGGACAAACGCCACCCCCCCTACAAAGAAAAACTTATTTTGGTGGCGATTGTGTCGCTGACAATATTCTATTCTGTGCGTGAAAAATGCAGACTCGCTTTGGCCCACAATCAATTGACCTCGTTCGCGGACGAGTTCTCGGGCCTCCACCGCTTGAGATATTTGAACCTCCGTGCAAACTTTCTCAGAGAATTTCCGCTAGCGGTACGAGCAAACTTCTGTTTCTCTAATTTTCGTTGGGGCTTCTCTCAGTAATAGTAAAGCTCTTTGAAGCGGAGGATGCTGATATTGCACTGCCGGGTCTCTATAGCTTACTCGCTTGCCATCGCTCGAGATACTTGACGTCAGTCGTAACCATTTAGGCTCATTGCCCGAAAGCTTCGGCACATTGATGTCGTTGAAGGTATGGCCACACCTGCAGCTGCAGTAATAGAACAAGAAATGCTTTCCCATTTTATTTAAAGTAGTTTCCACCATAGAAGCTTACGTGGATAAATTTAAAAGGTTCTCTCAGTGGGGAAGAATAAAATCAACATTCTCCCAACTTACATTAGCGACATGACAGACCTCAAGATCCTGAAGCTCGACCACAACCCTATCGTATTCCCTCCAAAGGACGTCCTCGAACACGACGAAGCAGATAACGACCTATGGTTAGAGGAAATCAAACAGTTTTTAAGGCGGCATGCGGAGAAATCTAGCGCGCTACAAGGCACGGAGTCCGAATCAAGGTAAGACTACCCCCTTTCGACTCCCCCACGGCCAGGATACCGGTTTGCCGTTATCCTTTCTAGGCCCCCGTCAACGCCGGGACCAGGGTTCTGGTAGGGGTTTGATGAACTACTACCGGCATTGTGCCGTGGTTCAATTTCCTAGACTAAACTTCCTGTGGTAAAAACTTTTAGTAGTGATTATAGCCCAGACCCGGAGAACGATTTCTACTCATCACTCAATACTGCGGCCTTTGCTTCTAGAACCTCAAGTTCAGGTTCTTCCGAGAATAGTAATAGTGATACAAACAATCCCACAGCTCAACAAAAAGTAGGAGTACCATTTACACTATTAACAGAGCTTGATATGACACCCTCTTCTTTAAGGACGCGATCTGTCAGCCCGTCGAAACGGCCCATGCCACCTCTACATCAAAACCGATCGCCTTCGCCACTATCTAACGCCACGATGTTGTCTAGCTCTGCACCTATGCCAGCCTCCTCGCCCTCGCCCTCGCCCCAGACACCGCTTTCCGAATCAAACCTGTCTCAGCTGGAGCGATCCCGTAGTCATAGCGAATCTACAGCCCAATTACAGACTATCCGGGGAAACCGGAGGATGGGTATGTTGCCGCCACGGAAGTCCCCAAATGCCACCCCAGGAGGGGGGGACGGAGGGGGGAATCTACGGACCGTTGTCGAACAGCAGCAGCAGCACAAGGCCTCTAAACATCAACGTGGTTATTCTCACGATAGCATTATTGACTCAGTCGGACGATCAGTGAAGAAGATGGGAAAGCCAGCTGATGGGATTAATGGGACCTCACAATGCAGCCCTACTGAGAAAGAACGACAGCCTGGACCATACTTTCGACGGTTGAGCTCGTTACCGGAGAATAAACGCACCTCCTTATCGTCTGCAAGGGTCGGTGAAGCTGCAAGGGGTATCCTCTATGCTATGAGTACACTTCAGAAACCAATTGAACACTTTGTCCAGTCTTCAGTCGACCCAAATGGACCACACCATAAAGTAGAGAGAGCGCTTTATAATGGGAATATCCACATCGGCTCACTAGTTGGTGCTTTAGAGACCTACGAGGAGAAAGACGATGAGGCAGCGGTGGACCATGTTATCGATGCATGTTACTCGTGTGTTGCGGCATTCCGACAGGTGCTCGCGATGCTGCAGTCAAGTTCAAAAGAGATTGGGGCTGGGGCTGCGGGGCCTGATGTTCGGTATATGAGGACGCTGCTACTCACGGTTTATGGGTCTTATGTAGAAATACAGAGCTCATATGAGATTTTGAGGCCGTTACTCCGGACTCATCGCCCTGCACCGAGTGTACAGTCATTCAACAGCGCTACAAGCTCAATGATGAGGGGACGACAACCATTACAGATTAACAATAATCCTGGGCTACGACTTGCATCTATTCCATCTGCTTCAATCATGTCATCACCATACGCAACCCCCAGAGGCGGTGTACTAGGGGCAGATTACTTCTCACTCCCTCCAACACCAGGATTGAATAGTGTTCCATCATCGGCTGTCTCGCAGATTTCAGAGAATGGGTTTGGGTTTGACCACTATGAGCCCTTATATGGGATCTTCCAAGCCGCTATTGGAGCTGCATTGAGCACACTACCTGTCATTGAGAAAGAGATCAAAGCCGCACTAGGACAGAATTTGATGCCCAATGTATCACTAAAACTACGGCAGGTGTCAAGTCTGTGTGTGAATGGCGCGGATGCAGCTAGGAAATTGAGTAAAGTGAGATGGGAAGCGATTCAGGAGGGGGATCTTGGTGAGAGGAGGAGATTTTGGGATGATACTAATATTTTTACTAAGGTTGGTTCCGGCATGAGGCATTCATCCCATAATTAGCTGAGCGGGTTACTGACGTCAGAGCGGGAATAGTTGATTATCAATATCGCGGAACTCATAAAGTCTACCCACCAAGAATACTCTTTCCGCAAGCACACACTTACCGCTGTTGGTATGGTTGTCCGTCCTACAAAAGACCTTTACATTCTTATGAACGGCTCCTCATTCCGAATGTACATGGCCGAATCCACTTCGAGTCCTTGCTCCCCGCCATCTATTCTTTCACCAACACAATTCGGGTTCCAGTCTATGATTGCTCCGCAAACTTGGCTTGCTGCAACACCGCTCTCTGCAGCATTGGGTCCTGCAGCTCAGGCAACACTACCGCAAGGGATGTTCTACCCGAGTCCTGGACTTGGAGGTGGAGGTGGAGGTGGGAGTGGAAGTGGGTCGAATAGTAGGAGTGCTACATTGTTGAGTATGGTACACCCGACTATGACGAGTGTTATGAGTGGTATTGGGGGGGCGGGGATGGCTATGGCTATGCCGGGGACTCCAGGGACTCCCGGGGACGGACCTATGGGGTTAGGCATGGGGGTGGTGACGCCAGGGGGGAGAGGCGGGGTAGGCGGGGGTATTATGAGCTTAAGGATGGGGTAGGTGATAGTGGGGGGGGGTATCAGAATCAACAAACATTCATTTTGATATCCGGGGAGTGAACTATTGCTTTTTAGCTTCTACAGGGTTCATTTTAGCTCTCGCACATTTTTAGATGGTTTCCTGACATTGACATTCCTTAACCCTGATAGTCTTTACTGACATCTTCAAAAGTAGTATTTTACATCATTATGCCCTCCTCATTTATTTCTCCTTTGTTACCAGGTTTAAAGGTGCATTATTATAAAACGGTGTTTTGGTGGTTTTACTTGTCTTTTTACTTGTTTTTTGACATAAAATAATATTTTGTTGGTGTTGGCACGCACATCTTATTGTTACTTTACACACATTCCTTGTTACTAGAGTTTACTACAGGAACTACATTTATTACCATACAAAGCGGAGTTTCTTTATCGAGTTTAAGTTTATTGTTGAAATTTGGCATTATGGCAGAGCTAGAAAGGTACCAATAGCGAGGGGCTGTGGAGCAGAGATTGATTATTATGCATATGAGGTTATGGGTGATAGAGTTAGAGTACCTAGATATATATTACTTTACATATGGGTCCTTGCCTTTCAAGATCTGTGCATGGCATAGGTCATTTGGCATTACTATCTATATTGGATACAACGTACAACCCCTCTAACAACCTTTATGATTATACCGATGTTAGTTAATTCCTATATTATACCATAACCTTGCCTTCAAAAAATATAGCCCCGAAACCGACCCTGGTAATGAAATAGAGTAGAAATGTCTTTTGATAGCACCGCCTTGTTCGGCCTCTGCCGATATCTACTACCGGGTTCCTACTGCGTTGATAAAGTAACAGCTTTCGGGGTTCTTGCCGCGACACGCATTGTCTTTCTTCGCAGCTAGGTACACTACGGAGGCACCGAATCTATACGGACTCCCTGCCGGTTGATTGGGGAAGAGAAATCGCTCAGAAGCAAGAATCTCCTGTGTTTTTGGATCGACAGCTCTCTAGTGGGCGTCTCAATAGCCGATGCATATGAAGGGGAGGGTGTAACAATGATGTCTTGGATATTTCAGAACGAGAGAAATTTTTTATTGCATAACTGCCAAGACGAGGAGCGAGTTTCAGATGGAAAAATTGGGTTCTTATTATCGTAGACTAGTATTTTTTTTTGTTTTTCTCATTAATTACATGAACCTTTCGGTTATGGTAATCCTCCATTTCCAGCCCTTAGCTCTAACAGTTCACTACAAACTCAACTATACTTCCATACCTCCTACAAAACAAATTCCACATCTGACCCATCCCCTTCCTCCGTCAACTTCGTAGACTAGTATGATTTTTATAGAATAAAAAGAAAGCCTCCAAGAAATATGCGCCGGAAGCGAATCTCGGGACTTGTGGATAAATAAGTTCTGAGAATTATGAAAGGCTCTTATCTTGATCTGGATCCTTTACTAAAATTTGCAATTGACGTTGAGGAAAAGCTGGTCTTTGCAAGGGTATGTTGAGGATCGTGTAATATGTATGGAATCAAGAGGTGTGGGAGGGGATGGTGAAATTTATAGTTGCTAGGGTGGAACCCTAGCCCTAGCCCGTTTTGTCTTGGCTTCGATATAATGGTCACTAATGATTGTTAGGGGAGGGGGTAAATCGTAATTTGAAGTTATGAGTTGGGAGAGGGTCTAATTAAATTTTTAGATGTATTTTTTTTTTGTAAAAAAAAGTAGTTTCTTACTAGAATTTCTTAAAGCTACCTTTAGGGGCATTAGGATTCATTTAGCGTTTAGTACCTAACGGTATATTTCAGTACATGACACGCTAGTCATAGATTCCTTATAGCTATAGATTTCAACTTAAGTTTTCAAGTAGTAGCAATATGGAATTGGAGAATGTTACTACAACCATTGGTGTAGGTCCATGTACTTATGATTAATTCGTTTATTCATTTGTGTAGGTGATCATAGAATGTCACTCGATTATCTAGGTGTTTGGATTTACTACATTGATGATAATATGATGATGGTTATTCATAAACATGTGGAATCTATTTACTACATATGTGTGCCTATGGCTGACTATATAAAAAGAAAAGAAAAATTAGTAATAGTCTATATAGGTGGTTGAGTGATTACGTTGTGTACGGTGATGGGCGGGGTGTTGTGGAAGTATTGCAGCTACTATCTTAGTAGCCTTGTAGCCAATAGTAATGACGTATGACTATTACGGAGACCCTTTCTCGCCTCCGCCCACATATAATCGAAAATATTCACCGCTAAGCAACCTCCTCAACATCTACTTAAATCCATGTTGTTAACCATTCATTTTCACCTATATGTTTAAAAACATACTCACATAGCAATACCCAGCTTCTAGCATCTCTTTCGCGAGTATTCATAATGGCCGAAGAAGTATCTGCCTTACTTGGAATCGTCACCGATATCGAAGTAGAGTGGCCATCTGCCCGCCAGTCTCTAACAGACTTCCTTATTTTCTGGTCTGACATAAAACACACCCAAAACGACCTCCTCACTCTATCCTCGATCAGCAATACCATCACTGACAGTACCAAACTCCTGGAATCAACATTACACTATAATACTGAACGTATCGAAGAGCAAAAATCCCTGAAACAACTATTAGAGCGGTCTAAATATAAACAAATACCCACTACAAAGTCACTCCCTAGCAATAGTGGAACCGGTACTGGTCTTCACCAAGGAAATCTTCGGAGGAAGATTCTTGTTGATTTAGCGTGGGAGTATATAAACCTGTTACGGGCACGGGTATCAAATGTCAAGAAATTCTTTGCTAAAAAATTAAGAGCCGCTCACTCAGGGTTTTGCGTTGATTATTCGGAGATCGCGTGCATGGTTGTGGGGAATGTCATGGCTATGTTGGAGGTATGTAAAGCTCAAGAGGTTTTGCTTGTTATGGAGTTTGATAATCAGGAGGAGGTTATGGAGTTGTGCATCATTGATGAGAAGAATGTGTTACATTTGGTTTCTGATAGCTATGTTCACAAGATATGTAAACGTGTAGGATCAGCATGTCATGGGAAGGAAATTCTGGGGAGTTTGAAAAAGTTTATATTTAGAATCAAGCGCAATAAAACATGATTTAGTTAAAATGAAATAGATCTTCCATTGGATGAGTGCCGGTTAAATAATACTACATGTATTATTTCATGGACTAGGATCTTGTCTCTGTGGAGGAGGGGTCTTATCTACATTAAATGGTTACTTTCTCATTGCCCTTCAGGGATTTCTCCTAGGTGAGCTATTCCTAAACCCTTCTGTTATCACGGTAATATCATTCATCTATCAGTATGGGTGCTTATAAATTTAGGTAAGAATGAATATTATAACATATCTAGAGTACTCAAATAGATGTCGTTGCATGTAATGAGCTGTAATCTACAAGTTTATGAATAGTGATGTATTAGTTAGCTTTGTTAAAGGCACTGATTGGACTCTGCCTAAGTTTATCTACGTGTTGATTATCGCTGATGGGCGTAGAAAGTTCTACCTCTCGCCCACTAATTATCTCGATATAGCTAAGTATACAATTAAATCACTCCGGGTATCACAGCCTTTCTATCAGGAGCTACGTCCTTACCAAACTTGTATTGGTACCAACGCTTCCCTTGGAGTGCTCTACATACACGTCATAGGATTAGCTATAGCCCATTTTCATACTACACATTCTCTGATATTGGGGGAGTAAGGAATAAGATATACCTAGGCAACATGGTAGCAATCTCATTAACCACAAACAACCCCGCCGGCCAAAAGTTAGAGAACCCACCACCAATAATAGCATACCCAGTCCACTCAACCCACTCAGAGAAATACTACCCCATATCAAATTAGTAGTTCATCATCGCCCTAAGACACAAGAACCTACATGTGGGTGCCAAATCCACTTAAAAAGCCCTCCTTCGGGGATTTTGTAAACCCTTCCATTATCGCTCACCACCCTCCCCTCCTTCTCCGCATCCTTATCAATTGTGTTATCGCGCCGTATCTCACGGAGTATCTCCTCATGATAAATATTACCCCACAGCCCAACCACAAACACCACGCTCCCTATAATAGCTTGCCATGTAGGGACATGGACAGCGGAACCATATCCGCCCAGCCAGCCACCGATCAGAGAACCGTTCATGATGTTGAAGAGGCACCCACCAAGGGGGAGGAGGATGTTGGTTGGTGCCATTGAAGGATTGAGGAAGGGACTAATAATTGCGCGGTGGGCGTAGTGTATGCAATAGAGCGACATTAACCATATATGGGAGCCTGGGAGAGGTTCTGTGCGTTCGGGGTTGTTAAGGGCGGTGTAGAGCATTGTGATGGGCGAGACAATCTCCATGAGTATCCACGAAGGCTTTCCTGTATTCGAATAAGGGGTTAGTCGTGTTCTTTTCTTTTCTTTTGATGGTTTGTGTGTGTAGTGAAGGTATACCAGGGACGTTAAGGATTGAATTGTAGGATGTTTTCCCCATGGGGTACCAGTCTTTGAAGAAGAGCTGGGTGGGGAAAACCTATACGGATTAGATAAAGATTTTGATACTTTCATAGTAGAGGGCTTACAAGAGTGAATAATTTTCCCCAGGAGAGCAGTAGCTCCCAGTTGGCTCTAGAGAGTGGGGCGACACCAGAGGCGCGTAGGAATTCCATGGCTTTGGTGTATCGTACTTTGAAGGGAGCTTGAGTATGAAAAAAAAAGGGGGGGGGGGGGGGTAAACAGAACCTACACACAGTACAAGATCAAATTAAAATATATCAAGGTATCTGGATAAGGTAGACAGTCGCCTTCCCACGTGTCGAATGTTTATGAAGTTGTGTAAAATCACGATAATACGGGGGGAGGGCGAATTCGCGGTAGATCTTAAGATGATATCATTATGTAGTATCCGTGGTTGCGGCTCCACTAATAACCCCTGTGTACCTGTCAGTTGTGCGACCCCAATGCAGCAGTAACCTGGTACGTTTCTACCGCCGTAGATTATGGTAATAAAGCTTTTATTCCTATGGTGCCTCTTTACATGAATTGGATACCTGGCGGGGGGGGGGGAGGGTGTCTATTCACAAGGGGCGAGAGTTGTAAAAAGAAATATAGGTATCGGTATCACGAGAATTGAGGATGAAGGCCCTTAGTGACACGTTTCCTCTGGTTTGATTGACTATAGAAAGACCAAAAACGACCCTTTACGAAGAAGAACCTACACAATGACACTTCTGGCTCCTTTTATAGAGTGAGTATATGTACATAGATGTCTTACCGACCTTAGCCAGGTTGCACGCACATGCCTTGGGTATGCACTATTTCCTATACTTAAGAAACCAGAAATACATACGAGTATGCCACGGTTTTTATTGTGCTTCTCATATTAGAGACCCCTACAGGCCAGGAACAAGGCCTGCGGGATTCGTTCAAACCCGAGCACAATCATTGACCCGTAGTTTCTAGTTACCCGGCACGCCCCAAAACTAGCCCCCCAGAGCCTCACAAATTCGTGGATTCTCCCCAACCAGCACCCACCATGGCTCACCAAGCGGATGCAAAGTCAATGCTCGATAGCCGTGGCCTTTACGACGGGGTCACGGTACATGGTGTTAATCCCTTACTGCTCGTCGAGAAGATCATCAGAGAACGTATCTTTGAGAGTCTGTACTGGAAGGAGCAGGCATTTGGGTTGAATGGTAAGTAAGCTCTAGCTCATACACTCCCGTACACTCCCACTAATAGACCGTGCTAGCTGCGACACTCCTGGATCGTGTAGTGGAGCTAACTTATATCGGTGGCCAATACTCGAATCAGAAACCTACTCCCTTTCTCTGCCTTGCTTTTAAGCTCCTGCAGCTGCATCCGGAACGCGAGATCGTGTTGACATATTTGCATGATGATGAGTTCAAGTATCTACGTGCGCTTGCTGCATTTTATATTCGCTTGACATGGAGCGCGGTGGATATATTCAAGACGTTGGAGCCGCTAATGACGGATTTTCGGAAGTTAAGGATTAGGGGCATGGCGGGGTGGAGACTGACGCATATGGATGAGTTTATTGACGATCTATTGACGAAAGAACGGGTATGTGATATTGCATTGCCGCATATCAAGACTAGGGCTATGTTGGAGGATGCGGATGAGCTGGAGGCGAGAGATAGTGCGTTGGGGAGTGAGATTGAAAGCGAAGGAGAGGAGGAGGAGGTTGAGGGGGAGGAGGGGGCGGTTATGGAGACAACGGAGGATTAGAGAATTGTTTGGATGTTATTTGGGGTTATGTTGACACCCTCAGAGGCATTCAAGGATGAGATGAATTAAGCACGTAGGGATCGAAGGCCACAAACAAGTAGCGTAAGCTTAAGGAGAGCTAGCTATCAAGAGAGCTGGGCTTGAAGTGACCTAAGAAGACAGGTCAAGAATCACGGTTTCATGGGGTCTGGGGTAGTTATGAACAAGCGTATGGAAATAATTGAGATATGACTGGGATTGAATACTGGGTATCAAAAAAGTAGAAGCTTTCTTTGATTTCTACAGATTATTCTAGTGGCGTTTAGAGGATACCATAAAGAAATATTCTATAAATACTGTCTTATTAAAGGAATTACTTGAAATCTAGATACTTTTAAAATTAAATCCTATACCTTATCCCAGGGATGTTTCAAACACTTCGTGTGTCTCATCAGCCGCGCCCTTAGCGACAAGATGATTGTCCGTCACCCACAGCGCGTCAACCCACTCCCACGCAACCCTCCCACCGCGCACCACTACAGAGTCTCTGGTCAATACCGCGATTGCCCCCCCCTCCCCCCGCCTTCCCAAAATTCCACTATCCCCGCATCATATAACGCGTCTTCAACGAACTGAACCCCTGGATTCAGTTTTCCGGCTCTCCCGATGACCACCATCACCTCCGAAAGCCTGTCGTTCCTGACAAAACCCTCAACAGGCTGGGACCTCTTCTCGAAACCTCCAGAAAGGCCAGTTACGTACCCTCATATCTTGCTTGATGAGGAAGAGACTGTAGGTCCGAAGCGCATCATAGCGAACAGGGGTACGGAGATTTTTGTGGGGAAGGGGAATGAAGTGAGGTGTGCGGACCTTCAGGATTTGAAGGCCAGGCAACCAACGGGCGCTCAACAGAGTAACGAGGGTTATAGAGAATACAAGGTGCGTATATAATATGCTTTGAATGCTACACCGGGAATCTAACAGCTGTATGGGTAGACCTTGGACTTGCCCGATCTTCATTTCGATATCCGCCAACTCGAAATTAGCAAAGATGGATTATTCCTTGCGATTGTGGGAGAGAAGGATCTCGCTGTTTGTATGCTTCCTGCAGAGGGGCTATCGAGAATGGAGAATCCGAAGCTGAGAGTACCTGCGTAAGTTTGGTTCCTCAAGGCCTTTCTTGTATAGTGCTGTATACTAACCTGAATTCCAGATTCCATATAGTTGGGGGGAACAACTATAATGTCGACGGATCGAGGATTGTTCGTGCGGTATGGCATCCATTGGGAGTTGAAGGCTCTTCTTTGGTTGTGTTATCTAGTGATGGCATGGTTAGGTCAGTTTCCTTTTAGTGCATTGTTTTACTTCTTTGAGGTACTTATAGTTATTCTACAGAGCCTATGATTTCACAATCGGCCAAGACTTTACCTTCGAAATGCCCGACCAAACAATCGACCTCTATGCCCTCTCCGGCCGAACCCGCCAACATGGGTTCCGCGCTGATGTGACTGAAATGGAGCCTGCGTCATGCTGCTTTGGTGAAGGATTCCAAGGCTGGCGTCCGTTTACACTTTACATCCTTATGCGTGGGGGTGATATATACGCACTCACACCCCTCGTTCCATCTCGTTGGAAAGCTACTCGGGAATATCTCCAGAACATCTCACTAGATATCACAGCTGATCTCGAAACCCTGGAGGACGATGCGAGTATACAGGACAAGCTTGTACTAAGACAGCAGACCAAGTGGATTAACGATGTGTTGAGTCAAGAGGCAAGCCTTACAAATTCATTTGGAGGACAAGGTTCCCCGCGAAAGAAGAACCAGACATGTCTTACCCGCCCGGAGGTGGTAGGACCATCCCCACTGCTACAAGGACCGTTCTTGTTTCAGCCTCCGCCATTGGAGTTCGCAGGCGACTACTACGCATGTGATATCTTCCATATTGAAGCTGGCGCGATTGGTGTTATCGGTGTGTTATTCTCTAACGGCAAAGTCGATATCTGTCTTGAGTTCGAGCTTCTCCGTGCCAAATGGGTCGAAAAGAAGAAAAAACTCCAAGGGGAGAAAATCGATCTCCCAATCATTGCAGCGTACGAAAGTATCAACCTCGATCTTGGTGCGGGAAATGACAGCATTAATACGAACTGGCCGGTGTTTGTGCCCGACCCGAGGAGCGAGCAGGTGTGGTATGTTAACCATAATTCTGGCGTCGTGTCCTTTAGTATGAAGGCGTGGTTGAGTAAGTTGGCTTCTGTTATCGATGATGATGAAGAAGACGGATTTATGGCCAGATCACTTGAGAGGAGCCCTCAGAGTACTGTGAGTAGGGCTATTGACCATGGGAAGAGGTCACTGCCGTTGTTGAAGCCGATAACAGGGAGCGTAGTCGTGTATGAGGCATATCTTGGGCATATCCTCATCGCATCCACCCCGACCGGCGTCGAATCCGCTGAATTCGATGAGGTCCTTGCTCAGGGGTCCAGAACCGATGAACTTAGCGCACAAGCGCAGCGCTTCCGGGAGTCTATAACGACCCCACAACGGGGCGCGGCGTTACATCAATCTGGATATTTTGGGACTGCAACTCCTCCGATTCAAAAAAGAATGAGTATACTGTCACCACCATACGCACCTTCTATAGAGTTTCGTAGACCTAGTCAGCTAGCTCTTCTGCTGCAGCAAGCTGTTGCTCATAATCCTCGTCTCATTCGCTCTCCTATCGTTTTCTCTACTGAGAGCAACGAGTTTCTTAGAAGAGCTCGGGATACACTGAAGGTGGAGTATGATAGGATTATGGAGGCTGCGCAGGAAATGTATGATCGTGCAGCCCTTCAACGTATCGAGTATCGTAAGCAGCTTGAAACTATTCATAAGGCATCGGAGCAGTTGTCAAAGCTTCGGAATAAAGATGTCCGGGAACGTCTTGAGCGATACCTTAAGAAGCAGGAGGAGCTGCAGGTACGCGCAGATGAGGTCTTGAAGCTCTTGATTGTTAAAGGCGAAATCGGGCTGAGTGATACGGAGAAGAAATGGTTTAAGGAGGTAGGGAAGATTGAAGAGAGGGTGGATGGGGAAAGTAGAGTTGCGCTAGAGGGGCGGAAAGAGTCGGTGTCGAGGATGCTAGAGGAGCTTGTGCCGCTTATTGAAGGCGGGAGGAGTGGGGGATTGGTTGTGAAGAAGGAGGACGTACCGGAGGGGGTTAGGGAGGGGAAGTTGAAACTTTTGAGGGAGTTGTTGGAGAGGGAGTATGTGCTCCTTCTTTTGTGATACGATTTAGGGATTATTTGAATAGCTGCTAATGATTTTGATAATAGGGATGTGTTAGTAAAGGCAGCTAAGAGAAAGTTGGAGAATTTGAGCCTCGAGGTGGAGCAGGTTTAAGTGGTAGTTCTAATTGTGGTAGTGGTGTTTATGATATGTCTACAATGAACGATCAAGTAGTGCGGAATATTTCATGGATTCACGCGATTCGGTTGAGGGACTTGTGGCCTCTTCTTCTCTTTCTTTCCTCTATTTGCTATTTTTTTCTCTGGGTATGGCTGTACATTATCTTAAAATGTGGTGCAATTGATATTACGTACCGTTTGAATGCGGTGATATGAAGATTATAAGGCAATATTTAGTACTGAGGTAAAATCTCATCAGCGTTCCCTATCGCTAGATTAGTGGGGGGGGAGGAGAAAATTGAAGCCTATTCTTTTCGTTAAAGTACTTTTGCTATAGCCTTGCCCAAGCATAAATATCTGCTGGATAAGAACCATCGGTATTGTAGTGTGTTCTGGCAGCTGGCTTAACTCTATATTTATGCATATCACAGGGTTAGAAGGATTTACTGTGGCATAGTTATTATGGTATTATTGAATGATCTAAGTACTATATTTTTCTAACTGGAGAAATTGATGGTTCTCTCCCCTTTTGTTTTCCCTCTTTCAGATAGCTCTTTCCAGTCTCGGGGGGTCTCTGAGATTTCGGGTTTATCAGTTGCGAAGTACTCTAGACATCCATGTTATCACCACGTGGAATTTAGAACTGATGACGAGCACTGCCAAGCTCCTATAACTACCCCAGACCTCACAACAACCAAGTCCAAAATTCAGGGACTCGCTCAAACAGTAAAGCCTCTGCGACAGAATACTTGGCCTACACAATGGGGGACCATTTTGAACCCCCTCTTGCTTCTCTAAGCCTCACGCACGTATACTATGTTCGTTACCTCTTCTTTTATTCATTGTCAAGAACTAACCAGGCAAGCAGAATCCAGACGACCCTTTATCTCTTGTGTGCGCATGGCTCGCGCTCGTTCCACAGGCACTTGTTATATCATATGTTACACTATCGGTCGCCCAGCGCGAGCTGGAGGTGTTACTTATGCTTGCTGGGCAACTGGCGTGTGAGGCGTTGAATTGGGTGCTAAAGCGGTGCTTCAAACAGCAACGCCCTAAACGTATTTATTCCTCCCTCCCTCTGGGATTTCTCTTTCGGATTCATTTGCTGATATATAGGTGGTGTAGAAATGTACGGCAAAGGCTATGGGATGCCATCTTCTCATGCGCAATTTGTTGCCTTCTTTGCAGTCTACTTCTCCCTCTGGATATACCTGCGTGCAAGCCACCTCCCACGGTACCAGAGGGTACTCCTATCAACAACGAGTATACTCGGTTCTGTGATGGTTACTATGAGCAGGATATATCTATCGTATCATACGGAGATGCAGGTCGTGTGTGGATATTCGGTTGGTATTGTGTTTGCGCTTGGATGGTTTGTTTTCACGGCGTGGTTACGGAAGACAAAACTTGGTGAAGCAGGAAGTTGGGGTTTGGAAACCTTGACGGGTGGGAGAAGGCTTTGGGACTGGATTCTATGGGTAGGGCAGGTGGCATGTATCAAAGATTTATGTACAGAGGTGGACCTAGTGAGGTGGGAGTGGGAGGTGTGGTGTAAGGCGAAGGGTGGGCTTGTGGTTGAGGAGGGGGTGAGGTTGTTGATAGAGGAGAAGAAGAGGAGGTGAGTGGGGTAAGTGCAGGAGTCTTTTAGATGATATCGAGGATGTGTCTTGAGGGGGTATTAGTATATGGTATGAGGCGTTTTAGGGTTGTAATACCAGACTTTCGTAGCTCTTTTTTATTGTTGATATAGGTGTAAGTTATATTTATGAGTACACAGTAGTTATCTGGATTGAATAGAAACTGAAGAGTATTCTTGTACAAAACCTGTGCATAGATATGGTACTTTCTTTAAACACTCTAGACTACATGTAGATATGTTCGACGATCTCGGGGATGTTTTGATTTAACTAGCGGGGGAAATCCTCATGCTTCACTCTACATTGCGTGCATATATGTGACACAAATCACGTGTACAGCCATCACTCCAAAAAACTTGGGAAGATTTGCTTTTTTGAGTCTTGTTTGTGGGTTTTGTTTCTACTTCTCAGCCATCGACAGAACTTTGGTAGTCGCTATTCACCCTCTTCCGGTATATCTATCTACAAATTGTTACTTTGAAAAAGCGATACCCGGCTATAGATGGGTTAAGCGTTGCTGCGAGTATGATTGCTCATAAGCACCTCGATATGTCATTGCTATGACTAGTACACCCGGGTGTCAAGCGTGCTCTAGAAAGATTTCAAAATCCCATAGGAGAACTTAAGTCTCTTGACAAACATCTTACTACCGTTCTTGACTACTACCAAGGGTGCACAGTCGACAGCAATAAATACCCTTGACGAAAATGGTGGAGCTTTAGAAAGATGCGTAAAAGAGCTGGAAGAACTCAAAAGGAAACTGACATCAAAGAAGGGCCACTTAGGAAAATCATAGGCCACATGGGTAAACACCCTAACTCTCGCTGTATTGGCATATCTAAGCTAAATCATTTAATTCATCACAGGAAAAGCATAAAAGGCTTCTCAGTTGGCTATATCCAGAGGACACGAATGAAAAGTACATCAATATCAGCAGCAATAGTCGAGATGATACAGGGAAGCGACCTTTACATACACTGGCTTTTACAGATACCGGCCTTTACAGACACCGGAAGTTCAAGGGCGGGGCCAGAAAAACCAAATCCCTTGCTTTGGGGTTATGGTATTCATATGTACAGCAGAGCCTCCAACTATAGATTAATTCTAATTCTAACCTGGGCGTTTTACTAGCTGGAGCCAAGTAACCTTTATCAGGTATGTAGTTTACTATTTAGAAGTCTCATTAGATACATGTATCTAATTTTTGCTAAGCACGTAGTCTTCCTTCCTGTTATATCTCTGATTATAGTCGATTGCCCCCTAGAATAGGCATAGGCTTAAAAAAATACAATAACCTATATATACTTCAACTCTAAAGAGCAAGAGCGAAAAATTCCAATCTACATGTATATCTTTGTTGGCCTGTTTAAGCAGCTTGCTTACCGAATCAAAGGCTACCTACTGAGCTTGAAGCACTATACGATAGAATTAACGACAATAGAAAGCACCCAAACACGGGGATTTATAAACCCTCCCCTCTCTGTCTGCAGTTTCGCATCTTTTGACCAGATATTCTTTCTTTTTAACGCTTTGAATGAATGTGAATAAGAAATCCAGAGAGAAGGGCTCTTTAAACCCTTCCACCGGATGATAGAAGACGGTATCAAGCTATTCGTTACCAGCTACGACCATCCAGAAGAAATACAAAGCTACTTCAAATCCAGAGTAGCGGTTAAAGTCGAGACCTTAGCAAAGCCTCGAAATACGCAGGCTTCTACCAATGAGAAAAATCAATCAGAATCTAGAACAACTGCAAAGACAGAATAGTTTCTGAACTTATTCATTATGAGTTATGATATTACAAGTAGTTTTTATATTATACTAAGCGGATTAGGTTCTTGCTTATACAGTCTCAAATAGAAATCCTGTTACCCTTAGCGAGTTTAAAGTTACCTCTACTGGCCGGATCTCTAGATCATATATACGACAGGTTCACGAAAAAGATTCGGAATCAACCTAGCAGCTATGTAGAATTGGCCCTGGGTGTTCCATCATTGCTTGTGAAGGCTAGGTAGACACTTACCGCTGATGAAGTACAGGTAGTAGTTTCTGTACAGCCAAACAACTACGAGCTTGAGGACCTAGATTTACCGCAGAAACACTATTAGATACCTGTAACCATCAATGAGACTAGTAACACCACCAACCTAGCTCATTATTCTGCTCAAGAGCACATTCTCAGGGGCTCAATTATTTCTCACGGCTCCAACTTCAAAATTGTCACGGCTTGTAGTACAACTTTCCTATCTTTCAGCGCTTTTTGCTATCCCTATAATAGCCAGAACCACCTCAAGAAACTCCTTAAGATCTCCCCTTTTCTTGGAACATGCATTTATTTATATATACGCCTTCCCATCTCAAAGATTGTGATGAGTGTTTTTCAATAGGCACAATTCTTCGACTTATTACAAGGCCGTATAGCATGTCATTCCTACAAGCCAACGAAGACCTCGAACTTGAGGGTCTTGTGCCCTTCAGTAACCTCTAGGCAACATGTTTTCTAGGGCACTTTTCAGTTGTCTGGTGATATCTAGAGACGAGATATCGTTCCTTAGTGTTCCAGATAACATAGCTCTATGCTGGGCGGCTTATAAAGGTTATTTAGAAGTAGTCCGACTGTTAATTGAATGGATTTGAAGTATCCCCCCCCCCTGGAAACTATATATATACAGCTCTGTATAGGGCAGTATTTTGAGGGTATTTTGAGGTTGCCCGGTCTTATATGAGCTCAAATGAGATATTATTCATACGTGATCACTCGGTTAACTTAGGTGTAGCTTATTGCCTAACTCTCTTTTTGTTTATTTTATTATTTCATTACTGGTTTTCTTTTTCTTGTTTATAGGTACAAAAGGAATCTTTGCGGCTCCATAATTTTCAACGTAATCTGAACCATATAAACCCTAAGACTAAGAGGGTGCGGGAGCCCGAAAAAACAAGCAACTCGCGCGTAACCACTGATACACAGCCAAAAGGCCATATCAAGCCTCAATCCCCTGAATTCATCCTGGCCAGCCTACTAACTACACCGCGTCGTTCGTCTAGAACACTCCCACGAAATAATGCCCCCTAGAAAGAAGGCAACGAAGAAAAAACCGCCTCAGAAAAAAGCCGAGCCAGCGATCGAGGTTATAGACCTACTATCCAGCTCTCCCCCCCAACCTACACCACCTTTAAACACCTTAACCGAAAAACTCACCCTCGACCCGGAACGTAGTGCTGAGCCTGAGTACTCAGACTATGATTCTGAGCCCCCTGCAGAACCATTAGAGGTTCCGCTCCCAAGTCTCGCTGATCTCGCAGCACAATACCCAGACCGCGACGACCTCTACGAGCGCCTCATATCCTTCCCGAGGCCAGTGCTAGCAACCATGCTCCTCTCCCACATTCCCAGACAAACACGAAGCAGGGGAAAATCAACAAAAGTAAAAGTAAAGCCAGCACCAACACTGGCACACTGTGTATACTGTCATAAAATATACGATAAGAATAACAACTATGGGTGTAAGGTTAAACACTGGGGTGAATTTGAGGACGAAGAGTTTACGTGTTGTGGGCTATATGTGTATTACGAGAGCCATAAATTTTGGAGGCCCCCACCAGAGGAGGATGAGCCATGGTGCTACCAGGGTGCGCACTGGGATGTCGAGGTTTGTAGCGGTGACGAGGAGGAAGGGATATGGTGGAAGGAATGGGCAGAGAGTGGAATGACATGTGAGGACTTGGAATGTGAGGAGGAGCTCAAGAAGATGGGGGAGAGTTGAGGTTTTCTTTTTTTTCTATGGTTGATTTATAGATACGGCTTATGGGAGGGGGTTCATGATGTTTATGCCAGGCCCAATACACAACAATAAGAAACATGTCAATTATCACAGGAAGAAAGAAGCAAATAAATTTTACTCTAAATAAAACAGATAAACTATCTTCACTAGATGATAGCTAAATTTAAATCCTAGTTCTACTCCTACAGTAGAGTACAGTGGCAAGATAAAAATATAGCTGGCGATGACATGAGATGTCTATCGTAGACGGATCGAGAGGTGTAGTTGGTCCCCCTTAGAGTTGTTGTATATCGAGTGATATCACATGAGAATTAATATGCGTTGTGAGTCTGGGGCCCGTTGATTAGCCTGACGTTTCTGGCATATTCAGGCGTAAGGTTGGATTTATAGTACACTTCTATGCTTTATGTACAAGTAACACTCAATATAAGATATAACTGTACTCTCCCCTCCACCCTCAACCCCTAGCCTTCTTTCATTACTACAGCCTTGTCCAACACCCAACAGCCTCTATCCTCACAAGTCCTCCCGCTTTCCTCCCAGCCCTCGCTCCACAATCTCCCGTCCTCAGGCTCAGTATTCCAGTGCTTTCCAGTATAGCAGTATGGTTTCTCATCGACTGGATCCGAATAGGAATCACCGTCCCAATCTATATAGCTCACCCTATCGCCACAACAAGTCCATGTCTTTTCACCCGCATATTCTTTAACATCCTCTAGAGCCCCCCAATGCTTAACCTTACAGCCAGATAGGTTATTCCTCATGTCGTACGCTTTATGGCAGTAAATGCAATATGCGTATTTCGTTGTTCTTGTGGGTATTGAAGGTTTGGGCCTGAAGTGATGGGGTGAGAGGGTCAAAAGTAGCATCTGGGAGAGTGTATTAGGCGTGAGTGACATCAGGTGCTTGTGGAGGCCATCGCTGGTGTAGAAGTGGCTGGCTAGTTCTTCAATTTTTGGTACAGTATTGAGGGCGAGGGAATCGCTGCGGGTGCGTTTCTTTGGATTTGAGGATGATGGCAATGACAACGAGGGACCATCGATTGGGATTGGGGATCTGGAGCTGGAGCTGAGATCTATGAGGGTGAATTTACCTTTTGACATCTTGTAAGGTGGCTTTGCTGTTAGTAAGATGAGCCTGAGATCGCATAAGGATGAATGTTAAAAAGAAGAGGAGTTAAATGGTAGTGATGCTGACATGACTGGATACATCCTTAGGGTAAGGGTTCTCCCACATTCTAAAGCCGAAACATCAATAGTGATGCACACGTACCACATGTAACTTGACGAAGGGATTCACTTAATTTAGAGTTTGTTGTATATTTATTTTTTTCTTCCCGCGCGGTTAATCTCCTTGTTGCATGTTTTATTGACTCATTTGCGTAATTGGGCCGTTAGTGTTGCGGCAAGTGGAGAGCACTGATAGGTAGGCTTCAATACATGAGTCTACTGAGACTCAGTACCCGGGTTCGTACTACAGTTCTCGGTCCTATGGGGAAATGCTACAGGTTTGATGGTTAGAACTATTTAAGAGGGCAATAGGGGGTTTGTTTATTACTAGAATCAATAGATGGAGAGGATTATATAATTAATGCTAGGACCGGGTATAAGTCTCTGCTGAAATCACTGATGGAGGCACAGAAAACACCCAGGTTACTTTCCATAGTTTTTACGTAGACATAATGAATAGAAACTACCTTCAGTGATATCTAGCCTAAATAAACTCCAATGCCTAATAAATACCAGAGAACAAAACCGTAGCCAGTGGCACATCTGTCTGGCAGTGTGTACAAAATTTAAATACAACATACAAATCCCACATATTACTACTGCAGTCCAACAGGCCCAAGCCCATCATCCCCATATTCCATCCACCTCTTCACCTTCTTTGCATATACGTTGACCCTCGTATCTGTTTCCGTGCTGTGGTACGTCAAAATTGCGCCTAGTACACGAGCACCCGCAGCCGCCGGGGTTACTGAATCCTGGTTCTCCGTCGGAATATGGACCAATACCTACCCCCCAGTCTGAATACCGACCAACACGACCATTTCTTCCTCTAGAAATCCGAATTTCAGCGGCTCTTCCCTGGATAATGTTGCTTTTGCTGTATCGAGATCCTGAGTCCTTGGAGCGGCCTTTCTCGACTAGTTCGCGGGTTTGACGGTCGCTGAGGAGGGGTAGGTATTGCAATTTTTTGAGAGACCCATGTAATGAGCTATCTTCGGGAGTATCGTCCTTAGAGGTAGAAATTTGATGAGGGATACACGGAGTGAGCTCTTTAAGGATATCTTCCTTAGGGTTAGGTATCTGAGAAAATGAAAGCGGGGGGACATCTCTGGGAATATTCTCCTTAGAGATATGTATTTTACGGGGGACAAACGGAGGGGTTTGGGGGTTGAGTTCGGATTCCCGCTTTATAGGCATCTTGTAAAAAAGTTGAGGGCTTTGGGAGCTGAGCTTGGGTGTTCGTTTTACAGGTACCCTGTAAATGAATAGAAGACTTCGAATGTTGATTCCGAATGCTTGCTTTCCAGATGTCTTGTAAATGAATCGAGGGGTTCGGGGTTTGATAATTTGAGTTTTTCTTCCCAAACATGTTTTAAACAAACGGAGACCTTCGGGGGTCCAATACTTTGAATGTTCCCTTTCAAGGTATCTTACGGATATATTTACGGTTCAAAAGTCTGATGGTGGATCGATGTATGATTGGGTAGGGAAGCTGTTGAAGTTATATTGTATTTTGGGCGTGGTACTAAGGTAATGTGGGTATATCAGTGTATTTAATGGGTTGATAAAAGCACTAGAAGGAAAGAGAGATAACGGAGGCATTGAGCTAGTGGGCTTGAGGTTTTTTATTACGCAATAGGATTTCCGATAAGGGTTGGGGTCTATAAATTGAATTCATCTTTTGAAAACAAATTCTATTCAGGCCGTTTTAGTAGATATTACCTTAGTGTATTCGGCATCATCTATAGCTAACTAAGGTCGTAATGCAGCCGAGTTATATTCTATGAATAGAAGACTCTTGAAACTTAACGCATTAAAATGTACTAAAACATACGCAGAAAAAGACCATACAAAAAATCACATGGAGTCTTTAATTATAGTTCTATCTCTCACATATTCTCATTCTCCACCCATCATCTCCCTTCGCATCCCTTCTCCCCTACTTTCATTACCCTTTTACTCACATCTGGCCTATAAATTCTTACTAGAAGCTCAATACACGTTCAAAAACCTCCCACCCCCGAAGAGCACAGTAGCTCCACTAGTCTAATACTTATCCTCTAAGTGTGAGAAAATAGTTGTCGATAATTTAACCTTAAAGTACTACACTATGTAACCATGCGTCACAATTTACCCGTGCATGGTAGGTAGTAATGAAGAGTTTATTTCTATATGCATACCTTTTAGCGCCGAGAATTTATAGTTGAGACTGTTAGGCGGTCTTTCCAGTGTCAGAATTTTTCTTTATACACATAGTGCAGATATTCCATTGGATGGACCACCTAGTAGGGCGCATAGAGATCGTGACGTACAAGTATATATATGATGAAAAACGCTACTCGGTAGGCACACGAAGAATTATTTATTAAATGGATTGTCTTATGTCCTCTATATCGTAACATGTAATCACTAAATCTAGCAACGTAATTAGGCTCTTTAATAGATGATACATGTACGGTACCAAGCGCTATTATTGGGATATTCCACTGTTCCATAGAGAGGTGGTTCTAACACGGCTTCATGTGGGCAAGTGTCTTCTGATCTTGAATAAATAAAATTATTTAGTGTGGTACAAACAAAATAGCCTAAGGTACGTATATAATAATATAGATTCCTAACGTTTTTTGTTTTTTTTTGTTTACTAGATTCCTAACGTAATTTTCAGCATAAATTATTTTAACTTAGGTTTAACTCCTACTGACACTACATGTAATATGACACCCTTTTATTTTATTTTCTGTACATTGATACGACACCAGCTGGCCTTGACCAAAAGTCTTTTTCTCAAGTACTTCGTTCCCTGACGTTCCAGCCACAGCACTTATTACAATAGTAGAAAGCTGGCGCATCTGATAAGGGAATACAGTAGCGAGCTATTGGCTATTGCCTTACTAAATATGCTAGATTTATCCATACCCCCAGATACTTACTAGCGCGTTGCTTGGCTCTACTTACTAATTATTATTCAAGAAGGTATCAATAATAGCCCCCCATACCCACTATTCATAATAGCTATAAAGTATGTATAGTATGTGACATGTGTATACCTAGGTAAGTAGTAATTAATCATCATCACAAAAAATGTCTTTTTAGATAGTAGACCAATATCTAACAAGCTCATGATTTCGCGCCTATTAGAATATTCAAAGCGTGTATTTAGAATTGTATTCCTCCAGATTCCTCCAGCCTCTATATTACAAAAAGAACCGACCCCATTGTTCGCCGGTAGACGTATCACTCGAATGAATGAATTGATCATAAGTACATAGAGCCGTATCACTCGATACTCGGTAAAATATTTCTAGAAGCCGCCGGAATCGAAAAAAAAACCGGGCTGATATACCCCAAATAACTGCAGCCACAATCTTCAAACTTTCACTCGTCCTATGTGTTTACGTTGTTCTGTCGGTGAACCAGTCGACTCGCATGCTGGGCCAGCGTCATAAGACCGGCAATCGCGGGGAACCATTCTAACCGCCGAAAGATCGAGTGATTTCTCGGTGAATTATAGCAAATGAAGTGTAAATACCCCCCAAGGCTGTCTCATTGAGTATGTGCAAGTGGCCGAGTCATAACAAATCACTCGACTGATACTGGCCCGAAAAAAAAAGAGATCGAGATCCTCTCTACGTCATACGTATGTATTAAGAAATGCTTCTTTAAACAAACAAAAAAATCAGGGTAGCTCCGTGATAGTAACGTCTTGTAAGCCGCGATAAATTGAGACAGGAGCGAAATCGACGATGTGGGGGAAAAGCCTTTCATGCAGAGCAGAGAAACAAGACAGATATTTAGTGAGGGTGTCACGAAAATATGGATAAGCATTCCAATGTTGTTGGCAGCATACGTCACTGTATGAGAGGGATGTACTACACTGTGATTTCTCAGGCACGCACCCTTTTAGCATCTTACTTTTTTATCAGAATGCTTCAAACATGTAATTCCTAATTATTACGTGTTGAGAGCTATGATTATTGACGCCTCGCTATTACTCTAGTGGATAAGGTACTTGGCCGCAGATAGGTAACCAGAACGTCGGTAAATATTAATAGGACCCACGTGACCAGCCACGTTATCATAAAGCTTCCGATATCAAAAATTTAGACCAGGGTTATCACCAGTGTCTACGCCTTCTGCTGTGTACGGAGTCAATATGGGGCCAAAACACAAAGTTGAAAGCAGTTACCCATCATGCCAGCTCAAATAGAACGATAGTTCGAGTTCGGCGTTAAGTGAGATATATTAACAAATAAGAATGTTTTAAAGGTTTTTTCTCTCTCGAAATATAACCCTCAAGGCCCGATCATAAACAATTCCTACGATCTCAATCATCTCCCGTGATAGAAATGCCTACAGGTGCAAAATATAAAGAGTATGTAGTGGAAAGGCTAGCTTTTAGAATATATGCCTTATCATTTCCTCCCCCCCCCTCCCCCGGTTTTGGTGGTAGTGCATTTTTCAGTTTCCTTATTACGTAGCCAGCAATATCTGCGTCTAAAAACTTCAACCTTGATACTGAGCTTACAACTCCTACAATTAGATGAACCTACCGGAAAATAATCAACTCAATTCGAGCTGGAGCAAAGCCCGTGAATAGTTGACTTCGCATTGCATTTACGGCTCCGGAGGTGTAAAGAAGTTGGAAGGAATCACAAGATCCACAGGCACAGGCACAGGCACAGCAAATAGTGTCGATTGCAGCAAGTAATCCTAGTGCCTTCGAAGAGGAGAGGTAATCCGGATACATATGTATTAATCAAGCTTACGGTAATCTTGGCTGGTGACGAGGAACTTTGTTCATCGGATCGGAGCTCTAGTTAGGACGAATTGGTTTATCTTCAAGAGGTTGCGGACTTGCATTTTTGTTGGCTGCTGCTGCCGATTGTGCTGTACAAAGAGAGATAAAAGGTTCCATGATATAGTAGTAGGTAAGCAAGCACTTAGCATTTCAAAAGGGACTAAAGATAGGATAGTTGATTGAAAGAAGCAAGTACAGGCTCGCACGGGGGAAGACAATAAAGTATAGGTATTTGTAGCGAGCGAGATAGCTACTTCTTCACTACCTGCGAAGCTGCAAGTACTTGTAGTAGAGTTTAAAATTCTACTATTCTTGCAGGAAGAAGGCAACTATATGTAAGGTAAAAAAACACTCCTGCAAAAAAACAAAAGCCGGTAGAACGTGGGGTCGTGGGAAAGTGTTGTACCGGCAGGTAGCGTACTGGGGTTTGCCATTGGAACGACTTCCCCGCGGCTACGGCATCCTTCATTATAATATGCATATGGGGCGACCGCCACAGCAGCACCAAGCAAAACTTATGTCTAGAGTTACATATCAGGGACAGCTCACAGTTCACTCCAGCTCCAGGCAAGCTCGGTCCAATACATACCGCCTGCTTATTTGCACAAACTCTGCTTTTTCTATCTCTGCTGCTTTTCTGGGCTATGATAGGTTGAAAGTGAAAAGTCACCAATCTCTCACTGCGAGTGTGCTGTGCATAAGGCGCACCAGCAGGTAAGCAACTTTATGCTTCTGCTATCTCTTGGCTTAGACAGCAATAACTCGTTTACAAAGCCTCATTCCCTCGGACTAACCGAGGGAAGTGTAATTATACAAACCTAGGGGTTAAGCTGGAACGTCAAAGCAGCGAAGGGTAAAACATTCCTTTACTGGTGCCCTGGCCGCACATTCCCCCCTCGATACTCGGTATCATACTTGCCCTTCCTAGCTCAAGGTAGATCTGCCCGATTCAAAGGGGTCAACTAATCCCTTTCGATCGGTATGTACGGTGCCTACAAGGTGCCGGAAGAAACAACTAAAAACGTAAAAGGGTTAGTTCTCAGCCTGGAAGATTATAGACGTACCGGCAGACAGACCAGTAAATTCCCAACCGTGGATATAGCCCGGACCCGGTTCCTTACGGGACCTAATTTTTAGGGTGTAGTATTTTTGTTTATTAGGAAACCCTTCCGTTTTTTTAAGACCGCCAAAAGCGGTAATCATCAAGGGGTAAGTTAAAGAGCGAGGGTAGAGAAAAAGCAAACAAAGATTAGGCAGCCTCCCTTCAGGAATGATTTACAACGATTGTATGCCACGAAGGGACAGATACGGCCTATTATTTCGATACCAGCCAACTAGGGACCCTTTTAATCCTCGATAAAGGGCACAGTGTGCGGCATTGATCCCGGTAATTCCTTACTTGAGATAAGGGATCTTCCTTTACACCGGGGAGTAGCCTTTCGCTATGAGTGTTTACCGGTAACAGTGTAGTAACCGTTTCCTACTAATTGTGGGACGCGCCGCCATGCAGCGGAACGGAAGGCCATGTTCCTCAAGGAGGCTCAGGGCCTGAATTTTCCGATGACTTGGTTCCAGAGCCCTACCTTATCTCGACGAACCAGAGCAATGCACAGGGCTTAATGTTTTGATGCTTTCTACTGCACACGCGTCTTGGTTGTAAGAGACTTTGTAGTCATATCGTATTCCACTTTTGGCTGGTGCGTGTTTCCTACGCTAGACAGGAAATTACTTTTGGAATTTTTCCGCTGTGTTTTGTTTAATGCAGGAGCATATGTTACGGAAGGTGAAGCTAGATATACCGAAACAGCGTACAGGCCATGGTCCAGTTTTGTCCTATGACATTTTTTTTTTTGACATTTTTTTATTTTTACAATGGCAGGCAATAACATTGGATACAGCTTCCGCGCAAACTCCCCAACTGCATAAAACAATATGTTGATAGCGTCTTTACGTTTGAGGATGGCGGCAGGAGATCCGTTTGCATGTGTTGTGCGTGAATATCTGTTGTGAGTGCTGATCGTGGACTACTGTGTGTCAAGGTGGTTTCGTTGGGCCATAGCACTATCAATCAGTGCTTAAGAGAGTCGACCGGCTGATAACAAGTAGGCAGGTTTCGGCCAAAAAAGATTGTGGTTTCCGTGCAGTGAGATGCTGCTGTCGCTGCTGCAATTGTCAGTTCGTTCCAGCTCCTTGGACACGAGCGGGGGAGCTCAGGAGGATGGCCGTTCTTTAAAATCGGAGAATTGTGTCGGAATCGAAGCTGCAGCCAAAACTGGGTGGCGGGTAATCTACATCGAATTAGGGAAGGTAATGCAGCTTGTAGGTAGTTTTGTGTGTGTGCTGCGGTCTGCGGGGTGGCCTGCAGTGTCACGTCATTGTCGCAGGGACCTGAAGGGATGGATTATGATTTTCTACAGAGATGGTGTGCAGCGTTTTGTTTCTGCATGCAGTGTAGGAGAGTGCAGGAGATGATGGAGGGTTTACTTGGGGGGTATCTACTGTGGGTTTAGGTAGGGGGTAGGGGGTAGGAGTAGGGGTAGGGGTAGGAGGGGTAGGAGGGGTGTGGTGGAGGATAAGTTGGGGGTGGTTGAGTTGGGCGGTGTAGAAGATATCTGTGGATGTGCTAAGATCTAATCTAATCTAGAACCACTTGTCCTTGACCATGATGGCTAGGCCGCAATGAGCAGTGGACTGCCGTACTAAGGAGACGAGGATGAGTGGTGGTGGGATGGATCGAGGGACAGGCACACCCACGCCCACCACGCCCACGCCCACGCCCACACCCACCCACGCCCACGCCCACACCCACGCCCGACCGCCCCCGAGGTCTCTCCACTTGAGCCCTCCACCCTATCCCACTTACTCACACCGTACCCCTACCTCGTCGACTGTCCCGAGTCCGCGCCTTCAGCACTCACCAGCACTCACCAACACTCACCTAGCACCACTTAACACCACTCATCTAGCGCTCACTAACTTTGCTCTCACAGTCCGTTTTTTTGTCCTTATCTTGTGCCCGTGCCCCTCTGCTTTCTTCCTTTCGCCCCCCCCCCCCCACATACGGTCAGCCAGTCCTCTAGCTTATCTTCCGCTGCCCGCCCTCCGGCTTTAGCCCACCTGGTCTTGTGTTTTCTGATTTTATCACCACGCTCGCCGCCCTCTTCTCGATTCATTCTCACCCTCACGATCTAAAGAACCATCAACCTACCTCAACACATCAAACATGCTCCTTCCTCCTCCAGAACGCCGCGAGTCGGGGTCTGCTATTCCCTCCGCTTCGCAAACACAAACAAATATCAGTGCACAGCCTTCTATCCCAAGGCCCATTCGCGTCCCCGATGGAACCCTAAGACTGAGGGGTGGCCCTGTCGAAGACCGCCGTGTTAGATGGGGTGCGGATGTCATTGACAATGAAGGCTTGGGGAGAAAGAAGTCCAAAGGTTTGTTTCCTCATCTACTAGTGCTGCCGCTAGTCGCCACCCAGCCGTCTTCATCTCAACACCAACTAATATATACTTCTTTTCCCAATAGTGTGCTGCATTTACCACCGACCCCGAGCCTATGATGAATCTTCAAGCGATGATAGCGATTCGTCTTCTGATGATGACAGCGACGTTGGCGATCATAGACATGGAAAAGACTGCGGACATGGACATGGCTCAATGAGGAATTCCCGCTCAAAGGGCAAGGGAAAGCCAGGCAAGCGAGGTCCTAGCCCAAATGCGTACGAAAAGATGCCAAAGCCAAAGAAGAAGGCGCAATAGACGATTCGTTGGCTTGTAGATGGGTTCCGGAAAGTTAGCATAGAGAGGGGAAATAGGGTTATGACCTTAGGTGCTTTCGACTTTTCTATTATTTTCTTTTTCTTTTTCTTTTTCTTTCTTTTCTCTTCATTTTTTTACTTCTTTTCTGAGGCGTACCGTTTCATGGAGCATGCATGCAGTTCCTTTCAATTCTTTTAGTGCTTATATTATTTTTTAGTTTTATTTTGTTTCATTTGTTTTTGGAGAAAGATGGGGGAAAAAAGCTGGCTGGTTTGGGTTACAGTTGGCATTGGGTCGTTTTTCTTCTTTTCTCTCTACTTTCTTCTCCTTGGCCATGTTAGGTTCCATGGATCGTGTCTTTTGTAGCTGAGGATCCCTATATCATCATGATGATGAAACTACACATTTAGGTACTTATATGTTTGGAATGCTACATGGGGGGGGGATACATTAGAAAAAAACAACTTTTTTTCTTGGTTTATGTATATTTGCTTGTTGTACCTTGCCAAGTGCAGACAGGGACGTACCGGTCCCAATGGCCCGTGCGGCTGCATGTCAATGCGGCTCAATGCCGTGACAACGATGCAGACGACGTTGACAACAATTGTAGCTCACGTCACCAACTCATAACTATTGCAATCCCACCCCTCTCCATTCTCTCTCCATCAACATCTACTCGAAATAATGGCCTCCGCCGACCGCTCCACCGAGAAAGAAGAGTATCTCCCTAGTCTCTACCGCCCATCAACAATCCTTCCCATATCTCGTCACCGGAACTCTCTCCTGTATCTCATCGAAAACCACACAGTGACAATCGTAGTAGGCCAAACCGGGTCCGGGAAAACAACACAGCTACCACAGTATCTACATGAAGGTGGATGGACACAAGATGGCAAGATTATTGCGTGTACACAACCCAGGAGGGTTGCAGCCACCACGGTTGCGACAAGGGTGGCCGAGGAAATGGGTGTGAGGTTAGGCGAAGAGGTTTTGTGAGCCCCTGTTGATTATACCATGCTTATGGGTAATAATTTTTTTTCTTGGGCAGCATGTGTTGCTAGAATTATTTATTTTTTCTTTCATCATCTATAGTAGCCTCTGTTATTTTATTTGGGCTGACGATTTTTGCGGGGTTTCCGCCAGTAATACTACATTTTTAGGTGGGATACTCTATACGTTTCGAGGATATGACATCCCTGCGCACCCGGATAAAGTACATGACGGATGGAATGCTTCTCCGAGAAGCGCTGGTGGATCCTTTGCTATCCAGGTATTCTGTTATAATGATCGACGAGGCGCATGAGCGCAGTTTGAGCACGGATATATTGCTTGGAGTTTTGAAAAAAATTATGAGGAAGCGAAAAGAATTGAGAGTTGTGGTTAGCTCGGCAACACTTCAAGCGGAAGAATTTGTTAGATTCTTTACAGGTGACGAGGGTGAAGAGGGTAAGGGGAAAGAAGCCGAGGGAAAGGAGCTCGCAAAGATTATCTCATTGGAAGGTAGATGTTATCCGGTCGATGTGCTTTATTTGGAGGAGCCTACGGAAAATTACGTGGAGAAGGCTGTGCAGACTGTTTTTGATATACATTTGAAGGTACGTTTCGCTATTTCGGTTCTTTAATGGAAGGTTTTTTTCCCCTCTCCTCCCTTCTTCTGTTTTTTTTAATCGCTACTTTTCTGGAATGAGGAATCGGCTATTCCTTCAATCAATGATTTCTGATATATCTGAGACATGCAGGAAGGCGAGGGGGACATCCTACTCTTCCTTACAGGTAGGGATGAGATCGAAAATACGGTTTCTGCGATCCATTCGCGTTCCCAAGATCTCCACCCCCGGGCCCCGCAGCTCCTACCCCTGCCTTTATATGCAGGTCTGCCGCAGGAGGCCCAGCTTGCCGTTTTTGAACCCGCGCCTGAAAATCACCGCAAGGTGATAGTATGTACCAATATCGCGGAGGCATCGGTCACCATCGAAAAGATTTGCTTCGTCGTTGATTGCGGGTTTGTAAAATTGCGAGCTTTTAACCCGCATACGGGGATTGAGTCACTTACTGCTGTCCCGATCTCTAAAGCTTCTGCTACACAGCGGGCAGGGAGGGCAGGGAGGACGAGAGCGGGAAAGTGTTTTAGATTGTACACTGAGGGTGCGTTTAAAGAGGAGATGGCTGAAATCGGTGTGCCAGAGATTCAGAGGAGTAATCTTGCGCCGGTAATTTTGCAGCTGAAGGCCCTTGGGATTGATAATGTCGCTCGTTTTGATTTTATCACGCCACCACCGAGTGAGTTGATGGTTAGGGGTCTAGAGTTGTTGTATAGCCTTGGGGCTTTGGACAATTATGCGAGGCTTACAAAACCCCTGGGTACGAGGATGGCAGAAATGCCATTGGAACCCATGACAGCGAAGATTGTGAGCTGAATTTTCTCAAGTCTTACCTAATCTTGGAGGGCACATCAATGACAGGGACTAACCCGAAAACAGCTGCTCAATTCTGTAGAATTTGGCTGCACAGAACAGATTCTGAATATTGCTGCAATGACGAGTGTCCAGAACGTCTTTATCAGTCACGAAGGCGAAAAGAAGCCTGCGGAATCCGCCAAGCGGCGTTTTTCAGTAGAAGAAGGAGATCACCTGACTCTACTGAATGTTTACCAAGCATTTATAACCCAGGGTCAAAAATCATCATGGTGCAGAGATAACTACCTCAATTTCAAAGCACTTTCTAGGGCAGTGTCGGTACGAGCGCAGCTGAAAAAATACCTGGAGAGGTTTACTGTCGATGTAGAAAAAGCCAAATCACGGTCAGAGACTGCTACTGGCGAGAGCATCAGGAGATGTCTGACAACAGGTTATTTCGCCCACGCCGCTAGAATGCAGCCAGACGGAAGTTTTAGAAGTGTCAATGGGAATGCAGTGTTATGGGCACATCCTAGTAGCATCATGTTTAATCGAAAGGCAGACTGGGTGATATTCCATGAAGTTGTGGAAACTGGGAGTAAGACTTTCATCAGAGATGTACGGCAGGCCTCCGATCCCCTACCGTCCAATCCCGCATGCACGCGATCTTGTAGATACGTTTTATTTCAACATGCACTAACAATAGATTCCATCGTAATTTTAGGTTACTTCTATACAGAAAGACTGGTTACTAGAGTATGCACCAGAGTTCTATCAAGTGCGCAAGTAGATGTTTGGGTTAGGCGGGATTGTATTCATTTCATGTGTAAAATACCAAAACAATCTAAACAAGACAATTGCCGAGAGGCCATTTCCAGGGGTCAGGTTACTGGGTCTTGGCAGACACCTTTGCGGCTAGATACTCTTTCCGACACACTATGTAACTGGACACAACACCAACATTCCTGGTCGGACGAAATGTTCAATCATCTCCTCTCAGCAATATACCAGACAATGGCTCGTAACACCTCTAACGGCACTGGAAGCCCAGCAAGCGTGATACTTCTCCTAACCTGTGTTGTTGTGTTGGCAGCAGTACAGTATCCGCTTGTGCTTTCGTGGCTTCAAAAAGTTTTTAGTCAACCACCCCACTCATCTTCAATGAGTATCAGCCAACACTCCGGGCTTCTTCCTGCATCATTTGTGCATAGACATGGGCCGCAGAAAATTGAGTTTGCCGATGGATCGGGTCGGAAAAGGGCTAGGGAACGGATATTGAAGCAGTTGACTAAGACGAAGGGCTGGGAGCGTGATACAAGTCATCCCAGGCGGAGGGTGTTGAGCGCGTTGGTAGGGTTCATAGAGTATAGGGAAAAGATGGAGGAGGGGGTGAGGAGGAAGAGGGATGGGTGGAATAAGTTGACTGTTAGGCAGAAGGAGGTTTGTTGTAGTTTTCATTTTCATATGTCGTCATCTTCATGTGAAATTCTTGAAGTTTTGTTTAACCACACTACTATCTTCTACCTTCTATCTAATTTTCCAATTTCCATATGATATCGATCGGAATTTGGCTCCGTACCCAAAGTCTACATCAATAAACCCGGAGTGTAACCCTAGATATGACGTATTAGGGATAAACCGAGCCTGTGTGAAGCACTATCGAATTTCTAAATATTTTTTTTCTGTGTTCCTATGCTAATATATCATACCCCAGCTTATGTCTACAGTCCCTTACGCAGAAAAACTGGAAGAAACATCCGCTCTTATTCGCGAGAATGACATCCTGGTGCAGAAAATCGTCGATCATGGACTTTCATACTACGATCTTACATTTACCGAGCTTTTGTCATTCAGATCTGCACACAAGAACGACACAAGGTCCATTGGGGACCACACATCGGTCGTGCAATCACTGAAGCACTTTATCCGAGACTGGTCTTCCGCAGGAAGTCATGAGCGAGATGCGACGTTCCCGCACATCCTTACTACCCTAGAGTCGCTCTATCCTAATGTTGTGGGACGAGGGGACAGGAAAATTCTCGTCCCTGGCGCGGGGCTGGGGAGATTATCGTACGAGATCGCAGCCATGGGATTCGAGACTGTTGCGAATGAATATAGCTTCTACCAGAATTTAGCGCACCTATGGATGCTTTCCATCCCTAACACAACGCCAAGGAATGCATTCAATCTATACCCATTTATAAACTGGTGGTCGCACCAGCGCACAACTGCTTCGCTGCTTCGTGGTATCGCATTTCCGGATATTCAGTTATCACCTTTGGCGCTTGAGAAGCTTTCCCTGATCGACGGTGACTTTACCACAGCATTTTATGCGGAGGCCGGTAGCTATGACGTCGTCGTGACACTATTCTTCATCGATACGGCGCGTAACATTGTTGATTACCTCGACAAGATACATGCCGCTTTGAAGACCGGTGGTGTATGGATCAACATCGGCCCGCTACTATACGGGACGGGCCCATGGGTAGAGCCGTCACTTGATGAGGTCTTGGCAATCGTGGAGAACATAGGGTTTGAATTAATGCCGACAGAGAAGAGGTGGGGGGCGGATACCTTTGCAGATGTGGAGGGGTGGAGGGGGAAGGTGAGGGGTGCATTTGCGGGGTACAGTTGGGATCAGGAAAGCCTTAGTCGCAACGCCTATTCGGCGCAGTTCTGGGTAGCGGTGAAGAAGTAGAGCATGAAAGTAGATATCATATTGGTTTATATCACGACAGAGGGGAAATTCAGTACAGTTTAGGGGTCACGGTTGTTACTAAGTAGATTTCTACCGAGGCACCTATCGTTATTGGAAGCTAGAAAGGCATCAGCTGAAGATTTGAATAAGAATTCATTGGACGGCGAAGCAATAAACACCTATCTATTATCGCCCACGAGAGTAGAAAGAGGTTCTTCCTACTTTGAGGTTAATCCGGCAGATGTGGGGCTGGTGCAAAGCAGTTTAAACCCCAATAACCGCTCAGAGTGCAGATCCATGTCATTGGTAGGTTAAAAATAAGTATTAAGGAGGATTATAGTTCTGAACCCTCGCTTAATAGGTTATTCAAGGCGTAAAATTTCACTCTACATAGTTGCCTGATACGCATACTGGGGGGGGTTCATCTGGTCTCATAGTACTCTGGAGTAATATATATCGTATTCCCCAAAAGGTAGCGCAGAATCTAATGCGGCGAGGTTTCAAAGATGACCGATAGATTGGGCGTCTGGACTTTTCATGCAGTTCCAGGTTTGGATAAGGCCGTTCTAATGCAAGAGATCCACCTCTGTTTCTATACTCAGGGTCGAACCAAAAAGAAAATACCAGGGACTGCCCAAAGCTCTAAACCCATGTTTAGTGGGGCGCACTTAGGGGATACGGGACCTCTACCGCCAATCGAGCACCGGTAGCATCCGGCCTCGATGCTATGTAGGTAGTCGCTTTGTGACGAAAATCACCTGTTGTCACTCGGCAGGTTCCTAGCTGTTCCTGAGGCGTGAGGTTTTTCCGAAATGCCGTTACAAAGAGAAGAGGGAGGGAAGAAGAAAAAAACTGGGGACAGCGGAATAACTTAGGTGTGCGGGAAAGACACGTTTTCACCCCTCCCCCCCGCATGTAGTAACTCCGGGGCAATTAAACAAGAAAGAAAATTAATTATCAGGCGAGTGCTGGGCTGTGAAAAGCAGCGTCAATTCATAATCGTCGCACAAGGCGCCTTTAACTTATCCGTGAGAGCTAAGACAAAGGAGTAACTCGTAAATAGAGGGGCACATAGGTTTAATCCCGCACGTCGGTGTCGTTATTAATATCGGTTTTCCGATCGATCGATCGATCGCATCTCCCACTACCCTGAATAAGCCTGTGCATAAAATATCGCAAAAACGCCTAGAAATTAATCAAGAAAGATGGCAGCCTTATGCAGTACTCTGAGGTGCAAGTGGACAGATCTCAATTAATCAGTATAAAATGTGTGATTGGTTATACCGGAGAGATGTTTCAATATCAACTTCTACCAAAGACTGCTTTGCTTTGAGGGACATGCTGGTAGGTTAATTTTGATCCCTTCTTCTCCCACTTCCCCTCTTTGGCTGCTCTTCCATTTCTATTCTGTTTCGTTTCGTTTTTCGTTTCTTGTATTGTGTTGGCCAAACAGCTGCTAATGCTGCTATTAATGCAGGGCTTGAAAATTTTCTCTTACATAGTTCACCAGTTCGCCCAGCTTCACTTTGGTACGCCATTACCCCCCCGATTCCCAGCATATGACACGGTCCCTTTTTCTAATTTGTTATCCACTCTTTTGTGTTCACCGCTCATCAAGCTTATAGTTAGCAGTTCGCCAGCAGTGCATACAGCACAACCCCACTAGGATTCCAATTTGTCTTGTTTACCGCTTTTCGCACTCTAACATAGCTTTGATTTCATACTACCCGAAGATCCCTCTCCCCCATGGTAGAAACCGTGCTGGAACATACGTATATTAGAGGATCGTTTATCAATGTTCGTATCCGGAGGAAACCAGGGAAAGAGCCGGCATATTACAGGGGCCTAGTTTCGAATTATTAAAGAAGTTCAAAAGAGCCAAAGGAAAGAGGAAGAGTACTAGCCTAGGATTAATATGGAGTCATCTGCAATTATTGCTCACTTGCCAGTTGGTTCGAATCATTCCAGAGGGGAACGCCTGGGTATTGCCAGTACGACCCGGAAGAGCCATCCGGAATAACCAGGACCCACAAGTAAGAATTTCAAAATAGGATATGCTTAGTTAGAAAGGCCTGCCAGTGGAAGTCGTGATAGCCCAAGTACCGGTAGTTATGGGGACTAGTGTCGAAACTCACTTCTAGGTATTCCAACGACGCGAGATGTATCACCACCATGCCTGAAGTACATGCGCCTGCAACACGCATCCTCGACCTGCATATGTATCAATTGCTATTTATCCACGCGTTTTACTTTTACCGACAGCAGATACCTGGGAAACCCAAGCGAGAGAAGAACAGAAAAAAGAAAAAAGAAAAACTTCAATGACTGAAAGGTGGGATGAGTTTCTTTAGTTGTTTTTCGTATTTTTTACGTCTCATATGTTCTTTGATTCGTTTCAGTGTTTTTGGCGCGGCAATCGCTCATCCCTATTTACTTTCTCGGTAGACGGCAGGTGGATCTACAATTTTTTGTTTTTTCTTATACTTTAGTAAGGTCAGGAGCAGCAGTAGCCAAAAAAAGAGCCACAGTTAATAGGCCTCACGAGGCAGTAGACCCCACGAAAATAGTAGACCCCACAAAGTAATAGACCCCACACGCGCAGCACAATACTACATTATGAAAATGCGACGTATTTCGCGAGATATGTACTGAGTTCAAAATAGGCGTCGGCCAATAACATTTGTGTCAGCCTTCTTCCAGAATTTAAGCTTAGTGGGGAAATCCTCAGTGCATATAGCTCGTGATGCCGGGGTTAGTACATATTAGAATAGTCATTACATTAGGTAACACAGTTGGTCCTTTGTAAGTGTTTGAGGTATCCACGTACGACTTTGAAGTTACTTTTTTATATTTTCATCTTCTATTTGTAGAATTATAAGTCGTGCACTCTGCGATCGCTTTTAGGCGGCATTATTTTAGAGTTTCTGGATTATCATATTGAATCACTTGGTGTATCGATACGACCAATCGTTTTTGCAGTCTGTTTTTAAGGAGCTCCGTACTCAATCATGTGTCCATAAAAGATTCGGTTCATGGGACTTTGTAGATCATAATGATAAATAAAATTTTATTCTGTGTGTTATCCCTCACTAGTGTTAGGAAAACCAATAGAAAATGTTAAACTAATGCTAATCTTGAGGAGTTATAATTTGTATATCTGACTGGAACCTGGTGCCGGAGGTGACATATATTGCGCGCGCAATATTGGTACTCGAATTATTTAGCGGGGGCCCCATTTCTTAGTTGCTCAGTAATTTAGACCTATCAGGTACTCTAATTCCCGTTGAGATTTTGATTATTTGATGGCTTAAAAGGTTATTTCATGAAATATGAGTGCCCTATGAGTGGGATGGGATATGAATGTTTCACAGCATAGATTAGGCTATTTTAAATTTAACGACTAGACTAATTTTATAAGTATTTTGTGATTAGGAAAGCTTTAGAAGTTCACAGTCACAATATTTAGGGGATCTCCCTTTGTGCATTATAGTCTAACAGGGTACAGCCGTACCCAACGAATTCCCAGAGCCCTCCATAGCAATGAGGTCATCCCTGCGATACATCTTTAACTCTACAATGAGGCCTCTGGGCCACTTGGCTCATATGTAGAGGGTTAGTCCCCCAATCTATTAAGTGCTCTATCTCAATGCTCATGTAGGCAATAAGGGCCAAAAAATGTGCCAATAGTCACTAGATTAAATACATATATATCATATAAGATTAAAATTCCTACCCCTTCAGTTCCAAACTATTCCATTAAATGATTGATGAACTAGAGTTGATTAAGTGTTTGTTTTTGTGTGAACTGACAAGACTTATTGAGGGTCACACCACAGCAGGCAAAAGTCTCACAGAGTGGTATTTTTCTCGGATTTCTTTACACACTTATATCCCACATAGTCTCTTTAGTATCCATATGTATTTTTATATTAATAGTAGTATTTGTGGTTGTGTTGAGGTCTGGGGAATTACCGTTACCATGGGGGGTCCGGGAACTTGTTGGATACGGCTGTATATATATAGCGAGCTCATGACTACGGCTACCTCCCTTTGAGATTCTAGTATACTTTTGATATACGAGTGAGCTTTTTTTCTAAGTAATATAATATAAGAGGAAGAAAATATATGCAAAGATTTTCTCCTACAATTTAGGATGATGAGATGTTTATGATCGCGTATAAAAATAACGCCCACTACAATTCGATTTAGTCCTGTCAAAAGATCTGACCTTAACGGTCTTTGGGCCATTTCATACTCGACCTAGTTTTGTTGGCCCCTTGAATCGGAATTGTGATTAATCGGACCGATTGATCGACCTAAGGGCCGATCTAACGAGTGATTTCCGATGACACCACAAAAAGCCCACGAAGTTTGTTGTCAGATACTTCACCCAAACTCATTGAATCGACCTCATCTTATCGCAGCGAAACTGGGATCTTGGGCTACCGAAGTAATGGCTTGTTCATCGGAATCACATGCTTAGAAATAACCACAATACAATCACCGTGCACGCCCTAAAGATTAATCAGTCTAGGTTGGGGAACAGAAATATAAATTGGAATTGCTCTCTAGGGCGTGTATCAGTCGAATGGGAGCGATTATCACGAGGTAAAACTTCCTAGTTCTGATACTATGCGATTACTTCGTAGAAATAATATGATGCTTAGCACAGTATTTATGGGGTCTTTACAGCCATCTACTAATGCTATTGAATTAGCCCCTACATTACTGTCTTCTCTTATCAGTACACTATTTATACTTGAAAATACTACTGTAATTCTAATCTCGCTATCTCATTTCTAGTATATTACAAGAAAAATTCCCTTTAAGCTAATACCACTTCTCAACTTTAGCTACCTAATTTGTAGAAGTTTAACTTGTGTTATATATCGACGCTAATAAACCTGGATCGACTTAAGTCAGTAAGTAGTTTTTCCAGTAGCTGACTTTAATTATAAGAGGATTCAATATCAGAATAATAAGTCTATAAGAGAATGGTATATTAGTTTTACGGCCTTTTTATTGTAGTATACACACGTGCGCTATAAGAGTAAGTGGGCTATATGGATACAAAATCTTTGTCATAAGCATATTCTTATAACAGAAGTCAGCTATATGGGTATATAGAAAAAAAAATATGATCTCCTAAGTAGGGATTGGATATTAACCATCGATTATTACTCGTATGAGCTGAGTGATCTCATAGATGCCTTTACATTGCATAAAGGTATAATGACAATCAGCCATTCTTTTTTTTTATTCAGTTGTGATTACCACCACCTTAGAAGACCTATTATACAAGGACACAATCTGGTTCGGTAGGCAGTTCTCAGGGCATCTAAGGCCTAGAAGATTGAACATACCCTCGGAATTTGGCACTTTCTTAGGATATGAAAAACTTCAAATGATAACCAGTAGTATTATAACCAGACTTACTTATATTTCAACCCGTACCCTCCATACAATCCACTCTGTGTATCCCCTCGTACCTACCACACTCAACGTCCTCCACCATCTCCAGAAAACCGAATTGCTGTAGTAGCATCTCCTTTCCACAACCCAGGTGCCGGCAAACTCACAACCGCCCTTGGTACCGGCGCTGGTAATGGGGTCCCAGTCACAGGTGGTCTATCCTGCAGTGGTGGCGCTGTGACCGGTGGTATTTGCTGTGGTATCTGCGGCGGTGGAGCAGCTTGTTTCTGCTGCAGTTTCAGGACAGGTGTTTGTGAAAGGTGTATAGTTTGCATTGCGTTTGTTATCTCACTAAGATCATCAGTTCTCACTCGCTATTACTGTGGAGAAGTCGGGAACAGACTCTTCAAATTGCCCTGCCTGTACCCTCCTCCCGTATACAAAGTGTTTGCACTCATCTCTCCACCTCCCTAACAGTCTATTTAAATCATTATAGAACTTCCTTCCGACATCTAGGTTCCCCATGATCTCTCTATACTTCAGGTATGCATTCTCCAGTGCTTGTAGCGCTTGCTCACGTTCTCTGTTTATACTCTCCCCCTTGCGGCAGGCCAGGAATGACGCATTTGCATCCCTAAGTCGATCAACGAGATCTTGTTGAGCTTCGGATTCTTCGGGGATGAGGGAGCGGTCGGCTGAGTAGCGGGAGGAGAGGCGTGATTCGAAGAGAGGTTCAAAGTGAGCAGGTTCAAGTTTGCGGAGGGGGTTGGCACGCTCAAGAAGGGCGGCTTCGGTGAGGATAGAGGGTGCTGAGGGGTTAGCTGTGAGCCATCGGCTATAGGGTGCCTATAAGGAGAGAGATGGGAAGTGAGTATAACTTACTGATATCATCAGCTTTAGCCTTCTCACGAAGACTCTCAATTTTCCGGCGTCTTCTAGACTCAAGACGAGAAACTTCGTTTAGGCACTGCCGTAGCTTTCCGACTTCACGGTCCATTTTAGGTGTTAGTGTAGCTCTAGCCGAATTTGGTACAAAGTCCTGTAGAGAGCGCTGTATGTAGTGGGCTTGTTAACACATCATACCCCTACTAGTATTAAAAACTTAAAACTTCCTAGGTCTTAAAACCTACAAGGAACCGAAAGGGAAGGGGAAACCTACCGTATCTCCTCCCCCCAATAGCCTCAGTAGCCCCTCAACCTCCTCCATCTTTCCCTTCACCAATCGATCACTATTATCTGCACTCTTCAGAATTCCTTTATACTCCTCTACTTGTGCCCATAGTTTCGCTCCTGCATTTCTACTTGGCTCTCTTGACCATCGGTCAGTTCCGTGTTTTCCCCTTGACCTATCATCCTCCTTCGCCTCCGCCTCTAGCATTTCGACTGCCTCTTGATAAACTGCATTATCATTCGCCTTCAATTTCGCGATATCGTCCATGCTTCTTAGTAGTGTACCTACCCCACCTTGTTGGTGCAATTCTTCTGCATGGGCTATAAGACTTGGGGGGAGGCCGAGGGGTTTTTCAAGAGCCTGTAGAGACCCGGGAAGGTTGAGGGATTGGAGGAGTTCGTGGAGATTTGTAGTTAGAGAGGAGAGCTCGTCAATTAGGGAGGTATTTACCAGGCGGTCGCGGCGCTCTGCATAGATGCTGGCCGCGACATGAACTGCGAATGGTACGAGCTTCGCAAAAAGTGGAGCCCCATATGCGCCCCCCTCAACTAGCAGTGTTTGAGCCTCTGAGATCTCCTTTGGCACCTTGCTATTCACCATTGGCGCACGTTGGATCTTTGCTAGTGCGCTAGCTGGTGGGACCAAGTTTAGGTAGATTAAATCATTATCCTTCTCTGCACCCTTTAAAGTATCCGTGATCTTCTCCTTCAGGCCTTGAAGGTCAGCTAGAACAATCTTGTTAAGATACCTTGCCTCCTTCAACGCCTCATTAACCGCATCCAGGGCGTCCTTTAAGCGAGCGACCTCTTCCCCGTATTTACTCTTTTCCAAACAATCACATGCAGCCCTATACTGTGCCGCAGCAGCGAAATGGTGATGTTTAGCGCTCATATGGTGGATCCACTCACTGGATATACTTGAGCTCTTGATTGCGAGCTCTCCAGCTGCATCATAAAAGTCGGATACCTTTGCGGCGAGTTTGGCTACGAGGCTATCTTTGTGGCCATCGACTACGGCTTTTAGCCAAAAGCACTCTTGTGCTTGGGCGAGCATGAGTTGTTCTACACACTCGAGAGTAACCGGGTCCATGTCTTCTGGTGGAGTGGAGCGGAGTTCAGAGAGGACAGAGTCTTTGAGGTAAGAGAGAACCCCAGCAGCAGCGCAGAAGTAGTTACAGGCTACTTTAAGGCCATGCTGGGTAGTACGGGGGGAAGAAGCGGCAAGCTGTGAGTAGAGTGAGGCGAGATTGTAGAGGATATTGGCGCGTTCGAATTGGAGGTTATTTTGTGTTACTAGGGATATTAGTATATACTAAAACTAAGGGGTGAAGGGAGGAGGAGCCACCAGGTTTGTGAGTGTTGTATCCCAATGCTGGATACCACGCAAAGTCTGCTCCGATCTTCGTCTACCCGTCAATACTTTCACACTTTCCAACTGGCTCTGAGGGGGGGGGGGGGCATACATCAATAGGAAACTTCCCGCTAATCCACTGTAACTGTGCTGCATAACTCGAGATCTTTCCTATACCACTAACGTGAGGCTCCTGGACGTGTACGGCGTCGGTTCGTAGCTTATCGATTGCAGAGAGGTCCGCGGCGAACATGTCGGGGTGTTGATCATATTTTGTTGATATATACTGTTTGATGGCATCTGAGAGGCTAAGTAGGACGGATTTTCGAAAAGGTATCTACTTAGGTCAATAGAGGGTCGAATGAGGTGGTTGAGGGGTTCGGGGGGGGGATACGTCAAGTATATTAGAGCTAATAAGAAAAGCTGGTTAGTCCAAGTGAAATCCAGAGAATAGAGGTTCAAAGAGGGAGGGGGGCGAGGGGGGCGCGTACGAAGTCATCTTAGAGATAGGAAGGACGGTAGGGTATGAATATGGTGAAGGGAGCTCTGAATATAGGCCAGATGGCTAAGAGTTTCTGAATCTCAAAGAGGGTGAAGATGAAGAGGATCCCTGGTGGTGGGGCTGAATGGGTGAGATGCTGCGTAACGTGGGGTTCTGGACTGTTTGGTACGCGCGCTGCAGGGATAGGATGGACACAAGTGACGTGTTGTTGCATAACTAGCAGTCAAAGTTCTGTTTCTCGTGATGTCTTAATTGCGATCAAGTTCAAATACATTAGATTCTTATAAAGATATATGTACTAACTTTACTTTGTAGTCTACTACCCTCCATCCCTATTCATTATGGGTATACAAGTTCCTTTCAAAAACCAAATCCCTCACTCTCTCGGTAAGTAACCTCCCCAATACTTCCTTACCTCCTTGTTCCGCTGCCTGCCTTACCATTGTCGAGCTGACAGGCTCTCCCAAGTCATTCTCCTGACATTGTTAGCCAAGTTGTATTCTAATTGGGATTTCTAAACTCACAAGGAACTTGACCCGGCCTGCCCACTCCCTGTCCCCCCCAATTCCCTCCAGCTTCCCATTTCTCAACCTTTCCAACCACCCCTCCTGCTCCTCTTTCCCCCCATACCCTTCTCCGGTACGGAACATAGACCATAAAATCCCTTTCTCAAAAAACATACCCAGAGCATCTAGCCTGTGAGATTCCGGATAGTATTTCGTATCAAATACCCTCACTAAAGTATCAAATCCTATTAAATAGACAAATTCCTCCACACCTCCGTAATGCTTTAACAGTTCCTCGGATTTATCGAGGAAGCGTGCATGTTTCGTTATCCCGATATCGATAGCAGCTCCGGAAGTATACGTAAGGATGTCTGTGGAGAATAAAGACATCATCGCAAGTCGCTCCTCGAAGGACGCGGGCTTAGGTGCTGGTATATGTTAGCAACCCTAGAAAGTGTGTAGAAGGCAATAGGAAAAGAAAGAAAAAACCTTTATCGACATTATTTGTAGCAAGTAGCAGCAGTAGCCTCTTTGCTTCTATAGGGCCCGTGGCTTCATCTTGGAATGCGCTCAGCGCAATCCGGAAGTGGGCTTTCGTTGGTGGATTGAATGAAGAGTCTAGTATGAATAGTTTCTTGGTTGGTGCTGTAGCGGCTGTGGAGCGGATAAGATGGTAGGAGGAATTTGATACGGTAAAATTTTGGAGGGTTGAGCGGAAGGCTGGGAGAAGGGAGGTCATTTCATTGAGCTCGGAGGGAGAAGCCATTGTTGGCGGCTCTGTTATCGGTGGAGGGGTGCTTATGATAGCGGAACGGGGGGGGGCTTGGCAGTCATGGAGAAGCACTCGGTGGGGTCGTTTTCTCCTGATAGACATAAAAAATCAAAACCTTTTATTCTCCTTACATACAGAAAAAAGAAGTAAAATTATCCGCTATAGTAATCATATATCATCGAGCCAAACCTAAACAAATACACGTATCTACACCTGGCTTCTCTTCGACAAAAGATTCAGCGCACTCCCAGCCAGCACAAATCCACACTGATCCTCACTCATAGTATGCTTGACTGGCACCTTAAAATTCTCCCCGTTCCTCTTCGTCACATTCAATGATACCTCCCCCCGCCCGCCACTCCTCAGCATATCATAAAGGCCCTCGGTATCAACCGAATCACAAGAGCCAATACGGTCATAGTCACTCTCGTTTAAAAATGTCAATGGGACAATACCTTGTTTCTTGAGGTTCGTCTCATGGATACGTGCAAAGCTCTTGGCAAGGATGATACGTCCACCAAGATACCTGGGCTGCAGTGCGGCATGTTCACGGGCAGAACCCTCGCCGTAGTTTGTTTCTGCGATGACTAGCCAGGGCTGACCCTTTGATTTCCACTTGCGTGCGAGCTCTGGAATCCCAGAGACGCTACCATCCTCGTCGTAGGCTTTATTAACCTCATTAGTCTCGGCATTCATAGCACCGATGAGTGTGTTATTTGAGATATTCTCGAGGTGGCCTTTGTACTTTAGCCATGCGCCAGCGGCGGATATATGGTCGGTCGTGCATTTCCCCTTAACCTTGAAAAGGACCTTAAGGTCCTTGAGATCACTGTTGCCAAAAGGTTCGAAGGGGTCAAGAAGTGCGAGACGGGCAGAGGTTGGAGAGACAACAACCTGGGTCTCAGGGGAGGGTTCAGAGTTCGAGGGGACGAAGGCGAGATTGCCAAGTTCAAAGCCTTGAGAGGGGAGTTCTGGGCCCGAAGGAGGGGAGAACTTGAAGGTTTTACCAGAAGGAGTCTGGAGGGTATCGGTAATGGGATTGAAAGACATAGAACCAGAATAGATCATTGCTGTTACAATCTCGGGGGAAGCGAGAAAGTTCATAGTTTGTGAATTTCCGTCATTGCGGGCACGGAAGTTGCGGTTGTAGGAAGTCAAGATAGCATTAGTGTCGCCCTATTCACAGCATAATTAGTCTCTGCATAGTATAGAAATTAAGAAGAAATTTACTTTAGATATATCACTTCTCTTCCATTGCCCAATGCTGTCCAACCTAGTCAGTAAATTTCTTTTTTATACCGAGTGATACATCATGAAGTCGACTTACCAAGGCCCGCAGGCATTCGCCAATACCATTCCCCCTGCTTTCTCAAATACATTTAAGGTTTTATCCCTCTCTAGAGTTGCCCTTATTTGTTCACTCCCTGGGGTAACGAAGAAGTCCACTTTTGGCTTTAAACCCGCCTTTTCGGCCTGCTTAACCAGGTGCTCAGCGCGCAACATATCCTGGTATGAGGAGTTTGTGCAAGACCCAATCAAGCCTGCTGAGAGCTCAGCTGGCCACTCATTTTCCTTCACTGCAGCTTTAAACTTAGACAGTGGTGTGGATAGGTCAGGCGTGAAAGGGCCGTTGATATGGGGTTCTAGCGTGGAAAGGTTGATGGTGATAACCTCATCGTATGTAGCATTAGGGTCAGCATGGAGAAAACTATGCGTGTTATTGACCTCTGTGGCAGCCTCAGCGATAGGGGAGCGACGGGTAGATTTAAGATAGGATGTCATAGAAGGAGTGTACGGGAAGAGGGATGTTGTGGCGCCAACTTCAGCGCCCATATTACATATTGTAGCCATACCGGTACAGCTGAGGGTCTGGACTCCAGGGCCAAAATATTCGATGATGTAGCCAGTCCCTCCCCTGACGGTCAATTGGCCGGCAAGGTTGAGGATCACATCCTTTGGGGTGGCCCAGCCATTGAGTTCACCTTCAAGACGTACTCCGAGGACTTTAGGCGCTTTTAGTTCCCAGGGTGCATCAACCAATGGCTCGACGGCGTCAGCTCCACCAACACCGATAGCGATAGCCCCAAGTCCACCCCCATTTGGAGTATCTGAAATTTATCTGTAAGCCCGTATATCTCATTGAAGGTTGTAAAAACTTACGGGAGTCAGTTCCTAGCATCATTAATCCCGGGGCTGCATAATTCTCCAACACAATTTGGTGAATTATCCCTGACCCAGGGGCCCAGAATTGAATCCCGTACTTCTTTGCCGCTGACTCTAAAAAGTCAAAAACTTCTTTATTCCCCTCAATGCTCTTTGGTAGATCGACATCCGCGCCTTTCTCCCCTACAATCATATGATCGCAGTGAATACTCGCCGGTACAGCAGTCTTCCCAAGGCCACAAGTCATAAACTGGAGAAGTGCCATTTGAGCACTCGCATCCTGCATTGCAACTCTGTCAACTTTGAGCTTAAGGTAGGCTTCACCACGAATTTTTCCATTGCGACCTGAGAGAGATTCTTCTGGGCTGGCGAGATGGGAGTAGACAATTTTTTCGGCGAGGGTAAGGCTAGTATTATAGCCGAGAACACGACGAACTTCAGAGAGGCTCCTGATGAGTTTTACATAAGGAGGAGTTCGGGAAGCGATTTCAGGGTGTATAGAAAAGTTTGAACTAGAGCTCGCCGGAGTTGCAAAAGTTCGGCGGAGCCGTCGGGTTAGAGTCCACTGTGAAGTCGAGATTAGCTGTCTGTTTTGACCTCAAGCTTCATAATGTGCTTTGGACAAGTTCTTTCGGCTTGAAATACTTAAATAGCCAATTGGACCCCAAAGACTCTAATTAAACAAAAATTGAAACAATTCACAACCGGGAAGATTAATTGAGTTGCTTTCGTCTCTCACCTTGTTGTTTCCGGCGCGAGCCAGTCGCGAAATCCTCATTGACTGCATTTTCTTTTTTCTTTCACGATGTTCGAGTGTAACTCTGAGTAGATGCGACCCTTGATTTTTATCGCACCATGGACTTTATGTACAAGTGGTAGACAGCCTGCTCGCACGGCCAAAAGATTTTTCGATGTTTGCTTTTTCCCCTCCTCTTTTCAGCTTCCCCACCCACCCCACTGGATGCTGACTGAGCAAGGATAGGGGGCCACCAATTGGTCCGTTTTTAAAGGACAGGGATGGGGTGAAGAATAGGATGCCAAGTCTGCTGTGGATACATGTACCTACTAACTACATGTAATAAAGATAAGAGAGAGCAGATCGTGATAATGCAAAGATGTATTGAAGGTACTGTATTTTGCTACGAATTTTATGATAATAGGTGGCGCGTTTCTAGGCTGAATTCTCTTCTTTACGGACCCTTAGAGTATTTTACAGTACATATATGGCTCTATCAGGACTCTGGATCATGAACTATGGCTCGTACTGTATAGCCTTGATGTGCATCTATTGGTATAAGTTTTATTGTCTGTATTTGATCATAACTGCTTATTCCACTGGTTGGGAAATGTGTATCTGCCTGAGGCTTTTCTTTCCTGTTCCCATTCTCCAAAGAGCTCACAAACTCCAGCTGTGCTTCGGTCCACTGCACTTACGCTTACAGTCATTCCCGCTTTTTTCTGCCTTCTGGGCCCCCCCAAGCTACCTCTTCTCCCTACTTCTTTATCACTAGACATTTTCCCTGTCACTACAACACACCTCATTCATAGAACCTGTACTCATCAGAACCTACAGCTTACAGGAGCAAACCACAGCACGTTAACTGATAAACACCTTCAGAACTTCTTGATACATCACCATCTACTAGCCTAAAAAATCAATCTTTCCCCCGCCACAGTGTAGTTGAGTAGGGAGAGGCTTCACAAGACCATCAAACAACACCCCCCCTTTAGACTAGTAGGGGTTTTACTTCTTCCTTCTATTCCCCCAACCTCACTTATTTTTTTGAGATTTTCGTGAATTTTTTTGTCCAGAGGGAAATCAAGATGGCTTTACCACGGCAGGATGCCAGGTATGAGCCAGTACCGACCACTCTAGATGGTTATAGCGCGGCCGATATGATGGTAGGCATCATTCCTTCCAGGAAATTTAATGTACAAATCTTTGTTGCTAAAGTAGGTAAGAAATATAGGCAGATCTTGGGATCCAACGTAGAGCAGCGTTGCCTCTCGCAGGAAGATCTTTGATTATCCCACCGCCTCCACCTGATATCAATAAACGCGGACCAAGATTAGCCAAGCTGGCTGAGAGGAACGCTGGGATTCCTGATGCGTGGGGTGGTAAGTACTTCTGTTTTTCAAAGTCCTATCCCCCTGATACATTTGTTCCTAGGAATATCACCGCCCAACTATTCTTCATCTCTCCATTATTTCTAATTACACCAGCTAATATTTCCTTCGTTGAAACAGCTCTATATGATCCAACATTGGCCGAGGAACGTGATGATGGCCTCGGAGAGGGTCAAATGCATCGTACTGGCCCAAATTACCGTCCTACAGAACCTCGCCAGAGATCCCCTCCTCGTAGTATTCGATATCAAAGAACCCCAGCTCGTAGTATTCGACATGCTAGATCCCTCTTTGAACTCGGAAAACTTACTCGAGCACTCTCTTACTCCAAGGACTCTCCTGATTCTAGTAGCACTGTAAAAGGAGTAATTGAACGTCATAGGAACCGCTCTCCGCACCAGTAAGTTCTTTCTAACCCGAAAACTCCTATGATACATGGCTAATATAAATAGACTTGAGGGGCCTCCCGGAGATATTCTAGCCCCACTACGTCTGGAATCTGTACTGAAAAATCCTAAAATTCGCGCTCCCCGTGGACCCGAGGCTCTTGTCAGGCATCACCTTGCTACAAATCCCCCAGTTACTATGAGAGCGGTCTCAGTAGCATCTCACATCTCTTCGAGGATTGTCCCTGATAATCCAAACGTTAGCCAGTATGTTCAATGAAACTTAACCCTTTGATACCTAACCATTATTCTAACAAATACCAAAAAAACAGTTGGAATTTAGGCAAGCTGGCCACGGCTAAAGGTGGCTACGATTATTTGCAATCAACCCCAAAGAGGCTTACTACCAATTGTAGTTTAATCCTGACTCAGGCAAGGGAGGCGAATAAGATCAACCATGCTGCTCCGGTTACCGATACCTCAATAATTATAAATCACACATCTACTCCAATTATTCCTATCAAGGACCGTTGCTCACCTCAATTCACTGCCACTGGTCCTGCTCCTCTCATTCCTTCTAGTTCAGTCCCTGCGATTCCTCTAGAACAAAATACTATAGTGACTAAGCTTGCAGATATTAAAAATGCTGGCGAAAAGCGAGAGGATACTGGGGAATATTACAACAAGGAAGGGACTGAGTTGGTGGCCAAGGCTCTAGAATTTGATGGATCAATTAACATTCCAGATGTGGTTCCTCCGGCTATCGAGCCGGCTTCAAAGCCTCATACCACAATCACCCCGGGAACGCCGCCTACCTTCGACTTTTCAGGTAAAGTTGAGCGTTACCCTAGTGTTGTAACTCAATATACGACCCCCACCGAACTAGACCTAGAAGGAGCTAAAAAGTACCCTCTCAGCCCTACGTACACCCATGATTCTTCTAGTATTGCCGAAGCTGGTAGCCTAGGGTTCTACAGCCCTCCAGCTTCCGGCAACGGCCTTAAAGAGGAAGACACGGTCTTTGAAATTTTACACAGAGACTTTTACTCCTTCCGTAAAGCAGTCGATAAGATTAAAGCGAGAATATCTGACTTTAGCGATTTTGAAAGCTCTCTTCAAGGCCGTATCGCTAAAATACACCAACTAAGTCAAGAAATTCTCAATGAGATCGAGATGGAGGAGGAGGATATGAGGAATCTTGGACGTGAGATTCATGCCATGAGGATGAAACATACTACTATTGTTGAGGGAATCAGAGCAAAAATGATGAAGGAAGAGGTAGTATTATATCCGAATGAACTCCCGGTGCGGAATCCGGAGCTCGATAGCTCTTCTTCTGTTGAGACTATGAGTGTAAGATCACTAGTAGTGGATGCTGAATCTACGGTACGAGTCAAGCGAGAGAAGAGTATGAAGCGCGATATGCCAGTGTGGACTCCCAAAGCTGGTAATCTTGTTTCTCAATCGCTGGTGACAAAACCACAAGTGATGGTTAAAAGCGGAGTACAAGAGAAGGAAGAGAGATCTGATATTGAGATGGCTGATATCAGGTTGACTAATACTGTACCCATCACTGAGACCACAAGCACTGAAAACGAACAGAAGAAGAATTATCACACAAAGAATAATCAGGGGATACAAAGCCTTCGGGAGCAGCCCATGGAAGAGCGTCTTGAAGCGTTTGGTGAAGAATCAACTAAGAATGATCATGCGAAGAGTGGTGAGCACATTGAGGTACTCCTTAGTGAAACTGAGCCGTTCAATGAATGCCAACCAGAGAAAGAGTTAATCATACTGGAGAAAATTCCTATAAAGGGGGTTGATAATGAACTTTTTGAGGAGAACTGGGTAGAAAACGATGAACCCCCTAATCATAGGCAACTAGCAGAACTTCCTGATTTAGTTTATGCTAGGAACACCTTTCCCAAGAAAGAAAAACCTGAAAAGGTAGAGCTCTTTAAGGAACAACAAGCCGAAACTGCAACGGTTAGGCAACAGGTACTTCCTAAAATCAAAATCGACGCTATCACTGAAGATATAAAAGGAGATACGGCCGAAAAGACCCATCTTATGAATAGAGAAATCGTTAAGATCCAGAATAGCCTTCGTAAAGACGAAGAGCTTCCTAAGGAACAGACCAGAAAGTCTCACCAGGAGATGATAGAAATCCTAGAGGAACCTAGATTGACGGAGGATAAATTCTCGGAAGTGGAAGGGAACGAGAGGAATGATAATAGGAGGGGTGACGAATTTGAACGACTAAAAACCCCCAGCCCTGAACAGAAACTAGATACCCAAGACGAGAAGGGCAAGCAAGAATCTGAGAAGACGGAGCAGGCTAAGGGGCGTCTTGAAAAAGAATATCTTGAGCAGCAATGTCTTGAGAAAGAATATCATGAAACAGCTCGTAAGGAAGCCCGCCGTCTACGGGTCGAGGAGGAGAACCTAGTGAGGGATCATTTAGAGCTGGTAAAGCTACAGGAGAAACTCCATGCGGATGAGAAGGCAACACGAGAGGCTGAAAAATCCGAGGGTTTGAAGCTTGGTGGAGAATACGAGCTTGTTGAGAACGACAATGATCAAATAGAACTATTGGAGAGGGGACAGGTCGATAGGGAAAGGCTTGGAAAGGCTGTGGAAAATGGAAAGATGAAAGATATGAGTAATATGAAAGGCACAGCTAAAGTGGTAGTTGAAGAGAGTCGGCAGGCAAATATAGGGGCAGTTAAACAGCAGGAAGAGCACAATTTTCCGCAACCTAATTCACCCCAGACACTAGTCGGAACTCCTAAAAGGGTCGTATTCCCGTACAAAATCGATCTTGACCTCCGCCCCGTTTTTGAGTAAGCCTACCCTATTACTTGTTACGCCAAACATTAATGCTAATACCTAAATTCAGTTATCCACCCCTCAGAGTCAAGATTCAGCAGTTTGCCAGGCCAGAGGAAGCGATCATCAATGACTGTAGAGATACCCTAACTCCCGCTGAATTCGAATTACTCGACAAAATGCCATACTTCCAGCAGTTTCTCATCAATTGTAATGACCGCCACAAAAAGAAAATGGCGAGATTTTACAGAAATGATACTATCCATTAGCTACGGAATTCATAGAGACGGCTCTACCGAAAATTTCAGCTAAGAAAGTGGGGGGAGGGAATACTTTGAGGCGTTCTTTTATCCATCAACCTTATTCGATATTTTTCTTGAAATTTGTGTTTGTGTATGGTTGTCTCATGGCAGATTGTGAGGGGAAATAGGGTGTAGATGCGGTTGTGTAAAGATAAGCTAAGGTGAAGATGGAGCATTAAAAAAAACTCACAGTACAAAATCATAGGCTATCACTCGGTTAAAATGGTGACCTAAAGCTTAACGTATTAAGGGTATAACCACTTAATTATATTCTTGTTACTCTACTCACCGAGAAGCATATATTTCGCCACGACAATTTAGAGATTTATGTCTTAAATCCTAATGCCAACTGATTACTCTGGTTAATTCTGTTGGGAAACTACCTTCGAAATTTATGTATTTTCCCCTCTACCTACAGCCTGGGACGTTGGATGCTTTAAAGTGATCGACCGAGTGAGCATCCATGACTGATCTCACGCGCCCATTGCATAATGTAGCGTTCATGCTCATAGCAGGGTAACCGCCGAATCCCCGGCCATGATTAAATATACAGAACGAACCCAACAACTCCGAAACCTGATATCGGACGATCTAGTAGTAATAATTATTTGGACCCAGCTACACGATCTTACATGATGCATTTCCGGGGCTGTTTGTGCATTAAATAACTGTAAATAACCCTTTCTATACAATCTTATAAGCTTACTGGGAGGATGCAAGGAGCGGAGACGCGTATGCGTTCTACGGCATGTATTTGACTGAGGGGTGGCTGGCTGGGCAGTTGACGTGATATTCCCTCAGTTTCAGCTGTGTCTAAACTTCAGCCAACAGAGACCAACAAAACAGAATAGAAGGAAAAAGAAAGGAAAAAGAAGCAACAGCACAGCCACACACATAATCTATGCGGCTGTTAATGTGTCATGCGCAGAGTGCAGCGAGGTACCTGGTGGTGATGGCCGAGATGAGCACAGCCCACCGTTGCTCCGCTTGCCTCTGTATTGATGCACATGCACGCCGTGGAACCCTTCACTTATCCAACCAACCCCACCTCATCTTACTCGCTGAGGCGCATCCTGCACCCATAAGAGATTCTCTGCTCTCCTCCTCCTCCCCCTTCTTTTCTATCCATCTCCCCCCTCCCCCCTCTCTCTATTTCTTGTCTAGAAAGAAACTTGAACTTGCGTTTGTCTTCTTATTGTGCTTCTGATTTATTTTCTACATCCTATTCTTGTTTCTCCCCCACATTCCTATAGCGTAAATACCCCGCATCCTTCCCCCGTAACAACCACTTTCCCCCGAAAGCGATGGTAACCCCACCAAATCCCATCGCGTCTCCAAATGCGAATGGGCCAAGTGTTGCTCCCCCGAGTCTTCCCATTGGATGGTATGTCCCCCTTCTTTGCCTTTTGGGGAAATTGCGGTCTGATTTTTTTTATTTATTTCTATTTTAGGATTGCGCAATGGGACCCAACAACCCAGCGCTATTATTACGTTCAAACAGCAAACGGAAAAACAACCTGGGAAGTTCCGACACAAGAAGCTTCCAACACCCCTGGCCCTACAACTCCATCTCCGTACCCAGCACCCACAGACTACAACCAACAAAGTCAGCCTGCACACTCTGGCTATGGAAACCAGCAATCGGCAGGCTACAGCCCTCAGCAATACACTCCTCAGCCGGAACCCCAGAATGCTACCCGTGCTGGGGGATTTGGTGGTATCGCCGGCAGTCTTGCCCAGGGGATGCTGGGAGGCGGTAAGCACTCGAGTAGCGGGCACCAATCAAGTAGCTCTGGCCTCGTTGGTAGTCTTGCTCAAGGTATGCTAGGAGGTGGTAAACATTCTAGCAGTGGTCACTCCTCAGGTGGTGGAGGGTTGGGAGGGTTGGCATCTGGATTATTGGGCGGTGGTGGAAAGCCAAGTGGTGGACATGGTAGCAGCGGGCATGGTAGTAGTTCAAGTGGTGGACTATTTGGACAGGCTGCTGGAATCGCAGGTGGATTGTTGGGTGGAGGAAAGAATAAGCATAGTAACACGCAGCAGCAAGGCGCGCACGGTGCACAAACTGGACATGGTGCACCTGCTGGACTTGGTGGACTTGGTGGGCTTATAGGTGGCGTTTTGGGAGGTGGAAACCACGGGCAGGCAGTATGCATGACCTCCTCTAAAATCGAAGGCTATAAAAATATTACAAGTAATAATGACTGATGGTAATAGAAACCGGCTTCTCAGCAACAAAGTTATGGATATGGCTCCCATCAGCAATCCCAGCAATACAGCTCTCATGGCTCCCCATCTCCTAATCCCCCCTATAATGCCAACCCACCATACAACCACCCTCAACAATCCTACCCCTCTCCCGGTCCCCAAGGCCAACAGTTCTCAGGCCCTGTTGGACAGCAGCATCAAGCTCCTTACGGTGGCCCCACCCCTCAAGGTGGCTACCCAGGTTCTCAAGGTCAATATGGTGCACCTCCCCCTCAAGGCCAATACGGCGCCCCCCCTCAGCAAGGCCAATACGGCGCCCCTCAGCAGGGGCAATATGGTGCTCCACCACCACAGGGTCAGTACGGTGCTCCCCCCCCTCAAGGCCAATATGGAGGTTACGGCTCCCCCCCGCCAGCAGCTTACTCCCCAGCCGGGGGTGCACCGGGTTACCATGCGCCTCCAAATAGCGGTCCTGGAGGGTACCAACCCCCGAATGCAACTAGTGGCGGTCCTAGTAGTTACCAATCTCCACCTCCTTCGGCTGGTGGGCCTCCAAGTGGACATCCCCCTGGAGGGTCTTATCAACCTACTTCTGCTCCGCCTATGCAGTATCAGCCGGGTGGGTCTTCAGGGTATGGAAATCCAGGGCGTTAGGGGAGCTGAATTAATACGAGTGTGATCAATGCATTTCTAGTTTGGGCTGAGGATTTTATGTTTTATGTTCCTTTATGTTTCATTAAGTTTTTTTCTATTTTTTATCAATATCAGCCAAGATTAAGGAGCGAAGCGAATATAAGGGAATCAGTTGGGGTTAATCAATGTTTCTAGGAACTGAGAAAGGCTCAAAGCAATAAAACATTTATTTAGTATTGCTCTAGGGTTATACATTTCCTTCCGGCTTATGTTTCGTATGAAGTTGTATTACATCTAATTACGCCAAAGGAAATAGTCAATTTAGAACTTACTACGCAATAGATTAATTTCCGTTCCTTTGATTTTACAGGGCTAGGTAATTTAATTCCTTCTCCTCAACTCTCCCCTCTCCTATGGCCAAGCAGGCACCAGGTAATCTAGGTGGTTTTGTGCACCCCCTCCTCCCCGCATCCAAAGTCCAGGGTACGAACTATACAAGTTTCTACTTTTTCATGATGCTAGGGGGAAATGAGGCCCCGCTTTCATATGAAGAATTACTAGAAGGCCTAATCAGCGAGACAAGGATAGAAAGCCCGCTATCAAAATACACTAAAGTCACTTTCCGTCATAACCACTCGTATTACCAGTCATAATTAACAAAAAAAAACATTAGAGTCTACTGATTATGGGCTTTGGTATTTATAATGACAAAACCTTTGTTTTCGTCCTATGTTTGCTATTGCTTCCAGGGCATAAATTATAGATGGGTTATCTAATAAATGTTATTTTAGGCCGATAGATAAGGCTGGTGATAATGGATTTTTTTCTTTTCTTTCTCATTAATTACATGAACCTTTCGGTTATGGTAATCCTCCACTTCCAGCCCAAGCTCAACCTTCAAACAAAACAATAAATAAACAAAACAATAAATAAAACCAATAATCGCACTGCTCCCTCTTGCTACTCCAAATCCTCTCGTCCCCACTCCTGCCAATTTGTTCTCTCTTCTTCCTCCATACCTCCATTACTAACAAATTCCTGATACAATTTAATACCCCATTGGTGATAATGGGTAGCTTGCCAACAATAGTAAATCTTATAGAGGTATGTGGTCGCTGCTAAGATAAAATAAAAACTAAAATATCTAAATAGTAGTATATATGGCGAGATATCCCTAGAGCATACTCTCATGCACGGGCCTATAATACCCCCTCACTCCACGAGTCCCGCCCTCCCAATAGTTCCGATGCTTTATATAGCTATATAATTTTAAAGAGAACTCGTTCAAAACCCTATCTCTTAATAAGATCTATATTCGAGCACCAAACACATATTCGACTTCATTATTACTTTGTTCGTGTTTAAGGTATATATACACACGAGCGAGGAAATTGGTTTATTTATCTTTGGTGGTTCATTCTACTTCTCTATGTACACCTAGGTACTCCTATATCATGTCACAGCTACGTACCCTACGATCTAGACTCTGGGACTGTTTAGAGAGACCTATAATATCTATAGTCTATTTAGGAGGCCCCTAATACTCTTAGGATACGTACGTACTGGATATATAAGTATTGGGGGCCTCCTAAGCGAGGGATGGAGGAGTATAAAATTACTGTCTCCATAAGCATCAGGAATTTAAACTATCTAGAGCTTTAGTTTGGTCATTTAGAACAAAGAGATGCTGAAACCCCTAAGTATGTGTGATATGTGCGCAAGCTTATTCCGCACGTGCGTTAACCATTCTTTGTCTAATTTACATGTTGGGCTCTAAAATACTAAACCGTTATATGTGAAACTTGCAGATTTATTGTTTACCCTATAAGCTATGGTTTTGTGAAATACGAATATTGTACAAACAAGCTAGCTCTAAAATCTACAATAGCACCTCTATATGTATATTTATCGTAGGAACTTAGGGGTTCTCAAGAGTTTTAGTAGGTTCCTAGTTCTCCAGCTCATTCGTCGTTCACTTTTAACCTCTACAATGTTAATTAAAAATATCGTATATTGATATTCTAGGACTTTATAATATTCTAAGTAGTGTTTGTCATGGGGGACTGCGCCAAGAAACCGCCTCGAACCGCTCCGCAGGCCGGGGCGGTTCTGGATTTTGAGCAAAGAACGGGGGGAGGACCATGCACACCGGGGCCCCAATTAGAGCAAAATCAATATATACAGTGTTTGAGGACTGCAATTGAGTTCTAAAGCACTGTGGGAGGCATATAGGAGGCGTATGAATGGCGTATGAATGGCAGTATATGCGTAGTAGCGCAGAAATAGGACCCCCCCCAGCGGGGAACCGCCCCGGCCGAGGCGGGTCTTTTGGTCAAAATTTGCCCCCAAACCCGCGATGGGGCGGGTCCATAATTTCAGGAACCGCCCCGAATCGCCTCAAGACGAACACTAATTCTAAGATTTCACTTCCTCTCCTCCTTTTTTTTTAAAAAAAAAAACGACTTTAGTTTGATTCTTGTACAGCAGTCGCCCTATCCCCTGGACCGTAGCGAAAATAGCACGGAAAACCGTGCGAATTATACCGGGTCCCCCCACCACAAATTAAATTAAAGTAAATAGGAAAAGGGTATTAAAATACAAAGGAGAGCTATATCATATGAAACTCTGTAAAGCAATTGCGGGTGGTATTAAGACATAAGGATAATTTGCATGTAGAGCACTCCCAATGAGTTTTATATCCTCTTCCCCCAGGACCCCCCCCATTTTTTACTGCTTCTTTAAGCTTAAACCTACATAGCCAGCATTCTTTTTCATGGCCTTTATGAGCGAGAGGTAGGTGTTCTTTGGTGCCACGATTGGGGGGTAGGCCTGTAGATTTAGTGACATATTTCATTTCTTTGACAAGCGTTTTTCCTGCATCAACGATCATTGACACCTTTCGCTTTTTAGACCTCTGTAACGGGGGCACTCCCAGGGGAGTACTGCCGTACCAAAAAAAACCAACAACCTCCCTTTCTGACGAGAAGCTTCAGCAGCGAGGCTTAGAACCGCTCGTCAACACGGAAGGTCGACAGTCCCTAGGCAAAACAGGAATAAGGATTTAATGGATAGATAACTAAAGACTTTAAAAGGCTCTGCTTCCCAGGGGAAGACAAACGTCTTTAGCGAAGAGTATGAGGGTCTCTGAACAACAGTTGTTCGTTGACTAGCAATAATGATTGTCCTGGGGGAAGGACGGGTTTAAGCTATGATTTTGATTGCGAGCAGGCTGCCAAGAAGCGGGGGAACAATTCCTCCGCGCTTGGAAATCAACTGAGTCTAGAGCGCCCCTAAGAACTAGCGGGGTCGATAGACTAGCGACTAAAAAGCGTTGGTTACTAAAAACTCTGTAACTATTGCTAAAATGGTCCGATTTCAAATCCGATTGCACCTATGGATTCGCAGCACTGTCCCCCATATACCCTCCGAGTTTGGTTCGGTTGGACGAATTTTCCTGACGGTTTTGGGGTTATTTTTGGGGTCCAAAACTTGTCTTTTTGTTAGGGAATCAGCAACTCAGGGGGGCCCCCTCTGCAAACGGCGGGTGGCACAGTGGGGCGCCTCGGGGGTGTTGGAAAACACAGAGTCCCCTAGGTAGGGTAACCCACTGTTGATTCCTGCCGTCGCTTAGATTCTTTTCCCACGTTCCTAGTCCAACCTGGGGACGTGGCGGAGAGGTAATCTTGATCCATAAGGACCTTAGGGCGAAGCACAAGGCATAGCCCCGTATGGTTCGATTCGTGACACCGCCAGGTTAATTATTACTTTTGCTGGCGGTCCTAACTATTAGGCATAGCTTTGCTCTCGTTTCATGGCTCTCGGCTTCCCATAGGATTGGCCATCAACGAAGCTGTTATTATTCCTCCTAGAGGAACAGGAGCTTAACTCTGTCCATGGAGGTAACTGCTTCAGTCTCATTACACTAGTATCTCCCGTAGCTATAAGCTACAGACGCATTACTCTGGTCTCTGTCGCATACCAACGACGGTGAGCTTCGCTCCGTCCTAGGAGCTCGCCAGCTCGCTTAGGAATCGGGCTATCATAGTAATGACTTTCCTTAGTATCTATTGACCGGAATGGGATAGCTAGTCCTATGCCTCAAGGGAGATCCTTAGGTGTCTCTGCATGGAGAGGTACTTGAGACTAGTCATGACGATGGTTAAATCGTCACAACCTCTTCACTTCTACCACATTTGCCCCCTCTAAAATGAGATCCCAAGCTACCTGTAACCGAAAGGCTTTATGAGTAATGCCTTTAAACGTATCCAGGTCTCGATAGATAATGTAGGAGTTAACAAGAGCTGTATCAAGAGCCCAAAAAAAAATAGGAAACCATGTTCTAAATGTAGTGAGCTGGGTATTATAATAGGAGCGATACTGATCAGCTATATCCACCCCACCCATATGGAAATTGTAGTCTACAATAACCACTGGAATCTGTAGCTCTTTCGATTGCTCTTCTCCAAATTCTACTAGCACTTGGCGATGGTTGGTGCTCTTTGGTCCAGGCCTATTTCTATTCCTCATGATCTCAGAGTTCTCCCCTCTTAAAAAGTGAATTGTAGTCATCATAGTAACTGGTGCATTATCAAACCACAGGAGAACGCCCACATCCTGCACAATAAGCCCTGCTTTAAAATGATAGGGAACTTTCCCCACATCTTTTTTGGGAATAGCCAATATGGGGGGGAAGTTTTTGGAGGAGGGTTTTGCTGTTCCACATGCTCCAATATCTAGGAGATTCCGTAAGGCTACTAGGAGTGGTATACTGGTGTAGAAATTGTCGAGAAATATATGCCAGGTCTTTCGTTTAGGGAGTTTGCTGGCTAGGTAGTAAACTACATTACCAGTGGGTGTAAGGCCATCGATTATGGGAGTTGGATCTGGGCCTGCTTGATTAGATGTAGGGTGGAAGTCCCATATATAACCATGATCTGCTAAGCAATGGAACTTGTAGCCTTTATCGATAGGTTTATTGGGCATCTTATAGGTGTCTAAAGATCTTCCATTGCAGCGAATCATAGCCTCATCAATACTAATATTGGAGGAAGGCATCCTCAGTAACTGGGAAGTGTGGCGCAATTGATTAAGTAAAGGATCCACTTTTCCATGCCATAAGCGGCGCCCAGTAGGAGTAAGCTTTGGTATATCAAGAGCTGATATATGGAGGAAGCGTTTGATCTGCTCAAATCGAGTAAGGCTCATGTACTTAGTGATAGGATGCACTGGATGTAAACCATCATGTTTCCAATAATCCTCTAGTGCTGGAGCAGTAAAGAGACCCATATAGATACAGATACCAATCCATATCTTGAGATCGTCAACTGTAACTGGCTCCCAGTCTCTACCAGGAAGAACATTTATCCCAAGCTTAGCTTCAGCATAAGCATTGGTATTGATAACCATGGTCTGGAGGAGAGAGATAGAGAAGAAGAAATTAAAGATAGAAAGAGGAGGAATGGCCTTTAAACCATGGATAAACGAAGGCAACCGATTATGTGCAGAGTGTAGTGGATAGTACTCCTTCATTGGTGTATAATCTGGCACTTCTGGGAGCCTAGACTCGAGAGGAAGAAGGGGTTCTAATGATTTTGGGGGCGAGTGATTTTTCATGATCGAAGCATTGACTCTATTGAAGAGGTTGGTTCTCTTTGGTGGCTTGTAGGAGGACTCTGGGCTCGTAGGGGCTTCATCCATAGTGTATGTAATATCTTTTGTACGGGTGCGTAGGACTCTGGCTGCCATGGTAGGTGAGGATGAATGTACTTTGTTGTAAAGGAAGACTAAAAAAAGTCAAAAAATCGTGAGGTTGATTACTAATCACTGGTCAGCGGAAACATAACGTTGACCCCACAGATCTTTAGAGCATACATAGACAATTAAAATAAGCCCTGGTTCGAAGAAATCGAGTAAGATTTGGAGAAGTTATAGTGGTTGTTGTGAAGAGGTAGTGGTTGTTGGTTGTGATGGAGGACTCCTTTGCAACCTCACCTAGGGGACCTACTTTTATACCTCAAAAAAATCACAAAAAATCGAGGCAAAAAATAGCAGAGAGATTGGCTAAGCGAGATTATAGTCTTATACTCTGAATAGGCATAAAGGGGTTGTGGCTGAATCAGAGGAAATTATATTGTTGGTACTTTAAATTTGCACGGTTTTCTGGGCGAAACTCGATTTCTACGGTCCAAGGGATAAGAGTTCAGGCTATAAGAATATTTACCTTATAAGAATAAGTTTTTAGGACCGGACATGGATTATTTTATGAGCACCAGTGTTCTCCTATAAGAATACATGTTCGCTCTATTTTCATATTTTTATTGCTGTAGATGCTTTCTAATAAGGATAGCTGATGGGCGGTTTCATATATGAGTCACGTGTATCTCTATTTGCTGTGTTTGAAGATCTAGGGCAAAGCATCCCATATAAGGGTTTAGGATTTTCTCTTTTGAAGAATATATCGATAGATCACTCTATCTCTTTTAGACAATTGATTCAGTAGTTTTTACCACACTTATAGCGCGACCGCTATCGAGTGATATTTAATGATCTCTAAACTTAATCTTTCTAGCCATTATAAAGGTAAAGGTCCTACAATTAAACTACCACCTATCCCATAAGCTGGTAAATAGTGTTCGTCTTGGGGCAATTCGGGGCGGTTCCTAGGCTAATGGCCCCGGCCCGGGTTCGGGGCCTGATTTTCGGTGAAGGAACCGCCCCAATGGGGAGATAACTGGTGGGGCCCCGTTGGGGCCACTGCAGTTAATTAGGTTAAATTTCGGTTAATGGGGGATTTTTAAAGGGCAAACCCGACCCGGCCGGGGAATGGGGTTGTGTGACGATTTAACCATCGTCATAACTAGTCTCAAGTACCTCTCCATAAAGAGACACCTAAGGATCTCCCTTGAGGCATAGGACTAGCTATTCCATTCCGGTCAATAGATACTAAGGAAAGTCATTACTATGATAGCCCGATCCCTAAGCGAGCTGGCGAGCTCCTAGGACGGAGTGAAGCTCACCGTCGTCGGTATGCGACAGAGACCAGAGTAATGCGTCTGTGGCTTATAGCTACGGGAGATACTAGTGCAATGAGACTGAAGCAGTTACCTCCATGAACAGAGTTAAGCTCCTGTTCCTCTAGGAGGAATAATAACAGCTTCGCTGATGGCCAATCTTATGGGAGGCCGAGAGCCATGAAACGAGAGCAAAGCTATGCTTAGTAGTTAGGGCCGCCAGCAAAATAGATAATTAACCTGGCGGCATCACGAATCGAACCATACGGGGCTATGCCTTGTGCGTCGCCCTAAAGGCCCTTATGGATCAAGATTACCACTCCGCCACGTCCCCAGGTTGGACTAGGAACGTGGGAAAGGAATCTAAGCAACGGCAGGAATCGCCAGTGGGTTACCCTACCTAGGGGACTCTGTGTTTTCTAACACCCCCGAGGCGCCCCACTGTGCCACCCGCCGTTTGCAGAGGGGGCCCCCTGTGACGATCTAACCATCGTCATAACTAGTCTCAAGTACCTCTCCATAGAGACACCTAAGGATCTCCCTTGAAGGATAGGACTAGCTATCCTATTCCGGTCAATAGATACTAAGGAAAGTCGTTACTATGATAGCCCGATCCCTAAGCGAGCTGGCGAGCTCCTAGGACAGAGCGAAGCTCACCGTCGTCGGTATGCGACAGAGACCAGAGTAATGCGTCTGTAGCTTATAGCTACGGGAGATACTAGTGCAATGAGACTGAAGCAGTTGCCTCCATAAACAGAGTTAAGCTCCTGTTCCTCTAGGAGGAATAACAACGGCTTCGCAGACGGCCAATCCCGTGGGAGGCCTAGAGCCGTGAGATGAGAGCAAAGCTATGCTTTAGTTAGAGCCGCCAGCAAAATTAATAATTAACCTGGCGGCGTCACGAATCGAACCATACAGGGCTATGCCTTGTGCGTCGCCCTAAGGTCCTTATGGATCAAGATTACCTCTCCGCCACGTCCCCAGGTTGGACTAGGAACGTGGGAAAGGAATCTAAGCAACGGTAGGAATCACCAGTGGGTTACCCTACCTAGGGGACTCTGTGTTTTCTAACACCCCCGAGGCGCCCCACTGTGCCACCCGCCGTTTGCAGAGTGCCACGAGTTGCTGATTCCCTAACAAAAAGACAAGTTTTGGACCCCAAAAATAACCCCAAAACCGTCAGGAAAATTTGTCCAACCGAACCAAACTCGGAGGGTATATGGGGGACAGTGCTGCGAATCCATAGGTGCAATCGGATTTGAAATCGGACCATTTTAGCAATAGTTACAGAGCTTTTAGTAACCAACGCTTTTTAGTCGCTAGTCTATCGACCCCGCTAGTTCTTAGGGGCGCTCTAGACTCAGTTGATTTCCAAGCGCGGAGGAATTGTTCCCCCGCTTCTTGGCAGCTTGCTCGCAATCAAAATCATAGCTTAAACCCGTCCTTCCCCCAAGACAATCATTCTTGCTAGTCAACGAACAACCGTTGTTCTGAGACCCTCATACTCTTTGCTAAAGACGTTTGTCTTCCCCTGGGAAGCAGAGCCTTTTAAAGTCTTTAGTTTGCAACCCTTAAAAATCCTTATACCTGTTTAGCCTAGGGACTGTCGACCTTCCGTGTTGACGAGCGGTTCTAAGCCTCGCTGCTGAAGCTTCTCGTCAGAAAGGGAGGTTGTTGGTTTTTTTTGGTACGGCAGTACTCCCCTGGGAGTGCCCCCATTACAGGTTGTTTGGGGTGGTTTCTTGGCGCGGTTCCCCGGAGAGTTTGGGGGACCGAGTCCCCCGTGATGAACACTACTGGTAAAACTGCCGCCTCATAGTGGGAGCCAATATTGCAATATTCTCCATTGGCTAGCCCTAGTTGACAAAGCTGCTATTCTGGTGTTGAGCCACCGCCACTTTGGGGGGGGCAGTGTTTTTTAACAGCTTATGGGATATGAATTTATAGGGCAAACTAAATTCTTTTAGCAAGTATTGAATAGTATATAAAGTATTGTAGGGGGACAAAAAAACCCGGTCACCCATATGGCAACCAACTCATATTGGTATCCCACAAAACGCAACTATGAACTTAGGATTTATTTTCTCCTAGTATAGCAAAGTTATAGGTATACTCCAAGGGTATATAAGTATCTTGCAATAATAGTTTGGTGTCTTGGGTGTTCCTATCAATAGAAATTGTTCCTAAAAACTATTTCATAATTCCTCAGATCCCAAACTTGTTGGATATATTTAGGCTACAAGTATATGCTCCCTATATGAGGACAGTCCCTAGTCTAATAATTCATACCTTAAAGGGTCTAATCAGAGCTATGTAACTGTGGAGATAGTAATCTATTATTAGCCCATAAAGTCTATTTTGCCTTTATAGTACTTAGGCGTTCATTAATATTTCGAAATGAGGCTGCAACCGCGTATATAACCTTACCAGAAGTAACCTATACAGCGTGGATAGTTACAACAACCACATAAGCGGGGAAGCTGTATAGGAGTAGCAAATTGAATGGGATCGTTACAGTAGGTGCCATTCTGCTGTGTTGCTGGTCCGGAGTTACCGTTTTTTTTTGGTGAGGTTACGTGGTTGTAGCCTCATTCCGAGATATTAATGAACGCCTAAGTATTTATGATAAGAATGATTAAGGTAATTTTAGATTTATATTCATAATAATAAAAATAATGAGGCTTTTTTGCCATAATTAAATTTTCATATTTGCTTTTAATGTGGCTGTGGAGTAATGGTTATTTGAGGTTGGCCTTTCTGGTTGCTATCCCAATGACCGGGTATTTTTGTCCCCCTACAATACCAATATAAAGGGAAAAGTGTATATTATCCTATCGCAATCTACCTAACAATGCTTCTATTGATACATAGCATTAAATAATTGAAACTTAGGGTTTACAACATCTATATTTCGTGTAGTGTTAGTAACTACTCTATTGTATAAAGGTGACTTACTCAGGGAAGAGGCCCACCCCCAATGATTGATTTTTTTATCATAGACATGTCCAATCTCCTGATGGCACGCTACAAGGCTCGGATGTTTTTCTTTCTATAGCTAACCGGTTATGGCACACGGAACAGATAATCAGCCTCGACAAGGCGGAGTAGTAATATTGGCAGATCCCCATTACCCTACCGTCGGTTGAGCCGCAACATCATGACCCCCACATTGCCATGTAATATCCAAGGAGACCCTGAATGATCAGAATAGTCCTCCCATTATGGAATCATCCCAGCTTTTGTTCGGGATGTCCCAAAAAATCCTACAATCACTAGTTTAGTGTAACTATTAAGTGTAACAGTATTACTACCGGCCAGGTCAGAGTCAGCAGTAGCCTTTGGAGATGACACTGCATGTATCCCTTCTCCGTATATATACCCGCACCCGTTCCACCTACAGTTATCCGAAACATAAACTCCTACACAAATTCTCATCCAATACTCGTAATACGAAACATTGCCTTCTTTCGTTATCAGCAAAGATGTCTACACTCGATGCTCCCTCAAATCTCTCGACAGCTGCAAACTCTACAGCGGGGACAGCTACCTCATCTGCAGTTGTTACGGCAGCTTCATCACAGTCAAACCTATCACTTGCTCCGTCTTCTTTCAATCTACGATATATTGATATTGGAATTAACCTAACGGACCGGCAATACCAGGGCGAGTATCATGGGAAGGGGGTATACACCTAGTTTCCAGTATCCCAGAGAAAGGCGCAGAAAAAGCTAACTCACACTCTCAGGTCCATGAACCAGATCTTGAGGCAGTAATTCAACGTAGTAAAGATGCTGGCGTTCAAAAACTCATGCTCACCGGCTCTAGCCTCAAAGAGTCCCAGGAAGCCCTGAAAATTGCTGAACAGCACCGTATGCTTTCCCCCGGTTCCCCTTTGCCATTCACCCACCATCTCTTTTTCTACTAGGGGTCTCTAACATATCAAAAAGCTGGCTACATGTTCACTACCGTGGGTGTACATCCCTGCTCTTCAAAGGCCCTTACTGGCCATCACGCCGGCCCTACAGCATACATAGATTCCCTCCGTACTCTCGCTCTCTCATCCCCCGCAGTTGCCGCATTTGGCGAGATAGGGCTTGACTACGACCGCCTCTATCACGCATCAGCCCAAGATCAGAAGACCGCGTTTAATCTACAACTCAATCTCGCTGAGGAGCTCGAGCTTCCATTATTCTTGCATTCCCGTGCGGCGTCGGAAGACTTCGAGACGATCCTATTTCCAAGACTCCCGAGACTTAGGGGGGGATTAGTGCATAGCTTTACCGGTACCATGGAGGAAATGAAGAGGATTGTCGGAGCAGGATTGTATGTGGGTGTCAATGGCTGTAGTTTGAAGACGGAGGAGAACTTAAAAGTTGTGAAAGAGATGCCCTTAGGTCGGATGATGATTGAGACTGATGTATGGCAGCCCTTATTTCTCTCACTCTCCTTTCTAATCCTCACACACACTCTCTCTCGCTATACGCCCCCGAACTTACAATATCATAGGGCCCATGGTGTGAGATCCGCCCCTCCCATGCATCTTGGAAACATCTTGGGGATGCGCCACCTCTACCAAAAGCAGTCAAAAAGGAACGTTTTTTAGCAGGCGCAAATCAACTTATAAAAGGGAGGAACGAACCATTAAGTATATCGCATGTAGCACATGTTATTGCGAAGGTGAAGGGATTGAGCGTGGAAGAGGTTTGCGAGGCTGCGTGGAGGAACACTGTGGACGTTTTTGGACTAGGGGAGAAGAAAATAGAGATTTAGGGTAGAAAAAGCTACAAGTCTTACAGCATCTTTCCACAACTCATCACTCGGGGTCACTTGGAACTATACACTAAGGGAGTATTTATGGCCACTTCAGGACAAAATTTCACGGGACTTGTCATTACAGCTAAGCCTAGAAAATATATTCGGTAAAATTAGATACCAATATAGCTGGCACAAATAGAGATACCGAGAAAAACAATTTATAGTAGGTAATAACAAAAAACGCACCCTAGGCCTATCTATTCCACCCAAAAAAGAAGCAGAAAGTGAAAACAAAGAAAATTATGGTTTCAACATAACTTGAAGAACCTCACATGAGCAAGCAAGAGCAAGCAAAAAACAGTTTAGAGTAAGAAAGGGAGGCAAAAAACGCAGGCTTGAATGCCTCCCAAAAGTTCGTTATTCATTTCTCCCAACCAATCATTTCCCCCGTTGCCCATAGTAACATAATAGCAGAAACTTAACAGACGTAGCAACCATAGACCCAACTATTCTCACTAAAAAGAAAAGGACAACAAATAATAGATAGCCGAATGGAAAAGTGCAAACAAACGTTAAGATAATGAGAACGTAGAAAGATAGTTTTAAAAAAAATCAAAAGTAAAAACACCCCAAGATTTAGATGCTCCGTGTTCCTTTTATGAAGAAAAAAATATTGGTCCTCTCTGCTCTCGTAAGTTTTCCAGATAGAAAAACATGCATAGCTTCAGTCTAAGGATATTCCTCGGGTTACACGAACGTGACGAAAATTGGCGTTAACCATATCATTTCTCTGCAAAAAAACACAAAACGAAGAACAAAGCTTAAAAGGTTTGAGTAATAGAATTCTGCGGGTTGACGCTTTCTTCCCCCATTTCATTCTAGGGAATTTTAGGCTAATTTGATGCTTGCTTTTTAGGCACCTCGTTTTTAGGGACGGCGTTTTTCGCAGAAGAGGAGTCGACCTTCGCGTTTTCCTTGTCCTTATCTGACTTTGTGATGTCCTTCATTTCTTCGTCCCCTTCCTTCCTTTCTTTTGCAGCTACCTTCTGCAATGCTTCATCGTCATTTTCCTCCTCATCTTTGTCCTCTGTGTCGTCAAGCATTTCTGCATCAAAATCAGTCAAAATTTCAGTTCCATCGCCCAGCATGATGATGCGGCCCGCACCCGACTGGTTACGTGAATCAAACTCGTCTGGACTGTCGTCAAAGTTGGTATGGACTCCCGGTCCGCGGAACTCCGCTATGAGTTGTTAGTTTTAGATATCAACAAAAAAGTGATTGAAATAATCTTGTATAAGATGAAATAAAAATCATTGAGTTAGAAAGACTTACCATACTCAGGCGGAGCGCAAGGGCCGTCGCCATCAGCAACACGCTTCACAATCATATCATACCATTCTTCTTTGGTCTTGCCACGAAGCAAAGCAACGATGACGATGGTCATATTGTCACATCCTACCCCACCAGTGTCGCTGCTAGAAGCAAGGCAGTTATCCATCATGTTTTCGCAGATACGGTGTAACTCCTGTTTAGCGGCTATACCGCGTCGAACGAATTCGATAACAGCCTGAGATGACTGGCAATCCCAGATTCCTATCAGGTGGTTCAGCATCGAGAACGATGACGACAAACGAGAAGTCCCAGAGGAAACTAACCGTCACAAGCAAGAACTAAGAACTCGTCATCATCTGAGATTTCGTGTATATTAATATCCGGGAAAGCGGTAACAATTTGCTGCTCTGGTGGGAGATCGGCGCTTTTCTTAAATTCGAAATCCCCAATAGCCCTCGACAATGCGAGATTGCCGTTAACTCTTCCGAAATCAACGAAACCGCCGGCAGCTTGTATCCTAGCCTTCTCGGCTATTCTCACAAAGTTAATATTCTGATCACGTGCCCGTTGCACACAGAGAAAGAAGCCAACCTTCGTTCTGTGGCTTGTGATCGAAAGACAAAGGCTTTGCTCTGCCCTTCACACCCAGGACGGTACGTGAATCACCGGCGTTTGCCTTTATAGTATCTTAGAATATTTCACCTCTTCTCTATAAATAGCCATGAAAGATAACTTACGACGTAGATCTTGGTATCTGAAATAAGAGCGGCCGTGGCCGTACACCCAGATACCTCTTCACCATAACGGGGATCTAGGGAACCGGTTGACTCATCAGCATCCTGTCCTAGAATGAATCCGAGCCAACTCTTCACAAACACTAGGAAAGGCAGTTTATTACCCTGCAAGATAGCTCTATCTGTAGCCAGGAACCCATCCTGCAGGGCCTTTCCATAATCACCAGCCTCGAAAGAGGACTGCTTCACCAAGATTTTATGAACGTTATCCCCGCTGAATGCAGCAACTTTCTCGCCCCCATGCCCATCGTAGACACCGAAAAAACTCAGCCTTCCTTCTTTTCCGGCAGGACCTGAAGCGTCAGGTTTATGGAGGTCAAGAACAGCAGCATGAGCATCTTCCATAGAGATACGCCAGCCTTGCATGCTAGATAGACCGAAAGCCAAACGTTCATCCTCGCCACTCTCGGATAGCTAATTTATGTCAGGTACTTGATCATATCTTGCTGAAACCTCGCTAGAGAAGCAAATATATAGCAGCGAGTTCTATCTGTTTCCTCGTTCATTTATTCCCTCGTTTCGTTCTCTTATAATAACGTACCTTCTCAACTACTGGTTCTGAAAGGGTTTGACCCATGGTGCTGTTCGTTAAGACTTGAACAAGGAAAAATTCGATCCAGGTCTTAGAAAAGACTTTGGTGTAATTCTTTGAGTAGTTGGGAGAGGTGGTGTAGATGATGGATGATAGACCTTCTGCGGGCAAAATAAAGAAGAGGTCTCTAATGAGATGATGGAATCGTTTTGTACTTGCGTCGTTGTTGATGGTGGGGGAGGGGAAGAAGGGTGGTGCCTTGTGCTGCGGCTACAAAAGGACCCTCGCCCAGTCAGAAAAGCAACGAGAAAAACAGGAACTTTTCGGGTAAAGAGCTAATTAAAAAAAGAGCTTGATGTGCGCATGTCACCAGAACCAGGAGCTGTACGGGACAAAGAAAGAAGAGAAGCCACGAAGATCCTGATTTTCAGGGTTTTGTTCTTTGCGGTCGCGTGCTTCTTGGGGGCGGTACAGGAAGGCACTGTAGAATAAAGTGCAATGTAGTGATAAGGAGAGGGCGAAGCCAATTTCTGTTCTCTTTGGCTCTTCTATACAAAGTGTATTCGTTGCGGAGTATTTACCGTTACAGTATCTACCTTATCGGTGACGCGCGGGGAGACGAGAAGCGAAGCGTTCACCCGGAAAGAGGGGCAAATGAGAACCTCCGATGACGCCAGAAACACCACCTTATTTATGAGTGACAGCTCCAGATAGGCACCCAGAACCAAGGGCAGGTACCAGTCTACATACAAATATTCACAGAGAGAGCTGAGCTCTACAGAACAGCCGATGACTCCAAGTTTAATAACAACGGGGAAACGACGATGAATCGTCGAGCGGGGAAAGCTTCAGCCTGAGGCCTCGACCTTACAAACTACACATAGCTGCCTATGTCTCTACCATGCCGCACTGGTACACACTTGTAAAGGGAGTAATTGGTATTACAAGGTATAGTGGTGCCTAACAGTACTTGTGCATACGGGCATTCGCCTATAGCGAACGCATTTATATAGATACATAGATACATGTACTTATCTCTGTGCTCTGTTGAGGCCTAGGCACTTCTTCCAGCTACCTTTACCAACCTTGACTGCACTTGCACTTCCATCAATTAGACCCACGCCAATAATCCGACATTTTATGATTGGGCAAAGCAAACATTTCTCGGCAGCTCTATGCACGGTTCCCAGTAATAAATAAAAATGATAACCTCAGAGTATCAATCCTTAAACCAAGTGAGTACTTGGTACAGCCTTTATAATAAACCCAAACCCTAGTAATAAAACCTAAAAACCTAAAAATAAAGAATACCTGAAAGATAAAGTGTCAATAATAATAATAAAAATAAGGAACCAATAAAATGAATGCTAAATGAACGAAAGAGTAGAAAATTCAACTAGATAGTATCAAGTATTACAGATATGCCATATCCGCCGGAAAGCTACCCTTAGTTTCCTCCTCGCCCCCCTCCTCACTGATACTTACCGGTCTTTTCTTCGTGAAATCTACCAATTTCGCCCGCTGTCTCAACGGAGGTATAACTACCTCTCCGCTTGCCTCCACAACACGGGTTGGATGTTCACGCTCAATACTAGGTCCCCCCGCGACTGTTCCCTGAGCCCGTGCAGAAGTTACAGCAACACCATACTCAAACGGTTCATAAGGATAATACGATGAGCCTCCACGGCTGTAAGCTGTGATACCGCTTTCCCTCGAGTGATTCGGATACCAAACTCTCTGCCCACTCTCATCAATCACATGCGAGAACGCACCATCTTCTTCAGTAACTACACTCGTAGGAGGATAATTCACGAACGACGACGAAGTTGCAAAATGAGACGGGAGGGCGCTATTGTATCTCCTCACCGGTGTTTCTGGAAGATTGAGTGATGAATATGTCCCAATTGTCTTTGTATGGCTATTCTCCCGAGTCATGGTTTTTATGACATCATCAATGAGACTACTTTGATCCCCTCCATGAATTTCAACTCCAGGCACTGTATATATCTTTGATTCCCTCCTCCACGCTGTTGCCGGCCCCGCGAAAAAAGGCGAAGACCCTCTTGCCCGCGTATGACTCGCCTTTTCAGCTCCTTCAGGGGACCCATCAACCAACCGAACACTGGGTTGGCCAAGATCATTCACCTGACTAATTTGAGAAATCTGGTTGAAAATCTCCGTTGAAACAGTCTCAAAAGTATCCTCACTCTCCCGGAACCGTCTCCCGCCAACCCAACAGCTAGGCGAAATAGCTGTTCTCCAGGACCGTTTTGGGATGCCGTACCCGGGTGGTCCAACACCGCTTCGACGACTCGCGGCGGTAGCGCTGATGGACATGCTTGAATGCCGCCTATGAGGGCGACAACTGAGTCTCCGAGGGCGAGAATTCGACCCTCGAGAGTTTGTTCGCTGATGCGCAGGATGACTAGTATCCCCCCCTTGAGAATTCGACTGTGAAACTACGTGGTGTGCATTGGCCCCCCGAGGATCGGAATTTGAAACTGCGGGATATAGGGAATATGTGGGCCCCGTAATGAACGAAGTACGGTTCACAGGGTGCTGTGAAAAGTTGATAGGCCCCACAGAACTCCTATCTCCAGTCATCTCTGGTGCAGGAGGCAGCAGCCCTGAATGCGTAGGTGGTGTAGGTGGCGTTCCCAGGCGCAGTATCGTCCCATCATTGCTCATCATTGAACTCATGAATCCATTGGATATCCTCCCACTTCCATCTGTAGTAAAATACCCAAATGCTGATAAACGTCTTGGTGTTGCGAGGTCTTTTGGACCATTAGAAGCAACTGCCCATGGTTGTGGGAGTTGTTCGAAAGGCCGAGATATATCTAAGCCCACTGGAGTCGCAGAGCGGCTGTAGTACGAAGTCGATTCTATGTCATTTTGGCGTGAGATAACATACCAGATGAAGAGGAAACTGCAGACTACGATGAGAGGGAGAACAGTTGCGAGAACGATTATCAAAGTTCTCTTACGGCTACGTTTTACAATCGCCTCGGTACTCGTATCGGTTTGGCCTGTAGAGTCTGTTGTCTGAGGAGGTCCTGCACGGGTTGGTAAAGCTGTTCCGGCTCCTGTCTTTTTTGCCGTGTGGCTCATTGTGATACCAGTTGACGTCCTAGTAGGAATAGCCGAAAAAGACTTTATATTATCACCGCCAACAAATAGCTTGAAATTACGAGAGTCCGATAACCTCCCAGGTGATTGTGCAGAGATAGCCACCTCAACACTAAGAGAGTTACTCGGTGCCTCTCCTTGAAACTGCAAGTTTGCGGCATCAAAATTAATCCAGTCTACAACTGGGTTATACTCAACACTCAACTTGATATCCTTAATGGAAAGAGATGTCCGGTTAAGAGAATAAACAAATCTCTCTCCACTAGTGATGTTAAAATCAGGAATTTCTGTCGTAAATATAGTCGCGGCTGTATCTACAGATGAAATACTGATCTGTAGCTTCGCCTGTGCCTCGCCTCCGAAAATGTCGCGAGCAACAAGGTCGACCACCGTAGACTCTACACCCTGTGGTGGTGTTCCACTCAGTACGAAATTTTCCTTATTGAACGAAAGCCAATCCGATCCAGTAACAGATAACGAACTCAAGTTCTCAGACCCGATTGGCCCACTATCCAGAAGAATAGCATCTCGAGGGAGGCTATAGTTAAATGCACTCCCAAAAGTCGCGTTAGTTGTAAGAATTGTATCCTTAAAGTAAATACGGTGTGGCCCAACCACCATCTGAAACGACACCGACGACCCCGCGAACCCTGGATAATCTGATGCTATCAAGGTAACATCAAAGGTCTGTGGTGGAGCAATTAAAGACGTCAAATCAGGTGTTACCCCAGAAAACTTTAGGCGACCTTGATCGAAATTAATCCATGATGGCAATGGTGTATTTCCTGTTGAAACTGCTTCATACTGCTTTACTAACCCAGCAGGACCGAACGTGTCCTCTGTGAATGAGAACTCGTACGGCTGGCCGGGGAAGAAAACTATCCCACCTCTCCCATTTCTTACACCAATGTTTTTAAGCTGAGAGTTAATCCCTCTCCCTATGACTGGACCAGGCTCTGAAGATACAACGAGAGTTGCTTCGTGGGCTGTTGAGCCGGTTGAGTCCGTTGCCGTTATAACAACTTCGAAAGCCCCAACATCATCCTGAGTTGGCATTCCATAGAGATTTCGTGAGTTGCTATCAAGCATCAACCATGATGGCCCGCTAGTGATGTTGTATGATATAGGCTGGAAACTTGAGGTGAATGTCCATGGTGAAAACTTGAACCCGAATGCCTCCGATACTCGGGCTACTGGTGGTACCTGTGAATTTATTGGGAAGGAAACTGATGGCACGCCTGTTACAAGAGAAGCACACGACAGAAGAAGAAGAAAGACGGCCATTATCGAGAGTAGTAAGAGTTCTAGCCAATTGTTAGCTGATATATTGAAATTGCATACTGTTAGCTAATAAAAAATACCTCACAAGCCCCTCAGATTTACTGATAGGTTTTAGCTGTTGCAACACAGAAAAATGAATGCAAGATATTTTACCAGTAGATCGTGAAAAGGACAAAATAAAAGAATGTATTTTATGAACGAGGGAGAATGAACGAGAATGATTCAGGATAGAGCGACAGTGTGTGAGCTCCAAGAAAGATGCCGAAAAACTCTTGAAAGAAATGACAAAGTCAAGCAACCCTGATGTTACCTAGTACCAAGACTCTCGATAATAGTGATTTTTCTGAAGGGGTACCTAGTCCTCCCTTACGTGGGGCAAAAGAAACGCTGGTAGGAACGCAAACCTCCAAACTGGTACCATAACCTAACATTAAACCAAATACCCCCAAAAAAATTAAACGCATTGAATAATAGAGTATAGATTCCTAAGGATTAACATATTTGGTATGTCAAGGTTGGAATGGTATGAGGATATAGCAACTAAAGCAAGGGGCTGACGAAAGCTATCTAGGGTCACAGTTAGCAACCACCCAAGGGGAGGTCTTTCCTCAAAATATAGCACCTGTATTTATCAACCGCGCAAATTTATCTCCATTCTGATAGCATCACGCCCAGCAGAATAGTAACTCTCAACAGTCTCCCTCTCCTCAAACCCACACGTGACATACAACTTCCGCGCAACCCCCCTACTTTTATCAACCCAGAGGTCAACCACTCTAGCTCTACCCTTCCTTAGATCATCCAGAACAAGATGCATCATCCATTTCCCAATACCCTGGCCCCTTTTCCCATCCACAACGCAGATCTTGTGAATCCGTGTGATTAACTTAGACCGAACATAGACAATATAACCGCACAACTCTAGCTCCTTTCCATTCCGTATAAACGCGCAGTAAAGGCTTGTTATCCGTTTTGGAAGCTCCATGTCGAGGTCAAGCGCCTCATTTGACGGAAAGGTCCGTTTCTCGACTTGTTTGATGGCGTTTAGGAGAAAATCAGAGGCTACACCTAGCTTTTTCGAGGGCAGTTTGATGAATGTGAGCTTAGATAAATCTGTAGCGTCAGTCATGGCCCTGTCAGTCATTGCTTTGTTAGTTTGCAACTGGGTTGTAACTGTGACATCCGCGAAGTTCTTGTATCATCATGGCCCTAAGCCCTAAATCTAAAACCCCCCCACTCATTATATAGCCAAGAATTGAGGCTCTAGCGGGGCCTTCTTCCCACCACTTCCTTCATCAGTCGTCACTCTATTGTTACATCATGGATCTGTTTGGTGACAATAGTGATAGCGAGGTCGAGCCTTTTGGGGCAGATCTAGTTACTCCAGCCCCAATACTACAAGCTCGTATCACAGAAACTACATTCGATGGCCTCCTTGACCCACCAATCAAGCTTCGCGAGGATCTTGCAAAGGGGTGTGGTGGGCAAATATGGCCAGCCGGAGAAACTCTGACAAAGTATATCTTGAGGAGATATAATGGCAACGATGGAATGAGAGGGAAGAGGATTGTAGAACTGGGTGCTGGAGGTGGCCTAACTAGGTAGGGACCTGTGCTAATAATTGGGCGCAAGAAGTTGGAGAGCTGATGAATGCAATTCCTTGTTGGTTAGTTTGGCTGTTGCTGCCACATGTGATATTCACGACAGTGAACTATTCATTACGGATATGGATGCGATGATTGATCTGATACACCAAAATGTCGCACTTAATGGGTTCCAGGATAGGGTTAAGGTGGAGCTGCTAGACTGGTAACTCCCTTACTCTTTTATATATATAAAAAATACTAGCATTCCTAAATTCCAGTGCTCTGTTATTCTAGGAGCGAGCCCATACCTGAGACAATAGCCAACAAGCCTGTGGACATCATACTAGCAGCTGATTGTGTACGGTCTTATCAAATCTTACACTACTAGTCATTTGAGCTAAAACTTCTTACAGGTCTACTACGAACCTATGTTCCCATTACTAGAAAAAACCCTGTAAGCACTTTCTTTCTTTCTATAAAGCCCCTTAAACCAGCAAAAGCTCACCAAGGATTAGTATAAATCTAATTGGGGACAATACGGTCGTGTTCTTTTGTTTTAAAAAGAGGAGACGAGTATGCAATCCCTTACTCTTCCCTCGTAAAATGCTGAGGAAAAGACCAATAGGCAGATTTGACGTTCATGAAATCTATCAAGAAAAAATTAAATGTCCGTGAGGTCAAAGACGAACCTGAGTATGCGAAACATGACATCGACCATGACATATACGCTCGGGAAAGCATATTCTTGTAGTTTTCTCCTCATTATTCATGGCACATTTACTAACTTTCACTGTTCAGGTACGTTATGAGTAAAAAGAAATAAACTACCCCTTGTATCATCTTTTCACCCCCCAAAATCAAATATGAGTGATATCCCATGAATTATCGCCTCGATAGCTCCCCTCTCCTTCATATCCATTCTTTCCAATCTAAGTTAAACCTTCACCCCCAAATCCTTCTTAATCCACTCCAACACACCCTTAGCCACCTCTTCTGGAGCCTCCTCGCACAAAAAGTGGCCCACCCCATTCCCCACCGCTTCTACCCTCAACGTCCCCTTACCTTTCTCTATCCAATCATTCCACACCCCATTCACATCATACCGACTCCCTAAATAATTCTCGCTATACATTATGTACGCTGGGCAATTGATCTTCCGGTTATTTCTTTGATCTTCTTCCTGCTCGGGCGCGTCTATGAGCGCCCCAGCACGGTAGTCGGCGCAGGATGCCGCAATCACAGAGTCCCGCTTAAAGTATGATGCATAGACCGGGAGGCCAAGTGACACCTGAGACTGCGATTTTACCGAAGCCCCAGTCCATTTCATAATCATGCTACTAACAAATATATCCCCTCCTAGCGCAGCGATCATGTTCTCCGGTAATGGTAAAGGGGCCGCTAAAAATGACCTATAGTTTTAAACCCATTAGAGGCTATTCAAATCCAGTCGACTAGTGGGGATATATTACCAATGGAAAGTTGCCGCTGCAACTTGAGGATTTACAAATGACGCAAACTGAACAATAGTCGGGACAATATCAAGTAGCGCGACCCCCCGGAGACGAAACCCATATTTTTGATGAAGTAGCCCCTGCCCTGCGTCAACGGCTAGGCGGTGGATAATTCTTGCGCCTCTGTCGTGCCCGAGTAGTATAATTTCCCTTGCTCCAGCTCTAGTCCCTAAGGATGTATCTAGGGTTTTCTTGAGAGCTTCAAGGATAATGTTGCCAATTGAACGCTTGGAATAAGCTGCTGTATTTGTGGGAGGAGTAGAGTGTGTGGACTCGCCGTAGCCAGGGATCTATGTGTATGAAAAGCCCAGCTATCAATGAATGATAATGTAATAAGGAAGATGTTCCAAAAGATGCACAGTACGTACGTCTGGTATAAATAACGGCAAATTCTCCGGCAGAAGTGGTACTATATACCGAAACCTAAAATCGTGAGACTCTACACCCCAAGTAGCTGCGTCCACAAGTATAATTACATGTTCATCCTATCATCAAGTCAGTATACCAATACCCTTTGACTAGCCAGGCACAATTAACAAGTTCCCGACTTAACATACGATTGCGGATATCCATGAATCATCACCAATACCGGTAACTGATCGTTTTCCAGACGCCTAGTCCTCGCAACCACAGTTGCCCCAGAGTCCATCTCTATTTTATGAACATCCGGCAATAAACTATGGATATCTTGGGATATAATAAGGTCTTCTGTGGTTTCTGTGGTCTGGTGAATAACCTGGGCTGACGCCATCGGTGAAGTTAACTGAGGCTGCTGGCAGGCCTGACTGGTAGTCATAAAGGGCCTCGGGTAATTATCAAGCTGCGAGGTGTTAGGCGGGGATCTCACATAAGCAAGTAATGGTATTAGAGTAACTACATGCAAATATATTAAGGCTACGACCTCATAATCATCCCCCACTACTAAAACCAGTAATACAAGGGACAGCAAAACACAGTATCATTACCCACTTCCAAGTCAAACCAATAAAATAAAAAGATAAGCCCCCCAACCTAGACGAAGGAATCTAGAAATCTCCCACATCCCTATAGTATCCTGCGCCCATAATCCCATTTTTAAAAAATAAAAAATAAAACTCCTAACCCAGAATACTTGCCTTCCTCTTCCCTCCCTAACACACAAAAGACAAAAAAAAGAAGAGATCACCCTCTCAATTAGATAAAGGATTAGATGCAACGTAATAGCCACTTTTATGAGCGCACTCAACCGTTCTGCCTCTTCTTCCTAGCATACCCCACAAGACTTTCAATGACCGTCTCAAAAGTCTCTTTATCCCCGATAGCCCCCTCCCGTTTCCGGAGCCAATAGGTGAGTACTTCACTTGCGATCTGAGTAATCTTCTCCAATCCTTTCACATGCGCCTGCAACTCTTCCGTTGTTAACCCGCTTAACGCAACATCACTTGTACTACATAATATTCTTGCACTCGGGATATCAAGCGCTTCTGGTCCAATTCCTCCGTTCTTACTTTTATCATCCGCCGCAGCTTTCCTCGCGCGAGATGAGGGGCGCGATGATCGCGATTGAGAACTAGAACGACGAGACCGGTGGCCCTCGTCACCAGAGGAGCGCCGGAGGGTATTGATGGAGGGGAGAACAAGCTTCTTCTGTTTTGTTTCTGCAGGGAGGATCTCATCAAGGTCTACGGGCACACCAAGAGATACGAGAAATAGACGACGGATACGAGAAATTTTCCAGTTAGGGGGCTGGAGAGGGGGTGGAGCGACGAGTTGATTCCAGAGTGATAGACTATAATAAGCGAGTTAGCATATTTGCGGATATAGATATGTAATAGGGAGGTAATCTTACCTTCTCTCGGTGAGGAAACAGCTATCCTCTACTGGTGAAGGCTTAGTAGAAGCCTTCTTGACCGCCGGGAACATGATCTCTAGTGACTCAGAAACAGCTTTCTTGACCGCTTCTGCACCCCCGAGCTCTTTGTGATCAAGTACTGGGACTGAAATCGAAGGTATTACTAGAGCAGGTAGTAGTGGAGCTTGTGGAGCCTCCATAGATGCTGGTTCAAAACCAGTTGTAGCCTCCCCAAAACCAAAATCGTCAAACTCCTCTCCTTCTACTACTTCGCCAAAGTCGTCGAAATCATCATCCTCAAACCCATCCTCATCCCCGGCAGCTTCCCCGTCCTCATTGTAGTCTCTAAATTCTGCTGGAGGAGTTGCTGGAGATGTTGGGGTGGATTTGTGGCACCTGCGCGATGCAGCAGACGACTTCCGTCGTCGTAGAGCGGGGTGTTCTTCCGAGTCTGAAGCAAACGTAGGAGAAATTGCAGATGTACTGGGGATGTCATTCTCAACCGTATCAAGATCGACTGTGAGTGAAGCTTTGGACACTGGCATCTCCAAAAAACCACCATTCACAATAACAGTCATCTCATCACCAATTATAGCATCTACCTCTTTCTCCACGGAATGCATCTTCCCTATACTCGGGCTTGCACTCCGTGCCCGCCCATGTACTGGACTGTAAAGTGTCTCTTTACTCTTATTCACACTCGGACTCACACTTCTCGCTCTCCCATGTAGAGGTGTTACAACAGGTGTTCCCCCACCTTCTACCATCTTCTCAATCTTCTCACGCTGAGTTTGTACCCTCCTCGTAATCCGATCTTCCTCCTCGTTCCACCGTACAATAACATCAGGCTGCGCGTCTGCTACCCGTTTCTCATACGCCTCTGTACCAGGGACCTCCCCATGATATGGCTTATCCCCCTCGATTCTCTGTACAATCATCGTAGGTATCGGACTTGGTGACCGAACCACGTCTGGCTGTGCATCGGCTAACCGTTTTTCTAACGCCTCTGTCCCTGGCACTTCCCCATGACTGGGGGTATCATCGACCTTCTCTACAACCATGATTGGGACACCTGACCTTGGTGTTTCCGGAGTCGATTCTACGTCTTCGCCATCCTCGTCGGCATCACAATCACTCCCATCCAATGCCCCGGGAATGGCAATACTCATTGATCTCCGTTTCTTGGGGGTTTCGGCTTCGTCTATTATCCTTATAACATCGGTCGACGCATCTGCGGATCGCTTCTCGAATGCTTCTGTTCCGGGAATTTCACCGTGGGACGGGGTATCATCTAACTTTGAGATGACAGTGAGTGGTATGGGTATGGGTATTGTAGGAGACGGGGTAGTATCTGAATCTTCCATATCTGAGCGTCCTTCCTGAGCGTCTGAAAAGTGGTCGTCGTTGGAAGAATTGTCTGTGGAAGACTTTATCTTAGAAAAGGTGAATAGAGTAGGAGGCTCAACGTCTGAGAGGTACTTACAGCCACTGGGGAGATCAGCTGGAGACTGGAGAGAGTCTCTAAAGAGCGTTGGAGCAGGTGATGGTGGAGGTTCAGCCATTGTGGATTTTGTTGAACTAGAACCAGATAATGAAAAGGTTTGTGGAGGAGGGGGGGGGGGTGAGGCGAGCGAATAGGGTTGTTATTCAAAAACCGGGGGTGTGGAGGGGACAGATGGCAGATATTAGTCTAAAGTAGGTATTTTCAGATGAGAGGCCTCAGCGTACCCGAAGTGACGGATCTAGATAGTTGTGCGCCGCAGCCGGGGGGAAATGCCAGTCTCCTTTATTTAATGGCTCATCTGTTGGATTCGATATCTGAATCCCTTACACTGTGATGGGTGACAGAGTATACCCCATGTGCCGCCGCCGAGATAGACAAGACAGGACTGATTGATGAAGCACAGGCAATGTTGTGTAGTACTATCAAGAACCCTGAGCACACAGCAGGAATTATGCTAGGATCGAGATCGAGATGGATAGTGGACAAATTACCGATGGGACGGGCATACTTTTTTTCTTTCTTTCTTCCTTGTCCCCTTTCCGTGAACGATCAAAACGGTACTACCATCATAATCCCGTAACAAGCAAGAGCCAGGGCTCAAAGGAAAGGAAAAGACCAGTCCCCAATGTTCTCACAAGCTTGATTGGCCAACCCCCTCCCCCGTAGAGAGATACTTGAATCAGTATTTGTACAAGTCTCACAATGGTGATTCTGTAGAGTGGATAACCCCACCGTCATCTTCACATAGCCTTGATCCGAGCGTACGGTCCCCACGGCCGATCACTGAAACAAAACGAAATCCCCAAGGGGGGGCGAACGTGGGACTGAGATTACAGAAAGCCTTCGGACTCAAATCCCAGAAAGAGATTCTACCCACAGCCGCCGTAAAAATAAAATAAAAAAACCGTGTGTAGAGTAAAACCTCTAGCATTAATTAACGTGTACGATGGCGGAACCTCCCCCAACCAAAGAGTTCTGGCCCCAACCCTGACCCTTTCTGTCTCTTTCCCTCTTTCCCTCCCACAGTATCATAACCGATTTCTAACCAGCTACATGCAGTACTACGCATCTGATTGTATCTTGTGCTGCCGCAGCCACAAGAGGAAAGAGTCAGGGGTCCAGCTATTTCGGGCTCTTGGCTGTGAGTTGCTGGCAGGGGTGGAACTATTCCTTGCAGATACAAGGGCAAAAGCCCTACTACTTCTGCACCGGGTAACTTCAACCCGACAGCAGTCACTAATACACACAAACCCCCCCGCCCAACAACTCGCCCAGCATAGGCGAACCGATTTGAGAATATCACCAAATTTCGCAAACCGACGACGACAACGACAATAACCCCCCGCGCGCCCCACCATCGAACCGAAGAACAGATACTTCTCGACAAGCCAACATGTCTGATCCTGTCACTTTGAGGACCCGCAAGTTCCTGGGGAACGCCCTTTTGGGAAGGAAGCAGATGGTGGTGTATGTTATCCCATTTCTCTCATGCCTGGGAGTCATTACCAATAAAGAGATGGAGGAATAAATGCGTTTCAATTTTTCTCGGTGGGCTAGAGACAATAATTGACCTGGGGCTGGGATATTCAAGGATTTTCTTTCTGCACCATGAAGTTCGGGTATCAAAACTAACTCAATCACTTTGGCCGATAGTGATGTCCTTCACCCCAACCGTCCTAACGTCTCCAAGGATGAGCTCCGTACCAAGCTTGCTGAGCTGTATAAAGCCGAAAAGAACCGGGTCTCTGTCTTCGGCTTCCGTACCCAGTTTGGTGGCGGTAAATCTACTGGTTTCGCTCTAATCTACGAATCGCACGATGCCCTCAAGAAATTCGAGCCCCACTACCGTCTCGTCCGTTACGGTGATGCCACCAAAATTGAGAAAGCATCTCGTCAACAACGTATGTTCTTCTTCCCCATCTTCCCCTATTACTTACCTGTCTATGTAGGTGAGGAGCTGATTAGTGGTATTTTTAATATACAGGCAAGCAACGCAAAAACAAGGGCAAGGAGGTACGGGGAACCCACGGAAAGAAGGTCAGCAAAGACAAGAAATAAGTGGTGTGGGATTCAAAACAAAAATAAACTACAATTTAAAAGTGGGGGCTTGGCTTGGGGCTTGGATGTGGTGGGGGGATCTTGTGATAGGGGTTCTTCTGTTCAGCTATGGAAAATAGATAATGGTTCTTTTTTTCCACTTTTTGGGCTCCACAAACCAATCTCGCCTTCGGCCCATATACATACCAAAATGGGGGAGTTCATTCCGTCAATCTATCTGGCTCGGGGTTTTTACATATCTATATAAAAATTCATTCTTACGGGTTTCCTACCAATTTCGTGATACGGGTACATTGATTCTTGCTTTACCACGACCCTTTTGCCATTATCTCAAATCGACCTACAAGCTGAGGTCCCAAACGTGCGCCATGACCTGTCTACTATCATAACCACCCCGGGCACAGTCTCATATGTCAAAGACTTTTGGCGGCCAGACCACAATCTGCGACTATGCAGCTCTTGGTCACCTTCTATCACTCGGGAAAAACTACTCCTTTGAGTAGTTCAGACATCAAGGCGCCTTACCCAAGTCATCCACAACGCACCATAACGCAATAGCTCCTGACATTTTCTTGCTTTTCTCTTAATATCGCCCGGTATAATATAGCAATCCGGCTAGCTTACTAGAGTAAAAACAAACATCCAAGACAAATAGATCTATTCCTCAGCCAATTAGATGGATAACGCTTACTGAGCCGAGCATCTATTGAATGGTGGTCGGGCCGAGTTATTTGCCTAGGCCGTTAATTGGCCCGAGTGACCGATTCTGAATAATGAGTCTGATACCCGCCCGTTACTTGGATTGTAGCTAGTAACCCGGAATCCCATGTCGCAACAACACGCTACCCTCGTGTCCCAGGAACAAAAACGTTCCCGAGCCCAGAGTGTGGGATCGGCCGTTGGTACCAAGCGGGGCTCACCATAATCGAACTCGCAAATTATTAACTACAGCTCAGCAGTAGAGCTACTGAATATGGGAATGCCTGTGTAGCAGCCTAAGCTGATGGAACTATATGTACGGGTAAGACCACTAAGGAGCCTGACTAAATGTAAATACCAGGGGGTGATATGTGCTATAACCTTCTCACAGAGTTATTAGGGTTTCGGGGATCCCGTCGAAAGGGTTGCTGGGCGGGCAGATATAGCCCTTGTGATTCGCATTTGATAATGTACCAGTAGTAGCAGCCACGGAACGTCTATCCCATAAGGTGGTAAATTCTGCCCCCTCGTGTAACAGCTAGTCATGACTTTTGCTAGAGCGGCGGCCTAGCCAGAGGGTCTTCCATAGCAGTTTTCCCTAACCATTCACCTAACCCAGGAAACCAGTCAGATCCTCATTGGTAGGAGGCCAAAAGCCCATACCCACCACTTCAGTCTATCCTGCTGCCATAGCTATGGTTTCTGCCCCCATAGAAAAGGGGTAGCAATGACACGATATAGGACCCGTCACCAGTCGCAGCAAGGGAATAGGGGTGAACAATTATTTGACTCGGAAACACCGGGTTCTGAGGTCGTCAATGGATCCGGGTAGATGTGGTGAGTCCCAATGGGGGTCCGAGGGCAATACTTTTGTACTTCTAGATGTCTCAATATTGGACATTGGGCAGATGGAACATTCGTCTATCTCGCGGCGCCTTTACCGATGAGGCCAAAGCACATGGTGTGAGCCAATCCTATGAAAGAGGCATTATGTCGACACACGGAGAAAAAAGACTCAACGTCACATCTTCCCCATGCTAGTAATTTCAAACCAAACATGTCAACTGGACGGATGGCAGCTCCGTCTCTTTGTCGCACGGATCCAAACACTGCAATACCGGCCAGGCTAGTACGCCATCATCGACAACTCCGCCGTTGCTTCCGCATGGGGAGTAGACAGCCCTCCCCCCATCCATGGTTCATCTGATCTGTGCTGATCTGCTTGTCCAGCCGATGTGTCGAGTTTGCCTATCTTGATAGAGTCTCCGGGTGGCTTTAAACTTTAATACGATCTAGCATACATACATGCAGTACTCGCTCTGATAGGGAGGGCTCAGTCATGTTGCATCACTCGGGCTAGATTATATTCTGTCTGCTCGCTGTCTTGGGTAAATAGGTCTCCTCAAACTAACCTGTGTGTACTATACTCTAGACGATATGTACTCTGCTCCTGCTTGAGGCTACTGTTGTAAAGGTAGGGGTCCGCTTGACTGGTCTCTTACTTCCTGCCCATCACCGCGAAAGAGTAAAAGAAAAACACAAGTCGCGTGGGGTTTCTCCTATACGTACATGCGGGTAGGGTACCGTAAATGCTCGATCAGTGTTTAGGAGTTCTACAAACGACAGGAGGTTGGTTAGATATTTGGTGACTTTGTGCTCTGTTTTTATAACCACACACTTTGGACAAGTGAACCCCAAAATACCGATAGCGAATTTATCGAGTACCTACGGTATTTCTACAGCTTGGTGCGTATTGTAAGAGCGAGCGGGTGAGGGGGTGGGACATCGAGGCACTTTTTTTTCCCGCAAAAACCACGGGTCGATGATCATAACCGCCTTAGTATATAAGTCAACCATGGTACTCAATACTGGTGCCTCTCTATGCTTCACGGATAAAAGCTCCGCACTTATAAATGGGGAATTATGTATTGTTCAGCTCCCATAGAATAGTTATTCTAAATTCTCGATCTGCATGTTTGCACTACCATCAGCCGCCCCGGGGCGTGGGTATGGAGATCGATGAAGTGTTTCTTTACTTCTTTCCTCATGGGTCACTAGGATCCAACACTCCTGTTCCTGTGCTAAGCTCCGGGACCCATGCTCAGGTGTGGTTTACAGCTATGCCAAGCCATTTGTAACCTCAAACAAAGCTATTGTTAGAAACGATCCAACAGCACTGGAGAAAAAAGTTCGTAAAAAAAAAAAGTGCCTGTCCACACCTGCAAAGTTCCTTTCAACCTCCAACCACCTTCAACCAACGCTCAAACCTCGTGTTAATCAACGACCCCCACGAGGAAAGAACGAGACAATGACATTCCTAATTCTTACCGAGACAAGTGCGGGCTACGCTCTTTTCAAGGCTAAGGACAAGAAGTTATTGAAGAAGGATGATCTTGCAAGTGAAATGAACACACCCGAGGGTGCTGCTGGATTGTATGTTGCTCTCTTACCATTTTTGTACCGTGTAATAGGAGATATGTCCTATATCGGAAAGAATGTGAATTGGAGCAAGCTGACATAACAATGGACTGTAAAGGCTGAAGTTGAAGCAATTCGCAAAGTTCGACAGTGCCGCAACTGCACTTGAGGAAGTTACTGCGATTGTAGAGAACAAGGTTTCACCCATGCTTTCGAACCTTTTGAACTCGGTCAAAGATGAGAAGAAGGCTTCACTTGTCGTCGCCGATCCTAAATTGGGTATGTTTCACGCTTTTGCCCCACTATTATCTAGTTTCTACTTGTAATTTGGTAATATCCTAACATTATGCAGGAATCGCTATCAATAAGCTTCCTGGTCTCTCTTTCACTATAGTATCTGACTCTAGCACGCATGATCTTTACCGGGCGATCCGCGAGCACCTTACCGCGCTCATCCCTGGTCTCACACCCTCTGACATTTCCACCATGTCTTTAGGTCTCTCACACTCTCTATCACGCCATAAGCTCAAATTTAGCCCCGATAAGGTCGATACCATGATCGTTCAAGCGATCGCTCTCCTCGATGACCTCGATAAGGAACTCAATATATACGCTATGCGTGTTAAGGAGTGGTACGGCTGGCACTTTCCCGAAATGGGTAAAATAATCAATGACAACCTGGCATACGCCAAAGTCATCAAGACAATGGGAATGAGATCCTCCGCTTCCACCACAGATCTCTCCGAGATCCTTCCTGAAGAAATTGAGACTTCCCTCAAGGCTGCCGCCGAGGTCTCGATGGGTACTGAGATCACAACGGAGGATCTCTCAAACATTACCCTACTTGCTGAACAGGTCATCTCATTTACCGAGTACAGACAGCAGCTGTCATCTTATCTTTCCGCTCGCATGTCAGCCATTGCGCCTAATCTAACCGTTCTTGTTGGCGAGCTTGTCGGTGCTCGTCTTATTGCACACGCAGGATCCCTCATGAACCTTGCAAAATCCCCCGCATCAACCGTTCAGATCCTCGGTGCAGAGAAGGCACTCTTTAGGGCTCTAAAGACAAAGCACGACACTCCTAAATACGGTCTGATCTATCACGCGTCCCTCATCGGCCAATCAACCGGCAAGAATAAGGGCAAGATTGCCCGCATGCTAGCTACAAAGACTACCCTCGGTCTGAGAGTCGATGCCCTCACTGAAGACAAGGATGAGTCTGCTGCTCTTGGCCTTGCTATGCGGGCCCAGGTCGAGAACCGGGTTCGTAAACTCGAGGGCAAGCCCGTCATTCCTCGAGGTGTAAATGCGAATACCACCGCTGTTAATGGTGCTAGACAGCCCGGGAAGTGGGAGATTAAGGAGGCGAAGAAATATAACCCCGATGCGGATGCTGTCATGGAGGATGCTCCGTCAGCTACCCAGGCAGTCGCTGAGGCTGCTGTCAAAGCTATCCAGAATGATGTAGAGATGGAGTATCACTCTGAAGGCTCCGAGGACGATGCTGCGACAAAGAAGAACAAGAAAGAGAAGAAAAAGAGGCTCGTGACTTTGCTCCCTTCTGCCCCTATCCCTACTGAAGAAGACGAGGAAGCCGAAGAGGATGAGACGGATGAGGAAGCAAAGAGGAAGGCGGAGAAGAAAGCAAAGAAAGAACAGAAGAAGAAAGATAAAGAGTCTAAGAATTCTAAGAAAGAAGACAAGTCCTCTAGTAAGAAGCGGCGGAAATCCGAGGGTGCTGAAGTCGATGGTGATGAAGGTGAGGCAGATAAGAAAAAGAGTAAGAAGGATAAAGATGGGAAGAAGAAGAAGAGAAAATCAGATGCGTAAATAAATAAAATTTTAGGTGATGAAGTGCGTAGATGGGGTAAAAAATTAGGTAGTGGGCGCTTGCTCTTGTAGTATACTCTCAGAATTATGTCTTAGTTTTTTCCTCGTGGTTTGTCTAGTCTCTTAGTTATGTTTTGATGTATCTCTTCTTCCTTTATTAGTCTTGTTCTCATTTTCTTGTTTGGGTTCCTATTTGGGTTTTACGTGCTTACAGCCACCAGAAAAGCATTGCGTAGAACTCAAAACGAACGAGGCAAAAACGTTTATCACCGGTATATCTATGCGTGGTCCTTGAAAAGGCATGGAAGCGAAACGGAACATATTTTCTCACCCGGCTTTATCCTACTTAATGACTCGGGCCCATGCGGAGTAGATACTACCGAACGGATGTGGCTCACAGGTTTAGGCTCACGACAGAGGCCAGGAGCTTGGGTTGAACTGCTGCTTCGCTATAGGTACTCTAGACAATCAATCCATTAAGCCAATAACCCAATCATCAAACACAAGAAGGAGGGCAAAAAAAAGTCCCCCTTCATCAAATCAGAGAGTATATCTGCATCCTTGGGCAATGCTTCCTTACTTCGGTTATGCATGAACGAAAGTTCCCAGGCATTTATCGTCCTGGCCAATTCTTTGAATCTGAAACCATTGAGGAACCAAATAAAAGTATAAAAGACCCTATAATTATGATAAACTTCAAGGTCAGTATCATCGGAATCCAACAAGACTGGTTCTGGGTTAGACGGAATGGATACTAATAGGTGCATATCAAGAGTCTGTAAATTATATTCCTTGGGGAAACCATAATTAGAAGAAGGCTGTAGAAAGAATGCTCGAAGAAACTCCAGCAGCTAGTGGTACTACCCAACCACTTAGAAAGTATAAAATATTAACTATACTGTGGAATATTATGGAGAGGTCTAGGCCACTTACAAACGGATATATTTTTAGGCTAATGCGCCCCAATCCTTTAGGAAGTGGAAAAACAACTTCTGGAAAACATAAGAGCATTAAGTGATAGAGCATTATCCAGAAATGCTAGCGCGGGTATGTTTTGAATCAGCATGAGTGTATGCTATTAGAGGGTAGGTTATAGGAGCCTCTTACCACCACGAGTATTTTAATTAGCTTCACTATACCGAGCTCACTAGAGTTTACAAAGTCAAGATAGACTAGGGTCATTGTGATGGCACGTTGAAGATAATGCAGGGCAAAGTAATATATATCCTTCCAGCTAAGACGCTCCTGAAGTGCCACCATAATGAAACGATAGTCATATGGCCTATCTTTGAAGTCTTGTCCTACGAGGGCTTGTAGCTTTTGAAGGCTGATATCAAGTGGCTTGTAATGAGTCAACCAGTGCCAGAGTATCGATGGCTTCCACAACCAGTATAGTGGGAAGAGGGAGGGGAGGGGGAATGGTGATGATGCCATAATCAACTGAACGCGCGGAGAGTGATTGATTGATTGATTTGTTAATTGATTGCCAGAGGACGAGCGGGTTTGATCACTGCTGAAAGATATGGATGAAGGGAAGGAAGGTACATCCACATGTAGTTTCTGGATTTCTCTTGATATAGAAGTACCGCATGTATCACGTGGAATTTGTTGGTGTAAAATTTAGGGCGAGTGATTACATATGCTCAGTGGTGGCTCCCCTCAATGTTGAAAGCCCAATATAATGGCCCATCACATCCCGTGTAGTAGAATAACCCCTATATTACCTACTAACCCGGGGTTTTAAGGGATTGGAAATAATTAAATTGAAGCCTTTTATTTTTCTGCGGGGGTAACTGCTTAAGCGAGTGATCTTAATATGCTCACCGGCCGAGGCTTTGTGGCTTTCCCCTGGAACCCGCGCGCCTTGCAGATCATCCGGCGACCCCCCCCCAAGCTTTACACTCCCCTCTGAACCAAAGCCTTACAGCTAACCATGCCTTGAACCTGAAATGTCCACTCCCTCCCTCCCCGTTAACACTACCAGCGCCGGCTTCCAACGGCGTAGCTCCAATGACTCTATACTATCATCCGCCTTATCTTCCACTCGGTCTTCCGATGACCTAATCGTCACCTCCGACGCTCCCGTGCCGAGTCGTTCCCCAGCGCCGCCGCTACAGCCAGTCCCACGCACACCGAATAGGGTCCGGTTCGCTCTCGACGAGACACCTGGCGAGGGGGACGAAGAGGAGGGGGGAAGGGGGGAAGGGGTGGCAGATGATCGTTGGACAACTGAGGAGGATTATCTTCACAGCGACGATGAGGATGAAAGACTGTTGAGCGGCGGGCCAGCTTCGCAGTTTGAATTCGGGGAGCTCTTGGAGGATGCACGCCCAAAGAGTGGGATGAAGATGGCATTCATGAATATGGCAAATAGTATTATTGGTGCTGGGATTATTGGTAAATTTTTACACACAATAGGGGAAGTCCAAGGATGCGCGTACTGACAAATATTCTAAATTTAGGGCAACCATATGCATTTCGGCAAGCTGGACTTGGAATGGGCATATTATTGCTAGTAGGATTGACAGTAACGGTGCGCTATATATGCATTGCATTGATCTTCTCTATCGTAGGTGATAGGGCTATAGCTTATGGAACTACAGGTCGATTGGACCATAAACCTAATAGTAATAAACTCCAAGCTCAGTGGCACAAAGTCGTTCCAAGCTACCGTCAGTGCATGTTTTGGAAGACCTGGCTTAATCGCAATATCTGTATGTTTTTCTGTTTTTTCTTTTTAAAATCCTTCCTCGGTGGTACGGACTAACAATATTGTCTAGGTTGCACAATGGGCATTGTGAGTCCATTCCTCCTCATGCCTATACCTTCGCTAGGCACCCGAGAGTTATTCTTTCAAGCACAGCTCCTAACAATAACTCTCTTCTAGTGCATTCGGCGGTATGATAGCCTTCTGTATCATAGTCGGCGATACCATCCCCCACGTTATATACGCACTCTTCCCATCTCCTGAGTCTAGTACCGTGTTAAGGATTCTCACAAACCGGAGGGCTTGTATTGTTATCTTTATAATGAGTATTTCATACCCATTGAGCTGGTATCGAGATATTGCGAAGCTCGCAAAAGCATCAACCCTAGCACTAATCTCAATGCTCATAATCGTTCTCACGGTTGTAACTCAAGGCTTCACCGTGCCTGTGGAAATGAAAGGCAAGCTCGGTAAAGAAATGCTACTGATCAATGATGGGGTATTTCAAGCTATTGGTGTCATCTCATTCGGTCCGTCCCTCTACTTTCCCAGTGATATGGATTCTGTCCTGACAACGCAATAGCATTCGTATGCCACCACAACTCCCTCCTAATCTACGGCTCCCTCAAAACACCCACCCTCGACCGTTTTGCACGAGTTACCCACTATTCCACTGGAATTTCTATGATTGCCTGTCTCCTCATGGCTGTATGCGGGTTCCTCACATTTGGGGATAAAACAGAGGGGAACGTGCTCAATAACTTCCCTGTCGACAATGTCATGGTTAATATTGCTCGTTTGTCTGTCTACCCCACCTCCGGGCTCCCATAGGTAAATGCTAACGGGAAATAGCTGCTTCGGGCTTAATATGCTAACTACACTCCCGCTCGAGGCATTCGTGTGCCGTGAAGTGGTCGAAACATATTACTTCCCAGATGCCCCCTTCAGTAGGAAGCGCCATCTCATATTTGGTACATCTCATGTTGTGTCTGCGATGGTGCTGTCGTTGTTGATATGTGACCTTGGTGTTGTGTTTGAGCTTATCGGCGCTACAAGTGCGTGTGCTTTGGCGTATATTCTCCCCCCGCTGTGCTATATGAAACTGGCGACTAGGAGCTGGAAAACGTATGTTTCTGGTGCGACTGTAGTTTTTGGTGTGTGTGTTATGGCAATTTCTGTGGTGCAGAGTTTCTTGAAGATTATTAGAGGGGGTGGGGAGAGTGGGACTTGTTAAAAATGATGAGAGCGGAAAGGTACAATAAATATCGGCTGGGTCATGAAGGGAGGAATGACGAGTTCGGTATTATATCTATTGCCTTACTGTATTTGTAGAATTTTTTTATTTTATACCCAAGTCGCTGCCCACTGTTCTTAAACCTGCGAAACCTTGGAAATGATAATGTGACCAAGCTGATGAAACAAAGAAAAATTTAAAATATTATATTACAAACAACCCCATGTTAAACCAAGACAAAAACTCTCTTGATAACTCTATACAGCAAGATGTTTACTCATCGGACTCTCGTGTCTAATGCCAATCTTTCAGCGACTTCCAAGTCACACATCCCCTTCATTAGCTCTTTGAACCCTTTCAACTCATTTACCCCCGTATTGAGGCTCTCCACATCTTGATTACTTTGCACGCGTACAGAAGCTTTCAGAATCCATGATTTTGCAGGATCAAGTGGTATCAGCGAAGTCGTCGGGAACGGGCTTCCGAACAGCGCATCAGCGGTGGGAGTATCGAAAGGAGGAGTAGATGGCGGGAGTAGGATTTGTGTTAGCTTAATAATAACATTATTGTGCACTAACTGCGAAGACTTGGTGAAGTACGCGGACTGGAACCTATAGTTCCGTCAACATATGTACCCCGCATAGCAAGCCGACAAAACTCACGTATACCCTAGACTCTCCATAAAAGCCACCGCATCTCCCTCACTAATATCTGAGCTCAACACACTCCTTGATGTAACTGGCTTCCTCGTGACTTCTGGAATATCCTCTAATGTCATCCTCCATTTCTGTTTCCGTACCTCATACGCCTCTGTTTCATTTTCTCCACCCTCCCCCTCTGTAACCCTACATATCAGCTGCACATAATACAACTCTATGCCACCCCCAGGTCCAATCTGCTTTGGCCGCTTCGGCTTGAAAACGAGGTTGTGGTGGAGGGAGTTGTCCGGTAGCATTCCCGTGATGCCAGAGATGATACGGAGGATCTGGGGCTGCCGCGATGCCGGAATATGTGAATATAGGGAGAGCTCCTGGTGGGAGTTCTGAAACTGAGGGCTGTGCTGTTGTTGGGGTCGAGCCATTTTAAATGAAAGTGCTAAGATGCGTGCTGGAATATGGAAGTGCGCTGGGAGGTCATGAGGCTTAAAATCGCTTAGATATGCCCACTAGCCACTCGAGGGGCGTTCGTGCGCCACAAACTTTAATCCAACCTACAGTAATGGCTAAGAGTAGAAGTGTTAGGACCTTTGCTACTATCTAGGTAGTTTAGCGTTTCTCATATGAATTATCTTAGATTATAGAGTAACATAGAATTTCCGAAAACTTCTAGTAGAAACACAAGCAGGGTGAGTGATTGATTATGGTTTGTCTTTAGTCGTTTCCAAAAGGAGGGGAGAGTTCCAGCCACCATACATATCTCAAATGACTTCCATGCTAGGTCAAGCCAGCCAGTAAACCCGCAATATGATATTCTTAAGCTAACGGGATAATATAAGATATTTGGAATGGTGAGGGATATTCACTTAAAGTCACATTCATACCATGAGAATTGGTGTGGATAGATTTTTTATTTTATTAAATAGATAAAAAAAGGTAATAGTAAGACGTTTACTACTAGGGGGAGTAAGAATGAATTTTCTCAAGAAAGAAAAGCAGATTATCTCTCGATACAGTCCTAAAATATCTCCAGAGTACCTTCGAAATCAGGGCCCGCAAAAAAGGAAATAGTAGATTTTAAATGCAGAATGAGACAAATCAACACAATATCTCCAAAGGTTACTAGCCTTGGGAATAGGCCTAGATAGATAAGCGGGATAGGGCGGGTAACTACCAGTATCTCCGCTTCCTATAGCCCCCATACCCCGAGTTATATGTCGATGTGTCTATATTTCAATCGTAAGGAGGGTATAAATTTCATCAAGATAGATACCACACATACCACGATAATGGCTCATTCCCAGTTGATCAGCCACATTCACATAACCCTCCCTTCCAACCTCCCCCTTCGCGAGAGCAGAATATGGGTCTCCATCACCTTGCCAGGGTTGACGGCACATGACACAAGTTACTTTACCTACGCCTTTTGTAGCGGCCCATTGTTTGAAGCAGGCCTGGAAACAGATGTAAGCTTTGGGGACTGTGTAATATTCATGCAAAAAAAAAGGTAAAGATATAGCTGGGAAAGTAAGGGGATATGACATACTTCGTGGATGTTAGTCCCGCATTGAGCTTTGCAGTATACAGTACTCTCTTCATTGTCAAATTCAGAATAGCAGATAGGACAGTCGTCTTCTTCGAGTGGCTTTCGATTACTACTCTTGCTACTAGATGGTTGGCTTGCAGGGGCAGCGGGGGCTTGGGCAAATATTTTTTCAAGCTCCTAAAGAATTGATGGGAGTTTAATTCAGCACTCTTTATAAATAGAGCAATATATGTGGTTCTTACAGATGAAAGAAGAGCTGATTGATAGACGAGCTCATCACGAGCCTTTAGGACCTTCATCATCACCTAGATAAATTGTGAGTAGGCATATAAAACTCACAAAACAATGAGAACCTACATAAAGAATATGTTTGCAAAGTCCGTTCTAGAACAATCAGCACCACGCTCTCAATATTTCACATTAGGACCTTCACCTTAATGCCATCTGGGCAATTACATGTCGATTTATGTGTAATATGAACCTCATAAACATTTCCTGTACTACCTGCAATCTGAAACGTCTCCTCTGGAGGTGATATCTCCATATCTCTCTTCCGATCCAACACAACCATCCTTTGCGTAAGGCACCTATGAATTCTATCTCTCAGTTGCTGAGTTGGCTGCGCACGCCACCTTGCGAGTCGTTTTTCCTCTACTCCTACTTCAGGCACGGGTTTCTTTTGTTTCTTTGTAGCCGGCCCTTTTGCAGGACCCAGTTCTGCAACCCCCTTCCCCTTTCCCTTCACTTTTGGCTTTGTAGGTTTAGGGTTAGACCCGACTTTTTCCAGCTCCTCTTCATTGTCATCGTTTCCCAGGTTGCTCTTACGTTTGCGGCCTCTGTTCTTTGGCGCTAGCGTTTCAGAAATAGTCTGCGACTTCGATTTCAAAGGAGTGGGGCTGTCTTCGGTAAGATCAACTACCGGACCTTGCGAACGCGTAACACGCTTTGAGGAACTTGCAAAGTCATTGCTCTTTTGACGAACCATCATATGGGTTTTTGGTAGCTATGTTTGTTGTTGTATTTGTCGTACCCAAAGTTGGAATTAAACGTTGCTGGGAGCACAATGTAGGTGCTGACACCGCGTGTTTAAATTAATGACGTTCCAACATGCGGAGTATATAATCTTGGCTCTAATAAAAAAAGGTCTTGGCATGTGGCCTACAGGCCGCTGCGCTATCAACCCTAACCCAATGGACAAATAACTCCCTTATACATTAATTCGGCTCAACATGTCCTGTCCATCATCTTCATCATCGCTCCTGGCTCCCTGAGCTTCCACATCCTCAAATGTCAAGTAAGGTCCATACGATATCAACAATTCCTCTCCTTCCTCGATGTCACGTAAAGTTGAGTAGACGACTACTCCTGCGTCTAGGTTACGCTTCCACCCTATGTTTTGCTGGATCGCTGAGTGGTTGAACATGGACCCTAACCCTAGGACGATAGCCTGATGCATTATAGACCTTCCTGTAGACTCGCATCTCTTTGGCCAGTTGCTGCAAAGAAGATATAAAAGCGGGAGAGTTTGGTTAGTTAAAATCCTACTAGGGTAGTGACAAAGAATTAAATGAAAGAGAAATGGGATAAAAACAAAGAGAGAGAAAGGGATTTGTATGTTGGGGGGAACTACTAGCTGTAATGTAGGAGTGTTGAGTGTTGAACATGTTTATCGAAGTCATCCTTAGTAAGGACTATCACCGGCGCCGTATCAACTACCGTCCCGGCCTTAATACTCCTTGCCGCGAAGACCCCACGCCCTGAGATCCACGTACAACTTAACTATCCTTCCCTCTCCAGGTCAAACAGCATGGTCGTATACTTACCTTTTGGAGTGTCAAGGATGAGATTCAAGCAGTCTATACGCTGCAGAGGTACTGACATTTGAAACTCGGGTAAATGGCCTCTGGGGTATCTTTCATATACTGCACTGGTGGGTGGTGATATGATATGATATGTGGGTACTATGTAGGTAGCTACGACGGCGATGGCCAATTAATTCAACGTGGGGTTAAAATAAGAAACTAGGGTCAGGGGCGGAACAAGAAGCTTGGCACGGCCCTCGCTCATTGGACAGTAGACAGTTCCAGTGCAACGTCGGCGTCGACTTAGGCAGACGACAGACGGTAGAAAATTAATACTACAGCTATGCCTCGTGAACGAGCAGTCTCAGAAGTCAAGGAGCCCCATTCAATCTCCCTCAAGGTTCTTCGGTGAGCTCCTCTCCTATAGTACCTAGAACTATGCCTATTATTACTAACTCCCAATAGACTTTCTCGACCTTCCCTGGCAGAGCAGCATTCGCTCCCTATTGACACTCTTTCTGGAACCCCAGAGCTTGAATCATTGTCTAAGCAATCTCAAGCCTATCCTTCCCACTCACTCTCGAACACTTTCATTCTCAGCCCATTAGTATGCCCCCTACGACGTAGATAGCGATAGGCGAGGGCTGACACCTTGCAGCTCACCCTCCCACCCGCCTTCGGAAATGCCTACATCGGCGAAAACTTTAGCTGCTGTCTCTCAGCAAATAACGAGACTGTTAACACTATCACGAATGTTCGGATTAGCGCGGAAATGCAGACCCCTTCGCAAACACTGAACCTAGAACTCGGCGGCGATGAACGGCAGAGCACAGATTTAGAGACTAGACGGACTACACAGAAGATTGTCCGATACGACTTGAAAGAAGAAGGAAATCATGTTTTAGCCGTCACGGTGACGTACACGGAGGCACCCAAGAAGCTAGATGATGATGAGACAATGCCCGGCCGAACCCGGACATTCCGAAAGCTCTACCAGTTTATCGCACAACAGTGCTTAACGATTAGAACTAAAACTGGACCTCTTCCTGGTGGGAGAGCTATATTGGAAGCGCAGTTGGAGAATATGGGGGATGGCCCAATTTCATTGGAGATGGTAAATCTGGGTACAAAGAGGGGATGGAAATCGGTTTCTCTTAATTGGGCAGGCTCTACAGGAGTAGGCTTGGCTGGAAAGGACCCTAGGGATACACCGCTCCTCCGATCTCGTGATGTGATGCAGGTGGCATTCTTAGTACAGCCTGATGGCACCACAGAAGCGAAAGATGAAGATTCAGGTACAGAGAAGATTGTTTTAGGTCAGTTAAGCATTGAGTGGAGGTCAGCCTGTGGAGATAGAGGGGTTCTATCTACAGGTAGATTAGGTCTGCAAGTGTAAATCGGATTATTACGTTTGGTATGGTGCATAGGATGTGGGTAGGGTGGCGTTTTGTGTAGGTCACAAATAGAATGCTATAGTAAAACAATGACACATAACATTCCGGATTAATTAACAAAAACTTCTATTTGAAGATTCGACGAAAAATTAAGGCGTCTAGGGGCCCTTTTCACTAGTAGTATCTGCGCCGATGAAACGCTAAACTGGATGTGGTAAGTTAGAGTGGAATATACAGGCAATAGGAAGCGGCAGTCATGTCCGATGACAATCTTTATCGAGGCAAAAACACGATTTCGGGGGCGAAAGTTACTGGTAATCATATATGGGTGAATGGAGGGGACATAAATACCTTCCCCGTACTTTTCAGGAACGCGTTAACGCTTCTGCTAAAAATAACGGTTCCTAACTAGGATAAATAGGATTCCTAAAACTCAGGAGTATATACATAAAAAGACATTGCAACGTCACACTCAAGCCTTGCGGCTTATCTAACCTCGTGTAACCTTGAGCAGCTATAGGTTCAAATAGCTCATCAAAGAGTTCCTAGATGTCGGACACCATGATGCTAGCTAGCGTCGATCAATCTTATTGACCTTTTTTTTTAAAAAAAAAAAACCCCCTATAATCACTAGCTATGCAAAAGATCTAGCCTTTTGATTCTTAAATAATAAGTATTACGGAGGCTGGGGTAACATGGATGGGTATCGATTAGCGCGTGTGCACACGCTCAACTGCTGTGATATCGGATGCTCATCGTGCATATCTCGCTGGTAGAGAATATCTCGTCAAAGACTCGGATTATATCTATTTAGTTCATTTCTTGGCGTCGGCGAGCCATACTACCATGCCTTGAAGATCAATCTTTGTTGGAGATGTGCTACAGCTATGTAGGTATATATATTATGGCTGCATCATTTCGACATGACTACAGTCCAGGTCGTAATACGGATAATATACCTACCTAGGTAGCTTCAGCTCGCTTTTTTCCCTTGATAAATCCAAACCCAATCTTCAATACCGCGGGTGAAATCCATTCCCGCTTGGAAAACCCCCCCTGGCCTCCGGCTATTGCAAAGCATACGAGACGAGAAAACCTTTCATATGCCCGCGCTTTACCTACAGCTCTTTCCGATGCCCTCGACCACCAGACACCACCAAGACAATACCCACGCCTGCATCTCCCCCTCCCCCTAGGACACGCCTATATGTTTACCTTTTAGTATGCCTTGGAGTCCAAATAAATTCGTCTTAAAGGGGTCAAAGGTAAAGACTAAATATGTAGAAACTAACATAAGTCTGCCCCTCTAGTATACTATTAAAACCCATCAGAAATTCTGCTATAGCTTTTCCCTTTCTATTAGCCCCTCCCTGAAGATACCATTTTTTATTGGCGTTGATCCATGACTTAATAATTAATCCCATGAAATTTAGGTTACTTTTCTGTTGTAAGACGGGTTTTTTGCCCTCTAAGTTGGGGTGTCTTTGGTGGAGGGTATCCGAAAGTGCTGCAGGTAAAGCGCGGGTATGGGAAAGGTTTTCTCCATACGAGACCTATCGAACTCTAAAACGATGCTTGTTTCTGGTAACCGACTTAATTGGAGAAGTGGATGAGTTGGGAACCCCTTTGGGGTGGTACCGAGAAAGGTGGCCACTTAGAACAAAGCTTATAGGATATCAGCACTATTTATATATATGTAATAGATTATGTGAGAAAAGTATATTTACTTGCGATCCTTTCTAGAAAAAAAGTTTTGGTATCCTCGCAAACTACATGTAGTTGCGCATATCTCATACACAGGTCAATTACACTAACCCGTTACCTTCTCTGAGTATATCTTGGAGGATGGTTACGTGTCCTGGGGTGTGAATATTGCCATGGGTAATAAGAATCCGGGGCGAAACGTTGGAGCTACATCCTTAGCTTCATTTTTTTATTGTAAAATTCCCCTACCGAGTCTCCCGCTGGTTATACTTTGTTTTAAACTAGACCGCCACTAAAGTCTTGAGCTTATGTGGCCGAGTGATTGCGAAGTACTTACCGATTACAAGCCAGTGGCTTCCCCCAGGATATAGTCTATAGTACAAATTCATATGGCTATGGAGTACCGCCATATGTAGTAATACTTATCGAGTTAAAGCTGACTCTTGCCGTAGAATCTTATGCCTATGTTGCACGTTGATATCTCTTTTTCTTACGAGGTAATTGATTATAGGTGGTATGATATGATATTGTATGGTAATTGTAGATTTTACGGCTCCTCATTAGCACACATCAAGTAGGATCTCGCTTGCGCCGAAAGATTGCGCGTAGTAACGAAGCGGGGAGCGACCATAAACCGTTGAGAACAACAAAGCTATGTAGTGGAAGGTACCGTATTATCCTAACCAGTAGCCAGGTTATCCCCTGTTCTTTCAACCAGCTCCTGGGAGGAGAGATCGCCGCTGCCCCTGCACGTTTTCTGGCACCCCTCCACAGAGGGCTCACACCAGTAGATTTCCCATCTCGCAGCGGTGCTGCAAGGAGACCAGAACAGGCAAACTGGGGGCAGATTCCCGCCCAGAACAGCAACGAGAGACACGGGAGACCTTCCCCAGCTGCTCCTATCCTGCACGGGGGAGCTCGCGAGATACAAATCGCAAGTCAAGCCTATCGTTGTTTCGAAGAATGGGGAAGTGTCAAAAAACTGGAGAGCAGTCCAAGTCGGTAAGGCACAGTGTTTGCCGGTTCCTCTGTCTGTGCGTCTGTGGTTAGTTGGCTGGACCTGTCTGTGTGTCTATCCCAGTCCGGCGTGCCCAGTCTGTGCAGAGTCTGTAGCAAAGGGTTCTGTTCTCTGTGGTTCTTGTTTTGGGTTTTGGGCCTTCTAAGTTTTCTTGTCTGGGCCTTTCTCTTCTCTATCCTCTTCGTCCTGCATCATCTTGCTGGATTCCATCCTTGAAGACGGCATCATTGTTTGTTTCCTTTTTTCTCTTCTATTTTTTTCTTTTTCTTTTCTTTCTTCGTGTGGCTTTCCCTAGCAGAAGAATACCTAGAAGGGATCTATAGTTACCGTACTTTTTTAGTGTTTTGTTCCTGACCGAGTAGCGTGAGCCCTACAACGGTGTTTGAGCCTTACTCAGGAACTGCTGCCCCTTTACCTCAACGACGCCCAGCAAAGCAACGACGCTCACCACCACAAACTACACCTCCGCCGCAGTGGTTTCCGCTGCTGTTGCTATTTGTCCCCATCTCGTTTCTACTCACTCTCCCTACTTCGAAAGCCTTTTTCGAATGTCATGAACGAATCCTCTTTGTTTTAATCTCTCTCCCCCTTTTCCTTTACTTCTTTTTCTTTCCTTAAACCCCGTTTGTCACCCCCCCCTTCCCCACGCTCCAGTCATCTCAAGCAACCACCGTACGCATCATTCCAATAATCTCTCTCTGAAAATAAAACAATACCCTCGAAGTCAAATAAACCTAGACACCATGAATAATCCTCCCGGTCTTGACCCACCTCTGGCCGACTACTTCTGGATAGCCGGGATCGATTCCATCTCGTATGGGGAACATTTGGCTCAGGACTCAAAGCCAGCCAGGCGAAGCTTTACAGAGCAGTTGTTGGAGGCCATCGAAGCCGAGGAGGAGGTGCAGGAAAGCCTTCTCGCCCCGAGAAATGGTACCTCCTCAAATGGAATGCCTTCACCAGATAGCACCATGTCCATTGATCCATTGACTTCAAATGGTGACGCTGGAGAGGCAACTTCTCCGCGAGCTATCACTCCTAACAATCTAATTCGCAATTCATCAAACTCGAGCAGTTCTACCATCACAAACAATAACAACAGTACTGGTAACGGCAACAACATCGAGGGTCGAGTGAGGACGTTCAAGGGCATGACCGACGATGATTTCGATAACGCGCTTCTAAAGTTTGCTGCTGAGCGGGATAGTTTTCTGGATGATCTGGAATTCAGTGCGGGCACTATTGTACCCCACAAACCTGTGATGCACCCCCGCGCGCAGAGAGTCGTGAGTGAGGACCTAGCTGCTCTGCAGAAAGCCCCTTCATTAAGGCGGAGAATTTCTTTACGGGACCTGACGTCCATGCGGAGAGCTCCGTCTGTTAATAGAACCTGTAAGGACAGAACTTTGCTAGTTTGTGTTAAATATGGGATGGGGTTAGTTTGCTGACTATTCTATATCAGCCACAGCATCTATTCGCACAGCTAGGAGAATGTCCAATTATAACTCTGTCATTCCAACTCCGCAGCCTCTCAATTCCTCTCCAAATATGCATCCCCTGAAACGCAAGTTCGAACCCGTACTTCTAGACAGATACCCGCCTAAACACTTAACGGAAGAAGCTAAGCGACGCGGACCATTCCCGGACTACGTCCCGATGTTCGCGTTCCCCAACGATGTGAACATTGTCTCATGTGATGAGAGACCTAGATCAACATGGCATGGATTTGTAAGTTTATTTACCTTATACAAAATTTCTGTGTAATATGCACTTACTTCTAGCATAGACAATGACTGGTGGTGACAATGCCCGTCTCCACGGAATCTGTATAATTATTTGGATTCCACTCAACCCTAGGGCTGCGGAAGATCTTGAGAGGAGGTGCGAAGAGTGGAGAAGAGATAATATGACAGACGAAGAGAGAGAGCTTGCAACTAGTTTGGGGGAAAGGTACAGCTTGCATCAGTTTGTATTTGATATTATCATAAACATTACTAACGTAATATATAGGCTAGCTGCGGAGCGTACAAAGTTGTCGAAACTTCTAGCGAAGCTTCCATCCGTAGTGCACAACCCAGAAGCGAGAGAGGTATTGGATGATCAAATAATTGCAACGGAAGAAAAGATTGGGCTTATGGCGGATCTTTTGCGTCCTGTACGCCATGGCGCGGCTTCGAAAATCGAAGGACTGACCGATGGTGAGACTGGGCTGTGGATTCCTAGAGCTTATGGTATTTTGGGCAAGGACTCTTCTATGGTGAACTTCTGGAAGGAGTGGTTGAAGGCAATTGTTGTGCCTATGATCAATGGATCGATACTTAGGGTGCCTCTTTCTTCACCAAAGATAGGGATGTGGCAGCCTTTAGAAAGGTATAGGCTATTCAAATCGTCAATTATCGGGCACTCGGCTGACGAGAAGTAGATATGTTGTGAATCTTTGTTCCGAAGCACCTGCGCCTAGTACTTCAAGGACACAGATTGAACTAGCAATCCGTGAACTGAGAATGTACGCCCGAAAGGAGGCTGGAAACGAATTACCAGGAAGCCGCACCGTAAGCATTTACGTATTCAATGATATAACCCCTGCTAATATAGCAATAGACCGATCTTTATGCTTTGTTTAGGGCTCTCTCGCTACCTAATATTGTAACAATGTTTGAGGTGATCTTCTGCCCACTTATAGCATTTTATAGTAATCACTAAACTTTTGGTAGTTTGCGCTTGCTGAGTCCCGTATCATAATTTTATCGTCGCATACGTCTATGTTGCATATTGCAACACGCGCTCTGATCAGCTTAATGTATCCTTTGCAATGGCTTGGGATTTACATTCCTGTTCTTCCTGCCCGTCTGCTATCTGCACTTGAGGCCCCATGTCCCTATATTGTGGGTATTGAGCGCCGCTATGAAAAGCTTGAACTTCCTGAAGAGGACTTTGTCTGTGTTGACCTCGACTCCGATGTGATCATCTCATCTACACCACCAGTCCTCCTTCCAAGACAACAGAGAAGGAAACTGCTTTCATTGTTACAGCTTGCCGCTCCTCATCACAATCGTTACGGTGTGCCAGTAGGTCCTCCTCAGTATGCCATTGAGACTTTCCCTCATAACTCCTTCATGTCTGAAAATGCCGGTATCTTTACCCCCACCCCGCTGCCAAGCACCCTTGCGAAGCTAGTCAACCTGAATTCGACTTCGTTTGGCGATGCTGGTGTATCGGATTTTGCTCCGAGGCCTTTAGTCTTTAATGCATTTCTGCAATCAAAAGGTGAGACTAGGTACGATAGACCAGGAACAAGTGGTACTGTTAGAGGACAATCTCCACCTTCTCCTCATTCACCCAAGTCCCAGAACTACGCACCGTCCGGAACAAGTCTCTCTAGGAACGAGACCGGATTTACTTTAACTGCGACTTTGCGTGGGAAGAGGTCTGGTAATTTCGATGCCGCCTCCCGTAGGAGTTCTTCATTTGGGTTTGAGCGTACGCCAACCCTACGCCGGCCCAGCTTACCCTTTGCAAATCATTCACCGTCACCGTCAACTAGTTCTTTAGGTGCTGACAATCAATCAGTGTTCAACGCTTATCCCCCTTCCGTATTTGCTCCATCGACTATCGCAGCATCGACAGTAATGCCGAATATGTTAGTGCAGCCGGTAAGGAATACTGATACCACCAAATGGGTCGAGGGGCATTGTTTGCAGTGGAAGACTCATAATCTAGAGTCTGTTTGCTCGATTTGTGATGAAAAGTCTGACGAGGGAATTTACTGCTGTGCAAGTAGGTATTCCATTATGTAATTTATTGTATAAGAATCTTATGCTAATGTTAAGTAATAGATTGCCGTGTTGCTGCGCATGCCCGCTGCTCTTCTCAAATTGGTCTCCCATGTCCTGTAGCATTTCACCCTGATCAAATCCGTGCGGCATTTGTTAGGTGCTTTGCAAGTTTGTTTTACACATATCGCAAGTTCCTCCTGCCCGCTACTGGCGATGGAAAGAAAGCCGGGAATATTTACCGATTCAATATGGAGGGCTTTCTCAAGAGTATGCCACAGGAGAATTCGCTATTTATCCAGATGCTTGAGCAGACCCAGGCTTTCAGCGAGTTCATTCATGACAGGGAGGCGAAAAAGCCTACAGACCCTTCCATAAAACTTTTCGATGAAGTCATTTTGTCCAAGAAGAACCGTGGAAAATCTGGTTTCTTTTCGAAGTCCAGTACGTTTAAATTGCATTCCATCCCCGCCGGCAGGAGTCTGGTATCTCACACTCAGGTTATAGCGACGAACTATCTTCAAGATACATCTGAACATACGTGGCGTACTGTCAGTAGTGGGTCGCAAGGCCCGAGGCATCCGACGGAAAGCAGGGTTGCGAGTAGTAGAAGTATGCTTTTCTCGGTGTATCAATTTTTCTTATACGCGATGCTAATCTCGAGACCTATCTTCCAGCGCCCGCTAAGCTTGATCCGACACTCATGAAAGAGCAGCCTAGGCCTAAAACACAGCAGCAACAGGAAGTGCCTGTGACCCATGCCACTGAAAAAATCGAAAAGCGCAAAACAAGGGGATTGCGCATGCCGACTTTGCAGATCAACGGGAGGTAAAAAGGTTGAATTGTGTTTTATTTTTGTGCAGCTATATATTGGGTTTTAATGTTTGCTACTTCATGTACTCCAATGCCTTAGTTCCTTGGTTGTTCCTTTTCGCTTGGTCCCCCCTCCCTGTATTCTGAGTCTCTGTCTACTATATATATATTTTTTGGAAAGGGTGTCTGGTGTGATAGTCGTCTTGCTTTTTTTTCTTTTTTTTTTCTCTTTACATTTGTACCACTTTTGTGATTACAGCAATGTCTTTCCTCATCATTCTTTATGAGCGTAACCATATGGCATTGTACAAGCGTTCTTTGAAGTATTGTTGTAATATGGCTATGGTCGGTTGCTTTTTTGTTTATTCGTTTTTTTTGGTCTAGGTCTTTCTTCCGGACAAAATTATTTGGGTTAGCAAGGAAGGATTATATCCAAAGTATGTATTTTTTTATTTTTTTTTTGGCGTTTGAGATTCAACATACCTTGTGATTATGGTGCAAAAAAAGAATCTTAGCTATATCAGCCAAATTTTTAAGTACCAAGGGCTAGACCTATGATAATATGGGAATAGTAAACTTAATAGTAGGTTTCTACAGATGCCAAGGTATTTTGGGGTTGATTGCTATTTCCCAGATTGCCTGCTGTATCTACTGTTTATATTACTACTACGGTTGACTGCTTTTGGTAACTAGGGGCCTAGTTTAGCCCGAGACCCTAATAGCCCGGCGGCATCTAAGCTATAGTTTTCTATGATATCGTGAGAAAGGCTGGTTTGCTTAGGTATATTCTGATAAATCTTAGTCTTCTAGCACTATATTCACCCTCTTGTAATTTTGAAGGGTGGGGGGTAAGTTATAGAGTGGATTAGCCTTGTGAGGTTTCAGGGCGTTTTTAATAGGAACTAGAGATCAAAGAAGAGGCATTACTTATGATAAACGGGATTAGGTAGCACACTTCCTAGTGAGCTTGAATTTTAGGATGTGTACTTCTTTATTCACCCGGGGTATTGTATTTCTGAGTGGGAAACTAAGTGCTAGGGTACTTGAGAGTTTTACCTACTCTCCTACAGTAAGTATTAGAAGGCAGAACACATGCTATAAAAATAGCTTCTACGCTCATGAGTTCTTCGAGATCATTACACCACGACTCACCATGGTATTTGAGGTACTGACCTAGACGTTACAGACCAGCCTCCTCCATGAGGGTAGCTCTTTTTACACGAATTAAAACTCCTTCAGAAGTATCTCGTAACCAACCCTTACCCGATATATAATGTACTCACCACTTAATTTCTTGGGTCATAATAGTGTTCGTCTTATAAAGATACTAGTAAAAGGACTAGGATAGCTTTTTTGTGTGTACTTGCTATTTCATAATAGAATAGCTACGGAAGCATAAATCAGTCAAAGGTTTACATACCACCGGTGGTATATTAAAGTACAACAATGCTAGATTCCAGCACCCTATAATTAGGTCAAGTGCTTCTAACTAGATGGCGGGGTGGCTAGGCCATAAGAGAGGTAAACCACTATCACTAATATCTAAGCATCTATCCCAGTAAATTAGTTTTGACTCAAGTTCAGGATACTAGATTCAGTGAAATAGCACATACAAGTGCTGGAATCTAGCACTGTTGTACTTTAATTTATCACTAGTAGTAAATAAACCTTTGACCGATTTACGCTTCCATAGAATAGCTACTTTATAGTACAATACTGTGCCTGGGCTGTAACCTTATAGGGCTAGTATCTTATATCCAAAATTCCAGAGAAAGCTCATAAATTTCTACTAAGTACCCTCATCCGCACCTCCTTCTTTAGCCTCAGATGGGTTACGTATACCGAGAAATTCGGGGGGGGGGCTCCTGCTCCTCGGAAGTTAGATATAAACACTACATGTATTTACTGTCTCTTGGTTAACACTCAGAAATAAAAAAGCAGATTTAATGGCTATCCGGTTACTTTATCGAGTTTACGAATACGAAGAAGAGAAATAAGTATCCTATAAAGTATAGTTCTGGATACGAGACAAGCTATCTTTCATGACTTGATAATCTCCAGCATCCAATACTTTGGGAAACCACTCGAACTTTTGAGATGACTAATAGAGCTAATATGAGACGCTTACAAAAGATTTCGATTCAAGAACTATAATATCTTGTGCTATGGTTACTAGTCACAGCCAGCGGCACTTACAATGAATGCTAGCCAGGATTATCAACAACTATCCCTATGTCCCAGTAGCCGTCTACCAGTTAGCCACATATATATTGGCTCATATCTGCCGCTCATAGAGGATATATATATTACAAGCAATACGGTACGAGCGGAAGCTAGAAATCACTAGCGAATAGCTATAAAACTCTATTCATAGCACAACACTTTCTTCACGGCCTAAAGTAGCGTACTATCTTAAACACCAGATACAATTGAATGATAGATCAATGTGGCTCCTGTCACAAATATGGTAGGATGGCCGAGTTGGTTATGGCGCCAGGTTAAGGTTATCTTAACATATATTCCTGGTTCGGAAACGAGCGTGGGTTCAAGTCCCACTCCTATCACCAATAATATTTTTTGCTCAAATTTTTGAGATGTAAAGCACCGCCTTAGAGAGTTCTCAGCCTAGAATACCTACACGCCAGTCTTACTCTTCACTCATAGGCCTACTTTTAGCATGTATATTTTTGAAACCAAGCTCGGCTAATAAAAGCTCGAGTTATTAAAGTACGGGGTACTGCCATCTTTCACACTAGCCATGTCTTGATCTACTTTGGTGACTTGTGCAGTACGTACCGGTGAAAGCGCCAAAACATACCCTCCTTAAATTTTGTGATCGAGTGACGGCTCATGAACAGAACAATAGCATTTAGATGCGGTACAGGCTTATACAAATTACTAATGGTATTAATTTATTATATTTACCACTTATTACCGGTCTTTATCTTGTCTATTTTTTTATAACATTTTTCATCTCAGATATAGTATTCCCTATTATACATAGCTACGGAACTTTTAGTATATCATAACTTGATCTATCGATCTATACTTTCTTATATACAAACATAGCATATTCTTTACTTTGCCGGCTATACAGGCTCCTTGTTACAGGGTAAACCAGGAGGAGGTATAGGTGAGGTATACAACAACGCCGCCATAGACATTTTAAGACATCAGTGGTATGTTTTGCACGAAAAACCACTTGAGTAAAGACTAAATCTAAATAAATATTTTGGCCTCTACTAAGGCGTATTTACACATGTGTATTTTATTTGTTTATGCACCGCCTGATTAAGTATAGTAGATATAGGTATATAAGCGGGAACACCATTCAAACAAAAGCTCATCAAACAATATAGTATTATTCCGAGTGACATTTTATGAAGCGTTAATATCTATTTTAATAATGGTTTCTTTAGCATAAACCAGCGGTATTAAAGCAGCTTTGCACCTTAGTCAGTGCTCAAACAGCATTAACAAACTGGCAAAGAAATATGGGTTTTGAGAGGCCAAAAAACTAATTAAGTCGGCCACGCATCCCAAGGAGAAGTAGATGCCTTTAAATACCTATTCTGTATTACGTACTCTACCCGCGACACAGATATTATATATTTCTGGCCAATTGAGAATTCGGGAGATCCAATTATGGGGAAGTATGGGAATATGGCGCAATCCTAATAGATAAAACTTTCCCATCCCATTGGCCATGTGTTATTCGGTACGTGCTTACCAAGAGATGTTTTGTTTTTTGCCTGACTAGTATCGTTGAGTGTAGCGACAATCCCGGTAGAGATTTCTTGGATTTAATATAATACAACTATTGTTTTAACAGACACCACGAATATAATTATAGGCTAGACCTCCTGCTCCACAAGTATATATATATTTTTTTGAACATTTCAGACACAGCCAAGCGCCCCTCAAAAAAAAATGCCCCCTAGAAGTTTACAGCGCAAAATGAAAAGAAAAAGAGCCATACTGAGTGAAGGAAACTCGGAGCGCTATCCCGCGGTGTCAACCCACAAGAAAAGTATATTTGGATCACGGGCCACGGAACCCTGCTGCACACTGGAAGCCAAGAATTCTTTAACGAAAGCCAAATCCCATCAATCAAAAGTTAAGCCTCTACTGCAACCCCTCGAATTTCCCACGTTTGTGGGGTAATAATTTGTTTTCCTGAACGCAAACAGCCAGCTGCAGAACAAGCCCTCAAAGTCATACAGACTCTACAGACTCTACATATGAAAATCTACCAAGCGACTGCGGCGCGGCGCGGCGGTGGCGGTGGGGGAAGGAAACACACCGCTAACAGATTTCTATATCAAAACAAGACATAAAGCAGTTTTCAGCTTACCGGCGTCTCGGAACCGCCGGAGTTGCCGACAATTTCCCCACAATTATAAAAAATCATTGCGAATTTCGTTTCTTGTGCGTGACGTGCGTACATGCATGGCATGGCTCACTTGCATCTAACGTACAGTTTAACAAAAGATCTTCTGACGTCTTAAAAAGCAATGAACTTACATTCAAAAGAAATCAACAGTGCAAAAGAAATCTCCAACGTAAAAGTAAGAAGAGAATAACCCGCTCTTATGTCTGTCCACAAGTATGCTGTCCCGGGCTTCTGGTAAAGATACCAGTCCTTATTTCAATCGCGGGGTACCCAAAGTCGCCCCGTACGAAATCCACCCGTGCCGCCCCATCCATGGTAACCGATTACCGGTCCACCAATGTCACAGATCGCAATGAAGTACGTCGCAATCAAAAATCTCCGTAGACGGCCTGGAAGTATGAAGCATGGGCCACTATGGCCACCGGGGCAGTGTTGGTGGCACGTGTAGCGACTCTTTTTTTTTTTAACTTCCCTCGTGGATTTGTGGCTTATGTATGAAGACGTCAGAGACTCGGAGAAATAAGCAATGCTCTGGGGAGGGAAGAGGGGAAAAAAGAAATCTCCTCCCCGCTCTTAATTTTCTCTCTCGACACTAGATATTAACATGCCGTCCCTTGCCTTGCGGTAGATACCTGCAAGACCCCCACATAAAAAATGTACCTGCACACGTGAGTAGAAATAGGCTCTGTCTATGGATCGTAAATTCGCTCAGAAAATAAAGAAAGTAAAAAAACACATAAGCCTAGCAGTCGTCTACTAGTAAGATGGATAGTGTCTCGGAGATGCAAAAGCCGTTGGGGGATCCCCGGCCCGGAAAAACTAATTTCGAAAGGCCGGTACATATATTATTTAGTGAGTTTAGAAGTCATGACAAGCGAGGCGGAAAAAAAAATTAAACCCAGCCTCAAGTTTCCAAAGGCTATTTAGGGAAGGTGAGAAATGAGAAGAGAGGCACTTTCAAGGAACTGTAAATTTTATAACAGTTCTAAGTACGAGTTATTAAGATACAGGATATGATGCGCACATCTATTTTCTGCTCTCTCTATGTGATATTACGCCCCTTTTTAGAAAACAGAAGACACTAAAAAAGAAGTGAAAGTCAAAAAGGAAACCCAATTTCGTGAAATTAAAGGAACCAGAATAAACACCCCAACCCGCCAACCAAAACAAAAACCAACTCTTCTTCAGATAACAGGATTAAATAAAATTTCAAAAGCCAAAAAACCAGCAAAAACCCCAGTCCTCAAAAAAAAAAAACCCGCCCAAAACCGTTTATACCGAAAAGCAGGGGAAAAAACAAAAGGAAATTGAAAGGCGGTCCAGCCAATGATCCTCGGAACAGCTATTATAATGCTCGCGATAGAACAAGGTAATAATAAATAAAAAAAGAAAAACATGAATAGGAAGGGAAAGAGAGAAAAATGAAAAGATGAATTAAGCTGCCAAATACATCTTTCCAAATATTTGCCAGTGCATAAATGTTATATGCGAGGCTCTTTGAGCTATCGAGGCCAACTCCATAGATGAGCCTGTCACGTCGACGGTTGACATGATCGAAAATGTAGACAATGAATGCCATCCCTTCATGACTCGCAAAACCATCCCGGTTAATTCTTCGGTAATACCTTTCTCCACACGAACATAGATAGGGGAGTTGGTCTGCAGATGCTTAGAGAACCAACTCTCGGCCATCTTGACCAAAGAGGCGTCAGCGATTCCGGTAGATCCGTTGAATTCGTTGGCGGCCTGCGTAATGTGTAGAGCCACGGCATTGCTGTGTCGCAGCCACCGGTGAACGCCATCCTCTTCTCCTAAAATCGCCAAGATAGATGTTCGCAACTTGTCGGTAGTAGCAGAGCTTACATCGCGTCGAGATGAAAGGGTAAGCTGGCGGAAGAAAAGAATGGCAAGCTTGAGGCAAGTAGCTTCACGAATATCATCGCGAAGACTTTCTAGTCGCTCATAGTCAAATACGAAAGTTGCAGGGTACTTCGCGTATTGCGAGGGTGTGACTATGTCAACAACAGCGCTAGTGAAGGAGGTGAGGTTGTCCGTGGTTTCGGTTTTACTGGCCGAAACGGATTTGTTATACCACTCCTTTGGCTCTTTCATGTCTAAGCGACCCTGGTCTATCCTTTCTTGGAAATAGCCTTGCTCGAAGCTGATGGCGGTGGAGATGAGATGAGGTCTGAGTGTTCGTATCTGGTGATTTGCAACATCCTAAAAAAGGTTAGCATGACTCACAGCTCGCCGATAACCCCCCAGATGATTGAGAATAGAAAATACCAATTTCATCGCTTCTAAGATCCCGAAAACCATCTGTAAACCTTCTACCAGAGCCGAGACCTTCCCATTGTCTACACCGTATGCTACCTTTGCAACCATCTGCTCAACCCACTGATCCCTCATCGGCGCACAGTGAGCTTTCAAAACACCTGCCAACCACAGTGAGAGTCCCTTGAAGTCCAGAACATTGTGCTTGAGTTGTTGCATGAGTAGAGGGGGGTCCAGGATAGAGTCAACATCCATTCTGTCGGTTTTAGGAACCAGAGTAAGGAGAATGTCACGCATTGTCTGAAAGAGGATCGGTAGCTTCATCGGAACGGGTGCTGGTGAGCTATTTCGCTTCCACCTAGATCCTAACAACACCTCACACTCGTGTAGAACCATCTGCCAGTACATGTCTGCCATCTCCTTCTTTCTCCTTCCCCGAGTTCCATCGAGGTTAGGTCTAAAATGAAGCTGAGAATCAAACACGACATCATGACGAAGTTTGGGATTGCGGTAAATTTCGTGGAGGTCGAGTTCCCTCAAGGTGCTTAGAGTTACTGGAGGAATGTGCTGATGAAGGTTTTCAACTGGTCGACGTTTTCGCCGGAGTGTAGGAGGAAGTGATCGTGACCTAAAAGGTAGTTTGTTTTGAGGGCTGAACCTGTGCCTTGAGGATCTCTCGACATCTGAATCTGGTGTAGTTGCGGGTTCAGATGGTGTGGGTGATGCTGGCAGTACACAGTTGGAAGGGTCGGTGCACGGACCTGCATCCTCCACTCGTGGACGCTTGGGAAATGGGGGAGCTGACTCATTCGAGCGTTTCGCTGGGGCATTTGGAGATGACTGGTACTCATACCCAGGTGTAGAAACCTCAGAGCTCACACTGTGGGAGCTTGACTCTGGAAGCTCTATGCTCTGTGGTGGTGAGGTGGTTGTATCGTAGTCTCCATCTGATGTTTGTAGGTGGAACGGCTGGCTATGGCTGTGGTGAGGGCCAGGGCTGGAGTCCATCTTGAACTGCTAAGAGGCGTATATTTTTGTGTGGAATATCGTTCTTGTATAGATATAATGAAGCTGGAGTAGCAATTCAATATGTTGGGATTCCGAAGAAGCTGGGTCAACCTGCTGTGTATATATGCTGAAGTTGAGGGCCAGGCAATTTAGGAAGTTGAGAAGCCGAGGCAAGGTGATCTGACTGAGAATATGGGGGACAGAGGCCGGGCGAGGGGAGGGGGACTACTTCATTTTAAATAAAGGGACCTGCATCAATCGGCAAGGTAGAACTCTGGTAAGGGAGTGCCGTGAGCATGGGGGAGTGGTAACTTTCCAGTTGATAGTCATCCAGGCCCTTTTTCCTTTTTCTCCTCTTTTTTCCCTCTCTTTGCTGGAACCCATAGCGTAGTTTCGCGGTGTCTAGGGGGAGTGCAACAGACTTACAGACGTGGGTGTGGGTGGAAATGTCTGGGACTAATTGGGAGGGGTGTCTGGGCCCTTTTGCTGGCTTCCCAGTGTGAAGACCCCCGCGGGCAAGACATAAAGCAAAAAAAAAATTTAATAATGAAGAATTGATCCCATTTGAAATATTACGATACATTGCGCTTTGCCCTCTAAACACCGTTATTGCTGCTGCTGCTGATGTTGATGCTGCTCTGCTGCTCCCCTCCTGCTCCTCTGCTACTACTGTCCCCAAGCGGAAGATTCGCGCATAAACAACCAACTGTCCGACCGGATTGGAAGACAGAAACTATGTGAAAGGCGGGCCCGTCTATCTCTATCCACAACTTTCTCCGGACCCACCGAGCTGCTACTTTTGTTTGCCTAGAACCTAAAAACCAATCAAACCCCCGGAGGTAAAAGGATATATTAATACTCAAGCGAAACGGGTGATAAGAGCCCACCGGCCGTTACGCGAATTGCTCGCCCCGGGTACAGAAAATCCAAACAGCGTGATGATGATTTCCTCTGTAGCTGGGTACGTGGGGCTCACTAATTAGTGGGCGGACAACGCACAAAAAGAAAATTTCACAATCCCGCACGGAAGCAACCGTGCATGAACGTCGGGGTTTCGCGCGAGATAGAGTAAACTACCAGGTATAGTCCGTAAAACTGGGAATGCAAGTCACGACAACAATCAGTTACATATGTATCCCCCCTCCCCCCACCGCCAGCCGACAGCACCGCGACGAGGGGTAGGGAAACCTCATCGAGTGAGCAGAAACGAGGAGGGGTAAGACGATGCTAAAGCGGTTCGTTTGCTGAGGCTCACAACAATTGGTTTTGCCACGGCCTGTCTCCATATCAATACCACCGCCCCTCTATATCATACTTCTGCGAGTCCTTGCTGTTCAGGCATGGCCTTAGCACCATATCGCAAAGAAGCTCATGCCTATTTAGACCCGCCAGTTCTACAGCTGGCGCTCAAAACATTACATTCGCCGTTTTCCCTGCACCAGATAGTTTACTTTGTCCTCACCGAAGATGCTGGCTGAGAAAAGCATATCAGCTTGCCCACGTACCCAAACTTTTTTCGCCCCCCAGTCCCGCGAACTAATACGGCTATTGGTACCTGTCGTCATCGCGCTTTGTACATTTTATTCATCTTATTTTTACAGGAAGAAAGAAGAAACACCCCTATCCTCGTCATGAGTCCCTCTCTACCATCTCATAATACTTTAAGAAGTATACATACATGACCCCGTCACCCGCCTTCGTCTGCCTCTTCGCCTCGTCAGCTCTTGATGCTACATTGCTTTTATCGCCACAATCAATTATCAACACGGATCCACCTTGCTTGCCACTATGATGCTTTATGCGAGTACGGACGTCCCCAAAAAACCCTATAGCGTACCGTACTATACCTACCCTAGATCCTGCCTACTTTACTCAGTGATGTCGCAGCTCTGTCCTGCCTACAAGTAGGTAATTAGTGCATAAATGCATGTATGCATTCAGTGCCTTATTTCTGACTAGAATAACCTCCTTAGGTAAAGTACATATGCTGTCTATAATGTACTCTACCTACATGTAGGCCTCATTCCCCCCCAGCCCCACGTATCTCCTAGCTCACTGAACCCTCATTTCCGGTGGTTCCTGGAGTCTCGGTAAACTACAATTAACCTGGCAACCGCCATATACCAGGTAAATACGCATAGTCACCCGCCGACAGAACCCCTGGCATCCTCCCATCGTCCGTTGTTGCGCCACGACTCCTTCCACCCAGCTTACCTGACAAAATTTATGTCCCTTTACATCATAGGACTTGGAGAAGAACAAAGGTCTAGGCGACATTTGATACCTCGGGCAGTACATTAATAGATGGGTGATTGCCCTAACGACATCAGCATGCTCTCCCTTTGCATAGCTATATAGGCGTTCTTTCTGGTTTCTTATCTGCAGTAGAGTTTTACGCATAAGGGTCGGTGAGCGGAGGGTCCCTTTGTCGGGGTAAGGTATATCACGATGCTAGGTTTAAGTTAAGAGCCCGGGAATCACTCAATATATTGTGTATCCTAATCCGCATACATAGGCACAACCTACCCAAACTTAGTACGCGATAAGTGTAGTAAAGTACTCTATGACCTTTATCCTTCGCCCTATAGCCCGAGGTAGGATTTTCCCCCGGCATATGGTGAGGTGGAAATGTAGAAACGAAATAATGTGGGAATCAAGACATGGCTCGTGTGCTGGGTTTACTAGTATGTTAGAGGGTAATGTTTCTTTCATATATGGTACGAAGGTTTCCCCCCGGGGGAATATGTTTGGGTTTAGTGTAAGCTCTCCTAGTACTGCTACTTTCACTCGTCAAACAGTCCACTTGGCTAGATGTAACGTATTTCAACATTCGAGACACGTGTTGCGTGGGCATCACGCTATCAGCCATGTCTGGCCTCGTCCGGATGTTTCCACCCTGGAAACAAACCCCAAATAAAGCCCTGTCCCTTTCTCTCCTTAAGCTCCCAGCTTCAATACTTTCCCGTTCTGGATCCGCATGCTTTGTAAGGAGGTGCCATTACGGGATCTCAAACACCCGCCATTTTGGTTTGGTGTTGCCTGAAACATTCTAGCATGGGAGGCCCAGCTTATTTGGACTGGTGTGCTAGGGCTTAGGCAGGCGTCCCACTTTTTCGGGCTTCGGAAACGTGGCGCTGTATGCTGATGCACATTCAAATTTTTTTTCCTGCTGCGTTGGCCCTAGGAAAACAGCCCCAGCGTGGGCACACGTGAGCTGCACAATTTAGCGGGTTCGGTGTTAGCAAACGCTGAACTTGCCGATATTCTCCACAGCAACCGCCTGTTCTAGTTGCTCTACGGTACTTCCAGAAGCTCTTATAGAATCGTCTAACGGCAGACACGGCAGAATGGGTCACCGGCCAACGGCTTCAATTCCTTCTAGAATCCATACGCGAGGAAACTAACGGTGTTCCTGGCACTTACGGTCACTTGCACATGCTAGACACAGAGATCAAGAATTTAACAGTGGATCAGTATAACCGGGGAGATCCCGAGACGGGATTGGGGAGGTCACTGGGTCTTGTGTAGTAGAGTACACCGCGATACAGTACAGCAGAGTACATGGAATTTCCCTAACTACATGTACCCGTGTATCCTTTCGTGGATCGGTATTTCGCGATTTGTTCCCCGGCGCGGTTATTACTGTACATATGTAGAACAAAACAAAGGGTGAACCTTGGCATTGGTCTCATAAACACATTGCCTCAACGACGAATAGGTACATGTATGTCTAGGAGGAGGGGATAGACCTGCTAGAAAGGGCGCCGGCAAAATTCAGCCGAAAGAAACGTAGGACACGACATGTTAGGAAAAAAACATGCAGGTGCTACCTACCACGAAGCTCACACCTGGCATTGTAACTACGCATCGCCCTTGCGAAAATAGAAATGTGCATTTGCATAAGTTATGGGAAATGTAGGGGACCTGCGTACAACTCAGCAGTTACAACGACGAATAAGTTAGTATGCACCACTCACTCTGAGGTACAGCAACGGCATGGCATCGCAGCGATTTCCAATTGTGCAGATGCACCCTCCGGCTGAGGCCAGGCCCCGCTGCTGATAATTCCCCGATTCTCCTTCGCAATAGAGAGAAAACTCCCCGAAGAGGCTCTGCGGACGGGGAAAGGACCGGCTACCCGACCAGACCCATGGTTCAGGTTCATCAAGGGCCTAGGGTTGCCACGTTTCCATTGGTTCTTTCTAGAATGGTAGACGGCAAGGGAGGTCGCGTATGCAAACTGCCGTACGTTAGTGCGGTTCTAGAATTAATCCAGCTGTCTGGTCCGTGCGCCTAGATCTGTCGATGCGATACTTGATGAGGTCCTGATCTACTGGCATGTGGGTCTAAATAGGTATCTCAAGGAAAATAACATATCATTTGCTACATCTATATAGAGGTTTGTTAAATAAGTATACTATGATGGGGTAGTCTCCTCCCTTTTTCCTGTATTTCGGGCTATTACCTATAAACGACGATCTGAACCGCTGTTTAATCATGACGGGTCGATCCGCATTAACAACAACAACAAATAGAAACCCATCTCCCATCTCAAACGAGATGAAACAACCGCCAAATAACCCAGGGCGAAATAATTTTGCTATCTTTCGCCCTTACCTCATCTCTTGCCTACCATCGAATGTCCAACAGACAGTCATTTTCTTTGACAGGACAGATCCTACAGCAAAGGGCACCTAGTATTACGCGAGTAATGGGCGTCGATTCTACAAAAAAATGCGCACCTAGTATTGGTAGTAAGCATGAGAATATCCGGTCTCCTCCGGACGAATCGATCAGCAGTTGAGCAAGGGGCCTGGAAGACGCTTGTCAAATACCATTGTAGAATCACCGGCTATCGGTGCAACCAGAACGTTGAAGTCGTGTTGTGCACTCCACCATCCATCAACAACGCCCGCGGGGCAGCAGTTCCAATTATCGAGCAGCATTGCCACCATAGCCAGTGCGTGGCAAAGCCTGGGTGAGCACAGCATACGCAGTTCCTGTTGGTTATTATTTGCTGGGCAGTATTGGCTACCATAGTTCTTCAAAAAAATTTGGTTGCAGCAGACTTTTCCCACGCTAATTACCCCTGTGAACTAAATTATTCTGGCTGAAGAGTACGACTTTTGAGAGTAGCCAATACTAATTTCATTCGTAGAAAAAGCATTTTCAGTAACTGGCTATAGTGTCAATCGCGTGTTGGACGCAGGGAAAGTCTAAGCTATGGTATGCCAATAATTTTCTGGATCTTTTACAAGATCGACGGATGATCCACCTACTGGAGCGATGCGATTATGCAGAGCGAAACCCAGCGATTTGCGAACACAGGAACCTTTTTTTCTCAACAGACAGTTGTTCCAAGACTGCGCTCAGCGACTTGGATATTTTCCTTGGAGACTTCCCCTGGTTATTGTCTGCTTTATTGGGACCAAGGATTTTTACGTGGCAGCTGTCACTGGAAAAAGGAGCTATCACTTGATATATCAGCAGCTCAAAAACTGGGTTTTTAAAAATAATTCTAGATGTTATACAGGAGGAAAAAATGTATCCTGTTGGTTTTACGGATGAGAAGGATCATGAACTGAGATCTTTAACCGCTAGTGGAATCTGTTGATACAAATCTGGGATTAGGCGCGATACGGTTAATCGCATTATCAACGGTCTTCTTTCCGGTGCACTTTGCCTACTTCTCCAGTAGTAGCGACAAGTCTTCCATCTCTGTGTAAGTATTTTAAATCTGGCCACCTCATAACATCAAGGGATCAATAGGCTTTCATCTCGCTCGCCTATCCGACTAATTTAGTAGACTTTCCGATTGGCGGTACCTCAATGCCCGCGGAATCAATCGGCCTATCAGGGAAGTTTAAAATCGGTAGCAAGGCGACAAATTGAACTCATATACTTACCGATATCTCTTAAGACCGAGGCGTCTACACCCACAGAAATTAGATATTATCAAATTTCTTACGATTCTGTACATCAAAATCACGGCCAATCACTCGCTCCGATTTACCATCCTTTTTTTATCCTATTTTCTTCTCTCACAAAGAGAGGGGTACCATCTTGTCCTTACTTCCCAGCGTATGGGATAAGGCGAAAATACATGTCTGTCATCCTCCCGCTAAACAGACGGGTGACTACCCCGCAGCACCCGATGCTGTCCGTACAGCTGGCCCAAGTATCAACGTCAGGCGTCACCAATGATTTAGCGAGCAAAACACCGATGGAAATCAGCTATAAGTAATAGCTTCTTGGGGCAATGTCCAACGAAACATCGACTCTTGAGCGGTTCCCGAGGGGATTTGTTTTTTTCATTTTTATTCCTAAGTCACCCCCCACAATTTATTGTGGGTGGTGGTATAATTTACGAAGATTAGTGGGGGGACTCAGGTGTCGGACTTGGGTATACATGTGCACTAAGAGAAATTAGCGAGTGTTATTTATGCGAGATGGCATTTTGGAATAGGGACTTATATCCAACCCAATCAGACATGTTCATGGTGACATGTCATCTACTCCCATGAGACCTTCCGAGCCGACCTTTGCGCGCCTTAGGATTACCATGCAAATCTGAGCAAGGGGCTGATACAATTAGTTATACTTTTGTTGGTAAGTTCTACTATTGGTAATCCTAGGTAGTCCCGTGCTCATATTAGCGCCACGAATAAGGCCTGTAACACTAAAGCCGTGGGGGGAGCTACTATTTGCCAATAAAAATACATGTTTATTTATTGAAGTCCAGAACAAAATGAATGATTACAAACCATGCCAATATCTCTTTGACGAGGCGCATAAGTTAGTCTTGTGGAGTATAGAAATGTTTGGGGCAGGGGCTCTATAGAAAAGAGGATATATTCAACTAGTTTGTTAGTTATAACTTACGAGGGACTAGCAACATCAGAAAGAAAATAGGGATATAGTAGCTAGGAAGTGCAACTACTTCTAGCACCACTAATCGAGTGACACATTGTGATCATTAATATCCCTGTCTTGATTTTTGGTACTTCGCTTTAATTAAACTTGTGACGTGAAACTGTTTAGCTGTACTCTATGAGTGCTATTTGGTAAAGTAGAAATAGGAAAATCGGATCAATACCACAGCTAGCCGCTCTCGTTCCCCTTATAGTTTCCTTCTCGGCTTCATTAGTATTCGGGTGAGGCGGTTGGTGACTTGGCTGGAAGGGCATGCATTCGTAGCACAAATATATAAACTCGAATTAGAGAAGCCAACATGTAGAGTAGCATTGGTACCCATTATATTAGCCACACGCGGGGATTTAGTCTGTGAATGGAATTTTCTCTTTCTTGCAAGTCTTCTCTTTCTTGCAAGTCTTCTCTTTCTTGCAAATAGTGGTGCTTCCTTTATCCTTCTATAAGTGTTATTATATAACATGGAGCCCACCATATATATATTAATTGTCTACACCAGATTTCTTACGATATATGATCAATTAGTTCCTCTACTTGCCAATACGACCTTACCCCCGGGTCACCAGCCCTAGCTTACTCAAATGCTTCCTTAAGTAGTTTATTAGTGTTTCTATTTTGGTCTTATTTCTGCCCTATTTGAAACGAATCTCCTAACCTCTGACCGGAAATCATGATTTTAGGGCCCAAGACATTCAGCGTGTCTATGGAATTAGTTTTGTATGAGTGATTATTTATGATTTATAGCACTGTAAGTTATATCCATTTTTATACCATAGAAAACATACCTGTGGGGGAAGATATAGCGCCCTGGGCTTGACCTCAGATAGTTAAATAAAACAGTGACAGTTTACTATAGGATTTTTTTCAACTTTTTTGACCAGAGGTGAAATCTACATATGCTAATTGAGCCTGACATTCTGTACTAGCCAAGCTCTCTAAGTGGTTGCTACAAATTATCATTTTGTTTTGACTTGTGCATCACTTTCCGGCATCCCTGGGTACAACTGCGAATCTTACCTACTTGGGAAATTAAGTAACTTACGCCAAAATGCCTCGAGTGGCCAGACCCCGAAAACAGTCTTCCAGTCAAAACATTTATCTCCGTGCCTCGCTCGAAGACTTATATTCCCGGGCTTACCTGTTACTGAGACAATAATATGCTCGGTCATTAGTACACATAAAACGGTCTTTGGCCACAACGTAGGAACCTGCATATTTGAAAAACGTGCCGAGAATAGACTAGGCCCGTGCCCCATATTTTATACAGTATGCAGACCAGTCGATCTCTCAGGGCATAGTTTATAACTACATGCCACATTTTGTACCCAGAAATAAAAAAGACTTGATAGAAAAAAAAGACCAGTTGATCGCTAAGATGCCATGTAGCTACAAGTGATTGGTCAATCTGAACTAGCCCGTGCTTAATCTCAAGCTATTTCATCGCGGTTGGTTGTGGAAAATGTTTGTAAGGGTTTTATTTAGAGGGGATCCGGAGTTATACCTGTCCTCTAGGGAAACTAGAAAACGGGGGGGGGGGGGGGGTGCGCACGGAGGGCCTCGGAACTATAGATTCGTCTGAAATCTACAAGCAAGGTAAGTAACTAACTATTATTCATGATATTAAGCCCGCTCAGGAAGATTCTAGTGGTATATAATTGTGTACATGATGCTAAAACTTCTATATACCACAGCCACTTACCATACCCCCTCGGCTGTGCCTACGCGTATCCCCTTATTTTCTGGTTCTTTCCCTGGAGGATAAGTACTCATAGTCCCTAAGCGTTTCCAGTATACGGTAACCGGAGCACCATGTCTCTGCTACGAGACCACTTCTGTAAATATACGCCGTTGGCTAATTCTAACATTTATTCCTCAGCAGGACGGACAACTGGCCTTAGATTTATTTATTTATTCAAGGTAAAACACTCTCTCAGGTATGGAAGCAGAATGTGATAGTGTGTAAGACACGGCGCTCCCTGTTACCGTACTCCGGAAACGCTTGAAGACTACGAGTACGGACGGAAGTCTATTCTCCGGTACTGGGTCGATCACCAACATCCCGCGACCCGTGTCTCACATATACACGACTTGCGGATTTGCTTGGGCCTTATGACTCGGAAGTTATACCTTAGCTTTCCTACTTTCATTCGAGGTAGATTCTCTACTGGAGTAAGTCTTAACAGGATCGACTTTCGGGATATTGAGATGACTCTTCTTACTGTCTATAGGCTCTAATAGTTGGACGCAGACTTACTCTCTGATCTTCTATTAAGACTTATAACACCCTAGGAGCGATAGCATATCATGGGGGGCTATAGTCTTAACTGGTTTCGAAACCGGTTACTTGTTCATGATTCATCACTCAATTAATCGGCTTCTATAATGCGAGTGAATAAATGAATGAATTGATCATAAATATCTATGATGTGAGTATTAATTAGACTATATTAAAGTTTACACTAGACCTCCACTAGTATAATATAATCATGAAGTGTAACAGAGTCCATAAATTTCTCCAGCAGTATTAAGTGTCGCAAGAGACCAATGAAGGCTCGAGCCACAGTAGACGTATATGTGTTTCTTTTTGTTCTGGGTGTGTGTTTCTTTTGTGTTTCTTTTTTTTGGTTACGCACGGCCCGGGCTAAGAATTTCTGTACTGTTTTGGATTAATTTGATTAAAAGTTCTTTGAAATTGGTCTTTATAATAAATTATACAGTGTGGTGAGAGTTCAAAGGCTAATAATTACATTTATTTATGATACAGTACATAGCAGTACAGCATTAGAGCGCAGGATAGGTCTAGATATCCCAATATATATAATATGAGTAAGCTATATTTGATTTGTACTCAAACATGTTTGCGCATGATTGAAAGAAGAGTAGTGAGGAGCAAGAAGTATGGCCTAGGAAATTGTATGGAGATAGGAGTCACGGAGATGGTTGGCATTAAGAGAGCGGTAATTCTGGGTACACAAGCAGTAATTAAATCCAACAGAACCACCGTTACCGTTAGGACAGACAGCCAATATGCTATTAGCTGGACTAAAATCAGAGAACCCAGCAGAGGCGAGATGGTGACAGAAAGCATCAGATGCATCAGCAACCTGCAAGATTGCGTCAGGAGCAACTGTAGCACGGGACGCTAGGGATGCCACATTCGGCAATTGGCCAAATATGACGCTCCGCTAAAGGTGTCAGAGGCTCCTGACGCAACACCAAAGGCTTCTGATGCCTCTGACGCTTTCTGATAGGCTTCCTGATGTTTTCTGGTGCTGCTTGGTACTGTCACGGTCTTGTCACGGTCACATCACAGAAGTACTAGTATGGTTCTCAATTATTTTATTATATGCTATCTAATATGTACAAAATATCCCTAATTCACTTGTTCTCAGCACCTGCTTGTCACCCTAACGGTCTCGAGGATCCTGCTGCTACTGCTTAGAAGGTCCTCCTGCTGTTACCTGGGGGGAGTCTCGAGGGTCTTACTGCTACTGATTAGGAGGTTTTGCTGCTGTCACTTAGGGGGTCCTGCTGCAGCTGCTTAGAGTGTCTTGCAGCTGCTGTCGCCTGAAGAGTCTCGAAGACCCTGCTACTGTCGCTTAGGGGTCTTTCTGCTGCTGTTTAGGAGGTCCTGCTGCTGTTGCCTGGAGAGTCTCGAGAACCCTACTACTGTTGCTTAGAGGGTCTTCCTGCTGCTGCTTAGGAGGTCCTGCTGCTGTTGCCTGGAGAGTCTCGAGAACCCTACTACTGTTGCCTGGAGAGTCTCGAGAACCCTACTACTGTCGCTTAGAAGGTCTTGCTGCTGTCACTTAGGGGGTCTTGCTGCTGTCTGTAACGGGGGCACTCCCAGGGGAGTACTGCCGTACCAAAAAAAAACCAACAACCTCTCTTTCTGACGAGAAGCTTCAGCAGCGAGGCTTAGAACCGCTCGTCAACACGGAAGGTCGACAGTCCCTAGGCTAAACAGGTATAAAAATTTTTAAGGGTTGCAAACTAAAGACTTTAAAAGGCTCTGCTTCCCAGGGGAAGACAAACGTCTTTAGCAAAGAGTATGAGGGTCTCTGAACAACGGTTGTTCGTTAACTAGCAAGAATGATTGTCCTGGGGGAAGGACAGGTTTAAGCTATGAATTTTGATTGCGAGCAGGCTGCCAAGGAGCGGGGAACAATTCCTCCGTGCTTGGAAATCAACTGAGTCTAGAGCGCCCCTAAGAACTAGCGGGGTCGATAGACTAGCGACTAAAAAGCGTTGGTTACTAAAAGCTCTGTAACTTTTGCTATAATAGTCCGATTTCAAATCCGATTGCACCTATGGATTTGCAGCACTGTCCCCCATATACCCTCCGAGTTTAGTTTGGTTGGACAAATTTTCCTGACGGTTTTGGGGTTATTTTTGGGGTCCAAAACTTGTCTTTTTGTTAGGGAATCAGCAACTTAGGGGGGCCCCCTCTGCAAACGGCGGGTGGCACAGTGGGGTGCCTCGCGGGTGTTAGAAAACACAGAGTCCCCTAGGTAGGGTAATGTAAAAACCGATCACCTATTGGGGAACAGCAGGCGATAATCACAAGGCAAGACTAGTATCGAGAGACTAGGAACTCAGAGACAAGGTAGGTAAGGTATTGAATGCAAGTTGTTGCGTGAAGGACTAACTAACTGACAGAGATGCGTCCCTTTTATACCCTTTCTGGAGGGACGCTGAGATCAACAATGAGACAATATGAAACTGAAGGAGCGACCTCCTTCTACATGAAACGGTAGACGTCTCGTCCTGCGAGGCGTACTTCTTACATGACCAATGATAACAGGAATCCTACGAGATATGAAACGATACATGAAACAAGGAGATAGACAAGGCAGACTAGGAAATGGGTGTTCTTGACAGGTAACCCACTGGTGATTCCTGCCGTTGCTTAGATTCCTTTCCCACGTTCCTAGTCCAACCTGGGGACGTGGCGGAGAGGTAATCTTGATCCATAAGGACTTTAGGGCGAAGCACAAGGCATAGCCCCGTATGGTTCGATTCGTGACGCCGCCAGGTTAATTATTAATTTTGCTGGCGGCCCTAACTACTAAGCATAGCTTTGCTCTCGTCTCACCGCTCTCGACCTCTCATAAGGTCGGTCATCAGCGAAGCCGTTGTTATTCCTCCTAGAGGAACAGGAGCTTAACTCTGTTCATGGAGGCAACTGCTTCAGTCTCATTGCACTAGTATCTCCCGTAGCTCTAAGCTACAGACGTATTACTCTGGTCTCTGTCGCATACCGACAACGGTGAGCTTCGCTCCGTCCTAGGAGCTTGCCAGCTCGCTTAGGGATCGGGCTATCATAGTAATGGCTTTCCTTAGTATCTATTGACCGGAATAGGATAGCTAGTCCTATTCCTCAAGGGAGATCCTTAGGTGTCTCTATATGGAGAGGTACTTGAGACTAGTCATGACAATGGTTAAATCGTCACACTGTCGCCTGGGGGGAGGTCTTGAAAGTCCTGCTACTGTTGCTTAGAAGATTTTACTGCTGTCACTTAGGGGGTCTTGCTGCTGTTGCTTGGGGGGGGGGTCTTGAGAGTCCTGCTACTGTTGCTTAGGAGATCTTACTGCTGTCACCTAGGGGGTTCTGCTGCTGCTGTCGCCTGGCGGGGTCTCGAGGGTCTTGCTACTGGTACGACGTGTCATGACATGGGTGAAAGGAAACAAGACAGCCTGCATATAAGTTAGGTTTTACTGTTCAAATAGCAATAGAAAAATAGGAGAGAGGGGTAGGGGAGAGGGGTAGGGGAGAGGAGTAAGGGGTAGGGGGTAGACGTGGTGTGGTACGATGAGGTGGGTATGGCGTGGTGTGTTCAGGGACTTAGAGAATTTTAGCAAAGTCTCTGAAGGAATAGGGGTAGGGGTTAGAGGTATCCAAGCAGGGTTAGGGTTGGCGGAACGCACCTCCAAAACCTCGCTTGTTTTTCTGAAGAGAACAGTAGTTAATAAAAGCTAGTAATCTGCGGGTAGGAGGGAACAATGGTTCTCTCACAAGAAATATAATTTTAAGTAGTACAGTTCTCAGAGCCTCTTGTGGAGTGTTCCTGGTACTGGCAGTGGTATGGTAACGCTTAGGGTGCTGGGAATGCTTGTGACGCAGGTGACTTCCTGTGATGCAACAGTTGCTACACCAATTGCGTCAGAGTACAATTGCAGGTTTGCTGATGTGGGAGTGCAACTACGTAAGGCTAGCCGGCATCCAAATCAGGCTTGAGTAGGTGAAACATCAGCAAAAGTTAGATTTTGTCTCTGGAGCTCTTGGGGGGTCCCTGGGACTGGTGGGACAGTCGAGACACTACCCAATCCCGAGATCCTGCTTGGTATTCCGGGGGACCTAGGTGGGTGTCCCACGGTTGTCCCAGGAACTAGGCATATATAGGTCCTGGGACGTTTCTGGGCTGTTTAGGGACTGCCTAAGGGGGTCTCGATACTCTCCTTCATGTCTCCTTTGTCACGGCTTTTGCAATCGAAATTATTGGGTCAATGTATTCTATTTCATCAGCAAACCTGCAAGATTGCGTCAGGAGCAACTGTAGCACGGGACGCTAGTGATGCCACATTCGGCAATTGGCCGAATATGACGCTACTGTGAGGCGTCAGGGGCTTCTGGCGCTCCGCTGAAGGCGTCAGAGGCTCCTGACGCAATACCAAAGGCTCCTGATGCCTCTGACGCTTTCTGGTAGGCTTCCTGACATTCTCTGGTGCTGCTTGTTACTGTCACACTCTTGTCACGGTCACATTACAGAAGTACTAGTATGGTTCTCAATTATTTTATTATATGCTATCTAATATGTACAAAATATCCCTAATTCGCTTGTCCTCAGCACCTGCTTGTCACCCTAACGGTCTCGAGGATCCTGCTGCTGCTTAGGAGGTCCTCCTGCTGTCGCTTGGGGGGGGGGTCTCGAGGGTCTTGCTGCTGTCGCTTAAAGGGTCTTGCTGCTGCTGCTTAGGAGGTCCTCCTGCTGTCGCGTGGGGGGGGGGGTCTCGAGGGTCTTGCTGCTGTCGCTTAAAGGGTCTTGCTGCTGCTGCTTAGGAGGTCTTGCTGCTGTTGCCTGGAGGGGGTCTCGAGAGTCCTGCTGCTGTCGCTTAGGGGGTCCTGCTGCTGTCGCCTGGAGGGTCTCGAGGACCCTGCTACTGTTGCTTAGGGGGTCCTGCTGCTGTCGCCTGGGGGGGGTCTCGAGGGTCTTGCTGCTGTCGCTTAGGGGGTCTTGCTGCTGCTGCTTAGGAGGTCTTGCTGCTGTTGCCTGGAGGGTCTCGAGGACCCTGCTACTGTCGCTTAGGGGTCCTCCTGCTGCTGTCGCTTAGGGGGTCTTGCTGCTGTTGTCTGGAGGGTCTCGAGGACCCTGCTGCTGTCGCTTAGGGGGTCTTGCTGCTGCTGCTTAGGAGGTCCTGCTGCTGTCGCCTGGAGGGTCTTGCTGCTGCTGCTTAGGAGGTCCTGCTGCTGTCGCTTAGGGGGTCTTGCTGCTGTTGCTTGGGGGGGGTCTCGAGGGTCTTGCTGCTACTGCTTAGGAGGTCTTGCTGCTGTTGCCTGGAGGGGGTCTCGAGAGTCCTGCTGCTGTCGCTTAGGAGGTCCTGCTGCTGTCGCCTGGTGGAGGTCTCGAGGGTCTTGCTGCTGGCACGACGCGTCGGTAGAACGCGTCATGACACGGGTGAAAGGAAACAAGACAGCCTGCATATAAGTTAGCTTTTACTGTTCAAATAGCAATAGAGAAATAGGGAGAGGGGTAGGGGGTAGGGGGTAGGGGGTAGGCGTGGTGTGTGGTGCGATGAGGTGGGTGTGGTGTGGTGTGTTCAGGGACTTAGAGAATTTTGGCGAAGTCTCTGGAGGAATAGGGGTAGGGTTAGGGATATCCAAGCAGGGTTAGGTGTATCCAAGCAGGGTTAGGGTTGGCGGAACGCACCTCCAAAACCTCGCTTGTTTTTCTGAAGAGAACGGTAGTTAATAAAGACTAGTAATCTGCGGGTAGGAGGGAACAATAGTTCTCTCACAAGAAACTTAATTTTTCAAGTAGTACGGTTCCCAGAGCCTCTTGTGGGGCGCTCCTGGCACTGGCAGTGGTATGGTGACGCTTGGGGTGCTGGAGATGCTTGTGACGCGGGTGACTTCCTGTGATGCAACAGTTGCTACACCAATTGCGTCAGGACACAATTGCAGGTTTGCTGATGTTATTCTATGTACAAAAAGCTTTCCACGCACCCCCCCCACCTGCTGCCCTACCTACCTGCTGCCCTACCTGCTGCTTGCTGCCCTACCTACTGCTTGCTGCCCTACCTGCTGCTTGCTGCCCTACCTGCTGCTTGCTGCCCTACCTGCTGCTTGCTGCCCTACCTGCTGCTTGCTGCCCTACCTGCTGCTTACCTGCTGCTTCGTTTGCCCTGGGAGTCCTGTTCCTAGTCAGCTACTATAGTCAGACAATGGCCGGACGAAGGCTGTTTGTACCATGACAGGTAGGTTGTTTGCTTTATATGGGGGGGTCTGCTGCAGGCTTGCTGGTGCTCCTGCTCCTGCTACTCGTGGGTCTGCTTTCCGAGTTCTAATCGACGCGTCAGTCACAGTCAGACCACAGCCAGACAAAGGGTGTTTGTACCATGACGGTAAAGTTTTTTGCTGGAGGGGGGTTTGCTGGAGGGGGGTTTGCTGGAGGGGGGGTTTGCTGCTTTGCTGGAAGAGGTTGCTGCTATGTGTTGTCAGTATTGAGGTGTTGTGGAGAAGAGCAGGGACTTAGAGGTTTTTGGCGAGACTAGGGCCGGGTAACGGCCGGGTAACTAGGTTCCAGGGTCGCCCGGATTCACTGCAGACGGTCCTCCGGGACCACTGGGACCCCCAAGAACTCCCGGAACACCTTAGGCAAGACCCGAGACTCCCAGGTATACCAGGTACGCCCTGGGCCTGTAGTGTGTGTCCCTGGGCCTTAAAACTTTTGCTGATGAAGCCCATATTGGCATACAGGGTAACATACTCGCGGACAACTTAGCTAAAGAAGCGATACAGGAATTGGCTTGCAGAGAAACTTTTACATTCTTTGTCTTTTTAGAACATTAGTAAAAAAAATATTTCTCCTGGCTCTCCTGGAAACAAAATACCAAAATTGTATTTCTAGGAGATGTTTTTTCAAAGTTTGATCTCTAGAAAGCAGTTTTTAGAAAAAGTCATTTCCAGAAACTACTCAGAGACAGCTTTCATGAAAATCTGTCTCCAAGAGATGTCCAAGAGACTGTGGGAGAAATAATGTTTTTTTTGCTGATGAAACACTGTCTTGAAGCAAAGTCATTAGCAACTGGGAAAACTCCTATCACTTAGCCAGAAAAAACAATGGTAGAAGAGTTGGCAGCCAGTACACTTTCAAAGAACAGTCGAAGAAACAAAAGTGACATCAGTATACATCAGCAAAAGATTTTTACTCCTGGGACATACACCAGAGTCTCTGGAGTTCCCTGGGGTTCCCAGCGGCCCCATGGAACGCCTGTAGGCCCCGGGAGTCCCAGGGACTCTCTGCAGTGGATCTGGGAGTTCCCAGAACAGTCTGCAGAGGATCCGAGCGTCCCTGGGACAAGGTTACCCGGCTGTTACCCGGCCCTACATCAGCAAACCTAAAAAAAAAGACTACTTTCCCTCCTAAACAATCCTAATATATCAGAGTGTATCCTAAAGAATCTGACACAATCGTATGAAAACTCAAAAAAAGTTCACATGACGGAATTCAAGTCTCAGGAGAGAATTTGAAAATGTTTGCTGATGGCTGATCAGTATTCTTGTGAGATTTTGGAAGCTTATTTGGCTCCTTATTGGCTATCTCTTGATGACTCAGAAGGGTCTTATTTAATTGAAGACAATCATAGTGTACATAAAAGCGCAACTGCCCAAAAATATAGGAAAGCCTATGGTATAAAAAAGGATGATTGGCCCGCAGGATCACCAGATCTCAATGCAATAGAAAATGCCTGGAAAATGTTAAAGGCAGCATTGAAAATGCGGTGGTCCTATAAAGAGAAAAGACCACATAATGCTGCCGAGCTTTTTTTTGGCTGCACAGGAGGAGTGGGAGACTCTGCCGCAATGGAAGCTGGACAAACTAGTTGACTCCATGCCAGAGCGGGTGGAAGCATGTATTAAAGCGCAGGGAGGCCACACCAAATGGTAGAGCCTATTTTTTTACTACATTTATTTTCCTTAGTATTTGATTAAGTCACATATATATTTAGCTGTCAATTGCTTTATTTTTTGTTAAGTAGGAAATAGTTTGGTGTTGCTGTATTCTTCGTTGCACGAAAAAATCGCGAAGTCTTGTTGGATACAACTGTACATGGAGCCCAAAGGAGTTGATATTCTTTATATATACAGTTATTTAACCAGAATTACTAGAGACAGTCTTGGGGATACTTCTTGGTGACCCGCCGTGAGATCCATTCTAGAGTCTTCTTTTCCAGCTCTCTTTCCTTAAACTCATCGTTCCCAGCTGTGCTAGAACTTTCCCCCTCTACCCAGCTCTCCATCATCCCTACCAGTTCTTTCCGCTCCGTCTCTTCCAATAGTTCCCCATCGGCTAAGACAGTCCTCACAAATACCCAGACGCTCTCGTGTCCCTTGGCAGTATCATGTGCGAATACCATCACTCCTTTCGTAATATCGAAGGTGTATCTTGTCGGGGGGACAGCTCCTAGCAGTTCTATCTCTTTCCTATGCCCAAGAGCTTTGAAGAACAGAAATAATAGGAACGACCAAAAACTAGTATCTGATATATGCGTCATACAGACGAGTGCATGCTTCTCAACCAAATCTCGTAGGGGAGGTGCTTTCTCTGGATGAAGTGTATAAAACTTATCAATAATATACCGTGCGTAGCTCCAAGCCTACCCCCCCCCCAAAAAAAAATAACAATAATTTCAGCGACCCAGCACTCGTAGAATACAAATGAGGTAGTTGGTTCCTCACATAGTAATTTCTCGGGTGTGCCTCTCCACTCCTTGTAATTAAATGCAGCTCCCCCTTCAGTGCGTCCTCTCCCAGAATCCCTACCCCATACTGCTCTATGATCCAGCGGCGATAATACCACAGATTTGGGGATTTGCTATGCTTCGCCGACGGGCTCGTTAGGATTCCTTCTAGTAACTTTATTTCATCCACGGGTGTTACTAGCTCTCTCTCTCCTACCCTGAATCCCTTTGTAAGTATTCGTCGTCGTGTGTTAATAGCAGTTGTATGTTCTACTGCTGCGAGTATTAATATGAGAGTAGTGTCGAGGAGGGATTGGGCATCTTCAGTACTCCATGGGGAGAGTGGCAGAAGTGAGTTGAATGTAGCTAATGCGGTGGTAAAGGCAGAGAAGAGATGGGATTTTGGGATTGCGATATTGGGGCCGGATGTTTGGAATGGGGATGTTGAGGGGTAAAATTCGATAGATGTAGGAACGCCACGGTTGGTGTTGAAAAAGGCTATAAGTTTGGATGCATGATCTGTTCTTTGAACGGGTTCCATGTGTGAAAGTACTGTACGGCATAGGCCCTTTCCGATACTATAGTGCGTTGTTGTTTCTATTTTTCAGCTGTCGATGTACTACTATTTTGGTGCCAAGACACGGTCGTTTATCTGGTCTCAACTGTGTCTCGTTTCGTGTAATAGGCACTTGGCCCCGGTTTTAATATCAGCCTCACTTAATTCATACGAAGCTACATCTGAGGGTTGGTAGAACCAAGGGTAATATCAATCTGAAGCCTAACTCTAAAACTCTGGTAAATAAGTTTGATGGCTTTTTAGTATTCCAAATAAACACATGTATTGACCTCTCCCGGTCTTATGTGTGTGCAGCTAGATGTGATTTATACTACCTATTTCATATTCCTCGTAGTTATGCACCCATCTTATCCGCCTTCTGAAAGAAAAAAAACAGTATAAACATATATACGAACCAGCATATTTATCCTTTCTGAGACTAGTAATAAAAGCTCAAAAAGGGAAAGAAAGGCTTCCTAAAGGTATACACATAAAAAGTACAGTCCCTAAGAAGCCGCACGAGAAAAAAAAACATTACTATGACCAATACCCTCAGGGTCTTCCATAATCCTTCATCCCACCTATAAATCTTCAGTTTCTCCTCATTTCCGACAAGTCATCGAAACAACAAGCCCCTAAGAATAAGAATCATCATAGGTATATTAAATGTATAAAGTAGTTTGTTTGGAAATCAGACACAGACAAAGATAAAAGAGAAGACACAAAGCACAACTAGAGCGGAAGAGGACACAATCTACCAAGGAGCCGGGAGAGATCCTATAATATTAAAATTAGTTTTATATTCTCAAAAAACTTTCTAAATCACTGGGCTTAATTACCTCCGTATCCACCATAGGCACCAATGCCATCCCCGGCAGGGTAAGCACCAACTCCGCAGAAGCAGGCACATTGGCAGCTCGCACCGCCCTCGTTCCATCCCGGTACGATCGGCGCCGCAGTAGCCGTAGCAATAGCATCAGTGGCAGTTGTGGTAGTCGCTACAACACTCGAAGATCCTGCAATCAACGTAACTGTACCCACGGAACTCGCAGTAAAAGTCGCAGCAGCGGTGCTAGTCGCAGCAACAGTCCCATTCAGGGAAATAGCAGCAGCCTTGAAAGTATCGAATGACTTTTCAGCAGTAGGATTGATTGCAAAAACCATACCCTTCCCACAATGGGTTCCGGTTCGCTGCTTGCAGTACCACCAAGTTGGGTCAGTTGAGGTGACGGTATATTCCCAGGTTGGAGCAGGGACGATTGTATTATTGGGGTTTGCCTGGAAGCCAGAATCAGGCGCGTCGGCGGCTTTTTTATTACAGGGGAGAGCGAAAGTAGATTCAGTGACCGTATGGTTTTGGGACATGAAGACGAACTGGACGACGTCATTGACAGCTGCTGTGAGCTGAGTGGGAGTGTAGACTAATCCAGCAGTACCACCAACAACAACCTAGGTAATTCTAGTCAGTGGCCAAGTCCAATATATATTTATAAAAAAGATTCATAACTAACAGTATGTGTTTTCGGACCCTCTGAAGCCTGTGGTGCAACCATAGAAGCAGTGTATGTAGCCATAGCTGTAGTCTCATGAACCATAACAGAGCTCGTAGCCTCATGAACCATCGCCGAGCTTGTCATAGAGGCAGTGTCGTGCATCATTACTGTAGAAATAGTGGTATCGTGCATTATTGCCGCGGTAGTGGTTGAAGTCTCTGCCATCATAGAAGCTGCCATTTCTCCGTGGTTGGTAGCCAGAGCTCCAGCCGTGGAGATAATGATTGCCGTAATAAGTCTCATCTTGACGACTTGATTTTACACAAGAAATTACTATATCGATGAATGGAGGGTTGGGGGAAGGAGGGAGGAATCTGAGTAATAAGGCCGCTCAGCGGGAAAGGTATAGTAAGGCAATAAAAACCGCTGTCCTGCTACAAGAGAGGGCCAGTGGGCACAGGATATAAAAGAGCTATTGAGTCCCGACTCGTTGAGAAAAGAAGGCGAGTATAAAGCGTAACACGAAGGAAAGAAACGACTCAGTCCAGGAAAGAGTGCAAAGTAGGATAGGGAGCGAGCAAGAAGGTAATTGAGGTGGTGGAGGGCTTTATGTTTATATTCACCCTCCCCAGAGACCCAGCCCCGTGTCCGGAGTGTCTTTCAGTGATGTGGGTGCACGACATATTGCCCATACACTGTAACCGTATTTTTTTCCCTCTCTCTTTCTTCTTCCCAGGTCCAACAATACCTTCCCAAGGAGCCCTGTGAATCCCCTTCACATAGAGCCCTGTTGCAGATTCCCGAACTAGCAATCGGCAGTACCTGGTGGGCAGCATCCCTAAAGCGGTGTTGGTGTTTGTTGGAAAATCCTCTATAAACAGGGAGGGGATGCGGCGCCTCGCTTGTGGTGGGGAGGGGCGACGTCTTGTTGGTGTCTGGGGACGTGTGTCAGAAGGCTTGACTCTGTTTGAGTTGGGCGCTAACAGGGTTGCGGCGATCACCCTTCCCCTTTCCAGGGCTCAACCGCAACGTTCACACAACTGCTCTGTTGAGCCCATCTTCTTATGCCTCCTTCTCCGTGCATAACCTGTCTCGTACCCCTTCTCCTGTAGCGAGTCCTTGAGAGAAAAAGACGTAGAGAGGTTGGGGTGTTCTTTGCCGCACCTTCTTCAACTGTTTTACGGATCCACCCTTGTACATTTATCTCTGTGCATGGAGGGCCGCTCTCCATCTGATCTTCCGTGATGATTTGAAAAAAGAAACCCCGAATAGGAAGACAAACAAATTCTATTAATTTCTCTCAACTACTAACGTGGGTAGTTTTATTCTACAGGTAAACTTATCTATCCCTTTGTCTCTACTGAGGTGACTGTTGAACTCTGGACTGCTGCTGTCCTTCGTAAAGTCCCGTGTAGTAACCAGCAAAGTACCAGGACATCATAAGGTTCCGCAAAGCTTCATTGTCTAAATTTTCAATGTGGTCAGCAGGGGCGAAATCGGGAACTGATACAAGCTAAGACCTATCGTCTAAAGTAGGAAGTCAGGCCGCTCACCTTTTACATCCCCAGCAAAGTCCATTGGGAACGGCGGCGGCGGCGGCGGCGGTGGTGCTTGTGTGCTCGTTTGACTTCGTGTTCTGGTGTCGCTTTGGTCTCCGGCGCCTTCAACGAGGGTTTGCTCGTAATCCGTGCTCCCAGATTTGATGCCCGAGGCCTGGTGAAGCCTATAGTCAGCTTCCTATTTCTAGTTGTCTTTTTTTTCGGCGCTTCATACCTGAGTCTGTTGCTTGTAGTCGCCCTCTTCTACAGTGGTGTCGACTTTAGGAGTAATAACATGGGGCTCAATAGCCGTCGTCTTGTGCTCCATCCCCTCATCATCCAACTCACCATCTCCTATGGAGGACTGATATTCGATAATGTTCTCCCTTTCTTCCCGAACCCTGTCAACATTGGTAACGAATTCTTAATAGCACAGCCTCTCAATCGGCGGGTAGCTTACTGATTTAAGCCCGGCGCATCCAGCATCTCTGCCTCCTCTGCCTGGCGTATGATTTTCTGCTTGTTTCCCCCAGTAGCATCGATGCCGTGGTATTTCTAATACCCGTTATCCAATGATGTTAGCTCCTCCCCCTCCTCATCTGCCCAGCTTGATGGCCCGCCTGAATTTATATGGGAGTCACTATATCTATCTGAGGCGGAGCGCGATGCAAATCCATGGAGACGGGAGCTAACCTTGTATTCTTGAAGAGCTTCATCCCAAGCATTGACCAATGACGAATCATCCCAGATCTCCTCGTGCGTAAGTAGATTTTCTGAAGAAGCCATGGTGTGTATTTAGAATATGAGGAGCAAGTTAGTATTGCGTAGCCGTATAATTTTATAAGCTGTGATACTGAGCTATGAATGAATTTATGGGAGACGCACTGGAATTAGCAGAAGAGCCTCCTTGCCAAGCAGCCAAAATTATATCCCACTGCCAAGTGTCACATGACATTGGCACCTTTAAAAGGCACGGCAAACGAAGAAGAAAAAAATTTCTCAACTGAACATCATCACTGACAATACAGTTCTCACACCCATATTCGTACCCGCTCGTTTTAAAAGCTTTTTGTATATCGATTCAATTCAAATATTCTCTTTTTCCCTTGGGTCCCTACTCTTATATCCGACACTGGCACTTTCGAAGCTTTGACGTACCTCTTCACTATGGTCATTGAAGTCAAAAAGTTTACATGAGCCTAGAATACGTGTCTCGCCTTTCTCCGATAGGATGGGAGGGAGATCTCTTATGTATCTGGCGGCGGTTTAAACGGGCTTTACTGTGTGGGCCGTTGCCTCGAATTAAGAGACACATGTTATTCTATTTTTGGGTATCTTATTTTCCTCCCTATGGAGTTGACATAAAAATATACCTATTGTGATTGTCTATTTCATGCGTTTGAACTATTTATAATAAAAAAAAGTGACTAAAACAAAGCATAAAATACCCTATTGACCATCTCACAATGATATACTACTACCTAACGCTTGGTGTTGACCCAAAGCTATTTCGTTTGCTCCCAAAATACGATACCTCACACAAATTCAAAATACCGGAAATATATATGTAAAGCCTTATAGAAACCACTCGAAGCCCTTAATCGATCCTTGCATAAGGATTTACCTTCACGCTATATTCCGACGGCGAGGGTTTCGAAGAATAAAAACTAGAAGCGCCAGCCTCTGAACTCCCCAAATAAGATATATCATACACCTCCACTTTCGGTGTCCTTGACACCCCCGCAGTAGCATAAGAATGTGGGCCCCTACCACTAACACTAGAAGCTATCGAATTAGATCCCTCAATTCCCCCTAACCTCACCGGAACCCACAAAGCTGCAGAGGGAGTTCTTTCTAGCCCATGACTCGACGAGAGGGCCCTTGAGGACTGCGAGTAGGACCTTTGAGGGTGCTCGATATTCGTTGGCTCAGTAATTACCCGCTCCAGCGCTAGGATAGGCTTTGGAGTTTCCCTTTGGAAGGTGTTATGGGCGCGAGAGCGGACGGTGCGGGCAGTTGTATGAGTCATTGAGTTGGAGTATACGTAGGACTGCGTGATAAATTAGTAAGGGAATGTATATGTAGGGGGCTATGGGGGTATTCACAGAAATAAAGACGACTACACCAGTAGCAGAGACAACGACACCAGCAGCCATGAGTAGTGCATTAAAAGAGACAATGATAGTCTCCTTGGAGGCAGTGTAGTCATTGATCATCCCGAGGAGCTGGAACCCGACAACTACCTCTGCGACTCCAATACTGACGAGGGATGATTGAGGGCCGAAAAGAGGCCATCGTCTTTCATAGTACGTGCTGAATAACGAGATTTCTGAGAATAGAAGGAGCACTTTTATACTTGTCAACAAGGAAATCCGATATTAAAGTAGTGGTAAGGCTATACATACGGCAGAAAAGAGCAAGTATGAGGTTATTCAAGACATCAAACAGGAAATACTGTAACACGGTGGGTTCAGCAAATTTAGGTAAGATAAAGAGGGAAACAAAACTGTGGGACCGCACTTTGGACAAGATGAAGCTTTTGACCAAGGTGGTGATAGAGGCAACGATAGCCATACACAAAGAAAAGATACTGATAGCACGGATGATGTTCAGGATTATATAGCCTCTGGAAGTCATTTATCTATAACTACTGGAGTGTTTTGCGGATTTTATAGGTGGCTATAGATATCTTTATGAGAGTGTAGCGGAAAGAAGGAAACTTGAATAGAGGTGTGCTGCCGGCAGTTGCTCAGTTTAATACTAAATAAGAAGTTTTATTTAAAAAAAAAAAGGGCAAGATAGATTAATACTTCTTTTTTTTAGAGTAAGTATAAAAAAAAGAAAGAGAGGGTTTATAAGGAATCAACTATGTACAACCTGTAAACAGTAGCAAAACCACCTTATGTTGTATCTTTGTACACGGGGGGTAGAGGTTACCTTGGATCATGAATGTAGCTAGCATGTTTATTGTTGAAATTCAATGGGTCAATGAGAGAGCCGGCTTTCATTGAAAGAAGGTGTACCTGAATAGGGCACGCGAATGACAATGACTCCTATTGACTCATTCTATTTCCTCAGCGTATTTCCAGAGCCATCCATGACTATACGATAAATTTTTAAATAGAAAACTCTTTTATATGCACATAAATCTCTTCAAGAGCAGTCAATAATAGATCTTCACTTGTAATAAGATGTGCAGTAGCACGTGATCTCACGATTAGCGACATCGGGATTCGTGAGGCTGAGGGTGGTACAACCCTGACCCTGGCATCGCCCACCTGGCAAGTCCCCATTTAGTCTTTCTTCTCCCCTCCCCTTCCCGTTCTTTTTCCACTACCCAGAGATTTGAACTCTACATATCAACTCACTATTCTATCAAGAACTACCCAGCACATCACAGTGACCCACCATGACTCGCGGTAATCAGGTATGCTATTTTCTTACCACATCCCCGGATCTAATAAGAAAGCTTAGGGCCACGCTAACATTAGCTCACCACAGCGTGAACGAGATCGTTTGAAGGCACAGAAGGCTGCATCTCAGCAGGTAAGCTCCATTCATGCCTAGTGACGTACCTAATGCAAAAAGCTCATCAATTATGGTTATAACAGAGGTCTAAAAACGGGGTATACATTACACCTCCCCTTTCTTGGCCCGGAAAGCGTCAAGCTGATATCCTACGCTTCAGAAATCTGGAACCGAAATGCAACGCGACAAAGAACAGGTCGCGCAGATCATGCGTCAAAAACAGCAAGAAGGTAAATAGAAAACTACAGTCCGAAGACACAGCCAACACCATCACCAAAACAAGAAAAGCCCCGGGTTCAAGCCAGACTTTCCCCTCCCCCTTCTTTGATGGGCTAAAAAAAACCGAAGATATAATTCCGGAAATACTGACCTAACCTCCGGAATACAGCTGAAGAGAAGAGAAAAGCGGATGCTGCAAAAGCAGGCGGGAGTGGCGATGCGCCAAAAAAAAAGTAGCCTTTAGCCCCCCCAAATTATTTTAGACACGGGAACGGCAGAATGGCGGCCACAGAGTATTGTGGAAGTTAGGGGATTGGTTATGGATGTATGATGGAAGGAGTGGTTTTACCTTTTTACGTTTTGCTATGACTGTTTTAACAGTCAACCCTCGATTTGACATATTTTTGACATCGGACTTGGAATTCTATTTTTCTTCTGGGGTCAACTTGTATCTACTGCTTTTGTGTGCTTTTTGTGTGCTTCGTTACCAGACGATACCTGCTAGTAGATATATATCCGTTTACTGTCAATCAATAATCCTGCAAAGGTCCTCACTTGAGCTATCACTCGACCTGTTACCCAGGCGCTGATAGGGTGATGTCAGTTCTGGCCATTTTTAAAGTTACTACATTGTGACAATTGGATTGATAAAGGTGTTACACCTCCAGTGGCTACTGTTTAACTATATTCTCCCCTCCGGGGTTGAAGTCTTAACCAATAATGATCCAATCGCTACCTCTGTTGAAAGGGATCCATATCGAGTGATCCCCTGTGAGCCCAGCATTGTGAGTAATATCAAACGAGCACTGAATAGATGGGCTTCATCCTACAATCCAGAAAGACCACTCTCTCCCACACACCCTACTTCAGCGTCACCAACTCCTCCGCACTTGTCGGATGTATCGCTACACAACTATCAAAATCACTCTTGGTAGCTCCCATCTTCATTGCTACTCCAAAGCCCTGTAACATCTCACCACTGCCGAGGCCGACGATATGAAGTCCCACAACCTTCTCTTCAGGCCCCTTGCAGATAATCTTATACGCGGTTGGCCCCTTGTGTTCGAGCATCGCGTAGTACATAGCCGTGAATTGCGTCTTATAGATTTTAATGTTCTCATCGCCGTATTGCTCTCTTGCCTGTGGCTCAGTGAGGCCAATGGTGCCGATCTCAGGATGCGCGAAGACGACAGAAGGGATATTGGTGTAGTCAAGCCTAGACTGGGAAAATCTCGGGCCACCAAAGAGCCTGTCGGCGAGACGGCGGCCGGCGGCGATAGCAACTGTATCTATTAACCAATGATCCAAGAGGGGCAAAAAATAGCACTTACCAGGTGTCAATTCGAGTTTCCCAACAACGTCACCGAGGGAGAAAATATTCGAAACACTAGTATTTTGGAAGTCATCTGCATGAACATGGCCCTTCTCATTAACATCCACTCCCGGTTTCTCCAACGCCAAATCACCTGTCTCCGGTGCGCGTCCAATTGCCCAGATAAGTGTATCTACATTCTCGAGTACCGCAGGACCATTGACATCCTCATAATGAATAGTCAACTTTCCAGTCTCCTCGCTCTTTTCGATCTTGGCTTGCTTGGAACGGCGGTGTATATTTATACCCATTCCTTCTTCATAGTGCTTCGTCATGACTTCCTGCACCATAGGATCGAAACTACGTAGAAATGTATCGCCGCGAATCATTAGATGAGTCTCGGACGAAAGGGCTTGAAAGATACCGGCCAGTTCGATGGCGATGTAGCCTGCACCGACAAGAACAACCTTTTTAGGTTGACTTTCAAGCTCAAAGAAGCCGTCAGAGGTTATACCATATTCGGCGCCAGGGACATTTTTAGGAATGATGGGGTATCCACCTGTGTTTGATTAGTACACACTGGCACAATAATAAGTAGTAAGATGAGGACGTACCGGTGGCAATCAAGATCCTGTCGGCGCCATAGGTAGTCTTAGCACCATTCTCGTCCGTAACCTCGACCTCGTTTTTCGATATGAAATGACCACGGCCTTTAATATAATCGACCTTGTCGTTCGCCAAGTTCCGCTCATAGATGCCATTAAGACGTTTAATGTAGGCATCCCGTTTCACCTTGAAGTGCGGCCAGTCAAAGCCCTTAACCTCAGTGCTGAAGCAATAATCCTTCGACTCGGCCAGGGTCTCTGCCATAGTCGCAGCGTTCCACATGATCTTTTTCGGAACACATCTGTAATGGACCCCAGTCAGTATTTTTTCAAATCCCTAAACGTAGAGGCAGGGGCTAACGAACCCAACATTTACACAAGTACCCCCTAGCCTCGCACTCTCGATAATCCCCACCTTTACACCATAAAGACTACTCGCCCTCCGGGCGCTCGCTAATCCTCCACTTCCGCCACCAATGACGAGATAATCGTAGTGCTTAGTGATGGGAGCCATACTCGTAGATCCTGTGTTAAAGTGTCGTGAAAGAACTGTAAGCCGTGAAGCTGGAGTTGACGCCGAAGAAGAGAGGCGTTTGAAGAGAAGGGAGGCCGACAGTTTGTTTTTATGTTAACTTTGCACTACCCGAAAAATTGCGAGAAGTGCTACTGTGGAGGGTAATAAGGAATGATAGATGGAGGGGTATTTAAGTAGATAAATGTGATACTTATTACTACTACCTACCAAGTAGTGGGGGAGGGAGTGGAAGAGGAGTTTTGTTTTGTGTAACAGGATTTTACTGAGAGCGCTATGGGGACAATTTCTTGTGGGCTATGGATTTGTAAGAGGGGACATCTGAGGAAGGGGGAAGAACTGATGACGAAATCACCGGGCAAGAGTACATAAGCAGTAAGCATGTATTTTCAGGCATCAAGGGTCTAGACGTGGTGTTGAGTTTCTAGATATCTTTCCAGGTCTTGTACCTCCGGTGAGAACTCAGATGGGTCTATATTGTAGAGTGCAATAGAGTGCAAGCACCAATCTTCCTAACCTCCTAACCCTGAGATATCGCATGAAGGTTGTGACTCTCCCCTAACCCTAGGTTTAATGAGAGCCCACATATAACATAACCAAGGCTTCCCTTTGAAGCCCAGCCCCCAAAAAGGTCAGCAACTCCGCAATTATTTGTCATGATAGTGCCAGGATGCTTGCTTACAATCTCAGGTAACTACAGGCTGCCTATCAGTTCCGAAAACTCCTGTCGGGACCAATTCGAGCTCCAACATATTTATTTGGTATGCATAGGCTTTTAGCACCATTACTTCAGCAACAAGAGATAGAATTCCGTTAACCGAGATTCTTACCCAGGTGTTTATTAAATACTCGTAGGGAGGTTGCAACCTTAGGCAACACTCAAAATTATGTGTGTGGGAGGTAGTAGCAACAAAACAACATGAGAAGACAGTAAACACAATCACAACAATATAGATTTATCACAGTAGTTCTAGATAATATAAATAGCTTATACCTGGCTTTTTATATGATTTTGGGGTTTCCCTGTGAAAGGATTTTGGTGAGTTTTAGTGCTGTGTCTCTTCTCACTACGAGTATTTAGTAAATGCCTGAGTATAGCCTAGGGAAAATAAGAAATATCTAATTATTATAGCATTATAATATTGTAATCATGTCAATGACCCAACGCCTACCCACTGCCTACCGACTTTTATACGTATAAAAATCCTACCAGAGTGCCTAAATAAAACACAAGCCCATCAAAGCCGAAATCTACACTCCCATCATCACATAGTTCATAACTCTTTATATCGTTTTCTTCTCCTTCTCCACGTCCTGTCCTGTAGCTGGTACAACAACCGGTGTCCTTGCAAACCTCGCAGTCAAAAGCTCAAAGAAGTATATCGCGACCCCCGAAAGCAATGCCACAACCTGTCCAACTGCAAAGCTCCAGACCTGGATCGATACACTACCAATCGGTGCTTTAGGAAAGGACAGCCCCCACTCGACATATCCTGGAACCCACCCTTCTGGAATCCAGAACATTGGCTGCTTATTATACCAGAATAGGACGAAGAAGCGTAGTCCGGATGTGAGAGTCCATCGAACTACCCGGGTTTTAGAGTCGAAAGTGAGGCGAGCGGCAGAGATTGAGGATGCTAGGTAAGTTGTTAGGGGTCAGGAAAGAAATGACCTGTTTGGGGATAAAGGAGGGGGTGAAAACTTACTCAGTTTCTCCAAGTCTGCGCTCTTTTTATCAAGGGTTCTCTGTAGCTTTGCCCATTTTGCGAACTCGTCCTGGGAGCTAGTAGCCCGGAGTTGCGCGCGGAGTGCCACAACTTCCCGTTGGAGAGCCTTCTTGCTCGCGACATCGTTCTTGGAGGAGCTTATTGGTAGTGAATTATACAGCGACCACAACTAGCGAAGCGGACAAGAGTTAGTTTCCCGCCCAACGCATTTGAATAAGGAGAAACATACCAGGCTATTGATCTGCTGAGCACCAAGAGTATTAACGATATGTGTTATGGCTGTCAAAATAACGACAAACACCAGAAGCGAAACCATCACAGCAAACTAACTGCAATTGTGAGAGGAGGAAGGAGGAAGGAGGAAGGGATAGGATGGGGGAGAGTTTGAGCGGGTTAGATAATTTTTGAGGTCGATCTGGTCGGAACCCTTACAGGGACGTGGCAACGCCTAGATTCCGTCTTGGCGCTGTTGGGATTAAGAGCCGCATGCAAACGGTTCTTGGCTAGAATCGAGCCATAGCTTGTGTTGCGTGGTCTCTTCTGTAAACTACCGTATTATCTGAGCTAATCTGACCCACTACAACAGGTGCTGGGACAGTTGCAGCCATGAGAATTGAAGGCACTGGAGTAAGAGAAGTAGATAATTGTACTGATATAGATTTTTTTACCATGAATTACGCACATTACCCCGACCGACGTGGTCGTATAGCGCATGCAGTGATAAAAGTGACACGGTTTTCAATTTCTTATAACTCCACAACCACAACAGTCATTACCTCATAAAAAGATATGGGGCCTTTTATGGTACTAAAGAAGCTCTGTATCTTTTTTTTTGTTATAAAAGCTCTGGTTGTAAAGTTATAAGGGTCTAATTTTGGGTGTAAAAAAGGGAAAGTGGAACATTCTATAAAATACGCCGGCATGACCAGATATGCCAGTTCCGCTTTTTGTTTACAATATCACAAATAAGTATATGAGAGGCAAGCCTTTTACAGGCATAGTCTCTAGCAATGCTTGAAGTAATATCTAGATAGTTGTGTAAATTATTATTAATCTTTAAAGTGAAATTATTGGCTTAGTGCAAATGTGCGCATCTGGTCACTACTGTGTATTCTGTGGAATATCACTCTTGGCAATTCTGCAAATCATGCTTAGGCCAACATAACTTTGCAAAAACTGTTCCTATAACCCGATAAATAGAGAGAGTGCTTTAGTACTATTATAGAAAGCTATTAATTTTTTAGTTTATTAATTTGTCATTTCCAAGGGAGTATTCTATCAACATCAGTATTATATTATCTTTAAGACCACATGCACCATACATAGCAGATCGAATTAATTATTCAGATTATACGGTATTTTTATCATTTGTTTTTATGAATCTTTACAAGCCTACATATAAACAGCAGCAAGGAACCTGGAATACGACTCAAAAATTTGAGAATTTACTACCATAGGTACTACTTTGTTCAATCTAGTCCTATAACTCATATCTCGTCTTACATGCCCTCTGCTTTATAGTTGAATAAATGCAACTAGGTATAAGTTCCAGCCTCAATCCTCAACCTGTCAAAATTAAAAACAAGTATCTATAACTCTATTCTAATATCATATTTTCAGATTTCTAGAAATAAAAGCTATGAGATATATTTTATAACACATTATATTAGAAAATATATAAGTCTCATAGCCTCTCTTATTGCATTCCCATATATATAGGAGCCAAGGAGCTGAGGATTTACACTATATAAAATGCTTATAACTAAGCTCAATTTATATTCAGATCATAGTTTTTACTACATACTATATTTTGTACCCAGAACAATAAAAAGTACTTGATATACAAAACAAAAAACCCAATCTATATATAGTTTATATCAACTATATTTTGTCAAAAATATTACTAGTTTTTACAGGCTTTAGAATTTACCTCTAAGAGTTTGAGTTAATTAAAATCGCAAGAAAACAACCACTATTGCACATGAAAAACTATTAAGTATCAGAATGCAAAAATCTAATACCAAAAACTACTGAAATATACATTTCTAGATATTTATCAGCAAACCTGCAATTGTGTCCTGACACAATTGCTGTAGCAACTGTTGCATCACAGGAAGTCACCTGCGTCACAAGCATCCCCAGCACCTCAAGCGTCACCATACCACTGCCAGTACCAGGAGCGTCCCACAAGTGACTCTGGGAACCATACTACTTAAAATTATGTTTCTTGTGAGAGAACCATTGTTCCCTCCTACCAGCAGATTACTAGCCTTTATTAACTACCGTTCTCTTCAGAAAAACAAGCGAGGTTTTGGAGGTGCGTTCCGCAAACCCTAACCCTACTGGAATACACCTAACCCTGCTTGGATACCTCTAAGCCCTACTGCTATTCCTCCAGGGACTTCGCCAAAATTCTCTAAGTTCCTGAACACACCATATCACACCACACCCACTTCATCGCACTACACCACGTCTACCCCTTACCCCCTACCATTTTTCCTACCCCTCTCCCCTACCCCTCTCCTCTATTTCTCTATGACTATTTGAACAGTAAAAGCTAACTTATATGCAGGCTGTCTTGTTTCCTTTCACCCATGTGATGACACGTTCTACTAATGCGTCGTGCCAGTAGTAAGAACCTCGAGACCCCCGCCAAGCAACAGCAGCAGGACTTTCTAAGCAGCAGGAGAAGAACCCTCTAAGCGACAGCAGCAGGAGGACCCCTAAGCGACAGCAGCAAGATTCCCTAAACGACAGCAGCAGGACCTCTAAGCGACAGTAGCAGGACTGTCAAGACTCTCTCCAGGCGACAGCAGCAAGACCTCCTAAGCAGCAGCAGCAGGACCCCTTAAGCAGCAGCAGCAAGACTCTCGAAACCCTCCCAAGTAACAGCAGCAGGACTTTCAAGACCCACCCCAGGAAACAGCAGCAAGACTTCCTAAGCAATAGCAGCAAGACTCTCCAGGCAACAGCAGCAGGACTCTTGAGACTCCCTCCAGGTGGCAGCAGCAGGGTCCTTGAGACCCCCGAAGTGACAGCAGCAGGACCTCCTAAGCAGCAGCAGCAAGACTGTAACACAATCACACACTAGTTAAGGTGCAAGCGCTGCTCGGCACCTTACTAGTGGGGTAATTGTGGTAGGGGGAGGTTTCAGGCTAAGCTTAGTAGCTATCTCAAAGAGATTGACTAACTAGACTTGACTCGGTAGGCTAATATACTGATGTGAACTAAAGGTAGCCGGTCAATTGCATATATTGATAACTAACTTAGGTAGCTGAATCCTGCCGACCCAAAACTAGCTAGACACGGCAGGTTTTATACTAAAACAAAAACATACATAAACTAGCCGGGGCATTCCATGCTCCGGTCCAAAAACAAGTAAACAGTAATCAAAAATAATCCGGCACAACCATTCCTCCATTCCTGTCATGTTCCTCCGATCCCGGTACCCTAATCTCCGATCCATGCCAGGATCAAAACACTAAAGAAATACTGATCATTCAGATCCGGTACCACCCCGGTACAATAATTGCTCCGCTTCCGGCGGGGTTCCCAAACATAGTAAAATAGATCCAAAGAAACAATAAAGAAATCCCAAGATGGTTAGTGCCATAACCGCATCCAAAACAAGTAAAACAAAGAACAAAGTAACACAGCAGGGGCGGTTACAAAGACCCCCTAAGCGACAGCAGCAGCATCAGCAAACTTGAAGGTTTCTCTCAAATCCATCAGATGCATCTGAGGCTTAGAATACAGTTGGTGGAATTCGACAATCAGGAGACGGGATATGTCTCAGAGACACTCGACTAGCTGTCAGAGCTCCCAGGAGAGCCTCAGAGGCTCCCATAGTCGACTCTGAAGGCGTCAGGGGACTCTATAGCCGTTTCTGGGAGGGCCTTACTAGTCACACTGGTAGTCACGCTGGTAGTCACGGTTCAGAGTCTTCAAAAATTTATTTATTTTACTATGTACATTTTCTAGTCTATATACAAAATATTGCTGCTTTACCCCCCTCCCCACCTGCCCCCTGCTTGCTGCCTGCCTGCCTGCCTGCCTGCTTGCTGCCTGCTTGCCTGCTTGCCTGCTTGCTTGCTTGCTGCCTGCTTGCCTGCTTGCTTGCTTGCTGCCTGCTGTCGCGCTGGGAGTCGTCTGGGGGTCACGTCAAGGCGTAGGACATGGGGGGTTCGTACCGTCACGGGTAGGTTGTTCGCTTGGTGGCCCGGAGGCTGCTAGAGACTTGCTGGGGTGCTGGAGGCTTGCTGGGGGTGCTGGAGGCTTGCTGGGGGTGCTGGAGGCTTGCTGGAGGTCCTGGGGAGAATCCTAGGGGGTCTGCTGCTGTAACGGGGGCACTCCCAGGGGAGTACTGCCGTACCAAAAAAAACCAACAACCTCCCTTTCTGACGAGAAGCTTCAGCAGCGAGGCTTAGAACCGCTCGTCAACCCGGTAGGTCGACAGTCCCTAGGCAAAACAGGAATAAGGATTTAATGGGTTGATAACTAAAGACTTTAAAAGGCTCTGCTTCCCAGGGGAAGACAAACGTCTTTAGCAAAGAGTATGAGGGTCTCTGAACAACGGTTGTTCGTTGACTAGCAAGAATGATTGTCCTGGGGGAAGGACGGGTTTAAGCTATGATTTTGATTGCGAGCAAGCTGCCAAGAAGCGGGGGAACAATTCCTCCGCGCTTAGAAATCAACTGAGTCTAGAGCGCCCCTAAGAACTAGCGGGGTCGATAGACTAGCGACTAAAAAGTGTTGGTTACTAAAAGCTCTGTAACTATTGCTAAAATGGTCCGATTTCAAATCCGATTGCACCTATGGATTTGCAGCACTGTCCCCCATATACCCTCCGAGTTTGGTTTGGTTGGACAAATTTTCCTGACGGTTTTGGGGTTATTTTTGGGGTCCAAAACTTGTCTTTTTGTTAGGGAATCAGCAACTCAGGGGGGCCCCCTCTGCAAACGGCGGGTGGCACAGTGGGGTGCCTCGCGGGTGTTAGAAAACACAGAGTCCCCTAGGTAGGGTAACCCACTGGTGATTCCTGCCGTTGCTTAGATTCCCTTCCCACGTTCCTAGTCCAACCTGGGGGCGTGGCGGAGAGGTAATCTTGATCCATAAGAACCTTAGGGCGAAGCACAAGGCGTAGCCCCGTATGGTTCGATTTGTGACGCCGCCAGGTTAATTATTATTATTTTTGCTGGCGGCCCTAACTACTAAGCGTAGCTTTGCTCTCGTCTCACGGCTCTCGGCCTCCCATAAGGTTGGCCATCAGCGAAGCCGTTGTTATTCCTCCTAGAGGAACAGGAGCTTAACTCTGTTCATGGAAGCAACTGCTTCAGTCTCATTGTACTAGTATCTCCCGTAGCTATAAGCTACAGACGCATTACTCTGGTTCCTGTCGCATACCAACGACGGTGAGCTTCGCTCCGTCCTAGGAGCTTGCCAGCTCGCTTAGGGATCGGGCTATCATAGTAATGACTTTTCTTAGTATCTATTGATCGGAATAGGATAGCTAGTCCTATCCCTCAAGGGAGATCTTTAGGTGTCTCTATATGGAGAGGTACTTAAGACTAGTTATGACGATGGTTAAATCATCACATTCTCTATTCTCTATGTTCTATCTAATCTATATACAAGAATATACCTGCTTTGCTGCCTCCCCGCTGCTCCCCCCCCGCTTGCCCCGCCGCCTGCCTGCCTGCCGCTGCTGCGCTGGGAGGCAGCTCGACGTCCAGTCAACTTGTCGGACCAAGGGTGTTCGTACCTGAACGGGTAGGTTGTTCGCTTGGTGGCCCGGGGGCTGCTGAAGGCTGCTGGGGGTCCTGCTGGGGGTTCTCTGGGGTCACGTTGACGCGTCGGACACGGGAGGTTTGTTTCGCCCCGGGTTCATTGTTTGCTCTATAGGAGAGAGCCTCCAGCTGTTGCTGGAGGGGGTCTGCCTGGGAGTCTGCCTGGGAGTCTGCTCAAGGATCTGCTCAAGGTCCATAGACGCGTAGGACATGGAGGGTTTGTACCGTGATGGGTAGGTTGTTTGCTTTATAGGAGATAACCTGCCTATCCCCCACCCCCCCGCCTGCCTGCTTGCCTGCTTGCCTGCTTGCTGCCTGCTGCCGCTGTCGCGCTGAGAGGCAGCTCGAGGTCCAGTTGATGTGTCGAACCAGAGTGTTCGTACCTGAACGGGTAGGTTGTTCGCTTGGTGGCCCGGGGGCTGCTGAAGGCTGCTGGAGGCTTGCTGGGAGTCTTGCTGGAGGTCCTGCTGCAGCTGTCGCGCTGGGGGTTCTCTGGAGGTCACATTGACGCGTCAGACATGAGATGTTCGTACCGGTACAGCCGCTGGGGGGGGGCTACTGCTGGCGGTGCTATAAGGCGCTGTTCTCAATAGTTAGCATAGGTTCATAGAGTGGTAGTGAGTGGGTGGGGGGTGCTGGGGGAGAGGGGTTGCAGGCGCGTTAATGTGGTACGGCCGGGTAACACCAGCACCTCTCCAGGAGACTGGGGGCGATGGCCCCTCGCCCGGGTGCTAAGGGGTTGGCAGCGCTCTCCAGGAGAGCGGGGCGAACTTTCTCCGCTTGGGCGATGACAATCTCCCGGAGAGTTTTTTTTTTTTTGCTGATGATCTTGACTTGCCCACAATCAGTCAGCAAAATACTTCAAGCCTTCACAATACTCATAGGTTTCTCTACCAGTAAATGTAACACAACAAAACACACGTCTCAATGTGCCCTAAATACTATATAAATTCATAGAATCTACTATATCGATTTATGCTTAGGCCAGAGAAAATAAAGCTCGGCATAAATTTTAGGGCTAGAGGATCAATTATAAATGGTGTGTTGCTGCATACTGCTAATTCAAGCCATATTTTTATTTTTATTCAGTAATGCCGCGTTTATAAGCCAGGACTAAACCCTATCTCACTGCTAATCGGAAATTAACTAATAAACAAAGGCACTACATGTAACTTTGGAGGAGGTCAGCATTACCAGAGAAAGGGAGTACATTACATATATGGTGCGCACGGTTTTAAACCCGGACCAATAAAAATTGGGCTTGGAACACGCCTATCATGCTTAAAAGCGCCAAAGTATGCCCAAGTATGCCCAAGTATGCGCATGTATGCCTAATATTGTTGACTACTTCCCCTCAAAAATATAAACTCTCTTATAACACTTCCAAAAGATCTTCAGTGACTTAAAGAGTATACCCCAGTATTCTTAGAATGAAAAACAGCACTTTAATATATAATACTGAAAAAATATACCTAAGTACATCTGGTCATGGTCTGGGTATAATAGGGAACTGTTCCATATGACACTTTTCACACCCAAAATTGAGGTTTTATTCCACAACAACTATAGCCCCTAATGGCCTATAAAAACTTGAGAAGCTTTAATAGTATATTAGAAAGTTTCCCAAGTTTTTATAGAAAATTCTATCCATTAGTTGTGTTGGAATATCGGCTCAAAATGTTGGTCCGGGGTTATAACTGCGCGCACCATAGTTATTACCGCTATTTAATTACCTTCAACCTAAAAAAACTCCTAAGCATGTTTGTTGATCCTCCCCGCCCTGTCAGGGTCAACTATTGGATCTGTTTTCTTTAATGAGCAAAATACAAATGTCAGCCAACTATGAGTACTCCAGGGCCACCTATATTGTTATCTGTTTAGAGGCATTGCTTTGAAGGTCATCTATGCTCATCTTACTTCTCTTTATAGAGGCCCAGTAATATGTTTTTTGCGATGATATGCTCCAGTATCACCATCCTCCATCGAGCGGTCCCTAACGGGTATAATAGGTAAATATCTCTTTGATTAAATACCCACCTAAAATGAGCCAGGAAGGCGCAGTACGTTAGGAGCACAAGTATCCTAACAATTAAGCTATGTAGGTTAGAGCAGGATAGGTCCCTATCAACTTCCGCGCTATATCTCAACACTGGATATCATTATGATATCATTACTCAAATATGCACAACATATATCCGTAGAAGGTTTGTAAAGGCCACCATGACTAAGAATGGTAACGAGGAATGAGTCTATCACGGGATAAGTTTACATTAAGTGAGGTGTCCTTCTATATATTTTTTTAATTGTGAACTTTTGCCAGACATTTCATTTTATTATCATGAAGCAAAAAAGAAAAAGAAAAAAGAAAAGAGAAAATCCGAATCCGAAACGACAGTTTTCTCAAGAACGTGGCTTCTCTTTCTTTTCCTTCCACAGACTATTGTAAAATTAGCTTGTGTCCACTGATATATACTAAGGTGGGGAACATACGCGGAAAGACCAACGCCGGAAACCTTGACGACCTTGAAACGGACACCAGGGATATCACCCTTAGCCTTGCCCTTACGACCGAAACCTGCAAGCAGGACTTCATCGTTCTCATCGACGAAGTTTAAACAACCATCATTAGGAACTATTATACCAAAGTCCCTGTTAGCCTCCAGATCCCAGAGAAAAATCTTATCCACCTCCAATAGTCTTCATTATCATGCCCATCCTCCCCAAATCTCTAATCCCCGACCACAGACTCGCCACCATCCTCCGGAAATAGGGCCTCATACCAAAAGCAGTGACCTTCTTTCCATTCTTGATGAGCTGTACCCTAACACACTTTCGGATAGCAGAGTTAGGCTGCTTGGCCTCGACACCGACCTTTTCGAGGACAATACCCTTGGCGTGAGAAGAGCCACCGAAGGGAGATGACTTGAAAGCGGTTCCGAGAAGCCTCTTCTTGAAAGACTGGTCGGCCCAGCGACTGCAATTTTGTCAGTATCAACCATCGAAGTTGCTGGCCCCAGGTTGTATTGGAGGGAATTCGTACTTGTCACGTCGATGGGTGCGGAGCTTGCGGGCGGCGTTGAGACCTCTTGGTTTACCTCTAGAAAACACAAAATTGTCAGTAACTGTTAAATATGCGACATTATCACTGCTGAGTTGACTTACTTTCCCATCTTGGATTATTTGGTGGTTGTTGTTGGCTGGGAGGTTGTCGTGGGCAATGTTGTGGTGTTATGGGTGTATGAATGTTCTGTGTGGCCTGCATTATCGAATTGTGGGCTAAGCGTAGGGCTTAAACCCCTAGTAGGGGAGATGACCGTCACAAGTAAAATAATTCATTGTTACCCGGCTTGAGATCTTTAGATATTCTTGGCGCTTCATCGTAGTACATGATAAATAATATAATACTCATACTAGAACTATTAGGAATAAATACACTAGAGGCAAAGCTCTATTAGGACCATATATTTTAGTACTCCTAGTTATTAGATAAATAGCTGAGCTAATAAGATTTTTTTCATTTTTTACATAGCCTAGATTGTTCAAGTTTGACTGGAATTTGGTGTGACCTCCAGTGTTCCACACCCAGACTCGGCTAGCACATTTAAGACTACACGCACCATATTTTCTACGAAGCGCTGTAGGCATTGGGGCTGGGCACGAGACTACATAGATATACAGTACAAAAAAGAGGGGGAGAAATAATGGGCTTGAGGTACCATCAATCATATAGTGGATAGTTGATTTAGCCAGTTCATAACAAAAAATTTGGCGGAGAGGTACCCATCTTCTGACCTAAAAAAAATTATGATATGTAAATTAAATCTACACCGGGCTACCATGCTTCGGGTTAATTATAAGTAATTACCACTAGAGCTGTCACATTGTATATTTTCAGAATAAATTCTACATACTGCATACTTTAGAACTTAGAAACTTTAGAAACCTTTATAGGTAATTGGGTTAGTTGGTATATATATTATAACTTAAAACATCAAAACCTACAATTCTGAATCTAATTCATACGTTATGTATAATATCACTACTAGGGAAATTAATCTGATGCTAGCAGATTACTAGAAATACTTTACTAAAAAAAGGTCTACTGAAAAAGAAAGAAGTGTTTAATTCCCAGAGAGACAATAATTTACAATCATGGGCGCTACAAGACATACTGCTTCGAAATTTCCCGTTTAGCGATACGTTTGAAGGGTTTAGGGTCTAGGATCCGGAGGCACTGTAGACGGTAAAATCCTCTCTAGAGATTTGGGTTATTAATCTCAATAGTTCAGCCTTTTTAAGGAGATGCCTACGCTTCAAACCGATTATCATGATATATAATACTGCCAAACAAATCTCTGCTAACCCAAATATATCAAGAGGATAGGGGTATTGGAGGAGGGGGTTGAAGCCTTAGAGTATCTCTATGGCCTATATATGTAGCACATCCATTGATATTACTCAATTTTTTCAAATCATTCCTTGTAAACTTTCAAGGCATGAGACTAACTTTTAGGTAAATAAATTAGATAGGAAACTCGTAATTACAGAGCCTCCAGGCTCAAATTTTATCAAAAATAACCCCTGAGAGCATATTTCCGAACGAGGTACTCATGCCAGGCCCTGATAGCCCTGGCGTCCGGCCTCGCCGCCAGATATAACACTTGAGGTAATGTACGTACGCATTAATATCATGAAGCTCATATAGCTCCCTTACTTCACAGTATAAATTAGCGCTAATTATATTAATAAAACCGGGCCCCTCGAGTGGTAAAAAAGGTATATCCTACCTCTAATAATACCTATATACAAACGAAACCCAAACGAAACGCCTTAAATAAGAAAAAAACATAAGTTTACCTCTGATAAAAATTAGATGAGCAAAATATAATGAATAATAATAAAAGCGCACCACTTCTTACGTACTCCCATATATCTCCTCCTAACTCTCTCTAAATGTAGTTGAGATAGGTTCACTATACCTTTATGGATGTACTAGTGATGTTCGAGGGATTACAGAGTTGCACAGTAATCATTGGCCTTTTCTGTGGCACTGTAATAGCCTCTATGAACTCTGATGTATTTTTCCTATAATTTGATGCTTTAATATAGGCTTTGATCCCCCCAGTAGCTCTAACGGATGGGCCATTGATCGATGACTAATAGTACCTAAGTTAGACCTTTGGTTGTTATAAAGGCTCCATTGATGATGACCATAGGGCCCCTCAGGGCACTATAAACCATACCACTAGGTCATTTTATTACAGTTTTCAAATTAAATAGATAATTTTCACAAGATAAGGCACTAATAGAGCCCGATATTAGTCTTAAAACAGAAAAATCCTAACCCTGCTATCTTGGCGGCCTGTGGGTCCATGTAGTCCCCCCCGTTCTCCCGCTTTGGGCCCTAGGGTATTTTTAGTACATGAAAAGACGAACGACAAAGTTATTGGGCGTTCATTCAGTCTTATTCTTAGAACAGACGGAATGTCCCGTTAGGAACGCTGCACTTTACTACTTCTAACTAGACTACCAGAAAAACCGACGCCTGAAGGTGGGTCACAGTAACCTTTATAGATTTTCGGATAGCTATAAACTCTGCCTTTATTATATGGTTCACCTCAATTTTTTGAACAGTGTAAATGGTGGTATAGGGATTCAGTGGTGCTCCACATAGTGCGAGGCGGAAGAATTATGCATTCTTGGATTCCAGAGTTGCCACATCTAGGTCTGGTACGAATCCTTTTATTACTAAATTAAACCTCTTTTTCTCCGGATTACAAGGTTCACACATAAATATGTCACAGACCTCGAAATTCAGACCCGGCTCCGTGATAGTGTGGTATGTAGTAAATAGAAGGATACGAAAAGGCGAATGAGGTTCCAACATCTGATGAGTTTATTCTACGATTAGTATACTAGAAGAACTTATTTATATAGTAGATATTTATAAATTCTCTCTTCACCCATATGTTTCCTCCTAGAAATACATGTTACGAGCTAGACAGATGTAATTGTTAGCCTTAAGCGACTATGGTGGTTGGACTGTAGTGAGTCTTCCCCGATCATCTTACTAATCTTATTCATGACCTCCGAATCTGTATCTTAGTTAGAGAATATACTTTTAGAGCCCCCGAGCCGTTGGGAAACTTTCCTGTGTTTTCAATGTCTATAATTGTCGGCCGTCTGGGGAGATTGACTGGAGATATAGCCGTCTTTGATCTTTGTCTATCGAAGTAAAACATCGTTATATTTTACCTTAGAGTAAAAGGTGGAAGTGAAGGAGTAGTATTTTAAATGGGTGAGGCCAGGTATCAGATGTGGAGTGGCAATGTTAGGAGTCGGATAGCTAACCAGTAACTTTTGATAAGTAAAGTATAAGCCCAGTGAAATACTGTAAAAGAGCTATTATTAGGAGTTGAAGAGATGGAAAGCGCCTCTGATTAAGAAAGAATTTATGTTAAGACGTCGTTGAGGATCAGAAGCCCATCTCCTCTTCATTTTATCCTCTATTCTCCTCCCGTAGCGTAAACCTAGTCTCGTGCTTATCTCCTACGTTACCGTGCTACGTAATAATTGGGGTTGGGCACGACTAGCATAAATCTTAATATCCATATCTGGTCTTAGGCCCTAGCTTATGTCATCTCTACAAGAAATCGACAGCAGGGCTGTCTCTGGGTACAAACTGTGACATATAGTTATAGACTATGGCCTGAAAACACCCATCCCCTGAAAACAAAGGAAAAAAGTGTCCCTCTGAGTAGATTAACACTATTTTAGTGATTATGGTATGCCACCAATCACACATCACCTTCCAGAGCAGACGATAGCATTTCACCCAATGTACATGGTCAAAAGACCAAAGAGCTGAAAGACCAGCTGCCCCAATGGGGGTGCCGAGGCGATAACTGGCCGCAGCCAGCGAATGTGTAATTCAAGCCAAAATAGATACCTGTATTCTGGGAGGAGGCTAAATAGCCTATATAGCTACATCTTGCTATAAGAGACGAGTCGAGTCTCGGCTCACGTTTGGTTCTTCTTCACCAACATCCACAAAAACTATAAGGAATGATCTGCTATACGGAAAGATTTTGTATCTTAGATACAGTTAGTAAGTAGAAATTTTCGTGATGGAATAGGTCTCAGGTAGCGCAAAATCTCACAGGGTCATGTTTATTAAAGTTCAAAAGTTCATCAAAAACGCTCTAGAAGGATAACTACCTAGTTTAAACTATAACACCTCATCTACTCAAGCGTTTATTAAATACTCGGCATATATTGCTAGAGTATCCCTTATCGTGTCATTGCTGCCCCTTTTCCGTGGGGGTGGAAATCATAGCTATGTCAGCAGAATAGACTCAGGCAGCGGGTATTTGTTTTTGGCCTCCTATCAATGAGGGCCTGACTTGTTTCCTGGGTTAGGGGATGGGCTAGGGGAAACATCCAGAAAATCCTGACTGGACCACTCTACCTAAAGACATGGTTAGCTGTTACACAAGGGGGCAGCATTTTTACCACCTTAAGGGATAAACGGCGGCTTGTGTAGCGTGGTACGTACCAATTACAATAGCCAGATTTATCCAAAGCGATAGGCTTGAAGCAAAGCCTAGAAAACTATCCATACGATTCCACGGCTTTGTGATTTAATTCAGTATCACGGAAACTCTTTTAGAATTCCCAACTCACTATGACGATAACGAGCGCCTTTCTGACGTATTAGATTACCGGTCAACATCAATGGTCTTCAAGAATTTTGCTCTTAGCTGCAGGTGCTCATATAAACTCGTAGCAACCAATTACCACTCGCGATTTAGGCACGTGCTGAAATTGCCCACAGCTCTATCAATCATAGAGAAGCTTCTACTTTCACCTCTTAGCGGCTATGTGCACCATTCCCAGAGAACCACAGCTTGCGATGGTATCTAATTTGCCGTTTTTTCCCCCGCGCACCAATGTAGCCGGCACATGTCGGAGTATCAAAGACTGGTCACTCTAGCTAGCCCCGGCTCTACATGATTGTGGATAGGAAAATACTTATCCGAAGGGTTCTGTGTTGATACCGGCAGCGTTAGCTGCAGTGATCGACTAATACTGCATATTTCTTTCCCCTCTTTAACGGATGTGGAAGTCTAATTGTTATCTACTTCAAACAAATGGGGATCTCAGAAACTAGAGATATTATTAGGGCACAAAAATAACCGACACCCTAAACTAATGAGTACAACCGGCAACGTATGTAGTGAATAGACCCAAGTACCAGCTACTCTGTGAGCACCCTAGGGGTTCTAAAAAAAGCCCCCAGTATTGTGGTTCTAGTTAAAGAGTGGTATAGTAACATTGTGTAAACGTTACTTGTACTATAGGTTATGAGAAACCAAATATATAAGTTGTGCAGAAGGAGTACTAAATGTCTACCTATAGGGGGTAGAACTACCCGTGGTACTCGCCTACAAATAAAGTCTGTCGATGTTTTATGTTGCAACACAACTATATTCATATAAAAGTACAAAAAGTATCGACAGACTTTATTTTTAGGCGAGTATAGGCACTCTACTATAGAGGTTCCCTACTAATGTACAAGCACGGGATGACGAAAAGTTGCCTCTTGGCATACTCCAAGTTTTTGAGCTGTATGTAAAGTACGTACATGGGTTTTGTAACCGAAGTCCCACTCTGGCTCTTAATGATAGGGTATACCGCGGTGCCAAGGGAAATCTCGCGATGAGCTTCGGGTAGCGGCTCGGGCTATTCTTATGATGGTCGCATAGGGGTTAGAATCCAGGACAATTTCCTCAGGGAGGCAGAAATAGTAAAAATAGTCATTAACTGGGCTTGACGCGTTTACGTACCTGATACAGTAAATTTGATGATTTACGTTGGTCTTTGCGGGTTATTCAGATCGAAGTTTGCCATCGACAGATATCCCTTTCTTTTGTTCTTCACGATCTCTTGATCTTTCACCCCCACCAACAATAACCATCAGTGCCAGGGCCATTACCTACTCTCCCTCTCCCCTCCCCCTCCCCCTCCTCCTCCTCCTCCTCCTCCTCCTCCTCCTCCTCCTCCTCCTCCAGCTTTCCTTTCTTCTTTCTCACCTTCTCAAACCAGCTGACCCCCTTCTCTCTGTCGAGGACCAGAAGAAAAAGTACATATCACGCATGTAATTAACTCTATAAATTTCTCTCAAGATCATAGCGGAAGAAACTCCTTCGGATTCTATACACTAGTCCGAGGTAAAGCGCAGGTGTATAGCTGCCGGTGTACGTTCGTCACACCTGAAATCCCACATTATCCCTGTCTCCCTGCATCTTACTGTCCCAAATTCTGCAATTGCTCCCGTGCTCCTCGAATATTTACCATCTCGCATCTGGCACCATATCCCCCATTCGCATGATAAGGCGACAGCCAAGTTTAAGAGGAGATAGACGCTCATTAAATTCCCTCCCCCCCCCCTTCATCGTTCATTACACTTCTATCCTTTAATCGCCGCTGATTGAAGCTTATCCCACCTTATCTGTCTTACATTTCGACACCCTCAACCTCTTGACTCTTGATAGAGACTACACAGCCCATACACTCGATGAAGTTTGGAGAGGCACTTCCTGAGCGTTCCGTACCGGAATGGCACCCTTGTGAGTTGCCTTTTTCTCTCTGTTTCTTTATCTAGGGGCGACTAGCAGAGGGGCTAACGATTGGTTTGGAAATATCTAGATAACCTTGATTACAGCGAAATCAAAGAGCTGATAAAAAGATACACTACCGGAAGGCCCCTTGTGCAGGTACCAGAATTAAAAACAGTGTTTGAAGATGAGTTCTTTGAGCTTTTTATGGATCAGTTAGGAAGGGTATAGGATATTTTTTCTCCGAAGCATTTTCAAATAAGAAAATGAGTCAAAACAACAGGAGCTAATTGTTGATATAGATTGATTTGTTTGTCAAAAGTAAAGCTGGCGAGATTGATCGTCGCATAGGTGCGTTCAAGGCCGATTAGGCACGGGAGGCTTTATCACATAACACTGACGTATATCAGTCCGCTGTAATAGACAAGTTGCGCCGCTTCGCAGGCGGGATCCAACGGACGGTTTGACGCCCCGAAAAGCGAGTCGTTATGCAAAGGTTGAGCAGGAAGTCGAACGGTAAATTCGTCCAATCTTGGTAGTGTTGTCGCAGGTTGTTACAATAAATTAACACTCGCACCTAGGGTGAGCTACGAGATTCAAAGTCTCTCCCGCTTCGTAAATGTGCAGCATACCGGTTTCCTCAAACTTTTAAAAAAATACAGAAAATGGACCGGCTCATCCCACCTCACAACTCGCTTTCTTCCTGTCCTAGAATCGCCAACTTCTTTTCACAAGATTGACTTTGAAAAAAACGTACTGGATCTTTCGGATCTCTTGATTGTTGTGCGAAGCGGATTCGATTCGTTCAAGCTCGCAGCTGTGACCGGACAGTACAATCGATCTACCGAGGAGAGCCCATTAAAGAACAGCCAATCTTTTGGAAACAGCAATACCTACACTATAACACCGGAAAGTCAGACCTATATCGATACTGCCTTAGCCATGTCCTCGTCAGCTACCAATAGTACTAGTGGTGGGAAAGCAACCTTTTGGGTTCACTACGACCACCTTATCGAGGTTCAAGTTCTCCTAATGAAGTATTTGACCTTGCAAACAACATCACCATCTTCTAGCGTTCCAGTTACACCCATAGCACGCAGAGATTCATGGCTTGGGCCTGTCGGAAAGGATGATGAGGTCGGCGTGGTAGTTTTAGACGATCTGGAGAGCTTCTCTGATGTGCAAGGCACCGCTACTATTGCTGAAGTCAGTAAAGCCGGTCTACGAACTGCGGGGCAAGTTAGATGGTGTTCCAAGGACTCAGAAGCTGTTGTCATAGTTTCAGATGTTTCTTCCAAAATACTAAATGGACATGATGCGCATTCTGGAGAGACAATAGAAGTTAAATTGAAGAGAAAACACGTTCAAGATCTGCTTGAGATGGTGTCGCCCCGGTCAAATACCAAATTCGATCTAGCGGATTTTGAAGAGGGCCCTGAATTAGAGAAAATTAAACAGTGGTTTATGAGACACAAAAATGTTGCTCCTTTAGTCAAGCTCTTGACAAAGCGAACGAGGTTCGCAGACACACCCGACGGTAGCCCAATATGGGCTCTTTTGGATTGGGATATCCAAATGATCAAAATCACAAAGGAGATGCGGTGGATGAATGATCCGGAGGTAGACGATCTAGGGAGGGGATTGAGAAACGGAACAATGATGAAATTCCCCCATGCAGTACTGGAAGTTCAGTGGGAGGGACAGGAGACACCAGGTCTCGTAAGAGAACTCGAGATCAGCCATATGGTTAGTTCTCCGGCATGTTACTTACGTGAAAGAAAGAAAAAGAAAGAAAAAAGGTGCATTAAATATCGGAGCTCTAGCTGATTTCGTTTAGGTGGAAAACGTGAGGGGTTTTTCGCTCGACGTGCATGCAGTTGCAGTCCTCTATCGACCAAAGAAGATGACTGCACCGTTTTGGGTAATACAAACTCTCTGTAAACAAAATATACCAGCTTTTCTAAAATTTCAATAGGTATCCGCACTACAAAAGGATATCCGAAAAACCCCGGTACACACACCACGACATAGCCGGCGGAGTTCATCATATTTGATGTTTGCCCCAACCCCAAAAGCGGCATCACTCGGTGGGACATCAATGACAGTGGTTCATGATCTCACTGACGGCGGTTTTGATTCTTCGGTGACGGCTTATGAGAGCAGCTCAGGCACCGGCTATCGAAATGGAAGGAAGTACAATAGAACGAAAAGTGGATTATCTGAAATCGAAAACATTGGCGGCGAACGTTACTGGAGCGAGTTTAATGACGCCACAGACAACGAGGAGCCGTATACCATTCTTGTGAACCACAAAACATCGTCCGATGACGGATTTGAAGATGATACACTTGGAGAATTTATTAAAAAGAACTTCATTTCTGCTGGAACCAAAGTCCAAAGATTCTTCGCCCCAAATCCACAGAAAAAAACAGAACGTCAACCCCTACTCCGCAAACCAAGTATCGCAAGCTCCGAATCTTCAGGCGACATTGATGCAGAAACAGGAATTTTGTTAAATGGCCGACCTACACATCGGCGCCGCGTTGCGGTCTCACCATTCGAAGCCCCCCAGTCTTCACCAAGTAGAGCATACATTTATTGCCTTGCGGGCTCGGTTTTCATTATTATTATTACAGCAATATTCGCTCTAAACTCAACCTTGCTAAGTCATAAGCATAAGTGGCGCAAACGAGGGTTTACACTTGACTTCGAAGTTTGTAGTGCTGTCTTAGTAGCTTTGATCATGGCAGGCACAGGGCTAGTACTATTTATGACGAAAAGGCAGAGAATTGGATTACTGCACCAAGCGGTAGTTTGGTTAGCTTTTGCATTGGTTTGCATTGGGAGCGGTATAATTTTTGCCGTTGTGGGTGAAAGCGAGGTTTAATCTTGAGAGAAACCTTTAGCTATCAGTAGCATCTAATACGATTAAATCACTTTAGCAGAGGATAGCAAAAAAAGAGCCAGTCACGGCCAAGTAATACCATTAACTATTTCCCTTTCCCTTTCTTTTGGATTATTCGTTCTTTCCTTCCTTTGGGTTCTAGTTCTCATGGGGTGCTAGATAGGCTTAAGGAAAGACATGAGGCTCAAAAAGCACAAAGATCATCTGGTGCAATAGGTTTGATGTCTTACCGACTGATCTCTCAGGTTTGTTCTCTATTTTTCAACTGTTTCCCTTAACCTTCCACTTAAAATCGCACTCGCATCCTTTACATATCTCTTTCGTTTTTCTAGTTAGTTTCACTTTAGCGGCTACAGCTCTAGTTGTGTTTCTGTACAATATTTTTCTTCTTTCATCTGTTTCTCTATCCAATAGTGGTTATACAGAACGTGTTTGAATTTCTTTGGGCGTCACGGCGAAAAGAGAAAGATGGTATATCTGGAGGAAGGGCGTGAAACTACTGTAATTACGTCTACCTTACACGCGCATATATCCGAGCTCTACAGTATAGATGGAGTTGGAATCTGTAAGATAGATAAATAAATTTACAGGGGATACGACTACTAGACATATGTAATGATTTGACCAAGGGATACTGTTTTGAATCACGATGGCGAACGAGGTTTCTCATAGCGAGAAAACTGTTGGGCACTTTAATCTTATTTCCAAAAGCAGGGCAGGGTATTGTTTGCGTTGCGGCTAGGTTCAAGCGATGACGGAATTACATAACAAGCCTCGCCTCGCTGCTTCTCTTAGGCCAGTGTTACATCAGATTCCCATCAAAAGGAATGGGGGAGGGACCAGGTTAACCCGATGGTGTAGCCAGGGCAAAGAGAGAGCGCATTAAGCTTGGAGAGCAAAGGAGTCTGAGACCACTGAGACCACTATCAAATCCACTTGTCAAGAGCAGCAGCCATCACACGTTACTAGTAGAGTACACATATAGCTTCCCGCACCCACTACCCAATCCTTTCTTAAATCAAGTTTTAGGCCATCTTCACTCCATTCCTACTCATTATCACAAACAGCATCACGAAGGGTTGTGCTGTGCTGTGCTGATCCCTACGCCAGGTTTTCACCAAAAAAGCTCCAGCTGGATGTTGACGTGAATCACCCCTTTCCCTCATCAAAAACCCTGCTTACAGTGAAAGAAAGAAAAAGGAGGTTGATTCTCAAGAGCTTAAACCCAATTCCACCGTCTTTTTTTTATTCTAGTCCTTGTTTTATATTTATTTTTTATAAGCCTTCTCCTAAAACCTTCGGACCCAGCAACCCTAAAAACAAATTATCCCAATGTCGTCGTCATCAAGCTCAATTGTGAATAAGAGGAAAAGATTGAACTCAAGGGCAGCCGCTGACAATCACCTCCCGATGGATAACCCCCCTCCTAATCAACAGCCAACATCAGGAGAAGAGGCCGATGCAGAGCTCTCCTACGATTCAACTCCCACAGCTGGTGCTGGTGCTGGTGCTCCAAGAGCAGGGTTGAAACAATCCGAATCACCTGGCGGTCACCCGGCGAAGCGAGCTAAGAGGCACTCGCAGAGCAACAATGACGTTGACGAGGGTGAAAAATCATCGACTACGGAAGTCAGCAGCGTTATCGAGAGCCGTACCAGGGAAGGGAGGAGAAAGTCGCTGAGCGGATCGAGAACAAACTCGAGCGCAAGTGCTAGCAGTACCGGGAGTATTGATGGGCCACCCGCTCCCCCGCCTATGGCACCGCCGGAGAAGGGGGGCACGTTGGCTCCTGTAGGGTACTCTATGAACCCGCCACCAACAGATAGGCCAGTGAGAGTGTATGCGGATGGGGTTTTCGACCTGTTCCATCTCGGGTGAGTTAATACTTAGGTTCCTATTGCTTACCGCTTGCTCGGTATACGAATATTTCTAATACACGTAATCGGGGACCCAGGCACATGCGACAGCTCGAACAAGCGAAGAAGGCATTCCCCAATACCTACCTCCTTGTTGGAATCCCCAACGATACTGAGACGCATAAGCGGAAGGGACTCACGGTTCTCACTGACCAAGAAAGAGCGGAGACACTCCGGCATTGTAAATGGGTAGATGAGGTTATAGAGAACGCACCCTGGATTGTCACCCCCGAGTTCCTAGACGAGCATTCGATCGATTATGTCGCCCATGACGATGAGCCCTATGCCAGTACAGATTCTGATGATATCTACCGCCCTTGTAAAGAGGCTGGGAAGTTTCTGGTCACCCAGAGGACAGAGGGTATCTCAACTACCTACATAATCACAAAGTGAGAAGCCCTAACATATCGCGCAAGTGTTAAACTATCAATATTGATACAGACGCAATGATAGGATCGTGCGCGATTACGAGAAATATATTATCCGACAACTCAAGCGGGGTACTAGTCGTCAAGAACTCAATGTTTCGTGGCTTAAGAAAAATGAGCTTGACTTAAAACGCCATGTCACCGAACTTCGGGAAACTATCAAGAACAACTGGTCAACGACCGGTCGAGAGCTCCGGGATGAGTTTCGAAACTACTGGGCACCTTCTTCCCCCAGATCATCATCACCATATCTTTTTGGGACTTATGGTGGCTCTAATGGGTCGAGGGACAATGTCTCACTCCAGGGCGAGAAGAGCCACCTGTCGCATTTAGAGCCCCCATCTAGGCCACAGTCGCCGCATACGGAGTTTGCGAACGGATATTCGTTAGGCCTCATAGGTGGCGTTAGGTCTTGGGTAGGTTGATAATTCCTGATGAGCATCTACCCTTTAGATGCTAGATGTGGTTTGTGATACTAATGTTTTTTTTTAAATCTATTTAGATGCGCGCAAGGCAAACTCCACGTGGATCTATGGCCCAATCGGAAGCTTCTTCTGATGATGAAGACGCACAAAGTCCTGGTCCTAAAGGTGAAGAGAAGAGACTACAGGCCATTATCCAGAGTGACATTAAAGCTGGGGGAGATGAGGCCGAAGCAAGTGGTAATAAAACTACCGAGACACCAATCATCCTAAAGACCAGTCCTTAAATGGAATAGGAGATTTTGTGCTTTCTTTATCTTCTTATTGATTCCTCTCTCCTTTCTTACACTCCATTAGCATAGGTACTGGCTGTCATCTAAAATCAAGGCTTGCCGCTTTGCCTCTTCTTGATTTGCGTTCTATATTTTTTTTCTCCCTTTCTAGCTGTAGTCATACGTGCAGTATGTATGCCTTTTTATTGGTTTAATGTCTTGGGATGAGAGTTAGGTAGTAGTGAGCAAAGGGTTGAAAACAATTGTCTACATGATTTATTAGTTATATGATTAAGGGCGGCTTTAGTGGTCTACTTTGTTTCTTTGGTTCTGACCCGACTCCGATGCAAATGGTCCAAAGCTTCGGTGGTGCAAATAGATTGAAGCAAAACTCCATCCAGATAATGGTAGTGATAATATATAACCCCTCACACTTCCTCTTACGAGGTTATCTTATTGAGGACCCTTCTGAGTCACTACTCGTCGCCCAAATCCCCCTACTCTCTAACTCCACCCCTACCATCGCCTTTGCCACATTCTCTAACTTTCTCGTAACATCTACCACACTCATCGCAACCCTATTAAAGTGTTCATCGTTTGCCCTCCGCCGCTCACTAGCTAGCAAGATATCACTCTCTATATCTTCCTCTCCTGCCCGACCAGCAAAAGCCTGCTTCCCAAACTCGGAATGTTTATTATCCAAATCGTCCTCCTCACTCCTCATCCAGGCCTGTGCAAGCTCGACTTGTGCATTTCGTAGTCCCTCTAGGCTTTTGGCGTGGTTTGATCCGAATACGTGGTCACCTGATAGAGAGACTTCTTCAAGCTTTTGTTGCATTTCTAACCACATTTTTTCGTGGGTGTTATTTGCGCCTCCCCCTCCCCCTCCCCCTCCAACTACCCCTACTTTTATGGGGTGCTGCATTGTAGTCGTGGGATTAGAGGCAGATGTAATAGAACCCAAGGTAGATGGTGACGGTGGAGTAGATAGTAATTGCCGTGTGTGTCGGGAGGAGGGTTTAGGGAGCTGGAGAGAGGGCACAGAGGCAGAAAGGAGAGGCGTTGTGACTATGTGGGAAGTTTGGTTGAGCGCTGAGGTGACTGAAAATGGAGATGATTCGTGGGAGAATTGAGAAGTGGGGAATAGAGAACGCCGCTTTGTTTGGGCTGATACTGACGAGGCCAGAGGTGCATCTTCTTCCTGGTGTAGGGATGTGGCTTGATGAGACATTGCAGGCGTAATATGGATCCTACTATAACTCCCGTATCGTGCATGTACAATGCGTTTGTAGATATGTGATAGGAAGGCTTGTATGGGCGTGGGAATATTAATATGGGGTTGAGAGGAATCCTGTAAGGTGGAAGATCAGTGTGCAAGGGGTTGTGGAACATTAAATGTGGGCACGTGAGCATGCACGAGCCATCACTCGATATTGAATTTCCAGTTGATATCCTTTGATTATTCATAAGTACATGCAACCCTAAGGTTATGGTACTCGCACCACACACTAGCGCACTAACACACTAACTAAAACTGAAACAAAAACTGAAACAAATTGTTCTCTCTTCTTTCAAAAGTGATCTTCTGTCTCACTGCCACAAAATACTCTTTGTTGCTTTTGTCTTTGAGTGGCTACACTAGCTCAAATCTTATATACTTATGCTCATGTCCTACCAAAACCCATTCTATTGCTGCTGCCTTCACTTCTTTCCTGGTTTTTTTCTTATTGCTTATATTATTTAGATTTATTCCAAGTCTTCTAGTTAATGCGTAGGCTTTGTCTCTGTTATTCATCAGCAAAAAATTTTTACTCTTGGGACATACACCAGAGTCTCTGGGGTTTCCTAGGGTTTCCAGCGGCTCCATGGGACGAATATAGGCCCCGGAAGTCTTAAAAACTCTCTGCAGTAGACTTGGGGGTTTCCAGGACAGTCTACAGAGGATCTGAGTGTTTCTAGGACAAGGTTACCTGGCTGTTACACGGCCCTAGCCTCATCAAAAGCCTCTAAGTTCCTTCTCCTTTCCATACATATCACGACTGCAGCAACACCTTCTCCAGCAAAGCAACAAACCCTCCCCAGCAGATCCTCCTCCATATTATCAGCAAATATGTAACGGGGGCACTCCCAGGGGAGTACTGCCGTACCAAAAAAAAACCAACAACCTCCCTTTCTGACGAGAAGCTTCAGCAGCGAGGCTTAGAACCGCTCGTCAACACGGAAGGTCGACAGTCCCTAGGCTAAACAGGTATAAGGATTTTTTAAGGGTTGCAAACTAAAGACTTTAAAAGGCTCTGCTTCCCAGGGGAAGACAAACGTCTTTAGCGAAGAGTATGAAGGTCTCTGAACAACAGATGTTCGTTGACTAGCAAGAATGATTGTCCTGGGGGAAGGACGGGTTTAAGCTATGAATTTTGATTGCGAGCAGGCTGCCAAGGAGCGGGGAACAATTCCCCCGTGCTTGGAAATCAACTGAGTCTAGAGCGCCCCTAAGAACTAGCGGGGTCGATAGACTAGCGACTAAAAAGCGTTGGTTACTAAAAGCTCTGTAACTTTTGCTATAATGGTCCGATTTCAAATCCGATTGCACCTATGGATTCGCAGCACTGTCCCCCATATACCCTCCGAGTTTGGTTCGGTTGGACGAATTTTCCTGACGGTTTTGGGGTTATTTTTGGGGTCCAAAACTTGTCTTTTTGTTAGGGAATCGCAACTCGGGGGCACTCTGCAAACGGCGGGTGGCACAGTGGGGCGCCTCGGGGGTGTTAGAAAACACAGAGTCCCCTAGGTAGGGTAACCCACTGGTGATCCCTGCCGTTGCTTAGATTCCTTTCCCACGTTCCTAGTCCAACCTGGGGGCGTGGCGGAGAGGTAATCTTGATCCATAAGGACCTTAGGGCGAAGCACAAGGCATAGCCCCATATGGTTCAATTCGTGACACCGCCAGGTTAATTATTAATTTTGCTGGCGGCCCTAACTACTAAGCATAGCTTTGCTCTCGTTTCATGGCTCTCGGCCTCCCATAAGATTGGCCATCAGCGAAGCTGTTGTTATTCCTCCTAGAGGAACAGGAGCTTAACTCTGTTCATGGAGGTAACTGCTTCAGTCTCATTGCACTAGTATCTCCCGTAGCTATAAGCTACAGACGCATTACTCTGGTCTCTGTCGCATACCAATGACAGTGAGCTTTGCTCCGTCCTAGGAGCTTGCCAGCTCGCTTAGGGACCGGGCTATCATAGTAATGACTTTCTTTAGTATCTATTGACCGGAATGGGATAGCTAGTCCTATCCTTCAAGGGAGATCCTTAGGTGTCTCTATATGGAGAGGTACTTGAGACAGGTCATGACAATGGTTAGATCGTCACAAAAAGTACTTTTCAATTCCAAAGCATCCCTGGGACAACTGTGGGACAAATTACATAGTGGCTGGAGACACCACCCAGTCCCAAGAGACAAAATGCCTGTCCCTGAAATGGATCTTGGGACTGGGTGGTGTCTCTATTCTGTTCCAGTTGTGTCTCAATTGTGTCCCCCACTGTCTCTCTTATTCCTGGGACTATTTGGGACTATTTTTGAATAAAAAAAGACTTTTGCTGATGATAGGGCGAGTAATCTACCCGTTATGATATAAACATCTTTTGTCTGGTCCCGGTCTGGCTATGTCTGATGTGTTAATTAAGACTCCATGTGCAGCACCAAGAGCAACAGCAGGAGCAACCCCCTGGCAGAGATTAAGCAGACCCATCTATATAGAGCGAACAATATCAGCAAAAGTTAGATTTTGTCTCTGGAGCTCTTGGGAGGTCTCTAGGACTGGCGGGACAGCTTAGACACTACTCAATCCCGAGATCCTGCTCGGTATCTTGAAAACCTAAGTGTAGCGGGGGCCTTGGTAGGGAAGTGTGTCTAGGTGACGCGGACAGAGAACTTGGGTACTTTGAAAAACGAAAAGGGCTTGGACGGTGACAGTGGTTCTTCGGTGGAATTCTTAGATATAACAAGTCTAAGAAACGGAAACCCTCTTTGATAAACTAAGAGAACAAGAGATTGCGTAACGAAAGAAATCCCACCAGGAGGGGACAAGCCCCCCTTCTTATATACCCCCTGTTTTTCCTGCTCGTACAACCCGGACCCCATCCTATTATCTTTCCCTATTACAAATGTTGTCGAACATGTCATGTTCGACGCGCAAGTCCCTTTTCTATACTACTCCCATACTAAAACTACTTTCCTCCTAACCCCTCCGTTATGTGTGCTAGCCCCACCCTGCTTCCTCCTACCGCTTTTAGACTCCCGGGGCTTCCGTTCTACCCGATCTCTGACATCCCACCTACGCCTGGTGTGACGCGATAGCTTAACCGACCCGAAACTGGTTTCTTTCTTGTAAGTGCCAAGTTAAACCCGCGTCTGGAGACGGTCCGACCGTCTAGCATGAATGGGGGTGAATGCCACATGCTTTCGTGAAGGTTGACGGCCCGCGGAGCTGCCCGCAACACTAGGTAGATGTCCCGCAGTTGTCTCAGAGACTAGGCATATATGGGTTCTGGAACGTCTCTAGACTACTTAGAGACTGTTTAAGGGGGTTTTGATACTCTTCTCCTTGTTTCCTTTGTCATGGCTTTTGCAATCGAAATTATTAGATTAATGTATTCAATATATTCTATATACAAAAAGCATTCCATACACCCCCCCCACCTGCTGCCCTACCTACCTGCTGCAATATCTGCTGCTTACTGTGTAACGGAAGCACTCCCCAGGGACGTTTCCCGGAAGTACTGCTGTACGACAAAAAACCACAATCCTCTTTTCTGACGAGAAGCTACAGCAGCAAGACTTAGAACTGCTCGTCAACATGGAAGGTTGACAGTTCTTTTATCAAATACAGGAATAAGGTTTTAGGTAGAGATAACTAAAGACTTTAAAAGGCTCTGCTTTCAACGGAAGACAAACGTCTTTAGTAGAGTATGTGAGAGTCTCAGAACAACTGTTGTTCGTTGACTAGCAAGAATGGTTCTGTTTTGGGGGAAGAACGGGTTTAAGCTATGATTTTGATTGCAAGCAAGCTGCCAAGCAGTGGGGGAACAATTCCTCCGTGCTTGTAAATCAACTGAGTCTAGAGCGCCCCTAAAAACTAGCGGGATTGTGTTGCGGGCAGTTTCAGAGATATCAGCGAAACATATAGAGCGACCAATTCTGAACCAGACCGGCGCCTGCGGAAGCGGGTCACCTTTAACATTGCCCCCACGAGGAGATCGAGTTGATTGCGTGCGCAATAGCGCAGCCAGTTTACGAAGGAGTCCCGAAAGAGGTCTTTTAGGCCCGCGCCATTACACAGGACATTGATGGGATGCCGGATTCTGGGGGTTAAGCTTTTTTAGGGTTTGCACATATGTCAGCGAAAACAGAATGGGAATAGGACGTCCGAAAGATCCCGAAGAGACACTTGTATCTTTAGTATTGAATTAGTATGGGAAAGTGACTTAGGGGAAGGATATGGCATATCTAAAAGAATTTGTAATAATCGAAGTGGTTTTAGGTAACACGGGCAGGAAAATAGGGCTCGAAGGGTCAAGGTTTTGGTATACAAGCAGGGCTTCACCCCGCTTTATAGAGGATTTCTTTTCGTTACGCAATCTCTTGTTTCCTAAGTTTTCACTAAAAATTCAATTACTTTCTTGGACCTTTTACATCCAAGGGTTTCATCGAAGAATTATTGTCGCCGTCCAAGTTCTTGCCGTTGTTTTTTTGCTCCGTCGAAAACGCAACCGAAGTCCCTGCCGTACCCTATAACCTAGGTACCCTCTACAAGTACCGCCGCTATTGGTTGATAGACTAACAACTAAAAAGCGGTTCTCACAAAAGACCTGTAACTTTTGCTATAGTAGTCCAATTTAAAATCTGATTGCATCTATGAATTCACAGCACTGTCTCCTATATACTCTCCAGGTTTAGTTTGGTTGGACAAATTTTGCTGACAGTTTGGGGGTTATTTTTGGGGCCCAAAACTTGTCTTTTTGTTAGGGAATCAGCTACTTGGTAGGGCCCCCTCTGCAGATGGCGGGTGGCACAGTGGGGCGCTTCGGGAGTGTTAGAGAACACCGTTTCCCCAAGATAGGGTAACCCACTGATGATTCCAGCCATTGTTAAAATTCCTTTCTGCAGCCCAAGTCCAACCTTGGAGCGTGGCGGAGAGATCATTTTGATCCATAAAAACTTTAGAGTGAAGCACATATGTAACCCCGTATGGTTCGATTTGTGACACTGCCAGGTAATTATTTTTCTTGCCTGTCAGCCCTTCTAATACGTGACCTAGTCTTGCTCTTTTGGTTCAAGCTTACGATCTTCTTAGCTACTAAGGAAGATTGATTGCGGTTTGGTTGTTATTCCTAACTGAAAAATGGAGCCTATTCTTTCTTCGCTTATAGGCAACCGTTCCTGCTCACTGTACAGGTATTTTCTCATTGCTTTTTCGAGTTGCGGACTACTGTTTTGTTCCCTGTCGCATATCATTGACGGTAGGCTTCACCTATTATTTGAAGGACTGCCGTCCTAGGGTACATAGATTATCTAGTAGTAAATATCAGTGTAGCTACCTCTGTTTATCTAGAAAGGTAGTCAGATGTCTCTTAAGAGTCTACTTTGAGCCTAGTCATGACTGCCGTTAAACCGTCACAGTTCGTACCATGACGGTAAAGCTTTTTGCTGGAGAGGGGTTTGCTGGAAGGGGGGGTTCGCTGCTTTGCTGGAGGAGGTTGCTGCTATGTGTTGTCAGTATTGAAGTGTTGTGGAGGAGAGCAGGGACTTAGAGGTTTTTGGCGAGTCTAGGGCTGGGTAATGGCCGGGTAACTAGGTTCCAGGGTCGCCCGGATCCACTGCAGACGGTCCCCCTGAGAACCCCCGGGACGCCTTAGGCAGGACCCGAGACTCCCAGGTATACCAGATATACCAGGTACGCCCTGGGTCTGTAGTGTGTCCCTGGGCCTTAAAACTTTTGCTGATGAACCTATCCGTCACGGTACGTTTACTCCTCGTCTGGCCACAGTCCGACTATGTCTGACGCGTTAATTAGGACTCGAGAAGCAGACCCCACGGGCAGCAGCAGCAGCAAGCAGGGGGGGCAGCAAGCAGGGGGGGGGAGCAGATGGGGGGGGCAGCAAGCAAGCAGCAGGTAGGGCAGCAAGCAGGGGGGGGGGCGTGTAGAGATTTATTGTACATAGACTATATAGGATACATTAACCAAATATACTCGATTGCAAAGTCATGATGAAAAGAGACATGAAAGTGACAGAATCGAGAGCTCCCTAAGCAGTCTCTAAGCAGTCCTATGGCGTTCCCAAGCAGTCCTGAAGTGTCCCTGAGACTGTCCTGGTACGCTCCTGGGACCACATATGTGCCGTCCCCGGGACCCTCCTGGAACCCATATGCCCCGTCTCTGGGACACTCCCGGGACACGCACCTATATCCCTGGGGCACCAAGATGTACCTCGGGATCGGGTGGAGTCTCGGGGGTCCCAGCGGTCCCCGGGAGTCCCTGGTAGTACCCGGGACACTATTAGTCTTTTGCTGATGGTTGCTCTTTGTGCCAATGCCGATGCCAGTGATAAATGTACTCCTTGGTATATAGAGAGATCACAAAATCCTCGAGCTTTCACTAGTATCAATAGAAGCACTTTAGGCTGTCATTATCGAGCAAATAAAACCGCCTAGATGACTACAGTTATTATGGTTGAGTGGCTACTCTGGTTCAATAATTGTATGGCTGCAAAAAATTGACAAGCCATCCTCCTTCTAGATAGTTTTAGTGCTCATAACTGTGCAGTCGAGGGACTGGAAAGAGAAGGCAAGCTTACTCATGTTAAAGTCATTCTTTTTCTGCCCAATATTACTTCTATACACCAACCGATGGACCAAGGTAATTGATATAAATCCGGGATTTTTTGTGATATTTTTCTAATTTTTATAGGAATTATTCGAGCATGGAAAGCCTACTATCGACGCTACATGCTTCTCTTTATGATTAACTGTTTAGATAAAGACTTATCTTTAACAGAACCCCATAAAAATATCAATTTACTCCATGCTGTTTTATGGGGTACTGAAGCATGGAAAGAAGTCAAACTCACTACTATTCAGAACTGTTTTGCCAAATCGAAAGTTAAAATACATGGGCCAAAACTACCAGAAGCAGAGGATTCTCGCTTTCACTGTTCTGGGGGAGCTTTAAGAGCTGAGATGGATAAACTAGAGCTTACTGATCGAGAAATAGACGTTAGTAATTGAATAGAATTAACTTAGAAATTTATTTACTGACATAAACATAGGAATCAATTATTCAACAATATCAGTTACCTGAAAATGAGTTAGAAGAAGAGGTAGAGGAGGAACCAGTAAAGATTGTATCACATCAGGAAGCTATAGAAGCACTCGAGTACTTACATCTATATGAGATGCAGCAGGATGATGGTATGGTAGGGGCTGAGTGGGTAAGAAAAGAAACAAGAAGGGTGCGCTTGAGGGAAATGAAGGAGAATGGTATGAAAAAGAGAAACAAATTGATTTTTATTTTAAATAGATAGATAACGAGTACAAATAATACTTTACTGTCACTCTTAGATTGCCCTCACATGTTCTGGGACTCTTACTACTAATATTGGTGGAGATCGTGGAGAAATAGATGCTCTGCGTAACTCCCCCCATCACGAGTCATGAAATATCACTCGCATATCTTGGCGCCGAGCCTATCTCGTCACAAGCATACCCTCGATTATAGCATACCATTTTCCGATGCCGACCGTATGCTTGTATCGAGGTCCTACTGTAATGTCATAAACCATAGACACCAGTATCCCGAAGTAATTAATTGGCCTTGACCCCCTTACCAGAGGAGTCTTTTTAACATCTAGGTCTGTCAAGGGTTTACAGGATAGCAGGTCATGCATGATTCTTGCCTTTGGGACCAGGCACAGCTATATGGCGTGGCAACAGTCATGCAACAGCACACCCTCCCTAGTCCTACATCCTCCTTAATAAAAGAGAAATAAAGAGAGAGAAAGAAACCTACCTACCTACTCGTCACAACTATGGAGGATGATCCTCTCTACGGCTTCGACTTCTCTGATGGTGAAAAAAGTAGCACTCAAAAGAGCCGTCAGGCGAAACTCAACCAAACAGAAGAGGCATTCCAGGCAGAGAAACAGTCATGGCGTCCACTATGTCAGGCTCAACAGGTATGATAACACCTTCTAAAGAAGGGGAGGATATTCACAAGGTTATAAACAGGCAGAGAGGAGACTAAAATTCTCCACATCCCTCACAGACCCACCATCATCGAAAGAAGAGGCGCTCGAGATAAAAGCTGCGGCTGAGGAACGGTATTATTCTCGATATTTTGAGCGCTCCCATGCATTAGCTAGAAGAGCGCTGCTTGCTGGCGATCTCCTACAAGGTACCGATAAGAAGGATTTACTGGCTTTACAAGAGCGATGTGAAGAGCGTCTGAAAAAATAATACAGTTCCAATACTTCAATTTTCCTATACACAAAATATTTGAGATTATTCATCTATGATATAAAGCAGGGTAGTCTAAAGTAGACCAAAACTCCACTCCATACAGCATTAAGTCTAGTCTATCCTATTTACAGCAAGTATGCTACAGGCATATATATATAAAGATTTATAGTTCCACCCTTTGCGACAACTCTGAGTATCTACTGGCCCCATTCATATTCCTCATGAGAATTTTATCAATATCCGCCCGTCATCTCCGTAGATCCATACTCTTGCTCTTCCCTCTCACCTGACATCATGCCCTTGGCAAGCTCCTCTGAGTCCATAATATCCACCAATAGATTCAGAGTTTTACTGTTCGGCGCCACCCTATCCTCTCCCATCCTCTTCAATACATCCCCTGCCCGCCGTAGGTTTCCAAACTTTACATATCCTGTCAACAGTGATGTCCAGGAGACCACATTTGGATTAATCCCCTTCCTCCTCATCGCGCCTAACACTTGTTCTGCCTGCTTAACCTTTCCGTTCCTCGACATCGCATACAGTAGAATTGACCAGGAGTAGACGTTTGGGTGGACGGGTGAATCTAGCTTCAACATATCCTCCATGATCATCGTAGTATGCCGAAGAGTATCCTCGTGTTGTCCGAGAGCAAACATATATGCATTTGGAATATAGCAACCGGCTTTACAAAGAAATTTGCGATACTCGCTTTCCTTAGTTTCGATGAGTTTACGGTAGCGTTGGTAGGCAACCCATACTGTCATAGGGTCACGCTCGTGCATGACGAATGCATGGACCATTGCAGAGACGACTATGTGGCCTGGATCAAGCTTGTCCGACAAAGTCCCTCGTGAGCTGTAGAGCTCTGTAGGGGCAATCCCTAGAGAGATAAGTGGAATAGGGTTGAAATAGTTTAGGTATTCCTTCAGGACCGGAAAGTAGTGTTCGGAGGTCTTGATCTTGGCGTGTACGATGTCGGTAGCAATAATTCCGTTAAGGTTTTTGTCGAGCTTCATAGCATCTCGGATAACGTTGATTCTCTCTAGTTCTTTGCCTTGTCTCTTGTAGAAATTGTGAAGGATACCGTATGTGACCATTGACGGCTTCAAGCCGGCGTCGAACATCTGCCGGAATATTTGAGTCAAACTTTTTTCATCACCATCACGAAGAGCCTTGGTCATGAGGATGTTGTAGGAAGTGAGTCCAGGGCCAATCCCACAATTGAGCATCATCTGGATGACCTTGCTACTTTCGTCCTCACCAATGAAAGTCGCTTTATAGAACATCGTCTGGAACCCTTTCCACACCTGTGGCACCCTCAGATTCCTTGTACGATCTTGCGTGAGTCCCTCAAGAATAGAATACGCTTTGGCCCACTTGAGTGGCCCAGATAACCGGTGTATGAAGTGTAGTATAGTATCTGTGCTGAGTATCACCCTGGCTTCTTTAAGACCATCATAAAGTTGCTCAACCCCCTCCAAAGATGCACCATGAAGAAGCCTATAAATCGTTGCCTGCCGTACACGGAGGGGCCCTCCATAGTCTATCCGTAACATCTTCAAGAGAAGACTAATATACCTCGAAGCTTTCTTCTCAGTCCGCTCCTTTAATGGTGTCGCCCTCTTTCTATGCTGCTTCTGACTCAACTTGAACTCCAACCTAACCACAAATTCCATCGCCAATGCAACATCCTCCGGGCCCGGTGTGTGTATATCATGGATACAGCAACACTCGATCAGCCTCGCGCAAAATTTCAGACAAGATTCTCTTAGGAGGTATCCTGCAACAGATAGGAACCCATGGCGGCGTTCCTTCGGATCCAATTTCGCCCAGCTCTTTGCCATTGCCTTAGAACTATGGCCATCAGATAGAAGCAGAGGTATAATCTTCCGAAGCCTATTTTCTGAGTATGTTGCACACAACTCTGATACACTACGCAACATCCCCTCTTCATCTTTATCCTCTTTAGCCACCTCATCTACTACCATCCGTTTTGAATTCCTCAGTCTAATGCGGTGTCTAGGGGAGATCGCAGTTCTATCGTACTTGTTGCCTATCTTACCCTTCGGCCCTGGCCTTATTCGGAGGACTGGCTTTGGGATAAGAGACGTTGATTGAATTCGTCTTGATTTTGAATTTGATCTTGAAGTGGCTTTTTACCTACCTCGTTAGCCTTGCTTCTTCCTTTAGTCCCAATTACCTCAATTCTCCAAGATTCTCGAATTTGAATATATTCACCTTGAACTGAGGTGTTCCTAACCCGAATCCCCACCCCTATCGGGCTCCAGGACCAACCTGGTACAAGGAACGGTAGGACTAGTATTGACCGCCGAGTCGAAAATGCGCGAAAACCCAGCGGCATTGACGCATTATTCAACAGGAGGAGAGATGCCTTCATACCCGTTTCACTGTGTGGAGTCCCTTTCCTTTTCTTTTCCTCTCAGCTAAAGAATTTCCAGGTTACCCGGTCTCAAAAGTACTGACGTGCGTGAGCCTCACTCCGCAGGCTAGAGCTTCTCAACCTCGAGATCTAAAGCTTCTGCCTCCCCTTAGAAGAATAAATTTCACAAAAAATGTCATCAATAGCCTCACTCGATGCTGCTGCTTCTGCACGCAAAGAGCGCCTCGCCCAACTCAAGTCTTTAAAACGTAAACAACCCTCCTCCTCCACCGCAGACACCGACACAATCATCCCCGACGCTCCCCCTTCTTCCAGTACACCTTCACCTCCGAGCGAAAAAGATACATCCCACCTTCTCTCCGGTCGCAACTATGATATAGAATCCCGCGCGCCAAAGATGGGGTTTGTACAAGCCCCCACAGAAGGTGTTGACACTCTCGAAGCCCTTGCCACTGAAATTGTCACGCGAACAAAAGAACAGCAACTAGCGAATGAAAAAAACGATAAAGCTATCGACCTTTTCAGCCTACAACCGAAAAAACCGAATTGGGATTTAAAGCGGGATGCTGACAAGAAGCTTGAACGACTGAACGCGAAGACAGACGTAGCAATTGCAAAGATTATTCGGGCAAGGATTGAGGAGGCGAAGAAAGGCAAGAGTAAGGAGGATGGAGATGAGGCAGTTGGAGTGGAAGGGAACTTAGGGGCGATAGTTATGGAGAGGGAAAGGAATGCAGAAAAGGAAAGGGAGGTGGAGGAGGGGGATGCTGATAGCGAGGAGTTATGATTGTGAATATGGTTGGAATGTCGAGTGATTATTGCCAAGGGAATGTTATCTTTTTTATCCTTTTATCCTTTCTTTCTTTTATGCATGTAAAATTACAGTGATGATTCCGAGGGGCAGTGGGGATAAGTGGTAGTAATGTACAATAATGTGCGTTGCGCTGAAACGGAAGCGCATAACTGAAACTAATTGAAAGACTACAATAATGATGTTATAGCCAACATCATAGGGGAAATGACATGTAGCCAAAACATAAAATAAAAGGGAACTTTCTATAGATAGGCCATGCTTATCCTGGCCCTCTCTGCATCTGCTCCGTTAGAAGTTTTCTCCTCGTAAACGGACTTAGGCTTCTCTCCCTAGGTGGACTCGTTCTCCTAGGAGAGGCACCACTGCCATTCCATATTTTTGCTGGCGAAATAGACATCCTCCCCTTTGGTGTGAACGACCTCCGTCTCGTCCTTCTCGGCGAGGGACTTCTCGTCTTCTTAGAAAAATCCGTGGGGCTCATTTTACGGCCCCTTCGCCCAGGAGACGGAGAATCACGATATTTCCGGCGGACAGAACGGTCATGGTGGTCTGGAGCATAGGAGCTGCTGTGACGGCGGGTTCTCGGAGAACTAAGGACTAATGCGCGGTCTTGGGAATAGTTTTGTGGTGTGAGGGAGCGCCCCGAGGAGATGCTAGAGTAGGAAGAGGATGACCCTGTTGAGACTGAACGAGTGCGTGATGCGGCTGGAGGTGATGGGCTAGAGTGGAGGGAGAATGTTAGGGATGATGTCCATGATGTGCATGATGGAAGATTAAAAAATGACACCTACCTATCTCGTCGCCTCTTACGACCACGATCGCCTCGGTCGAGAGCACGATCCCTCTCCCTTTCCTTTTGCCTTGCTTTTAGTATTTCGTCTGCTGTTCCTTTTTTCTTGGGTGTGACGGCATCGGGGGGGGGAGTAGAGTCGGAAAGCGCTGGGCGTAGCGAGGGATTTAGTAGCTGTTGGGTGCGTGAGGGACGGGAGATATATGGGCGTTCAGTAGTTGCAGCTTTGCATTCGAAACTATAGTGGCCTATTGTAAAGTTGGTCAGTAGGCAGCCTATTGTGAGTGCAAGATGACGGAAACGAGAGCTGTAAGTTTAAATACCAAGCTTAAGGCATTTCTGGCACTTGGTAGAAGCAGAAGCGCGAGATGACGCGGCAGAGGGAGCGAAAGGGCCTCTCGAACGATTCATTTCTGGAGTGGAGGAAGAGGGGGTGAGGAGGGATGAGGATGAAGAGGATGGTGACGATGACCGCGGTAATTATGGTTTTAGTTATGAGTGGTGAAGATGGGAAGGATGAGGAAGGGGGGTATGAGGAAGAAGACGTGAGTGAAGATAGAACGGTGGTATGAGTATGAGTATGAGTATGAGTATGAGTATGAGTATGAGTGTGTAGTGTGCAGTGTGCAGTGTGTATGCGTATGTGTATATCAGGTACGTATGTGGTATTTGTTATGGATGTAGTATCAGTACATTGCTTGTTTCCTCTGCGGTGATGTAAGTCACGTTGGAAAGTCGTAGACCCCATATGCCTAGTAAGGGGCTGCGAGCTGCGTGATCACAGTCTACCAGGGTAACTTCTAGAGGTCGTACAAACAGGTATATAAAATCCAGCATGTTGTATTCCTGTAACTGCTTTTATTGCAAGATTTTAGGTTGATCTATTCGTATTTCCTCCCTTGTACAAGGCTCTGGCATAAAGTGACCGAACGGGCATGGGTCTACCTAAGAGACAGGCGAGGGTGATCATGATCCACCACTAAACATCAGGAGGGACGAATTAACAAAGTCCTTCTACAGCCCAGTCCTACTCTACTATTTAACTAAGAAAGAATGTAGGAAAAAAGTATGCAACATAATCACAGAGGGTCTAATACTGCTTGGTAAATACCTAGGGGGAAAAGGAGCACAGTTTCCACCCATAATTGTCATTATGCTTCAGGTGGTTAAGTGACTTGGCCGCTGAGGCAGAGTCACTGTGCCACTTGTGGCCAAAGATCAGCATGTCTTGCTAGAGAATTGCCATTACAACTGTTCATTATTTCCGCCGTCTGTATGCTGCCCCGTACTGCATGCAGACCCCTACCGTTCGGTCACTTTATGCTAGAGCCTTGTACATACTGCTGATATGCCAAGCCTTTTTTAACACGGCTGTATGTGTCAATTGGCTCGTTCAACCCTTTGTATTCGTCGGGGCAAGCGGAGGACAGAAAAATGCTGTATAGATAGATAGTATATGTAGACTCTTTTCTTCTCTTTGCCCTGGGACTACCCACACAGCGCATTCGTGTATTCTTGTGTTCGTGTGCCCCCCGCTGATTAATCAGATCCTATTAGATTTCCGGCTACCCAATCATCTATTTTGTGGTGGTTGCCAAGCCCTCTAATCGCCTTCGGACAACAAAGTTTTGGCAGCCAGGCAGCACTTTCATCTTTTTCTCTTTCTCCTTCTGCTGAGTTCGCTACTCCCCAAGTCGGCCATTTTCCTTGAAGAAAGATTTCTCTTTCTTTCTTTCCCTAAATTATTAAAAATAGGAAGCGAAATCCGTCACAAAAAAGGATTTATTACATGTACTCACTATCCCTTCGCTCTTAAAACCCGGCTCCCTTCCCAGGCTTCGTCGCCTTCTTTCCTCGTCTGGACCTCTCTTCCCCGACTACTACTACTACACCCCACTTTGCTTCGGTCTTTCGCAAATGTCAGCTTGTCCGTTGGAGCATGTCTCGGGAGCATCGCAATTTCCATCAACTTCCTTTTGAGCTTTCTTGGTTTAGTTCTTGTCTTTTGTTCTTTCCTTGCTGTTTAGCTTTTGGCGGAGATGTCTAGTTCATCACCCGTTCCTGCTCTTTCAGCTTCTACAACCACAACCACTACAACTACCACCGCCACAGCCATTACCACAGCAACAGCAACTACTGCTGTTATCACACCCGTTACCACTCCTATCACTGGTCTTGAGGTGAGCCCCCCCTCCTACTTTTCACTTTGTTGGCCTCCCAGCTCCGTGCTAACAGCCTCCTCTCGTTTACAGCCTATGGATGTGAAAGAGTCCCAAGTGGATCCTCCCATACCTGTGAACACTAGCGCTGAAATCACCATCGATAGTAATCAAAACAGTCTTATTTCTTCAACAATCTCAGACAATGTCTACCCTATCTCAACCCCTCTCGAGCAAGGCGCGTTACAGTCTCGCTCCTGTCCCGAGGATATGCCCCTGGTTCAGGAATCCCTAGAAAGCCTAAATTTAGGAACAAGTCATACCACCCTGAATGGAGAACGGCTCCCCCAGAACGGCCCCTCGGATGCGTATAAATCCCCCGAAGTAGTTCTGATGAACTCTCAAGGAGGGCCTACTGAACCGGCAACTGCGGGTGCATCTGTTCTGGGGATACCGGGGATGGAGAGCCTGTTTCTGACAAGCTCCCAGTCACAAGACACAGCTCCCATCCAGCCAGAGAGCTCTGCCCCCATAAGACTTATATCACGCAACAGTGAACATAGCTCTGTGGTATCTGATAGCGCAGATTCCTCGCCAGTAATAGTTGTGTCCTCGCAGTCCCAGTCCCCAGAGCCTTTTGCCGATCAACTCAAGCCGGTAGTGCCTATGTTGATCGACGAGCCCGATGAGCGACTTTTAAACGCTCTAGAAACCCCCCGTGACCGCCTATTTGTGATAAAGCTAGAGAAGGATGTCATCAGCTTCATCCAAGAGAATATGTACGTTCAGCTTGGTCATGCGTGAAAAGAAAGAAAAACTAAACCTAATCAAATATTCAGCTGCGAGGTTTTTGACCTACCTCCAATAAATGCGTATCAGCGTCTACTTGCCCATAAGATGGCTGAGTATTACAGACTTACGCATGTTGCGGATGCCACCGGCGCTAGTGTCAGATTTTATAGAGGCCAACATGCCAGAATGTATGTACCCTTTCAAAACTAAGTTCTATGAACAATTTATTTACCTAGATTCTGTAGTCCTCCTGTACGATTGGGAGACAAGCCGAATGCAGCTCTTCAGCAAAATTCAGCAACCAATGGATCCGCCCCACCCATGAAAATCATGCAGCGGACACGTTGCGACAGTGGATCCACCGCCCCCGAGCATAGAAACTCGAGTACGCTCAGGAGGCCCCACTCCGAGGCATTGCCTGGAGATACTTCGGCACGAAAATTTAATAGAGAGGAGAGAGAGGAAGCTTACAAGGCTGCTCGGGAGCGTATATTCAAAGACTTTGTCATATCGCCCCCCGAGACACCCCCACCTACCAAAGTAAACGACAAGCAGATGAGGCAAGAGCAACCAGACGATTTTTCGGGTCGCTCCCAGTTCTTTCCCATATTATCCCCCCCGCCTCCCGCGGTTAACCCGCATTACTACCCTCAGTATGAGGACCCAGGACTACAATTCCAGGGCAGCTCACATATTTCAGTTACAACACGCCCCAACCCAAATACTCCTAGTTTTAATCCTGGTTTCAATCACCCTAATGGCAACTTCACACAACAGCCTTACATGCCTGTAACGCTCAATCGACAGGCCCAAACCCCAAACGATAGGTTCAATGCTCAAAGCCCAGTAAATATAAACCATCTTGGGTACCCTCAACAACAACCACCTCAACATAACCATCAACACCATCAACAAAGTCAGCAACAACCACAGCAGCGTAACGCTTTCTACGACCAGTCAGTCCACTTTAACCCATCAGGTCATCCTCAACAACATAACTCAATGATCAATCCTTCATTTACCAACCCTCCCCGCTTCATTCCACAACAATCGCTCCACTCCACTCCCCATCACCCCACACCTCCTATCCCTGCATCTGGGAATAGGCATCCTTACAATTCTCCCTCTAACTATGCTGTCAATAACAATAACATAACCCAACTCCGTTTTCCACAACAGGGGTTCGGGTGGAACCCTCCCCCAGCAGGGGTCCCGATGAATGTGACGAGGTCACAACCAGGTATGCAAAGTTTTGATAGAAGCGCCCCGCCATTTGGGGGGCTACCGTATCAAGCGCACCAACAGCAGCCTTGGGGAGGTGGAGGCACGACATTTGGGAGAGGGTATGGAAATGGTGGAGGGGGGGTGCATAGGCCAGTTGGCGGCATGTAGTGTACTAGGGTTATGTGTTTTGTTTGGAGTTTAAAAGTGTAACCTGTATAGATTGCATTGGGAGACTGCATGTGGTCGGCGATACGATAACGAAGAAGGCTATTTCTAAGCAAAATATTTACTGGAACTCGTTTTATTCTATATACTCTAAGTGGTTAGATGGGTTTTTATGAAAGAAAAAAGAAGATTGGTGAGAGTGCAGGGTGGAGAAAAAGTCAATTAGATGCGAACCAGATCTAATTTTTCTGTTTTACTTGCTTTTTTTGATGTTTCCGTTAGCTTTTCTTTTGGTTTTTTTCTTGTGGCATGAACATACCTGTGGGAGGTGATTTGTATTTTGCTTGGGTCCATCGATTTGTTTTGATTCTGGTGTCTTTAAATTGGGCTTTATATGCGGGTTTATGGGACAAGTAAATTTCAGGATTAACTGGATGGGAGGGTTTATTTTTGATACAGATGTATCAAGCCATATAACGTATAAAAAGTGAAACCCATCCCCAAAAACCGCCTGAGGGTAAACCCGTGTCTAACAAGCTCCACCCTTAGCCATTTGGCAACACTTAAAAACTACATTACTTTGTCTGCTTTTAATTATTTACTACTAATTTCTAGGCAACTACGCTGTTGGGGTTCGGTAATCTATTAGGCGGCTGTAAGTGTTCTCAATCACGGAACATCACTCGAATTTATCATATGGGTCATGTGGGGTCACTCGTTCTGGTTAAAAATGGAGCATTGGAATTTTATATCAATCTAAAATTTTCTCAAGCCCCATGAGCTTCTAGCAGGTTCATAGCGAAAGTGAGTAAATAAAAACTGATAACTTGTGCCTGGTAGTAGTACTCACGGGCAGAATTAGGCACATATACTTGTGCTGTAATTAAGTCGTTGGGTTGTGGTTGCGATACTATATATATAGCAAACACACACAAACAGCCATGTAAGAGGAAGATGTCTAATAAATTCTCTACTTTATAGGATTTTTTTATTCTTCTAGTAATTCCTCTAGACTCATTTGACTTTACTGTGCCCAAAAATTATTGACCAAGTACAAAGGTACTTCTAAATCTTTAGTTTTGGTGAGGATTTTGTAATGCAACCAACTTTACACTCTTTGGAATATTCCGGCACTACAAAAGCATATATAACTGTAATTATATACATGGAATTAGTCAACAAATTCAAGTAGGTTAGAAGCCACACAGGGTTTATATTACACGTTGTGAGTACCTAGGTATGTCTTGATGTCCCTATTTTCGTGCCCTTCTTTACCTGCCTCGAGTAGCTAAGCCATTTGTTTCGTTTTAGCCTGGTTAAGTGACCGGTTTGGAATAGATCGCTGGCTACCTACGTAGGCTTGAGCTAGAATCACCTTAATCACCGGGACATTTCTGGATTTATGCAGTACCTAAGCCACGCCACATACTATAGGGGTGGTACTAAGAAACGCAATTTACCTGAGCTTACCCAGGCGTTAATAACCACCAACTAGACCAAGTACAATAAATATAACAATACAATGTACCATGTACTATATCAGCTTATAAACATACTACATCTACATAAAACCTGACAGTGCCTGCAGAGATGCCCCACAAACAATAGATAAAATGCAATAAATATATAATTTACACCTCTATAAAGATATCTATTATTTCAACTCACTCCCCCACTCCCCCACCTCAACCATCGCTTTCTCCCCGCCATCCTCCAACTCTTCCTTCCGTAATACCCCTGAAAGACACTTCCAACCGCTTCTCCCTCCACCCCATCTAAGTACTTCTTCTTTATACCGCTCCCCCGCATCCCTCCTTAGCGGATCCCGCTCAAATACATCCTTCCATACTTTTGCCGCTATTGCCCGGTCAAACAGATATGCATAATAAGTAGCTCCATAACCAAATAGATGGCCGAAAAACCCCTGCCAGGATGTCCCTTTTGTTGGTGGAAGAAGCCCGTATTTTACTTCAATGTCATGGTAAATATCTGTCGAGTTGAAACCATGCTCGAGGGGTAGAGATGAATGGTACCGTTGGTCCAGGAGTGAGAGGAGGATCTGAGTACGGGTTTCGGTAGCCTCTAAGAGTGATTCTTGTTTCAGACGTTCAGTGACGAGATACATAGGAAGTGGCTCATCAGTTTCATAATGACGCGCAAATAATCCAAGGACCTCAGGAGCCTTCGCAAAGTGCTCCATAAGTACACTTGGAAGCTCTGCCCAGTCCGTTGCACAACGTGTCCCGGCAACGTTGTGGAGGGCAGTTCGGCCAAGCATCGAGTGTACTGCGTGTCCCATCTCATGGAAGAGGGTCTGTACCTCTCGGAAGTTCAGTAGTGCCGGGCTACCTCTCGAAAAGTCACAGATGAGGGCGATTGTGGGAAGCTGGTAGAGTGATCCATCAGGGCGACGGATGGAAGCCATCCCATCGTCTTCTCGCTCGCCTTCGAGTGCTTCTTCAAGGTATTCTTCATCCTCGATTTTTCGGGAGCAGCGGACAGTAAAGTGGGCTGGATTCGGGTTCTTGCCTTCTCGCTCAAAGAGATCGCAGTAGACGACTGCAATATGACCATCTGTTTCGTCGATTACGTCAAGGCGGCGGACATCGTTGTTCCAAGTTTCCCCGGGTGAGGTCTCTCGGGGAACGAAGCGGACCCCGTAGAGGCGGCTAAAGAGGCGGGAAAGTCCCTGCATTACGGTGCCTAGGGAAAAATAGGATGACAGTATATCAGAGCCACGACGACGGGAGCGCATAGCGTGCATCATTTTTGTGGTGTAGAGGTCCTTGTCCCATGGTTGGAGGGGAAGGGATTCACCGGCCTGTTTTTTTAGAAGGGTGAGGCTATCAAGTTCGGTCTGGGCAGCGGGGCGATTGGCATCTGCAAGAGCGTTTAAAAACTTTGTCACTGCTTCTAAAAAGTCACCAGCCAGTATCAGTAAGATTCAATTAGAAGATGCAAAAATGGTACGGAACCTCACGAACCTGGTGAGGATGCCATCTTGTCCGCAAGTGCAGCCTCTGCATAGCTCTTACGCCCAACTAGGTTTGCCAACTCTGCCCGTTTTCTTAAGAGTTCTTCTAATATATTAATCTGCTTGGTACTGCTGGTATGGCTAGCCACATATAGCTCCCTCCTCACTTGCTCGTCCTCGACAGATCTGATTGCATGATTTGCAGGCATCCCAATCGTTGGCAGTGTAACTCTCCCTCGTTGAGTAAGCTCTCTAACAACCATTGGATCCATTCCTCTTAGGCGTGAGGAATCGAACTGTAGGTAAAACTTTTCCGGGGCCATTTCGTTGACAAATTGTGGTCCTAATTCGGCAATCGTATTTGATAGCTCTACGAACTTTCTTCTTGCCCCCGCCGGTAGATTTATACCACTCTTTTCAAAGTCTTTGTACAATATCGTCGCAACCGCTTGCTCTTCCTCGGAAAACTTTGCCACAACCTCTGGATTATCCAACGCACGCTTCAAAGCATCATATAAACCAGTAGTCGTGTTAAGAACGTTCATATATTCATACATGACACTGTAAGCTCCATGAGCTGCTAGGATAATCTTCTGGTCCGGGTGAGTAGACCGGACAAAGTCGGACATGTCAATGACCCGACATAGCAGGTCACTGAGTCTATCAAGGTCCTTGACAATCCGGACGAGCTCATCTGGAGCTTGGGTGTTGAGAATCTTTTCGACTAGTCTTTTTGCTTTCTGGAGTGTTCTGTTGGCGTAGACCTGGAAACCTTTTGCAGAGGTGAGGTCCTTGTTTTGGAATAGGCCTGTGCGCTGAGCGGTGGGGGTATAATTTTTTGCTGAGAACTCGCGCCATACGTCTGGGTTATCACTATATGAGAAGTTTTGGTTGCCTGTTTTAGCTAAGGGTTCGGATTTTGAAAGATTTTTGTAGTTGTAAAATACATGCATTGAACACTATTGGAAATCTATCAAGGGACGGGTTCAATTTACAAGATATCCCTTAGGGTCTTGTCTTCCCAACCAGCGCTCGGAGCCGTATGCAACGTGGGGCTGTATGTTGGAAGCTTACTGGCCGAGGATTCGACGGCGGTTGCAAATGGTCTTTGGAACAAAAGCTGTTTCCGCCAGCAGCGGGTGCATAGTGACATCCACAGTCGTGGGACAACCCTGTACATTTCAATTAGGTATATAGGGGCGATGGGAAGGGGACGGAGGAGAAGGAGAAGGAGAGAAAAAGGAACTAGAGAATTATGATTCGAAGATTCACAGGTATAGATGAATTGATGAATGGATAGGTGGATGGATGGATGGATGGATGGATGTTATCAGATTGATCTTCCAATGTCGAGATGTGATGAGGGGAAATCAGCCACTCACGTGCACCACCCGACATTTCCTGCAGGTCGCATGTCGCACGTAATCCCCGATAGCGAACTCAGCGGTCTATGTGTACTCGTAATTTCATGACGTTTTGAGAACCGGTATCCCTAGTCCTAAGAATTATAAGAGGTTCAGAGGAATCCATTTGGTCTTTGCGCTGTGATTCAAATTGCCAAGACGCATTTTTGTGTTATTCTAGCAGCATGTACTGGATTCCCACCCATATGCACCCATATTCGGACCCGGCTAATTCTGAAAACGTCATGAAATTACAAGTAGAGTAGAGTAGGTACATGTATCACAGGCTTTAAATGCAAGTTCATGTTCAATTAGAGGCGCAGCGGAAGATCTGGCACAGAGAAACACATGTAGGTACATGTCAAGAGCAAAGTACTCGTAAACCGCTGACGTTTGTAGAATCAACCAGGTCTGCATATGAGTGCATATGGTTGTTGGTCTAGTGGATACTGCCCAAATAACAGTTCAGAAAAAATCTAAAGCGAAGGTATTGGCTCTACACTGAGTAAGGGAAGTTTTCTACGCTGAGGTAGGTCATCTGCACTTATATGCAGACCAGGTCGATTCTACAAACGTCAGCGGTTTACGAGTACTTGTAGTCTTTAAGCGTTTCTGGAATACGGTAACTGGAAGCCCATGTTTTTCCTACAAGGTCACTTTTGCAAGCCTGTGCTGTTGGCCAACTCAGGTACAGCTGTAGGTAAAAAGTCATTGGACGCTGTGCACGGTCTCAGTGTTTCAGATCACCTCCAGATTCTATTTACATGTATGGACAATCTGAAAAATATATAAAAGTAATAAGAAAAGCTTTTATATAAAACACTTAGTAGTGTGTAGCACTCCCCTTCTTCCTGATACATTCTTTTACTCTTTTTGGCATACTTTCAATTAGTATCCTAAAGCCCTCAGGTTTAAACTTCATCAGCAAAAGTTTTTTTTCTTCAAAAATAGTCCCAGATAGTCCCAGGGATAAGGGGACAGTGGGGGACACAACTGGGACACAATTGGGACAGAATAGAGACACCACCCAGTCCCAAGATCCATCCCAGGGACAGGCATTTTGTCTCTTGGGACTGGGTGGTGTCTCCAGCTACTATGTAATTTGTCTCACAGTTGTGTGACGGTCTAACCATCGTCATGACTAGTCTCAAGTACCTCTCCATATAGAGACACCTAAGGATCTCCCTTGAGGGATAGGACTAGCTATCCCATTCCGGTCAATAGATACTAAGGAAAGTCATTACTATGATAGCCCGATCCCTAAACGAGCTGGCGAGCCCCTAGGACGGAGCGAAGCTCACCGTCGTCGGTATGCAACAGAGACCAGAGTAATGCGTCTGTAGCTTATAGCTACGGGAGATACTAGTGCAATGAGACTGAAGCAGTTACCTCCATGAACAGAGTTAAGCTCCTGTTCCTCTAGGAGAAATAACAACGGCTTCGCTGATGGCTAACCTTATGGGAGGCCGAGAGCCGTGAGATGAGAGCAAAGCTAGGCTTAGTAGTTAGGGCCGCCAGCAAAATTAATAATTAACCTGGCGGCGTCACGAATCGAACCATATGGGGCTATGCCTTGTGCTTCGCCCTAAGATCCTTATGGATCAAGATTACCTCTCCGCCACGTCCTCAGGTTGGACTAGGAACGTGGGAAAGGAATCTAAGCAACGGCAGGGATCTCCAGTGGGTTACCCTACCTAGGGGACTCTGTGTTTTCTAACACCCCCGAGGCGCCCCACTGTGCCACCCGCCGTTTGCAGAGGGGGCCCCCCTGAGTTGCTGATTCCCTAACAAAAAGACAAGTTTTGGACCCCAAAAATAACCCCAAAACCGTCAGGAAAATTCGTCCAACCGAACCAAACTCGGAGGGTATATGGGGGACGGTGCTGCGAATCCATAGGTGCAATCGGATTTGAAATCGGACCATTTTAGCAATAGTTACAGAGCTTTTAGTAACCGACGCTTTTTAGTCGCTAGTCTATCGACCCCGCTAGTTCTTAGGGGCGTTCTAGACTCAGTTGATTTCCAAGCGCGGAGGAATTGTTCCCCCGCTTCTTGGCAGCCTGCTCGCAATCAAAATCATAGCTTAAACCCGTCCTTCCCCCAGGACAATCATTCTTGCTAGTTTCACGGATCGATCAGGGGTACCAGGGTGAGCCTCATCGTGACTCATGCAAGGAGGAAGGTAGGGTAACAGGTATCGAGGAAGGGAACAAAGGCATTGTATGAATGGGAAGTTTGGGTATAAATAGGGAGCGTTGCTCCCTCTCTGTAATAGTTTTCTTTCTTTTCTCTTTACGCAACGTTTCTTCAGTTAGATTTAATACAAACTTCTTTCTTCGCTGCCTCTCCGCTGTTTCATCGCTTCGCGATCGCTGGACCCACTTCTTACTTCACAAACCTTTGGTATTTTGCTTGTAACGGATAGTTACCTTGCCATCGAGTTAGTTGTATCCTGTGGTTACGCTGCCCTCACGCTGTCCCCCTTGAAAGCTAGTCAACGAACAACCGTTGTTCAGAGACCCTCATACTCTTTGCTAAAGACGTTTGTCTTCCCCTGGGAAGCAGAGCCTTTTAAAGTCTTTAGTTTGCAACCCTTAAAAATCCTTATACCTGTTTAGCCTAGGGACTGTCGACCTTCCGTGTTGACGAGCGGTTCTAAGCCTCGCTGCTGAAGCTTCTCGTCAGAAAGGGAGGTTGTTGGTTTTTTTTGGTACGGCAGTACTCCCCTGGGAGTGCCCCCGTTACAAGTTGTCCCAAGAATGCTCTGGGATTGAAAAGTACTTTTGCTGATGTTATCTTACTTCTCCTGCAATACCTGCTTCATTGATTCCTTTATTCTAATAGGTGGCTGTCTCTGATTAATTCGCTATTTCATTTTGCGCCATACATCAGCAAAAAATAAAAAAACTCTCCGGGAGATTTTCGTCACCCAGGCGGAGAAAGTTCGCCCCGCTCTCCTAGAGAACGCTGCCGACCCCTCAGCACCCAGACGAGAGACTGTCACCCCCAGTCTCCTGGAGAGGTGCTGGTGTTACCCGGCCGTACCACATTAACGCGCCTGCAACCCCTCTCCCCAGCACCCCCCACCGACTCACTACCACTCTATGAACCTATGCTAACTATTGAGAACAGCGCCTTATAGCACCGCCAGCAGTTGTAGCGGAGGCCTTGGCGAGTGAGGTATGCCTAGGTGACGCGGACAGGAAACTTGGGTACTTTGGAAAACGAGGAGAACTTGGACGGCGGCGACGGTTCTTTGATAGAATTCTTAGATATAACAAATCTAAGAAACAGAGAATTCCTATGATATACTATAAGAAACAAAAGATTGCGTAACGAAAGAAATCCCACCAGGAGAGGGCGAAGCCCCCCTCTTATATACTCCCTGCCTTCTCCTCGTATGACCCAAACCCCACTCTGTTACTTTCCTTTATTACAAATGTTGTCGGACATGTCATGTTCGACGCGCAAGTCCCTTTTCTATACTACTCCCGTACTAAAGCTACTTCCCTTCTAACCCTTCCGTTGTGCGCGCTAGTCCCACTCTGTTTTCTCCCACCACTTCTAGGCACCCGGGGCTTCCGTCCTACCTGATCCCTGACGCCCCACCTATACTTCGTGTGGCACGATAGCTTAGCCGACCCGGAACTGGTTTCTATCTCGTACGTGCCAGGTTAAACCTGCGCCCGGAGGCGGTCCGACCTTCTGGTAGGAGTGGGGGCGAATGCCATCCGCTTCCGCGGAGGTTGACGGCCCACAGAGCTGCCCGCGACAGCAGTAGCCCCCCCCCTAGCTGCCGTACCGGTACGAACACCTCATGTCTGACGCGTCAATGTAACCTCCAGAGGACCCCCAGCGCAACAGCTGCAGCAGGATCCCCAGCAAGCCTCCAGCAGCCTTCAGCAGCCTCCGGGCCACCAAACTAACAACCTACCTGTTCAGGTACGAACACCTTTGGTCCAACGCGTCGACTGGACATTGAGCTGCCTCCCAGTGCAGCAGCGGCAGGCAGGCAGGCGGCGGGGCAAGCGGGGAGCAGGGCAAGCAGGGGGGGGGCAGCAGGGAGGCAGAAAAGCAGGTATATTCTTGTATATAGATTAGATAGAATATAGAGAATAGAATATAGAGAATAGAGAATAAAGAATTGAGACTTGTCTAGACGCAACTTTTTGTTCTACTCTTCATCAGCAAACTAAAATTAGTATCAGGAGGGACAAGCACTGTGTCAGGATACAGGCTTAGAAAATTGTACATCAGATGCATCCACACTGTCCTGATAGAACTTCTAGGAGCTTCAGTCTCATGATGTCTCCTGACGTCTCCCAGGAGGCTTCAGAGACTTTGGTAGAGTCTCCTGAAGTATCCGGTGGAGTCTCCTGGAGCACCAAAACTCTAAAATACTTTTTACTGCAGCTTTGTCTGAAGGAGCCCTAAAAGCCCTGACGGCAGCGTCTAAAGCACTGATAGTAACTATCAGAGCTTTGGGGGTTATTTCTTCCAAAAAACACCTGCACCTCGCTAAAAATTGCTAAGTCCTTAAACAGTTACCCGGCCTGCACCCATTACAACCCCTATATTCCTCGCCAAAATTCTCTAAGTCTCCACAGTCTCGCATACCTACAGCAACCCCTACCTGCAGTAACTCCGTACCTTGTACCTCCCCCCACCTAGAAGCAGTCTATTATAGAGCTAACAACCTATTCAGAATCACGAGAGCCTCCTCCAGCAAAGCCTGCCTGCCTCTGGTAGTAGCCCTGGGCCACCAAGCAAACAACGTACTGGTACAAACACTCCGTGTCCGACGCGTCAATGTGACCCCCAGAGAACCCCCAGCGCGACAGCTGCAGCAAGACCCCCTCCAGGACTCTCAGCAAGGCTCCAGCAGCCTTCAGCAGTCTTCAGCAGTCTCCGAGCCACCAAGAGAACAACCTACCCATCGTGGTACAAACCCTCCATGTCCGACGCGTTGACGTGATCTCCAGAGAACCCCCAGCGCGACAGCTGCAGCAGGACCCCCCTAGAACTCCCCCAGGACTTTCAGCAAGGCTCCAGCAGTCCCCGGGCTACCAAGAAAACAACCTACCCATCGAAATACGAACCCTCCATGTCCGACGCATCGACTGGACCTTGAACTGACGCCCAGCGCGACAGCAGGCAGCAAGCAAGCAAGCAAGCAGGCAGCAAGCAAGCAGGCAGCAAGCAAGCAGGCAGGCAGCAAGCAAGCAGGCAGGCGGGGGGCAGGTTCTCTCCTATAGAGAGAACAACTTACCCGAGTAGGTACGAACTCCCTGTGTCGGACGTGTCGGCTGGACCTCGAGCTGACACCCAGCACAGCAGCAGGCAGCAGACCCTCCCAGAACCTCTAGCAAGGCTCCAGCAGCCTCCGGGCCACCAAGCGAACAACCTACCGGTCCAGGTACGAACCCTCCATGTCCGACATGTTGACATGACTCCCAGAAGACCTCCAGCGCAGCAGCAGCAGCAGGACCCCCAGGACCCCCCCCCCAGCGCAACAGCAGCAGCAGCACCTCTCCTAGGACCTCTCCAGGACCCCAGCAGCCTCCGGGCTACCAAGCGAACAACCTACCCGTAGCGGTACGAACCCCCCGTGTTCTACCCCTCAACGTGACTGCCAGACGACTCCCAGCGCGACAGCAGGCAGCAGGCAGCAGGCAGCAGGCAAGCAGGGGGGGCAGGCAGGGGGGGCGAAGCAGCAGTATTTTGTATATAGACTAGAAAATGTACATAGTAAAATAAATGAATTTTTAAAAACTCCGAACCGTGACTCCCAGCGTGACTGCCAGCGTGACTAGCAAGCCCCCCCCAGAGACTACTATAGAGTCTTCAGACATCTCCTGACGCCTCCAGAGGTGTCTATGAAAGCCTCCGAGACTCTCCTGAGAGCTCTGACAGCTAGCCGAGCGTCTCTGAGACAGATCCCGTCTCCTGATCGTCGAATTCCACCAACTGCATCCCAAGTCTCAGATGCATCAGATGCGTCAGAAAGAAACCTTCAAGTTTGCTGATGTTATTGAAGCTCTTCCGGCATCTCTTGGACTGCTAGCGTCCACCCTGAAATCTCCCGGAGATGACGTGCAGCGTAAAGCACCTGTAGGAGGATAGATTTGCGAAATTGTCGCCCAGCTCTCCAGGAGAGCGGGGTGGAATCTTTGTTTTTGCTGATGTATGTTCTTCCTAACTATTAAGGAGGACCGACTGCGGTTCAGTTGTTATTCCTAAGCGAGAGAAGAGGCTTATTCCTTCTTTGCTTACAGGCAACTGTTCCTGCTCACTGTACTGGTATTCTCTTATTGCTCTTTGAGTCATAGACTACTGTTTTGTTCCCTGTCGCATACTATTGACAGTGGATTTCACCTAATGTTCTAAAGACTACTGTCTTGAAATTATATAGATTATCTAACAATAAAACCGGTTACCTTTCTGTTTAAAGCAGAGTAGCTATCTCTGTGCTTCTAAGGTGGTAGTCAGTTGTCTCTTAAGAATCTACCTTGAGTCTTACTATGACGGCTGTTAAACCGTCACATTGTGTACTTCATCAGCAAAAGTTTTTTTTTCTTCAAAAATACATCAGGAAAAAACTTATATTGTCTCAGGTACTCCCAGGGAGCCCCGGGGACCGCTGGGACTCTCGAGACTCCACCCGATCCCGAGGTATCGTTTGGTGCCCCTGGGACAACAGGCGTATATCCCCGGGACGCTCCTGGGACATAGGACAGTACTCCTGAGATCCTCCTGGGTGTTTATGCGGGTCTCCCGGGTATTTCCCGGAGCCTCGTGGAGCATCGGTGAGCGTAACCTTAATCGCCCCGGACGGTCTATGGGATTGTGTGGATGGTCCACTGGGATATCTAGGGACCTAGCGAAACAATCCTGAGCTTCATTTGGGTCACTACGGACGGTCCATGGGACCCCGTAGATAGTCTACTGGTGTCACAGGTTTACGATGTAGGAACGTGCCCTCTTTCTCTAGTAGTCTTCGTAAAATGCTCAACTTAGGCCTGTATACAATCTCAATCAGATAACCCCTGTATCTAATAGTTTTCTACTAACTCCCCCCCTCAGTCCAAATACCCCTCGCTCGATATTTCGCCTACACCTTCGTTTTTACCCCCCTCTTCACCACTCCCCCCCTCGTCCTCATCACTCTCACCGAGGTCACCACAATAGTCACCGACCTGGTCCTTGTAACCCTCCGTTCTTTTGGTAGGAAGGTCATCCATACGCTTGAGTTTCTTATTGATCTTTTTCTGATACCAGTCCAGTAATTTTGAGCGGCGTACCTCCGTGAGACCTTTAGCTGTATTCTGTAACCGGTTATATACAGCTAGGGGCGTGAGCACTAGTATAATCCACAAAATCTATGAGCTTACCTGAGAAGTTTTCCTGACTGAACTCCGTCACCGTACGGGGTTTTATACCATTCTCTATATAATCTTCAAGGGCGCATGATATTGCTGCTGCTGTGATTAGAACTGTAGTCCACTTTAGCGGAATGAAGTACTTTTTTAGCTCGTTGTTCTGAGCTAGACCTCCTTCCTTAAAGAAATAAGAGACTACAGTTGTACGTAGCTGTGACGATTTAACCATCGTCATGACTAGTCTCAAGTACCTCTCCATAAAGAGACACCTAAGGATCTCCCTTGAGGCATAGGACTAGCTATCCTATTCCGGTCAATAGATACTAAGGAAAGTCGTTACTATGATAGCCCGATCCCTAAACGAGCTGGCGAGCTCCTAGGGCGGAGCGAAGCTCACCGTCGTCGGTATGCGACAGAGACCAGAGTAATGCGTCTGTAGCTTATAGCTACGGGAGATACTAGTGCAATGAGACTGAAGCAGTTGCCTCCATGAACAGAGTTAAGCTCCTGTTCCTCTGAGAGGAATAACAACAGCTTCGCTGATGGCCAATCTTATGGGAGGCCGAGAGCCATGAAACAAGAGCAAAGCTATACTTAGTAGTTAGGGCCGCCAGCAAAATTAATAATTAACCTGGCGGCGTCACGAATCGAACCATACGGGGCTATGCCTTGTGCTTCGCCCTAAGGTCCTTATGGATCAAGATTACCTCTCCGCCACGTCCCCAGGTTGGACTAGGAACGTGGGAAAGGAATCTAAGCAACGGCAGGAATCAACAGTGGGTTACCCTACCTAGGAGACTCTGTGTTTTCTAACACCCCCGAGGCGCCCCACTGTGCCACCCGCCGTTTGCAGAGGGGGCCCCCCTGAGTTGCTGATTCCCTAACAAAAAGACAAGTTTTGGACCCCAAAAATAACCCCAAAACCGTCAGGAAAATTCGTCCAACCGAACCAAACTCGGAGGGTATATGGGGGACAGTGCTGCGAATCCATCGGTGCAATCGGATTTGAAATCGGACCATTTTAGCAATAGTTACAGAGCTTTTAGTAACCGACGCTTTTAGTCGCTAGTCTATCGACCCCGCTAGTTCTTAGGGGCGCTCTAGACTCAGTTGATTTCCAAGCGCGGAGGAATTGTTCCCCCGCTCCTTGGCAGCCTGCTCACAATCAAAATCATAGCTTAAACCCGTCCTTCCCCCAGGACAATTATTCTTGCTAGTCAACGAACAACCGTTGTTCAGAGACCCTCATACTCTTTGCTAAAGACGTTTGTCTTCCCCTGGGAAGCAGAGCCTTTTAAAGTCTTTAGTTATCTATCCATTAAATCCTTATTCCTGTTTTGCCTAGGGACTGTCGACCTTCCGTGTTGACGAGCGGTTCTAAGCCTCGCTGCTGAAGCTTCTCGTCAGAAAGGGAGGTTGTTGGTTTTTTTTGGTACGGCAGTACTCCCCTGGGAGTGCCCCCGTTACAGTAGCGCCCGGTTACTAAAGTATACTAACACTGGTACATGTGACGATCTAACTTTAGTCATGACTAGTCTCAAGTACTTCTCCATAGAGACACCTAAGGATCTCCCTTGAGAGATAGGACTAGCTACCCCATTCCGGTCAATAGATACTAAGGAAAGTTATTACTGTGATAGCCCGACCCCTAAGTGAGCTGGCGAGCTCCTAGGACGGAGTGAAGCTCACCGTCGTCGGTATGCGACAGAGACCAGAGTAATGCGTCTGTAGCTTATTGCTACGGGAGATACTAGTGCAATGAGACTGAAGCTGTTGCCTCCATGAACAGAGTTAAGCTCCTGTTCCTCTAGGAGAAATAACAACGGTTTCGCGGATGGCCAACCTTATGGGAGGCCGAGAGCCGTGAGATGAGAGCAAAGCTATGCTTAGTAGTTAGGGCCGCCAGCAAAAGTAATAATTAATCTGGCGGCGTCACGAATCGAACCATACGGGGCTATGCCTTGTGCTTCGCCCTAAAGGTCCTTATGGATCAAGATTACCTCTCCGCCACGTCCCCAGGTTGGACTAGGAACGTGGGAAAGGAATCTAAGCAACGGCAGGAATCGCCAGTGGGTTACCCTACCTAGGGGACTCTGTGTTTTCTAACACCCCCAAGGCGCCCCACTGTGCCACCCGCCGTTTGCAGAGGGGGCCCCCCTGAGTTGCTGATTCCCTAACAAAAAGACAAGTTTTGGACCCCAAAAATAACCCCAAAACCGTCAGGAAAATTCGTCCAACCGAACCAAACTCGGAGGGTATATTGGGGACAGTGCTGTGAATCCATAGGTGCAATCGGATTTGAAATCAGACCATTTTAGCAATAGTTACAGAGCTTTTAGTAACCAACTCTTTTTAGTCGCCAGTCTATCGACCCCGCTAGTTCTTAGGGGCGTTCTAGACTCAGTTGATTTCCAAGCGCGGAGGAATTGTTCCCCCGCTCCTTGGCAGCCTGCTCGCAATCAAAATTCATAGCTTAAACCCATCCTTCCCCCAGGACAATCATTCTCGCTAGTCAACGAACAACAGTTGTTCAGAGACCCTCATACTCTTCGCTAAAGACGTCCGTCTTCCCCTGGGAAGCAGAGCCTTTTAAAGTCTTTAGTTTGCAACCCTTAAAAATCCTTATTCCTGTTAAGCCTAGGGACTGTCGACCTTCCGTGTTGACGAGCGGTTCTAAGCCTCGCTGCTGAAGCTTTTCGTCAGAAAGGGAGGTTGTTGGTTTTTTTTGGTACGGCAGTACTCCCCTGGGAGTACCCCCGTTACATGTACCCCCCAGTGGCGGAATAGAGGCGAACTTCGTCACAGCATATGGACACGATACTCGGAGGACCATACCCAAGATACACTTCAAGGAAGAAAAGCGGTAATTCCTTTACTTTACTTTAGCTACACGCCACCAGTGTCCGCTTTACTAGAGAAAAACGCGGTCGCTCAGATCAAGACGGATATCTTCAAAACTGTGAAAGGTGGACGAACTCAATACACCCACATACCCTCCGCGATAGAACTAGCTATGGTGCTCGGAACTAGGTATTGTAAACCAAGCGGGCTACCGGATAAATACCACGGGTGTGTTGAAGTGCAGGAGAATCCAAAAGATAGATACATCACACTTGTATCTAGTATCGAGGGGCCCGTACACTTGGTACCTGAACAGGAGTCCAGAGTGGTTGCTTGTCAGCCAAAGGTATGGCTAATAAATAACCATATAGACCTTGATACGTATTACTCTGTATATTAGTTGAAGCTTGGTAAATAGTCTAGTAGTTCCTCCGATAGTGCTCTTCTCAATATTACTAGATCAAAACCTCAGATGGTCCGCGAGGGATAGACGGACGGTCCGTAGGCACCGAAGGGCGTATTGGCCAAAATGACGATATGATATTCGTCAACCGCCTCAAGGTTTATCATTAGCTAAATATAGGTTGTATGTGATAATCCTCGAGTGATAGGGGATGACGGGTGATATATAGAATACAGTCAGTGAAAAGCCTAACGTCTCGATAAATATAAGGATAGGTAGCGGGATAACAGGTAATTCATCAGAAGAAACGATTCTAGCGGTAACTCCGTAGATCCTCGAGTATGGTGAAAGAGGGTTTTCTGGAGACTCAGATATGATGTGGACGGTCCTGGGGAGTGTCACAGGGCATCCAAAGAAGATCAAGGGCCCTATGGGAAATAGTGAGCTATCAGGGACTATATTGAGTGTCTCCGGAACATTATTCTTTGCTGATGATGTCTCAGAGGCGCTCAGATCCACTGCAGGCTGTCCCAGGGATCCCCAGATCCACTGCAGACCGTCCCTGGGCCTATATATGATCCATGGGACCGCCAGGAGCCCCAGAGAGCCCCAGGGACTCTGGTGTGTGTCCTAGGAGCTAAAATCTTTTGCTGATGTAGTCCCAGATAGTCCCAGGAATAAGGGAGACAGTGGGGGACACAACTGGGACACAATTGGGACAGAATAGAGACACCACCCAGTCTCAAGATCCATCCCAGGAACAGGCATTTTGTGTCTTGGGACTGGGTGGTGTCTCCAGCTACTATGTAATTTGTCTCACAGTTGTCTCAGGCATGCTCTGGAACTGAAAAGTACTTTTGCTGATGTTTTACAAGAGAAGTGAAGAGTAAAAAGTAAATATAAACGTGATGTAGTGAGATGAAATGAGTGTGGTATGTTCAGGAACTTAGAGAATTTTGGCAAAGTTCCTGAAGGAATATAAATAGAGTTAGGGGTATTTCAGCAAGATTAGGGTTGGCGGAACACGCTTCCAAAACCTCGCTTTTTTTTCTGAAGAGAACAGTAGTTAATAAAGACTACATTAGCAAAAGTTTTTTTTTCTTCAAAAATAGTCCCAGATAATCCCAGGGATAAGGGGGACAGTGGGGGACACAACTGGGACACAATTGGGACAGAATAGAGACACTACTCAGTCCCAAGGTCCATCCCAGAGACAGGCATTTTGTCTCTTGGGACTGGGTGGTGTTTCCAGCTACTATGTAATTTGTCCCACAGTTGTCCCAAGAATGCTCTGGAATTGAAAAGTACTTTTGCTGATGTAGTAATCTACAGGTAGGAGGGAACAATAGTTTTCTCACAAGAAACATAATTTTTTAAGTAGTACGGTTCCCAAAGCTACTTGTAGTGTACTTCTGATGCTGGTGACTATTGTAGGATGCTTCTAATACTGATAGTAGTATAGTGATACTTGGGATGCTGGGGATGCTTATAATGTGAATGACTTCCTGTGATGCAACAGTTGCTACACCAATTTGTTAGGACACAATCGTAGGTTTGCTGATATAATTGCTTTACAGAAGAGTTTCAATGGTGTCTTTTAGGCCTGTATCGCTAAGCAGGAAGTTTTTCAAGGAGGACAGCATAGGGACAGCGTAACTATAGAGTACAACTAATTAGTGTTCGTCTTGGAGCGATTTGGAGCGGTTCCCAAAATCATGGGCCCGCCCCACCACGGGTCCGGGGGCAGATTTTGACTTAAAAATTCTCCCCGGTCGGGGCGGTTCCCTGGCCGGGGGGCGGGTTGAGGTGGTTCCCCGCTGGGGAGAGTCCTATTTCTGCACCACTATGTATATACCGCTATTCATATGCCATTCATACGCCTTCCATACACTTCCCACGGTGCTTTGGAACTCAATTGCAGTCCCTAAAGGCTGTATATATTGATTTTGCTCTAATTGAGGCCCCAAAATACACGGTCCTCCCCCCATCCTTTGCTCAATATTCATAACCACCCCGCCCTATGGAGTGGTTCGGGGTGGTTTCTTGGCGCGGTTCCCCGAGGAGTTTGGGGAACCGAGTCCCTGTGACGAACACTATAACTAATTTAATAGCACAGTATTTATCTGATACAAACAATATACTAAGGGTTTGTGAAGTAGTGAAATGGATTCAGCAATTGCAAAGCGATGTAACAGCGAAAAGACATTGAAGAAGAAATTTTGTATTGAATCTAACTGAAAAAATATTTCATAAAGAAAGAAAAAGAGAAACTACTACAGAGAGGGAGCAACACTCTCTATTTATACAAGAAAATTCTTTACACAACTTCTTTGTTCCCTAATTACGCCATCTGTCTACCCTAGTCCTTTTTTGTATGAGTCGCCAAGCAACTCACTCTTGTTCCCTCAATCGTTCCGTGAAACATTGATAGAATGCCAGATTTTGGAGATTAAGATTTTTTTGGAGCTTTGCATATGTTGGAAAAAATAGAATGGGGATAGAATAAGCGGAAGATCTCGAAGAAGCTTTTGTATCATTTGTATAGAAATAGTATGAAAAAAAGATCTGTGGGACAGATATGGCATAATTAAGGAGTTTGTAAAATACAGTAGTAATTTTGGGTAACACAATAAAAAGATTTTGGTTGGTGAGCAAAAACAGTATTAGTATATAAGCAGAGTTTCACCTGCTTTGTGGAAGATTTTCTTTTGTTATACAATCTCTTGTTTCTTAGTTTCTATTAAAAAATCTAGTGTTTTTTCTTGTTTTTTTTATATTCTAGGATTCTATCGGAAAACCATTGACCTTGTCCAAGTTCTCCACAATTTTTAAAAGTTTTGTTGAAACTATAACGAATCTTTATTGTTCACCCAGTCACTTAGGCACTCCCCCAAGCCTCGCTGTTACATATTGTCTACCTGAGTACTTGTACTAGAGTTCAAGAGTAAGTGAGCAGAACTGCTTTTGATTGAGCAGACCACTAGTGGAGGGTTGTGGTTGGCCTAAAAGTACCATGCTGGCTTGCTTTTGGGTTTATATCAATTGTGTGCCCCAAAAAAACCCCCCACTTTCACAACACAAAATTTGACCCTGATTTAGGCTGTTTTCTGCAAAAAGTCAAGGTTAAAGGCCTGAAATATTAACAGAGGAACCACAATACTGTAGCAATTTACTAGGGGTTTTTAAGATTTTTTTTTTGTCTTTTAAACAGGAGTATTAGAAAAGCTCTGATGATTATTTTCCCCCATACAAAGCCTAGACTTCTTAGGTGTACTATTGGCTCAATGGTGTGGCGCACGCAATTTTTGAGCCTATCGGTATCGAGTTCTGATCACTTTTGTTCGCTGTGCATACGCATATTGGCCAGCGCCACACAAAGTGGCAGCATCTCACCTCCAGAGCGCCACTCACGTGTGTATGAAAGTTCCAACATCAACCTTGAAGGGCTCTCTCCAACATCACATCTCCTCCATCTCATCTCGCATCTACATACACCACGCATACAAAATACACATATATATACAGCTACCAGTCATTCCTTTCACAATACTACTCTCCCCTCCTTTCTAAACTAATTACATTATCTCGCATACAACGGAAATGGATCCTGCTACTAAAGCCTCCCCACAAACTCCTTCTTTCGCTCCTCCCCCATTCAAAAAGCGCAAATTCATCCGCCGCCGCCAGGAAGATAGCGACAACAGCGACAACACCTCCACATCTATATCCACAGAGGTAATAGCGCAAACCTCCGCCCCTCTCCCCCTCCCTCCTCTCCCTCCCTCCCCTCCAGCCGACAAAGCTCCCGAAGAAAACTCCGATACCCCAAAACTCTCTGAAATCCTCCGCCTCCGCAAAAAAATTTCCCGCACCTCTACACGTCGTGGTCTCGAAGTAACAGCCCCCAAACCTTCTCTAATTACCGCTCTTCCAACATCCCTCTCCCTCGAAGACGATATCGCCGCGAAAGCTACCGCAGAGGAGGAAGAGCTACAAGCTGTCGTCAATCGCTTCACTCACCAGACCGGCCAGATTCTCGACGTAGATAAGCACATGATGGCATATATAGACAGCGAGATGCAGCGGCGCCGTGGTGGGGAGACTACAGGAATGCAAGACGAGGAGGGGGGTAACACGCAGGGTAGTCTAGGTGAGAATAAAAGTCGGTCGGCGTATTGGACACCTGTTGTACCGGAAGGACGAGGGGCGACATTAGGGAAATTGCACGAGGTTGATCTAGGGGAGGAGACGAAGAAACGGAATATTGCACGTACGCAGGAAGCGACGAGGCGGCTCCAGCGGGATGGGCCTGTGGTTGAGGAGGAAGAGGTCGGAGGTGGCAAGAAGAAGATGAAGGGGAGGAGAAGACGGAATAGTCAGGATGTCCAGCGAGATAAGCTCGTTGAGGAAGTCCTGAAAGAGAGTAGATGTAAGTCCCTTCACCTCCCGCTTAATTTTTGCGAACATATCACTAATAGTGCCTAGTGGAAATGTACACCGAACCTGACCCATCCGAGGAACAAAGAGAAACAGAGGGTGCGGCTGACGACCGCATCGCCGAGAAATTTCGCCGCGAATTCTTAGATGCCCTCATGTCACGGCGCCGTCGTAGGGGTGGCGGCGATAACAGGAAGAAACGAGACGAGACAAAGAAACCACGCGGGCCAAAATTGGGAGGGAGCAGACAAGCTCGAGCTGCAATGCGGGAGAGTCAGAACCAAGCGGCAGTTGGAGGTACGAAAAAGAGATGAATTTGGGTTTGCATTAGGTGGTGGGTCTGTTTGTTTCGTTTGTTTCGTTTCGTTTCGTTTGGGGTTTTGGGTCGGTTTGTGCGTTTTGAGTAAATAGTTCTGGGGCCTTTTCTTTCGTTCTGTTTTTCTTTTGAAAACAAAAAGATACTTGTAAATTTTCCTCATGGGAGATTGATGGGTGTTTAAAATACGGCACTCAGTGGTTTTGTTCCCCCTTCATCTTAAACTTAACCTACTGAGTTAACTACAACTAGAAATTAGGGGGGAAGAGGGTATAGTTCTAATAAACAAGTGCCCCCCATTGCTCTAAAATATTACATAGGTAGTTGATTGCTAAAGTGGTTCTTGATTCCATCCACGACTAAAGTTGTGGGGAATCTCTTTAATTAACCCACAAATTCCTAGAATCCAAGGTAGGGGCTAGAGATGAAAGCCAATAACCAACAAGCCCCACTTAATACTTGAAGTAGTAAGAGCTTCAATAGGGACTAGAAAAGGGTAGTGAAAAGAAAATATAGAGAGGGGAAGGGGAGGTTATTAGGATTGAGTATGAGGTGTTACATGCATCCTAACATTTTATATGCTTACTTTTTGTCTAAACACTTCTAAATCTAGTTGAGGATAGAGTTGCCCCAACGCGCCACCCCGAAATAGAAATTTACATCTAGGGGATCCAACTAGCTTTCGGCAGGGACTCAAAGTCGAGTGATAGGTTGTGACGATATGTATCGGGAATCGAGATAACGATCGCGATACGTAGGGATTACTACTATATAGTAGGGGATCGAGAGAGGCCGAGAGCTTTCTCGTGCACCCAAATCCGAAGTGGTAAATCTAGGAGGTTCATGGGGGAAACATACACCACGTAGGCGAACAGTTACCTCAATCTCACTGTAACCTCCTATGAGCCATATTATTCTACTTTTACGCTGATTCCTAGAGGGTAGAGTCTGTATGTACCCGAGTACTCTACACAGACTGGCCCTAATCCTAGCCGCCGGAATGCATCGAGACAATGCCAAGATCAGCAATCAAGTCTGTGAGACCAGAGATATTGCGCAACACCAACTTCGCTTGAGGAAGGGAAGTCGCAGTGCCAGTCCAGCCTACATGTAGTACCAGTGTCATTATCACCACCAGTTCCTTTTGCCCGTTGGCTGTCTCGGAGAGTTACTCTACCCTACAGTAATACTGGTAACGGTAGTTCTACAGTTGGTACAAAAGAGAACGGGACAAGTACTGTAGTAACTCTTTCTTCCTTCCACAGCTCCCCTGCTCTTCCCTCAATCCAATCAGCCAGCCAATCATCCAGTCAACCTGCCTGCATCACATCCTCCGTGACAGGGTCTTCTCATTCCTTCCGAACTTCCGTTCCTTCTTCCCATATATTGGGATATCTGCTTATCGCTTGTGCCCTCTTGACTGCCTACCACCCTGCATTGTCACAATCAACCCATCTAGTATCCTATCCAACCAGACTCCCCTCATCTTTTGTTAGTTTATCGACAGCTTGGTTTTGTGTCATCTCCCCCCTCTCTCCAACAAGACAACTTTTCTCCATAATTCTCCCAATACCTTCTATAAACAGAACTATAATGGGTAGACCAATCTGGCGCGAACCTACCGAAAAGCGCACCCCCGATGCTGCTCTTGACCCTCGTCGCGCGGCTATATCTCGCCGCTCCACAACAACCCGCCCACGGGTCCGGCCCTCTGATCGCTCCTCCGAAACCTTATTCAACCTCCTACGTAGTGATTATGCGCTAGAGAGCATGAACGTTGGCCCTGCTAGGTGGAATGACACCAATGTACTTACAGGACCCCGGAGCGGAACGAGGAGGCTATTTGGTAGGCCAGAGTCATGGCGGTTTAGACCAGAGTTCAGTCGCTCAATGGCGGCGGACGTAGAGAGCGAGGTTTATACACCGTGGTTCCCGCCTGCCGGTGAACGAGAGAGGGCTGTGGAACAGGGCAGGGAAGAGAGGGACAGGGACAGGGAAAGGGAGCGCGAGAGAGAGCACCAGACTGATGAAGGTGAATCCCGCCATTTTCGACCACCGTTTGTAGCCGCGGCCACAGCAGCTACGGCTGCAGTGAGTACAGTCACGAGACGCTTAGTAGATGAAGCCGGCCCTCGATTCCGATTCCCTACACGCCATCGATATCTTGCTGACGTTGTCGACGAGAATGATACTGGGCGACGAACCGGGGTAGGATCTTACGCGACAAGAGATCTTCATCTACCGCGTTTTGATATCGACGGTCTAGGTGATCGGGAGCGCTCCCTCAGGTCCTTACTCCCTTTCTCGTTCTCTCCTAGTCTTACAGGGCTAATCGAAGGGATGTATAATAGCCCTGATGCAACTCAGTGGGAACTTGTCGCCAACAATCTCGGGTTCCAAGCGGCGTGCGACTTGTGGGAGAGTGAAGAAAGTGACGAAGATGCGGATAATTTATGGGATGGCATGGGCGAAGGAGAGATGGAAAGAGATAGAGATGAGGTAGATAGATTGAGGAGATTGACAACTTTATTCGCAGCGCAGAATAGGGATAGGGATATGGATAGGTTGGTTGAGAGGTTGTAATACTAGTAGAGTATGGGAGGTTTCGATTTTTCGGTTCTTTAATGTGTTGCTATATCCTTTCTTTCTTTTTTTTTTTGAATATTGGGATTTGTCCGGGGTGTTTTGTTTTCGGCTCTTCCTCCAGTAGAAATACTATGTACATTAGTGCTGAATTTCTTTAGGGATTTGGACACTATTTCAAGGCTCTGGAAGGCTCCATCCCCCCTCCTTTTTCTTTCTCTCCTTCACGAGTCTCTGTGCTTGGACACAGGAAACTATTAAAAATACAAATAAACCATCTAATCAAAAGAAGAGATATATTTAACTGCTTTTGTAGGAAAGTTTCTTTTATGATATCTAGTTCGCAACATCTTTATCAGGTCCCTGTCCTACTCATCTATGCAGCCTTAGCATACTCCCAATCCTCAATACTCCTAATAATCCTACTTGGCGTGCACATGTTCTCAACAATATAATCCCCATTAACCAAATCATTCTCGTCAGCTCTCTTCGCTGCTTCTTCTTCTGTATCCGCCAGTCCGGTAGCCAGATGCCTTATTATCAATCGTTTCCTTGCAACTTCTCTTTCGACTGAAACAAACCAGAGTTCGTCGAAAAGTGCTGAGATCTCACCCCATATTTCTGTCTTGAGAGACAAGTAATTCCCTATTATACCCTGTTAGATTATATCCCCTCCTATGCAAGTCGTTGGGGAAGGGACCTTCAAAAATGAGAATACGTTGCGTCTCTAAAATTGCGATATCGTTCTCAACAGGGTCCTTCTTAGCATGGTCGAAACTCGGTGCATATATAGTCGGTGCCCCATAAACGATCGGTTCTTTGAGCTTCAGTATAAGTTCTTTGAGCGCAACAGGATCAAATGTAAATGGCGCGCCTCTACGTGCATGGGCTTCGAGGGGGTTCGGCATTGCTGAGAGAGTAGCGCGGGTTAGGTGGTATCCATCCTATTTTCATTTCATTTCATTTTTATTCTTCTGTATCAGTAGAAACTCATTCCAGTGGTGGCAATGGTTTTTTATATTTACCATGGGGATCATTGCAGCTATGGCAGGCTCATCGGGGGAGAGGGCATTGAGACGATTAACGACCTTTCCAGCAAGGGTTGTCTTTCCGCTGCCAGGCATACCAGAGACACTGATTAGGATACGATATGAAGGGGGTATAGTTGAGAGAAATTCTATTGGGGATGGCGGTTGTGCCATTGAAGTTATGATTAGTCTACGATAATTTATATATATATGTAACTTTAGGTTTAGTGGGAACATACTGCTAGTTGCGTTCACGAGGTCATCGATTATATTTTCCATCATTTGAGGCTATATACAATATTTGTGAGTATAAAGGAGTGGAGATTATAGTTAAAAGAGTTGATAGTGGTTGTAGTTGGTGGTGGTGATAAGTACAAAATATTTTGGTTCTTAGGTACTACAGTCTAGGAAAGCGGGGTGTTTTTGGTATGGCATTGGTGCGGTATTCTGGAGAATGCTAGATTAAGTCGGCTGTGTTACAGGACTTTTTAACCAACTCGGTAGCACCTCCAGTAATTCCCACCGATGTGGTAGTGAAAACACCCCTCTTCCCACTATTGTATCTATACTCTACCCGTTCCTATCAAGGTTATCGTGTGCGGGGAACAGATAAATATCAGCCAAGACGGCTCTTTCCTACGTATCCGGGTAACTAGCCCCGCACATAGTACAGCCGCCCCCATATACTAGATCCCATACAAGGTCTTCTGGAAAAACCCCTTCTTCCCGCGGTAGTAAAGGGGGAAATGATAGAGCTTGGCCTGAAAAGAATTCGTGCACTCTTGCAGAACCAAGGTCGCTTCCAGTGGCAGGCTATTCATGTATGTATCTATACTTTCCAGCCGTTTTGGCAGCCAAAGTACATGTGCATCTACTGAGAAATGAATGAAAGTATAGGTTGCAGGAACGAATGGAAAAGCAAGTGACATCCTACGCTTCTAGACTCTTTTAAGTGGTAGCTAAACGTTCTCTAAGTAGGGCTCTGTATGTGCATACATCTCCTCAGTTCTCCATGCCGCTGGGATCCCTAGTGGCCGCTTCACATCCCCTCATCTAGTTGACCGATGGGACTGTATTACGCTCAACGAAACCACCGTCTCAAGGTCCCTCTTCCTAGAGGCCGAGGCCATAGTAAAGGCTATAGATGCAAGACTTTGCATTGGGGCTACTGAATTTGAGCTACTCACGGCTACAGCATTCGAATTATTCTCGAGACAGAAAATTGATGTTGCGGTGGTAGAAGTTGGGATGGGGGGGAAATCAGATTCAACGAACGTATTTGAAGTACCACTTGCAACTGTGATTACTAAAATTGCATTAGATCATCAAGGATTCTTGGGGTCTACTCTGGAAGAGATTGCTGGGGAAAAGGCCGGGATTATGAAGGAAGGGGTGGCATGTGTGGTTGATGGGTCTAATTCAGAGCAGGTACTTTCTGTACTACAACATAATGCATCTAAGATAAATGCTAGGCCGTATGTCATTGCAAAGCCGGAGGTTGTGGAGGATGGGTATACTGAAGTTGTAACTCCGGCCTTCGGCAGCCAGCGGTTTACAAGCTTTCTACAGGGAAACTATCAGCCCTCGAATCTTGCATGTGCCATCAATGCGCTCTCTTATACGGCAGAAATTTTTCCATCGATAACCTCGGCAGCGGTTCAGGAGGGTATCAAAGCGACGAGATGGCCAGGTAGAATGGAGTGGGTTGACATCTCATCCGTGGTTGGGAAGCAAAAGTCTGTGATTGTAGATGGTGCACATAATCCTCAAGCTGCACATGCTCTGGCAGAGTATGTTAATAAGGAGCTTATCGGTCCAGTGACGTGGGTGTTAGCTGCATCTAAGGGGAAGGACATTAAGGCGATGCTACAGAGCCTACTTAGAGATGGGGATCATGTTATTGCTATTGCTTTCGGGGCCGTGGAAGGGATGCCGTGGGTTTCGCCGACGGATCCAGGGGATATAGTAGGTGTAGCGTTGGAAGTTCTAGGGGACAGAGGGAGCGCTGTGAGTTCTGAAAAAGATCTCACTGAAGCTTTAAGGGTGGCTTGCAGTATGGATGGTAGTAATGATAGAAACGTAGTCGTTGCTGGTAGTTTGTTAGTATATACCTCTATTCAGCAAGTTAATCATCTGCTAATACATATACTGTAGATATCTAGTTGGAGATGTTATTAGACTGACGAGGCTCACTTAAGGCGATATTATTATGTAGCTATGTAGAGTATATAGAGTACATGTAGTATAGCGTAAAGGGGAAGGGTGGGTATGATCCATAGTAACTACAAGATGAAACCGGAAAGTATTAGTGAGCAAGCATCTATCAGAGGATAGAGAGTTTTGTACGAGGCCCACAAAAGCCCGTTCTATGCATTTTGGCCCTGGTAGTAACTAAGTGGAACCTCAAGGATACTCTCAATAAAGCAGCGATAGTACAATAAAAAAATTACTTCTAAATTCCAGATCTTTTTAATCGCTTGATTGGGCTATTGACAGAAGTAAGAGCCAGTTCTCAGGTTTTTACTACTATTTTGGGAAGCGGAGTTGGGAAGCGTCGTTGTGTTATGGGGCTCGGTTGCTACCCCAGCCAGACTTTTTTTATGGGCAAGTAGAGCTGTAGGATGAGCCATCTGTGGCGGGGCACAAATCCTTTTCAAACTTTTGCTAACCCCACTGAAAATCGCACAAATCCCATCACTACCCTCACAACCAAAAATCAAAATGCCTGCTCCTACAGCTCTCGAAAAAATCTATAGTTCTATCACCCCGCCTATCATACAGCAACCAGTTGGTATATCTGTCTCTCTTCCCTTGCGGACAAAATGTAGAGGAGAATTCGGACTGAGACTAATTGGTTATCTATAGAGGCCAGTGACAAAGTTCTTATCGATCCCTCAGCTCTCAGTTCCAGCATCGCTGTTTCCCTGCTGGAAGACTCTGTAGAGGATATGGAAATACACGTTGACGAAGAAGGGCATCCTAAGTTCGCACCTGCGAAAGCGAGGGTACATGCCATGATGGAAAGCTCTGTTCGAGCGCTAATACTTATGGCCTCTAGAAAACTAAGCAAAAATCCGAATCGCGGAAGATCGGGATCCCACCTCACCGACTTTCGCCTCTTAAGGTAGCATGGCCTAAGATCTATCCTCCACTCATTGAACACCTAAAACTCCAGGTCAGAATGAACACTAAGGATAAGGCTGTTGAGCTCCGCTCATCATCATACACAGCGGATACTGGAGCGCTACAGAAGGGGGCCGATTTTATTAAAGCATTTGCATTAGGGTTTGATGTGGACGATGCTATCGCTTTACTTAGGCTTGATGATCTTTATATTGAGACTTTCGAGATCAAGGATGTCAAAACACTCACCGGCGAGCACTTAGGAAGGGCAATCGGACGGATAGCGGGGAAGGATGGGAAGACGAAGTTTGCGATTGAGAATACCACTAAGACTAGGGTTGTGTTAGCGGATCAAAAGATCCATATTTTAGGAGGATTTCAGAATATCAGAATGGCGAGGGAAGCTGTTGTATCTTTGATCTTGGGAAGCCCTCCGGTATGTGTCATCCAAAAAAAATTATTTTGACACTAGAGAGGAGTGTTAACAACTTTATAGGGCAAAGTTTATGGTAATCTCCGAACAGTGGCTGCGAGACAGAAGGAGCGATTTTAGATTAGGGGGGCATAGAAAAGTTTTCAGTTACTTTTTCTTTAAGTTTAAGACGCTGTGGGGCTTCCAGGCGTGTGGTTTTTGTGTTTTTTTTTGGTATCTTTAGCTGTGTTGTATGTACGTACATACATGAGTCCTTATTGTTTGCAAGCTTATCGATGTTCCCTGTAGGTAGCGGTACTGCTACTGGTAGCTGGGGCAGTTGTGTACGCTCTGTTGAGAATTGTGATATGTGTAGCATGTACGTACTAACCTCAAGCTCAGCTCTTTGATCTAGCCTCACACTAATTATTTATCTTCTGCTGCCGCCTATATTTGACTCTTAGATTAAAGTCTTGGAGATTTGTCGGTAGAATTCATTCCACTACCTATAGACTGTTTTTTATCTACCTATATTCTATGCTTTGTATTTGTTGGTAGTGTGTACCCTACTTGTTCATAGGCTTGTCACATTTTTGACCCTGCTAAAGGGTAGAAACTACATGTATATTTAACTATAGTAGAAACGAATTTCTGTGATATAGATCATAAAGAGTAGCCAAATTATATATTCTAGAAAAAGCACAGCTTCGGACTACCATTTATATAAAGGCATAGTGGTGGTTGATCAACAGAAGGGAAGTTAAGTAAATATTCACACAACAATACCGCATCTGGGGAACTCTAGACCAATTTTGATACGCCACTTTTTAGGGGTTCAAGGGCTTGTTTATGATAATGGTAGGTGGACCGTAAATGCTTGGCAGTGGATGGGGGCTGCTGAGAATTCCTCCCCGAATATTATAAACAAAAAGTAGGAGCCGAAAACAGCACTCATCGACTGACCTAAGCCCATTTCATCATCCACTTATGCAACTTGGTATATTCCATTTAATTGTTCTCTAGGGTCTTGTTAGGATGAGCTGTTCGGGGATATGCATGGGAGCCAGGGAAAAAAACCCCTTAATCTGCCTCACATAGAGAGAAGTAGACAGGTAGACAGGTAGACAGGTAGACAGGTAGAACATAGGTACGAGGATGAACAAAGGAAAGCGGTTAAAGATGATTCTCATTCCTGAAATCGAGACTATCTGAGATATTCTCTGAGAGAGACAGTTCTTATCGACCTGCCTCCTCCTACATTATACTGTAGACCTCGTTCCGTTGTCTGCAGCGGTCGTTGTTGAAACTACCGTCTCAACTGGGGAAGCCCATACCAGCGTTTGAGCCGCAACCCTTCGCGCAGTTTGTCCTTCCCTACACAAGGGCCCCTCTGCTTGCTCTGTTCACACCGTCCTTGCCTTTGTTCTTGCTTCTGTCTTCCTTGTGTCTGTCCTGGCAATGAAGACGCTGTTGCTATCACTCGCCCGATTTCAACTCTACAAACCGTCTCTGCTGCTCCTCTAAGTGAATCAACGAGAGAAGAAATGCCAACCCTCGCTCCCATCCTGGTCAGACAGAATGGCCGCCAAATCGAACGACCGAGAACCCCTAGTAGACCTAGCACTTCATCATCTAAGGAGAATGAAGTCTCTTCAAAGAACCCGGCACCCCTGGCAGACTATGTAGGCCGACTCTCTGCTGGTGCGAGGAAGAGCTGGAGGCTGACTTAGACATAGACCCTTGGAGACTGTTTGGGGAAGGGCGCCTTTGGATCGGTGTATCGAGCACTCAATTGGGGAACTGGAGAGACTGTCGCCGTGAAGCAGGTGAGGCTCGCGGATTTGCCAAAGAGTGAACTGAGGGTTATTATGGTAAGTTTTTGCGAATCTGTGAGTTGTTGGTGAGGACTAAGATCTGTTGCATAGCTTGAAATCGATCTTCTGAAAAACCTGAACGTATGGGAAACATATTTCTAACTCTCAATACGATTCGCACGCGCTGACCCATAAGGTAGCATCCAAATATAGTTCAGTACCACGGCTTCGTCAAGACGACGGATTCACTGTACATAATCTTAGAGTATGTAGACATCTCCTCGAGGAGGTGTTGTGGTAGGCTAATGATCACTAGGTACTGTGAAAATGGTTCTCTCCACAGCATTTGCAAGAATTTTGGAAAATTCCCCGAAAACCTCGTCGGCCTCTACATGACCCAAGTTCTCCACGGATTGCTATATCTCCATGACCAAGGTGTTATACATCGTGATATTAAGGGCGCCAATATTTTGACGACCAAGGAAGGACTAGTTAAGCTAGCAGACTTTGGAGTTGCTACAAGAACTACTGGACTTAGTGATTCTTCAGTTGTTGGGACTCCATATTGGATGGCGCCAGAAGTTATCGAGCTTGCAGGAGCTACCACATCGTCAGATATCTGGTATGATGCTTTTCGATCTTTGTAGAATATTTGAATGAATACTTATAGAGGTAAAGGAGTGTGGGGTGTACAGTTGTTGAACTCCTTGACGGAAAACCGCCATACCATAAGCTTGCTTCCATGCAGGCACTATTTAGAATTGTCAATGACGACCATCCTCCACTACCTGAGGGGGCTTCACCGGCAGTTCGAGATTTCCTTATGCAATGCTTCCAAAAGGATCCTAACCTCCGAGTATCCGCTCGGAAACTACTGAAGCATCCCTGGATTGTCAATGCGAAGAGATCAGACTCTGTAGTGCGAACTCCAACTACAAAATACGACGAGGCTGTCAAGAGTGTACAACAATGGAATGCAGCTTTACAGTCTCCAAACGCTCCAAAAACAACGCGGCCTTCAGTTCTTAGCCCTAATCCTCCCCGGCGTACCCATGTCTACAATCTCGAGCCTGGGAAAGGACCATTTGGCTTGAGGTCTCGTCATACAGAGGCATTCATGTCTCCAGAGAATACTTGTCGGTGTATACTTTTTATTGCTTTTTGTTTGTCTAACTACTGACACCCTAATAGTGGAGGATGATAACTGGGACGATGACTTCGCGTCTATCATCTCCCCAGCCGCACTTCAGTTTCCTCGTAATAAATATACTGATGGAAACCCCGCAGGATTACAATCATTTGATCGGCTAAAGTCTTTCGCTTCTAATGACGGTACAGATGAAAATTGGGGTGACGATTTTGAAGGAGATATAACTATTAAAAGCCCACCAAGTGAGTGATTCTTCATGAACTAGAACTCTCACCAAATTTATTAAGACTTTCACCAAAATTTTTATTGACGGAACTATAGTAATGGACCTCGAAGCAGATCCCATGCAGACGATTAGACCATACTTCCCCCGTCGACAAAGCGAGCCTTCTCTACCGAGTGATGACGTACCCATAGTAATCCCAATCACTGAGCCGCCACTATTACCAGCATCACCCACAAAATTGAAACCGCGAAAACTGATGCTGCCATCTCGAAATGCGTCTCGTCACCCATCTGTTTTTAGGGAAGATGCATTTGAAGACTACTCTGATCTTGCACCTGTCAACGAAGCAACCTTTGCTAGGAAGGTTGATCTGATGAAGGTAGAAGATATCTTTTCTCGTCTATTTATATGCCTATGTCTCATTGAACCTGTGAATAGAAGGATGCGTCGCTAAGTCCACGGCTTTTCCACCCAAGTGATCTTAAGAGTCTGCCTCGATCCGCAAATTCTTCGCAGCATGGGAGTTTGAGAAGACAGATTTCACTCGCATTAGGGGATACAGAAACACAGGCACACGCGATACGGAGATCACGGTCTTCGATGGAGATACAGAGATTTGCGGAACCAGAGGGTGAGGATGACTATTCGGACATATTCGGTAGTGAAGGGGGAACCGATGAGGCAGGCTCAGAAACAAGTGGGGATGATCACAGCCTATTGTTAAATACGAAGCTATCGAATAATTCTTGGGTAGGTTCGTGAATAATCTTTGGAAGGGTATTTTAACTGACTTGACAGCTGGGAGATGAGGAACCCGATGAGGACGATCCATTTGCGCAATTGGAAGAGGGGTTCGATGAGATGGGTAGGTCCCACTATTTTAGGTTATTGGGATATGTGACTGTACTAATTCATTTGAAGATCTCGAGGCAAATATTGCTAGGGATAAATATGCACGGCTCTGCTTACAGGTCGAGGCTTTAGTTGGCTCACTAAAGGAAACTCAGTCAGATGAGGATCTGGATGATATTTCATCCCAGTTGGTATGTACTCCCTTAAAAGGAGAAGAAAGATCGAGTGATCCAGCTAATTCTAGTAGATGGATGTTCTTTTGGAATCCCCGGAAACTAGAAATACCATCATTGGTGCGCATGGTATGCTACCAATACTAGAAGTTTTAGAGACCTGTAAGAAACGGGAAGTCATCCTCAAGTTGTTGAAGATTGTCAATGCTGTGGGTCAAGATCTTGTTTTATTTAGTAGGAACATTCTAATGGATGCTAGATTATTTTTGATGATGTTGAGATCCAAGAAAACTTGTGTTTTGTCGGCGGTATTCCTATTATCACGAAATTCGCGTCGAAAAAGTATCCAGGGCATATTCGTCTTGAAGCGGCGGCATTTGTAAGGCAGATGTATCAGACTTCAACCTTGACACTACAAATGTTTGTCAGCTGCGGAGGGTTAAATGTTCTTGTTGAATTCCTAGAGGAAGATTATGACGCCCAGAAGGACCTGGTACTCATTGGGGTGAATGGAATCTGGAGCGTATTCGAAATGCAGGGCCCAACACCAAAGAATGATTTCTGTCGAATATTTTCACGAAGTTCAGTTTTACATCCATTGTCGTTAGTTTTATGTCACGTTCTCGATGAAGATGGAGAACTATCAGACCTGTGTGTGGAGCGGATAGTCAACATTTTCTACCTGTTTTCCCAAGCAGAGAACCACGTTAAGGAAATGGTAGCAGATCGAATTGTTCTGAAAAGTATGTTATTCCTACTTTATAGTAAACTGCACGATTAACGCAACTACCGTTTAGGGGTTTTAAAGGACTTGAAGCGAATGTCACCACCTCATCAAGTTGTGATGTTGAAATTTATCAAGAACCTATCTATGTTATCATCTACCTTGGATACACTACAGAATTCAAATGCAATCGAAGTTCTCACAGATCTCCTCACTGCTAGTATGAACGTATCACATTTTAAAGTTTGTTTTCCAAAGAACTATACTTGTATTAACTTTTTCTAACCTCTTCCCAGGAAATTTCTAATCAAGTACTGAACACGATGTTCAACCTCTGTAGACTAAGCAAGTCCCGACAAGAAGAAGCAGCTCTCAATGGCATCATTCCCTTACTTCAACGGATCGTTAGCACAGAACGACCACTCAAGGAATTTGCACTTCCTATTCTTTGTGACATGGCTCACTCTGGAAAAGTCTGCAGGAAGATTCTCTGGCAAAATAAAGGTCTCCAATTTTATATCTCATTACTCTCAGATCCATATTGGCAAGTTACTGCACTTGATGCTATCTTCGTTTGGTGAGTATTTAATACACCGAAACCGGCTTCTTACGAGACTAATCGAGATACAGGCTTCAAGAGGAAACAGCAAGAGTAGAGGAGAAATTACTCGGCGAGTCGTTTACCACAGCTATCATCAATTGTTTCACAACATCAAAAACAAACGCCTTTGAGAATATCCTAGATCCCCTGCAGAAACTACTGCGCTTAAGCCTACCGATTGCACATGCTGTCGGTCAGCCAGAGTTCTTTGCTCGGATCCTCAGCAAACTATCTCACAATAAAGCCTTAGTCCGGCTGAACCTTTTAAGGATACTACGGACCATCTGTGATGCGAGTGAGCAGAAAGAAGCCCTGATTAGGATACATGGGATGTATACGACTATCCATCGTTTAGCATACAAGGACAATGCCGTGCTCGTCTCGAACCTAGCGGGTGAATTGATAAAGATGTATAGCGAAAAGGAGAAAGAGAAGCGGGTGAGCTACCGCAATCATGGGCAGAGGAGCATATCATCAAGCTCCTCGTCATTGAGGGCAAGAGCTTCTTCTTCGCAGAGGGGGGATTTATCCAGCCTTTGGGGCTGTGACGCGAATGGTATAGTTACAAGTGATACCGTGGGCATGAACCACCTACCATTAGGTAGCAGTAATAGTGTTAGCAAGATTGTGCAAGAGAAGAAGAAAGTTCTCAGGAGAACATCACAAGGCTCGGGACTAAGGACATCGAATAAGTATGTACCTCGGAGAAGTCGTGGGCCACCAACCACCGAAACGCCTGAGTGGGACTAAAGGCTGGTTGTTAGTGGTGCAATCAAGATAAGAGAGTGGCCACAAGCCCAGAAAATTGAAGCATTCCACGGCGAATTAAGTGTTTTAGGGTTTTCTTTCCTTTCATATTTTTATGTTATTATACATCCTTTGTCTATGGCGATTTTCTAAATTCTTTTTATTCTACTATTCTATCTCCACTTGTACTGCATATTCTTAAGGATAGGCATTTCGATGGAAAGATGGATTGGTTATTGCCTCTTTCACACCTTCTGACAATCGTCCTGCAGGTTCTCTAGTATTTTATTATATTCCCCTGTTTAAAATATCCCACCGCATTACTGATCACGTGGCACTACTACAAGGATATTGATGATTTCCAAGCAAATAAACAAAATGTACTCTTGTATCAACCCCCCCCCTCCTCAATCCATCATACTTGTAATCGACCCATCAGCTCTTGTCACTCATTTCTCTGCACACCACCTAACTACAATAATGGCCGCTTTAGTTCCCTCATCATATCCTCCATCGCTATCACCTGAGCAGTTATCTCACTTGATAGAAAATTTTACTGATTGGTCACTATTTAATGGTCTTGCTGTTCGCATGCCTCCAACGCTCATCAAAGAAAATTCGAATGGAGCTTTTGCTGTACACGCACCGGTGACCTTATTCCCGAGCCTCTTTCCGAGAGCCTGTTGGAAGGAGGGAAGATCAGTGCAACCGTGTTTTAACGAGCTATACGCGAGGATTGCGGGGGATGAGGAATGGTTACTGAAGATAGTGGATAAGTATGTGGAAATCCCCCCTTTTCCAACCCACCAGTGAGAAAGATTTTTTAAAAATCAATAAAAAATCTATTGAGAATGAAAAGTAACTTTACTCCCGGTTGCAGATTGGCTGAGGTAGACGATTTCACCGCCCGGCTATACAAAGTTCACCTTGATGTCAAGAAAGAAGGCTTTGTCCAGAACCTTTCCCTTGGTCTATTCAGATCAGACTACATGATCCATGTAGATCCTTCGTCTCCAATCTCACCACCTGCCATCCATCAAGTTGAGTTTAATACCATCTCTGTATCTTTCGGAGGTCTTGCGACCCGCGTCTCCGAGCTCCATAGGCACCTATTACGAGTAGGCGCATACCCACAAACACCCAACCTGGTAACGGAGAAAAATTTACCATTGAATCCCTCAGCTATAGAAATAGCTAGTGGCTTGGCAGCAGCGCATCAAGCATACGGTCTCGGGGGATCAGGGCGCCCGACAGCGGTACTATTTATCGTTCAGGATGGGGAGAGGAACATTTTTGACCAAAGATTGCTGGAATACAACCTCTTGGAGAAACACGATATCAAGAGCCACCGCATCTCAATCTTACAGGTTCCGTGCCTCGTCACTTTAGACCCTGTAACTCGCGCGCTTATCTACCACCCACCTCATAGTAAGGGCATACAGGTTGAGATATCTACGGCGTACTTCCGCTCGTGCTACGGCCCAGAAGACTTCCCTTCTGAAAAAGAGTGGGCATCTCGTACGACCATCGAGCGCTCAAAAGCTATCAAGTGCCCATCTATCATTACTCAATTGGCCGGAGTCAAGAAGGTACAGCAGGTCCTTGCCATGAAAGACAACATCGAGAGATTTCTCCCAGAAAAATCAATTTCTACTCGGGTACGAAACACTTTCGCCACCATCTATCCACTCGATATTTCACCAGCCGGTCTAGTAGCTCGTGAACTTGCATTCAAGACCCCGGAGAAGTATGTCTTGAAGCCGCAGCGTGAAGGCGGAGGGAACAATATTTACAGATCCAAAATCCCAGAATTCCTTAAGTCTATCCCAGAGTCCCATTGGAGCGGCTACATACTCATGGAGATGATCGAGCCTCCGAATATGAATAATATTATGATTAGGAACGGGCTTGCTGTGATTGGTGAGGTAGTTGGTGAATTTGGCGTCTTCGGGGCAGTGATTTGGAGGGATGGTGAAGGCCTAGAAAGAGGGAAGGGAATAAAAGAGATTATCATGAACAAAGAGGCTGGATGGTTACTAAGAACCAAGGGAAGGGATAGTGAGGAGGGTGGGGTAGCAGCAGGGTTTGGGAGTGTTGATGGAGTCTTACTAGTTGATTAACAGGTATTTTCATAGCCGATCACTCGGCCTGTTGATATCTGGTATATAATGAATGGCACTATTAAAGATCACCAAAGTTTATATATACCAATTTATAGAAACAGATTACATAAGGATATAAGGAGTTCACTGATGCAATCAGAATACCTAAATTATATACCCACCGTACTACTCGAAATGAGGTAAGTTTTTAGGTCTATTACCGGAAATATTATAGATCGCTATTGAAAAAAAACCTAATATCATAGGTTTCGGGGGTTCTCTAAGAGTCGAGTGAGGTAACAGTCTCCCTCTAGGGGATTTGCCCAATGAGCTATAAAGGCATCACCAATGCCAACTGTGTTTCTCACTTAAGGTCACTCTCCCATATAACTTCCATTTGTAAAGACATAGCTTTTTTGCTCCGATTTACAAAGCCCTTATCCCAACCTAGAAATTAAAACCAGAAGCCCGGAAGAATTTTTGCATCGAAAGGTAGGATATTTATGGACTGTTGAAAGATATAAAAAAGAGAAGGCATTTAGTCGAAAAGACCGAAACCCATGTCCTCATCTGACTCCTCCTTCTCCTCCTCCTTCTCCTCCTCCTTCTCCTCAGCAGCAGCGCCACCACCGGCAGCACCACCAGCACCACCCGCAGCTGGCGCGGCGGCAGCTCCACCACCGGATCCAACATTCAAAAGCATATCCTTAACATCCTTTCCCTCAAGAGCCTATTCCATAAGAATTAGTCAGAAACAAATCTTGGCTTAAATTCTAGACCATTGGTTTCAGACCTTGGCGAATAGTGAGGTCCAGATTGGCTCAACATCGGTGCAACCAGCATTTTTAATAAGTGATTGTAGCTTGTCAGCCTATGTAGGATTCATCAGTACAAGTCTACGCAAGGAAGCTAGGGCAGTATTCTTTGGTTTTAGAGACGTACAGTGATTTCAACACCATCATCGGCGAGGATAAGGGCGGCGTAGGAAACAGCGAGCTCGGAGTTGGACATCTCGATATCTACTAAATCCGATTAGAAGCTGATGCACGACAAGATCGTGGAAAAAGTTGTTCACTCACTTGTTCGTTGCGTGTTGATGGGGATATAGGCGTCAGTCGGCGTTGGGTCTCGTAGAATTGTCAGAGGCGGGCATACAGAGGCTGAGAGATTATGGTGCCTATCCAGTGGCCCTAGGTTTGAGCCCTGTGGGTGGGTCAAAAAGCAGTCCTGCAGTATTTCCCAGTCCGATATCTAATCAGATTCTGTACTTATCTTATCCATCACGAATCTCAGCCACATATCACACCACCTTTGCGAGAATAGACAATATCCTCTTCCGCTGCGTAGCAAGATTTCATACCCTGGAACACCTGCTTAGCACATGGCTATGATACCGCCACAGCTTAGCCAAGTGTGGGGTTAACCCGATAAGATGATAAGCGTGTACTTCTGAGCACGGTAGACCGTGCGTGGCCCCTTATTACTGATCACATCCCTACCTCATTCTACATGGCTTTGGAGATATCACCACAATTACCGTCACCTTCTACAGCGAGTGTCTTATCAGGTACTCAACTAGAATATGTTCACCACTCCAGAGGCTGTTGCCGAAAAGCTCACCAAGCTCCGCGACAGCTTAATAAGGCTCAAACAGGATCGAACGACATACGTAAAGTCTAGTAATGTGGTCCGTCTCTATGATGAATTATGCGAATACATTCAACAAGCACAAGAGTTTGAGAGTGAACTTTTGAATGGCCCTAGGGAAAGTGGAAGCAAACGTGAGGAATATTCCTAGGCTATGACACTTATATTCCTGCCTAATGTGTTTATTTTTACTGATATCTTGACATGGGACTTACACTTTAGTTGGTGAGCTTGTAACCGACTGCTATGAGTTGATCTCACTATTGTTCCTGACGGTTGGAAGAAACAATGAACCACCAGCTGTGTACGTCCACCCACCTAGGACTAGCTCAGGTGTACTAACAAGCTATTAAGTTACGCCCCTAGCGTAATCATCAAGGTTCTGTTATACCAGCTCTGTTTCTGTAGAAAACCGTTTATAAATGCCATGCTAACCTTATGAAGCGGCTTTTGGAGCACTTGACTGAGTCGGGAAATTTCTCTAGAAAGGATCTTGCCCCATTGCAGCGTACACTCACCGACATGCGTGAGAATATCGAACAGGGCCGTCCTCTCTATAACCCTCTTATCATATCTATGCTTGAGTCGCAAGTTACCGCTTCCGAGAAATCTTTAAAGGAATTAAAGAAGAAACTAGAGTCGATATCACCAGAATTAGAGATTTTACTCGAGAGGTTGGTAAGTTTGAGGAGGGTCATCAAGGCTTGCGAATCGAAAAGACAGGTGAGTAATGTCCTAGGACCAAGCAGAGAAGAACTAACTCCCAGTTTTTATAAGTTTCCGACCGCGGAGGTTGAGGCGTACTTGTCACAGATTAAAGGAATTGATGCATCAAGAGTGGATGGGAAGTTTGTGGCAGATGATGGAACCATTCCAGACATGGGACAGGATATCCTGGATACCTTACTCAAACGATGCTATGTAGTAGCTGAAAATGCTTTACAAAAGTGGGCACCTAACGCACTACTAGAATGTATTATATTCTTACTGACAACTCTAGGCAAGGTATAGTAGCGCCTGAACTGAAAGCTATATATGACGAGCTATTTCAAGCAAAGAGTCAGCTGGAGAAGTTGGAATTGACGCAAGCTTGGTCGCTAAGGGAAACTGATCTTTACGAGTTCCAAAAGCTTGTTTTAGCCCGAGACCAGGAAAGGGTGAACGGAAAATTTGTAGACAAGGAAGGAAATGCGCCTGAAGAGGGCCAGGGTGTAAGATCTCTAGTTGATTTGGGTTCCTTTTTTTTATACATATATCCCCCATCTAGCCCTAAGCTAACCTAAACCTACGGGGTTTTAGGTATTATTATACATGATTAGACGGTGCTATGCACATATATATAGTTTGATAAACTCGAGTGAGGTAAGCAATGTATTCTTGGCACGCGTCGTTGGAAATACACCGATACTAAGCTTAATCTTATAAACAGCCTGTTAGCGAAGCTCTAACACCAATTTTCAACCAACTTCAAACAGTACGACGCTGTTTGAAAGAAGTCCAAAAATTCGGCATTAGCAATGCTAGAGATATCTACCCGTACAGCATGAAGGTATTTTCTATTTCCTATTTATCTACACTTCCTGATACAGCTGACATTTAATTATAGCTGGCTTCTATCGATAATATGAGGGTCGATGGTAAGTTTATGGTAGGGACCGATATCCCGGAGGGTCAAGGAAGGGTCAATTCCCTGCTAGCAGAATGTTTCGAGATCTGTGAAGAGTTACGAAATAGTGAGGACAACGGAACTACAACTCCCTAGGATTATGCGATACATGCCCAAAAGCCAAGCCTTTATTATATTTAATACAGAGGAGTAATTGTTATTTCGGAATGGCCTAGTATATCTGGGAACGCCATTACCCGTTTAAATATGGATGAGTGTCACCTATCAATAATCCTATAATAATTATTCCCCAGGAATATAATATCAGAGTACCACCGGAGAAATCTCGGAATGACAAGCGGTCGTAATGTTATCTATCCTCTGTTTAATAAAGCTATGGTCTTGACTTGGAAAGATGAGGAATACGTTTCGTAGTTGATGAATGGTGGTCTATCCTAGTCCAAGTTCGACCACCAGGGACCCCACGAAAGCGGGAGGGCTGTTTCGCTATATTCGTGGGAGCTTGGACCGATAGGGTCGTTTTAAGGTCTTTTAGGCACTAAAGCAGACTAGGATACGAGTTAATTACTAGGGATATCATAGACTATAGCTACATTATTGTCGTGAACAGGCAACATGAGGCTGACAGGAAGCACAAAGTACCCAAGAGTTAGTCGAGAAGCTGTGCCTCATCAGAGCCGCGTTTGTCAGCCTGCTGGCCTGAGTAGTATAGATTTCATTCTTATTGGTTTCCGGAATATATAGATCCAAGCAAGATACTTTCTTTTAACTTTTCCCGTCTGCTTTGCGCACTCCCAAGTAAGCCGCTGACGCACAGATGTACTTATCTAGAGTTCACAACTAGCCCATGCGTCTGACTCTTCTCTGCACGAGCTGCGGCAAATCGGGAGCTAAGATCCTCGTTAGCGGCCCTATGGTACTTGCCGGAACAGAACGTACTGTGTTTGAGGGTATTTGTACGAACTCTCCTTCAACAATGGTTCTTTCCCTAGGGGAAACCCCCCCGGAAGTTGTAGCCAGACATGGATAGAGAGACTGCGCAAGACTTTTCCCCAGGGGCTCTATGTATATATAGGCGCAGTGGGTGAGCTTCCGAGGCTTGGAGGACAAAGCAATTCAGGGGTTGGTGTTTGGGTTTTCCGTTTATGAGTTGGAGTGGTAAGGTTTCAGCTCGAAGGTGGCGGAAAAGGGTAGTACGTATGTCCATGTACCAGCCACGCACGCAAATGGCCAGTAAACACGGAAATAAAGAAAGAGGGACAGATACGAAATGGCGGAAGGGCGGCAGGCGAGAAGACATAAACAAAGCAATTGAATACATGCAGGTATATAGGCGATTACATGTACTTACCGGGGAGTGGGCGATTATCGGTTCCATACATGTATGTCTATGCATATATGTAAATGACAAGAAATCATGTATTTCCTTTCGGGACGGACTAGACTAACTGGGCCTGTTGCGGGAGCATGAGCGTTTCCTCATCCGCAAAGGTGAAGAGGCAATAGGTATACAGTACGGTGCAATTATGGCAAAGTGTCTCTCTCGCCGGTGCACGTACATGGGAGAACGATACACAGGCAGCAGGCAAGCCCCCGTTCAGCTGCGGCCAAGACCCAGCCTGTGTCCATAGCCAGTATGTAGCCAACCAGCCCTCCGTTCCATCCCCTTCTCCCTTCACCAACAACCTAACTCCACTACCTAACAACACCACTGAGCCATCAACTGCTCTTCGCGCTTTCTCTCTTCATCCTCTGCCTCCCTCCGCAACACACTCTGTGCATCTTTTTACCACTGCCTCACTCTCACTCTGCTGCCATAGTCTGCTCTCCCTTTTTTTTAAAAAATACCAACTACCATCGCTGTAATCCTCTTCTATTCCCCATCCACACTCTTGCTCGTCTCTCAACAAACACACTCTTGCTCGTCTCTCAACAAACACACTTGTCACTCCCCCTTAGCAAAGTAAACAGCTTTCAGTGAGTAATGGCTCCCTTGTCAGTGTTCATGTAACTAGCCACAACTCTGTATCATGCCTCTCCCCCATTCTACCTAAAACGAGCGAGTAGGGCAGTAGAGCTTGTAATTACTGCTACTACCTTGTTATCTGTGGTTCTATATTGTTGCTACTCACCCTTTTTATTACATCCACCGGTCGCTTGTTATCTTTTTATCTCCTAATCACTAACTTTATGTGCTTTATAGAAATGGCCGAGATTAGACGTAAGTTGGTTATCGTTGGTGATGGTGCCTGTGGAAAGACCTGTCTGTTGATGTAAGACTCATCTGCTACGAGCTTCGAAACTCCCTTTATAATAATATTTTTGCTGATAAATTTATAGCGTGTTCTCCAAGGGAACGTTTCCTGAGGTATTCTATTTATTATCTCTATAAAATTGCAGCTTTTGTAGTATTGATAGTTTGGTATAGGTCTATGTTCCCACTGTGTTCGAGAACTATGTCGCCGATGTAGAAGTCGACGGAAAGCATGTAGAACTCGCCCTCTGGGATACTGCTGGCCAGGAAGATTACGATCGTCTTCGCCCTCTATCCTACCCCGACTCTCACGTTATTCTGATCTGTTTCGCGATCGATTCGCCAGACTCCCTCGACAACGTTCAGGAGAAGGTACATCTTGCTACTCACTCTCCTGTCTAAAAGACTTTTATTGGGTGGAAAATTGATTTCTAACGCGGGTTTTAATCACAATAGTGGATCTCCGAGGTTCTTCATTTCTGCCAAGGCCTCCCAATCATCCTCGTCGGATGTAAGAAGGATCTCCGACATGATCAGAAGACTGTCCAGGAGCTTTCCAAGACTTCTCAGAAACCAGTGACTGAGGCGGAAGTATGCCTACATTAATTTCTCTTTATATAAAATTAAAAGTGGAAAGCCACTAACCAATCTTAATAGGGTGATGCCGTCAAGAAGGTCATCCACGCAGACCGCTACCTCGAGTGTTCAGCTAAGACCAACGAAGGTGTGCGTGAAGTCTTTGAGCATGCAACTCGTTGTGCTCTACTACAGAAAAAGCCAAAGAAGCATAGCAAATGCAGTATCTTGTAAGTTCGATAAAGTTTTTAGAGTAGGGTCGGTTTTTCCAGGTTTGGCGACGGTGTTTTAAATCAACGGTGGCGTGCTTTTTTCCTTCCGTTTTGCGAATTTCCCAACATGGTGCAGCAAATGGGCACAAAGTTAGTGTACTATTCGAGCGTCTTTTGAACCGGGATTGAAGCATAAGTTGAGTTAAAGCTGGGAAAACAATTGCAGATATCTGGGAAGGTGTGGCAGCAAAGTGAGGAATGGAAACAATTGTTGGAACATGTATTTTTTCTTTTTCTTTATTTTTACTGTTTCTCATCTTTTGAAGTGGTGTGGTTTTTCTTGTGTTGTCGGTTCCTTATTATCCCCATTTGAGTTGTCCTGGTTTGGTATTGTCTTTTGCAATTTTTTTGTTTTCTCTTCTACCCTCTGCCGCTAGGACGGGGGATAATAGTCGAACACAGGTGTGCTTTTTTTTTAACTCACTTCCTAGCGTACGATTCATTTACCAGTGACAACCGTGAATTCTACCCAATACTATACACAGCTTGTTCCAGAATATTCCACAGGAGTAAGGTTAAAGAATCCAATAGAGAATAAACAAATAAGGAATATATCGCTTATCAGCGGCTCAATTCGCCTCGGCCTTTATAGCCCGTGATCCATATGCGTAACCCTTATGTGTAACAATCTAATTTTGTGTCTGCTTCGTGATAACTAGATATATACATCACGCAAGCAAGGATAAAGGATCATGTGCACTTGTTTCCAAACTTAAAAATCTAATCGTCAACATCCATCGCTTCCACATTGGCTAAATTCCCAGCACGTCTTTCTTTTATCCACGCTTCTATTTGGTGCTTGAGCTCAGTGTCTAAGGATCGTTGGTCAGCCAGTGATAGAAAGGAACGAAACATGTACTCTATGGCAGAGTATTTAACGTACTAGGGATGACGTCTTCGATCTTCAAAGGCTCTCGATTGAATGGGTCTTTAGGGTCGCTAAGCAAGTGGACTTTAATAGTTTGACGATCAATTGAGACCTTGGAAGAAGGTAAGATCACGGGATCCACCATTAGTGTAGCCATCAATGGATCTACAATGGCAGTTAGTTTCTTCACTACTAGAGAACAAATACTGAGGTGAGGACCTGCCTAAAAAGTCATCTGGAATTTCTCCGAGTTCTTCCTCGCCTTCCTCCTCTCTCCGCTTAGTCTCCTCCACCATTGCCGCTAGCTTAGCCAACGATGCTATATCAGGTGTGCCCTTCAAATTGTGCCTTTCTAGCAGGCCCTGTAGCTTCTGGAAATGCTCTGGTTTATATGAACGACCATCCCTTGCGACGGCTTCTACAAAGGGTGTGAAGCTCCTAAGATTTAGGTAGACATCTGTGATCTCTGATAGTAATGCCTTAGGGTTGAAACGGTATTTCTCGGGGCTGCGAACCCTAAGAGAGCTGCATTTGGGGCCTACAAGAGCCTCAAGATTGTAGTCCAACATACCGGCCAACCGATTGACAATCTCAGGCATGATGAAAGCGTTAGGAATCGCTGATGTGAAGAGCTTCAACATCGTGACTGTTTCGTTACCTAAGGACATGTAGGATGTTGCATCTCGCTCAGATTTTGCGAGTGCCTTCTCTTTTTCGGCTTTTACTTGGGGGGTCATTAAAGCTGCTGCCTCGCCTTCAAGCTCATGTTGTAATTTATTGATTTCAGCCAATGCAATGAGTGAGTTGTCTAAAACATAAGTTACGTCATTAAGGAGTAGAGCAACAAAACGGATAAAGAAGTCGACATTTAGTCTTGATTTTAGCATAGTTAGTCCTGTGTTCATTAAGAATAAGATCAAAACCTACTTGCTCTCCTGATCCAGCTTCTCTCTGTACGCGGGGTTTGGCCATATTGATTTTATAATCTCAGAGATGTGATATCGCACAGTGAACTTTTCGTAATATTGCCTCTCAATTTCTATAGTAGTTTAGTGCAAGTTATGTATAGACTCATTATAAGGTTAACCCACCAATATAGAAATTCATAAGAGCATGTAGGAGATGCTGCAAAACAAACGGATGTCCATTTATTACATCGCCTAGCATGCCAGATGTCTTGCCGCGGTAAGGGGAGATCCCATAGTACAAAATCTCCACAAGTTTCGATTTGAGATTTGGTTTTTTAATATAGGTTGATGTGCGTAGAAAGGTAGTGCAGAAGATGACGAGTTCGTCTACTTGGGTAGTAACTATGCACTCTGGTAGGTATCTTCCTACGAACCCGAAGCAAAGCCCAATATTTTCAACAAAGTATTCTGGTAATGTACTGAACTCGGGAGGTGCTTCATCTGGTAGAGGTAAGCTGTTACTCGTTAGCTTTTCCAATACCCTGGCGGGGTATTAAAACAAATTACGTTATTATCTGTTGTGGGTATCTATGTTCAGGTGAGACTAGTCTTAAAAGCCAAGTTGTAAGGTATCTCATAAACAGAAGTGATCTTGTTTGTGATAAACCATCAAAAAGAAAAACCTCGAGTGCGAATTTATACGCAATTCCTTGGTCAATACGTTGCCTCATTTTTTCTATATTTCTATCCCAGATACCAATTTGTGCTGTCTATAGTTGAGTTCAGTAGTCTATCTATGTAACCGTAAGGGAGAGTCACCACTTACGTTAATCCACCGCTGTCTTTCTGCTTGAATTCTTTCTAGGTGCTTTTCCATGTCTCCAATGTCCTTCGCCAGCTGATCATGGGTAACCTCAGTGGCCCCAAGGCCATAATGATGAGCCGCAACATTTAGGAAGAAGACCTCAGATATGAAGTTACTCGTTCCTTCAGCCTTTTTTGAATAGAATTCGGATGCTGTGTCTTCATCGGCATTAATTTTTGTCTCGTCGCTAACGTCTAGCCTTGGGCCGCGTCGGAAGTAGTCGATATCAATTTTGTCAAGCTACAGTCTTTTAGAAATAATAACCAAAAAAACTAGCACAAAACAAACCTTCGAGAAAGACGCATCCATAAAGGGCTCACACAGCTTATTTAGTACTGCTGTAATGTTAAGCATGAAACCATCCGAGGCTACCGTTGCTTGATCCACCTACACCAAATAAAATTAGATCATAGCCACCAATAGTTTTCCGAGCAAATATTACCTGGATAGCCCCACGTTTCTTGTTTAAATTTATCGCTAGTGTAAAAAAATCAAGTACTTTAGCCCTCGCTGTAGAAGATGATCTGATTATTAGCATGACAATTTGGTGTAGTTGGTCCTAGATAATGTTAGCTAAGTACCATAACCCTGTTGTGATATTTACCTGTATCGTTTGGAGAGATAGACGAAGAGCTCTTGTGGCATCATTTAAAGCTGTTTGGCTTTTTGTCTTTGCACCAGTAAAATATGTCCGACATACTTGCGACTATCCCGGTAGTTAGTGACCTAGATAATATATAGTCTAAACGTAGTAAATACCTGAAGTGGTGAAAGCTGGAAAAAGGGACCTAGTAGCGTTTCCTTCTCTATTAGATGCGCTAAAGTCTGCTCCGGGGGAGGGAGGAAGGAAGGTAGGTTGATCATGACTTCAACGAGTGGTTTGAATTGAGCAAGTCGCCCTAACGCCAATATGAATGGCTTGTAATTGTCACTCATGTTCATCTTGCTTAATTGGCTACTAAGATTTTGTATCGCATCCTGAAAGCATTCAACTAGATCCTGATTATCTCGAGACCGGGATACAAGGTCGTTTAGGAATTCTTGGGGTAGCCCAAGGTCATGCTCTGCCTCGTTCAGTAATCGGTCATCCAGTTTGGCCAGTGCATGGTCATTCCTGGAGAAACCTCAGCATAACTCACAAGGGTCTGTTACTTTGTGTGGATAACTTACTCAAAAACGTCCGGCATAGTAATACAATATTCTCCATAGTTGATGCAAAGTCTCTTGGCCATATTCAAGATATTGGCTTTATTTTCGTCAAGTCTAGATGAAGGTGTGGTACGCTGTATGATAGAAGCTCGTCTCCAGCAACTGACTAAATAATCCATTGGCGTAACGTTGGGGTCTCTGCATACTGAAAGTATCAACTGGTCTAATGTACCTATAGATATGTATGCCGCTAGAAAAGTCATTAACATGGACAAAATCTATAGGAAATGGCCAAAAATACGTTTGTCTTCAACTGCTTGCTCTTCTAAGTCCTTTCGTAGATCATCTAAAATGTGATATTCTGTAGTTCGTGGCCCTGGCTGTATGAAATTTTAGCAATGACTGGAGGTAATCTCTATAGGTTCTTACTGATTGTACTAACCTGTAGAGCGACTCGATATATGTGCTTTAAAGTCTTATCTTCCCATAATTCTGCGGGACTGAGGCTACCTATAGTTGTTGACGAGGCCGCTGAGATTTCCGGTAGTGGTACAGATTGAGCCGATTTTACAGGTGATCGGGAATCTGGTGGCGGTGATGTAGCTGTCCTTTTTGGCGTTCCACCTGACTGGTCCGGCCCTAACTTGGTAAATGGGTTTGATGTACTATGGCTCTGGGGCCCAGGTACCACGGTTTTGCTATTCTGCACTGGGGAAGAACTACTTTCACCGCTCTCCACTGCGGTTTGGGATAACGCTTGGAGTCTTGCTAGCCGCTTACTACGGATCTAAGAATAGGTTAGGTTATTGTTTGGAGGCATAGAGCTGTCAAAGGAAAACTAGAGTAACTTCACCCACTTTGTCGGCCTCGGACTCAGTATTTGAAGACATGACTACCTGATAGGTCCCGTTGGGAAGCTCCGAAGCAAAAGTCGCTGATCAAATAGATATTGTAGTGGTTTAGGATGAGGATGTAGGTATGTTGTTATGTGAGGGTGACGGCGTGGGGCTAGATGTGCGTATGTGGTTGCTTTGACGTTGCCGTTGAAACGTGGTGAGAAAGCCCAATGAGCAACCATGCACCATGCAACCATTCACCTTCCACAAGCTTCTCCGCAAAGATCTAAGATAAAATCCCTCGGTTACGAAGGGCAGGGCGCAAGTTTTTCCCCAAGATTTCATAAATTTCCTAGTAATATGGTGTCTATACTTGAGATGTTTCCCGTATACGGGTATTGAGTTTAAGAGTTCTAGTACAGTTCGAGGATAAGTAAAAACCAATAAAGGTACCTAGCCTAGCCAGGGGGAGGCTCGGGAAAAAATCAATTAAAGACTAAATAAGTGTAAGACAAGTATAAATCTTACTGTAATAAATTCTATAGATATATCTTAGCTACATATATTAGAGGGTCGCAATGATACTTTAAATATGGCCGTCTAATTAATATATATATATCTAGAAACCTGTTACCGGCCACCTAGTTAATCAGGCTGGCGATAAAGATATTTAAACCACCTCGGATTAATTTATAAATCTTATTTGATAACACAACAGCTTTATACTTGTCACGTTATGAGCGTCGATTACTGATAAGTAGGAAGTCATATTAAACAAGACAAATATTATCTTTCAGCTGGTATATACCATATATAGATCCGGATCACTCCGGCCTAACAACGGGTGAATATATATATGCTATTATTATTTAGAATAAAAGACTTCCTAAGAGGAGCAATAACTTTTAGTTGGGGGGGGGCAATATACTCCCCTATAGAATGAAAAATCAAGGTTTCCCCCTGAATTTCCTAAATGAGGTTTATCATAAGTATTGAAAAATTAGCAAGGGCCACAGCCTTAAGAAAAGACTCGTAATATTTAATTCAATCTAAAGTTCATGTTCATTATAAATATAAATCTCTACCCTTATCTAAACCGAGAACTGCTCGCAGAGAACTTGGAAGCCATTGAATGCGCACTATTTTCCTATATCTAGTATATACCATATACACGTGCTTTGGGTTTCTCACTGCTAACAATTAGAGGTTTGAGAATTGATGACAACTAGAAAAAACTGTATCTTAAAGGGAATCATCATGATTGAGAATCTGGCGTTTATACTTGGAGTATGTATCACCCCTTCGGGTGAGAATGGCCCCTAAGTAGACAAGTCGCCTACATCTGTCTTTTTAAGCTTTAAAAAAACTTCAAAACTTCAAATCAGATGCACCCTCTCTTAAAATATAAAAGTATCTTCATCAATTATTCTTCACAGAACAAGAACTATCTACTTTAGGAGGAAAAAATATCTGAAGGTACTGAAGAAAATTTTAATACAATGAAAGGAACTCTGTCCAACAGGATGCCAGCCCAAATTAGATCCAAATTTCAAAGAAAGGAACCGCAAAATCCACGCATATTAAGTGTTTAGACTGAGGCTGATGGGGTGACAAACACAGTGGTGTAGACACTCAGTGTAGTAGTGCTGGTGCTCTCGTAAGAGATGGTGCTGTTAGAATATGGTGGCATTATTGGCGAGTGGGTAGCGCTTGGTGTCGCAGCAGCGGAGACAGTCTATCAAAAACAAATCAGACATGATCTAAGTGCTTTGTGAAATGGGAATACCTACAATTGTGCTGTATAAAGTCACGTACTGTGGGACATATACGGTCTCCACTGAGCAAGCAGCTACGGGTGTAGCAGCAGCGATAGATGCATCATCAATATAGGCAGTAGATGTACCACTTGGAACGGTAACCACCAAAGTAGTAGTGCTTGTAGACTTAGGCTTGATTGAAGAAGAAACGGAAATAGCCTCAGGTGCGATCGAAAACACAGGTGCAGCTGAGCTAGCAGAAACAGAAGTCTCAACGATAGGAGAAATAGTCACAGTACTCTTAACGTGAGCAATTGTTTGGACAGTTTCTTCCGCCTAGGTTAGTGGAATTAGTATTATTTAGCCATAGAGATCTCCCACTAAGATAGCTTACCTTAGTTATAGTAGTGGTTTTTACACGACCATCACCCAAAGTGTAAGTAACAGTTACAAGCTTGGTGTTGGTCTGAGTGACAGTGACAGTGTACTGCGGAGGGGGAGAAACAGCGGTGCCAGTTCCATAAGCAATCAAGGGTTCAGTGCCATTATAATTTTGTCTAGCCGCAAGGTGACCACGGCGGTGCATATGGTTATGGCCATGTGCACTACAGGCTGTCACTAAAGCAGCGAGATAGATGACGAGGTTGCTGAAGGAAACCATTTCTTATTTGTATTTTGTGTGATAGTTTGACGTTAAATCACGTGTTCGCGGAAGGCCAAAAATGACAACCTTATTCCTAGAAAGCGCTGAAAATAAGGGGCAATCAATGTGCAGTCGTTCTGGGGTGAGACTGGAAAAAAAGATTGGTATTGGTGGCTTGCGGAGACTTGGATTTGAAAGAGTGACAAAGACCCGAAGGAACTAAAGCCGGAAAAACGGTAACGAACGTGGGCAAAAACTGGCCGGACGCTTGCAAAGATCTGTGGGTGAAGAAGGAAAGAAAGAAAGAAAGAGAAGAGGGAGAAGACGAGAATAAAAGGGAAGGGAAGGCAAAAATATGCTAGTGGGAAGTACGGGAAACAGCATCTCACGGAAATCAATCGTAAATTGGCTCTTCACCCTGGGGGCTTAGAGTAGGGGTTTACCGCCGACGACTAGGTTCTTGAACATTAGGGATGGGTACATTGCTTGCATAATTATCTGGGCAAATCTTGCAATATCTCGATCAAGTAAGAACTAGTTAGTTGACTAACTTAGGCTATTCGGTACCTAGATAGTGGGGGGGACTGATACGTGAGAGCGTTAGGGGTCTAAAATGAAGGGGAAGGAATTTTTTTTGCGATAAACATGAAACCTCTAAGATCAGGGGGTACCCTACCTTGGCAGTCCAATCAAACGAACAAATAGGAACTTCTAGCGACTAAGTAGGCATTGATGTCGGTTGATTCCCTAGAACTATATCCTTAGCGTCGCTATAGGTAGAGCTGATACCGCCAGATCAAGTTCCGACTATCTCCTGGTATTGGCGGATCGGCAATTCCCAGCACTTGTAGCCTTCTTTGGCGCTTCATCTTGGCAAATTTCCCTTATCCGAAATTACTGATCTAATAATCAAAATTACTCGTTGAGGTTCCACTTGAGTAGAATACCTGGTTCAGACAGTTAAGGGACACGTAACTATATTCCTCAACTTCATTCTAGTAAAATAATCGAGGTGGAGCGCAGCGGACACCGGTAAGTAAATACGCGCCTACAAGTATGTAGTTACTATAAGCTAGGGGTACGGGGTACGGCTGCAACCGCTGCTGCGAGCGCTATCACAGCTAGGGACAAGGCTCATAGCACGCGGGTCACAAACAACCTTGTATAACTCAAAGATGTTCAACCGTGGTTGGTAATATTCATTCCAGCTCGAGACTTACGGAGTGAATACTATCTACCAACTGAAAAGTCACGATATCTGATAATTCTAATATCAAAGAGATCATTGGACCAGGTCCGGGTAACAGCCAACTCCACAGATATGCCTTTAATTTGGTGTTTCCCAGCTAGACTACAGAAATATCAATTGTAAAGACACCAAAGTACCCATATTCACCAGGCTGAGGCACCACCCACACTTCACAGAAAATCCCCATACCTAGCGGAACCCCATGGATTATCTCAAGAATACTCCTTAATTCCTCTAGTTACCTAAAGTGCCAGCCTGAGTAGTTCTCACCTGTGTAAGCTATTATTATAGGTTTAAAATATTTTGAAGGATTTTTATGGACTCCCATACACAACATAGAAAAGCAGCAGACTTTGTGTAGTATAATACCCTCTTGAAAATATACCCCCTGGAACTTAGGCCCTAAAATTATTAAAGAATGATTTTGAGTTATTAAGGGTAAATATTAATTTGTATAATTAATCGACTTCCTATTATTGTACTGTGCATGTGGCATGAAAATAGCTACTTTTATATGGGGTCGCTAAATTACCAAAGCTTTTGTCCTAGCTAGTGCAGCTAGTACATGTACCTCCTCACACAATTACGTCTTTTACTCATCGATCTCCGGCACATGTGCATCTAGATTTTTTATTACCATCGCGTATTCCCACCTACGCTTAGGGTTCCACTTACCCAGCTAGTCTCAGGATAGTTACTGCGCTACGCACATAGTTTATTATATAAAAATATACTAATAGTTTCGCCTTAAAACATCACTATCTCAGCAAGATAGGTACTTATCATCGGGACTCTTTGAGTCACTTCTCTAGGCTATAGAATCTTGAGAATTACAACTCACAAGAGACACTAAGATTCTATCGCAGTACACATGGTAAATCTATTTAAAGTTCTTTGGATAGCCAGTTTCAACATATATAGGTATAAATCTTTGTGGGTTTCACACACTTCTAGTCCTACTAGAAGGATAACTAAAGTTAGGGAAAAATTCCATAGGATATATTTTTTACGTTTTTGTATATAGATGATAATTTTAAAACTCAATGGACTACAAATCTACTCGATTAAGTCTCATAATAGGCTTCTTAGGGCTAATCTAGAGTTAGCAATTCCTTACCAGAATGAATTATGTCAGATATCATATTAGGTAACTATATAACTTAAAGCTCCTTTTTTTTTAAAAAAAAAAAAGAAGAGATTATGGGTAATACCATTATTACATACCACATAATAAACTTACAAGTATAAATAAACTAGGAGAAGCCAGGCCTCACGTGTTTATTTCATCAAAATGTAATAGCAATTCCCAATTGCCTGTCTACATGGCCTTGAGACACGAAGCCTCACAGAAATTTGTTTTATCCACCAGCCCCCGAACCTAGTGTAGTAATGTACAGGGGGACTGTGGCTAAAAATAATACATTGTATCATAAAAAGTAAGGAATGCCTTGTTATAAAGAATAACCTTAATCATTGACTTCAAAGTTTACTAGTGAAGTACGAATTATTAGCACGCTTGTTATACTGCATGTAGTGATGCATATATATCAGGAAGTCCTAAACTTTAGAGATCCTAGAAAACTGAAAGGTCATAGAATCTATTGCATAGGGTTTGGTTCTCTGATCTCTATTGAACCCTACATACTAGTGCCAAAGTGTCTATAACGGCTGTGCGGATGTGATACGATTAGCTAAACATCAAAGATAAACTTACATGTAGCTTTTGCTATTAACCCCCCACACTTAGGTACTAGAGGCACGCCTGGGGGTATAATGAACCCGGGGGTGTGACGAATCCCACCAAAAATCAACAAAATGTTAATAAATAATCACAAGCTCAGGCACCAAAGTTTTATGGTAGTCAAGGCAGCCCTTTAAATTATTAAAATAACCTAAAAGTTCAATTTTGTTGAAGTTTATTTTCTACTTTCTGTAGAATTCGTCGTACCCCCGGTTTCGTCATACCCCCGGGAGAGCCTCTAGCCAATAAAGTAAGCTAGTACTAAAATACGGCGAAAGCCGGGGAATACTTTTTGATGACTACTACTTTCGTACATGCGAATTCAATTCAAACTTTTACTTAAGGGATACATATAGTGAATAGTAACTCCCTATAAAGTCCTTTTATATCTAAATAACACTATATATCAAAGAGGCTGGCGTCACTTATCCAATCGTATATTTATGGAACATAGGGAAGATAAAGTATTGAGTTTCCTGTGCACGCCTCACAAAAAAATGTAAGGAGTGGGCAGATAGGGTCCAGGCCATAAGAGCAAATATGAAGAAACAAAAAAGAAAATACTGACTAAACCCAATAACTCCTAGTTTTATCCCCGGTATATGTAAATTACAGAAGTGCAAAAATAGAGGTTGGCCGAGAATACAACTATTATGACCTTTCAGAATCCAAAACTGATGTCCAAAGCTATTCTCTCCTGTCAGTATTTATAGAGCAAATATAAGGTTTTAACATACATCTCTACTCCCCTCATATGCATCACTAAGAGTCGGCGTGCTTGGTGAACGGTGGAATGGGGAAAGTGGTGGCGTTTTAAGAAATGAATTCTGTGAAGTTGCGGCGGTACCTGGCCGGACAAGACCAGCCTTTTCTCGCTGTTCTAGAGTATAGAATGAGCATCAATTGTCTCCTAGGAAGGGAATGAATGTGGATTATACTAACCATCATTCCAGTCCAGTACAGAGGCGATCAACTGTAGAATTTCGTATTTCTTGGAGTCTCCCCTTTGTATGCTAACAAATTGAAGGAAGACATTTGTCACAAGGTTCCTATAACCAACAAGTCAGTTGCATACCCCGCAAAACCAGGACATCTGTATTTATGCATAAGACAGGGATAGTACTTATCGATCTTGTCGTCAGCATTATCGCGCTTCAGCATCCGGAGAGCTTTTCTAAGATGGTCATTTAGAGTAACGGCTATATGAAAGATTTTATTAGTCTTTGACTTTGTTTGGAGTTAAGTTATTGCAAAGGTCTACCCTCGTGGCGGAGTTTTCCAATGAGAAGATTTTTCTCTTTAACTTCTTTTTCAAATGGTAAAACACGCTGAAGATCCTGCTGAGTTGATGATAACTGGACTTCGGCCTCTTTCGCACGCTTCTCCAAAATTTGCCCTTTTGATGATAGTTGGTTAATTTGAGCCTCCATGCTCTCAACAATTTCTCGCAGCTCTTGCTTGCGTGCTGTAAAAGAAAAAAAGGGAGATGTTAGTGAAATCAGGCTTTATAGGGCAGAAATCCTTATTACCATTTTGTATATCCTGCAAAGCTCTCTGGAGGCCATCAACTGTACTAGATTCTCTATTTCTCTCCAGCAGAACCTTATCATACGCAGCTTGTTGGTTGGCCATTTGTTCCTCTAGTTCGATGACACGATCTCCCAATGACTCCCGTACAGACCTCTCCTCTGTTGCTATAATCTCCCATTCCTGCATCGCCTGTTTGGCGTTCTCATACTCCTCGCGAGTGTATTTTTCCGCATTGATCAAGTCGTTCCTTTCCTTTGCCCAATTTTGTTGTGAAAGATTTAATCTACCCCGGAGTGTCGAAAGCTCCTTAGAGGCCCCATCACCTTGCTTAGTGACCTTTTCTAGGTTGGCCTGGAGATCATTTATAGTTTGATTCAGAGCTCGATTTTCTTCCTCCAAATTATCTACCATGTTCCGAGTACGATCGAGCTCTTCCTACATAGTCAATTAGTATTGGTACCTTTGGCTAAGTAGATTTTAGTATCCTCAGATTACTCACTGCATCGGATTTCAGTTTGTCGCTGAGGGTTGCTTTTATGTGGGCAACCCTCCCAAGGAGGGCTTTGTACTGAGTATCTAGTTGTTGCTTTTCTTCCTGTACTTTTTCTAGCCTCTGCTCTGCCTCAACCCGGTCCTTTTCGCGGGATTCTCGCTCATTCCCGAGTAGTTGCCGTAGTTCAACAGCCTCTTTCCTTTGTGCCGAAGATTGCTCTTCCAGTTCATGAACCTTATCCTGTATAGCTACGTCCTTTACTACGGGTGCCGATTTTTCTAAAAGTTGGGCCTTCAACATTTGTACAGTCTTTTCCAACTCTTGCGATTTTGCCTGTTCCCTCTCTAGATCCTCTGGCATCATAGTCGCCGCTGATACTACCACTTGGTCCAGCTTTTTCTGTAAAATCTCCACCAGCTGTTCTAGCTCTTGGGTCCTTTTCAGCTCCGCCAAAAACTCATCCCGTAGCGCATTTGTAGCTTTGCCATCTTCGCCATCTTCGCCGTGAGAGTTATCGCCATTTATACACAGCTGATTCCCCCGGCCGTTGATACTAAGAGGTGCACCATTCTGCGCGTTCGTAAAGTAAGTTGGTGATTTGTATGAAGGGTAAGGGGACCACCGTACCGTAACTCTCGATTGACCTTCCTCGTCCTCCTTCATCTCGTCGATCCCCGCCCTTCTCCCCTCGGCTTCGCTTCCCCCCGCCCTACCTAATGTGTTTAGTCGGGGCTCAAGTATGTCTTGCTGCCCGCTTCTCTGTTGCTGCTGCTTCTTCTTCTTGTTCGCTTTCTTATCCGAAGGTGCTACACGTTAATGTCAGCATGAGACTATCAACAATAATAGCCTCCTCTCAGAGGGGCGAAGGGACCTACTAGGGTTTTCCGTTATATGTGAAGTCGAGTCTACGCCTATAGTATCCATGTTGTCGTAATCTTCAAGAATGCGCAGGAATAAAGGCTCGCAGTTCAGTCTATTTACAATCTGGCGTCTCCCCTGAGTAAGTTGCAGTGGAGTGGCTACATAACACAAACAAAACCGCCGGGGTAAGTACATACATGTACATGTATATGTAGAGTGATGCAACATTATAAGATGTATAGCACTATTTGCACACAATAACTTACACACTTCAAGACGAGGGGCAAACCTGTAAAATTATAGATGTTCCAAAGAACTTAGTCTACATTCATTTTCTTACACCTCCATTTGCTTCATTCCCTCCTGCGCTTCGAGTGAGGTGAGACGCTAAGACCGGCTATCATTAAAAGGAACAAGCATCAAGAGATCCGGCCACATACTACTCATATCGCCGAGATTCGACTTGATCACGTGAGAGGTTAATGCATTGGTTAACTGGTCACCTGATCAAGTTGGACCTCGGCGATATGAGTATACAGGGCAAATATAAACTTTAGCAGTGCTCCTTAATCTAGACCCTCTTCAGTGGATCTTATGGCGAGATATAATCCTAATAATCACCCTTGCATACTCGCTGAAAAATAAAGTCTGTCACTTTAGGTGCGGGTTGCAATAGAGCCTCCATAGCAAAAAAGTCGTTTCTGCCTCATCACCCAAGTTCCCTGTAGTCGTTCTCTATTTCCTAAGCTCAAGGCCCAGCGATAAAGTGACAGAACGGGAGGGGTCTACATGTATTACGGGGTAGCATATGGACGGCGGAAATAATGAACAGTTGTGATGCCAATTCTCTGGCAAGACATGCCACAAGTGGCAAAATCACTTAAGGATGAGGTCTACCTAAAGTAACTGTAGACTTTTTTCCCTCCTGGCTATTCATCAAGCCATATTAGGTGCTCTGTGATTATGTCTTATGCTTCCCCTTACATTCTTTCCTCATTAAATAGTAATGTACTCATATGGCAGAATTGAAGCTGCCCGCCTAAACAAAGGGAATTATCTGAGAACCTGTCAACATTGATCTCTCGACTCTGTATCTAGACAGCTTGGCAGTATTCTAGACGATTGACTAAGGCCTCTGACCGGTTAGGACACGTCTTTTATAGTTTACAGATCCATTTCCTTCTCTAGGTGGGCGGCTTCAATTCGGTCACATAAGTAGGGCTGGGCTGTAGAAGGGCTTTGTTAATTTATCCCTCTGGTGTTTAGTGGTGGATCAAGATCATCCTCGCCTGTCTCTCAGGCAGACCTACGTACCGTTCGGTCACTTTTTCGTACTCAAACAGGCTTTATTTTTTTAGTAAGTACCGTATTATCTAGGTTAATTTGACTACGACTAGGGGCAATGGCCGTAATTCATGGCAGAAAATAAAAATGTAATATGTTTTATCTATATTAGTACAGACGAGTGAAAAACTGATAGGGCACCCCCAGGTTTACACTAAAATAGGTACCTCCTATGGTGCCATTCTTAATGGTAGAGGGCCATAGAGCTTTTCATATTTTTCCCCAAGGTTAAACACACTACAAGATCTCTCCCACGATTTTTTTAGACTTCCTTAAAATAGTTCCTATGGAGTGGGGTTGACACGCAGTTGAGGAGAGAGATTTTGGGGATTTGACCATGCAACCAACCTTATCCCTTAAGCCGTACGCAACTATTCGAGACCGGACTTTCAATGATATACCCTAACTATAACACCTCTAGATATTACAGGAATTATGCTAGAACATTTAGACTAAATTTACCTAAACCGTGATCATTATAAATTCAATGGGTTATAGCTAGTGGTTGGGTGACAAGGCTAGAAATCGGGGTTGTGTCAAAGACCGGTCCCGCTCGGGACCGTTGACGGTCCAAGAGATATAATTACTAACCCTTTAAATCCTTGGCAACATAACTAAACGCAGAATAAAATTTATAACTGAAGAGAGTACCTCCTGCTCAAGTTATGGAATTTATTCTAAGCATTGGGTGGTGTGATAAATTGCTGAAATACCATAGTTTTTGTGTAAAACCAGGGTGTCCTATCAGTTTTTTCACTCGGCTATAGGGGTCAAATTGATCCAGATAATACGGTACATGTAGCCATGACCAACTTCAAGTATGATCTCTATAGACTCAAGGTGCAGGGCTTAATCCGACCGGATACACTCACACCCCTAACTAGTGAGAGGGCCTCAAAGCACTAGTGCCGGCCGAATAGAGTCAAAGTACTTAATATACAACCATCTTTAAGTTCACGTGACCAATTAGGAAGGGGGATGGGGAAGCATCTGTAATACTAAAGAGTGCTTATTAATGACTTCTGATATAAATGCCATAAAAATATTGATAAAAGAAAATTAGGAGAACCACAAAATCTTAGGATCTAAGAGTTACATTCATAAAAGATATGTACCACCCAACTAAAATCTATCCCAATTCATTCTTTTTCCGTAATATAAAGATATTTTTCCTAAACTACATAACGCCATTTTAAACGATAACTGAGTTACTCTCTCTCTTTAAGTTATAACAACGGAATTGACCAAATATCTATGATTATTAGCTGGGGTATTAACGAAGTTGCGATTCGCTGGAACCGTACAATAAAGTCCTGTGCCATTGTCCCCAAGCTCCCAATTAACCAAGGGAGGTTATGAAGAACATAATCATATTCAGTAGAGTGAAGCAAAATCTAGTAAATATGTAAGTTAAACCTAGAGTGATAAATACAGACTTTAGGATATTACTAACTCCTGCTCCATAGGTAATGTTTCCTAATAAAGACAACATAAAGAAGAGAATTGAAAGACCTTTACTAGATATTAGTCTTGGATTGAGATGTAAGATGACTAGAACATACCTTCGCAAGATCGGCTGAGGTGGTTTTTAATGATTTGGGGAATCCTAGCTCTATTCGTGATGTCAGATTTTTCCTTGGTGACCAAGAGCTATGTGTAGCTGACCCAAGATATAGCACAGCACTTGAATACCCCAGGATTACGCCAACCCACGGCATCTCGGATTTATTCCCATCTTCAACTGTAACAGACCATGTGCCACTCTTCCAAGCAAGGAACCACCCTAGAAAACCAACAAATATTACTGTAATAATCGAGGAAGAGTTCCTAATCATTTCTTCCATAGTGCTAATCTGCTTTTTGGCAACAGTGGAGAAGGTAGGGTTATTAGGTGTGGTTCCAGGGGGACTATTACGGGAATTGGTGCTGGAACTTCTGCGACGGGAGAACAATGGTTGGGTTGGATCGTCCAGGTTACTCGAGTGGGATTGACGCAGTGCTTCCTTGACAGCTATCTTACGCCTATTGATGCACTTATAATAAATAGTCTGAGTTATGATGGTGAAATCTGCAAAACAGAAGTAGATAGCGAGCGTGGTGACAGTAGGCAGGAGGTTAGACTTGATAGAACCTACAACGGAAAAATGAATTGTAGTTAGTGTCTTGATGATCTGAGGAACAGCTGCGCGTACGCAGCTGGAAACAAACAGTAATGAAATAAGGCAAAAATCTACGTGAGGAAAATGAGTAACCAACCAGCTAAATTCATAATATCACCGAGAAGCCATATAAGCAGAAATGCCATAGAGATACCATCACCACTCTGATTTTTGTAGTTTTCTAAGATCTGGGGTACCTGCAGCAAAGCGGAATGATGTCAGTTAAGATATGGGTACGAGAACGAGACAAAGGTTCAGCGCACAAGTAAGACAATCCATGAAACGAGTGATATAGTACCCAAGATTCCTGAAAGAGCTTCTCGGACCGTAAGCGGAGCAGGAACCTCCATAGAAGAAAGAAAGTTCAGTAACAGGGCCGGATACATGGTCACGTTTTTGTGAGCGGAGGGAAGAATAAAAACAGCAGAAAATGGCGCTTTATGGGACAGAGTGAGGATTCATGAGGTGTCCCGAGAGCATCTTCCAGAGGGCTGGGTAAAAAATTGGGTTGTTAACTGCAGGGGGCAGGCTGGGGACACATTTAGTAAAACCTTTCCCTTTATCTAGGCAGAGGCCAATCAAGATGATTAGGCTAATACTCTTGTTATCTAGTATCACTCGAGACGACGCCTGCCAGCGCCCAGGAGATCTCTGTCCAGTGGGGCGTCGCATGCCCTTCACGAAGCGGCCAATCAGGAACCCGCTAGGCCTTTCACCTCATAACCCTTTCAACTTCGTTCAGGGCATTGCCTAGATGTTATCTTATCTAATTATCATAGGGCTATCGGAAGTCTCGGGAGGTGTTATCCTAGGTGTGTGTGGTCGACTCCTGCAGAAGATATTCACACGACGAATAATATGCCAAGGCCGATGTGGTAATGGCGTACCGGCTGTGCATCTCGGAGTTTCGCGTGACTATCAAAGCTGTTAGATCCGGATAGCTGGTTGGCTGCTCTGACCGGCTCAACTGCGGCCTTATTTCCTTTTTCTGGTAATTATGTACCCCTACAGTCGTCCTTACACTTCCTGGCTTCCTTTGCACTTACTGTCCAGGGTGCCGAGGCTGTCACTCTTTTTGTTTCCTCATTTGCATTCGTTTGCCTGCTTCACATTCCTTTCTATTCTACTGTCAAGGATCCCAGGTGAGTTCCACCATTCAACCGCCGGTCGTTCTTAACTTAGTCACTCCTTCAAACCGGCTCTCACATTTCCGGGGCGTTGTCAGCGTCGCCACCTTCCCCCCTGTTGCCTATACACCTGCACCTTTCAGACAGAATCCACCCATAAACACTACTTCTCCAATCTGTGTTTGGTATTTTACATTGTTTCTTTGCCGCACTCACTCATTCATTCATCCACTCACCCACCCACTCCGCCAATCCCTTCGCCTAAATTTTTCCCTCCTCTTCAGTCCTTCAAGTTATTTATAGTATATCTGCTTTACTTTATCCACTCTGGCCACTCACTTCTTTGCCATTTTCTTGACTATCTGAAAGAAGGGCTTCACGTGAGGGAAATTACATCTGGTAAAAATTACACGCCAGTCTTTTCTTCATTATTCTCAGAAGTCGCGCGGCCTACCAGTATCCAAATTCTTATAGACAAAACCTCAAATCTGGGGTACCGCAAAACAATTTTGCTCCCTTGATACTCAACCCTCAGGTCAATCAATCATGGCCAAAATCTCAACGCTCATTACCTGCTTTTCGCTCTTACTTCTGCTAGTGGGCTCTTCCCTAGCCAACCCAGAACCAGTACCTTTTGATGATCTTGAATTTCCCGAACTCGACAAGCGCCAGGACAATAACTCGACCTCTGTTTCTTCAAGTACTTCGACTACCTCGACTACCTCAAGGACTTCTATAACCGTAGCCCTGACACCACCCACGTCTTCTTCGAGACGAACTACACCAACCACTACAACCACTACAACCCCTCCCCCCGCTGTAACGACTACAACACCAACTACACCAACGACATCATCGAAACCTCCTACAGAGACTCCCACAGATTCTTCATTGACTACGGCCCAGGTGCCTGAGGATACAGTTACAGCTACCCCAACTACTCGTGTAATTGTAGCAACCATCTATACTACTCTCAGCAGTAATGGTGCAGTCAGTTCATATATTACATCCAGTACCACGGTTGAAACCCCAACTGGAACTTCGATCAATCAGGTATCAGGTAGCAATAGTAGCAATGGTTCAAGTCTTACGACTTCAACAAGGAATACTATAATCGGAGTTGTTGTTGGTGTGGGTGGAGCGCTTCTGTTTGGTGGGCTTGCCATTGTTGCTTGGCGTCTGAGGAGGAAGAGAGTCAATCCGGTTGATGAAGATGATCTGATGCGCCGTGATGGGTCACCACTAGCTGCTGGAAGGGATATGCACGGCACAAACCCCGAAGCATCCCCATTCAAAGCTACCCTGGACCAATATCACAAACCTCCTGGGGTTGTCAATACTTCATCCAACTTCTAAATCAGTATAGTTGTAGGTGGTTCTTTGGCGATGAGAGTTAGATATCTAACTCTTTTTATCATTATCTTAATTTCGCTTTTGATGCCCGAATTCTCTCTTTGCTCTATAGCAAATTTCATTCCTCTTATCATATTTAATGCTCTGATGGGTGGATGAATGCTATAGAATTATTAAACGGCTTTGGTTCTTGTTCTTACGCTACTGATTGATTGGAGGATTCCTTATGAGCGAGATGTGAGGACTGTGAAACATTTCCCCCCACACCCTCTTAATTTTTATCTTGTGATCGACTGATTTCATTCTCGAGAGAAATCTAGCAGATGCCTACTTGAGGCCATCTAGTAATACATAGTTATCATTTAAAAAAATCCTCTTTCCCCTCTTTATATCTAACTGTGATGGGATACGTTATGGGGCTGTCTCTTTAGCGTTTATGTATTTTATTATGTGTTGATTTAAAGCATTTGACCTTATTATTACTGACTTACCCAGGTAGAAACTCAGATGGAGGATGGATTGTATGTATATATGTAGCTTATAAACCCTCGTTATACCTGCGGGGATTATTTCTAAAATATTTTAGGGTATATCCTAATCATGAAGGCTGGTTTTACATTAGAAGTAAATAGCTAGGAGTAGGATTGCGTGAGTGCTAGCTTAATATTGGCTTTCATTCTAGTACTCCTAGGTATTATATGGCCATCATTACTATAACGCTCTCCTGGTAATAGGAGGCGATGGGTCGTCGTTATCGTGGGCTAGATATTATATAAACCTAGGGGTTTGAGCACAACTATAGGGATAGATTTTATAATAGGGGGAGGATATCCTATTTACCACAAACCCCAATAAGCTAAGGACCTCCATGTAAAAATCTCCTTCATATCGGCTTTGGCAGATATTTAGAAGGAAACTAGAGGCCAGATCGTTTGGTAAATCTTTTTATACTTCACTCCTCTTCCTCATCTTGAATACCTAAATATATATGTATTTATCGAGACCAACCATAACCGATTAAATATAATGATTCAAGTTCCACCGGTTCTGGCGGGTTCTAGGGATAGCTCATAGATTATTGGTGGCAGCATAGGATGTGTACTGTACCAGCTTGGGATATACATGTAACTCTGTCTTTAACGGAGCCCGTGTGTTGTATATACACTTACCGTGAGCGAAGTGAAGCAAAGAGCATAAAATACCTCGTGATTGGCTACTTCATTCAGGACGTACGACGCCCCCACTAGGTAAGAATCGCACTAAGGGCGTCGTCTTCCAGTTTTATATACTGATAAGGGTTTCCTCCATTATGTGTGCCAACAATTGGTTCCGGGTCCGGAACAAGAACGTCTTGTAAGTGTATCAATGCTAGATGTTCCTAGAGGTGTACTTTCCAATATGTGCTCCAGGTTAGAGGATGGGGACATAGATGTTTATGATGTGGAATAAATAAATCTAGTGAATTGATATGTATACTAACTTGATATGATCAGAGGTTACTATGGGGCTTTCGGGTCACTCTACCATTCCAGGGCCCAAGTGTTTCACAGTCAAATATCCAATACCCTAAACCTGTGCCCGCAGCCCCTCTCTCCGGTTGTCGGTAACTAAACTCGATGGTATCTAGGTAGCGAATCATGGGCCAGGAAGTAACCACAACGAAAAATATCCTGACCCGGTTTCTTTTCTTGCTAAACTACAAGGAAGAGAGAGAAAAAAGGTACAACCTCTCCTCCACCTCACCTTCCGTCATAATCAACATCCGCCCTTTGTCAGCTACTCTATAGTTCTTCTCTATTTTCAACTTCATCCCCTTCAACATGTCTATCCCCGCCTTTGCCGATATTGCTAAGCCCTCTAACGATGTGTGTACCCTTTCTATCTCATTGGTCTTATAAGATGTTAGGACAGCGGTGCTGATCATGTTTTCGCCGTGGAGCTCTTGTCAAGAGACTTCTACCACACTGCCTCTGGTTGGTATACCCATGGGTCTTCTAAATCTTGGGCTTCGTGTTTGCTTTCCACTTGGTTCACCCATAGTCTAATCCGTAGTACAGCGAATCTTGAGGTCAAGTCCAAGGCCCCCAATGGCGTCGCATTCACCGTTAAGGGGAAAAGCGATCATAAAGTCGGAGCTATTGCGGGCCAGGTATCTATAAACAGCCTTTTATCTGATTCCGTTTGAGCTAGAGCAATACCTCTGATTGCGATTCTTCTACCCAGATCGAGGCCAAGTATACCGACAAGCCCACTGGTGGGTTTTTCTTGTAGCCAACCCCCCTCCTCGTAAGCTGACACATCTATAGGTGTCACTTTGACCCAGGCCTGGACCACATCCAACGCCCTTGACACAAAGGTCGAGCTCGACAACACCCTTGCTAAAGGCCTGAAGGCCGAAGTTATCACTAATTTCTTTCCCTCCAGCAAATCCAAAGGCGCCAAGCTCAATCTTCACTACCGCCAGCCGCTCTTCCATGCCCGGGCGTTCTTTGATCTCCTCAAAGGCCCCTCCTTCAATGGTGATGTTGTCCTCGGGCACGACGGATTCCTCGCTGGTGCTGAGGTTGGATACGACGTCGCCGACGGTAGGATCACACGCTATTCTGCCGCCGTCGGGTACTCTGTCTCTGAGTACACTGCTGCCATCACTGCTACAAAAAACCTGAACATCTTTGCTGCGTCCTATTACCACAAGGTCAACGCTCAGGTCGAGGCTGGTGCGAAGGCCACCTGGGACAAGAGTGGAAATGCTGGTGGTGTTGGTTTGGAGATTGCCTCCAAGTACAAACTCGACTCTGCAGCCTTTGTTAAGGCTAAGATCAATAACCAGGGAATCGCTGCGCTTGCTTACAGCCAGCTTCTCCGTCCTGGTGTCACGCTTGGTCTTGGTGCTTCTATTGATACTCAGCGTTTGAATGAGTCTGCAGCCGCTCATAAGGTCGGCCTTAACTTCGTTTTCGAGGCTTAATCGTAGAATCTAAAAAGAATTACGATACTTTGTAAGAATTCCTAAATATAAATTCCATCTAAGTGAAGGACATAGACTTATAAGTTCTAGAGATATCAATACGAAGTAGAAACCGGGAGTATATTGGGTTCAAAGTTGGCGTTTGTAGAGAAATGAAGTTCTTGAAAAGAAACAAAGACTTCATTCGTCGTGTTTTTTTAGAGTCCTCCCATTCTGCATTTCCTTTTAATATCAAATGTACTCTACAAAAAATTTACTAAACAAATTTATGTAAGAATTTTGTGAAGTATTATTTTGATGTTCGCTTGTATACCAAAACATCCATGAGGTGGGGTAACTTCCTTTCAGAGAGGTCAACAAACCCTGAAAACAAACCTCCTCGGGTACCCCAGCTTGGTCTCTAGCAGTGACCTCAGTCCTTGCCTTTGCTCAGCCCTATTCGATTCATCATGATATCAACTACCCATATCAGGCTATAGGTTCTCTCAGAGTAGAATATTAGATTATCTTGTGCTTAGCAAACAATAATTGTTAATGTGCATATATTATAGGCGTTCTAGCCATCCTACGAACTTGTATAAGCCGCTATAGAAACTACACCAATCAATATAGTTGTCACACCAATCAATGGAAAGATTATGCCAGTATCAGGCTCGAATCTACGCTGTCTAGCCCTATACGCCCACCGACTCTGCTGTTCGTGGTGCTGTCGGTACTTCTGCCCATAATTAAAGTGTGGAACATCATCAGCCCACCCACTTGCTGAACCTCCCATTCCAGTACCTCGCCCTTCGACACCTGAACTAGGAGCATGTCTTCCCTGTCCTGTATGGGTAGGTTTACCATTAAATGTGCTCCACCCGCCACTCCGAGAAAATGAAGGTGGTGGCCCGTGGAATTGGCTACGCCTTCTACTTAATCCACTCGCTGGCCGTCCCCCCACGGGACCTGTATGTTGTGCCTTGCCGTGCCTTCGTGCAAGGTCGCGGTCGTATTTTACGCGGTGTTTTTCATGCCCAAGGATGGCGTAGGCAGTGCTTATCTTAACGAAGCGTTTTGAGGCTTGGGGGTCATTACGGTTATGGTCAGGGTGGTGGGTTTTGCTGAGCTCAAAGTATCGTCTGTGTGCGGTTAGTCCCTTAATAAAGGAAATAATAGGTGTAAATATAGTCATACTTTTTGATTTCCGCACGTGTTGAGTGTGGAGAGAGGTTGAGGGTATCATAATGAGTGCCTTCCTTGGCCTCTATAGGGCGTACAGTAGAGGTGTGGAATCGTGAACGGAGGTGGAAAGTATGTGTTCTATAGAAGACTGAGTAGGGGGGCGAGCGCGATGGCATTACCTATAGATCATGCCGACTCGTGGTATCGAGTCTCCCGGCGAAGGAACGAATATTTGTGTTTCTTCGTACACCTAGATATATGGAAGCCCTGGAAAGATCGTCCGCCGCTTTGCTGGTGTATGTGGTAGAACTCTAAGACGTCTAGAGACAATAGCCCTTGTGGCTTTGTGTGGCTGGTGAATTACAAAATGCCGTGCAACCACTCTTACCCCACACCATTATCAAAGAACATTATCGCTCATCGCCCATTCTTTTCTCATCTCCCCAGAAGGTGATCCCGCCTTTAAATATAACAGTATATTGTTACTGAGGAATTTTAGTTTTTAGAAGGACTCCGATACAACACTTTGCAGAAGATGGGTAGTGTGGAGATAGCTGTGGTGGAACTTGAGCAGAAACTTAAAGGTATGGGTTATTATGGCTACCCTCCATGACATATAAAAGCCTTTTGCTGACACTTTTTGCTTCTTTCACAATAAGCTTCTGAGGGAAAGGAAGAAGTTTTAACAGACGCCCAAGGAGTTGAGGACGATTCTGGGGAGGATGAGGTAGACACTATAGCTGCTGGGGCAACAGGTTGGTAAACTAGATCTATGCCATAGTCATAACTCAGGTCTAAGAAACCCGTAGGACCCACAAAGAAGAAGAAGAAGAAGAAGAAGCCTAAGAAGAAGTCAAAAGCCGAGGCTACTACTCAATCAAGTCCCCCTAGAGTACCGATAGATCAGCTATTCCCTAATGGAAGTTTCCCAGTTGGAGAAGAGTGTGATTACAAGGATGAAAATTTAAAGAGGAAGACTAGCGAGGAGAAAAGGCATCTAGGTCGGATGGATAACGACTTCTTGACTGAGTATAGGAAAGGATCAGAGGTACATCGTCAAGTGAGGCAGTGGGCCCAGAAGGCAGTCAAGCCAGGAATGACTCTTACGGAGATCGCAGAGGGAATTGAGGACTCTGTGAGAGCTTTGGTAGGACATAATGGTCTTACTGAAGGAGACTCACTTCTTGGAGGAATGGGTTTCCCTTGTGGTCTGAGTATCAACAATTGCGCTGCCCATTACTCACCCAATGCCGGGAACAAAATGGGTAGGTTTAAGATCCCATATTTCTCTATCCTAATATTTATCTTAATGACTTCTTTCTATAGTCTTGCAACAAGGGGACGTCATGAAGGTAGATTTTGGTGTCCATGTGAATGGAAGAATTGTCGATAGTGCTTTCACAATGACGTTCGACCCTGTATACGACAACCTTCTCGCCGCGGTCAAAGATGCAACAAACACTGGCATTAGGGAGGCTGGCATCGACGTCCGCATGTGTGATATTGGTGCTGCGATTCAAGAGGTTATGGAGAGCTACGAAGTAGAAATTGGTGGACAAACTCATCAGGTCAAAGCTATTCGTAACCTCAATGGCCACGATATCAACCAATTTCAGATTCATGGTGGAAAGAGTGTCCCCATTGTCAAGGGAGGAGACCAGACAAAGATGGAAGAAGGTGAAATCTTTGCTATCGAGACTTTCGGGAGCACGGGGAAGGGATACGTTAGGGACGATGTTGGTCTCCCATAATTGATCCCGCTTATAACATGACCCCTACTTGCTAATTTATCTCTTGTAGCTAGAGGTTTCGCATTATGCAAAGAGTTTAAACGCGCCGAATGTGTCGCCACGCTTGATTTCAGCGAAGAATATCCTTAATGTCATCCAAAAGAACTTTGGCACTCTGCCATTTTGTAGGAGGTATCTTGATCGTCTTGGGCAAGACAAGTATCTTTTAGGAGTTTGTGCTTCCTTAATGCTATAAAGATAGTAGAAGTTATTGACATAATTTAGTTGAACAACTTGGTATCTAGCGGAATCGTGGAGGCCTATCCTCCATTGTGTGATATCAAGGGCTCATACACTGCCCAGTTCGAACACGTTAGAAGCCCTATAGCAATATTTTTTTAGACTCCACTAACCAAGATTTATTCCCTAGACGATTCTTCTTAGACCTACAGTAAAGGAGGTGATTAGTAGAGGAGATGACTACTAGCGCACGGGCTTCTAGATCATATGACCTTTATTTTAACCAACTCTAGCGGGCGATTGCCTTGTGGGTTGCGGTTTTTTTAGTGATAGATGGTAAATTATCCTCTCTTTGTACAAGTATTTTAATAAAAAATAACTGCTGTACTATATGGAGCTTGTCTCTAGCTGACCCCACGGAAATATGCCTTCTGGAGCTTATTTTAAATGTGCTTTAGATGATGAACAAAACTTCTAAGATAAACGTTAGTGTATATGAGTATACTATCAAAAACAAAGTGGGTAGTATTAGGAAGTTAAAAGACTTGTCAACAAGTATATTTTAGAGGCCTATAATTCTATAATAGTATGCGTTTCCCCATTTTCAAGCATTTCGCACGCAGCCCCCAAGCTGTAGGTGGCCACGGCGGTAGATTTTAGAATTCGTACTCGGGCACAACGGGCCAAAAAATTCAAGCTGTAAGTATGTATCTCAGACCAAGGAACAAGCTGAGATCTTTATTTGGGGTATAAATAAATAAAGTTCTATCAGGATTGGGGGAAGATATATCCTAAAGGGGAAAAATAAATAAGTTATGTCTTTCTATGTGTAGCAACAAGGAATAACCTACTGTAAATATAAAAAAATTAGTTCTAAGGATACGCATTCTTTATCCCTTTGGTGGTAAAAATGCTACCCCCCCCAAAAAACAAACAAACAAACAAAAGGGGGGGCATTATTCTAGAAAAATTAGTCAAAATAATCTTCACAAGGGATAACAAGGTGGGACTATACTCGGGTCAGGGAAAAAGTACCAGAAAACCGGGGGGGTCAAGACCAGGGCCAATTAGTATGAGGAAACTACTAGTAGCGCCATGCCTTGATATTCTACCATACAAACTTACCCTGGCAGTGACTCCCCTGTTTTCTGGTACTTTTTCCCTGACCCGAGTACTCAAAACCTTGAGGTAATCTCCCCAGCCCGACACTTGCTTGGTACTTTGCCTATCGTACATGTAGTAATGAACATAGCTGGCAATGAAGGTAACATTTTATCTGCAGAAAAAAAGAAAATAGGATAGAACTGGTGCATAGTATCCTAAAGCAAATTGCAAGTGATTTTTTGATATAATTGAATACTTCTGTATATATTCTATCTAATTTCTAATGTGTATGTAGGACCCGACAATGCGGCTCAACTGCATGCTAGTTTTATCCCACCACCCACGGCACCATCCACGATCTCAAAACCGACGTTCATAAACGAAAATCTCTAAACAAAATTGAAAAGATGGGCCAAGAGGTAACCAAACAACTCACCCCCATTTATTGAAGCTTACTCACTCTCAATTGTGACAGGTAATGCGTCTCCCACCCTTGCGGAATCTACGCGTCACCAACCCCAACCAGACCTCAAAGAACCCATGTATTGGTGTGATGGCGACATTGTTGAGTTGCTGGGCATCTCAAGGATACGCTGTTGAAGGGTGTGGGAAGATTGAGGAGCAACTGAGAGGCTGTATGGATGCTAAGGTGGACGATTTTCTAGATGCCTTAGACTAGTGTGTACATGCTAACTGAGATTCTTATGGTGAAATAGAAAGGACCTCCAATGAAGAAGAACAATATCAACTACCACCTAGGACGGCTATATCCCATGATTAAGCCTCCACACAAAAAATGGAAAGGCTATCAATAAGTAGTATTTTTTGAATGGTAGATTCGGGGTCTTTCTCTTCATAGGATGAGTATCATAGGGGAAATAAACTCGGGCTTCCCCCCATGTTTCCATTTATTGTACATGGAATATCAAGATTAAAGCTTTGATAGGCGGAATCTAGTGTCAATTCTAATCCCAATACAATACAATTAGGGTCCCATAGCTTCAGTATCCCGATGGCCTGGAGAATGGGGGTCTTTGATACCTCAAAGGTTGGTGATAAACATTTGAATGTCCCATAGACTATCGCCTGGTCTGAAGTTACACTACTACTCGTTAAGTACGTGGTAGGTACTCATTCACCAAATCCATAGATTCTACTTTTCCAGATGCAAGAGCTACCAGAGAGTTTCCCAGATGAGGGGTTATCAATCATATTGTATGCACATCTTGGCGATCCACAGCTTCAGAGACAACGCAGGCTGTAAGATTGGTCACTGAGCATACTTTATCATGAGGACTTCTCACGCCTTTGTTTCCCCGCGGATTTCGCCCCGCAGTATTCATAATCCTGTGAGATGACGTAGGTGATGCTCTTTCTTTATATAGAGAGTGTGAATACCCAAACCCCCTCCTATTACTCACATTACTTCAACTATCCTTCTGTAAAATAAAACACACGGACTTTAACCCATGATGTCTCAGAATAGTACAAATCCCCCCAATGTTGACTATGACACCCGAGCGAGTCAGTTCAATTCACAGCCTGAGAAAAATTCTACCATCGCCTCTAATCCCCTTCACAATATTTCCACAGCCTCCTCTACTGAAGATACTCCTCGCAATGAGACTCAAGGCCAATACAGGAAGAAACGACTGGTGGGTACTAAATACATCCTTAGACACCTCTCTCAGTTAGACCCTCTGCCGTTCTCCTCTACTAGCTTATTACCTCACCTCCATTCGTTTCTAACACTTCTACCTCTAGTCCTTCGGTGGAGGAAACGATGGCCACGGGGCCCCAATGTTCAAAAACCTCGAAACTGCAAGAGGAAAACATATGTCTGACAGCTACAATGACCAGAAGCCTCCGGATGGTTTCCTCGGCGCTGCTTTCAAAAGATTCGTCACTGCAAAGAATGGAGGCACGATTGCTGACAATAAATAACACGATCATGGTGTAAGAGATCGAGTTGATGGGGCGTTTTTTAAAAATTTATTTAGGGCTTGCTATAGGCATCTTTCTTTGTGCAGGACCCTCAGAAGCAGCCAGAGCTGTATATAGGTTTTTATAATTGGCGAGGGAAAAGAGTCTTATGAAATTAAACTCAAAATGTTTTTTCCTAATTATAGTAATAACTTTGGTGAATAATAAAATACGAATACGCGAGGCATGCTTACTATTAATTACTCTTAGACGCTCCTAGGGTGTAGTGATGATCCTAATGTTGGTTTTGTGATGTATCATAAAACCCAGCGAAGTACGCTTGATATTTATGGAGAAGCAAGATCAGTAAGTTTTGTGTGATTGTGAAGCATGGTTTGCCGGTTGCATTTGCAAAAGTACCAATAAGACCCGACCGCTCATGGGGTTACTGGGGGCCTGTTTCTGCTGCAAATAAAGGCCCTATGAAAAAAAGGATTAAGTATAATTCCACAGCACATATAATAGTAATGAAATAAAGTGACGTTACTTATCATCAAATTTCATGAGACATCACTCGCCGCTTATGGTATTGGTGAACAAAGGGAAATTGCTATACGCCTCTATTAAGTATACAAGCAATATGTATTCGGGTGATAGCATATTATCAACCTCTTTTGCAATCCGAATCCATGAAAAATACCTCCCAATCAAAACCTACATCATAGGCGAATAGCCCGATGGTTGTCCAAAGTGTGATTAATCGTATCCAACATCCTAGAAAGAAGAAAAAGCCACACTCCTGCACATCCATGGAGATCTGGCAGAGAGGGGCAAATCAGATGTACTGAGATGCTGCGGCCAACCTAGAGAAGCAAAGAAAGAGCGGCAATGCGATTTCCAGAGAATGCGATGTTGGCAATCGGACGGTTGTACGCCTTAGCAAGTGCCGTGTAAAAGGCGATGGGGTTCATTTCCCCAGAAAATCTCATGCTCGAGGAAAGTCGAAGAGTAACATTAGACACGAAGGGCAGCCACGGGTAAAGGAGGAATGTGGGGCTTGTAGGGGTATTGCCTGATGCTAAAAGTTACGATCCGATCCGATCATCGACATGTTGGTAAGTACATATAGTGTAGAATATTATAGGATATAGTTCTCACGATGCACGGGGAGTTTATGCGTAGAATATCGTAGATTCGGCGTCTGCATTATAATATCATTAAACCTTGGTTTCACATGCCAATCGGCTGCGCTCAAATAGGTATGTAACTCCCCATCAGTTACCAAGCCCTACACATAGTTCTTAGTCACGTGGTCTGAGATAAACATCCTACGTCGACCGTTCAACCTCATTCTACCACTAAGATATTTAGCCGTCGAGTGTTCGCAAAATACACCTGTTTCACCCAAAACTACTGTCTTCATGGCAGATTCAGAAGTATCGTATAGGACCCCCCTGCCTCACAGTAGGCGGCACTCTAGGAGGTCGACGGGGAATATTAATTTCAGTCATCTGTCGCTGTCGCCACTCACATCAGCCTCCATCACTGAGCAGGATTTTAATCGGAAAGACGAAAAGAGGCGGTCCGGGTCTTATATCCAAGGTCTTTCGGTCGGTTCTCTCCTACTTGTGAAATTCGCTTTCTTGGGTTAAACCAGCGAGAGGGGAGGTGACTTCCACCTCTCGTTATCGACATACCCGCTGAAAAAATTATTTACATATTCTTTTTTACGACCTTATAGGCTCCAACAACTCCTGGTATCCTCTCCAGAGATCACTCCTTCACTTCTCAACGCAAAACCTACAGCGAACTTCCGAAATCCAAATCATCCTCTCAATTGACAATCTCACATTCCCGTTCTACATCCAATCAATGGTTGCAGAGGACTGGTGCAGCCCTCACGTCTGAGACGCGCGAAAGCAAAGGTCAAAGCTGGTTAACTAGCCGTGCTAGTTCGACTAGTCTTATCAGGGAAGGAGAGGATGATGAGTGCAGCATATATTACGGTGCCGATGATGAGTTCTCGCCTGTAACACCTAGACGTAGGTTATCAAAGAATTTTAGCGGCGAATTTCATGTGGATGGCTTAGAGGCACTTGAAGGTTCTAGCCTAAAAAGGAGAGAGTACGAGTTTGAGTTTATGGGGGGTGAAGATGGAGAGGAGGGAGAGGAATATATGGACATTCCGAGAGGGTTTGGCCTTGGACAGTTTGTGGATAGACTAATTGGATGGTCTGTGTTTGCCGACGATGATACTGATTCTGATGGATCTCTAGATGGATATGAGGAGGAGCGTAGATCAGTGAAAGCGAGGAAAGAGCGGGCAAGAGTTGAGGCATCTGGTGATCAAAACATAAGAGAGCAGCAACGTCGATTGAGGGATGAAGGTGAAGGATGGCAAGATCCTGGGTGGATTTTTAATATTGCATCGCAAATTTTGCTTTAAAAGGTCTAGGTGCTTGCGCGGTAGAGCTTGGTTTCTATGGCTAATACAGCTGGGGTCAGCTATACGGAGTACTGTAGCTGCCTGATGAGTATGGTAGCTGACGATAGGGGGCTTGAAGTCGTTTTTAACTATATTGGGTCTAGCTAGTCAAATTCTTTTGATGCTTGGGTGTATTTTTATACAGTGAAAATATACATAATATTCACAAAGCATAACGACATGCACGCCAATCCATCTTAATACAAACCGCGGGGGAAATTGTGTAGCCCAAAGAAAGAAATTGAAATTTGAAATACACTAAGTATGGAAGAAAGAGCATAGAAAATTCCGGCTGTGAATATGAGGGGGTGCATAAATATAGGAAACAAGATAACTGAAAAGTCATAAACAACCTAGGGGCAATGTCCATAAGAAGTTATAAGAAATGACGGTAGGGAAAGAATAAGGGAAAGAATAATTAATCAGAAAACCCTCCTATCAACTATCCGTGTCTACCAACTACGGACAGGAACCTGAACACCAGCAGAATGCATATTGAAACCCCGTCCACTAAATCTGTTTGTTTCCTTCCCATAATCAGTATATCCCACAGCTTGCCTCATCTGTGCTAAAGCAGGTTGCATTCTCCCCTCCGACTGCTCAACATGCTTAGCAAGTTTTGTGCCCCAACCACCATATTCCAGTTGGATACCAGCGCCACGCTTAGCTGCTTCTTGTACGACCAACAACCACGCTTTTGTGATTTCTTCATATGCCATATTTTTCGAGTGGTTGTGGACAGGATTATCCCAGTTGGGTAGGCGATGAATAATATGGGTGGCTTCGTCTAGGAACGTCAAACTAGTGGTGGCCTGCGATTCGTTTGGTGGAAGAAAGTGGGGAGTATAGTCGGAAAGAGCATCAAGCAGCTCATTCAGCGCAGGTCGGACACGATTGAAGGCATAGTCTGCCCCAGAGTTACCGCCGTAAGGGAAAGCCGACTGCATTGTTGCCTCGTAATTACTCAAAGTGGACAAGGCCGAATTTACAGTAGGTCTTGGAGCTAGTGATAGAACCTCTACTGTGAGCTCCGGATGTCGGTCGCAGATTGTTTGGAACATCGATTTTAGAGTACTAGAGTCAACTGTTTCTAGGAGGCGGAGGAGTGGTAAAGGCCGACCGGTAACGTCGCTGCGCTGTCTCTTATTGATTCTATGTGAAGTGCCGAGTGAACGAGAGGGGGAATTTGAAGGGTTCATCTGGTGATCTTCTGAGTAGCGGGTGTCATCGTGCATACCGGACCGCCCTTCATCTTCATCATCTGCCTTTCTTTTTTTCCCTCCTAGGGGGAGGGTTAGTAAACGTGGAAATAAAATAGCAAGGTTAAAGACCCACGAGTGACGGTAGAAGTAGATAGGGGAGCAGCTTACCGAGACGAGGGGGAGAGGAGAGACGGGTATTTGAGGGATGGGTAGGCTCCCTAAAATGGAAGGGTTGAGGGTTGATGAGAGCGTTCATTAGAGATACTTGGTGGGGGGATTAGTGTATTCAGGTGAAGAGAAGTGTATTTTATTGTCCCCCGTTGATATTGTTACTACTGCTAAAGAAAAAGAAGAGTAGAAGGTGGTGGAGGGGGAGGTAGAGGTGGGGGGGTAGAGACTTGTATGTGTGTAGAGAATTCGGGAGAGAAGATGAAAGAAAGGGGAGAGGGGAGGGGGAAAAAGAGAAGCGTGAGAGTGAGAAGGAGAGGGGAGAGGGAGAAAGAGAAGGTGGATGACACTGGATGGATAGTGGACTTAGGATGCAGATTCCAGTGGCATCCAGGTTCTCAGTGGATGGATCATGGACGGTGTGGCGCCTGGTGTAGAACAAACGACGACAGCAACGCTGCTTTATCCTTTTTGCCAGATGAAAAAACTACTATGAAAAGATGAATAGGCAAGCGGATCGCTTGCAGTAGCTTCCCGCTGAAGTGCCAACCAATAGGTACCAGGGCCTGGTGCCTGGGTAGTCTACGAGTACTTTGTTGACGAATACCATCACCCCTCATGGGTGGATGGCACATACACACTGTTTGCCTCAGAGTCCTATTACAAATTAGACATATTCTGCTCTACTCGAGAATCGGGCCCAGCACAGATCCCGTGTAGTTCCCCGTCGCAGCCTCGAGCCGTGCACGGTCCACTCACAACAACCCGTTACCGCGCAGAGCCTCCAGCAAGATAAAACAAAAAATACCCCTTTCTTTCTCTCTCGACAGTTAAACAAACCTCACCACTATAACAGCCCCGCTTATTCGTGTCTAAAAACTAGGTACCTAGAACACATATTTGGCGTTTACCTTCATTTGAAGAATGTCGGCAAATATACTTGGCAGCCCTACAAGTTCTGCTCTACCCGAGAATCATACCGGTAGCAATCGCCTGGTTGATGGAGGGGATATTTCTCTGGAAGCTCTGCGTTCTTTGTATCTCGGAGATATAACGGCTAAAGATCAGGACAAAAGCTCATTCACTGCCTTTCCGAGAACCCAACCAGAGTTCCCATCGATCAAGAAGCTGGGCCCTTTAAATAAAAAGCGCATCTTGGTGACTGGTGTAAGTAATACAGCTCTTATACTAGTACATCTTTCTTTTGGTTTTATATCACACGAACCACCCATCTTATTCCTACAACCTCTTATAGATTAGCTTCTTGTATTAAAAAGAACTGAACCTTATGAAATTTTTTATTTACATTTTGAGAACTTACGTAGGGCGCCGGCTTCGTCGGATCCCACTTGGTAGACCGCCTTATGCTTATGGGTCATGATGTTATCTGTGTCGACAACTACTTCACCGGCTGCAAGGCGAATATCATTCACTGGATCGGTCATCCAAATTTTGAAATGATACGGTATGTAGCGGGAAATCTTACTATCTTCACCCTTCGTATTCATTATTACTCCTTTTAATTATTCTCGAATGATGAATGATCTCTTTCTTACTACGTAGGATCTTTAAAATTTGACTCTCGAACTTTAGTCACGATGTTATAGACCCAATTCTCGTTGAGGTTGATCAAATTTATCACTTGGCCTGCCCCGCTAGTCCAGTACATTATCAGTCGAATCCAGTCAAGACGTTGAAGACAGGCTTCTTTGGGACGTATGTTTCCCTACTACTCCAACATCTAACCTAATAGTATAAGGGGATGGATGAACTCGAGCTTACGGTTTTATTTCTTTTCTACCGGTTTCATTCTTTTAGATACAATATGCTCGGACTTGCCAAACGCCTGAGGGCGCGTTTCCTTCTCACCAGTACCTCGGAAATATACGGCTCTCCTGAAGAGCACCCACAAAATGAAGAATATTGGGGCCATGTCAACTGTATTGGTCCACGCGCCTGCTATGACGAAGGGAAACGTGTTGCCGAAACTCTTACGTACAGCTATGCACGACAGGATGGTGTGGATGTGCGGGTTGCACGTATCTTTAATACCTTCGGTACGTTTCGATATACACATTTTCTATTCTATCAAACACCACCTCCTGAAAACACTAGTATATGTGTAAGAAGGCCAGTTTTGATGGCTTCTTTAGTACTACTACTAACTATATTAGGACCACGTATGAATTTGAATGATGGAAGGGTGGTGTCTAACTTTATTCTGCAAGCATTGCGAGGAGAGGACATTACAGTCTACGGGAACGGATCTGCAACAAGATCCTTCCAATACATTCATGACTTAGTAGACGGTCTTATTTTATTAATGGGTAGCGACTATACTGAACCCGTTAATTTGGGAAACCCACACGAGTTTACCATCAAAGAATTTGCGTATCTGGCTATTAGCCTTGTCAACAAACAGAATGATCAACCATCTAAGTCAAAAGTGGTATATTTACCTGCAGTCACTGATGACCCACCGAGACGGAAACCAGACATCTCGAGAGCCAAAGAACGGCTAGGTTGGGAGCCACGATTTTCGGTACACGAGGGGTTGCTAGAAACTAGTGAGAGCTATCATGCTATTTCCGATGTGGAGAAACTAATAGAAAATAGTATCCTACTTTAGACAAACACTGGATCTCCAGTGAACTTATACCCATCCAAACACACTACTATGAAATTTATACTAGGTAGCACTATTTCGCTTAACTTTCAAAAAGATTCTTTTAAAAACATTCCTACAACTCCTTTTATGCCTTTCAGAGAAATAAGCTTATAGAAATGGTTAAGGCCAAATTGGCATGACCTACTTTGTTTCTCTTGTGCCATTTATTTGACTGGGATTTGATTATGTCACTACCAATGAACATGACGGTACCATTCCAGCTTCTTTGAGAGTTTGACCAAAGTCGATTCCCTGTTGGTATATCTTACGAGGGAATGTCATTGTGATTGAGGTTACTTCAATACCTAATAATAGTTTTAGTAATTTCATTGTATTTTTATTCATAGTCGATGATGTTATGAGGATTTACCTCTTTCTGCCTTTATGGCTTCTGCAACCTCAAATAAAGTAGTTTCTACTGAAAAGGTCTTGATCAATGGCGGCCCAGACGGTAGCCGGAGCTGAAGACGTGTTTCTGTATGAGACGTAGTCGTCTTAGGAGCTACTGGCTTCGTGGGTTCGGGGTGCTGTTCCTCCACGACTCTTCCCTCACGGGCTGCTTTTTCCCGTTCTGCCTGTTGCTTCCGTTGTTCCTGGGTCTCCTTAATTTGTTGTCTAACCCTCTCCTTCGCAGCAGCATCTTCGATTTTCTCACGCTTGCGTTTCTCAACTTCTTTGAGTTGCTCCTTTCTTCTGAGTTCCTCCTTAGCTTTATCGGAATCTTGTCCCTTCTTGCGGCGGATTATCTATAATATGATCAGCATTGCAAAAATAAAAATGGCCTCTGATATCCTCACCTCATTCCTCTTCTGTTCCTCCCGATCTTTGATTGCTTGGACAGCTTTCCTTTCTGCTAGTCTATCAAAAGTTAGTATTCAAGACTTTAAAGATCACTAGGATTGAATAATATATTGACCTTTCACGAAGCTCTTGTAGCTTCGCTGTCTTCTCGTCTTCTGTGAGAGGTTTGATTATCTCAGTAGATTCTTCGAAATTTTGGTGTTCACTAGTCCCAGAATCAGTAAAATCACACCAGATAGTAGGTTTGAAGACTACGTTCTCGTGGCGTGATACTGCGCACGTTCTGCACTCGAGAAAAGCTTGCCGCAATCTGAGCACTTGATGCTAGCAGCAGTGCCGGGGATCTCGGGTTTTTCGTCGCCATCGTAATCATTACTATCTCCTAGGGCGGACGGGGACGATGAGTCGACTTGTCCAGATGTAGCTTTGAGTGTCTCTATGGGGGTATCTTTGTTCTGGTCAAGCCAAGTAAGAGCATCCTGAACTATACTACTGGTCAGTAGGGTGGGGAATGTCTGGAACAAGCCGCGTGACTTACGGCCCTTGGTATTTCTGATAGCCAGACTAGCACGTTCGGGATCAAACCCCATTTCAACGAGCAAATCATAATCTCCTTGAACCATAGCTGGGATCGATGCAAGGGACGAAATCTAAGATAGACGGTAGTTGACCCTAGGGGAAGAAAAGGTAAATGTAGGTAACTGCTGTTGTATTTGAATAGTATAGTGGGGTAGAGTTGTAACCTAGGCACAGATGGCAGGCGACGTCACCCAAGAGAAGAGCGCGGGGTGGTGTGGCGTGGCGAATGATGTGGGGCTTGCCGAGTATAGATGTGGCGTAGACAGGGGTGTCTCGTGGCAGTGCAAATGAGCGAGCGCCAGTTTTCAGACACGCAGCAGCAACGGCCAGCAGAGACACAAGCAAGCGCAGAGGCCAGAGAACAGAAGGCCGAATAGCCATCCATCGCGACAGTTGATCGTGCTGACCTCACACACGCACTAGTAACTTGACACTGTTCTCTCCCTCACCAGCTGCTTCCCACCACACCCTCTCCTTAAGCACGAACTCCCACTTTCCACATACAGCCTTCCAACCCCCATAACCATAACCTCCGACCGTAACCCGCAAACACCACAGCCCACAACCACATCTACATCTACATCCTCTAGCACTACCACACTATCCCATAGCACAACCGCCTCCCCCTACAAATCTACTATAGTTTTTGCTACCACCACCTCTAGGGACTTGTTATTATCTGATCAACCTAGTTTCGAGCCGACCCCCCAGAGCCCCCCTTGCTCTCTTTCTACCTACACTAACAAACATCGAGGAGTCGCCAAATATGAGCATCGAACTTGACCCCGCCGAGTTGGGATTCGAACGTGAGGCGCTGGTCCCTTCCTCCGTGGTCTCTAAGGCGGAAACAACAGGAAATTTTTATCAGGCAGCTACTGATATGTCTCCCTTTTGAACTAGGTCCCTTTAACCATGAAGTAACTCGGACACTTCGTATTAAGAACAATAATTACGATCCTGTTGCCTTCAAGGTTCGCCACTATCCGATTCCTACTCCATCATGAGAATATTTCTAACCCCAGATATTGATCAGGTGAAAACAACCGCTCCTAAACAGTGAGTGCTCACGCTGTCCAAGATCCGACTTGAGTTTTCGGGTAGAAATTTTTGCTGAGTAATGGGCTAGGTACTGTGTGAGGCCAAATTCTGGTCGTATAGAAGCTGGAAAAGACGTCGAGGTTCAAGGTATTAAGGCCCACTCTACGCCAGGTATTACCTGGATAAGCTAACATCAATCTCAGTCCTTCTCCAGGCGATGAAGGAAGATCCCCCACAAGGTTACAAGTGCCGCGACAAGTTTCTTGTCCAGTCTGTTGCTATTACCGCGGATAAGGAGTGCAATAGTGTCCAGCAGATTGTGGGTTTCCTATATTATTCTTAGAAGGTGCTCAGTTACTAACATTATAGTCAGTGGGCACTTGTGGAAAAGCATGAAAAGTCGGCCATCCAAGAGAAGAAAATCCGCGTTACGTTTCTCGACCCCGGCGAGAAGCCGAATGTACCCAATGGGGAAATAGCTCATGATATCTTGGTAAGTTGAACCATGCGGCTCTACTTCGTTAACCAATCCCCGGAAAGTATAAACTGGCTCATAAGACTAGCAGTTCAATGATACCCAATCCCGCTCATCTCCCCCACCATACACCTCCCCCACGCCATCGGATGAACCTGCAACCTCTGGTACCTCGCCTGTAGGGCCTGTTGTCAAGTCTGAGTCTAAGCCAGATGGTCATTCATCTACTGGCGATAGTGTTCGGAATGCCACCAATCCTCAGTACAGTTCCCCTAGTTCAGGGAGCAGTAGTCATGATTTGGCATCTCAACTTGCGGAAGCAAAGGCTACCATTGTCAGATTGCAAGAGAAGGTCAAACAACAAGGTCCCCACGAGCATAAAGCTATAGCCGTTGCTTCTGACTCTAAATCGCATATCGCTGAAGGGACTACTGGTATGAGTTTGACCACCCACCCACCAGAAGGAGTATCCGTCCAGGTCTGTGCTGCTCTGTGCTTGGTGACCTTTTTATTGGCGTACCTGTTCTTTTGATTGCGATACCGTACTGGTCAATCTGAAAACAACACTCTTTTGAATGTCTCATTTGTTTACCTCCTGAAGAGGCGTAACATGCTGGATACTTGGTTTTTTTGATGGTTGTTCTTCCATTGTTTTTACTGATTCATTTTTCTTCCCCCTTATCTTTGTACTCTACAAGATCGACAGAAGGCTTCCCACCCTATACATGTATCTTCACCTTTCTTGTGGGTGCTAAGCTTGTTATCAGATAGTATTTTCAGCAAAGGAGCCTTTACTATGACTTTTTTCTTTGCACTTTTTGCCGCATTTTGTTATTCGAGCGTTTAGTACTTTGGTATTTTTCAAAATGGGGATATTTCAATTCCATGGTAAACTTTTTTCCTTGGGTGCAGCCAGTATTGTTTAATTTTGTCATAAAGAGAGGGGGGGATACGGTATAAATAAACCAGGAAAATGTCACCATATGTAAATCAACGGAATATTCCGGTGAGGTGAATTCTGCCCCACTAGTTGCCCCACTTTGTGACTACGGCATCATTAAAATTGTCTTGCGGTCCATCTCATCAAACACCCCACTTCCTAGAATCATAACGGAGAGGAATTACATAGGAGATATCAAAGTTTCCTTTCCAACAAATGCGGGCACCAGCAACAGAACGTCCTCTCACAGTCGGGCCTGAGGAGGGACCTTCACCACCCTTCCCTCTTCGCCTTTCAGGACCTGTTATCAAAGGGTTTGGACGAGGCTCTAAAGAGTTGCAAATACCAACTGCCAATATTCCCATCGATGGCCTCAAGGTCGGTGGGTGCGAGACGATCGAGAGTGGTGTCTACTACGGCTTCGCAGGGCTTGACATCAATGACGACACTTCTGGGACGATGGATGTCATATTCCCAATGGTCATGTCGATCGGCTGGAACCCTTTCTACAAGAACACCGTTCGCTCAGTCGAGGTGCACATTGTGCATTCATTCTCTGAAGACTTTTACGGCGCGCGCATGAATCTAGTCATTTTGGGTTTCATTAGGCCAGAGTATGATTATGTGAGTAAGGAGGCGCTGATTGAGGATATTAAGATGGATATCAAGGTTGGTGTCAACAGTCTCGAGCGGGATGCGTATAAGGTGTTTAAAGAGGACGAGTACTTAAAGAATTTCAAGTAGAGTGATCTTTGGATGTATACATAGAGCTATAGGAAGTGGGTACCACCCGTGCTATTGCTTTCTTACTAGTGGTTTAGTACTTAGATTTCCCCAATGTTTCTTTTACTCAATAAACAAAGGTCTTATATCTTAAGCTAGAAATATAGACTTGCAAGCATAGATAGGATATCTAGACAGGTCATCACTACTTAAATTAATCTATGTATAAATTTGAATCCCTTTAACTACTCTATTAATAGCCCTCTAGGCAAGATATAAGTGACCCACTGAATCATATATACTATAGCCCTACTAAGCCCTCTTTTTATCACCCGCGATGCCAGTTTCACCTTCCAACTCCTCTTTTGTCCAGTCTGCCTCAACCTTTTTCCCACTCTTCAATTGCTGTTCTCTCTTAACTCTCGACCAGAGCGAGACATCACTATCCCAGATGAATTGCCAGATCACCCATGACCAACTAGTATGGGTGGGAAGAGGATCATAAAATTCGCTGGCAATTTCACGTAGCCTAGGGAGCCTAGTCCACGGGATGGCAGGGAAATCGTGGTGTTCGTTGTGCAAGCCAACGTTATAGGTAAAGAAGTTCAGGCAACCATAATAGGAATATGTTTCTACTGGTGCCGCTTCTCTAGAAACAGCGCTCTTTGGAGACGAGTTGGAGGGTTTCTCGAAGACGTACTAGATAGGAATCAAATGTCAGTTTGAGTGATCCTATTTCGTTTCTTTTATTTTACAGTAATCACGTTTTATAAGGGTAGCAAATGAAGAACACCCACATGTTCAGCGATAAAGTGACCGGCACAAGGATGTAAGCTCCCTGCTAGGAAACTACTCATAATCAAGTAGGCAAGGGAGTTCCAGCTACAGGTTTTGACAAGTATCGCATCGAAGGTGAGCTGCGCAACAAGATTGAAAAAGTGCATCTTCGTGAAAGGCAATGTCAACACCATCATTGGCCTAAGGGCATAAAATAGGATCTGGAAAGTGCAAAAGAAGGCTTTCCCTAAAACCGAGTCAAGGAAAATAGCCTCGAACTTTGTAGGGAGATCAGTATCGAGGCCATCAACACCGAGTGCCTTGTGATGGGTCAAGTGGTAAGGTCGGAAGGCAGCACTGTAAGGGAGGCCAATAGGCAGGTTTGCAAAGACAGCAAATAAACGGTTTGCGAATGCGGACCTGAAAGCGAGGTTATGGGAAATCTCGTGAATTGCCAGAAAGGTGTTTTGGTTCGCCGTTGCCCCCACGACGTAGGCTGTGAGGAAGAAAGGCCAAGAGAAGATAGGAGTTGACCGTAGAAGGTACGCGCAGCCAACTTGTAATGATACAACTCCAAGCACAACATATTTTGTGAGAGGCTCAGGGCCGCATAGTTTAGTGACCTGGTTAAAGTTCGAGCAGAGGTTAGCCAATGTCTCATTTTTCCCTTTCTTATTTTACTGTCCAACGGCATACCTCAGGATGGGCCTTGATAATCTGGTGTCTACGAGTTCTGTGAGGTTCCTCCTGGTATGTCTGTAGGCATAATTAATTCTCAATCAGTGCCGTTCCGTGTGAGCATGTAGTTAAGGACGAAATACCCAAATCCAGTCGTTTGAAGGATCCTTCGCAGCGTTCTTAGAGTCAATAGTGGTGGTCTCGACAACTGAAGCCATGGTGAGAATGAGTGAACAGTGCTTAACAACAAATGTTGAAGCGTAGGAAGACGCTCTAAATACTCAAAGGGGAGACAAAAGGAGGGAGAACTACGAATCACCGTAGTAATTGATTAGAAAGGAGTCAAAGCAAGTGTGATGATTCCTGAGCTGATCCCTTGCCCGTGGTGGTAAGAGGCGCGGCGTACTCGCCATATACATACGCTATTTAAGTTACTCCACAAGAATACCCCTGACAAGGGCCTGGGAGAATTACTTGATGCCAAGATTCCGGTTTTTTTTATGGTGCTACGGTACCACAGTTGCGCAATACATCAGCAGATGTAGGAACTAGAAACTAGTTGTTGAGGTGCGCATCAATCCCGCCATAGAGTGGGAAAGTGTTTCTTCCATCACTGTTGAGTATCATACCTCTGTCATCTCCACCAACCCACCGTTCCCCAGTTTACCAATAGATTCGCCCCTATCTATCGGGTAGTCATCTTCAACTACTACTACCAAACGCTCTAGGCGATACAGTACCTAAGGTGCTTTAATCATCTCGCAGTTCTCTCATCTAAACTTCAACATGGATACCAACCCGGAAAGGGAAAAGGCTCTTGGAGATTTTAAGGGAAAGGTGTTCATCATCCAAAGATATTTACGGCTCTCTAGTGATAGTGCTAACTTATTTTTACTATCTAAAGCTATTGGAACATAGGGAATGGGATGCAAAACTAAAGAACCTACGGACAGAGCTCAAGGACCTACAGAAAGAATTTGACCATACAGAGGATAACATCAAGGCTCTACAAAGTGTAGGGCAGATTATCGGAGAGGTTCTAAAGCAACTAGACGATGAGCGATGTATGTTAAACCTCTACAGTTGTCCCATCAATGATAGAGCTATATTCAGAATCTAACACCTAGATCAATAGTTATCGTAAAAGGTTATTTTCCACCCCACATAGAACTCAACCAATATTAACCAATAGGACATGAGAACAATGAGACTAACTAGAAATCATATCACAGCCTCTTCCGGCCCCCGTTATGTTGTTGGCTGCCGCTCAAAAGTCGACAAGGCAAAGCTCAAACAGGGTGTCCGGGTAGCTCTTGACATGACTACTTTAACCATCATGCGAATGCTACCCCGAGAAGTTGATCCTTTGGTCTACAACATGTCCCTCGAGGACCCAGGGCAGGTATCTTTCGGCGGTATTGGAGGTCTCAATGAGCAAATTCGAGAGCTAAGGGAAGTCATTGAGCTGCCATTAAAAAATCCAGAACTATTTTTGAGGGTTGGTATTAAGCCCCCAAAGGGTGTCCTTCTGTATGGTCCCCCGGGAACAGGGAAGACCCTATTGGCAAGAGCTGTAGCAAGTAGCTTAGAGACAAATTTCCTGAAAGGTATGAAAGACTTTCGATATTGACATTTTATAATACCTACTGAATTTACGCTTCCTAGTCGTCTCATCTGCTATTGTAGACAAGTATATTGGGGAGTCAGCTCGTCTTATCCGCGAGATGTTCGGATACGCTAAGGAGCACGAGCCTTGTATCATCTTTATGGATGAGATCGACGCTATTGGTGGTCGTAGATTTAGCGAGGGCACATCTGCAGACCGCGAAATCCAAAGGACACTGATGGAACTTCTTAATCAACTCGACGGCTTCGACTACCTGGGCAAGACCAAGATTATCATGGCGACTAATAGACCAGATACTCTTGACCCAGCCTTGCTGAGAGCTGGCAGACTAGACAGGAAGATTGAAATTCCACTACCGAATGAGGTTGGGAGAATGGAGATTTTGAAGATCCACGCTGCTGGTGTACAAAAAGACGGAGAAATTGATTATGAGAGCATTGTCAAGATGAGCGACCAGCTGAATGGAGCTGACCTGAGGAACGTCATTACTGAAGCCGGCTTCTTTGCCATTCGTGATGATCGCGACGCCATCAACCAGGATGATATGTCAAAAGCCGTTCGCAAGGTAGCAGAAGCAAAGAAACTGGAGGGCAAATTAGGTAAGTCCTCGTATATAGATGAGTGGTTGCACTTTGGGATGTACTAACCCTCTATACAGAATACCAGAAGCTATAGTGGGTCGGGATAGCTTAGAGTGCAATGGGTTGGTGTTTCATTGCCTTTTTATATGATTGTTTTCTTAAATACTCAAATAGCATTTCGCGATGCATTCATATAATGTTAACCCTTCAGCCTATATCGAGCTATGCAAGAGCAGACGGGTTTAGTAGTAACCTTGCGGCTCCCACAACCGGGGATTCAAACCTCATACATCCTTGTTCTCTTGTAACTGTAGATTATCCCATTAATTTGCCCTGTCAACTTCATGCATCATACCTTGCCTTCACCCATACTAGCTTTAGTTAGCCGAAAGGCTCCATGTATTTATGATTAATTCATTTATACTAGCTTTAGTCATCGGCAATCACTCAACTCAAGCTTCGGGGTTGCTGTTCCATAAATGGCCCGTGTCCCAGGTAGTGGTGGCCCGGACATAGGCGAGATCAATGATCAATATCTTTAGTTTTTAGGTTAGCGGGTAGAGCTCTTATAATAATCCTCTAATTTGCCGAGAAGTTAAGATCTAATCTTATCCCAGAATATCGCGTTGGGGCCTCATGATTTAAGATATCCATATACTATATAATTAGTCAGAGTTCAAGCCTCGAAGAAATAGCTAGCTTAGCTTATGGGGTACGACCCGTTCTATTCAAGTCGATATTTCGTGCCAGCTCGGCTCGTGCCTATCACTGCATGTGGTCCCAGAGGTTATTTCGGCCAGGCCTCGAGAGTCTCTCCAACGCCTCTATGGGGGGTTGACCACCGCCAAATACCGAGAGTGTATAGAGAACGGTAGTATGTCGCTAGGGGATCAGTTGGCATTTGAGCAATATACCCTCCACAGGTACAACTTATATTCTCTAAAAAAATTTCAGTCGTTTATTATATCTTATTCGCTGCTTAAGAAAATATATCAGGAAATTTTTGATTTGAGGTCTCTCGAGGTTGCCGCCGTTGATTCCTTTGTCAAAGCGTTTTATATATATAATCAATAGATATGAGAGGAGAAACCAAGTATATCCCATGGAGCGAAGTGAGGTTCGCGAATTTTGGACTTCAGCGCAACCACAAAATATTTAAAGTAAAATAAAAATAAAACTAATACTGCTACATTCTATGAATCTCAGTGAAAAAATTGCGTGAGACCATAATACATAGTGAGAGTTTACAGGTAGAGAATTTCCACTTGGTTTTTATGCTTGTTCCACCTGGTCTATCTATACCTGCTTCCTTCAATTTGAATCTACAGAGCCAACGCCCTTCTCGCCTATTAGATACTTCTGGGTGATGTTCACTATTGCCTCTACAAGGAGGCAGCTGAATTCCTTTTGTAACTTACCCCATTTTTTTACCGGGAGTTTTGGGGATATTCGCAACTTTACACTTCCATATAACAACCACCGAGACTTCGGGCCAACAGCCACTCCCTCCAAAATCAAACCCCACACAACCTGTCAACAAAACTCTTTACATATTATTCCTTTGCCATTGTAACTGTCTGACGACCTTTACTAAAGCTTCAATATATTTATATAAGACAGTTAATAGACCCTTATGAGAATAAGCGATAGATACTTCAAGTCTCAGGAGGTTTATTTGTTAACTGGCAGGTCCCCTCTTACACCTGTGACAATACTCCTGTCTCTGACGTGCCAGTACTTAAGTTCTTTCTTCTTGAGACAGTGCTGGCCTCTATCCGAGACTATCAAAACCACTGACTCAATTTGAGGAGGGATAGTGACAAGTATAAGGCTTATGTAGATAGATGTTAAACTAGGAATTCTAATTACCTACAGGCGTAGACAATTCAGACTCGTTATACCAGTCTCTATTCAAGACAATCAAAACCACAAGACAGCCCTTGTCACAGCCCACAGACGTAAGATTACTAGCGATAGAATTAAGGTTCAGAGAGAATACTAGGTAATGTAACGGGGGCCCTGGAAGGTTGTCTGTGACTGTATCTAACAGAGAGGATAGTTGTTGGCAATAGAGAAAAGCAGGTTGTAAGATAGTAATATTCTATCACTGAGACCCTATTTGTGGTGCAGAGGAAGTCTTTGAGATAATTCTTGGTTTTGGTTTTAGAGGTACTGAAATCAACAGACTTTTTTTTTGATGAGTAGTGCCTGTAAGCAAACACTCAAAGGCAATAAGACTTTAGCTGGGGGTTGAAGAGACATGATTGCTAGAGAGATAGTCTGAGGAGTTTAACTACGGGTACCTTATAGAGTCCGCATCCGCGAGATCCATTATCTGTGAGTTATGCCTGGACCAGGGAGTGGCTCGGCACAGAGGTTAGAGCTGATTGATTTTTTATGAATATGATATTACTAAACAATATATTATGAAATTCGATTTTTTTACGGCCGGGGTAGGTACGCATTAATAGGTGCTGGAATAGTTATGAGCCTGGCACTATGACAAGGAAGATGTATACTTGTATTGATATAGGGTAAAATTAGTTTGTTTTCTATATCTATTGGGTTGATTATCGCGTAAAAACGCATTCCAACCCCTGCATAGTGGGTCGAATTTCGTAAGATAATACGGTAGCAAAGCTTCATCCTCCAAAACCACTCAAACCGGAGACAGCAAGGTAAATAACCTTTAGTAAGCAAACCCCTCTCTAGCACCCTAGGTATTAGTTCGTCCGTCTTTTTTAAGGAAAATTCCTATTAGAAATACTACCACGTTCACTGACGAGACCCGTTTTTACGCTAAGAGGTTGAAATAAGAAGTGGCGAAGCGTCTAACTTACAAAGGAAGCCACTATCCCTAAGTAAGGAAAGAAAAGCGAGCAAAATATCTTCTTTAGTTAGCAAGTGGCGAAAACCGATGCTGCCAAACTATTCTCAGTAAGATCTTCTAGCCACACCTTGTTTTAACCTCTTGGTGGCAACACGGGTCTCGTCAGTTAATACGGTATGAGATTGAATTTCCATTCTATTGCTTAGTCATAATGAAATTTATTTGGATATACGGGGGAAGGCTCTGTTCTGCTCTTCAACATCAGGCCTATTCTACACTTAAAACACGAAACACTCTTCCTTATGGTACTAACCCCTTCAAATACCCATATATCCCAGGAAACTAATCCGAATTCGTTTATCATAGTCTCGTTATGAACTTCTCTCCCCTGAAGGACTCCGTATAGATGGCCGGCGCTGGAATGAACTTCGCCGCTTTGAAGCACGTTTATCGACTACCACGGCCGCTGACGGATCCTCATATGTTGAGTGGGGGAATACAAAAGTAATATGTAACGTAAGTGGTCCAGCTGAACCAAGGACTGGGGTGAGTAGGAATCAGGATAAACCTATGGTTGTTGTGGAGGTCTGTTTTGCTGCGTTTAGCGGAAATGAGAGAAAGAAGAGAGCCAAAGGTGACAGGTGGGATACATTTCATTTTTCTTGGGAGAGGGCAGTGGGTTCTATTTAGGTTTAGCTACTTATCTCATAGCTAATGTAACGTCGATTATGGACAGACGAGTTCAAGAGATGCAAACAGCCCTCCAACGAACATTCGCCGAAGCAATCATGACAAACATTCATCCACGTTCCGAAATTCTCATTACCCTTCATATCCTCTCACAAGATGGCTCTGTCCTCGCGGCATGTATCAATGCATGTACGCTCGCCCTGATCGATGCCGGCATACCAATGAGTGACTACGTCGTCGCCTGCACAGCTGGCTCCCACTCTGTCCGCAGTAGCGGCCCCGAAGAAGAAAGAGAAAACCCATTACTGGATATGAATAACATCGAGGAAGGCGATCTTCCAGGAGTAACTGTAGCGACAGTTGGAGGTTCAGAGAAAATTACTCTGTTACAACTCGAGACGAAGGTTAGGCTGGAGAGGCTAGAAGGAATGATGGCTGTTGCGTTAGATGGATGTGGAAAGCTAAAGGATATTATAGATGAGGTTGTAAGAATACATGGAAATGAGATGGCGAGGAGAGGCGCGCTGTAATAGGTACTAAAGAAGTTTCCTCTAGAAGTGCTTACAGAATATTTCGCATCTTATGTATCCTGTATGGTTAAAGTACCATACATACTAACTAGGCTATCGATACATAGGATAGTGAGAGTCAGTATATATGATATGGGGAAGTACTTATAATTAATAGAAGGCGTTGTATATCTAATTCAATTCTCGACAATCGATACAGATATGGTGCGCGCAGTTATAAACCCGGACCAACATTTTGAGCCGATATTCCAACACAACTAATGGATAGAATTTTCTATAAAAACTTGGGAAACTTTCTAATATACTATTAAAGCTTCCCAAGTTTTTATATGCCATTAGGGGCTATGGTTGTTGTGGAATAAAACCTCAATTTTAGGTGTGAAAAGTGTCATATGGAACAGTTCCCTATTATACCCAGACCATGACCAGATATACTTAAGTATATTTTTTCAGTATTATATATTAAAGTACTGTTTTTCATTCTAAAAATACTGGGGTATACTCTTTAAGTCACTGGAGGTCTTTTGGGAGTGTTATAAAAAAGTTTATATTTTTGAGGGGAAGTAGTCAACAATATTAGGCATACATGAGCATACTTGGGCATACTTTGGCACTTTTAGGCATGATAGGCGTGTTCCAAGCCCAACTTTTATTGGTCCGGGTTTAAGACTGTGCGCACCATATATCTGGTAAGAAACAAAATTTTAGGTTGTAAAACTTAAGCTTATATATTTGTGCCTGAAAGGAGGTTTCATGCGGAACTCTATGCTTATATTTGAATAAACGAAGGATAAGAAAAGAGCTATATAAAAATCAAGGGAAAGAAAGCCCAACCTCCAGTTTTATCCCTCTATAGCCTTAAGTTTACGCATAATCTTCTAACGCGGTTCTTGAACGATATTCATTAAATGCTACTTTGCTTGTGACGATAGCACCGAGAACATCAATACCTCATTCCTGTATTCATGAGTTTAGGTGCTAGTAGTTGAAGGAAACCGCCCACAGGGAATCATACGAGAGCGTGGAACAAGAGTGGTAATGCTGCGGGCCCGACCATGCTGAACCTATACTTAGGGTGGTTTTATTGATTTAGAAAGAGATGATATAGTAAATTTAGGTGAGAAGGGATCTTCTATTTTGTTTGACTCATTATAAAAATTAAATGTACGACTGTTGGTTAGGGCATACTTAACGGGAGCAACCTAGGACTACACAATAAACCTAAGCTGCTGACAAAATGGTAACTTTCATAAACGTGATCTTTAATGATGTCCGTTGCCTGAGTTTTGTACAAACTCAAACTATCACATGCTACTTGCTCTACAAACCTGATCTAGCCTGTTTTTTTGTTTAATTTATTAAGTACAGCCATAGGCAATAAGTTATCGGACGGCCTGAGCCATGGTAAGACCTGTTTTAGGTGGTGTTATTGGGCCTTGGCGCTCTTATTATTTCATGATACTTGGGCAGACTGTTACTTATAGAGAGTAAGTCTTTATCTAGTGGGCTTTTTTTATGTTCTACATCAGCAAACCTGCAAGATTGCGTCAGGAGCAACTGTTGCACAGGACGCTGGGAATGCCACATTCGGCAATTGGCCGAATATGACGCTATTGTGAGGCGTCAGGGGCTCCTGACGCTCTGCTGAAAGCGTCAGAGACTCCTGACGTCGCTATGGGAGCGTCAGAGGCTCCTGATGCCTCTGACGCTCTCTGGTAGGCTTCTTGACGTCCTCTGGTGCTGTCACGCTCTTGTCACGGTCATATCACAGAAGTACTAGTATGATTCTCAATTATTTTATTATATGCTATCTAATATGTACAAAATATCTCTAATTTGCTTGTCCTCAGCACCTGCTTGTCACCCGAGAGGTTCCCATAGTCCTGGAGACCTACAGCAGTCGCCTGGGGGAGGGTTTCGAGGATCCTGCTGCTGTCGCCTGGAGGGTCTCGAGGACCCTGTTGCTGTTGCTTAGAGGGTCTTGCTGCTGTCACTTAGGGGGTCCTGCTGCTGCTGCTTAGGAGGTCTTGCTGCTGTTGCTTCATCAACAAACCTGCAAGATTGCGTCAGGAGCAACTGTAGCACGGGACGCTAGGGATGCCACATTTGGCAATTGGCCGAATATGACGCTACTGAGAAGCATCAGGGGCTCCTGACGCTCCGCTGAAAGCATCAGAGGCTCCTGACGCAACACCAAAGGCTCCTAATGTCTCTGACGCTTTCTGGTAGGCTTCTTGAGGTTCTCTGGTACTGCTTGGTACTGTCACGCTCTTGTCACGGTCACATCACAGAAGTACTAGTATGGTTCTCAATTATTTTATTATATGCTATCTAATATGTACAAAATATCCCTAATTGTAACGGGAGCACTCCCAGGGGAGTACTGCCGTACCAAAAAAACCAACAACCTCCCTTTCTGACGAGAAGCTTCAGCAGCGAAGCTTAGAACCGCTCGTCAACACGGAAGGTCGACAGTCCCTAGGCAAAACAGGAATAAGGATTTAATGGGTCGATAACTAAAGACTTTAAAAGGCTCTGCTTCCCAGGGGAAGACAAACGTCTTTAGCGAAGAGTATGAGGGTCTCTGAACAACGGTTGTTCGTTGACTAGCAAGAATGATTGTCCTGGGGGAAGGACGGGTTTAAGCTATGAATTTTGATTGCGAGCAGGCTGCCAAGGAGCGGGGAACAATTCCTCCGTGCTTGGAAATCAACTGAGTCTAGAGCGCCCCTAAGAACTAGCGGGGTCGATAGACTAGCGACTAAAAAGCGTTGGTTACTAAAAGCTCTGTAACTTTTGCTATAATGGTCCGATTTCAAATCCGATTGCACCTATGGATTCGCAGCACTGTCCCCCATATACCCTCCGAGTTTGGTTCGGTTGGACGAATTTTCCTGACGGTTTTGGGGTTATTTTTGGGGTCCAAAACTTGTCTTTTTGTTAGGGAATCAGCAACTCAGGGGGGCCCCCTCTGCAAACGGCGGGTGGCACAGTGGGGCGCCTCGCGAGTGTTTAGAAAACACAGAGTCCCCTAGGCAGGGTAACCCACTGATGATTCCTGCCGTTGCTTAGATTCCTTTTCCTCGTTCCTAGTCCAACCTGGGGACGTGGCGGAGAGGTAATCTTGATACATAAGGACCTTAGGGCGAAGCACAAGGCATAGCCCCGTATGGTTCGATTCGTGACGCCGCCAGGTTAATTATTACTTTTGCTGGCGGCCCTAACTACTAAGCATAGCTTTGCTCTCATCTCACGGCTCTCGGCCTCCCATAAGGTTGGCCATCAGCGAAGCCGTTGTTATTCCTCCTAGAAGAACAGGAGCTTAACTCTGTTCATGGAGGCAACTGCTTCAGTCTCATTGCACTAGTATCTCCCGTAGCTCTAAGCTACAGACGCATTACTCTGGTCTCTGTCGCATACTGACAACGGTGAGTTTTGCTCCGTCCTAGGGGCTCGCCAGCTCGCTTAGGGATCGGGCTATCATAGTAATGACTTTCCTTAGTATCTATTGACCGGAATGGGATAGCTAGTCCTATCCCTCAAGGGAGATCCTTAGGTGTCTCTATATGGAGAGGTACTTGAGACTAGTCATGACAATGGTTAAATCGTCACACTAATTCGCTTGTTCTCAGCACCTGCTTGTCACCCTAACGGTCTCAAGGATCCTGCTGCTGCTGCTTAGGAGGTCTTGCTGCTGTCGCCTGGAGAGTCTCGAGACTCGAGAGTCCTGCTACTGCCGCTTAGGAGGTCTTGCTGCTGTTGCTTGGGGGGTCTTGCTGCTGTCGCTTAGGAGGTCCTCCTGCTGTCGCTTAGGGGGTCCTCCTGCTGCTGCTTAGGAGGTCCTGCTGCTGTTGCCCGGGGGGGTCTCGAGGGTCTTGCTGCTGCTGCTTGGAAGGTCCTGCTGCTGTCGCCTGGCGGGGTCTTGAGGGTCTTGCTACTGGCATAACGCGTTGGTAGAACGCGTCATGACACGGGTGAAAGGAAACAAGACAGCCTGCATATAAGTTAGCTTTTACTGTTCAAATAGTAATAGAGAAATAGAGGAGAGAGGTAGGGGAGAGGGGTAGGCGGTAGGCGGTAGACGTGGTGTGGTGCAATGAGGTGAGTGTGGTGTGGTGTGTTCAGGGACTTAGAGAATTTTGGCGAAGTCCCTGGAGGAATAGGAGTAGGGGTTAGCGGTATCCAAGCAGGGTTAGGTGTATTCCAGCAGGGTTAGGGTTGGCGGAACGCGCCTCCAAAACCTCGCTTGTTTTTCTGAAGAGAACGGTAGTTAATAAAGGCTAGTAATCTGCGGGTAGGAGGGAACAATGGTTCTCTCACAAGAAACATACTTTTAAGTAGTATGGTTCCCAGAGCCTCTTGTGGGGCGCTCCTGGTACTGGCAGTAGTATGGTGACGCTTGGGGTGTTGGGGATGCTTGTGGCGCAGGTGACTTCCTGTGATGCAACAGTTGCTACACCAATTGCGTCAGGACACGATTGCAGGTTTGCTGATGTTAGGAGGTCTTGCTGCTGTCGCCTGGAAGGGGTCTCGAGAAGCCTGCTGCTATCGCTTAGGGGGTCTTGCTGCTGTCGGTTGGAGGGTCTCGACGACCCTGCTGCTGTCGCTTGGAGGGGGTCTCGAGGACCCTGCTGCTGTCGCTTGGAGGGGGTCTCGAGGACCCTGCTGCTGTCGCTTTGAGGGGGTCTCAAGGGTCTTGCTGCTGTTGCTTAGGAGGTCCTGCTGCTGCTGCTTAGGAGGTCTTGCTGCTGTCGCCTAGAGGGTCCTGCTGCTGTCGCTTAGGGGTCCTGCTGCTGTCGCCTGGAGGGGGTCTCGAGAGTCCTGCTGCTGTCGCTTAGGGGGTCTTGCTGCTGCTGCTTAGGAGGTCTTGCTGCTGTCGCTTAGGGAGTCTTGCTGCTGCTGCTTAGGAGGTCCTGCTGCTGTCGCCTGGGAGGGGTCTTGAGAACTCTGCTGCTGCTGCTTAGGGAGTCTTGCTGCTGCTGCTTAGAAGGTCTTACTGCTGCTTAGAGGGACCTGCTGCTGCTGCTTAGGAGGTCCTGCTGCTGTCACCTGGGAGGGGTCTTGAGAGCCCTGCTGCTGGCACGACGTGTCGGTGGAACGCGTCATGACACGAGTGAAAGCAGACAAAACAGCTTGCATATAAGTTAGCTTTTACTGATCAAATAACAATAGAGAAATAGGGTAGGGGTAGGGGATAGGGGGGTAGCGGGTAAGGGGTAGGCGTGGTGTGGTACGATGAGATGGGTGTGGTGTGGTGTGTTCAGGGACTTAGAAAATTTTGGCGAAGTCCCTGGAGGAATAGGGGTAGGGGTAGGGGTTAGGTGTATCCAAGCAGGGTTAGGGTTGGCAGAACGTGCCTCCAAAACCTTGCTTGTTTTTCTAAAGAGAACGATGGTTAACAAAGACTAGTAACTGTCGTGGGCAGTCTCGGAGATACTGGGGAAATGTATAGAGCGATCGATTCCAAACTGGACCGGCGCCTGCGAAAGCGGATCACCTTCAGTACTGCCCCTACGAGGAGATTGAGTCGATTATGTGCGCCGTAACACAGCCCGTTTACAAAGGAGTCCCAAAAGGGGTCTTTTAGGCCTACGCCGTCACACAGGACGTTGATAGGATGCCGGATTTTGGGAGTTAAGCTTTTTTAGGGTTCGCGCATATGTCAGAGAAAACGGAATGGGAATAGGACGTCCGAAAGGTCTCGAAGGGGCACTTGTACCTTTAGTATGGGGCTAGTATGGGAAAGTAACTTAGGGGAAGGATATGGCATATCCAAGGATTTGTAATTAGCAAAGTGGTTTTAGGTAACGCGGGTAGAGGAATAAGGCTTGGACGGTCGGAGTTTTTGTATATAAGCGAGGTGAAGCCCCGCTTCGTGGAGGACTTTCTTTCGTTACGCAATCTCTTGTTTCCTAAGTTTTCTACTAAGAATTCCACTGCTTTCTTGGATCTTTTATATCCAAGGATTTCACCGAAGAATCATTGTCGCCGTCCAAGTTCTCGCCGTTACCCCTTTGCTCCGTTGAAAACACAACCAAAGTCCCTGCCGTACTCCGTCATCTAGGCACTCCCCCTAAGCACCGCCATTACAGTAACCTGCGGGTAAGAGTGAACAATAGTTCTCTCACAAGAAACAAGAATTTTCTAGTACGGTTCCCAAAGCCTTTTGCGGGGCGCTCCTGGCGCTGGCAGCAGTACTGGTGACTATTGCAGGGCACTTCAGGCGCTAGCAGTAGTACTGGTGACGCTTGGGGTGCTAGGGATGCTGGTGACGCAGGTGACTTCCTGTGATGCAACAGTTGCTACACCAATTGCGTCATGACACAATTGCAGGTTTGCTGATGTAGTAGTAGTGTCTATATGTATTTAGGGTGGGAGAAAACCTCCCCTAACCCCCTATTCAGGCCATAAGATGCCACCGCTTTTGGGGCTAAATTTGGCAATTTGTACAATGTAAAAGATGGTTTTTTCAGAATGGCAGATAATGAATGATATTGGTGTGCTAACTGCATCTATAGACTCTTAGAATATAGAGTCTAGGGTCTATAACTCCTAGTAAAGTCTTTTTTATTATTTTATCTCTTATCTAACTATACATACCTAAAAAGAAGTAAGAAAAACAAGTGTACCTTGTAAATGAATGGAGTAGATATAGGCCCCAATTACTGGATAAAATTGAAGTTACTCATATAAAGAAACTCTGGTCTTATTGGCTTTGAAGCTCGATTTTTTTTACATCTATGGCAGTCTCCTGCTTGAAAGCTATGAATAAATGGGCTAAAACACGCCAAGATTCACTGAAACCGCATTCGATGACTTATTGCCTATGACTGTACAAGCGGTGGTTGCAAATTGAGGCAACAACCACCAAAACACACCGAAAATAGCCAACTTCACAAATTTATTACAGGAGTTATGGAAATAAACTTCTGATATCATAGAGTAATTCATAAACCTGTAGATATTCCTAATTTATCAAGAGATTATTTACTTGTAGCAATTTTTGGAGTAGACATAAAAAATAGCAAATTGAAATGGGCTCAGATGCACATTTTGTGTTGTGAAAAAAATAATGCATACCACACAAGTAGTCTTTGGCTTTTAGTGTTTGCCTACCCAGATTATAAAGAAATTAGCCAGGGAAATTGAAAGAGTAGTATTTGCAGAGTTAGCATTCTCATCAGCAAACCTGCAAGATTGCGTCAGGAGCAACTGTTGCACGGGACGCTGGGGATGCCACATTCGGCAATTGGCCGAATATGACGCTATTGTGAGGCGTCAGGGGCTCCTGACGCTCTGCTGAAGGCGTCAGAGGCTCCTGACGCCGCTATGGGAGCGTCAGAGGCTCCTGATGCCTCTGACGCTCTCTGGTAGACGTCTTGACGCTCTCTGGTAGGCTTCCTGACGTCCTCTGGTGCTGTCACGCTCTTGTCACGGTCACATCACAGAAGTACTAATATGGTTCTCAATTATTTTATTATATGCTATCTAATATGTACATAATATCTCTAATTTGCTTGTCCTCAGCACCTGCTTGTCACCCGAGAGGTTCCCATAGTCCTGGAGACCTACAGCAGTCGCCTGGGGGGGGAGGGTCTCGAGGATCCTGCTGCTATTGCCTGGAGGGTCTCGAGGCCCTGTTGCTGTCGCTTAAGGGGTCTTGCTGCTGTCACTTAGGGGGTCCTGCTGCTGCTGCTTAGGAGGTCTTGCTGCTGTCGCTTAGGGGGTCCTGCTGCTGTCGCCTGGAGGGGGTCTCGAGAGTCCTGCTGCTGTCGCTTAGGGGGTCTTGCTGCTGCTGCTTAGGAGGTCTTGCTGCTGTCGCTTAGGGGGTCCTGCTGCTGTCGCTTAGGGGGTCTCGAGGACCCTGCTGCTGTCGCCTGGGGGGGGGGTCTCGGGTCTTGCTGCTGTTGCTTAGGAGGTCCTGCTGCTGCTGCTTAGGAGGTCCTGCTGCTGCTGCTTAGGAGGTCTTGCTGCTGTCGCTTAGGGGGGTCCTGCTGCTGTCGCCTGGAGGGGGTCTCGAGAGTCCTGCTGCTGTCGCTTAGGGGGTCTTGCTGCTGCTGCTTAGGAGGTCTTGCTGCTGTCGCTTAGGGGGGTCCTGCTGCTGTCGCTTAGGGGTCCTGCTGCTGTCGCTTAGGAGTCCTGCTGCTGTCGCCTGGAGGGGGTCTCGAGAGTCCTGCTGCTGTCGCTTAGGGGGTCTTGCTGCTGCTGCTTAGGAGGTCTTGCTGCTGTCGCTTAGAGGGACCTGCTGCTGCTGCTTAGGAGGTCTTGCTGCTGTCGCTTAGGGGGTCTTGCTGCTGCTGCTTAGGGGGTCTTGCTGCTGCTGCTTAGGAGGTCCTGCTGCTGTCGCCTGAGGGAGGTCTCGAGGACCCTGCTGCTGTCGCTTAGAAGGTCCTGCTGCTGCTGCTTAGGAGGTCCTGCTGCTGGCACGACGCGTCGGTAGAACGCGTCATGACACGAGTGAAAGGAGACGAGACAGCCTGCATATAAGTTAGCTTTTACTGATCAAATAGCAATAGAGAAATAGGGTAGGGGTAGGGGGTAGGGGGTAGGGGGTAGGGGGTAGAGGGTAGGCGTGGTGTGGTGCGATGAGATGGGTGTGGTGTGGTGTGTTCAGGGACTTAGAGAATTTTGGCGAGGTCCCTGGAGGAATAGGGGTATCCAAGCAGGGTTAGGTGTATCCAAGCAGGGTTAGGGTTGGCGGAACACACCTCCAAAACCTCGCTTGTTTTTCTGAAGAGAACGGTAGTTAATAAAGACTAGTAATCTGCGGGTAGGAGGGAACAATAGTTCTCTCACAAGAAACTTAATTTTTTAAGTAGTACGGTTCCCAGAGCTTCTTGTGGGGCGCTCCTGGTACTGGTAGTGGTATGGTGACGCTTGGGGTGCTGGGGATGCTTGTGACGTGGGTGACTTCCTGTGATGCAACAGTTGCTACACCAATTGCGTCAGGACACGATTGCAGGTTTGCTGATGCTATCAATACATACAGGAACTATTTTTTGTCTTGGGAAACACTGGTCCCAGATTTGTAAAGTTGGCTACTTTTGGTGTGTTTTAGCGGTTGTTGCCTCAATTTGCAACCACCACTTGTACAGTTCTGGGCATATCATCATCCAGGTCTGAAATATCAAATTGACCAAACACAACCATATTGTAATCGTTGTTTCCAGTAAACAATTAAAAGTTATATAATAAATTTAATAGTATGTAAAGTGTTTTATAAATTTATTGATAAAAGACTACAATGCCATGGAAATTCTCTGTATATATCTAGAATGCCACAGCAACTAAGTGCAACACATAACAACACAGTATAATACTCCTTAATGCCCAATTTTCATTTATTAAGCAGTAGTAAGGAGCTTAGCATAGTTGCCTTGACCAGTGCTTCCCCTCTACCAATTTTTTCTCACTTTGGTGGGATTTATTTGCTGTATTATCTTATGTGGGACTGTATGCACAGCCTGGAGTACTCTTCAGTATACTGGGGGTCACATTTTAGGAATAACCAGTCCATCACCCCTAAAACCCATGAAAGATAAAAGTAAAATACTGAGAAGTCTTGAATCTTATAGACTTTTCCCTAAATTATTTAGTTCATAATTAATGTATATTTTTGTGTTATGGTAATAGGACGCATTCTGTTGCTAGGGGGTTGCTGTGGCATTCTAGATATATACAGGGAGTTTCTATGGTATTGTAGCCTTTTACTGTTAATTTAGATAGAAAGACTGGTCACTATAATGTGGACTGTAGGAGGTCTCAAAAACAGTGCCAAGACTCTAGATTTATATTATGTCTTGGCATTTTCTGTGACAGTTTAACGGCTGTCATGACTAGGCTCAGAGTAGGCTCTCAAAAAACAACCGACTATCTCCTTGGGAGAACAGAAATAGCTATTCTGCTCTAGACAGAAAGGTAACCGACTTTACTGCTAGATAACCTATATAATCCTAGGATGGCAGTTTTTGGAACATCAGGTAAAGCCTACCGTTGGTGGTATGTGACAGGGAATAAAACAGTAGTCTATGACTCTAAGACCAATAAGAAAATACCAGTACAGTGAGCAGGTACAGCTGCCTATAAACGAAAAAGAAATAAGCCTCTTCCCTCGCTTAGGAATAACAACTGAACCATAGTTGGTCCTTCTTGATGGTTACATCAGCAAAAACAAAGATTCCGCCCCGCTCTCCTGGAGAACAGAGCAAGCGGGGCGACGATTTCGCAAACCTACCCTCCCACAGATGCTTTATGCTGCACGTCATCTCTAGGAGATCTCAGGGCGGATGCTAGCAGTCTGGGAGATGCCAGGAGAGCCTCAATAAGAGTAGAACAAAAAGTCGCATCTAGAAAAGTCTCAATTCTCTATTTTCTATTCTCTATGTTCTATCTAATTTATATACAAGAATATACCTGCTTTGCTGTCTCCCCGCTGCCCCCCCCCCACTTGCCCTGCCTGCCTGCCGCTGCTGCGTTAGGAGGCAGCATCAGCAAAAAAAAAAAAAGCCTCCGGGAGATTTTCGTCGCCTGGGCGAAGGAGGTTCGCCCCGCTCTCCTGGAGACTGGGGGCAACCATTCTCCGCCCGAGCGAGGGATCGTCGCTCCCAGTCTCCTGGAGAGATGCTGGTGTTACCCGGTCGTACCACATTAACGCGCCTCTCTCCCTTCAGCACCCTCCCCCCACTCGCTACCACTTTATGAACTTATGCTAACTATTGAGAACAGTGCTTTATAGCACCGCCAGCAGTAGCTCCCCCCCCAGCGGCCATACCGGTACGAACACCTCATGTCCAACGCGTCAATGTGACCTCCAGAGGACCTCCAGCGCGACAGCTGCAGCAGGACCCCCAGCAAGCCTCCAGCAGCCTTCAGCAGCCCCCGGGCCACCAAGGGAACAACCTACCCGTTCAGGTACAAACACCCTTGGTCCGACGCGTCGACTGGACGTCGAGCTGCCTTCCAGCGCAGCAGCGGCAGGCAGGCAGGCAAGCAAGCAAGCAAGCAGGCAGGCAGGCAGGCAGGCAGGCAGGCGGCAGGGCAAGTGGGGGGGGGGGGCAGCGGGGAGGCAGCAAAACAGGTATATTCTTGTATATAGATTAGATAGAACATAGAGAATAGAGAATTGAGAACTGAGACTCTTCTAGACGCAACTTTTTGTTCTACTCTTATTGAGGCTCTCCCGGCATCTCCCGGACTGCTAGCGTCCGCCCTGAGATCTCCCGGAGATGACGTGCAGCGTAAAGCACCTGTGGGAGGGTAGGTTTGTGAAATCGTCGCCCCGCTCTCCAGGAGTGCGGGGCGGAATCTTTGTTTTTGCTGATGAGCTCGACGTCCAGTTGACGCGTCGGACCAAGGGTGTTTGTACCTGAACGGGTAGGTTGTTCGCTTGGTGGCCCGGGGGCTGCTGAAGGCTGCTGGAGGCTTGCTGGGGGTCCTGCTGCAGCTGTCGCGCTGGAGGTCCTCTGGAGGTCACATTGACGCGTTGGACATGAGGTGTTCGTACCAGTACGGCCACTGGGGGGGGGCTACTGCTGGCGGTGCTATAAGGCGCTGTTCTCAATAGTTAGCATAGGTTCATAGAGTGGTAGTGAGTGGGTGGGGGGTGCTGGAGGAGAGGGGTTGCAGGCGCATTAATGTGGTACGGCCGGGTAACACCAGCATCTCTCTAGGAGACTGAGGGCGACGGTCTCTCGCCCGGGTGCTGAGGGGTCGGCAGCGCTCTCCAGGAGAGCGGGGCGAACTTTCTCCACCTGGGCGACGAAAATCTACCGGAGAGTTTTTTTTTTTTTGCTGATGGTGGCAACACATGTGCCTAGCTAAATGGAGGCAACCATCAGCAAAAGTCTTTTCTTATTCAAAAATAGTCTCAGATAGTCCCAGGGATAAAGGGGACAGTAGGGGACACAACTGGGACACAACTGGGACAGAATAGAGACACCACCCAGTCCCAAGATCCATTCCAGAGACAGCCATTTTGTCTCTTGGGACTGGGTGGTGTCTCCAGCTACTATGTAATTTGTTCCACAGTTGTTCCAGGGATGCTCTGGGATTGAAAAGTACTTTTGCTGATGACACATGTGCCTAGAAGTTCTAGTACACAGTATTACCACTAAGGTTTCCATGAAGACTGCACGCAAAATTCTTAAGTAGGAAAGAATCAACAAATACCGAGCCAAAAAGAACATCAGCAAAAGATTTTTACTCCTGGGACATACACCAGAGTCTCTGGGGTTCCCTGGGGTTCCCAGCGGCCCCATGGGACGCCTGTAGGCCTCGGGAGTCCCAGGGACTCTCTGCAGTGGATCTGGGGGTCCCCGGGACAGTCTGCAGAGAATCGGAGCGTCCCTGGGACAAGGTTACCCGGCTGTTACCCGGCCCTAACCTCGTCAAAAACCTCTAAGTCCCTGCTCCTCTCCATACATATCACGACTGCAGCAACACCTCCTCCAGCAAAGCAGCGAACCCCCCCCCCCCAGCAGACCCCCCCCCCAGCAGACCCCCCCCCCCAGCAGACCCCCCCCCAGCAGACCCCCTCCATATAGAGCGAGTAATCTACCCGTCATGGTACGAACACCCCTTGTCCAGTCCCGGTCTGGCTATGTCTGACGCGTCGATTAGGACTCCACGCGCAGCAGCAGCAGCAGCAGCAGCAGCAGCAGCAGGAGCAACAGCAGGAGCAACCCTCTGGCAGGAGGCCAAGCAGACCCCTCCATATAGAGTGAACAACCTACCCATCATGGTACGTTCACCTTTTGTCTGACCGTGGTCCGACTATGTTTGACGCGTCGATTAGGACCCCACGCGCCGCAGCAGCAGCAGTGTCGCGGGCAGCTCCGAGGATACCAACGCCACCGTCGCACGAAACAAGACCAAAACCGGACCACACCCCAGTAAGAGAGTCACCTTCGACCTCGCCCCCACTCGGCGATCGAGTCGATTGAATGCGCGCATTGTGAGCAATTTAACGGAAAGGGAATAATGGGCGCAGGAAGGCTCGTATCCGCGCACGCGAGGTTGATGGGGGTTTGTGTCTTTGGCAATAAGGTTCTCCGGGCCGACGGCCCCTCGTGGTAGTTTCGGAATTTACGTAACGTTATCGTATGACCCCAGGAGCTCTTTGTACACTTTGTATGCGGTTTGTATGGGAAAGATACCTTTCTGTTGGATATGACATATCCAACAGAAACAGTGGGGGAAATTTAGTTGGAGTGAAAAAGTTTTCTTTGGCGTTAAGGTTATTTTGGAAGCAGAGAAGAAGGGAAGAAATAGGAAACATATAAGGAGGGGCCTCGCACAGCGATTTTTTTTAGACGCAACGTCTTGTTTATATTGTCTAGTAAAGAAATATTACAGAGTTTTTCACTTGTAATATCTTTTGCCATAACACCGTTCATTGTCGCCGTCTTAGTCGCTGTCACCGTCCCGTTGCCTAGGCTTTACCATACCATCCCAACCGCCCCGCCACACTACGTTGCGTCCCTTCAAGCCTACCCAACAACACTGTACCAATGTCTGCCAGTAGTGGCCCCCTGGGACCCTCCGGCATTTCGCCTCCCAGCTACCCTCGATGATTTTACCACCGCCTATAACACCGACGCCGCCAGTTCCACGCCAATCTTCTGCAGTATGCAGCCAAACTCCCGGACAACAACATCCGACTCCGCAACGAAAGAAACGGACACCTTCAAGCGGCTACGGAGGCACAACCCAGCCTCAACAATGCCGAGAAGCCATCGTCACCGCTGAAGAAACCGCCCAACGTCTTACCACCGCCAACACCGTTCTTGCTCACCGAGTAACCAGCTTGGAAAACGATCTTCGTGCAGCCCGAACCGCCGCGGAAGGAGGGAGAATTCCAACTCCACCTCCCCTCGATATCAATGACCCCGTCGCCCCCAGAAGATCTGACAAAATCCCTGACCCTCCAATGTTCAATGGTAACCGCGCGGCCCTGAAACCCTTTGTCGCCCAACTTCGCAATAAACTCCGTAACAATGCCGATCGTTTTTCCAATGAAGCCGCCAAAGTCGGATATGCTTTTAACCGTCTGGAGGGAGTCGCCTTGAACCAGGTACTCCCTTATGCAACTGCCACTGGAATTGACTTTGCCAACGTTGAAGCTCTCATCACCGTCTTGAACTCTGCCTTCGCCGACCCTGATCCTCATGGAACTGCAAGGAGGGAACTCCACAACCTCAAACAGAAAAACAAGGACTTCTCCTCCTATCTCGCTGACTTCCGTCGCATCATGGCAGACCTTGGGTACGATGACTCCGCCAAGAGAGACGCCCTTCGGGAGGGTCTCTCTGAGGAAATGAAGGACCAACTTGTCGGTCGCCGCGTCCCTGTTGATGCCCATGGTGCAGCCACGTTCGATCTCTACGTCGCCGACCTTCTTGTTGTGGATAATGACCTCCGTGTTCGCAAGGAAGAGAAGAGGGGCTCAAGGTCCTTCGGAAACTTCCAACATCAACCTGCCCCCCGCGCTTCTGCTCCTGCCCCCGTTGCCAGTTCTGGCTACCATCCGTCATTCGCCCCTGGAGGTTTGGCTCCCATGAATCTCAGTGCTTTCGTCCCCCGTCCTGCTGGTCAACCCCGTGGTCCTCTTTCCCCCGAGGAAAAACAGAGGCGTTTTGCCTCGGGGCTTTGTATGTATTGCGGCCAGAGTGGCCATGTTTTTGCCAATTGTCCTTTATCTCGTTCCGGCCCACGTGCCACCCCTTCGTCCTTTAGTATGCGCGGCGCCGCAATTACTCCATCTCCTTTTGGTCTTCTTTCTGGTGCTGCTGCTTCTGTTTCTGGGTCTTCTGTTGCGGCGGTGTCCCCATCTCCAATATTTCCGTTTCTGGCTCTCCTGTTCCTTCTTCGTCTTCTGTGGCCGGTGCGCCACCTAGGTCTTCCTTTGCTTCTTCTTCTCGTTCGGGCGGCGACCCGCGTTATCAATCTTCTTCTTCCGATCAGCAGGGTTTTCAGTAGTCCCTGGGCCTTTAACTGGCCCTGCCCAGGGACCTTTTAACGATTTTTCTTTGACTGCATTTTCTATTTCTGGCTTTTCGGTATCAAACATTGTTGTGGAGGAAGATTCTTTGGATGGTGAGCATTTGGTAGTAGCATGTACCTTATCCACCAATACAAAGACAGTAAAAACCCACGCTCGATTGATACTGGTGCCTCCGGATATGCTTTCATTGATGAATCGTTCGCGCGCCAGCATTCTTTTCCCCTGTTACCGTTAAAAACTCCCCGGGCTCTAGAAGTCATAGACGGCCGAAGCGTAGCCTCCGGGGACATTACCCATCTTTCCCATCTTGGTCTCTCTATAGGGGGACACCAGGAGCATGCGCCGTTTTTTGTCACTTCCCGACACTATCCTCTTGTTTTAGGCATTCCCTGGATGAAGCACCATGATGTGGCCATCAGGTTTGACTCCAATCATGTCTCCTTCGGTTCCGATTACTGCATGAAACACTGCACCTCCTCCACCATTCCCGTCGTCTCCACTGGTATCTCCCGGCTCCCGCTCTCAAGAAAATTTCCATTGCAATGATTGGGGCTGTCCCCTTCTCCTTTTTGGCTAGAAAGAAGTCTTCTCGCATTTTGTCAATCTCCCTTTATGAGATTAACAAAGCTATTGACCATAAGACTACCAAAGAGGATTGGAAGGCTAAAGTTCCGGTTGAGTACCACGATTTTTGGATATGTTCGACGAACAGATCGCAAAAAACATGCCCCACGCCGTATTTATGATCATAAGATTCTGAGGGATGGAAAGGAACCCCTTTGGCCCCCTATATGGAATGTCTCGCGAGGAACTCGTCGCACTCAAAGAATACCTAGAGGACAATTTGTCCAAAGGATACATTAGAGACAGCTCCTCTCCTGCCGGTGCCCCTGTATTGTTCGCCAAGAAAGACGACGGAAGTCTCCGTCTCTGTGTTGACTACCGAGGAATTAACGAAATAACTATTAAAAATCGATATCCCCTTCCTCTCATTCGAGAAACCTTGGATCGCTTAGCTAAAGCAAAGTGGTACACCAAGTTGGACCTCAGGATGGGATACAATCAAGTACGCATGGCAGAAAACGAGGAATGGAAAACCGCCTTCAGGACCCGGTATGGCCACTTTGAATACACCGTAATGCCCTTCGGACTCACCAATGCCCCCGCAACCTTTCAGCACTTTATCAATGATTCCTTACGCAAGTACCTCGACGTCTTTTGCACTGCCTACCTTGACGACATTTTGATCTACAGTAACACTCTGGAAGAACACAAGGTCCACGTTCGTAAGATACTGGAAGCTCTGAAGGAAAATGGGATCTTTCTCAAACCTGAGAAATGTGAATTTCACGTTCAATCCACAAAGTACTTGGGTCTAATTATCTCCTAACGGCATCGCGATGGACCCTAAGAAAGTGTCTGCCATCAGGGAATGGTCTGCCCCAAGGAATGTGAAGGAAGTACAAGGGTTTATTGGGTTTGCGAATTTTTACCGGCGTTTTATTTTGGGTTTTTCTAATCTTGCCTCTCCTATTACTGCTCTTACGAAAAAGGATACACCGTTCATATGGTCTCCGGAGTGCGAAGAAGCCTTCGAGAAAATGAAAGAAGCTTTTACCTCAGCTCCCATTCTCATGCACTTTGACGCCGACCGACCAATAGTGGTGGAAACCGATGCTTCCGATTATGTTTCCGCGGGTATCTTGTCCCAGTATGATGAAAACAACGTCCTCCGTCCGGTGGCCTTTTTCTCCAAAAAACATTCGCCCGCCGAATGCAATTACGAAATTTACGACAAAGAGCTACTAGCAATCATCAGAGCCTTTGAAGAATGGAGACCAGAGTTGGAGAGTACCGAAGAGCCAATCTCCGTCATCACCGATCACCGTAATCTGGAATATTTTATGTCCACCAAGCAGTTGAATCGTCGCCAGGCCAGGTGGTCCGAGTTTCTATCTCGTTTTAATTTTAAAATTTCATATCGTCCAGGGAAACAAGGAAACCCGATGCACTAACTAGGAGATCTGGAGATCTACCTAAAGAGGGGGATGAAAGATTGGCTCATCAGAGTCAAACAGTGTTGAAAAGGGAAAATTTTGACAGTAAGCTTGGTTTGTTTACGGGTTCTTTGTCAAATGAACCCGCTCAAGGAACGACCCCACTGGAAAAGTTGTTTACCAAAGCCTATGCTAATGATTCCGCCCCTCAAAAAATTCTAGAACTTCTTCGCCAGGGTGTGCAACATTCAAAGGAAATAACCCTGGCTGAGTGCACCAACGTCAATGGAAAACTTTGCTATCGAGGCACCCTTTACGTCCCAGACCACAACGAATTAAAGCTGGAATTGCTGAAACAGTACCACGACTCCCCTCCGCCGGCCATCCAGGACGCTCAAAGACCTTCGAACTTCTGAGTAGAGACTACTACTGGCCAAAGATGGGAAGTTTCGTGAAGCGATATGTTAAGAATTGTCACACTTGTAGCCGCAGCAAACCATCGTACAATGCCCCGTCTGGAATTCTTCGTCCCCTGCCCATTCCAAATCAACCTTGGCAGGACATTTCCATGGACTTCGTCACTGGCCTACCGTCGAGTAATGGGTACGATGCCATTTTCGTTGTGGTCGATAGACTCTCCAAGATGCGCCATCTCCTCCCCTGCCATACCACTGCCAACGCTCAAGACGTCGCACGTTTGTACCTTGAAAACGTCTGGAAACTTCACGGCCTCCTCTTACGGTAATCTCGGATCGCGGAACTCAGTTCACGTCCCAGTTCTGGCAATGCCTGTGTAAACAGTTGAAGATTGAGTCCAAATTATCTACGGCCTTCCATCCTCAGACCGATGGACAAACAGAACGCGTCAACGCTGTAATGGAACAGTACCTCCAGAAGCTTTGTGTCTTATCAACAAGACGACTGGTCCAGCTGGCTTCCCATTGCGAGTTCGCGGCTAACAATCACTTTTCGGAAACCACCAAAGTTAGCCCGTTCTTCGCCAATTACGGATTCCACCTCGGTTTACCCTTGACTTGGTCCTCATGATAGGTCCCAGTATCGACGCTCGGAAGTTTGCCCAGAAAATGGAAGACTTACACGACTACCTTCGCGGAGAAATGAAGCTCGCTCAAGATGCCCAAGAAAACACTGCCAATGCCCATCGTATCCCTGCTCCCGACTATAAAGTTGGAGATCAAGTTTGGCTGTCTGCCAAAAATATCCGAACCCAGAGGCCCTCAAAGAAATTGGACTGGAAACAACTTGGTCGGTTTACCGTTAAGAAGGTTATCAGTCCCTATGCCTACGAACTTGATCTTCCAGCTACCATGGCCAATCATCCCGTGTTTCACGTTTCCCAGCTTCGCCCCGTCGCCACTGATCCCATTCCCGGCCATGTTCCTCCCTGCTCCCAGTTATTGTTGAAGGAGAAACGGAGTGGGAAGTGGAGGAGATTCTCGACGCCCGGCTTCATGGCATCAAAGGCCCTCAGTACCTCGTCAAGTGGACAGGCTATGACCTACCTACGTGGGAGCCCCCCGAATACATTGAACAATGCGCTGCCCTCGACATCTTCTATCAGCGACATCCAACCAAGCCTGACTTTCGCCAAAGCCTCACTAGTTCTCCTGGGAAGTCGAACCTCGGGGAGGGGCCTCCTGTCGCGGGCAGCTCCGAGGATACCAACGCCACCGTCGCACGAAACAAGACCAAAACCGGACCACACCCCAGTAAGAGAGTCACCTTCGACCTCGCCCCCACTCGGCGATCGAGTCGATTGAATGCGCGCATTGTGAGCAATTTAACGGAAAGGGAATAATGGGCGCAGGAAGGCTCGTATCCGCGCACGCGAGGTTGATGGGGGTTTGTGTCTTTGGCAATAAGGTTCTCCGGGCCGACGGCCCCTCGTGGTAGTTTCGGAATTTACGTAACGTTATCGTATGACCCCAGGAGCTCTTTGTACACTTTGTATGCGGTTTGTATGGGAAAGATACCTTTCTGTTGGATATGACATATCCAACAGAAACAGTGGGGGAAATTTAGTTGGAGTGAAAAAGTTTTCTTTGGCGTTAAGGTTATTTTGGAAGCAGAGAAGAAGGGAAGAAATAGGGGAAACATATAAGGAGGGGCCTCGCCCCGAGGATTTTTTTAGGCACGCAACGTCTTGTTTATATTGTCTAGTAAAGAAATATTACAGAGTTTTTCACTTGTAATATCTTTTGCCATAACACCGTTCATTGTCGCCGTCTTAGTCGCTGTCACCGTCCCGTTGCCTAGGCTTTACCATACCATCCCAACCGCCCCGCCACAAGCAGCAGCAGGAGCAACAGCAGGAGCAACCCCCTGGCAGAGACCAAGCAGACCCCTCCATATAGAGCGAACAACCTACCTGTTACGGTACGTTTACTCCTTGTCTGGCCACAGTCCGACTATGTCTGACGCGTTAATTAGGACTCGAGAAGCAGGCCCCACGGGCAGCAGCAGCAGCAAGCAAGCAGGGGGGGGGCAGCAAGCAGGGGGGGCAGCAAGCAGGGGGGGGAAGCAGGTGGGGGGGGGAAGCAGGTGGGGGGGGGGGGCAGGTGGGGGGGGGGGCAGCAAGCAAGCAGCAGGTAGGGCAGCAAGCAGGGGGGGGGGCGTGTAGAGATTTATTGTACATAGACTATATAGGATACATTGACCAAATATATTCGATTGCAAAAGTCATGACGAAAAGAGACATGAAAGTGACAGAATCGAGAGTCCCCTAAGCAGTCTCTAAGCAGTCCTATGGCGTTCCCAAGCAGTCCTGAAGTGTCCCTGGGACTGTCCTGGTACGCTCCTGGGACCACATATGTGCCGTCCCCGGGACCCTCCTGGGACCCATATGCCCCGTCTCTGGGACACCCCCGGGACACGCACCTATGTCCCTGGGGCACCAGCATCTACCTCGGGATCGGGTGGAGTCTCGGGGGTCCCAGCGGTCCCCGGGAGTCCCTGGTAGTACCCGGGACACTATTAGTCTTTTGCTGATGAAACTTTTTTAGACTAAAGTCCATAAGCTTAAGTGGATGCTATGGTGTAAAGCACGGAAACACGCTATTTTAGAAGATTGGGCAGTAGTTATATAGACTAACAAATTACAATTTGAGGTAGGGTTTCATGGAGGTACCTGTTGGGTATATAGAGCCATTAGTGAGGAAGATAAAGCAGAGTATTTGCTACCAACTTTTAAGAGTGAGAGAATATCAATAATGATATACATCAGCAAAAAAAAAAAAACTCTCCGGGAGATTTTCGTCGCCTGGGCGGAGAAAGTCCGCCCCGCTCTCCTGGAGTGTGCTTGCCGACCCCTCAGCGCCCGGGCGCCAAAAGGCAGTTTAAAGATCTCTGGGAGACAGGAAGTTTCCTAGAAGTCTCCGGGAGATATTTGGGAGATTTACTTCTCCAGGAGACTATTTGATGATTGTTTCAGAAAAAAATGACAAGTTTTTACCGACCTCTCTCAGGTCGTTCCCAAATTGACTGGGCCCTCTAGTATACATCATTAAAGGTCTCAAGATCTATCCGATTATTTATAATCCATTGTCCTTCCTCTGCATCTGGTACTATATATGCCATACCTACAATTAAGGCCACACTCACTAACCATTCATCGCTTCCAGGGACCTTGGGCCTACGATCTACCGCTCTCAATAGCATGCCAGCCTCTATGCGTCCGTCGTCCAGCACTCGGAGCATTTTAACCAACGCTAGGCGGTAGCTTAGTCCCGTACCAGGGTCCCTCAGTTTAAATAAACACCGCAATTGACCAGGCAAGCGTCCTCTCAACGCTCCAAATTCACTCTCATCTCCGGCTTGAATCCACACCCAATCGTTCCTAGGCCCACCATCCCGGAATCGTTCGTCTAGTGTACACCGGACGTGGTGGATAGTATATTGATCAGTCTCTTGGTATTTAGCTACTGGTATATGGAGTTGTGTGAAGCGCTCCACCAGGAACCCTTCCAACTCCTGTACGCCCGCCGTCATCCTCTGTGAGTCCGGCAAACCTCTATTATACTTCATTATTTTATAAACTAAGCTCTCGTTGCTTAGAAGCTCCATTAAATCGATTACCGATCCACTGTTGATGACTTTACCCCGTAGGAGTCGTAGAGGTCTCCTTTGCCGCTTAGTATCTAAATCGATCCATGCTGGCGTTCTTTCTTTTTGTAGAAGTTCTACAACCTCGCTTCCAAGGGTCTTTGCCGACTTCCCTCGAGCCGCTTCCCGAATCTCAATCATCCGCATTGCCAACGTTTGTCTGCGAGAGTAGTGCTCCAGTATCTGCTTGGTAGCGTTGACTTTGTTTGAAGCGCGGTAGCCAACTTTTATTTGTTCTCGGTGAGAGACTTCGCCGACCTCTGTGGAGTAGATGGGGATGTTATCAAACTGACGTACGTGGGGTACAAAGTGGGTCAAAAGGTGCATTTTGATGAAGTTGAAATGGGATTCCTCGCGATAGATTTCCTGCTGCTGCTCTGATATTCTGCGATTCTTGCTCGGACTCTGAGAGGCTGGCACCGCTCTTTTGTGAGCTAGGCGTAGTAAATCGGTTGCATCCTTAGCCTTGGCCTGTGTTTTCTTGGACTTCCGGAACTCGAGGAAGATGTCCTTATAGTCATGAAATCTCTGCAAATAGGCTTCCATATATCCAAGAGTTTCTTCTGTATGGCTTCGATACTGAGCCAAGAGATGGAAGTCAGTGAGGGCCTGAACACACTGAAGGGTACGCTTGAACTCCGGCCCCTGGGAGGTCGTTGGTTTCCTGAGGGAAACCGTCAACGCTACGAGAAGGTATCGTTCTAGATTCCTCATTTCTTTCCCTTGCCACTGAGACACCTCTCGATACTTCTTTTTAAAAACAGTGATACCAGTATATGGAGGAATAGACCTCCACGCGTTATCGAACTCGTCAAGGCGATCATGCTTCCGGAGAAATCCCTGTACCCATTCCATCAAGTGCTTAAGCATGCCTAGATAGATTATATGCAGCATATCAGGTTTCCATATCTGCTCAGGCCGGACCCTAGGAAGCCGCCAAAAGCTGTTCATCGGTACCTTCAGCCCCCTGGCTTGTAGCCAATCAAGATGCTCGGTATCTTCAGTCTCTTCGAAGAGTTTCAGCTTGGCTTTGTAGGCTTCGTGATCTCTAACCTTAAAGGGTTCCGGCGAGAGTTCTCCTAGGCTAGATGCATCGATCTCGCATACTGGACAAGAATTATTCTTGAGGTACTGAAGGGTAACATGCTCTAAATGATCAGCTATCCAGCCACAGACCACAGGGTAGCAGTACCGCAGCTGTCCATCAGCGCAACCCAGTTCAACTCCATTCGTTGCCGGCTCGTGGAGAGACGAAAGTACCCTCTCCATTGCTTTATCCAGGATAACACGCACCTTTACTCGGTAGGCATCGGCATCTTTAGCCTTGAGTTTGCCTATCTTTGGTGGGATTGGTAGAAGGGCAAGAAGCACCATTGCCATCGAGGTGGGTTTGTTTCGAGTTTTTGATAATATGTTGCCGATAGTCAGATAGATTGGCCAAGCCTTTTTGTCTCCCGAGAAGTCTGTTAAGTGCGTTTGATCTGAGGCGCAGAGGATTGGGACTACTGTGGAGCCATTGGAAAGGGTTTTCTATAACTTATTAGCAGTTGATGTCGGACTCTAGAGAGTCGGTATCATACCTGTAAATCCCACCACCAATCAGCGGTATGAAGTTCAGAATACATCCTTTCACCAGAGGAGTTGAATTCCTGAATAGGTGCGTATACCATATCCTTCGAGAATGCTGCTTGACCTAAAAGATATCTGATACACACCATTGGATCACGGTGTGCTAAAACAAAAGGTTCCTCATCTATATTTTCCTCAACAAACTCCCAACTAGGCGCCCCTAGAGTAGTATGTAACGCTTTGATGGCTTTAAAGAGGGTATAGGCGGACTTCAAGGAGCCGGTGCCTCCTTTATACAGGCCTTTATGAAAATACTCTTCGATAGCAGTCTTTGTCGTTTTGTGATCGATGAACCATTTTGCTAGGCTAAAATCGTATACGGTCTGGAAAGGGAAAACTGGATCCCTGAGGAGCTCTCGTCTGATATCCAAGAAATTAGGTATAGGTCCCACCGAACTCCCAGCGTCCGGTAATCGCTCATCTAAAGTTGCTTTAGACCCTCTGGAGAGCCCATCGTCACTTTCCGTATCAGAGGCAGGCTCTTCGTCTGAGTCCAGGCCATCCTCATCATTCTCACTACTACAACTCTCCTCTAGCTCCTCTCGCTCCTCTAGCTCCTCTGACTCCTCTCGCTCCTCTCGCTCCTCTAGCTCCTCTCACTCCTCTAGCTCCTCTAGCTCCTCTCGCTCCTCTCGCTCCTCTAGCTCCTCTGACTCTTCTCGCTCCTCTCGCTCCTCTCGCTCCTCTAGCTCCTCTGACTCCTCTAGCTCCTCTAGCTCCTCTCGCTCCTCTCGCTCCTCCTGCTCCTCCTGCTCCTTCTCGTAGTCGGTGCCGACCGTGGAAAGGCCGTCAGCTGGGTACTGTGGCTTCTTTTTGCTATTGATCCTCTGGTAGCGTGCTGTGGAGGACCACCGTAAGTCCGGTAGTAAGTTCGCGTACCGGGACTTCCTAGCTAATTGTTCGTGGGCCCGTATAATGTGATTCTCCCATGCCCCACCATATATATAGCGATTGGAGCAGAATGGGCATTTGGTTGCTGAAGACATGCTGAAGTATATTGCAACTTCTAGGGGTCCGGCAAAGGCTGCGATCAAGCAACAAACGGGTGAGTTAGTCACCAATAAACACCATTCCACCAAAATGATTAGAATCGTGGGGTTAAGGCCTTAAATATTCACTAATGCTTGATACAGCGCTAGGAGACTATCTTACAGTGCAGAGTAGTATATATATTGCAGCTAGGGGTTGGCGAGGCGATGACTAAGCAATAAGGCAGAAAATTGCCTACATGCACCCCGCAGAAGGCAGAAAATTGCCTACATGCACCCGCGCGACGCTGCAGGTAGACAAAGGATTCCTAGAGCAATTAAAGGCTTTATTAACGTTTGCTAGAAGTTGAAGATACCCTCCTCAGCCTAATACCGGCTTGAGAGAGGTCGGTATCCATTTTTAAATAGACCTGGCTGGATCCTCAAATGACGTCACAAGCCTAACCCTACTCAGCTTATCTACCTCAACCTCAGCTTTCAACTCTCACCAAACCTCGCTTCAACAACACTCTCGTTTCAATCCCCCCCCGCTTCAACAGCTTCAACAAAGAGCCTTACTACCCCCGTTTCACATCTCTATTCTCCTTTGTTTGCAGGCCTTTCCCTTGTTTCATGTTATTCGAGGTTGTGATATATAAGAAAGCAAACATGCCTCCACTACCACCAGCAAAAAAGCAATCCACTGGATGGAAAGCAGTCAATTCAATAGACGACGACGACGTTTTCCTAAGTCTACCGCCTACTCCTATAGCCTCTCAGTCGACCTCTCAGCAGCCGTTTGGATTTAGTAGTAGTAGCTCACCGAGTTCCTCTGGCGCTGGTAAGCCGAGCTCCAGGTCAAGCCTTTTAGACGAGACTCTAATTTTGAATAGAAACCTTACCGCCCCCCAAAGAACCTGTACCAGCCCCTCAGAAGCCGGTGGGATCTGACCTACCATCCACCCAACAACTCCGCACCCCCACATTCTTACGAGTATCTGGAGGCACCCCAATAACTCCACAGAGCTCTTGAAGGCCCAAAGCCCTACAAGAGGGACTCTCTACTATATCGCGCAGGCCAGCCTTCAAAAGGTCAGCAAGAGCCCTCGGAAGTCCTTCACCAACTCCTAAAAGCCCGTCACCAAGTATGGCTGGCCGTGGCCGTGGTCGTAGTCGTCGGGGTGGTCGTGGAGGAGCCCGTGGTGGTGCAGCGCCTGCAGTGGTGCCAGCACCAGCACCACCACCAACACCTCGCCCCAGAGCCACAGAGCCACAGAAATGAAAGCAGCGGACTTTAAGGTGGTACTGGGCTTTAATAGCAGCAATAATCGAGCATATATGGTTGTTCGGGACCATATAACCGCCTTCTCCATTCAGCATGGAATCACGGGGATTGACACCCCTGATAGGGAGACGTGGACGACCTGTGAGGAGCATGCATCGAATCACCAGTATCTGTCGCGGTTCAAGGCAGCCTTTGATGGCGAGGGGCCCCTGGAGCTAACCGATCTCGTCCGCAAAGCAGTCAAAAATCTCTGCATCGATGCAATTAAGAAGAAAAATGAGGCTCGGGCTCTGGCAGATAAGCAGATGGCAAATACTGGCGACTTTGACGGTGTTGGTGACGGACTTCCTGAAGCAGGCACCGTAGCTGGTGGTGTTGCTCTCCCCCGCAAAATCATTTTGGTCCGAATTATTGATCCCGAGGTTATATATCCGGCTTATCTTCCAGCAAGAGCTTTCAGAAGAACCTGTGCATACCCCTGGAGCTCTGCCTCCGCTATTCACCAAAAAATCCGCAGTTTTTCCCGGCCGGTGGAATTGCACGATATCCTACAGTATGCTGCAAAGTATGCGCCTGGTCGCCAGCCTCGTGAAGTCTGGGGAGCACTTATCCCAATCCCTGCTTCACAGAATCTAATGGCGGGTGAAGATATGCTGTTGACGGATGATAATGAGGTCGAAGCCTGGTTAGAATCAACCACGGCGCCTCAGCCAATAGCAACTGTGGTCTTGCACAGACAACCGATTGCCGGTGTGTACCCTCCACAGACTCCGCCGCCCCGTGGGGAGCCGGCACATCTTTCTAGGAGTTACCTGGATGCACTGGAGGAAGATATCGCTGAGGAGTCAAGCGATGATGATCGCCCGGTTCAACAGAGATATAAGCCCAAGCCGCGGAGCGACAAAGGGTGCCAGAAACGCATCAAAACCCTCCGCAAGCGTATCAGGCGCCAGCAAGCAAAGTTAAATGAGATGAAATCGTATCATAAAGAGCTTGTGCCGGACGCCCTGCATTCGGATGAAGAGGGGTATACCTCGGATTATATGTCGCCTGTTGCGAGGGCTGCTGCAAAGGCTGCTGCTGTGGTTCCCCCTGGAGGCGGTGGTCTCCCTGGCGGTGGTCCTCCTGATGGTGGAGATGATGGTGGAGATGATGGTGGAGGTCCCGTTGTCCCTCCTAAAGTTGTTGACGCCCCCGGTGGAGTCGTCCCCAGGAAGAGAAGGAGGAGGCCAATAGTGGAAGAAGATGATGATGAAGCTGCTGAGGCAGAGCCCAAGCGCAAGCGTAAGCGCAAGGACAAAAGAAAGGGTAAAGAGGTAGTAGTAGAGCCACCCAAGGGGGAAATAGAGGAAGTGGTGGACGACGACGAGGAGGAGTCTGATGAGGAGTCTGATGAGGAGTCTGATGAGGAGTCTGAGGAGGAGTCGGAGGAGGAATAGACGACCTCCTAGAGGCTGATGGAAACTAGTGGCGGGTATTTCTTTTAAGGTTATTTTTTTTACAAGCTGATGTATTATTATGCTTTTCTTTTTGGTTTTTATTTCTATATATTGGGCGAAAGCAAGATATGAAGCACCTATTTAGTAAGAATCCCTCTCCCTCTTGAGAATATCTATAAAAAGGCTAACATTGACAAGTATGAAGTGGTATATATTTTTAGAATCAGGTGCCGGACGCCTGCAAGCTGGCACAGGAGTTTTATTTTGATAGTTTATTTGGGCAAAGCAAGATATGAATCGTCTCTATTTAGTAAGAGCCTCCCCCTCCCCTTACCCCCAAGATATCCATATAGACGCTGACATTGATAGGTATGATAAGGTATGAAACGGCCTGCTAGGAGCCGGTAGGGGCTAGTTATTTCATTTGTTACGGTGGTATATTCCTATTTAGCGTTATATATTTTTTACAGCTAGGTACCGGACGCCTGCGAGCAGGCACAGGAGTATTATTAGACGGGTGGTATCCTTATTTGGCGTTATATCTTTACAGTCGGTTGCCAGACGCCTGCGAGCCGGCACGGGAGTATTATTATGCATTTGAACTCGCTGTAGTTTTTGTTATGGTATTTTATTTGGGGAAAGCAAGATATGAATCGTCTCTATTTAGTAAGAGCCCCCCTCTCCCGGAATATCCATATGAGTGCTAACGTTTAAAGTATGAAAAGGTATGAAGCGACCTGCTAGAGGTCAGTGTAAAACTATTATTTAATCCTATTCATACAATTAAATATTTCTTGCGCAAATATATGGGAGTCTATTCAATGATTGTGAGTTGTAAGCAATGAGGTCATAGCGGTGCTCTTTACCCCTGAGCTACCTCCCAGAGGTCGGCAGCAACCCCCTACAATTCGATACAAACCCCAACTCCACATTTTAGGCTAATACGCGATGACAAAAACCCCACCGACAAAAAAGAGCCATCCAACCAGACCATTTAGATTGTACAAGGGGGTAATGAAGCGTAGGCCTACTGAACCAGATACTCCTGAACTTCGCCGAAGCCCTCGTCGCCGCGCTCCTCCCCCACAGCCGGCTGAGATCTCTAGCGAACCTGAAGAATCTAACAGCGAGAGTAGCAGAGATAGGGGCTATCAGCGCCATCAAAATACAATAGCTCAAGAAGATGAATACTACGAATCAAATACCGACTTTGACAAGGGATTGCCGAACTTTGAGAAGCAGGCACCAGTCTTCCAAAAGCCTGCAGCAAAGAAAGCACCACCTAAGCACAGAGAAATAATTCAGACGTTGAAGTCTTGTAAGGAAACAGAGGGGGTAGTGTTTTATCTATCCTTGGTAAAATGAATAAGCTAATGCGTGTAATAGAACCCAAAGACAACTCGGCTGGCAAAGCCAAATCAAATAGTGACGGCTTCTAGGAGGTCGATGCTCACTTTGACACAGATTGCCCTGCCTATCCCTGAGCCAGAGAAGATCTCAATGTATGAGCAGCAAAGAAACAGGTCAAATAGAGGAACTTTTCAAATTGAGTCACTCTCTATACCTATCCTTCAAAGCGCAAACGATATCATGCTTGAGTATACCTACTTTCAAGAGCCTTTCCCTACCACCATTGAAATATCTAAATGGATAAAATCTAGCTGGAAAGCTGCTCAGGAAGACCACGGATTATACACTCCGATAAGTATAGAGAGTCATAAGCATGTACGGTACCGACCTCCTTCAAGCCGGTAACGAGTACTAACAAGCTATAGATGAAGGCAAAACACGCAAGCAGGCGATCCCAGTTCCTTCAAGTAGCAAAGCGAGAGGTTCTGTCGCTTTATGGTCTGTCAGGCCTTGGTAAGCAAGCTTTGAAGGCACAGGTTGCCTATTTGTTAGATATGGATCGGTTTATGTGTAACGAAGATGGATACACGGTATGTACAATGTTTCTAGAATCCGGTGGCGACTGCTGACAGGTCGGTAGCTTCTAGAGCAAAGGTTCCTATCGTCTGCAATTCCTGCACTAATCCATGCGAAGTTCTTCAAAGGAAACAGGGCTACAGCCAGGAAGATGCCCGAGTTTATGGATTGCATCAATTCAAGGTTTATTGTATTAACTACAGCTATGATATACCATTGCCTTAGAGCATGGGAGACGGGACTGTATGTGGAACCAATGACATTTAGCCGCGGGAATTGTCTTCGTAGGTTTTGCCGACCTCTAGGAAGCTGGGATAGACTGCTAACAGGTTAACAGGTGTTTGGGAGCGGCAGTTGAATACTTGGGGGAATATGGACAACGACAACGCAGCAGATATATTAGATGATATACGGGCTCAAATCAAAATTCTGGTTCGTACTAGTCTATCTTGTAGGCAATTAATACTAAATATAGATAGTATTGTGGGTCTAAACAAGTCAACGAGAAAGAGGAGGTTATAGGATTCAGTGATAATCAAGAAAAATTAAGGAAGATTCTTGAAGCGCGTAGAGGTATGGTGAAGACGACCTCTCAGGAGTCGGAAGCTGCCGAGGAGTAGTTGGAGCAAGGTGTCAACGAGTAGAGGTATTTAGGTGGGGGGTGGTATAAGCGGTATTAGGATAATCGGAAGAGCAAGATTTTGATGTAGTGATAGTAGATAGAGCAAAATTAGTTAATATTCAGTCAATATAAGCTTCGAGATCATAATAGCAGCCTAGAAAGTAAGCAGTAGAACAAAAAAAATATTAAGCATATAGGGGTTCTCCCGACCGAAAAAAGACTCTCCCGGACTTTCAGGGTCCGGCAGCGTATCTCCCGGAGATGATGTGCAGCGTAAAGCACCTGTGAGAGGGTAGGTTTGCGAAAAGCTCACCCCGCTCTCCAGGAGAGCGGGGAGGAATCTCGCTTTTTGCTGATGTAGGACTGTATTCAGCTAGGACATAAGGGTCCTATGGTTATACTGCCGGAAAAATCTATGAAAGGAGTGGATTATGTAAGCTGGATTATGGAATCTGTTCTATATCCTTTTTATAAGCAACGGTATTGTCCTACCTGCAAAGCAATTGTTATGGAAGATGGTGCACCTTCTCACAGAGCAAAAGTAGCTAGAGCTGCTAGGAATCGGCTCCATATTCAAAAAATGCCTTGGCCTGCCCAATCACCTGGTTTCAACTCTATTGAAAACCTCTGTGTAACGGGAGCACATCAGCAAAAACAAAGATTCCGTCCCGCTTTCTTGGAGAGCGGGACGACAATTTCGCAAACCTACCCTTACACAAATGCTTTACGCTGCATGTCATTTCCAGGAGATCTCAGGGCAGATGCTAGTAATCCGAGAGATACCAGCAGAGCCTCAATAAAAGTAGAACAAAAAGTTGTGTCTAGAAGAGTCTCAGTTCTCAATTCTCAATTCTCTATATTCTATCTAATCTATATACAAGAATATACCTGCTTTGCTGCCTCCTCCGCTGCCTCTCCCCCCTCCTGCTTGCCCCTCCGCCTGCCTGCCTGCCTGCTGCTGCTGCGCTGGGAGGCAGCTTGATGTCCAGTCAACGTGTCTGACACGGGGTGTTTGTACCGGTACGGGTAAGTTGTTTGCTTGGTGGCCCGAGGGCTGCTGGTGGTCCTGGGGGTCTTGCTGTAACTGTTGCGCTGGGGGTCCTCTGGGGGTCACATTGATGCGTTGGACATGAGGTGTTCGTACCAGTACAGCCGCTGGGGGGGCTACTGCTGGCGGTGCTATAAGGCGCTGTTTTCAATAGTTAGCATAGGTTCATAGAGTGGTAGTAAGTAGGTAGGGGGTGCTGGGGGGAGAGGGGTTGCAGGCGCGTTAATGTGGTACGGCCGGGTAACACCAGCACCTCTCCAGGAGACTGAGGGCGACGAAAATCTCCTGGAGAGTTTTTTTTTTTTTTGCTGATGTTGACTATCTTTTGGTCGGAACAGAGTAGCTACCTCTGTTCTCCAAGGGAGGTAGTCAATTGTCTCTAAGGAGTCTACCTTGAGCTTAGTCATGACGGTCGTTAAACTGTCACACCTCTGGCGCATTATGAAATCTCGTATCAATAAGAGAGAACTTCCTGTGAGAACGAAAGAGGTGCTTAGGAAGGCACTGGGGGAAGAGTGGAACCGGTTCACACCCGAGGATTTTAGAAAGCTGATTGAGAATATGCCCCAAAGAATTAAGGAATGTATGCGGAATCGGGGAGGCTCTACTCATTACTGAATCATGTATATTAGAGCGCTGGATTTTCTCGTCATTTTGGTACCTATATCAATAGATATCATCATTCCTTCGTGATATCTTTACACTCACGAGAACTGAAACCTCTCGCACAGACAATGTCTCGGAACGCACGTTCCATGACTTAGTGCCGGCCAGCCACTGTACGCTCTACAACTATGTAAACAAGCTACCTTATGCTCAGCTCATATCACATGGCGCTAAGGATCGTGCTTCTCGAGGTGTGCTTAAGTGCCGAGAACTCGATTCTCATAGACTTAAATTTTGCTTGTGCTTCATATTGGGGTCAATAGAGCCTATTTTTATGGGGGGAAAAATTACCAAGCACTTCTTATATACCTCCTTCAAAAATTGAAGTGAATACCTAAAAAATCTAAAAAATAACTACATGAATATACCCGTCATTTACTCTATAGTAGTGGTAGTCTAAAGAATTTTCTTGATATTTTATACTAGGCACTATATAAATAGGAGTCTTTAAAGTTGTACTTCCTGGCCGGAGCACATATACCACTTAGGTAACCAGCATGGCATTATCAACCCAACCACAAGCTTGTATAAAAGAACTACCCAAACAGAGACCCTTTGCCCAGTGGGGCGTCGCATGCCCTTCACGAAGCGACCAATCAGAAACCCACTAGGCCTTGCACCCCATCACCCTTTCAACTTCGTTCAGGGCATGTGTTTAGGTAATCAAACGGTGATATATGGCTAAGAAATATATATGTATATGATCTTTAATATGTAAATCGCGAGCATATAAGTCTAACAAGGAAATAATAGAGCAGTTCGCTTTTTACACAAGCAATGTAGTCTCAATAGTGTTTTTTATATCAAGTGATTTCATTGTTTCTGGGTACAAAATCTGGTATGCAGTTATGAACTATGACCTAGTGGTCTCAATAGTCTGTGGCTATGTTTACTATAATATAGGATACTCGTGAAAAGTAGATAGTTTTAGCCTACTATCACACCACAAAATCCTATAATAAGATTGGTTGGTGGACTTTGGGGTACGAAAACCTTTCTATTGATAGTAGGAGGTGTATGAATTTATTTGATCTAAACAAGAAGAGTACCCAAGCTATATGACTGTATCTTGAGTCACGTTGAGCTATAAAAAAGGTTGTGTAGACTATTTTTCGTCATATTTAGCAACGTGAATATCAATGGCTCTGTTTTAAAGAATATGGTTAGTATCGCTAAGAGAATTTTTTTGCCCCTAGTTCTAGGGGGCTGGATAAGGGCAACTGAAAAGCATTAACCTTCCACTTGGGTCTGTCTGGTTAGACCAGGTAGGCCTCCACCTCATTACAGTGGATGCACACTGTATTGGGAATTGTTCATCGAACAAGCACCTATACCAGTATCCTTCCTTACTGTCGGGAGTATCGTTACCCCACTCGGGCTTTGGGTTCTTTAGCTGTTCGTCGGTAACCATTTTCTCGGCAGTGTCCTTCAGTAATGCGTTAGTGTTGCTTACTTCCTCGAGAACGACAGCAAGAAGTCTACCTTTAGTACGTCGATCCATCCATATCCAACACCATCGCTAAACTGCTCCTTTTGACGCCAGAGAATGTCATTAGGGAGATAGGGTTTTTGATCAGGCTTATCAGAGGTATCAAATGCCTTCCTGAGGATGTATTTCTCAAGACGCTCTCCCTTGAGGATAAGTTTTTCTTGGGGGTCAATGTTCATCGTGACTTCTAGGAACTGTACAGATCGATGTTAACTAAAATTTTCACTGGACAGAAAAAAAGATCTCACCTCCTTGTCTAAGAAAGGAACGCGGGCTTCGACGCCCCAGGCAGAAGTTGACTTATTTGCCCTCAAACAGTCTGAAAGATGTAAGTTCTTAACCCTTGTGATTGTCTCCTTGTGAAATTCCTCCTTGTTCGGGGCGTTGACGAAGTAAAGATAGCCACCAAAAATCTCGTCACTCCCTTCCCCACTGAGAACCATCTTCACACCTTGAGCCTTGATCTTCCTACTGAGGAGGTACATAGGTGTTGACGCACGAATTGTGGTAACATCGAATGTCTCCAGGTGATAAATAACATCACGGAGCGCATCAAGACCTTCTTGCAGAGTGAAGTTGAATTCATGGTGGACTGTTCCGAGATATGCGGCTACTTTTTTAGCAGCGACTGTATCCGGAGATCCTGGAAGGCCAATGGAAAATGAATGTAACTCCGGTAAAGCAGTGATTGTAGAAAGGTCATCTTCGTCAATGCCGACCAACTCGTGTGGTATTGCGTTGCCATTGGTAACTCCAGACTTGATCTTCAGTCTCTCAGTCTCGCGAGCTGCAATTGAAGCAATCAAACTAGAGTCAAGGCCTCCAGATAAAAGAACTCCATAAGGGACTTCAGACATAAGTCGCTTGCGAACTGCTCTTTCTAAAGTACTTCTGACTTTCTGGTAGTCAACCGGAGTTGATGGAACATTCTTAGGGTCCCACCATGAAGGTTGGTAATATCTAGTAGTTTCTCCAGTGACTGAGTCATAGATATGTCCCGGAGGAAAAGGAATGATCTTGTCACAGACAGGGTGGAGACATTTTAATTCGGAGGCGAAGTATACGGCACCAGGAGTTGCTGAGGACCAGCCCTGATAGAAACTAGTAATACCTATGGGGTCGCGTGCGGCAATAGTACGATCTTTAGTTTTGTCGTAAAGGACAAAAGAAAACATTCCATCGAGCATCTTTGGAGTATCAATATCATGCTCAGGATACTACATAATAGGTTAGTAAAAAGTATTGGTTGAAAAATAAGTGCTTAGAGTTTAACTTATTACCAGATGTAAGATAACTTCACAGTCGGAATGAGTTTTGAACTTTGTATCGGCACTGAGCTGCCTGCGTAGTATCCTATGATTGTAAATTTCACCATTGACAGCCAAAAATATCGTTTCCTCCTCGTTAACGAGGGGCTGTGCTCCACTGTCTGTTGCGAGTGTTAAAAAACGTATAATTAATTTTATTTGGTATTGGTGGGAGAAAAATACCAATCCCAACAATGCTCAGGCGTTCATGGGTTAAGACTGTTTTACTAAGTTAGTCTCGGAACTCAGTGGATAGGCTTGTCTATTAATTACTAGTATCATTGGAAATTATGTTTCCACCTAGAAGATAAAAATTAGAATTTTATGATAAGAGGTATAGGAAGGTGTAGCTCACTCCAATCTGGACCACGATGACGCACACTGCAAAGCGCTTTCAGTATCCGGGCTTCCTGAGGACATCGGACTAAGGGTTACGTACGCCTTAGCTAGTTGCAAAGCCTGAGGCTTGAACTTGTGCACATCGGGGTGTTTATGGCAGGCGAATATACCTTTTTTTTCAGTGTTTTTGTAAGTGACATGGGACTAAAGTGGGGGCAGATGAGGGGTTTTTCTTACCACACATGGCCGAGAGTGTAAGACTGATATAGCAGAGTACAATGAGAAGGGGAAAGAGATTGTATCGCTAGCAGGCAGAGGGAAATAGAGGGGGGAAGGAGTGTGTGATTGATTTATAGAGTGAGATGGTAGGGTAAAAGGCCCGGGTCGAGGGCCGAAGTGGAGCGGAGAACTCTTTTTGAATAAAAAGACCTCTTCCCCCTTGCAATTTTTAAGCGCACCTGTCTAACTACCCCAGCAATCTTGTAGCCTAGCACTTTAGTATCCAACTAGCAATATACAGAGCAATCCTCTGTCCAGGTCCTCTAGAGAAGAAAAAAGAAAAGAAAAACTGCCTAAAATAAAATATTATCATAGAGTACCCCATGCCTCGATCGATCCTTCAATTGAGGGTTTTTCTCCCCCTATCACGAGGCCCCCTAAGACTAAAAATTTTACCCTCTCTTACGTCCAGCATTAATTCTCACCCCTTCTCATCACATCGTGCCTGCGCTTGGTTGCTTAATTGCCCCCACTCTCCTGTATAATTCCTGCATGGCAGTACTCGTGGCAGGCAATAAGTACCCGGAAATACAAGTGAGTATTCTCACCAATAGACAGGTATACTTTTTATAGAAAGGCCTCTGTATCTAATAGATATTCCCTACCAGAGACTTTTATTTCCGGGTACTTATTGCATGTCGCAAGTATAAAGAATTTTGGACCCTTGAGACTCCATACAAACTAGACAGCCATTAGTTCCAACAGGATCTGCAGCACATACTGCAAAAATGTACTCATTCAGCACGGAGCATAGATCGATATCCCGGGACCCCACAAAAGTATGGGGTGCATAACAGGGTAAATCATGGACGTTTTTAGAATTGACCAGGTCTGCATACCGGTGCATATTGGTGTCAAACATGGCAGCGCGTCTTGGCTTCACCGTCAGGCAGAATCACTCAGGGTTAGGGGCTCTCAGTACTATGGAACGGGTCTCACAATTTTTCTATAGTGACCCAAAGAGTGGAGATCTCCGCTTTCACGCCCCTACCGCTAGTATGTGCACACAGGTCACTGTTTGCGGGTCTGGTCGATCCCAAAAACGTCAACGTATGACAAGACCTTTCTAAAAGCCACACCCTTTAAAATGGATCCAGCTGTGTAAGGGAAACACCGGGGCTTGAGGATCCATTACTTTATTTATATTTTACTCTACTATTGTCAGGGGATAAAATAACCAATACCTAAACTGATGAGTATAACGGTCGTTACAAGAAAGACTCTTGGGCAGGCAACGTATATAGTGAATAGACCCAAGTACCAGCTAGAGTATTCTGTGAGTACTCTAGGGCTTCTAGGAAAGCCCCCAGAATTGTGACTCTAGTTAAAGAGTGGTGGTAACATTGTGTGAATGTTACCTATACTCATAGCTTATGGGTGTCGACTATTTTGTCCCCCGAAAATGCACACACTACTCCTTCATTTCTGGGGCTGGAGTTCTGAATCCTCTATGTAATAATTTAAGTTAGTTCTATAAATCTAAAGACGACTTTCTCCACCTCGTCACAAGGTCTAGAGCTTCATGATCACTAATCTTATTTCTAAGGGGAAAAATAAAAGCAGGACAGCCTTCAGCCGAAAAATCACAGATTATATATATAAACTAAATAAGAACTTATTCCAGTATTTGTCTCCTTTCCTTTGTCGTGAAGGAAACACAAAAACTCCCTACGGCAATCAGGAACACCAATAGTTTCATCTCGGAGAACTTTACGAAGACTACTCCATAGTTCCAACGACGATTCTCTAAATTCAGACCAAACTATCGCTTCTTTGCGACTGGTCGTGGTTTCGCTTCGTCTTCTTTAATAGGATGTAGCATAACCTTAGTGGGATACTGCGGAGTATTGGATTGATGCCCCTTGCTCCAGTCATAACTAATGGCGTACGCGAATATGTTACCGTTCCTGTTAAATCCGGTCGCTGGAATGCTCCCGTTGACAGATGGGAACCCTTTAAGACGGTGTTTGGCATCCTTGTCCCTGTATAGAATCATTAGGTGAGATTTGGCGTGTCCGGTAGGGATCGGCATCTAAGGTATATAGTAATAGTAAAAAGAACCACCAAGAATACGTACCAGAAATGGAAAGTTCCATCTGACCCAGCAGTAGAAAATGTTCCGAACGTGGGGTGGAAAGATATGTCATTAACGCTATAGACATTTGCAATACCAGTTGATGGGTTTTCTCGATGACACTTGAAGGAAAAGTTCATACTGGTGGAAACGTCAGTTTTAATGCCAAATCATTCTATAGATTCCCAGGTAGATTTACTTTGCATTCTTGTCCTCGACATATTGGATTGCGCATCTCCCCTCGATACTCCCAACTGCGAACCCAGTAGCATCAGGAAAACAGCTTACAACTCTCGTCTGCCACTTCAGAGGACTCTGGATAGTTTTGAAGATGGTAGTTGGGCTAGCAAGATTTATGACGTTGATATGTCTATCCGCAGTGCCGGTAACTAACAAACCTTGGCAAACGTCAAGGGTATATACACGTTCTTGCATCTGTACAGTTGCGGCTGGTTGCTGCTGCCGTAGATCCCAGTATTTAAGAGTCTTGTCCCAAGACCCTGTGACGAGCATCTCACCCGCATTTGGTGCCTGGAACATTCGAACACAGCGAACAGGATCGTCGTGGGCAGCGACTTGTTGGGATGAACCAGTCTGAAGGTCATACATGCGAGCAGCCTTGTCAGCTCCGCCGGAAACAACTTTAGTCCCATCCTGAGTAGAGGAGTTAGTATCAATGATGCTGAGGCGCGCCGGAGCTCAAACCAGACAGGTTAGCCAACCTTCGACCAGTGGACCGACAAGACGGGACCTTGGTGTTCGTATAGCGCTTTGCCCATCGACTGGCCCGTTTCTGATATTTCATAAATGCGAACCTTATTATCCCATGAAGCTACTGCAAGATGCTCCGACTGCGGAGAGAATGAGAGATCAGAGACACTGTCTTCCGGAGGTGAAGTGAGCTCGACATCTTTACTCAGATCGCCTTGGGTGTTGTTGGCAGCTGTAGAAGGGGTTGAAGTCGCGGTAGCTCCAAAAAGTGACATTACTGTAATGAGATAGGAGTTCCCGAGAACAGAAGCCGGTGATGATAATTATAGAGACAAGTCTATGAAATATTCAGGGAGAAAATACTACTGGAGTGAATGGTGGTTGATTTTGGAGTTTTGAATAGTGCTAAGTTGCACAGGGGCTCTGGTTCTCTGTTACACTTTGTGTTGGTAAACCAGGGAAATATAAATGGCGGGGAATCACGGTGGCTGGGGAACGATATATTGTGTGGCTGATAGTCTCGCTTAGTAATATTCGCTTTTTACGCGAGAAAAATATTCGCGTTGTTTAACGCGTTCCTTTCATCTATACCCACGTTCGTTCCGTCAAAGACACCCCCTAGAATGGCTACGACAGTGGATTTTACTCACGAAGTGGGTCTGGTTTTTAATCCTAAAACCCCCTGCAAAGTTTCCACATCACTTCCATATACACCCTCACGATCCTCACCCTTGTCAGCACGCCCCCAAAACACGGTCAGTGGGATTTTCGATCCCAATATGCTCCCGTCACCACCCTCGTCTCCGCCAGATTTTCTCGCACCGAAACGATTGTTTAAGCAGGTTCCAATATTTAGCTCGCGCGAGAAGGGTCGTGAAGCCCGGGTTGATTTATTTTTGAAGAAAGTCAGGAGGGGTCGCGAGGATAAAATCATAAAGTCCAGGGGTGGGGAAGATGAGGTACCTTATTCTTCATTATCTTAAGTATATCCTCTGGTAATAAACAATGCCTAATACCTTACTTGGCGTAGATGATGCGGTTGATCTTCGTTTCCGAGCAAAAGCGGTGGGAAGCAACACAGGCTAGGGCTGCAGCAACAATATCGACCATTTACGAAGAAGAGGAACTCGAGGCCGATAAAGCACAAGACTACGAGCTCCCGGATCAAACTACTGGTACGAATTATTGTGATTCTAGAATCCCTAGACCATCTATTCTAATCCTAATTCTAAGCTATAGGTACCGGAGAATATGAAGATTTCGATCAACTCATTGAGCGTGAAGGAGAAGAGCTCGAAGCCATGCTCTCTCAGTTGGATTTGGATTTTGACCATCTCATGATTGAAGACTCGATCAGAGTACCAGGTCAAGCAAATCTAACCTTAGCATCATCCGTGACCTGAACCCTCGCTATAGAAATAGGATGGGCATTTCTGGCATTAATTGTAGATAGAACCTATCGAGCGTTCAGAGTACTTGTATTTTTACTTTCCCACCGTCTCGAGGCGTACGGAGAAATTATCCTGTGGTTCCCCCTTTTTTTCCTTATAGCCATATCTATACCCGTACTATAATTATTTCCCATTGATTTTCATCATACATGAGTTTCTAAACCTGTAGAATATCATAACTTACTTTAAATGAGTTTTTGTATCTTCCAAGAATAAAAGTATAAAGACTACATGTAGTCATTGTACATATTACTTTTTGGTATGTACCCAGGCGTTTATTAAATACTCGTAGTGGGGAGAGATATAGTACTAAAACTCACCAAAACCCTTTCACAGAAAAACCCCAAAATCATACACAAAGCCAGGAATAAGTTATCTATAGTACCCAGAACTACTGTGATAAATCTATATTGTTATTGTGATTGTGTTTGTTGTCTTATCATGTTGTTTTGTTGCTACTACCTCCCACACACATAATTTTGAGTGTCGCCTAAGGTTGCAACCTCCCTACGAGTATTTAATAAACGCCTGAGTATAGCAGACACAATTATAAATTTCTAAGCTAAATGATTGGAAAACTAGGCCGTACCTTTGGCTAGAGCCCGAGTGATTTAGGCTCCTAGAAGGGGGAAACACCCATAACCTTACCCACCTGCTTCATAAGGTACAGCATTCTCAGGTATATAAAAATTACGTAGCGGTGGTTAATAGTTTTTTAAGGGCACCGTCACAGCTCCAAAATCAACTATACTCAGTGAGTGCCTATATATGATCTTTACTAAGATATAATTCCCACTAGATACTAGTAGGAGCACTCTGAATCGCACTTCTTTAATAGTTAAAAGTGAAGTCTTATTTCACCATGGCTGTCTATATCTAGACCTAATAAAGTGATATAGAGCTTCATTGACCTTATAACAAACCACACATCTTTTGGTTAGTGATTCGTTGATTATGGGACCTGCTATCGACTCAAACAGTGTAACACATTTAAGACTGCACATCACACACTTTGTTTTACAAACCACCTTTATTTGCTGGCTGTGTCTAAAATTATCTCATTCATGAAATTATACAATTTGAATCCATATCAGGTGGAAGGTCAAGGCCTTGACCCATTTCCCCCATCAGCTCTGTTGGTGGTGCTCCAGCAGCTTGCATCTATAGTAATTGATTAGGCGACAACTACACACAAAATAAAATGAAGAAAGAACGAACCTTCTGCATCCGATCGATGATATAATCTCTATCTTTATCATTCTCATCACGGTACGCTGGTTCCTCAAACTTGGCAACAATCTCTTTAACTACCAAGTACTGATCTCTGTACCGCTCGATATCCGTACTGGGCTTCTCTCCCTCATTCTTCCTGAGCCACTCCGGGTATTTATCGGCTAACTCTCGCATAGGCTCGTAGAGGATCTCTTTACTAGTCAACTGCTCCATCATTGTTAAGAGCATCTTTGAGAAGTCCTCATCGCTTTCCCCATCTCCTCCGGCCCCTTGCATCTGTTTTAGCATCTCGGCAAGAAAATCTCCCTCAGAATCAGCAACTGCAGCATCAACTTCAGCTTCTGAAGACTTCATCCTCTCCATTGTCTGTTTTATGCGATCCTGAAAGTTTGCTGGGGCTGTAATAGGTTTCGGAGCAGCAGGTGAAGAAGATGGCGTAGTCTTTCCCCCTGTAGCAGCGTCGCTAAGCTCCTTTACTAGGTGCTCAAATTGATCTTGAAGCTCTTTCTGAGAAGGCATCAAGTTAACCTTGAGAACTAGATACTTATAGTATCTGATTTTCAGGAAACCTATAAAAGTTACGTACTGAATCCTGTATTTCGCCTAGAAGATCTTGCATTCCAAGCTGTAGTTGACGAGCGAAGTCATCGTCAAGGGATGGTTGTCCATTATTACTTTTGGGTGCATTTTGTCCCGCAGTTTCCGCCGATTTCGGGTCGACCTTCGAGTTAGAGGGAGTTTCGAAATCGTCGAGGAAGTCTAGCCAGCATATAGGAAATAAGTTGAGCGATAAACCTAATTTTCTCCTACCGGGGGGTATTACCATCTAGTTCATCATCGTCATCTGAATCTTCCTCAACTGTGGGGTTTGGAGGAGAAATTTCAGGTTTCTTTTCTAGACCCCGTCCCGACTTCTCTAGGGAGGCTTCAGATTTTTGAGGCTCCATGGCGATTTTTATTGTGCAAATGTTCGGAGAAACAGGAGAAAGACACGGATGAAGAGCAATGATGCAGTGGGGCTTCGAATCAAGGTTCGTACATACATGTATGCAAATTTCCGGTTACTAAGCGAAGCTAGAGTTCTCATCATTGCACAAGATATCACCTTAGGAATCGCACCACTGGTGTGTAGAGGATTGTATCTACTAGATGTAAACATGGCTGAGGAAGTGAGCTCGCTCTAGAATATATATTCTTAAGTATATGTGCCGGCTACATCACCGTATATATACGTACATGTACATGTATGTGTGAATGATCGCTTGCCCAAGCACTGATACCATCGGTAGTGTTATATGTATAGAATCCTCCGGTAGTATTTGAGGGAGGCTTAAGAAATTTCAGAAATTCTTTTGGGTACTTCTAGGGGGGGATATATGTTTTTGACTGTTGACCTTTTGTGTTCGGCAGAGGTGGAAACTTAGTTAGATCTCGCGCTTGAGATCGAGAGTAAGAGTGAGGACTACAGTCTCTCTGACAACAACAACAGCAACAGCTACTGCTTTCTTCCTACCGCTACTACTACTACAAACATTCACGTTAACGTACAAGGTTTCGCAGTAAACTCTCATTTTCCTCTAGTAGTATATTATTTTCCCGCTTAACCTCCAACACTCCCGTCATGTCGCTCTGTGTCAATAGATTACAGGAAGAACGGTATACCCCTTCTATAATGTCACTTCACTAAGCTTCACCCTTTCAGTCATATTAACGCCTATCGCTGTTACTGTAGGAAGCAATGGCGTAAGGACCACCCGTTTGGGTTCTTCGCCAAACCTGCAAAAAGTCCTAATGGTGGCCTTGATCTTATGAAGTGGAGTTGTGGTGTTCCAGGCAAGGAGAAGACAATATGGGAAGGGGGGCTTTTCAAGCTCGATATGATATTTCCGGAAGGTACATAGGCTTTCCTTCATTAAGAGTGAATATATGAGAGGAACTCATACTGACACTCTGAATATAAACAGAATATCCTACCAAACCACCGAAGTGTACGTACTCACTCCAACTGTTTGGTGAGCTTGTATCACCTTTTGCTTACTTGTGCCGTTTCTTTACAGGCAAATTTGTCCCCCCACTATTCCATCCTAATGTATACCCCTCGGGTACCGTCTGCCTTAGCATACTCAACGAGGAAGAAGGCTGGAAGCCTGCTATCACTATTAAGCAGATCCTTCTTGGTATCCAAGATCTTCTCGATGATCCGAATCCTGATTCTCCAGCTCAGGCAGACGCCTATAATCTCTTTAGGAAAGATAGGCCAGCTTATGAGAAGAAAATCAAGTATATTGTCAGGGTAAACATACACAAGTCTTGGCCGAGTATAGATATTTAAAAGTATAGTGTCGCTAATACTCTATTCAGGAGAACCCGGCTCCGTAATTATCTACCACTACTTCTCGCTAGTAAGATTAAGGGGTAAAATTTTAGCTTATGCTTGATGAGTATCTGAGAGAGAAGCAGCGCGGCACAGGGATACGAGGCCATCCACACGGCGGTCAATATACATGGACTCCTTATTTTACTACTGTGCGAGTATTATGTGTGGGAGAGATTCACAAGAACTTGACCATTATTTTCTGCTTGGTATTTTTTTTCTTCTTATGGCGCTGGAAGTGAAGAACACGGTCATAGCTGTCTCCTATATTTGTTGATGTATTTTGGGCGTTGAATTCAGCTATTGTGCTTTTCCCGAAGGTCTATGGGATGTGCTGTATTATAATATCACTAAACAAATGCACATTTTTATGTATCTCCAAAATATCGTTTGCTCCAAAAGACTCCTTGGGAAGCTCTACGCGTTTTAAAGTACAAGATATTTGAATGTTACCCTGCTAGAGTTTAGTCAAATACTACACGCAATAACTACATGTATTCCACCGCTCATACAACCCCGCAATAGCAAGCCGGAAAAGGAAAAAAGAAAAAAGAAACACCCTTGAAGAAAGGTTCTATGTCTCAAGTAAAGATTCAGCTAAGTGATGATGTAAGGATTTCTACCCTCTGCTTTGTGTGCTCCCTGGACTGACATAGGCCACTCGCTTTAAAAAAAAGAGGGTCATCAAAGCTGCAACAACCACGGCCAGTACAGAACACCTTGCAAGTTCAAACACAAAGGTTTTTTTTGTCTTTCCGTGTGGGAGCAAAGTATAGTAACATAATGTCTTTCTTGTTCACAAAGACGCTAGAGGCACTTCTGCTAGCGTCCAACAAATTACGCCAAAGATCTGAAGTAATCACGGCTAGTATGGAAGCTGTACCGCGGACCAAAGCGATTGAACATGCCTTGATAAACCAAAATCCATCTTCCTCTCCGTAGTCCGCTATAACCACGGAGGTTTGCTTACACTATGGTATGGAGGAATAAATTGGGGTGGACACTAAAGAATTTTGTTCTTGTGGTTTTCGGTTTTGATGTCAACTAGCCGTAATGGATTTAACATTTTCTCCTCGTACCAAAAGCTGGATTGATGAAAAACAAAAAAGCGCTATAATCAATACAGTAACTCGCTCTCGCAATTTTTTTCTCCACCAAGAATACAGGAGATAAAGTTAAGATGGAAATAACAGGAAAACCAAGTATATTGAAGTTACAATTGGGGGAGGGGGGGAGTCTGAGAGTGAACCCCATATAAAAGGTTAGGATATCGCTTTACCTCTCGGAATTCAGATACCAGGAGGCCTTACAGCGTTGTAAGAGGGTGGGGGCGGAGGCGGAGGAGGTGGTGGTGGATTGCTAGACGGTGGTGGCGGGGGTGGCGAGCTTGCAGAGGCCATAGTCTGATATGGAGACGCTCCGGGGGCTTGCTGCTGTTGACCATAATAGGCTTGATCTAGAATCCCAATTTGATTAGTGATTATACATAACAGCAAGACAGCCAATAATTACAGTATTGCATGTATGCCTGGTATCCTCCATATGCTGCATAAGGGTCGGTTCCTCCATAGTAAGCAGCATACGGATTGGCCCCACCTGATGCTACTGTTGTAGCTCCTGGCACCCCTATAGTTGGTGACTGTGTAGACGGCTGTACTGGAGGAGGGGATGCTGATTGCCCATGTCCATGGTTATGCCCATGCCCATGCCCATGACCTTGGCTCTGGTTCTGGCCCTGGCCTTGACTGTTCGGCATAGATGGTACATAGACATGTGCATTATTCCCCCCATACCCAGGGAAACGAGCTGGCTGTGGCTGGTTTTTATGCTCTTCGTACTGTTGTTTTACAGCTGTTAAAAGGTCTTCGCAAAGTCCTTTTGCGTTCTGGACCTCGCGAGGGTCTGGGCCGCTAGATAAAATTAGCAAGATTTCCAGGGCGCAATTTATTTTTTGGGTTTGATTCCTTACGTTACGTGGAGATAGAGCGGCTCATCGCTCTCATGGCCTAGACCATGCTCCATGAACCCAGATCCACGGCCCTTGATCTGCACACGACAGCGTGTTTCTTGTTGGATGTGTTTGACATACTGCCCACCATGACCAACAACGGCTGCACGCAAGTTAAATCCAGGGATGGGTTCTAAGTCGACAGGAATTCTTTCCTCGGGCCATTTGCGCTTTCTTTATGTCAATAGAACTCTCAAAAAGCGGAAGAATTCCCAAAACTAACCCTCCCATACTCATCACGTTCAACAGGTTCTGGTGGTTCCCTTCTCTTAAATCGGCGCTCATCAACAAGGTTAGGGAGATCTTGCTTCATCAATTCCTCAATCTTGACGACTGCCTTTTCCAACCCCTCTTTTGTTGTGCTAGTAATGTGAAGATATAATGGTGGGTTCTATTACAATTACAATTAGTATAATCTCTAGGGATTAAATTTTATGAGATAGATATACCTGCGGCGTAGCCATAGTTTTATCCGGATAATATGCGCCGCGGGTGGTGACATCTTAAATATCCAAATATATGAGCAAAACAAGTCTAAAAAAATTGTAAATATTGAGGGATGGAATAGTGAGGCGTACCCGCGCCAGTTTCTTCTTTAATCTAAACAGGCACGGATGATAGTCAGCGGCAAGACACCAAAGGGTTTACACAACTGCTTTGCAAAGCTTTTGTTTCAGCTTCGCGTGGTTCCTCTAACAAGTTGGGCTTTACATAAGCAAGACTTCACCACCACCACCTCTTCCTTTGTTGTTTAAAATACTGAGAAAAAAGGATGAGGATAGATAAGTAGGGGAAGATAGTCAATAAAGTCAATAGATAATCTGGGGACAGGATCAGTGTTTACCATTTTCTGAGTAGCACCCTTTGTCAGCGTATAGCGGTTGCGCAAATCATTAACCTCAATATCTTTAATGTAATCCCCATCAGCGATATACATATCACTGTTGAAAGTTGTTGTGCTAGGAGGGCTAGAAGATTTCCCGGTATTTTGCTGCTAAGGAGTGTAGTCAGAACCAGATTATAACGTGAGCAAAAGAAGATGTAGTATATTCTTACTGATCTAATCGGGGGTACATCAACGTGCTGGATGCCTCGCTTGGCCTGAATCGAAGCATTGATACGAGCAGCAGCAGCAGCTATATACACATTAGTATAGGTTTAAATCCAAATAGGAATTGGTAATCTAAGAAAGCATACCAGCAGCGGCGGCAGGGTCAGGTTTCGTAGGAGACTGAATACTAGAGCTCCCAGTATCACGGGTAGAAAGTGGACTACGACTTCTCCGACGCTCATCTCTACGATCCTCTCGGCGGGAGGCGTAAGGGTTTGAGGCTGGAGAACGGGAGCGCCTGTCGTCCCAGCGAGACCCACCACGACTACTTACTGACTTTTCCCTCTCGTCTGGCCGGTGGTCTCCGTGGTGGCTAACTCTGTCCCTGCTAGAGCTGGACCTCTGAGTCTCATCCCACTTGCTTCTCTTCCTGCGGTCGGGGGAGTCATCTGTCATTTGAGGGGTGGAATTAAGATTTTAGATTGGGTAGAAAACGCGGTTCGCGGCCGAGGAAGGGAAAAGTTTGTGTACAGGAGTGAAAGGGATCAAGATTAGCGACGGACGTGGAGGTGATTGTCGAACAGCCAAGAGGATACGGATAGGGTTCGTGAAGTAGTCTTGGGAGAAGGAGAGGAGGAGGGAGAGGTTGAAGCACGTCGATCAAGAAGCGGAGCGTTGTGGTTGCGGAGGGGAGAACGTGAAATGTCAAAGGATGGAAGACAGAAATTCGGCCATTGGCAAGCCCCCATGACATTGACCGGCACCGAAGTAGGGAAGATGACAACTATAACTAAGCCAGATCTAGAGCTGTGATCGCTGGATATATTTTATCTGTTTCTTGGTTACAGCATCAGATTAGCCCGAAGATTTAGACCTAATCCTGTCCATAATTATAATTGTCCATAGATTCTACGGTTTTTCTGTCACTGTAATGGCCCTTAGTAAAACCTGCCACAAATCAGGTTAACATCTAATCAGATTAATCAGGCACTACATGTAGATAACGATAACCAATAACAGGTCCTGTGGGCATAACAACAATCCCACTCACAGAAATTCATCTCGGTATACCAGTAGGCATACATGTAGGTACATGTATCTGCTCCAACACAGTGTCATGCATGACTATCTAGCCACAGGGGGGGGCTTGACATCTCTTGTGTGACTCAACTGTGCCCTGGAGAGAATATGTATGTCCACATGCTATGCATACATTTTCCCCCCTCCATCTTGGCATGCCTCTTCAACAAAGGCAGCCGCCCCTCTGCTCTCCCCGCTTCGCTCTCCTTCATCCAAAAATGGCCTCCTCCTCTTTAGTGGCTGTCCTCCGTGCCACCAAATTATCCACAAATATCTCAGCTAAATCTACCGCTGGTGTTGGCCTAAACAGTAATATTGTTACTGTCATTCCCCGCTGTCTCGCAGTGAGAACTCGCAGTTCATCTAGCTCATCAACTGGCGCTCTAGCCTACAAGGCTCTTCACCGCCGTATAAACCCACTCCCAACTACCGAAACCCCGGCTTGGTCTGCTTCCGCTGCTGTCTCCTCAATTCTCTACGAGACACCTCTCCCTTCATCTGCCCCTCCAAAACGCCATGTCCTCAATTGTCTTGTCCAGAACGAACCCGGTGTCCTCTCCCGCGTCTCGGGAATCCTCGCAGCACGTGGCTTCAACATTGATTCACTAGTGGTCTGTAATACCGAGGTGCCAGACTTGTCTCGCATGACCATCGTCCTTAGTGGTCTCGATGGTGTCGTCGAGCAAGCTAGGCGGCAACTAGAGGATCTCGTACCTGTTTGGGCTGTGCTTGACTACACGTCTGCCCCCCTTGTCCAGCGAGAACTTTTACTCGCAAAGATTTCCATCTTAGGCCCGGAATACTTCGAGGAGCTTCTTGCCCATCACAGAGAGATTACAGCGGAAGGTGGAGAAACTGGAAAGGCCGGAAGCCTGAGCGCGGGTAGCGACTACCACCCATCAAAACTTCCTATTTCTCAGGCATTAAGGCACAAGCACCAACACCTTCAAGCTATCACCCAATTGACTCACCAATTTGGAGGCAAGATTTCTGATATCTCTGAAAATAACTGCATTGTTGAACTGTAAGTTACAAACACCACCTTGGCTCAGGGTGGGAACCATCAACTTACCATCAAATCAACCTAGTGCTGGAAAACCTTCGAGGCTTGATGCGTTCATGAAACTTATTTCTCCTTTCGGTATTCTTGAGTCTGCCCGTACTGGTACGCACTAACGCTTCTGGCTTTGATGATTCCCCAACCTCCATATCATATAGGAAGAAATTCCGATAGTTACAATTACTAATAGTTTAATTATAGGTCTCATGGCGTTGCCTCGTTCGCCTCTACACCCAAACACAGAAGAACTTGATGTCAAAGATGCCGGAGACGTTGTTGATGCTAGCTCTCTCCCACCTGGCTAAGGCTTCTATTATATCCTTTATTGGCTGTATATGTAAAATACTAAATGTAGTTTGGGTGTTATATATCCTACCAACAGAAGCGAACTCTGAGGAAAGAAGCAACTGTAATCTACCTAACAGATTTTTAAGTCGTATCACGTTTACTACATAAAATATTCCAATCTAGTCGAGATGGGGGGGGGGGGGTTGATATAATTTACTCTCCAACCAGCAAAGCAAAATTTCTCGTGTTAATTTCAATATGAAATAGATGGAGAAAAATACACAAGACTCTAGTATTACTGCTTAAATTAGCGGGCGGAAAATCATAGTACAGAGCCGAGAGAGGTCTTATGGATTTAAGTCCACCTTCCCTAGCTTGTTGAAAACCCCAATTAGTTCTTCAAGTCCACTTAAACACTAAACCCTTATAGCGATATAATCATAAGCGTTTTACTATATTTAAAACGACGAGAATAGCTATAGTCAAATAAGCTAAAAAGAATCTATCTAATATTACTAGTCAAATGTCTCTTAGTAGAAAACTAATGGAAATAACGGGGTAGTGAGGGTATGGAAGCGTAGATTCCAGCATCCTGTACTTAGGCCATGCGCTCCTAATTAGCACTAGTCAACTTAATTAGGTGGTGAAGTGACTAGGCCATTAGAGAGGTGGGCTACAATTACTAATATTCAAGCACTGGCTGTCGATGTTCTCAGAGTGGCTGTCAGTGTATAACGGGTAATGATTGATGACTAGGCTAATCTACTCCAGCTATCTATAGATATCTATATACAACCCTAACCCTTGTTGTCGCGGTGTCTCTACAGCACCTATCTTAGGAAACCAGCTTTGACCTAAGTACTACGGGTAAGTCTGATGATAGGTGACAATGCTGATGGCAGTGCTCGATTTTCTCTATATATACATTTCAATACCGTGTAGCAGCTCCTCCAGCAGCAACAACATCCTACATCACTTTGCAATTGCTGAATCAACAAACACCAGTTATCTATAGGATTAGTTTTTTTGTCTAGTTTGCGCTTCTGTCTAGTATTACACGCCTAAGAGTTAATGAAATTCAATGTTGACAATCTGCTGTGTTGGAAAGCTTCTACTGAAATCAAAAAGATTCATGGAGGGTATTGGTAAATATGATCTTGTGAAGGCGATTGTTTTTGTTTGTTTGTATTCGTTCACTTTGAGGTACCTATCTATCTATACTTCCCTGATATACTCTGGAGCGTGTTAGGAAAATCTCTGAGATTTCTGCCCTAGGTAGATCACAACCACTTAAAAGAAAGGCCTATAATTATAGAAATGAGCTCCTTTTACTTTGTGAATAGTTGCGGTTAACGGCACCAAAATACAGGGAACTACTGACAATCCGCATTATCGAAAATAACTACATAAATATAAATAGTAGAATTCTCTGAAAAACTATAGATAAATAGAAACGAAATGAATAATACACGATTCCCCTAAAGCTTCTAGTATTTTTCAATAGGCCTCACCTAAAATCCCACATGTGCACCTATAGCTTTACTTCCATTGTAGAATAGCTCTATCGAGAAATTCCCAACCCCAACCAAGCACAACGCCTCTGCATGAACCTTTAATTGGCCACGCAGTGCTTTTTTTACCATTCCGTACCCTAGATTATCTGGGCCCCAATCGACGGGTAGCCTAGGTGTTAAAGTCTTGCCTTTTTTACCTGCCAGGATATCAAATGGCAACTCGTATAGTATTGTTCCCAAATCACTCCCGTTGTACTTTGCTGTCCCGTTTATCCTGTCAACTGTGATGGGGTTATACCGTAGTGGGTTACTAACAATAAAGTCGGCAGTTGATGATAAGATATGTATCTAAAAGAGGAGAGTATTAGTATGTGTCTGCTATTACGACAATCGATTAAGTGACCTAAAATTTGAGGGCACTACTTAGGGCGCTTACAGTTGCAGATTCTATGAAACGTGGTGGCGTGTCGTCAGAGTCACCAATTTTTCCAAGGCTAGGAGTCGGGATTGTGACTTGGAAGTTGGCAAGAGCGCGTGATAATGAAGGCAGAGATGGTAGACTTCCTGCATGTGGACGGATAGTAAGAGTAGTATTGCGGCCTATAATCCAAAAAATTATTAAATGAGTCTACGAAATTAGTAAGAACTTTCAGGGGTTATTCTCACCAGAAACGTATTCACTTAGGAATTGTGCTCCAATTCTTTCCGCCTCGTCACCTCCATGAGTACGAGGATCCCAAATTACCCATACAGTAAAAGTATTATCTCCAGGCAAAACCTGCAAGCTAGAGATACTAGCATTACCTAGCACCATATCCTGATTTGTGATATTGATATTCATGTATGGCACTATGACCTCCCAAGGGGTAGGATTGTTGATGCTTATGCTAATACGGAGACTGACCGAATGGGGTGTAGTTTCTCCAATGACTACTTTATGTGCTCTTAGAGATGGCATGAGTCCAAACCCCGGAAAGCTGTCAATAGCTATATTTCCTATAGTAGGTATGTTGCTGACAACGAATTCCCCCAAGCTGGTATTGATGTCGACATCCGTGTCGCCTTTAATACCCAGTTGAAGAGGCTCCTTCCCAAACACCAGTTTTTTAACCACACTCTCAAATACATCATAATCTGTCACGTCTAAAGGCGCATTCCCAACCTCTGCATGTACTTCAAGGTATTTGTTATTACTATAATGTGTGGAGTTCGCTGGTATCCATTTATATAAATCGAGGGTTCCAAACTTCTTGCCTTCGTAAGAAATATCAGCTATTGCTCGAATACGCTTGACATTTATTGGGAAGTTTATTTCTTCTGGAAGCTGTATAATAGCGGTCACAGATGCATTTAGTCGGGGGGACGACTCTGGCGAACCAGGTTTAGCATCTGGAGCTGGAAGTCGAAACTTCACACCCGACAAGCTGAAAGATTTTACAACATTATCGAACGTGTATCCCGGAAACGGTACCGGAAGGGTTATTCTTTGGAGGAATTCGAGTAACCATTTAGGTGCGTCTCGCTTTGGAGAGCTGGCGCCTCGAATAAACACAGTCGTGTCGTTTCCATGGAGATAACTTCCAAGGAATTTATCAATAGGAGATGTGTGGGATTTTGGGCAAGCGCTGACAAAATCATCAGGAAGATCGTGGATAATAGCTGAAATTTCCATATCAATGTCTGCCTTGGGCTCGACGAGAAGATGTGAAGTCTCGGCAATAGCTATTGATACCAAGTCATGTGTTTCACAACCTGGGAGGAGAACCGTGAAGGGTAATGAAGGAATTTCAAACTTCAAGGGGTACTGGTTTTTTATTGTAATAGAGATGTTGGCGTTTATAGCCTTTTGGTTAGGGAGAGCTGCCTCCCCAAAGCTCAACCGATTGACTTGGAAATTGGGCAAAGATGGAATTTCTGATGTAGTAAAAGATCACATGTTAGTCTATTTCTCGGGTATTGTCATAGCTCGAATTTAAAACCTTCAAATGCCAATTCCTCAGATACTTTCTGGGTTCCCAGCTTGAGTAGACCAGCTTTCAAGATTAAATTTGCCTCGCCATAGACCCGTACCAACCCTAGTCTCCCATTTAGATAATCATTGGCCACCCTCCGAACAACGTCAAGAGATCCTGTCTCAATCTCAGAGACAAAGTCTACCAATGTCATCTGGCCGTTCCGTATATTTATAACCATGGCAGGTACGGTTACTGTCCCTAGAAGTCCGTTATCGTAATCAGGGAGATACACATGTACCGTTGATTGTTCGCTCGAGACCTTTTGAGCTAGCCACGTTCCTACCCTGCCAAAACTCCGGATTACACCATTCTTAACCCGACCCGCATCTATAATCACGCTTGCTCGAATACGAGCTCGCATACCACGGGTTGTAAACTCCTCAATCGATAGACTTGAAACGTCAAGAATAACGGCTTCCTTAGTGTACTGAGAAGCTACAGCAGGAGCAAAGAATCCGACACATAGTATGACAAGCATACTAATACATAGAAAAATTAAGCTAAGTATGCTAGCACGCCTTCGAGGTGGTGAGGAAGAAACGGGAGGGGAAGGGGAAAGGCTGTCGGTATTCTGGGGTGGTACAGCCCCGTCATCATTTGTGGTAGAGGATCCAGCAGGGAGGAGTGGGGTCTCTTCAGATGATTGCGGATACACACCACGCGGCTTGGGTGGAGGCATCGAAGTCCTCTATAGTGGAGAGGATGGTAGAGAGACGTATCAGTGAAGTAACTGTGACGACAAGATTAGGGTGCCACTGTATTTGGTCTAGATCCTAGAGATTTCTTGGATCCGTTTACCCGAATAGCAGTCTGGTAAAAATGGGCATGAAAAGAGAACTTGGGAAGAATGAAGTGCTTGGGAGAGATAAAAGAGGGCGATAAGCACAAGAGTACCCGACTTTAAAGAGTTTGTAGCTAGAGCTCTAGCCTGTCTACTTAAATAATGACATAGCGGTTTGGTGGAGTCGGGCTGGTACGTGGACTAGCTCGGGAGTGCTGTGCCACCACCTTGCTATGCCAAGGATCTTGCGAAATTTATTGGTAACGAATCGATTATAATAGAATTCTTTACACCCTGGTTTTGTCATACCTCTATGAGCGACTCCCCTTGGAATTCCACTAACCCCAAGCATTCAATATCTGGTGAGTCGCAGCAGTCGTTTTTCTACAACTAAGTATTTACCCCACTTTACCATCTATCGTTTCAATTCAGGCACTTACCCCAATGGCTTCATTCACTTTCCGGCTGTCCTTACAAAGTCGTCTCAGTGCAGTTGCTCATTCTCGTGCTATCTTCCGCCAATTCTCTACTTCGACATCAAATCATTACAGCGCAATCCCTCCTACTTCCTTATTTATTCCTCGACATTTCTTATCCATTGCAGACCTGTCAGCTTCTGAGCTTTCCACTCTTGTTCGCCAGTCCCGCAAAGCCAAAGATGCCATCAAGAGTGGTAGTATCTCCACCTCACTAGGAGGCACGTTGACTGGTAAAACAATCGCTATGATGTTCGCCAAACGCTCAACAAGAACCAGAGTGTCTACAGAGGCTGCTGTGGTACATCTTAGTGGTCATCCCATGTTCCTTGGAAAGGACGATATCCAGCTTGGAGTCAGTTCCACTTCTTCTACTTACTCTTTTCTTATAATTTAGGTTAATCAATTGCTAACTATGAAAATTCTTAGGTCAATGAATCACTCTACGACACCTCGAAAGTCATTTCCTCTATGACATCTGGTGTAGTTGCCCGTGTTGGTCCTCATTGTGATATTACCGAGCTCGCAAAAAACTCAACAGTTCCTGTCATCAATGCCCTATCGGACGCTTTCCATCCCCTTCAAGCAGTAGCTGATGCTCTCACCATTACTGAGCATTTCCCCTCCTACAAGGGTATCAAAGTAGCCTGGGTTGGCGACGCAAACAATGTCCTTTATGACCTAGCCGTTGCATGCGGAAAGCTTGGAATTAATATTTCCATTGCCACCCCGAGCGCTTATCCTGTAGGCCAGGATATGCTTAAACTTGCTAGTCAGGCCGGCGACTTGACTGGCGCCGTCATTGAGACCACTCATGAGCCAGAGGTAGCTGTGAAGGGGGCGAATATCATCGTGACAGACACTTGGGTTTCCATGGGGAAAGAGTCCGAGAAGAACTTGAGATTAAAGCAATTTCAGGGTTTCCAGGTGACATCAGAGCTGGCTCAGAGAGGGGGGGCTGATAAGGATTGGAGGTTTATGCATTGTTTGCCTAGGAAACTGGAAGAGGTTACTGACGAGGTCTTTTATTCCCCAAGAAGTTTGGTGTTTCCAGAGGCCGAAAATAGGTTATACGCGGCTATTGCAGCCTTGGAGGCATTTGTCGTTAAGCAGGGGAAATTTGATGAATAGGTACTGTCAAAACTCTATTTAGGGATTAGGTTGTAAATTTTCTAGAACGAAAATGATCTAGATGTTATTCTATTATTAAGTCAATGTATCTAATTAATAGTACTTGGGTTAGTTGATATGGCAATTGGACCCAAAACTGTAGATCCGATTTCATACAACTCTGTAGGTCGCTACAATCCTACTACCCTAAAGTCTAACAGATTCCCTCACAGTACATATACTAGAACTACCCCAATCATTGTATAACTTGATTCAATTTTGCTCTTGTCCCTATAGTAGTCTAATGATTTGTTGCTGGGTTTCAGGTAGTTGCATTACGCTGGAGGGTCTAAGCACGTAGCAGGTAGTGTGCAAACCCTTAAATTGCCAGCACAGCCGAGAGGACACGCTCCTGACCCCAGTACAAGTTAACAAGTTTTGCGCCTCAAGAATCTACCAACTATGTCCAGATCAAAAAAACAGCCCGACATCGATTTTGCCCTCAAACATATATTCAAGAAGCAAGCCTTCCGCTCCGTTCAGCGTGAGGTTATTGAGGTTTGGGTTGGGTGCCTCTAGGGGCCTAATGTTTACTGATGTGTAGAAATTAGGCTGCTCTAGAAGGCCATGATGTCTATTTGCAAGCGGCAACGGGCATTGGAAAGTCATTATGTTTTCAAATGCCAGCAATAGTGGCTGATCATGGTTTAACCATAGTAGTCTCACCGCTTCTCAGTATCATGGTAAGTCTTTGAATAGATTTGGTCTTGGGTCTCGTTATTACTCCTCTGACTGTATCTTCAGGCAAACCAAGTAGATGCATTACAAGCAGCTGGTATCAAATCCGCTACATTGAACAGCAGCATATCTACCGATGAAAGACAAAGTATTCTTGCAGACCTTGAGTGTGGACATCCAAAAACCCGCCTATTATATGGTCTGTGTTTCTGTTAACCTCTACTATTTCCATACTCATCAAACGATATTGACCTTAGTCACTCCGGAGCTCTGCACAACACAGAACTTTCGACACAAGCTTGCACTACTATATCAACAACGCGAATTAAATCGTATTGTCGTTGATGAAGCGCATTGTATCTCAGGTGTGCTTACAACCCCGGACCTCTGGGCTATAGCCCCGATATATAATACCTGGACTGATTATGAAGAATGGGGACACGATTTTCGACCCTCATTCAAACAGCTCTCCTTCTTCAAGTTGGAGTATCCGTCAGTTCCAGTTATGGCTGTAACTGCTACTGCTACTGAAAGGGTGAGGCTTGATATACACAAAATACTTCATCTCTCCCCAGACCCAGCTATAAAAACGTTCCTTCTCTCCACATCACGTATGTTCCCTCGTTTAGTCAGTTTTTTCGTTGACTAGCTATTGTTTACATACGGGAAACAAAGGGAATAATCTTCATTATGAGATTAGATACACAAATGACTCCATTGATATATTCCGGGATTTGGTGGCTTGGCTCATGGATATTTACAAACGGCGAGGTGTACGTCAGGACAAAACCCAACGCGCATCGGCAGTAGCGGGGATCATTTACTGTCGAGCAAGGCAGACGTGTGAGTATCTTGCAAAGGCGTTGCGGGATGACGGGATTGGAGCTAGGTGAATATATATGTCGCGCTTAGAGGAATATATAAGGTGTATGCTGACCATTCAAAATAGACCTTACCATGCAGGGCTTGGAAGTACGCCTCCCATCTATTTACTACATCAAGAATAAGAGCTATAGCACTAAACTAAACGAAATATTGAAGATCGAGAGAAGGAAGACACAACTGCGAATTGGTTACTTGACAAACCTGGCTATGATGTTATCGTTGCGACAACGGCGTTTGGAATGGGCATCGACAAGCCGAATGTAATTATTAATATTTTAATTTACTGAAGTCCTATTTACTTACAAATTATGGCTAAACTATTTTTAGGTTCGGTTCATTGTGCACTGGCAAATGGCAAAATCATTCGAAGGCTACTACCAAGAATCCGGCCGCGCTGGAAGGGACGGCAAGGCGGCGAGGTGTATTCTATACTACAGCAGGGAAGACAGAGACCGAACCCAGTACCTTGTGACCTTAGAAGCGAAGAAGAACCCACCTACGGAGGAGAGTTTAGGAAAAGCTCAGAGCTTCCAAGCTGTACGGCGGGCAATTAGCTTCACCCTCTTAAGTTTGCACTAGAATGCTAACAATCCCTAAAGTTGGTTAATTACTGCGAAGACATTTCTACATGCCGCCATGTCGCTATATCAAGATACTTTGGTGACTCGAAAGTCCCAACGTGTAATTTTGCCTGTGATCATTGCAAAGATATCGACGCCTTAAGAAGAGCTAGTCGAAGTATGCTTTCGGATGAGGAGTGGATATCAACCCAACGAGAGTCTGGGTCATTTTATAATGCCAAATTTGAGGTGTGATGCTAAATTTTGATATTAGACGCGCATTATAGGATGGTGAACCTCGATAATTCTTTAGAAACATAGTATCCTCCGAATAAATTCGATACTCTTTTGTTTTTAGAACAGTACCTTTTATTGCCCATCCTTAAAAGGAGCGGTCTTCACATAGTTGCAATCCAATCTATGGAGTCATTTGCTATGCCCTAATGTAACGCAATAGCGGCTTAGTCTTACATCAGCAAAACAAAATTCCCCGGGCAAGCGTTATGCAAAACTATCCCCCCTACACATTTTACGCTAAACACTATCTCCGGAAGATACGCTACCGGACTGAAAGTCCCGAATATTTACAGAGCTAAATGTTATGTTTAGAACACTCTATTCTCCATTCTCTATATTGTTGGTAATCAAGGCGATCTGAAACCTCCAAAGTACAGAGCAACCAAAGCAACCATTGTAACCTAGTAATAAGAGGTATAAGATTAATGTTAAAAATCCTCAACTATACCTAGGACAAAATTAAGGTTTATATAATATTTTAAGCCATCTCAGGCGCCTCATAAGTGTAGTTCTATAGGACCATACCTTGATATCAACCATGCAGGATGAGGCGACCAATTAGGAAGCGCCATGGATTTTTCTCAACACCACAAGAAAATTTTCCATTGAGTTTACAGCCAATCAGAGAATCAGAATACCTATTCCTCTTTGACTTCATCATGGGGCAGAAGAAACTCACATCAAATGGGTCAGCAAACAAGATGAGTCCCAAAAACATACTTACCAAAAAATACTTTACAATAATTATTGCTAGACTAGAGAAAGAGAAGAGCAGATTGGAAAAAGAAGTAAAGAGGTTGAAAAGAGAAGTGGAAATTTTAACAAAAAGAAGCAGAAGAAAAACAGGCGGAGAGAAAAAGAAAAGAGAAAAAGAAAAAGAAAAAGAAAAAGGGGAGAGAAAAAAAATACACAGTGAGCAATACTACACTATCAGAAACAAAATTACGACCGGAAGCAAAAGAATTTAAGCTATCATTATCACCTCCACTGCTACCGCTATTACCACCATCTTTGCCACAGATACAGATAGCCAAGTCAATAGAGAAAAAAAATGCAAAATCAGTAATTCTACAGTTACCTATACTATTACCAGAACGGCTTGAAATAAGCAAAAAATGGAAATCAATACTTTTTAGGCAAGCACTTTTAAGGAAGATAAGGAAACGGAAATAAGCAAAAATAATGAATATTTTTTGAATTTACCGGAACTGTAAAAAGATGCTAGGATTTCACAGAGCAATTGGAGGAGTAAGAGTGAGTCGCTTAGCAAATCATGCAAGAAGAAACAGAATTGAAAGTATAACATGATTAGGAAACAAAAAGATTATGCAGTTGAGTCTTTTTATGTAAAAATAGAGAATGTTGCTCTCTCATTACAATGGTTTTTTTCTTTCTTCTTCATGCAACATTCTCTCTTGGAGCATGCTTACAACAACAATCTTTTCCTTTTTTACAGATGCAAATCTTTGGGAAAGCTCCTTTTAATAAAAGTCTTTGCTTTATACTATTCAATTATATTTCTAAACCTTACGTACTTTAGAAATGGATCACAACTGTAATGACACTCCAGAAAACTTTAAGTTTTATGCAGACCCAGATGTTATCAAAAACCCAAGTGACAATAACGACAAAGACCTTCGCAAATGCATTTCTTGCCGCATTCATAGTGTTTGTCTTGAGGCGATTCGGAGCGGTTCATGAAATTATAGACCCGCTCCATTGCAAGTTTAGGGACAAATTTTGACCAAAAAACCCGCCTTGACCGAGGTGGCTCCCTGGTCGGGAGACAGGTTGGAGCGGTTCCCCACTGGAGGGGTCCTATTTCTGCGCTACTGCGCATATACTACCATTCATACGCTATTCATACGCCTCCCATACATCTTTTACAGTACTTTAGAACTCAATTGCAGATCTCAAACACTATATATATTAATTTTGCTCTAATTGGAGCTCCGGTATACACGGTCCTCCCCTCGTTCTTTGCTCAAAACCCAGAATCGCCCCGGCCAGTGGAGCGGTTTGAGGCAGTTTCTTGGCACGGTTCCTCGGAGAGTTTGGGAGACTGAGCCCTCCATAACGAATACTACGCTCTCAAAACAAAATTCAATTTAACAAGCTCAGCATTGTAACAGAGACACTCCTACGGGACATTCTCTGGAAGTACTGCCGTACAACAAAAAATTACAACCTTCCTTTCTGATGAAAAGCTTCAGCAGCGAGGCTTAGAACTGGTTGTCAACACGGAAGATTGACAGTTCTCTTATCAAATACAAGAATAAGATCCGCAAACCTGCAATTGTGTCCTGACATAATGGGTGTAACAACTTTTGCATCACAGGAAGTCACCCGCGTCACAAGCATCCCCAACACCCCAAGCGTCACCATACCACTGCCAGTACCAGGAGCGCCCTGCAATAGTCACCAGTACCAAGAGCATCCTACAATAGTCACCAGTATCAGGAGCGCTCCAAAAGAGGCTCTGGGAACCGTATCACTTAAAAAATTATGTTTCTTATGAGAGAACTATTGTTCCCTCCTACCCGCAAATTACTGGTCTTTACTAACTACCGTTTTCTTCAGAAAAGCAAGCGAGGTTTTGGAAGCGTGTTCCACCAATCCTAACCCTGCTGAAATACACTTAACTCTGCTTGGATCCACCGAATCCTGCTTGGATACATGTAGCGGCGGTGCTTAGGGGAAGGGTGTCTAGGTGACTGGAGGACGGCAGGGCTCTGTTGCATTTTCAACGGAGCGGAAGGACAACAGCAAAGACTTGGACAGCGACAGTGATTCTTTGGTGAAATTCTTGAATGTAAAAGATTCAAGGACAAATAGTTGGATTCTTAACAAAAAACTTTAGAAAACCAGAGATTGCGTAATGAAAAAAAGTCCTCCACAAAGCGGAGTGAGGCTCCGCTTATATACGAAAACCCCGACCCTTCCAGACCCTGCTTTTCCTGTCCGCGTTACTTAAACCCACTACTCTGCTATTACAAATTCCCTTGAATATGCTATATCCTTCTCCCAAGTCACTTCCCGTACTAGCCCAATACTAAAGATACAAAGGTCTCTTCAGAACCTCTCAAACGTTCTATTCCCATTCTGTTTTCTCCGACATATGCGTGAATCCTAAAAAAACTTAACCTCCAAAATCCGGCATTCCATCAACGTTCTGTGCGACAGCGCGGGCCTAAAGAACTCCTTTCAGGACTCCTCCATAAACTGGTGGCGCTATCGCACACGCAATCGACTTGATCTCCTCGTGGAGACAGTGTCGAAGGTGACCCACTTCCGCAGGCGCCGGTCCGGTTTGGAATCGGTTGCTCTATACGTTTTCCCGATATCTCCGAGACTGCTCGTGACACCTGTCTGCTTACCTACCTGCCTGTTTGCTTGTTGCCTGCTGCCGCTGCTGCTGTCGCGCTGGGAAGCAGGTCAAGGTTCAGTCAACGTGTCGGACCAAAAGTATTCGTACCTGGACAGGTAGGTTGTTTGCTTGTTAGCCCAGGGGCTGCTGGAGGCTGCTGGGGGTCCTAGGGGGGTCTTGTCGTAGCTGTCGCGCTGGAGGTTCTCTGGGGGCCACATTGACGCTTCGGATATGAGGTGTTTGTACCACCACGCCCGTTGGAAGGGTTTACTGCTGGTGGGGCCCTACTGCTGGCTGTACTATAAGGCGCTGTTCTCAATAGTCAGCATAGGTTCATAGAGTGGTAGTGGGTGGGGGGTGTTGGAGAGAGAGGGGTTGCAGGCGCGTTAATGTGGTACGGCTGGATAACACCAGTATCTTTCTAGGAGACTGGGAGCAACAATTTCTCACCTGGGCGGAGAATGGTTGCCTCCAGCACCCAGGAGACTGGGGCAAACTTTCTTCGCCCAGGCAATGAAAATCTTCCGGAGAGTTTTTTTTTTTTGCTGATGTAGTTTTTCTTGTCACTTCTTACCTTTTGTATCTATTTCCAGTGTGCGCCATCTATATGGCTTACTTAATAGGCCTCAGGCCTAGATGGGAAATAAATTCTTTCTCTCTCTTTCTCTCTCTTCAGTTGGTACCAATACAAGCTTTCTACTTCGCTGTCTCTCTGCTGTTATATCATCTTGTGATCGCTGTGCCAACTACATTTTACTTCACAAACTCTTGGTATTTTGCTTGTAACGGATAGTTACCTTGCCATTAAGTTAGTTGTATTCTGTAGTTACGATACCTCCATACCGTCTCCTTGAAAAAGCAGCATCAGAGAACGTTATGAAACCTACCAGAAAGTGTCAGAGGCATCAGGAGCTTCCAACGCTCCCATAGTAGTATCAGGAGCCTCTGACACTTTCAACAGAGCGTCAGGAGCTCCTGACACCTCGCAGTAGCGTCATATTTGGCCAATTGCTGAATGTAGCATCTCTAGCATCCCATGCAACAGTTGCTCCTGACGCAATCTTGCAGGTTTCCTGATGGTATTTCACGGAATGATCAGAAACACCAGGGTGAGCCTTGTTGTGACTCATGCAGGGAGGAAGGCAGGGTAACAGGTATCGGGAATCGAGGACAAAGGCATTATACCAGTGGGAATCTTTTGTATAAATAGGGAGCGGTACTCCCTCTCTGTAATAGTTTTTCTTTCTCTTTTTTCTTTACGCAACGTCTTTTCCTAGGGAGTGTCTATACCACGACCTTTTCCTCTTTCACTAGCGCAAACCTTCGGGCAAGTTCCTTTTGATAAGAGTCTTTTGACCTATACACTCTATTTTTTTCTGAAGCCTTGCGTACCTTCAGAAAATGTCCTTCTCCGGTTCCTACGTCGACTATGTCGACCCCTTTGCCGACAAACCCCTAAGCGAATACGACGATGATTCGGTTAAAGCACTGATATATGGACAAGCAACCTTGAAAAAGGGAACCTTCCTTCAGAATCATCCAGGCGTTAACTGGGAGTACTTTCAACGAAAAACCGCCGACATCAAAGCGGAAATCCAGCGGAGGCAGACTGAGAAAGTCATGGCTGCCACTCCTGGATCCACCCCCTCATTCACCCCGTTCACCCAAATGTTTCTCCCCTTTGGCACAGCAGCCTCCTCTTCCTCCAGATCCGCATCCCCTTCAAAACGACCTAGAGTCGACTCTACCGCTAGCGGTAGCCGCTTCTCCGCTTTGGCAGAGAGTTTTGAAGTGGATACCCTCCTTAAAGATCCCACCCCCCAAACCCAGGACACCGAGATGTCTCTGGACCAGCCGGACTTCCTGGCCCCCTACGACCCTAAGGTCTCCTAGTACCTTCCCCCCTCCATCGAATCCAAGAGCGGGACAGTCAACTATACCACTTGGCTGATCCATAACGCCATCTCCCCCCTTCTCAAATCCATTCACACCCTGACAGACAAGGTAGTCTACTTCAAAGCGACCGTGGCTCGCTTACAGACTAACACCCGTCCACAACAACCCCCCCCACCAGCACCACAGCCACAACCCCAACAGCCAAAGGCCCCAAAACTCGCGGCTCCCAAACCCCAAAAACAAACCAAGGCCAGCTATGTTGAGGCAGCAAAGAAGCCAGCTCAGCCAGCACCCAAGGCCCCCTCCCCTCCAGCCAAGAAGAAGAAGGTTGAACCCCTCTTCAAACCCCAATACACAAAGATCAACAGAGAGTTTGTGACAGAACTCTCTGAACCTGCGCCAGAAGGAGTCTCCAAGGACACTATCCTGGCCAAAGTCAATGCCACCCTCAAGGGAACGGGAGTTTCCTTCCTCATGGTCCGATTCACCAGCAAGTCAAACCTGGTCTTCTTCGGCGCCGCCAATCAACCAGGAGAGAGTGCAGCACCGTACTCAGAGAATGTCTGTGCGGCACTATCCGCTCTCGGTCTCTCCCCCACCTCAGCCAAAGCCAACAGTCGTTGGTCAAAGTTCATCCTCCACGGTGTCCCCACATTTGTCGGAGACGGAGTTAAAGCGGGCGAAGAGATAGCCGCCCATGTCGAGCTTAACCTCCCAAATGTGCAGCTAGCACAAATTCTCAGATGGCTCAGTAGAGACCGGACCAACAAGAAACACTCCTCGCGATCCTCGCGCCGGGAAGAGTCGCGTGAAACCTCGGGTGCAGGTACCTAGTCATTTTGAATAAGATGTGCTGCCTCGAGCCCTTCATCCCCATTACCCCATCCACACAGTGTTAAAACTGTCAACGCTACGGCCACCACCACCTACGCTGCAAAAGTGAAGCTTGCTGCGCAGTGTGCGCCGACTCCCATCACTCTTCCGAACATAAGTGCCACTCCTGTAAAGAAGGCGTCAAGTGCACCCACCTACCTATTAAGTGTGTCAACTGTCCACAGAACCCAGGACATAAGGCCAACGATTCAGCTTGCCCTACGCGAGCCAAACTCTCCATTAGAAAAGGAAAAGAAGTCGAGGTAGTCATGACGGACTAGGAGTTCTCTTTTTTTCTTTTTGTTTTTCTTTTTCTCTCTTATGACCACAGTTAGTCTGTAGTTTTTCCTCGGTTATAGGGTATTTTTCTCTCGAAGTTTTTCCTTACACGTTTTGATCTGGTCAAGCAGCTTTTTCTTGTCGCTTTATATTTTTGTATTTATCTCCAGTGCGCGCCATCTCCATGGCTCACCTAATGGGCCTCGGGCCTAGATGGGAAAATAAAATCTTCTTCTTCTTCTTCTTCTTCTCTTCAGTTAGATTCAATATAGACTTCTTTCTTCGCTGCCTCTCTGCTGCCACATCGCTTCGCGATTGCTGAAACCACTTCTTACTCCACAAACCTTTGGTATTTTGCTTGTAACGGATAGTTACCTTGCCATCGAGTTAGTTGTATCCTGTGGTTACACTGCCCCTACGCCGCCCCCTTGAAATGGTATTAGACTATTAGTAGGATATGTTGGACTATGCTGGACTATTGACAAGGTACCAGAAAGACTATTGTTAGGGTACTGGGAGGACTATTGATAGGGTACTTATGGTTTTATTTGGGGCATAGAAGTAGCCAAATTTTTTGGCTTATTCTGTAAATTTTGAGCCCCTTTAGGTAATCTTTTTAGGTACCCTATCCATAGTCCGCGCCAAGCATGACCCCTGTCCGCCGTGCGACCGTGTCCACCGTCCGGCCGTGAACGACTATACCTATTCCTCAACAGCACATAATTCAGCAAATGGCTGGCCTTATATTTGAGGCAAAACACCCATGGGGTGCATTACACCTTGAAGGAACTCGCAACAGGCATATAGTACCCGGAAATGCAGGCGAGTATTTTCACCAATCAACAGGTATAATTTTTACAGAAAACCCTCAATATCCAATAGATTTTTCCTGTCCAAGACTTGCATTTCCGGATACTTTATACCTGTTGCGAGTACAATGTGACAGTAGGCAAGACATAGCGCTCCCTGTTACCGTATTCCGGAAACGCTTGAAGACTACGAGTATATACTCGGGGCAGGCAACAAGTACCCGATAATGCAAGTCTTGGGCAAGGGTTCTTTATTCGAGGAAACCTCTCTAGTGAGCGAAATACGCCTATCGATTGGTAAGAATAAGACTTGCATTGTCGGGTACTTCTTGCCTGCCCCGAGCACTTTAGGTCTCATTAATGCATCGGACTCAGGTGTTCATACCTAGGTAGATTATTTGCTCCATGAGAGGCCCTGCTGTCTCACTGGAGAGGCCTGATTGGGCGTCTAATTCACTCTTCGGACATACCATTTGACTCGCTACTGAACTATACTTCTGCCTGCTGTCACGCTGGGGGTCCTCTGGGGACCGCGTCGAGATATCGGGCACGGAGTGTTTGCACCAGCTCGGATAGGTTGCTGTTTGCTTATTGGCCCAGAGGCTACTGCTGGAAGAACTATCTGACACTGTTCTCAATAATTAGTATAGGTTCATAGAGTGGTAAGGGTCGGCACTGGTCGTTGGCTACTCCGAAGTTTTGGCTTGATATTTCTCCTCGTCAAGTACTTTCCAATCGAGGAATCCCACCTCCCGAGTGTGTCCTGGCCCGATAGACTATATCGACAACATTACAGCACTTAACACCTGTGAAATTCCCGACCTCACAAGACTGGCTGACTGTAGACTGACTGCAGTCCCCTAAACCACAGAACACTGGGGTTCATATTGCCGCTGCCCTGACACAAATATGAAATATAAAGTGCTAGTTGAAGAAAATGACCAACCATACCTTTCAGCACTGAGAAATATTAAGACCAGAGTGAGTGTAAAAGGATAATTTCTACTTGTCACTCTATACTATTGCCAGTGTATATTTTACAACCATTGTGCTAATGTTTTTGGAACGGGCTGCTATCGCATACTTGCGATAAGCAATAAGTACCTGGAAATACAGGTCCCTGATAGGGAATATCTATTGGATAAAGAGGGCTTTCTATGAAAAGTATACCTGTCTATCAGTGAGAATACTCGCTTGCATTTCCGGGTACTTATTGCCTACTACAAGTACCATACAAAGCCATAGACTTGGCGCACTTTTGTATAGTACTACGGGTGTTAGGGAAAGTCTGGCGACACCTGGCGCGCAGCCACCACCGCAAGGTGTCGCCAGACTTTCCCTAACACCCGTAGTACGTTGTAGTAATTTATTCCACAAGCGTTAGCAGTCTATTTATAGTCCTAGTGGGACCACCGTCGCCTGGGCGACTGGCAGCCCTGGTTGTAGTGGTAAGTACCAAGAACTGTCTCTGGTTGGGCAGCTCCTTGACAATGCCACGCTGGTCAGCAAAGTGGTACGAGGCCCCCAGGCTGGCAACACAAGCTCCAAACAATTTGACTCATTTGTACAGTGCCCAACACAAAAGGCCCAGATAAACTTCAAAAGCTATTAGTATGAAGCTAATAAAAAGCGCAATCCTATGGTTATTTTTTTTCGGTTTTTTCGATTTTTGAAAATGGTACATAAATTATCTTGGTACTATTTTCCCCCATGCAGATTGTGCATGTCTGGATGCGCTATTGGGCCCCGCATATTCTCGCTCTGTGGGTATCGAGCCCCCGGTACTTAAGCACACCCGAGTACTACGGGTATTAGGGTAAGTCTGGCGACACCTGACACGCAGCCACCACCGCACGGTGTCGCTAGACTTACCCTAACACTTTAAATTTAGTGAGGTAAGCGTGTTGTCAACCCCGCTTAGTCACACAAACACCTGGGCGAACACCTTGAAATACGCGTATAATACTTGAATTTTCACCTACTCACCACTGTATTTTTCACAAAAGCTCGGCATAGAAAACTTTATTTCAGACAGTTCAGACAGATTACTACAGTACCCGGTCTTGTGTGATGTAATAGCACCAGAGTTCCACTTTGAAAAGGAAGCCACACATAAGTTAAGGTCTTGGATACTGTTGCGCTAGTATCCCATAGACCGTTACCCTCTTAGGGGACAGATATGTCCCGGTTCCCCTAACAAGCTGAGCGCTTTCAAATAACACCCAAAAATCGGATTAATTTACCACTATGCCTGTAGACCCTAGAGATCATATTAATACTAAATATTCTATAGTTGAAAGCAAATTGTTGAGATATTTTTAAATAGTTTCTGGGCTTGGCGCATTTTTTGGATCTAGTATTTCTTTGTAGTCTTACTCTCACTCTCCACAATAAGATAATAATCTGGGGTAAGCTGGCTTATATTTTTCACTACCTAATAGAGATATCTAAGAAGTAAAGTTAATTTCCTTGGCCATTGTGTGGCCCCTAGAGTACAGAGAGTATGGTTTTTGAAGCTAAAGCTACTACCTTTCTTGAGGCTCGGCAACTTCTTGGCAACTACTTGCAATACAAAATTTAACTAAAATGCTATTATGGAGCCTCTCTTGAAATTAATCTTGCAACACATGGGATGACTTTAAATTCGATTTTAAAAAATAAAAAAATAGCTTACCCACTTAGTCTTATGCCTGTAATTTATTAGGGGGATGTTATTAGGGTGGTTCGGCTTATATCTTAGGTAGGACAGGAGAGGCGCCGAGTTCCAGGAAAAATTTGTCATGGTAACGGTTCATGGGATAATATGGCATAGTCCTACCAACAATCATCCCCTTGATATAAGACCTCACAAGGCTCTAACAACTATTGGCACCCCTAGTATTCCATTTTGATACTTCGGATGTCACCGGCACTTTCACACAAGGATATCCGAAGCTGCAAGGCTCAAGCAACATACCATCCCACCTCACCCCACATCCTGCGCCACGAAAATATATCACCCCACATGTTGTCTGATAATTTACGGGTATGAGGGGAGATGATACAGTATGATGCTCGCTCGTCTGATTTTCGCTTGACTTTGTATCCTCGATCTCCTTGATCTTGCTGCTCCACTTAACTCACCGAGCTTGTTGATTTCCAATTCCGTGTTTACTTGAGCTCTTTTGCTACTCTTATCATTCCACTACATCGGCGCCTTTCGGAGCGGTGACTTGTCCTCAAAGGCGCAAGTAATCTTTTTAGTCTATATAATACCATGAAGTAGCCCCTTTGTTCCTCCATAACTACCAGAATCATATCCTCTCACTCGCATACCTCCCAAGGAACCACATTCAAAATAGGCCCGCCTAATAACCCGTGATAATATCCAGTGGTTGCCCCAAAAATAAACCTAATTCTAGACATCAAAGATAGTGGATATGTTTAAGGTCACAGCAAGATTAATGCGCCCGTTTGGCAAAAGACTAATCGAGGAGCCACATCCATTCTTCATCTATCCGAGAACGGTAAAAGCACAACCTGTACAAATGAGGTTCTACACCACGAGAATAGCGCGTGCTGCCTCAATGTGGGTCATCTCAGGTATACTATGGCATAAAATCTTTGACTAATAGAACTCTAGGTATCTTCCAATGTACATTGTTTTTTTCGGCTGGCCGTTCGCTGCAAAGGCGTATGTTTACTTTTACTATACCCACAAATTATTTTGAGTTAGAAATCTAACAGCATTTATTTAGGCTTGTTACTGCAACTGGCGGACCGTAAATCGATATCGGTTGAGCTATGGTTTAGTTTTTTATTTGACATTATATCACCGTGGGGTGCTCGGGTTCATAACCTTTAACGTATACTATTGTTTCGTTCATTGATGTTGTTTTTCTTTCCTCAATACTTGCCAGCGGATTTCTTTTACTGTATATACTGCTGAGGAAGAGTTAGGTATATTTTATATATTTCATACTTACCTGGTTATCAATAAACACTATTGCCACGTAAACTCTTGGAAAATCGTATTAGGATAAACCTGCAAAATACGAGTCGTATAAAGAATCAAATAGTGTTTAGTTTAGCGTATTTGTGAGGATAACTTTAACTATGCTGTAGATAATTAAACTGTCTTATTCTAACTCACGAGTAATAAAACGGGACTTGAAATTGATATAGCGTACGCTTTATGTTAACTATAGCCTTACCAGATTTATCAGCTGGTTAAGGGTATCTAAATATATATAACCCTGAGTAGAGCAGGACCTACTTTATGTCTTGCAAGTCACTTGTAATTATATCCATAGTGGAAGAATTAATAAGCTAGAATCAAGGTCGGGAGATTGAATAATAGAAATAAAGCGATACAAACGATTTCTCCAATGAAAGGAAGATATTAATAAGTAACGAAGAAAAGTGAAAAATGAAGCGAACATAGGATAAATGATCAGCCTTGTGCTATGTCCCTTTTCCAGGGCATTGTACACAAGCTCTCTACAATCAACCTAGGAGCTCTAGGGTCTCAATAGCTCCCATCCTAGTACCCATTCATTGTCATCCTTTGCTGAGATCCTCTGCTCAATTCCCTTTCAGCGGCAGGGGAGATAGGCCTGCTGCTTCCAGCACCTGCAGCACTTGACTCCTTCAAAGCAAGGAGCTGCTTTGCGCGGAAGGTTTCATAATGAATTTGAGACGTAGTCTCGATGAGATCTTGAAGGTGGGTCCGAGTAAGGAAATTCCGTAGGTAGACAAATTCACAGTGCTTCTCATCCTCAACTATTCCAGAATTGATTAGTAATGATGCCAGGTAGATGAATGATGTAGTTTGATGTACCATTGATGACACCCCATCTGTTTTGCCGCCCACGGACCTGTTTGCCATCGACAATTATCGACTTCTCTGAACCCACAACAGCAAAGGGGATGATGTTCTTGATTTGAGCGTTCAAAGCACGCTCTTCTTCATCCAACTCATCGTTGTCGTATGGGTACATCTTGAGGTTATGGAACGCAAACTCTTCCTTGATCCTCTCTTTGAATGCTGCACGCTCCTCCAGAGTAAGGGAGTCTGACTTAGCGATGACAGGGACAACGTTAACAACGTCAGATAGCTTCTTCAGGACAACAATATCAATGGGTTTAAGGCTATCGAATATTAGTAATTAGCAATGTTTCTAGCTAGATCATTGAGGTGGTTATACGCATGTCCAGATGGCTGAATGAAGAAAAGACAGCAATGAATACGAGTGTCTTGGATATAACGCTCTCTCTGAGCAGTGAGCTCCTTACGTAGGTACGCAGAGTGCTGATCCTTTATATACTTGACTATAGGGTCCCAACTACCAATGATGTGAGCCTCAGTATTATAAATCAGCAGTTTAAAGCTTCAAGGACAAACCATCTGTCGTTATTAACCTGGTCACCATAGCCCGGGGTGTCGACAATGTTTAATCGGAGACGAACACCATTCTCTTCAATGACTGCGGTAATATTTAGGCCTCAGATTCAAGACAATGCGGATGGTGACATACTGTGGGAGACGGTTTGAATCTCGGTGGTGGACCTTACGGGTTCATCGGGAGTGAGACGGCCTTTGGAATCGATTAGATGAGCTGCAAAGATGGTGTTAATCAGGGTTGATTTTCCAAGTCCAGTCTGGCCTGAGATGTTGACGGTAGGATTAGCGGTATATACGGGGTAGATACAAGTTAACAGAGAGCTTGTCACATACCAACACAGATGACATTGAATTGGAAACCACGTTTTAGAAGCTTCCTTTCGATTTGCGATGTGATGCTGTCAAAACCGACGTGGCTACGGGGGAAGACGGTAGCGGTTTGTGACATGATTTCAGGGTACAGCTGAAGCAGAGGAGGGGGTGTGCGGGTCTGGTGATGTAAAGAGTTGGTAGGGAGTTTTCGGAAAGGTAGGGGGCAATAGTAAATAAAAAAGGCTCCTGAACGCTGGTGGTCAGGGGGGCAATTGAAAGGAAGGGCAACAAAAAGGGGTTCGGCCTATCTCTTGTTTGGGAAATAGCGTTAGTCTCAGGGTTTCATCACATGCAGTAGTAACCCTAGCCCATAAGCCACCAGGCTGAAGAAATTTAATGTGCATCCACCAGACATTGTTTTCAATTCTAACCCCGCACAATTCACAACAGGCAGGCTTCTCCTCCGGCCCTGTGTCAAGCCTTTCAGCTTATAATGACGATGGCTACGAATATCTTGTCAGTATCGCGCACTAGTCTATTTGCCTCTACCCGAGCCTTTCTCCTCGCTCTCCCCCAGCTCCCTGCCCTTTCAATCTCAGCATCTACCCACTTCAACATCCCTTTGATTTTCCCTGGAGTATGGGACTCAATTCTCCGCGCCGTGCCGAAAAAGAAACAGAGTCATTCGAGACGACGTATGCGACAATTGGTTGGAAAGGCATTGCAAGACACCATAGCACTTAATAATTGCCCCGCTTGTGGAGAAATCAAACGCGCAAATGTTCTCTGCAAACATTGTGTCAAGGCAATCAAAGATATTTGGAGGAAGGAGGAAGCAATAGCGACCCCGTAAACACGGTTGTTGGGATATGTGATGGATCTTGTAGTCATCTTTAGAACTGTTATATATGCATACGATATGTTGGGAGAACGCACGCCAAAGTGACGGTATGGCAAACGTCAATTAGGGCCCTTAAGTTTGGCACAGATCTGTAAATTTAGGGATATATATGTATAAAACAGTGGCCCTTTCAAATAGAAAAACAAATATACTGCCAAGGACAAGTCATAGTGACTAACATATAGGGTAGAGGCTCTCCCGGGGATATGACGAAACCGGGGGTACGACGAATTCTACAGAAAGTAGAAAATAAACTTCAATAAAATTGAACCTTTAGGTTATTTTAATAATTTAAAGGGCTGCCTTGACTACCATAAAAATTTGGTGCCTGAGCTTGTCATTATTTATTAATATTTTGTTGATTTTTGGTGGGATTCATCACACCCCCGGGTTCGTCATACCCCCAGGCGTGCCTCTACTACACAATTTATACTCGAAATCTGCGAACGTCATGGGATTACAAGTAGAGTATGCAGGTATGTGGTGGCGCAAGCTACTGAGTGTTGCACCGCCACCTGTCGCTAGACTTACCCACACACCCGTACTCGCATAAAGAACCTGAATATGCAATTGTTGAAGCCAGGATTTTGGTTGGAGGCTGTGTCTCTAGCGAGTAAAGTATACTTATGAATTTTTGAGAATGAAATTGTATATTCAGGTTTTTTATGCCTGTTGCGAGTAGGACAGTACCTAACTGGAAAATCTTGCTAGAGGTTAGCCTCATCTTTGTTCATGTGCCTCAAGTTACGTAAGTGCATTCATAATAATTTAAGCTCTGAAAATGTAGGTACGTTCCATATAGTTAACATGCGGAGAAGCTCCGAGCCCAACAACCGTTTCGCTCCTACACTCTCAACCTCATTCAAATAATCGATGGCAAGTGTTTTCTAGCCAATCAAACCTCGATTCTATCTCCTGCTAACAGCACAAATAGTCGAAACAATACCTCACTTCCCACGTTCTTGAAGAAGGTAGATCAAAGATTTCTGATAAATGCTTTTGTCAAAGACTACTGACAGTGCTTTTATTTGAAGCCCATTCCTCCGACATTTTTGCACTTGCTGTGACTCAGAGATACGTCATCTCTGCCTCTGGGGATTCCAATGTGAAACTTTGGGACGCAGCTTTACCTGAGCATCCATTGGTACACATATTTCCCAAGGCTCATCCCCTAGGTATCCATCATGTTACGGTGAGCAGGGATGGACGAGTAGCAGCCAGCGCCGGATTTGGTGGAGAGACGTTTTTGTGGGATCTCGAAAGGCTTGAAAAGAGGGGGTGTGTCCAGGGTGTGTACGGCCCAGGCACCCGAGTTAACATAAATTCAATGCTAAAATATTGAGTATTTTGCGGGATTTTAGGCGGAAAGGCCTCGGCGGAAGTTTGGGCGATTTCTCTGTCATCTACTGGGGACTTTATGGCTTCAACTACTTATGATGGAAGGATAAACATCTGGAATTCATCAGAAGCGGGAGCGAAAATACGGCAGTATGAGACAAAAGGAAGTTTTGGAATGTGCGTGGATATTGTAACGCCCCCCCCTCTAGTATTTGGTGCTTATATAATGCTTATTAAGTGGTAGTCTGCCGATGGAAAGCTCGTAGCCTCCGGGCATGAAAATGGGGGTATATATATTTTCAATAACGATACCGAGCGAATATTTCACTCTCTCCCAGGTAGGTGATAACATTGCATAATAAGTTACTGTATTAATAAGTAATTAAAAGGGCTTCTTAAACCCGTGCGATGTGTTGCCTTTTCTCCCGCAGGAAAATTGCTTGCTGCTTGTGGAGATTCTCATATCGTTGCTCTATATGACGTGGCTTCTGGCGAACAAGTAGCCAACCTTGCTGGTCATTCTAGCTGGGTATTCTCCGTTGCTTGGAGCTTCACAGGAGAGTATATCCTCAGTGGGTATGTGCAAACTCATACGAAGTTCCATACACATCCGCTTGGCTGGCTTACAATGATACCTCAGATCGTTTGACGGGAAAGCAAAAGTGTGGTCTATAGACACAAAATCTTGTGTTGCGACCCATAGTGAGACAGACAAAGCCTTGTACACCGTTAAATGGATTCCGAAGGGACAAGGGATTGGGGAAGGTTTCTTAACCGCTGGAGCAAATCGCAGGATATGTTTTTACCGTGAAGCAACTGGTGGATAGTTTTATATGAGCTGGGGGGCGGGGCGGGAAACGCTTATAGTACTCGGGGCAGGTAATAAGTACCCAAAAGTGTAAGTCTCGAACAAGGAAGTCTTTATAGGATGTGGCAGCTTTATGCATTAGAATGTAGTTTCGGTTGGTGAATATACCGTATTAGCTGACAGAACCCATAAACACACAAAGAAGTTTAAATGAAGTGCGGCTAGGCGATCTTACTGAGAATAGTGTTTGCCACTCGCTGCGCCGAGGAAGAGATTTTCTTGTCTTTTATTTGCTTAGTCAGGAATAGGGACTACTGTTAAAAGTTAGGTATTTCAACATCTTAGCGTGATTATGGGTACCACCAGTTAATGTGGTAAAACTTGCATTTGGGTACTTATTGCCTGCCACGAGTAGCTGTCCTAAGTATTGTCCTTGTTCCGATTGGGTTGTTTCGCTATATTCAAATACCGAGCTAGTGAGTCACCCTTTAGTCGCAATATACGGTAGAAACTCGAGAAATTCGCTATGCGGGCGTCGCCGCCACTTCTATCAAAGGTATAGTAGCTATCTGATCGTAAGGATAATTATCTCTAGCTAGCTTTAATTAGTTTAGGGAGGGCCCAAACGGGCCTAGAGGACACTTTAATTAGTACGTGGCGGCGACGGTAATTGTGTTGCAGCGTTATTAGAGTTTAAGGGGCTCCCTGGTTTGAACCGAGTGTAAGCTAGAGCTTCAGGGTTACCTGAGATGCACCGTGTTCACTAGCGCAATCCCTTTCTTCATTCACCTCCTCACCTTTGACACTTTCACTCAATTTTATCATTTATGTTCGGCGCTCCTTAGGGCATCCAAACTAGTTTATATTTTGTCACTTATCGAAATTTTCTCCTATTGAGCCGCACGCTCGTACCCAGTACCATATCCAACATGTTCAAGTCTACACTGTTTACTGCTCTGTTTATCGTTGTCGGTCTCCTCATACATTCATCAGCCGCTGCGATTCCACCTGTAAGATATATAGATAAAACCAATAATTCTACGCCAGTAACTAAATGAGACATATTGATAGGCATGCGTACTGGCTTGCGTAAATGAGCAGCCTGCCCCCTCCGAGATCGAGTCCATTTGTGGTTCTGAAGGCGTTCAGTCTTGCCTTACCTCCAAGTGTGGAGGCTCAAAGCAGCTTGCGGTTGAATATTTCAGGTCTACCTGTGAATCTGCTGGCCACAAAGTTGGTACGTCATAAAAAATCTGATTCCTTTCAATTTCACTGGTGTGGAGGTCAATAGTAGCTCTTCATCGGAGCCCTATCAATAGGGGTTCCAAGGTTCCGCCTCTAACGGTATATTTACTAACGCGAGAGAAATTATAACTACAGCCCAGGCTGTTGAAAGCAGTAGTGACTCCTCCAGCTCGTAAGTTCAGCTCCTTCCTCCCTCAATCATCTATAGCTTTACTAATAAATATTTAGAGTAAATACCGCCACAGGCACCACAAGCTCCGGGGCCGCTACAGAAACAGCTAGCAATAGTGCGAGTGGTCTTACCTTCGATGGTATATTGGCCGTAGTACTGTTATTCATCGGGCTGTCCCTTGTAGAGGTTATTTAGATTTTAGGTTGTCGATATTAGTTTTGAAGTCAACATTATGAGCGTGAAGCGTGAAGCGTGTTACTACGAGGTTATAAATATATAGGTCAATTAAATGTTAGGCTCTATTGAGTTAGTATAAGAGTTTGAAATATAAGGTAATCTTTCGAAGAAAAGATATAAAAGCACTAAAACGTGAGGTTCAGAGAAGGTATAACTCCTATTCAGGCTGGGGAGTTTAGAGCAGGGGTGCCTATCTTGGCCTTTAAAAAACTAAAAGATAGTTATCTAAAAAGGGAACTCTAACGACAAGAGTTATGAATTAATGGGTTAATCATGAGTATATGGAGCCCAAGGGCTAAGGTGCTCGCACCGCGCACCAGTAAAAGTCTTAACAAAACAGAAAGTAAAACATGACAATAAAATAAAAGTCAACCAAAAACCAAAAACGAGAAAACACTTCTAACCGCCCCTGCTGTGTTACTTTATGTTTTAGTTTTTTGTTTTAGGATGTGGTTATGGTACTAACCATCTTAGGGATTTTTTTTTTGTTTTCTTTGGATTCACTTTAGTATGTTTGGAATAGTAAAACTAGTGTGAAGAATAGCGGAGTAACAGCTTAGGACGCAAGTCCTAATGGTACAAGGTGCGGCGGGAAAGTCTTGGCCACCCACGTAATTGACATAAAGTGAAGTATCAACGGGGGAACAAAAACTTAATTAATACTACAAAGTAGTAGATAGATAATATTTCTAGTAAAATATTAAGTGAAAATACATGATATAAAAATTATTTACCATTTTGTATGGCCCCCCTTAGCCTTTAAAACCGCTTTTATCCTTTCTGGCATAGTATCTACTAGTTTATCTAACATGACCTGAGGAATTTTATCCCATTCCTCCTGAGCTGCTTTTATCAGCTCTTGCTCTGTCCAGAATCTATAGCGCATCTGCCGAAACCTTTTCTTAAGGCGCTGCTTCAAAATTCGCCAAGCATTCTCAATTGGATTTAGATCTGGTGATGTTGCAGGCCAGGGAAAAATCGGAATTTTTTTGTGCTTAAGAAACCGGGTGATTTTGAAAGCACGGTGAGGTCCAGCAAGATCTTGCATAAGTTTTAGGTTTCTGTGATATCCATGGATTCGATTCCAGTACGGGAGAAAATAAGGTTTGAGGACTTCATCACAATACTGTTGTGCATTCATTCCACCTCTATCATTTTTGCGTGTATACTCAGCAGGAGATCGTCGACGTACAAAAACAAGTGGAGTACGGCTTCCATAGACGTAAGCTGCCCAAAAATGAACTGAAATTCGTCCAGAGTGGAAATTGGGCCGTAGATATCGAGGCCAAAGGCCAGTTCCTGGTTGTCGTCGTACTCGATCAGGTCCACCACCTGCAACACCAACTTGTACTTTCACTTCATCACACCAAATAATTTCTCGCCAGTCTTCTTTCTTCCAGTATTTCTTTAACCGACACCACCTCTTCCTTCTTAACATGTGCGCCTTATCTAACCAGAACTTCCTCCGTGCTACATACACACCAAACTTCAGTTCCTTCAGCGCTTCCTGTACCGCATCTTTGCCTACATCCAGGGTCGCATCTCTTGCCAATTCTTCCACTGTAGCTTGAGGGTTTTTTAAGACTTCTCTTGCCAACCTCCTCATACCTCTCTTGTCAATTTTTCTTGGTCGCCCACTCTTTGGCGCATCATGATAGGTACCAGTCTTGAGAAACCGTGTAACCACATTTCTGATAGTACTATGCTTGAACCCTGTCTCCTCCCGTATCTGTGTCCAATTCTTCTGCTGAAGGCGCAGACTAATAATTTGGAACCGCTCTTCCGGTGTAAAGTACTTGCGAGTAGTATGGAGAGTAGACATAGGTGAGATGCTATCGTGGTTGTGTTGTGTTCTATCCCCCGCACACTCGCTTACATCAAGGTGGCCAAGACTTTCCCGCCGCACCTTGTATAACTCTACAGGTATGATGCAAAGAAAGAAGCGTAATGCCAGAGAATTGGTAGTAGCAACAGAATAAACTATTACTATATAGAACAGGCAAGCGACGAGTCTGAGCATGTAATACCAAACAAGATAGCGTAGCAGATTCGTGTTTATGTCTAGAGAATTACTGTCCTAGAAAGAGGGAGAACGGCCCACTATTTATACAGGAAAGTCCTTTATCCTCTGACTGAGATAACTATGTGAAAACCAAGGTGGGAATGCCGTTTGACCCTGAAAACCGTAACAAAGTAAAGGTAACCAAAAGAAATAAGTAATATAATGCTTGTAAGCAAAATGGTGTGTAGAATAAACATATTTGAGTGCAACAAAATATGACTCATAACAAATGGCGCAATACATGTGAGTAATAAAATATGCGACCTTCAGTAAACATTAATAGTTATGTAAAAATGTAATAAATGTAAAAATGTATCGAGAAAACAATCAGTAATGCCGTCGTAATGAAATGTAGCAAATGGAGATAAAATGTTATACAATCAAGGAAAGACAGACTGAGAATCTGGAAAAAATAACAGGGGAAAGCGTAGGAACAGCGTAGCCACAGGACACAACTAACTTAATGGCAAGGTAACTATCCGTTACAAGCAAAATACCAAGAGTTTATGAAGTAGTCACAGTGTAACGGGGGCACTCCCAGGGGAGTACTGCCGTACCAAAAAAAAACCAACAACCTCCCTTTCTGACGAGAAGCTTCAGCAGTGAGGCTTAGAACCGCTCGTCAACACGGAAGGTCGACAGTCCCTAGGCTAAACAGGTATAAGGATTTTTAAGGGTTGCAAACTAAAGACTTTAAAAGGCTCTGCTTCCCAGGGGAAGACAAACGTCTTTAGCGAAGAGTATGAGGGTCTCTGAACAACGGTTGTTCGTTGACTAGCAAGAATGATTGTCCTGGGGGGAAGGACGGGTTTAAGCTATGATTTTGATTGCGAGCAAGCTGCCAAGAAGCGGGGGAACAATTCCTCCGCGCTTGGAAATCAACTGAGTCTAGAGCGCCCCTAAGAACTAGCGGGGTCGATAGACTAGCGACTAAAAAGCGTTGGTTACTAAAAGCTCTGTAACTTTTGCTATAATGGTCCGATTTCAAATCCGATTGCACCTATGGATTCGCAGCACTGTCCCCCATATACCCTCCGAGTTTGGTTCGGTTGGACGAATTTTCCTGACGGTTTTGGGGTTATTTTTGGGGTCCAAAACTTGTCTTTTTGTTAGGAAATCTGCAACTCAGGGGGGCCCCCTCTGCAAACGGCGGGTGGCACAGTGGGGCGCCTCGCGGGTATTAGAAAACACAGAGTCCCCTAGGCAGGGTAACCCACTGGTGATTCCTGCCGTTGCTTAGATTCCTTTCCCACGTTCCTAGTCCAACCTGGGGGCGTGGCGGAGAGGTAATCTTGATCCATAAGGACCTTAGGGCGAAGCACACGGCATAGCCCCGTACGGTTCGATTCGTGACGCCGCCAGGTTAATTATTACTATTTTTGCTGGCGGCCCTAACTACTAAGCATAGTTTTGCTCTCGTCTCACGGCTCTCAGCCTCCCATAAGGTTGGCCATCAGCGAAGCCGTTGTTATTCCTCCTAGAGGAACAGGAGCTTAACTCTGTTCATGGAGGCAACTGCTTCAGTCTCATTACACTAGTATCTCCCGTAGCTATAAGCTACAGATGCATTACTCTGGTCTCTGTCGCATACCGACGACGGTGAGCTTCGCTCCGTCCTAGGAGCTCGCCAGCTCGCTTAGGGATCGGGCTATCATAGTAATGACTTTCCTTAGTATCTATTGACCGGAATGGGATAGCTAGTCCTATCCCTCAAGGGAGATCCTTAGGTGTCTCTATATGGAGAGGTACTTGAGACTGGTCATGACGATGGTTAGATCGTCACACACAGTGGATTCAGAAATCGCGTAGTGATGTAGTAGTAGAGAGGCAGCATGAAGAGAAAACTTCTATTTGGGTCTAACTGAAGAGATTTTTTTTTTTTTTTTTTAAATTTATATTTATTTCCAACTAAAAACCTTAAGGTTTATTTTATAAGTACAAAAAATACCAACTAACTACCGCCTATATAATATTTTCCCATCCTAGGAGATTTGTTTCCTGTCCAGATACAAAAGAAAAACTTCCCCCGCCTGGATCACCTATTGTCAAACTTCTGTGGTTTCTTACAAAGTATTGTTTTTGTCATGAACTCGTACAGGTGCCAGTAACTCCCATTCACGATTTTTTCCCATGTTGTTCCTGTGTTCTCTACTAGTTTCCTCCTCTTGCTCTCCAATAACTGGCACTCTAGAATTATATGTTCCGAGCTTAGTGGTTTGCCGCAGTGGCATCATCAGCAAACTAAAATTTGTATCAGGAGGGACAAGCACTGTGTCAGGATACAGGCTTAGAAAATTGTACATTAGATGCATCCACACTGTCTTGATAGAACTTCTAGGAGCTCCAGTCTCATGATGTTTCCTGACATCTCCCGGGAGGCTCCAGAGACTTTGGTGGAGTCTCCTGAAGTATCTGGTAAAGTCTCCTGGAGCACCCAAAACTCTAAGATACTTTTTACTGCAGCTCTGTCTGACGGTGGCTTCTAAAGCACTGATAGTAACTATCAGAGCTTTGGAAGTTATTCCTTCCGAAAAAACACCTGCACCTCGCTAAGATTTGCTAAGTCCCTAAACAGTTACCCGGCCTGCACCCATCACAACCATATCCCTCGCCAAAATCCTCTAAGTCCCCACAGTCTCACATACCTACAGCAACCTCCTACCTACAGTAACTCCATACCACTTACCCCCCCCCACCTAGAAGCAGTCTATTATAGAGCTAACAACTGTAAAACTGGCTTTTACAATTGTCCAGGCTACGTCCCGCTAAGCTTAGAGTTCAGTTCGAGGGTATAAGATACCAACTACCAAGGTCTCCTCAGTCAACGGTAGTAGTTAATCCTTTAAATCGCACAAGAGACTCTTGAACTACAATAACATCAAGATTCACTAGAGTTAGTTTGGTAAGAACGGAAAGCTGTTCAGTTGAAGCTTGAAAGTCACAAGCAAAGTGTTTTTTAAGAGAGTTATAAAGGTAGTTCGATAGATTCAAATATATTGATAAGACTTGTTCTTCCCGTTGATGTTCTGGTAAAGAGACAAATCTACCGACTATTTTATATAACGCGGTTTGGGCTCGCGGATTTATTCTAAATCCTAATACAAACGCCTGGAAACCCCCCGAAGACCCTGAAAACCTGCCAAGCAATCATGCCATACAATACGAATCTTACAGCACAGCCAAAACGCCAATACAAATACATTCCCCCCATACTTATACAAATCCTGACCAGTCCAAGCACTTTGTCCCGGCCCTATCGTCTATTCTAGTCAAGCCCGAAGGTGTACTAGAGTAATGCAATCATGTAAAGCTGTTAGTGAACCAATCTGTACTCTGCGGACGAGCCAATAAGTGTACTAACCACCGTATCTGTTCTGTCCTTGCATGTTCCCTCGTGGCAGAGAGTCACCAAAGCCCTTTGGTACTAACCAGCAAGCAGTACTGGGAAGCGGGGCCTTCCTTCATACCGTTAGTTTGTCAAGAAACATGCCCCGACTGGCGGAGGGCACAACTCCATCAGTTCTTATCCGATTTCCTTGATTCTTTCACCAGTCAGCTCCAAATCATGCCCTCTCATATACCCTCCGGATTTGGTTTGGACGAACGAACTTTCCTGACGCTCCAGGGGTTATTTTTGGGGTCCAAAGCTTGTGTTTTTACTATGCGTTTACAGCAACTCTGAGGGCCCCCCCCAGCACCCGGTGGGTGGCACAGTGGGGCGCCCTACAGGAGATAGCTGCCAGCAATAATATTCACACGTGCTTCTCCCCAAATCCCGGCGACGTTTAGGAAACAAACAAGGGATTAAGTTACATAGATAGTCAAACAAGTGGTCTTCATGGTTCCCAGGAATACTCCTCTTATCAGGTGCCTACAACATAATGCCAGAGAAATAGAGAAACAGGCCATCGAGCAAAACGCTGCCCAGGTGCAACAGCAGCTACTCAACGCTGAAGCAGAAGTCAACCGCCAGAAGGCAGTCACCCAGGAAGTAATAGCGGAACTCAACCGCCAAAGGGTAGAGGCCGAAGAGCTAAGGAAAGCCCACCGCCAGGAAATAGAAGAGTTAAGGAGCCGGTTGTCTCAGTACTCCCAATCCAGGCGTGGGAAACCTAGCGGCGTTAGGCAGAAAACACCTAGAAGCAATATGCTCGAGGTCGAAAACTTCGTTGAAGGGGTATTGGCAGCAGGACAGGAAGAAGTCCTAAATAACCAGGAGGCACGGTGACAAGCACCTCCACCAATTCCCCCGAGACCAGACATGGGCGGAGGCGGCAACATGCTGCCCCCACGAGGACCTAGGATGGTAGGAGCCGGCCATCCAGGTAGTAGCGAGTCCAGCAGTGACAAAGACAGAAGCCCATCTCCTCCACCTAGAAAAAACCTTAAGTTCAGGCGCCCTCTCCGGGAAGGAACCCCTTTCTCGACAGTAAGCCAGTCGGAAGCCCATAATTCCAAAGCCCGCAAACCTGAGGACTTTGAAAACAAAAAGGATCAGAACATCTGACATTGGTTGCTCGACTGTGAGAACTACTTCTGTTGTAGGCACCTGATAAGAGGAGTATTTCTGGGAACCATGAAGACCCCTTGTTTGACTATCTAGGTAACTAAATCCCTTGTTCGTTTCTTGAGAAACGCGATAGGGGTTTGGGGAGAAGCGCGTGGGAATGTTATTGCTGGCGGTGATAGTACAGAGGTATGTGGTTGCACCATGCCTACTGGAGGTCACGTGTTCGATTCCTGTGGAAAGCATTATTGCTTAGTACCAGAATCAATACTGTACCCCAGTAGTGTAGTTGCTAGCACACGTTGCTGTCTTTGGCGTTAATTAGACAATGCGCGTTCGAACCACGACTGGGTTACCGCTTTTTAGTCTTAACGCCAAAAGCCCCTCAGAGTTGCTGTAAACGCATAGTAAAAACACAAGCTTTGGACCCCAAAAATAACCCCTTGAGCGTCCGAACCAAATCCAGAGGATATATGAGAGGGCATGATTTGGAGCTGACTGGTGAAAGAATCGAGGAAATCGGATAAGAACTGATGGAGTTGTGCCCTCCATCAGTCGGGGCTTGTTTCTTGACAACTAACGGTATGAAGGAAGGCCCCGCTTCCCAGTACTGCTTGCTGATTAGTACCAAAGGGCTTTGGTGACTCTCTGCCACAAGCGAACATGCAAGGACGGAACAGATACGGTGGTTAGTACACTTATCGGCCCGTCCGCAGAGTACAGATTGGTTCACTAACAGCTTTACGTGATTGCATTACTCTAGTACACCTTTGGGCTTGACTAGAATAGACGATAGGGCCGGGACAAAGTGCTTGGACTGGTCGGGATTTGTATAAGTATGGGGGGAATGTATTTGTATTGGTGTTGTTGTAAGATTTGTATTATATGGCGTGATTGCTTGGCAGGTTTTCAGGGTCTTCGGGGGTTCCCAGGCGTTTGTATCAGGAATTAGAATAAATCCGTGAGCCCAAACCGCGGTATATAAAATAGTCGGCAGATTTGTCTCTTTACCAAAAACATCAATAGGAAGAACGAGCCTTATCAATATATTTAAACCTAATAAAAATCGTGTGGGTGGATAAGTAGGTACTGTGAAATACAAACTATGCTCCATTTGTAGTTTATTTCCTCTTTAGGTTCACAATCAATTTTAGTGTGTTGTGTCTATGTTACGTACTATTATATAGTAGGTATACCTATTGCATTACTATATATACTGGTACGATTACTTTTATACAGTTGATTCAATTTATACCTACTAAGAGCAAACAATACAATTAGAATAGAAGCCTAACTTACAATCTTCTAATACTCTTTATCAACAGTAGATTCTACGTTCATTCTAAAACTACATCTATCAGCTATACTCCCTATTCCATACCGTCAAAATGAGACTCCCGATACAATCACATAAGAGTTGATAATAACCCTAACCCTATCAGAGTCTCTAACAACAATGAATGACATATATAAAGTAATTACATACATATATTTCAAATGAACAGTCTAAAACCTGTTTTTCATGAACGCCAGTATAACATGGAGTTCTTTTTATAGTAGCTATGAGATCATACATTGTAATGAATTGTTGGTGGCGTTGAAACTATACCAAATACTGATTGTAATGACGTAGATACTTACACCCAGCGATTGTATACAGCAGACACGATTAGACACAGTTTTATCTATTTTAAGTATATGCTTTAAGGTTTTTCTCCACTATTAAACTTCCCTGATCTCCCGTCTACTCCTGATCTCTTTACTATCCCACATCAACTTCAATTCTTCTAATCCTCTCAACGAAACCTCTATTCTCCCTTTTTTCAGTATATCTATCCAACATTGGTACGTATATTTCCACTATGCCTATTTATTTCACTTTTATTGGAAGAGTTCTCTCTGTTACTGGTGTTGATGGATTCAAAGCTGCTAAAGTATCCCACGAGGATGGTGAGGGTATTATTCATGAGGTGGCAATCAAGTACTTTCAGAGCTCTGAGAATGCTCTGTATCCTGATCGTGTGTATTTTTCAATGGAACAGTCATTTTCACTGCTGGAAAGGCTCCTGTGGTAAGCACATACAAATCCAGCTTTCCATTTCTCTCTAAATTGCTTTTGAAGTTAATATCTATTTAGTATTCACTCATCCATAATACTGAGCTCTTTCATAATACTGAGCTCTTTCATAATACTTCTATTGATAAATCCATTGCCAACGATGCCTACTGCACCTCCACTGTTACTATGCTTTCTGATTTGGTCAAAATGCCCGATACAAGTCTCTCCCACTTTCAAGGCCAGATGTATCAGTATAATAGTGAGGCTAGAGAGGATGTTGTTGTAAGTATAAGCCAGAATTAAGTAAAATAAAGGAAATACTAACTAGTATAGTGTACGGTTACCTTTCTCATAGATACCAAAGTTCCATTATTTGCCAAATTAGTCACCTATCTGCAGTTGGGAAAAACATTAGATATAGCTTTCAAGTATATCTATGAAACTGATATTGATCGTGGTATGTAAACTCTCTAATTTGATACCCGTCAGTACTAATACTTTATATGTTGAATACAGCTTATGCTTTTTCTTTGGCTATCAGCTTCTCACAGGATTTGGTTCCTAAGGAAGACAAGGCTTCTATATTTCAAACTCCCAAATCAAAATGCAAAGTACTGCTGGGTCCACTTACAGCATCTACCAGCCCAATCAAAACTATCAAGCCAGATCCTGATAGTAGTATGACCTCACCCTTTTCTTCTCTGAACAGTATAAAACCTAGCAGAAATCTGTTCAGCAGCTTCCGTAAGGTTATCCAACTCTCTGAAAGATTTAAAGCAATAATTAACATATACATACAATCTATAGAGAAGAAACAACCAGTTTCCAATTCTGACAGAGATAGTGGTGGTATAGAAACACCATCTACTCCTGCCAACAGCCTCATTATACCAGCTACAGAGGCTTCTGGTAGCAACGATCATGGATTTGAGGAGATTGATATGTTGGAGACTTCCGAGGATGATGAGGATGAGTTGGGATTAGCAGGCTCTGCTTCAAAAAAAAAGTTTCATAATACAAAGAAGGCAAAAGGAAAGGGCAAGGCTTGAAGATAGGGACAGACATTGTATTTAGTTTTATATTTTGGGGTTTCTTTTTACTTTCCGGTGGAAATTATTGGTATTTGTTGATAGCTAATCAGGGAAATGTTTTGTGGTATTCAGGGTTAATAATGTCTTATCGATTCCGTTCCTATATTCCACAGTCAGATGCAAATCATATAAACAGAAACAGATCCAGTGCAAACGGCAACATACAAAACCATCACCTTATTCCAGTTGACTCTAATATTGAAACTGAAGACACCAGAGCTTTATTCACCACCTATTCCTTTATTCAGTATAACAATCAAAGCTCCTGAGGAATAGTCCAACCAAACCCATCACAGTTAGTTCCAGCAGAAGTATATCATCTCTCTTTACCGTCTTCTATTCCACCTCAATCAGCTCCTCAGAATGCTGTATATTCTCCTAGCCCGGCTTTTAAAAAAGTTCTTCAACTTTTTAGATCAACATACGATAAAGCTTTTCCTAGTACACCATGCTCTTTCTGTTAAATCCTACTGCTTCCACGTCATATACACTGGATCACTAAGAACGCCAGTCAATTGTACTCATTGACTGAAGTCTTTGGTGTTCCTACTACGGAGAGGTTAAAAGGTGACAGCATTCAGATTGCTGTTTGTGTTCATTGCAAAACTAAGCCTAAAGAACCTCTATCAGCTGGTCTATGGCCTGAAGTATTATTAGTATTGGCTCAACGGTCTCGTGTCTTTCTTAGTCCAATTTCTCTACAAACGAACTTAGGTAGAACCGTCAGTCATTCAGAGTATATAAACCCATATTCAACCTACAGAACAGTAACAGGTAATTCTTTTACTTACTATCCTTCTGTAAACCTCACTAATAGTATATTGCAGGCAAAATGAGCTTGTCTAAAAATCCCCGTGCTATTGCACTTTTTAGTGGCTGTATTGGAGCTTTTCTAGAGAGCTCTAGAAATTTGTTTGACGGAGGACATGATACTTGTTATTTTTTTCGAGATTCTCAGTCTGTCTTTCCTTGTCTGTATAACTTTTATCGCCATTTGCTACATTTCATTACGATGACAGTTCTGATTGTTTTCTTGATACATTTTTACATTTATTATATTTTTACACAACTACTAATGTTTATCGAAGGTCGCATACCTTATTACTCACATGTATTGCACCATTTGTTATGAGTCATATTTTGTTGCGCTCATTTATGTTTACTCAACACACTATTTTGCTTACAAGCATTGTATTACTCATTTCTTTTGGTTACCTTTACTTTGTTACGGTTTTCAGGGTCAAACGGCGTTCCCACCTCGGTTTTCACATAGTTATCTCGGTTGGAGGATAAAAGAACTTTTCTGTATAAATAGCGGGCCGTTCTCCCTCTTTCTGGGACAGTAATTCTCTAGACATAGACACCAATCTACTTCGCTATCTTGTTTGGTATTACATGCTCAGAATCCTCGCTTGCCTGTTCTTTATAGTAATAGTTTACTCTGTTGCTACTACCAACTCACTCGCTTTACGCTTCTTTCTGTGCATCGTACCTGTAGAGTTATACCATTAGGACTTGCGTCCTAAGCTGTTACTCCGCTATTCTTCACAATACTCACCAGCTTGAGCTTTGCCGCAATTGGCTTCTCCAAAACAATCCATTGTTTCTCCGTTATGATGTTAGAACTGAACTTCAACTCCATTCTCTCCCAACGGCATCACTCTCTTCTCTAAATAGTCAAGAAGAATCAAGACCATTGAACCGTCCAGATATTGTTCTAAATCCTTTCAACTACCCACCAAACACAGCAAATGAAGACCACCGTAACTTCCGTTTACCTGTTGGCTCTCTTCCAAATCAGTCATCTCCTAATAATCCTATTGGGCTATCTCGTTCAGATGCTGCAATACAGCCCCTGCTGTTTCCTGTATTGTATCCTTGGGGTCATGGTCAGTGGACTCTACCAGCAAAAGAAAACAGAACACCTTACCACAACACCCGTCTTGCTGATGCAAAGCTGAAGCTTAACTCAGTCGTTTCCTACTTCCGTGATGATCACTATTGGCCAGCCTGGACATATATGGAGATTGAAGCCTCTCGTATCTTTCAGAACAATATCCGCTTGACTAAAGGTCAAGCTCAACGCTCAACTGATCAACGTTATACTGTAACCCAACTTCTACAGCCAAGTCAGTATGGTCCATGGTCAATAGTCAACGAAGAATTGACAACAGCTATTCCCAAGTTTATACGCACAGGTGATTCTTTCTTTATTAACGCAGAAGCCAAAGTCCGCTGCATGCTTCAGACTTTTGGAATCCCTACCCTGTTTGTTACCACAACCTTTTCAGAACGTTGGCCTCAATATCAACATATTCTTTTCCAGTCGGGCAATCAAGATACTCTTCCCTCAAACCGCCCATGGGATGCTGTTCAGTACTATTATGAGAGATGGCACTGGATAAAGACAGCATACTTTAGAGACCATAAGGTTTCCGGTTTTGGTCAATTGCGGGAGTTAGTAGAACGCCATGAATTTCAGTTAAGAGGTGCAATCCATACTCACTCACTTTTATGGACGGAGAGGACTCAACAGGAGCTGATTGAAATCAATTTCATCTGTGCTGATATTCCTGATGCTATACTGGAACCTGAACTCTATAAGCTGGTACTCGATCACCAGATCCACCGTTGTGATATTAGACTTTGTGGCAGAGATGTCACAATAGCTGGTCCTTGCCGTAAAGGCTTCCCTGCAGAACTCTCTTCAGTAACCTATCAAAAACATGGAGAAGTCAGATATACCTACGGCAGATTGACAGAAGCAGACCGTTATATTGTTTCTTATTCACCCCAGCTATTGCTCCTCTGGCAAGCTCACTGCAACGTAGAATACCGCACTTCAGGTGGTTTAGCAAAGTACATTTCAAAGTACGTCACCAAAGCTGAACCTAAATCACTTGTCAATATCCAAAGCAACGATCATACTTTGTCTCATTTGCTGTCACGTAGAATGGGTTCCATGGAATGTGTAAAACTGGCCTATACAATTGTCCAGGCTACGTCTCGTCAAGCTGAGAGTTCAGTCCGAAGGTATAAGATACCAACTACCAAGGTCTCCTCAGTTAATGGTAGTAGTTGTTCCTTTAAATCGCACAAGAGAGTTACGAACTACGATATCGTCAAGACTCACTAGAGTTAGTTAGATAGAGCGGAAAGTTGTTCAGTTGAAGTTCGAAAGTCACAAACAAGATGTTTATAGTAAAGGTAGTTCGATAGATTCAAATATATTGATAAGACTCGTTCTTCCCGTTGATGTTTTGGTAAAGAGACAAATCTGCTGACTATTTTATATACCGCGGTTTGGGCTTGCGGATCTTATTCTAAATCCTAATACAAACGCCTGGGAACCCCCAAAGACCCTGAAAACCTGCCAAGCAATCACGTCATACAATACAAATCTTACAACACAGTGACAACGCCAATACAAATACATTCCTTCCATACTTTATACAAATTCCGACCAGTCCAAGCACTTTGTCCCGGCCCTATCGTCGATTCTAGTCAAGCCTGAAGGTGTACTAGAGTAATGCAATCATGTAAAGCTGTTAGTGAACCAATCTGTACTCTGTGAACGGGCCGATAAGTGTACTAACCACCGTATCTGTTCCGTCCTTGCATGTTCCCTCGTGGCAGAGAGTCACCAAAGCCCTTTGGTACTAATCAGCAAGCAGTACTGGGAAGCGGGGCCTTCCTTCATACCATTAGTTTGTCAAGAAACATGCCCCGACTGGCGGAGGGCACAACTCCGTCAGTTTTTATCCGATTTCCTCGATTCTTTCACCAGTCAGCTCCAAATCATGCCCTCTCATATACCCTCCGGATTTGGTTCGGACGGACGAATTTTCCTGACGCTCCAGGGGTTATTTTTGGGGTCCAAAGCTTGTGTTTTTACTATGCGTTTACAGCAACTCTGAGGGGCCCCCCCAGCACCCGGTGGGTGGCACAGTGGGGCGCCCTGCAGGAGATAGCCGCCAGCAATAATATTCCCACGCGCTTCTCCCCAAACCCCTATCGCGTTTCTCAAGAAACGAACAAGGGATTTAGTTACTTAGATAGTCAAACAAGTGGTCTTCATGGTTCCCAGAAATACTCCTCTTATCAGGTGCCTACAACAGGTTTACAACTCAACACCTTCCATATCTTCTGCTTGCACCTACAGGTATTGCTGCAAACAATATTAACGGTCAAACAATCCATTCTGCACTGCATATAGGTGGGTCTGACGGTGGTGGCTTCAAGTCAAGTGCTTTCCAGTCAGCCGAAAAAACTCAGTCTTTGCAGAAAATTAGAGTTATTGTCATTGATGAAATTTCAATGGTAAACACAGACCTTTTTGAGTTTGTATCCTCTTTATTTGCCCGTCTTCATAACAATATTAAACCTTTTGGCAATATCCATGTTATCTGTCTAGGCGACCTCTTGCAGCTTCCACCAGTTACCGGTCTAAAAATCTTTCACTCCAGTCACTGGAAACTCTTTAGCCCTCTGTTCCTGAAAACCTCTATCCGTCAGAATGAAGACTTGGCTTTTTTTCAGCTTCTAAATGATCTCCGTTTTGGTTATATTAGTCCTCATAGTCAACAACTTATTAATCACAAAATCCAAACCTTTCAGACACGGGATCAAACCTACCTTACAACGCACCTAGTATCACTCCGTCAAACTGCTACAAGTATCAACAGTCTTTTACTTGATTCTTTACCAGACAGTCAGAAGCACATACAATATGCAATTGACCGTGAAGAAGGTAGACAGCTGGAAGGAAGTCAAAACTCTCGTACCTTCAAAATGGGTACTAACTACCCTGCTGAAGTAGTTTGTACACCGGGGGCTAAAGTCATGTTTCTGAACAACATGATGATAGCTTTAGGAATATCAAATGGTACTTGTGGTGTAATCGTGGAGTTGAAAGATAATGGGTTGCCAACAGTAGCATTTCCTACTATAGAAGGCATACGTGTAAGTACTTTAAATTAATTTTTAAAAGTTTGAATATCTTTTAGACTGATTGATACGTACAGGATTTTAGATGGTAGAAGTACAGCTGCACACAATTTATTTCCACCACAATGGCATTGCATATTCACGCACTCAGCTACCAATTCAAAATGCTTTTGCACTCACCATTCATAAAACCCAAGGCTTGTCATTGAATAGAATCTGTTTGACTTTAGATGCTACAGTTTTTAGCGTTGGTCAAGCTTATACAGCAATTAGTAGGGCTAAGCGGTGGAGAGATATAGCTATTAGCTCCTTTAACCCAGTTGCTATTAAAGCTGATCAAGAAGCTATTCAATGTGAAGAATAGCGGAGTAACAGCTTAGGACGCAAGTCCTAATGGTATAACTCTACAGGTACGATGCACAGAAAGAAGCGTAAGGCCAGTGAATTGGTAGTAGCAACAGAATAAACTATTACTATAAAGAACAGGCAAGCGAGGATTCTGAGCATGTAATACCAAACAAGATAGCGTAGTAGATTGGTGTCTATGTCTAGAGAATTATTGTCCCAGAAAGAGGGAGAACGGCCCGCTATTTATACAGAAAATCCTTTATCCTCCAACCGAGATAACTATGTGAAAATCGAGGTGGGAACGCCGTTTGACCCTGAAAAAACGTAACAAAGTAAAGGTAACCAAAAGAAATGAGTAATACAATGCTTGTAAGCGAAATGGTGTGTTGAGTAAACATAAATGAGCGCAGCAAAAATATGACTCATAACAAATGGCGCAATACATGTAAGTAATAAGGTATGCGACCTTTCGATAAACATTAGTAGTTATGTAAAAATGTAATAAATGTAAAAATGTATCAAGAAAACAATCAGAACTGTCATCGTAATAGAATGTAGCAAATGGAGATAAAATGTTATACAAACAAGGAAAGACAGACTGAGAATCCCGAAAAAATAACATTATTAGCGGAGGTAGCTGTATTGGCAGGAGTAACTGTATAGGCAAAGAGATGATTGTGTTGGTAGAAGTAGTTGTATTAGCAAAGGTAGCTGCATCGGCTGACATAGCTGTATTGGCAAAAATAATTATTGGCAGAAAGATAATTGTATTAGTAGAAGTGCCTGTATTAGTAGAAGTGCCTGTATTAGTATAGATAGCTGTATCAACGGAGGTAATTGTATCGACGGAGTTAGTTGTTTTGGTGAAAGTAGCTGTATTAGCGGAGTTAGCTGTGTCAGTAGTGATAGCTGTGTCGGCGGAGGTAACTGTGTTGGCGGAGGTAGTGATGTTGGTAGTGATAGCTGTGTTGGCGGAGGTAGCTGTGTTGGTGGACGTAGCTGTGTTGGCGGAAGTGGAAGTCGCTGTGTCGGCGGAGGTAACTGTTTTGGCGGAGGTAACTGTTTTGGCGGAGGTAGCTGTGTTGGTGGACGTAGCTGTGTCGGTGGAGGTGGAAGTAGCTGTGTCGGTGGAAGTAGCTGTGTCGGCGGAGGTAACTGTATTGGCGGAGGTAGCTGTGTTGGCGGAGGTAGCTTTATTGGCGGAGGTGGCTGTGTTGGTGGATGTAGCTGTGTTGGTGGAGGTGGAAGTAGCTGTGTCAGCAGAGGTAACTGTGTTGGCGGAGGTAACTGTGTTGGCGGAGGTAACTGTGTTGGCGGAGGTAGCTGTACTAGTAGTAGTAATTATATTAGTGACAAAAGTTATTCGGAGTATAAACATCTCAAGGAATTGTTGTCTTTATAACTATTGTATCTATCATATGTTAGCCGTATTACTTTAATTTAGACATGAGCCTGTTACCTGTCATTTCTCTTTTCTTACATAGCTGACTTTAGTACAAATAAAGAAAAATATAATAGTTATCTTCTACCTTACAATGTGTTTCTATCAATTTGACTCCTCTCTTCTTTCTAGTACTGTCTCCTAAAACCCTAATAAGAAATACAAAGTAATTAACCAAGACATTTTCCTTTCACCTGATCCGAACCCTTTTGCCTTTCTCTTTTATCTTCCCTCAATCCCTTTCTCACCACCTGATGCTCTTTCCTACTCTGTTTTAAATCTTTCTCTCTTCTTTTTTTCTTCTCCTTCTTTCCCCTTCTCGGTATACCAGCTCTAGCATTAGCTTTATCCAAAACATCAAAGGTACTCTTGTGCACAAACAGGTCAATACTATTCCTGACTCCAGAAGTAATCTCAGTCACTTTATGAGCAATAATAGCACCGATAAACATGAAGCCTTCACCAATCGATACCTGAACTCTCATTTTTAGCTGCCAAAGAATCAAATCCCCACCTGTAAAGCCATCACCGTATGGTGCAACTGCATTGTAGCTGCTAGGTAGATCCATCCAGTCTTGATGAGAAGCCGAAGCATTACCTGTTTGTCCCCTATTGATACAGACTCCATGCCACGCACCAGCAACAGGCTTCAAAACCTCTCCTGATCTGGACTTGTACTTCAGCATCTGTTTAGTAACAGCTCCTGTAAGCCTAACATATTGCTCAGGATCCCTCATTCTCAGTTCATGAGACATAGCTTTAAACAATCCCATATTCTGAGCTAACCAAGTACCCGAAGCTGGCTGATCTTGATGCATCTCTTTTGTCTCCTTCATTTTATGCATATAATCTGCCCAAATTGCATAATGTCTTGTATCAAAAACTCCACGAGCTTCAGGATCTCCTCCACCACCTCTTCTCCTGGGAGTTCTATCAGGCAGTAAGATATCTGATTCCCTCAAAGTATTAAGAAGAGCTGACTCTATCTTAAACCTGTACCCTAAAACAACTCCCTCGGAGTCCCTAATCTCCAATGGTCCAAGAGAAGAAGGATAGTAGGAGAAGGTTCTAATAGCACCTTCATGCTCTGCAATAGATGCTAGCAGTCCTGTCTCTCCTCCATGAAATCTGTCATATAGTTTAAGATAGGTAATAGGTGATATAGCCACAACTTGGTTCTGTCTCGTAGCCATCCAATCTCTCCAAATCTTCTCCACTTCTGCCTCTAAAGAACTTCTTCTAGGCATAGGATAAGGAAGACTTTGACGGGTGAAAGCACCACTCTCAATCAAATGGAGAACTCTGGCAGGATAGGAACTAGAAGTCATGTCTTTTCTCTCTCGTCAGTCTATATTTTTTAAGGTAAAGCTAAGAAAGTAAAAAGATTAAATAGAGAACTGGTAGCAGGTAGCAGCAAGCGCATATAGCAACAGGCAGCAGGTATGTGATTCCATCACACGTGGGCTTTTAAAACCTCTAGCAGGAGGGTATATGGTGTAATCACGTCCACAGATCAAAAAAGACGGGTGTTTATAATCTCTACCAGGAGGGCGCGTGAGCAGGTCACAGTTGCCAAATTTCAACACCGAAGGAGCGGACCTTTATTTCCCGAGAAAGCTTTATCCCCACGGCAAGGGTGCAGAATAGGGCAGAGACTCGAGTCAGACTCAGAGTCAAAGCCATACCTGCGGGCCGAATTGCCACGCTTCACTGCTCTCCGAAAAGAAATTCCCTGTCAACCGTACATGCAAGCTCGATTACGCCTTCAGAAATGGGCTGCATGCCTGCGTAAGCAAACCGGTGCTGTGGGTTGCTAAACCCAATATCACACACACACACACAAATAGAACACACACACGCAAATAGAACACACAAAAGAAACTGACGAAAGAGAGCTGGGAACCAACCTAAATAACGGTAGTGAGAACTGGAGTGAGAGCGGGAGCGGGATCGAGGGCGGAATCGAGGGCGGAATCGAGGGCGGAATCGAGGGCGGAATCGAGGGCGGAATCAAGGGCGGAATCTAGGGCGGGATCGAGGGCGGAATCGAGGGCGGGATCGAGAGCGGAATCGAGGGCGGAATCGAGAGCAGAATCGAGGGCGGAATCGAAGGCAAGAACGAGAACAGGAGCGGGATCGAGAGCGAGAACAAGGGCGGGAGTGGGATCGAGAACAAGGGCGGGAGCGGGATTGAGAATGAGAACGAGAGCGGGAGCGGGAGCGGAAGCGGGATCGAGAACCAGAACGGATCAAGAGCAAGAACAGGAGCAATAACGGGAGCGAGAATGGGAGCTGGAGCTGGAGCGTGAACTGGAAGAGGAACGCGTTGTCTAATCACTATCTACATATGTATGGTCAGCGCAGGGACTCTATATCAATCGACATAAAGAGTGCTTGCAGGCAAAGGTTCTCTCCCAGGGCACGAGAAAGGGAGTCGCTGTCCGGTCAAGGTCCAGAAAGGCAGAGGTTCGCTGCCGGGGCACGGGAGACAGAGAGTCGCTGTCTGGTCGAGGTCCAGAGGGGGTCTCTGCTGCAGGGGTTTGTTCCTAGGGGGGGGGGTTGCTGCTGGGTGAAGCAGGCGCGCAGTCGAGGTCCGGTCGAGGTCCAGGTAGGCAGAGGTTCACTCCTAGGGGGGGGTTGCTGCTGGGGTGAAGCAGGCACGCAGTCGAGGTCCAGTCGAGGTCCAGGTGGGCAGAAGTTTGCTCCTAGGGCACGAGAGACAGAGAGTCGCTGTCTGATCGAGGTCCAGGTGGTCAGAGCTTTGCTGCCAGGGCAGGCAGGCAAGCAGGCAGTCGCTGTCCGGTCGAGGTCCAGGTAGGCGGAGGTTCTCTCGCAGGGCTCGAGAGACAGGGAGTTTCAAGGGGGACAGCGTGGGGACAACGTAGCCACAGGACACAACTAACTTAATGGCAAGGCAACTATCCGTTGCAAGCAAAATACCAAGAGTTTGTGATGTAGTCGCAGTGGGTTCAGCGATCGCGTAGCGATGTAATGATAAAGAGGCAGCGAGAAGAGAAAGCTTCTATTAAGTCTAACTGAAGAGACGTTGCGTAAAGAAAGAAGAGAAAACTATTACAGAGAGGGAGCAACGCTCCCTTTTTATACCCAAAACCCCGCTTTGTACAATGCCCTTGTTTCCATCCGTAACAACTATTACCCTACCTTCCTCCTTGTATGAGTCACGACGAGACTCACCCTGACGCTTCCGATCACTCCGTGAAAGGGAGTCGCTGTCTGGTCGAGGTCCAGGCAGGCAGTGGTTCGCTGTCAGGCAGGCAGGCAGGCAGGCAGGCAGAGGCGGAGAGACGTCAGAAAAGGCGGCGAATGGAGGTCCCAATAGACAGCGAATGGAGGTCCTAATAGGTGGCGAAAAGAGGTCCAAATAGACAGGGAATCGAGGTCAGCAGGAGGGTCGATATGGGGGTCGATATGGGGGTCGATATGGGGGTCGATATGGGGGTCGATATGGGGGTCGATATGGGGGTCGATATGGAGGTCAGCGGAGCATGCAAATGACGTCTGAATGGGGGGGTACTCACAAGCAGCAAAAAGCAGTGGATATGGCAGTAGATAGGTGTTTGTCGATAGCAATAGGGGGGTAGCAAGCAGGAGAGGTACGCTGACGTCGCCTGTCAACACAAAAGGGTAGGCCGGGTAACCACCAGCCACCTAAGCCATCCAAGCGCTCCCAGTATCCACCACCTATTGCTAGTTGAATCTATCGAACTACCTTTACCTTATAACTCTATTACAAACATTTTGCTTGTGACTTTCGAAGCTTCAACTGAACAACTTTCCGCTTTACCTAACTAACTCTAGTGAGTCTTGACGATATCGTATTTCGTAACTCTCTTGTGCGATTTAAAGGAACAACTAATAGCGTTGACTAAGGAGACCTTGGTAGTTGGTATCTTATACCTTCGAACTGAACTCTAAGCTTAGCGGGACGTAGCCTGGACGATTGTATAGGCCAGTTTTACACATGTGACAAGCTGAAGGCAATGCAAGCTGAAAGGAAGAAGAACAAGAAAGGGAAATTGGAAAAAGCACTGGTTACAACGGGGAAAGACTCTGACTTGGTAAGAAGAAACCCCCTATTTTACTTTGACACTGGAGCAACCTCTCATATGTGCCCCCTTGCAGAACGGTTCGAGTCTCTCCAGACATGTTCCGGATTTGTGAAGTCCTCCTCAAAGGCTTCCATGGCGATAAAGGGAAAAGGCACTGTGGTGATGAACTCTGTGTTAAATGATGGGACTATTTCTTCTTTTCGTGTTCATGATGTTTTCTTTGTACCTGAACTAGAGCGACCGTTACTTTCTTGGAGGAAAATTAAGGAAAAGGGATATACCATGGTTGGTAAAGGGGATCTGATTTCAATTGTTAAGCATAATAAAATTCTTTTCGAAGCAGTCTTTGACGGAACACTTTTCAAAATACCCGAAGTAAACGACGCAGCATTTCTCACATTTGACTTCTGGCACTCTGCTTTAGGACACTTAGCCCCAAGCTCTATCAAAAAGGCTAAGGAACTTTACAGTGACGCTTCAGTCATACCACAGGCACCAACAAACTTTCACTGCCCCTAATGTTCACTCTCGAAGTCTACACACAGCAAACCAAAATGTTCTAATACACAAGCTACCCAGAAGTTGGAACTAATACATTCCGACCTATGTGGCCCCTTCCCAGTACCTAGCTACGGAAACTCCCTCTACTACATCACCTTTATCGATGACAACACCACAGTCTCCTGAGTTTGGTTCCTAAAGAAGAAGTCAGATACGGCGAAAGCTATTGAAGACTTTGTCAAGGAAGTTGAACTTCAGTTCAGTCTCCCTGTCAAAAGGTTTAGGACTGACAATGGAGGAGAGTATGTCAACAACACCCTGTTGATCTTCTTTGCAAACAAAGGGATTGTGCATGAACTAACACCACCATACTTTCCTGAGTCAAACGGTGTTGCTGAACGACTGAACAGAACCATTGGTGAAGCTGTGAGAGCCATGATACTCCCCCTCGGAGACAAACGATTATGGGCCGATGCTGTCGCCACCTTCATTTACATCAAAAACTGTCAACCACACTCAAGTGTCAAGAATCAGACACCCTATGAGTGCTTCCACGGTATAAATGTGAAGAATAGCGGAGTAACAGCTTAGGACACAAGTCCTAATAGTATAACTCTACAGGTACGATGCACAGAAAGAAGCGTAAAGCCAGTGAGTGGGTGGTAGCAACAGAGTAAACTATTACTATAAAGAACAGGCAAGCGAGAATTCTGAGCATGTAATACCAAACAAGATAGCGTAGTAGATTGTTATCTATGTCTAGAGAATTACAGTCCCAGAAAGAGGGAGAACGGCCCGCTATTTATACAGAAAAGTCCTTTATCCTCCAACCGAGATAACTATGTGAAAACCGAGGTGGGAACGCCATTTGACCCTGAAAACTGTAACAAAGTAAAGGTAACCAAAAGAAATGAGTAATACAATGCCTGTAAGCGAAATGGTGTGTTGAGTAAACATAAATAAGCGTAACAAAATATGACTCATAACAAATTGCGCAATACATGTGAGTAATAAGGTATGCGTCCTTCGATAAACATTAGTAGTTATGTAAAAATATAATAAATGTAAAAATGTATCAAGAAAACAATCAGTACTGCCGTCGTAATAAAATGTAGCAAATGGAGATAAAATGTTATACAATCAAAAAGACAGACTGAGAATCTCGAAAAAATAACAATAAAACCAACGATTCATCACCTCCAACCCTTCGGCAGAGAATGCTATGTGCACATACCTGAGAATAAACGCTCAGCTGGCAGCAAACTCTCTCCAAGGGCAACTAGAGGCATTTTTACCGGATACACCAATGTCAACCATCACTATCGAGTATTCCTACCAGAGGAAAAGAAGTCAGTCATAACAGGCGATGTCTTTTTCCCTCCTCTGAAGCCAGAAGGGGCTCAGTTAACGAGCAAAACCCCCATCAAACACGTTGTACAGAAATCACCCAACACATCTATCTCCTACACAGAGACTGAAGGGTTTCCAACTGACGAGATGTGGTTCAACTGGATGGATCGCAACCCTGAAACTGCAAACACCTGGTTTCATCAAAGGCATCCTAAGGTCACTACTCTCTTTCAGCAAGCGTACGAAAACGGAAAACGTGATGGCTTCCTAGGACCTCAATACTGGGAATTCCAAAACCCAGCTCCTTCAATTCAATCTTCCAACAATGATGATCTATAAGTCAATCCGAATAACATTCCACCTTCACCTACAGCCTCGGCAATGGACCTTGACTCGTTAGTCGGCTCACTTCGACTTTCACAAGCGGCATAGTTGGATCCTATGTCAGAAGTATCACACCATCCACAGTTACCTCTCGATGAATCCCTACCTTCCTTCCACTCTTCATTTCAAGCACCTAGAACACGCTACGGCAGAGAAATACACCCTCCAAGAGAATGGTGGATAGTACCTCGCGTACCTACTCCACCTGCATCTTCGGAACATGGGTCCACTCTACCTGACGCTGAACCTCTTATGATTGAAGACACACCATCGGAAGATACCATTCTGGTGTCAGTTCTCAAAATCAATGAACCTAAGACCTACCGACAAGCAGTTAACTCAGCCGACTCGGATAAATGGACTCTGGCCATGAACGAAGAACTTGATTCACTTAAACAGAATGAAGTATGGGATGTGGTTGATAAACCACCACAACGAAATATCGTGGACTCTAAGTGGGTATTCAAGGTAAAAGGTGATGCCAACGGACAAGTTGAACGATACAAGGCTAGATTAGTCGCAAAAGGGTTTTCACAAGAACATGGCCTTGACTACGACGAAGTCTTCTCTCCCGTTGTTCGCTTCGACTCCCTACGGCTCCTACTTGCCATCACCGCCATAAAAGGCTGGCGAGTCCGTCAACTGGATGTTAAAACGGCGTTTCTTTACGGAATTTTGAACAAGGAGATCTACATGCAACTACCTGAAGGCAGCAGGTCAGACAACAAAGTTGCAAGACTAAAACGGTGTATTTATGGTTTGAAGCAATCTCAGGAGTGGTACGGCAGGCTGGTTACCTACCTCCAACCTTACGGGTTCTCTCTTCCTCTGCTTTTGATCCATGTGTCCTAACCCACAGCTCTGGTGAAATATTCCCGCCATCTATGTGACGACATCACTCTTTTTGACCTGATAACGACCTAGTCGAGCAGTCCGTACAACTTATGAAGTCGGAATTCAAAGTCAATGATACGCTCTCTAAACTATCTCCTCGGCATCCAAATCGAGTACAACAAGGACGGAATATCCCTATCGCAAACTGCATTTATCGATAAGATCCTATCACGCTTCTCAATGTCAGATTGCAACCCAGTCACCACGCCCATCGACCCTAACCATCGTCTGATGAAGGCTTGTGATAATGACGAACGGGTCAATGCAACTGAGTACAGACAGATAATAGGCTCTCTTATGTATCTCGTCACTGCAACCAGGCCCGACCTTGCCTACACAATAACTCACCTATCTCAATTCTGTTCAGACCCAACAAAAGTACATCTAAACGCTGCAAAGCGTGTACTCCGCTACCTCAAAGGCACAAAAAACCGGAAGTTACTTTACCCTACCGGCACCTCTTTACATCTATCCGCTTATACCAATGCATTTCACGGAAACTGTCTCAATACAAGAAGAAGCTTTTCTGGTTACCTCTTCCAACTAGGTCAATCAACCATATCCTGGTGTTCCCAAAAACAAAAATCAGTTGCCACCTCTAACTGCGAGGCTAAGTACATGGCACTGGCTATGACGGCAAAACACTACCTGGCTACTGACTCGTGCAATTAACGAGTTGTTAAAGACCCAGATTCCTCACGCTCTTCTCTGTGACAGCAACTCCGCTGACGATATTGCTCGCAACCCTAAGCTAAACGATAGATCCAAACACATAGACATCTCCTACCACTTCGTTCGAGAACTCGTCGAAAACGGAACGATCAATCTATTACATGTTGCCTCTGCGGATAACTTTGCAGATATTTGCACCAAGGGTTTACCACGACAGACACACGACCACTTATGTAGTTACATCTTTAACGAGACTACAAAGTGAGAAGGGGTGTTATTTTTTCGAGATTCTCAGTCTGTCTTTCCTTGTTTGTATAACATTTTATCTCCATTTGCTACATTTCATTACGACGACAGTTCTGATTGTTTTCTTGATACATTTTTACATTTTTACATTTATTACATTTTTACATAACTACTAATGTTTATCGAAAGGTCGCATACCTTATTACTCACATGTATTGCGCCATTTGTTATGAGTCATATTTTGTTGCGCTCATTTGTGTTTACTCAACACACCATTTCGCTTACAAGCATTGTATTACTCATTTCTTTTGGTTACCTTTACTTTGTTACGGTTTTCAGGGTCAAACGGCGTTCCCACCTCGGTTTTACATAGTTATCTCGGTTGGAGGATAAAAGGACTTTTCTGTATAAATAGCGGGCCGTTCTCCCTCTTTCTGGGACTGTAATTTCTCTAGACATAGACACCAATCTACTACGCTATCTTGTTTGGTATTACATGCTCAGAATCCTCGCTTGCCTGTTCTTTATAGTAATAGTCTACTCTGTTGCTACCACCCATTCACTGGCTTTACGCTTCTTTCTGTGCATCGTACCTGTAGAGTTATACCATTAGGACTTGCGTCCTAAGCTGTTACTCCGCTATTCTTCACATAATAGGCTCTCTTATGTATCTCGTCACTGCGACTAGACCCGACCTTGCCTACACAATAACTCACCTATCTCAATTCTGTTCGGACCCAACAAAGGTACATCTCAACGCTGCAAAGCGTGTACTCCGCTACCTCAAAGGCACAAAGAACCGGAAGCTACTCTATCCTACCGGCACCTCTTTACATCTATCCGCTTACACTGACGCATCTCATGGAAACTGTCTCGATACAAGAAGAAGCTTTTCTGGTTACCTGTTTCAACTTGGCCAATCAACCATATCCTGGTGTTCCCGAAAGCAAAAGTCAGTTGCCACCTCAACCTGCAAGGCTGAGTACATGGCACTGGCTATGATGGCAAAACACTATCTATGGTTGACTCGTGCTATCAACGAGTTGTTGAAGACCCAGATTCCTCACACTCTTCTCTGTGATAGCAACTCCGCTGATAATATCGCTCGCAACCCCAAGCTAAACGATAGATCCAAACACATAGGCATCTCCTACCACTTCGTCCAAGAACTCGTCGAAGACGGAACAATCAATCTATTGCACGTTGCCTCTGCGGATAACTTTGCAGACATTTGCACCGAGAGTTTACCACGACAGACACACGACCACTTATGTAGTTACATCTTTAACGAGACTACAAAGTGAGAAGGGGTGTTATTTTTTTCGAGATTCTCAGTCTGTCTTTCCTTGTTTGTATAACATTTTATCTCCATTTGCTACATTTCATTACGATGACAGTTCTGATTGTTTTCTTGGTACATTTTTACATTTATTACATTTTTACATAACTACTAATGTTTATCGAAGCTGCATACCTTATTACTCACATGTATTGCGCCATTTGTTATGAGTCATATTTTGTTGCGCTCATTTATGTTTACTCAACACACCATTTCGCTTACAAGCATTGTATTACTCATTTCTTTTGGTTACCTTTACTTTGTTACAGTTTTCAGGGTCAAACGGCATTCCCATCTCGGTTTTCACATAGTTATCTCGGTTGGAGGATAAAGGACTTTTCTGTATAAATAGCGGGCCGTTCTCCCTCTTTCTGGGACAGTAATTCTCTAGACATAGACACCAATCTACTACGCTATCTTGTTTGGTATTACATGCTCAGACTTCTCGCTTGCCTATTCTTTATAGTAATAGTTTACTCTGTTGCTACTACCAATTCATTGGCTTTACACTTCTTTCTGTGCATCGTACCTGTAGAGTTATACTATTAGGACTTGTGTCCTAAGCTGTTACTCCGCTATTCTTCACAGTCATCCTGAACAGGATGTGCCGCCTCAAGCCCTTCGTCCCCATCACCCCATCCACACAGTGTCAAAACTGTCAACGCTACGGCCACCACCACCTACGCTGCAAAAGTGAAGCTTGTTGCGCAGTGTGCGCTGGCCCCCATCACTCCTCCGAACATAAGTGCCACTCCTGTAAGGGAGGCGTTAAGTGCACCCATTTACCCATCAAATGTGTCAACTGTCTACAGAACCCGGGACATAAGGCCAACGACCCAGCTTGCCCTACGCGAGCCAAACTCTCCATTAGAAAAGATAAGGAAGTCGAAATAGTCATGACGGACTAGGGGTCTTTCTTCATTCTTTTACTTTTCCTCTTTTGCGACCACAGTTAGTCTGTAATTCTTTTCTTGGTTATAAGGTATTTTTGTTTTATAAAGTTTTTCCTTACACGTTTTGATGTGGTCAAGCAGTTTTTCTCTTGTCGCTTTATGGTTTTTGTATTTATTTCCAGTGCGCGCCATCTCTATGGCTTACCTAATGGGCCTCGGGCCTAGATGGGAAATAAAAAACTACTACTACTACTACTTATATGGTTACCATACCTACCTTGTCCCTGAGTTCCTAGTCTCCCGATACTAGCCTTGCCTCGTAATTACCGCCTGCTGTTCCCCAATAGGTGATCAGCTTTTACATGCCTCCACTGCTTGAATGCTACCACTATAGCCAACATTTCCTTGTCCCAAACGTCGTAATTAACTTCCGCCGGGACTAGCTTTTGTGAATAGAAAGCAACAGGGTGTAACTTTGTTGTAGGCACCTGATAAGAGGAGTAATTCTGGGAACCATGAAGACTACTTGTTTGACTATCTAGGTAACTAAATCCCTAGCCTGTTTCTTGAGAAACGCGATAGGGGTTTGGGGAGAAGCGCGTGTGAACGTTATTGCTGGCGGCTATCTCCTGCAGGGCGCCCCACTGTGCCACCCACCGGGTGCTGGGGGGGCCCCTCAGAGTTGCTGTAAACGCATAGTAAAAACACAAGCTTTGGACCCCAAAAATAACCCTTGGAGCGTCAGGAAAATTCGTCCGTCCGAACCAAATCCGGAGAGTATATGAGAGGGCATGATTTGGAGCTGACTGGTGAAAGAATCGAGGAAATCGGATAAAAACTGACGGAGTTGTGCCCTCCGCCAGTCGGGGCATGTTTCTTGACAAACTAACGGTATGAAGGAAGGCCCCGCTTCCTAGTACTGCTTGCTGATTAGTACCAAAGGGCTTTGGTGACTCTCTGCCACGAGGGAACATGCAAGGACGGAACAGATACGGTGTTTAGTACACTTATCGGCCCGTCCGCAGAGTACAGATTGGTTCACTAACAGCTTTACATGATTGCATTACTCTAGTACACCTTTGGGCTTGACTAGAATAGACGATAGGGCCGGGGCAAAGTGCGTGCACTGGTCGGGATTTGTATAAGTATGGGGGGAATGTATTTGTATTGGCGATTGTTACTGTATTGTAAGATTTGTATTGTATGGCGTGATTGCTTGGCAGGTTTTCAGGGTCTTCGGGGGTTCCCAAGCGTTTGTATCAGGATTTAGAATAAATCCGCGAGCCCAAACCGCGGTATATAAAATAGTCGGCAGATTTGTCTCTTTACCAGAACATCAACGGGAAGAACGAGTCTTATCAATATACTTGAATCTATCGAACTACCTTTAACTCTATTACAAACAATTTGCTTGTGACTTTCGAAACTTCAACTGAACAACTTTCTGCTCTATCCAACTAACTCTGGTGAGTCTTGACGATATCGTAGTTCATAACTCTCTTGTACGATTTAAAGGAACAACTACTACTGTTGACTGAGGAGACCTTGGTAGTTGGTATCTTATACCTTCGAACTGAACTCTAAGCTTAACGGAACGTAGCCTGGACAATTGTATAGGCCAGTTTTCCAAACTTAGTGTCGATTTCTTGGGACAGGATGGCTGCGATCGCAAAGTCTCTGGCGTCCGTTTCCACGTACGTCTGGCGATCAGGGTTGAAGTGAGCTAGAATAGGGGCTGAGGTGAAGAGGGTTTTGAGCTTGTCGAACGCCTCTTGTGCCTTGTTTGACCACGTATGTAACCGCCCCTGCTGTGTTACTTTATTTTTTTGTTTTACTTGTTTTGAATGCGGTTATAGCACTAACCACCTTGGGATTTCTTTATTGTTTCTTTGGATCCATTTTACTATATTTGGGAACCCCGCCGGAAGCGGAGCAATTGTTGTACCGGGGTGGTACCGGATCGGCATGATTAGTATTTTTTTAGTGTTTGGATCCTGGCATGGATCAGAGATTAGGGTACCAGGATCGGAGGAACATGACAGAAATGGAGGAATGGTTGTGCCGGGTTATTTTTGATTACTGTTTATCTGTTTTTGGACCGGAGCATTGAATGCCCCGGCTAGTTTATGTATGTTTTTGTTTTAGTATAAAACCTGCCGTGTCTAGCTAGTTTTGGGTCAGCAGGATTCAGCTACCTAAGTTAGTTATCAATATATGCAATTGACCAGCTACCTTTAGTTCATATCAGTATATTAGCCTACCGAGTTTAGTCTAGTCAGTCAATCTCTTTGAGATAAGCTACTAGGCTTAGCCTGAAACTTCCCTCTACCGCAATTCATCCACTAGATTAGTGCCGAGCAGTGCTTGCACTAAACTAGTGTGTGATTGTGTTACACTCTCACTGGGAGAAAAATCCAAAAACAGTTCTAAAAGAAAAAGACCAGAGGAGGAGGAATCCACCCCGAAGAAAAAACAAGCGACGGAGCCAGTACACGGAGCACGTCCTATTGCCACCTTTGATTTTTGTTTTGCTAATTGTATAAAACACTGTAAAGTATTGTTGGATACCGGAGCCACAGGGCCGGTTTTGAGTTCGCGTTTTGTTTCTTTATATAATGTCTCAAAGGTGGAAAGAGACGTCCCCGCCCAAATAATGGGATTTGATGGAAAAATGGCATCAGGCGCGGGACAAGCCTTTACATTACCTATACTAATGATAGAAGGCATGCACCAATCCAAAATTTCCTTCGAGATCGCACATACCCCGGCAGACTTTGATGCAATTTTACCAGCCTGGTGGATACAACAACATAATCCAGTGCTTCATTCCAACGGAAGACTTGAGTTCCGTGGTAAGAATTGTCTCCATGCTTGTACCGCTAATAAGCCGGTGGTAGTCTATGACGAGAGTGTGGCAGAAGATTCCGAAGCCCAGTCAATCGGAGCAGTTAGCCGTGAGTTAACCGAAAGGGAACAGCTGGAAGGCCTAATACCTAAGGAATACCACGAGCTACTTGACGTGTTTTATCCATCAAAGACTGACAAGTTGCCCCCTCACAGCCCATATGACCATGCCATAGACCTGGATCCAACCACAAAGCCTACTTGCGGTCCAGTGTACAATCTATCGGCATTGGAATTGGGTGTGTTGAAGGAGTACTTGGAAAAAATGATCCGGCTAGGTAAGATCCGCCCCAGCAAGTCGCCCTACGGCGCGCCTATATTATTTGTCAAGAAAAAGGACAGTAGCTTGCGACTTTGCGTCGACTACTGAGGACTTAACAGGATAACTATCAAAAATAAGTATCTTTTGCCCCTCATGGATGAGCTTAGAGATCGAGTATCCGGCTCTACCATTTTTTTGAAGATAGACCTGAAGGAGGGGTACAACCTCATCAGGATCAAACAAGGGGACAAAGAGAAAACGGCTTTCAGGACCCGCTACGCACATTACGAGTACTTAGTAATGCCGTTTGGCATGGTGAACGCACCAGCAACATTCCAGAACATGATGAACGACATCCTCAGAGAATACTTGGACTTTAAAACTGGCCTATACAATTGTCCAGGCTACGTCCCGTCAAGCTTAGAGTTCAGTCCGGAGGTATAAGATACCAACTACCAAGGTCTCCTTAGTCAATGGTAGTAGTTGTTCCTTTAAATCGCACAAGAGAGTTACGAACTACGATATCGTCAAGACTCACTAGAGTTAATTAGATAGAGCGGAAAGTTGTTCAGTTGAAGCTCGAAAGTCACAAACAAGATGTTTATAGTAGAGTTATAAGGTAAAGGTAGTTTGATAGATTCAAGTATATTGATAAGACTCGTTCTTCCCGTTGATGTTCTGGTAAAGAGACAAATCTGCCGACTATTTTATATACCTCGGTTTGGGCTGGCGGATTTTATCTAAATCCTAATACAAACGCCTGGGAACCCCCAAAGACCCTGAAAACCTGCCAAGCAATCACGTCATACAATATAAATCTTACAACACAGTAACAACGCCAATACAAATACATTCCCCCCATACTTATACAAATCCCGACCAGTCCAAGCACTTTGTCCCGGCCCTATCGTCTATTCTAGTCAAGCCCAAAGGTGTACTAGAGTAATGCAATCATGTAAAGCTGTTAGTGAACCAATCTGTACTCTGCGGACGGGCCGATAAGTGTACTAACCACCGTATCTGTTCCGTCCTTGCATGTTCCCTCGTGGCAGAGAGTCACCAAAGCCTTTTGGTACTAATCAGCAAGCAGTACTGGGAAGCGGGGCCTTCCTTCATACCGTTAGTTTGTCAAGAAACATGCCCCGACTGGCGGAGGGCACAACTCCGTCAGTTTTTATCCGATTTCCTCGATTCTTTCACCAGTCAGCTCCAAATCATGCCCTCTCATATACCCTCCGGATCTGGTTCGGACGGACGAATTTTCCTGACGCTCCAGGGGTTATTTTTGGGGTCCAAAGCTTGTGTTTTTACTATGCGTTTACAGTAACACTGAGGGGCCCCCCCAGCACCCGGTGGGTGGCATAGTGGGGCGCTCTGCAGGAGATAGCCGCTAGCAATAGTATTCACACACGCTTCTCCCCAAAACCCCTATCGCGTTCTTCAAGAAACGAACAAGGGATTTAGTTACCTAGATAGTCAAACAAGTGGTCTTCATGGTTCCCAGAAATACTCCTCTTATCAGGTGCCTACAACATGGACCAAGGTATAGTAGTCTATCTTGACGATATCCTAATCTATAGCAAAACAGCAGAGGAACACATTCGATTAGTCAAAATAGTTCTCCAGAAGTTACGGGAAAACAACCTGGTTGCCAATCCTAAAAAATCCTTTTTCAACCAGCAGAAAATCGAGTTCCTCGGCTATATGCTAGGCACTGAAGGTGTCTCCATGGCAAAGGACAAAATCACGTCAATTCTGGAATGGCGAGCTCCACAGAGCGTAAAGGATGTGCAAGCTTTCATAGGCTTTGCCAACTTTTATAGAAGATTTATCCATAACTTCTCAGGGGTCTGTAAACCTATAACCGATTGTACCAGACAAGATAACGCTAAGAACTTCACTTGGTCACACGAAGCACAAGAGGCGTTTGACAAGCCCAAAACCCTCTTCACCTCAGCCCCTATTCTAACTGACTTCGACCCTGATCGCCAGACGTACGTGGAAACAGACGCCAGCGACTTTGCAATCGCAGCCATCCTGTCCTAAGAAATCGACACTAAGTTACACCCTGTCGCTTTCTATTCACAAAAGCTAGTCCTGGCGGAAGTTAATTACGATGTTTGGGACAAGGAAATATTGGCTATAGTGGTAGCATTCAAGCAGTGGAGGCAATACCTCGAAGGCGCTAGATACATGGTAGTCGTTTACACCGATCACCGTAACCTAGAGTATTTCTCTACCACTAAGCAACTCACAAGGCGACAGGCTCGATGGGCGGAAAACCTTGCCGAGTTCGATTTTAAAATCATTTATCGACCTGGAACAAAAAACGGAAAGGATGATGCACTATCAAGGCGTTCAGAGTACCGCCTGGAAGGGGGGGGCACCACTGACAAACAACCCATGGAAATGTTCTTCAAATCTGGACAGCTCGAATTGGAACCCGGAGAAGTGGAATTGGTATTGTCAGCCTCGCTTGCTGCCATGGAAATTGTCAACTGGGACAAGGAGTTTTTGGGTAAAGTATGGCAGGCGGGGCTGGGAGACCCGAAATGGGTAGGAATTAAGGAGAAGGTTCTCAGGAAGGAGTCAGGAGCAGCAAAGGAATTCTCAGTGCACGACAACCTGGTATACTTCAAAAATAGACTTTATATACCAGCAAGCGACGCCCTCAAAATCGAGATCGCAGAGGCAGAACACGACTCTAAAATCGCAGGACATTTTGGCCAGGACAAAACACTAGAACTAGTCTCACGAAACTTCTACTGGCCTAACCTAGATCACTGAATAGACGATTACGTCCGTTCCTGCGACCACTGCCAACGCAACAAGCCAAGCCGACACAGAAAGTACGGTAAATTGTTGCCTCTCGAAACACCACACTGTCCGTGGGAATCCGTGTCTATAGATTTCATCACACAGTTACCTTTGTCTGAAGGAATGACACAGATATGGGTCGTCGTGGACAGGTTCACAAAGATGTTGTACTTTATTCCTCTGAAAGAATCAGCTATGGCTCAGGACCTAGCCAAAACCTTCCTGAGCCAAATTTGGCGCTATCATGGCTTACCTCTCAGCATCGTCTCCGACAGAGACGCTAAGTTTACCTCTAGCTTCTGGAGATTGATGATGTCTCTCCTGGATGTGAAAACTCGGATGAGCACGGCATTCCACCCTCAAACAGACGGACAAACAGAACGGGTCAACCAAGTACTAGAACACTACATTCGTGCATTCTGTAATTACGAACAGAACGATTGGGTCGAATTGCTTCCACTAGCTGAGTACGCATATAATAACTCAGCTACAACAACTACGAAGCAAACCCCTTTCTACACGAACTATGGTTACCACCCACGAACCAACTGGCCAACTCAAGTGGAAGTCAAAAATCCGGCTAGTGAACTGTATGCTCACTATGTCCGAGGCATCCACGACAAGGCTAGCAACCGTCTGAAAGAAACCAGAGAATGTATGGGGAAGTACTTTGACCAGAAACGCATGGACCCTCCAAGTTTTAAAATAGGAGACCGCGTCATGGTCAACGCTGTCAACATTAAAAGTCGCTGAAGCACCAAGAAACTGGACCATAAGACACTAGGACCTTTCAGAATTGCTAAGCTGGTGGGAACTCGCGCATGCCAGTTGGACTTGCCTCCTCAGGTCAAGATACATAACGTCTTCCACGTAGAGCTCCTCGAGCCCTACCGCCTGAGCAAGATCCCTGGACGACAGCAGAGACCACCAACTTCTGACAAAGTAGATGAGTATGGGGAGGCGGTTTACAACGTGGAGAAAATCATTGCATCCCATCGCAACAACGCCAGAGAAATGGAATACTTAGTGAAATGGCTGGGATATCCGATAGGAGACTGCTCGTATCAAGTCTTAGACGATATGGACAGACCTGTCCAAAAGCTAGTGCGTGATTTCCATCGTCGAAACCCAAGAGCTGTGAAGGACCACCGCCTGAAACTGTAGAGATACTCAACCGAGCCAAGTCCTTCCTACGAAAGACATCACGTAATATGTCGAAGGTTTACTGGAGCCACAGTGTGTCAGAAGAAGTGTTTTTGGGCCGCAAACACCCTGAGAGGAGGGCAGTGTTGTAGGCACCTGATAAGAAGAGTATTCCTGGGAACCATGAAGACCACTTGTTTGACTATCTAGGTAACTTGATCCCTCGTTCGTTTCTCAAACGTGACAGGGGTTTGGGGAGAAGCACGTGTGAATATAATTGCTGGCGGCTATCTCCTGCAGGGCGCCCTACTATACCACCCACCGAGTGCTGGGGGGGCCCCTCAGAGTTGCTGTAAACGCATAGTAAAAACACAAGCTTTTGACCCCAAAAGTAACCTCTGGAGCGTCAGGAAAATTCGTCCGTCCGAACCAAATCCGGAGGGTATATGAGAGGGCATGATTTGGAGCTGACTGGTCAAAGAATCGAAGAAATCGGATAAGAACTGACGGAGTTGTGCCCTCCGTCAGTCGGGGTTGTTTCTTGACAACTAACGGTATGGAGGAAGGCCCCGCTTCCCAGTACTGCTTGCTGATTAGTACCAAAGGGCTTTGGTGACTCTCTGCCACAAGGGAACATGCAAGGACGGAACAGATACGGTGGTTAGTACACTTATCGGCCCGTCCGCAGAGTAGAGATTGGTTCACTAACAGCTTTACATGATTGCATTACTCTAGTACACCTTTGGGCTTGACTAGAATAGACGATAGGGCCGGGACAAAGTGCTTGGAATGGTCAGGATTTGTATAAATATAGGGGGAATGTATTTGTATTGGTGTTGTTGTAAGATTTGTATTATATGGCGTGATTGCTTGGCAGGTTTTCAGGGTCTTCGGGGGTTCCCAGGCGTTTGTATTAGGATTTAGAATAAATCCGCGAGCCCAAACCGAGGTATATAAAATAGTCGGCAGATTTGTCTTTTAACCAGAACATCAACGGGAAGAACGAGTCTTATCAATATATTTGAATCTATCGAACTACCTCTACTTTATAACTCTATTGCAAACACTTTGCCTGTGACTTCCGAAGCTTCAACTGAACAACTTTCCGGTTTATCTAACTAACTCTAGTGAGTCTTGACAATATCGTAGTTCATAACTCTCTTGTGCGATTTAAAGGAACAACTACTACCGTTGACTGAGGAGACCTTGGTAGTTGGTATCTTATACCTCCGGACTGAACTCTAAGCTTAACGGGATGTAGCCTGGACAATTGTATAGGCCAGTTTTACAGGCTGGTGGATGCAACTCCCCCGAGGGGGCACCAGAAAGAAGGTAGAGTTCGACAAGGATGAACCAGCGCGCCCAAAGGTTTGCGGTATTCCCATGCTCAACGGGTACTACAGAGGTAATTTTGCTGAAGAAGTTATGCGCGCCCGAAGGTTTGCCAGTAACTCTATTGTTGACGAAGTTGGGGTTCCGAGTAGGTATGCCTCATAACAAGGATATAAGTAGTAGTAGTAGTAGTATTTATTTCCTACCTAGGCCCGTGGCCCATTAAGTAAGTCTCCGAAGAGACCGCCAACTAACTCCGCCAAAGCTAACTAAACGGTACTGGGTACCGACCAAAGAATGTACATGTATCTACGAACTAAACGCGTAGAGGAACACACCAAAGAGAGAACACATAGAACTAACTAAGCGACACCAAAGAAAGAACATGTAACCAAATAATAAACAACTCTTGCTCTTCCAAAAGCATCTTCCAATCTGGCGTTTCATGTCGATGGACTTGAATCCCGGGGGGTGTATCGGGTCCCGAGTGAGGTTCACTAACATCGCGGTGCAAGTGATGAACAGCTCCTCACGGACGAGAGCTCCCGTTTCCCGGCGTCGTAACCTTTTCCCTAACCAAAGCTAGACACGGACAATCCTCTGGCAGAAAGGTAAGGGGAGTGTAGGATGTAAAGTAGAGTTGAGTTTCCACTATGTGGAACCGAGATGGGGAGGGGTAGAGACCGTTGTCAATCGGCATACCGTTGATGATAAGGGGGTGAATGACCGTATGAGAACCGGATGTCAACCACTTCTTGACTGGGACACTTTTTCCAGTCGGAGAAAGTGTTGTCGTATAATAGAGAACCTGGAGAATCGAGTCTGCCTGGTCCGGTAGGTAAATGTATTGTTGAGGGGGGCTGCCCGCTCGCTGGTAGTGGTGGGGAATGGTCCTTGGTTAGGGGATCCCCAAAATTGTAAGAACGCCCGAGGGCAACGAGTAAGGCCTCGTCCAAATCAAATGAGATGGAGAGGGTTTCGGGAAGACTTTGACAGAGGTTCCAGCGCTAGGCTTACAGAGACTGGCAGTGTGAAGTCCGGAGGTAATAGGGGCTGGTGGACGCAACTCCCCCGAGGGGGCACCAGAAAGAAGGTAGAGTTCGACGAAGAGGAACCAGCGCGCCCGAAGGTTTGCAGTATTCCCATGCTCAACGTGTACTACAGAGGTAATTTTGCTGAAGAAGTTATGCGTGCCCGAAGGTTTGCCAGTAACTCTATCGTTGACGAAGTAGGGGTTCTGAGTAGGTATGCCTCATAACGAGGATATAAGTTGTTGCGTGAAGAACTAACTAACTGACAGAGATGCGTCCCCTTTATACCTTTTCTGGAGGGACGCTGAGATCAACAATGAGACAATATGAAACTGAAGGAGCGACCTCCTTCTATGTGAAACTATAGACGTCTCGTCCTGCGAGGCGTACTTCTTACATGACCAATGATAACAAGAATCCTCCGAGATATGAAACAATACATGAAACAAAGAGATAGACAAGGCAGACTAGGAAATGGGTGTTCTTGACAAGGCAATACCTCGAAGGCGCTAGGTACATGGTAATCGTTTACACCAATCACCGTAACCTAGAGTACTTCTCTACCACTAAGCAACTCACAAGGCGACAGGCTCGATGGGCGGAAAACCTTGCCGAGTTTGATTTAAAATCATTTATCGACCTGGAACAAAAAATGGAAAGGCCGATGCACTATCAAGGCGTTCAGAGTACCGCCTGGAAGGGGGGGGCACCACTGACAAACAACCCATGGAAATGTTCTTCAAATCTGGACAACTCGAGCTGAAACCCGGAGAAGTAGAATTGGTATTGTCAGCCTCGCTTGCTGCCATGGAAATTGTCAACTGGGACAAGGAGTTTTTGGGAAAAGTATGGCAGGCAGGGCTGGGAGACCCGAAATGGGTAGGAATTAAGGAGAAGGTTCTCAGAAAGGAGCCAGGAGCAGCAAAGGAATTCTCAGTGCACGACAACCTGGTATATTTCCAAAACTGTAAAACTGGCCTATACAATTGTCCAGGCTACGTCCCGTAAAGCTTAGAGTTCAGTCCGAAGGTATAAGATACCAACTACCAAGGTCTCCTCAGTCAACGGTAGTAGTTGTTCCTGTAAATTGCACAAGAGAGTTATGAACTACGATATCGTCAAGACTCACTAGAGTTAGTTGGATAAAGCGGAAAGTTGTTCAGTTGAAGCTTCGGTAGTCACAGGCAAAGTATTTGCAATAGAGTTATAAAGTAGAGGTAGTTCGATAGATTCCAATATATTGATAAAACTCGTTCTTCCCGTTGATGTTTTGGTAAAGAGACAAATCTGCCGACTATTTTATATACCGCGGTTTGGGCTCGCGGATTTCTTCTAAATGTTAATACAAACGCCTGGAACTCCCGAAGACCCTGAAAACCTGCCAAGCAATCACACCATACAACACAAATCTTATTGTAACGGGGGCACTCCCAGGGAGTACTGCCGTACCAAAAAAAAACCAACAACCTCCCTTTCTGACGAGAAGCTTCAGCAGCGAGGCTTAGAACCGCTTGTCAACACGGAAGGTCGACAGTCCCTAGGCTAAACAGGTATAAGGTTTTTTAAGGGTTGCAAACTAAAGACTTTAAAAGGCTCTACTTCCCAGGGGAAGACAAATGTCTTTAGCGAAGAGTATGAGGGTCTCTGAACAACAGTTGTTCGTTGACTAGCAAGAATGATTGTCCTGGGGGAAGGACGGGTTTAAGCTATGAATTTGATTGCGAGCAGGCTGCCAAGAAGCGGGGAACAATTTCTCCGTGCTTGGAAATCAACTGAGTCTAGAGCGCCCCTAAGAACTAGCGGGGTCGATAGACTAGCGACTAAAAAGCGTTGGTTACTAAAAGCTCTGTAACTTTTGCTATAATGGTCCGATTTCAAATCCGATTGCACCTATGGATTCGCAGCCCTGTCCCCCATATACCCTCCGAGTTTGGTTCGGTTGGATGAATTTTCCTGACGGTTTTGGGGTTATTTTTGGGGTCCAAAACTTGTCTTTTTGTTAGGAAATCTGCAACTCAGGGGGGCCCCCTCTGCAAACGGCGGGTGGCACAGTGGGGCGCCTCGCGGGTATTAGAAAACACAGAGTCCCCTAGGCAGGGTAACCCACTGGTGATTCCTGCCGTTGCTTAGATTCCTTTCCCACGTTCCTAGTCCAACCTGGGGGCGTGGCGGAGAGGTAATCTTGATCCATAAGGACCTTAGGGCGAAGCACACGGCATAGCCCCGTACGGTTCGATTCGTGACGCCGCCAGGTTAATTATTACTATTTTTGCTGGCGGCCCTAACTACTAAGCATAGTTTTGCTCTCGTCTCACGGCTCTCAGCCTCCCATAAGGTTGGCCATCAGCGAAGCCGTTGTTATTCCTCCTAGAGGAACAGGAGCTTAACTCTGTTCATGGAGGCAACTGCTTCAGTCTCATTACACTAGTATCTCCCGTAGCTATAAGCTACAGATGCATTACTCTGGTCTCTGTCGCATACCGACGACGGTGAGCTTCGCTCCGTCCTAGGAGCTCGCCAGCTCGCTTAGGGATCGGGCTATCATAGTAATGACTTTCCTTAGTATCTATTGACCGGAATGGGATAGCTAGTCCTATCCCTCAAGGGAGATCCTTAGGTGTCTCTATATGGAGAGGTACTTGAGACTGGTCATGACGATGGTTAGATCGTCACACTTATAACACAGTCAAAACACCAATACAAATACATTCCCCCCATACTTATACAAATCCTGACCAGTCCAAGCACTTTGTCCCGGCCCTATCGTCTATTCTAGTCAAGCCCGAAGGTGTACTAGAATAATGCAATCATGTAAAGCTGTTAGTGAACCAATCTGTACTCTGCGGACGGGCCGATAAGTGTACTAACCACCGTATCTGTTCCGTCCTTGCATGTTCCCTTGTGGCAGAGAGTCACCAAAGCCCTTTGGTACTAATCAGCAAGCAGTACTGGGAAGCGGGGCCTTCCTTCATACCGTTAGTTTGTCAAGAAACATGCCCTGACTGGCAGAGGGCACAACTCCGTCAGTTCTTATCCGATTTCCTTGATTCTTTCACCAGTCAGCTCCAAATCATGCCTCTCATTTACCCTCCGGATTTGGTTTGGACGGACGAATTTTCCTGACGCTCCAGGGGTTACTTTTGGGGTCCAAAGCTTGTGTTTTTACTATGCGTTTACAGCAACTCTGAGGGGCCCCCCCAGCACCCGGTGGGTGGCACAGTGAGGCGCCCTGCAGAAAATAGCCGCCAGCAACTATATCTACACGTGCTTCTCCCCAAACCCCTGTCACGTTTGAGAAACAAGCGAGGGGTCAAGTTATCTAGATAGTCAAACAAGTCGTCTTCATAGTTCCCAGAATTACTCCACTTATCAGGTGCCTACAACACCCCTCAGCACCTGATGGGTGGCATAGTAGGTGCCCCGTGGAGATAGCTGCCAGCAATCGTATCCACACGCGCTTCTCCCCGAACCCCCTGGTTACGTCGAGAAATGAACAGGAGATCAAAATACCTAGATAGTCAAACAAGCGGTCTTCATGGTTCTCAGAGATACTCCTCTTATCAGGTACCTACAATACCAAGTAAGGACTGATGATTTTGTCGTTCTTAACATTGTGAATATCAGCCTGGAAGATTGTATAGGCCAGTTTGACCCCTACAATAATTAAACAAAAACCCTTTCTAAGCCCCCAGAATAACTTCTGTTATCAGGTGCCTACAACACCCATGTAAATAGTTAGAAATATTTCATATGGATTCTTACATCAAGTAAACACCTTTCTCTGCAGATATACCTCTTTTTGCTGATGTAGTCTTGCGCCCTATTAGTAATGTAACTTCATAGAATGACAAATTTCAATTATTTTGTGCTATTTATATAAAATTCATATTTCCATACTATATGGTATTGAAGTTTAGTTGGACCCCCGTTTCCCGGCCGACGACCTCAAAGTCCGGTTATTTCCACATTGGTATTTTGCATATATTAATCATATTGTGAATCTAAGCTAGAATTATATTACAGAAAATGACCAAGACATCTCCCGTAAGCTAGTTGCTTGGTCGTTACTATGTTAACAAGCGACAAACTAACGGAATATGTATTGAGTAGAACTAGATCTATAATAAATAAAGTTTGCGGCCGCCAACCCCAATTTACCATTAAAACGGAAAATGATAATAGAGAAACAATTATTAGAGCATCGAAGTGAATACCTTTTGCAGACCCCACGGTCTCTCTGGTAAAGAAATCAAACCATGATGTTCCCGAAATCTAGAATAGCCCACAGCTAATTCTATCCCGGTTCTCTTGCTTGCTAGCCTGTCTCGCCCATGCGTAGTGCAAGAAGTGCTCTCACGTCAGTAGCATACTGAAGGGCTTCTAGTAATGGTATTAGATGCAGGAGATCGATATCTGTCGGATCATTAATCCAGCCCTCAATAGGTATTGCGTTATCTAGTAGAAGTGACTGGGCGTCAGTCACTTTACCCATATCATGTATAACCCAGCGCGGCCAAGTCCCCAATATTATTTCTCTGGGAACGGGGGTATCAATACCAACCTTCATGGAAACAGTAACTCGTTGGTGAATTATCGATGATCATTACTTTTGAGAGATCTGGTTCAACTGCGCTGAGATCTTTTATATAGGCGCCGTTACGTTGAGTACAATGCTGGCGGTAGTATCGACCTTTGAAATACTTCCGATCCTGTTCTAACCAATCTATCACTGGATCCGCATACTCTTGTACCGAAGCGGTAAAAACAACCAGATTATACCATTTGCAAACCTGTAGGTTTCAAGAGAGAAATAAACACAATACGTTAGAGAGAAATCCGTATGAATCCATGATCAAAGGTACCTTTCGAAGAAAATCATCACAATATGGCCGCTTGTGAACGTAATACAGAATTGCATGTTGCTTGTCGAGCTTGACCTCAACCATATGACCTGATGTCATTCTCCCTCCCTTTGCTAGTGAATGAATCAATGTTTCGTCGAGGTCCAATATTAACGTTTTTGGTGAAGGATGACTAGGCAGAAGCGGTTTGGGGGGGCCGTAGTTGCGAGGATACTTTGTAAGTCGAAGGCTTGATGAAGGAGAGGTTGGTGATTTTACAGACGAAGATCTTGACTTGGCCACTGAGTCTTCGTTATATAGTCGGATGCGGATTGATCTTTGTGGCACTATCTCTTCCGCATGGAGTGGATTAGAGTTGTGGCTAACCGACTTTGACCGAGAGTGATGGATAGATGAAGCTGTTATAACCACTGGATCACCAAGTTGATGCTGTTCTCTCTTCTCGTCACTCACATGTCGGGTACCAGAAGTAGTGGACCAATATTGGGATTTAGTAGAAAGGTACAAATCTGAACCCGGGTCGTGAGTTCTCCTAAATGGTCTCAAAGCGAGTGTTGTTACCCTTTGGACTGGCATTAAAGGGGAAAAGGCTCCCTGTTCATCGTAAATGCAGGAGATGAACCAGTCGGTCGATGCAACCAGTGTAGAGATGAACCATCGGAAGGCACCTAGCCATGGGCTAATAAGGGCTATATATATCCTTTCCCCAAGTGATTCTGGTTGCTTGATATACTGTAATCTTTTGTTCTCAGCGATCTCATCTCCGCCATCTTCTTCGTCAACTTCATCGTCCTCATCGCCATCGTCCTCTTCCTCATTTTCATAGAAAACGGCTTCCTCTACACCCCGTCTAGTCAGGTAAGGCCTTTCGCTAGAAGGAGCCGAACTATTCGAGTGGTGTTCATGGCGTGAATTTTTTGGTAATTCAGTTCGGGGAGTTGGTGGAGGGGTTGCGCCAATGACTTTATCGACCCGGGAGGAGAGTAAACTGAGCGAGTTCATCGTGGTGTTGACAAGGCCATAGGATCAAGTACCGAAGCGGCGATTTAGTTGAGCCAAAACCGGTACTTAGTTCTACACTTATCTAGAACTCTACCTCCTAGCCACTTATTAAGATATCCGACCGCTTAATCGTCTCCCTCCGTCCTTTTCTTCCTCCTTCTCCCTTGTCCCAAAAATCTGCGACTTACTGCCGCTGCTGTCGTTTCTCTGCTGCTTCCTGAGAGTTGCACTGGAAACTGAACGGAATCAGGCCACGGCAACAAATACCAAAAGGCCAGAGATATTCTGAGTGTAGCGTTGAGTACCAAGACGTTGAAGCTGACGCTTTACCAGACGATGTGTAGGTATATATGCATTACCTATCTACCGGACTGTCAGGTGAAACAGCAAGTAGGGTATGTATCTAGCTAGCACTAAACCGCTTGCTGGTTCGAACATCCCCACCCCGTTTATGTAAGCCAGCTAGCTCCACCACGTGCGAGGAAGACACGGAATAGTTAAAAAGAAATATTTACCCCGCTGCTTTTTCTTACCTACCGTCATCTCTCCACCAAACACCACCCACATCCCGAATTTTTTTTCCGGCGACACCAGGCCTGTGACTTAAGTCAGCGGGTAGATTATAAGCGCCTACTGCCACCCTGTATCATACCCCTACACCGTGGTGGTTAGTGCAGACGTGAAGATGTCGACTTTCCAGTTTTAGTTGAAGAGTTGTTAGGAGAATTAGCCGGAAATGAGGATAGCCATTACCAAGAACAAGTACTGCACCGTCACAGCAGCTCTAATAAGGATTCTAACAGTCTCCTATGCCCATTATGATGCGGCCACGTCAAGAATCTCCGAGGCAGCTGCCCAGACCACCCCTCAAACCCCGGCCACGTCTCGATCCGGCCAAATCACCCTCGCTCTCACTCCCTACAACCTCTGTCTCTCACAAGCGAGAACCAACAGCGTATGGAAACTACGAGACTAATCGGCAGTACGTTTCTAGATTCAGAGATTTCTGTTAAATCTACCAACAGCGATGATTCCACATTGATGATTGCTGAAAATATATCTTAGATCAAAAACCGAGAGTAGCCAATGTCGGTCAACTTCCCCTACACCACCTTAATCTTCGCAAAGCTCACCAATTTCTAGTAGTGGGTTTTTACAGAGAGATAACACTTGGAGTTGAACTAAAGAAGCTTTTGAGAGGCTTCGTGAAGACCAGGCTGGCGAGGATGTTCCTAGGCTTCAATTCCAAATTGCTCAACCAAAGTCGGACCGCAAAAAAAACGCAATGCTCATTCTACAGCAGAAAATGACCTGGAAAACATCAACGAGACTTCATTAATTCAGACTTGGATTTCTGAATATGCAGCGTGCGAAAAAAATAACATAAGGGAAAAGGAATTAACACTATTCAGGTGTATTATGGATGGAACTAGGGGTGCTGGGTATTGCGACCTTCCGTTAGCTAAGAGCTCTTCATCCATCCAAAAGAGACCGGGAGATCACTAGCCTACGAAAAAAGTGTAGAGGAAATCAGTTGAGTTTGTTAACGGTAGAGGTATAGAACCCTCAATAGTTATTTTCTCCTAATCTTTGTCATGGGCGGCTTTGATCTTAGAAGACCGAAAAAATAAAGGGTACGTCCTGCGACTTGTAGTAATACTATCTCACTCAATAAAATATTGGCAAAAAAGAAAAAAATATATAGCATAACTTTTTGTCTAGGTTTATCTTTTCACACCTTACCCAAGTATTAGGCGTTTTTCTATACAGAATATCATACTTTTAGTTTATATACTATCGTAACTCCCCCTAGGTAATTCGATGATTGTAGGAATATAAAACCAGTCCCACTAATCACTACTAAATAAATATAAAATACGTTACTACAAAAAAACCAAAATACAAAACCTACACAAGTGGCGACTTAAGGTAACATATGACATATCCACTTCTTCCCTATAACGACATCAACAAGATGATAGTGGGTGCTAGCCATATAAAACTAGCCTGACTACAAATATGAGAAGCAGAAGAATCTTTCTTTCCACAACATGTATTCGCATAGGTTACGTTGTTCGCCATTGCCGCAACCTCGAAGACGGACCCATTCCCTGCATCATAGAAATCCACTAACAAAAAGTTAGGATACCGATCCCACATTTCTGTCGTTTGTTAGAATTTATTTTAATATAGAAAGTATGATTTCAAACCTCTGCAATTGTTTGCTTGTAACCCCAAGGATCCGAACCCCGAGACTGCATTCGTTTCATTGATAGCTACAGTATTTGGCACCAATAGCGATTGACCAGCAAATGAAAACTCAACGTTGAGATTGTGGTTTGCCATGTATAGTTTCCCCTCAGTATCGTTTTTAGGCTGGTCTGGAGGCCTCTCAATAGTACAAGGGAAAGCATCGTCGGTCTGAGAGAATGGGCTCTCCCACATATAACTAAATTCGTCAAGTATATAAGGGACAATACCCTCATCTGCCTTGTAATCCATAAAGACAACGGCACGTTTACCTTAGTAAATAAAAGTAACTATGTTAATGACGAATAAAGCAAAACAACTATTTAACAAAGGGGGTTTGTGCCAAGAGATTATACCTGTCAAAATCAACTCAGAGAGAGTGGGCCATTGGCTGTGCTTGATATTTCGTTTTGGTGGGATATAGGCAATATCGGCCAAACCAGAATTCACTAAAGGATTTGTGTAGTTACCGATGTCGACAAAATCGCCATTACCGATGAGAATCGTCACAACCTCGAAAGGGTTTCGTTTGATCCATTTCACAACTTTAGTTAGATATGCTTCAACCGTCCCAACGTTGAGGATATCGCAGCTTTATTCACAAGATTAATTTTTTGCTGTCCAGCGATTCTTAGGTTTGACTCTTTACCTAGTATGGCAATAATATAGCGTACCATTTACCATGTGAGTTTGCCCCTGGACTGATATCCCGAAAATGTGAGAAAACCTGACTAAGCGCAATAAGATAAAACATATAGTGATATTTCTCTAGGGAGCATACGCATGCGAATTCCATCATTCAGTTGTGTCTCCACATCCAATTCTTGGTTGGCTGCCGCGTTACTCTGACGAACAAACGGTGAATTGTGAGTCCCGATATAGGTGACATTACTGTACAAACGAGTGCAGAACTCGACATACAAATTACAAGGTTGGGTGTTTATCGGAAGCGGTGTAGTTGTAATTACTTCAAGGGCCGAAGTTGATGTCGGTATCAATGTAAGAGTTCCATTTGAAGCAGTAGATGATGTAGCATCGTCTTGTCCATCATATGTACCGCGTAACAACGTTTCCGATGCAGATGTTTCTGAAGTAGTACTGGCCTCTCGTGTTATAGTCGTACGCCCCGTTGTTTTTGTTGATAGACTGGAAGAGCTCGTTAAGGTCAGGGAACCTGTGGAAGTGACTGCAAAACTGTCTTGAGCGAGAGCCTTAAGGAGGCAGCAAAAAAAGAGCAGAATGTGCGCCCACGGTTTCAACATCCCGGCAGTTGGTGTATTTTCACAGGAATACACTGGGGCCCGACGTCACCTTTAAAGACCGAGGGGGAGCCGTCCAGCTAAGGTATTTATCGGAAGAGGATAAGCAATAAGGAAGTCTAAAAGACAGAAGAGGAAGAGATCCAGGTGCCGCCCTAACCAGGTCAATACATAAGTACATGTTAGAAACCTGCTTCGCCCCAGCCGCTTTTCCATCAACGGAGTTTTCACCGTCCCTGCTCGAGCCATGAACGCTTAGATCTACAGGCCCGAGAAATCGTTCACTGAGGCACCCCTGCATGTTGATCTTGGTAATCTTCCTTACCCGATAGTAGGTGCAACACCGCCAACGTCACATTGATTACTGATGAAAGAAGACGCTTACGGTAATTACTTGGTCCGGTGCATTTCTGAGCACATCATAGGTTTCTGGTTACGCGCGGTAACTTCGTGCTAGCTAGGATTAATCTGCTCAAGCCGTCCCGCAAGATTATAGGTAGGCTCTACCTATCCCGGAGTTTGTGCTGGCCCTGGGAGTCTAGTACAGGTTCCTTTAAAACTTCCACCTTCCACCACTCCCTGACATACAGAGAGTATCTCACGCATGATGTTTGTCCGTCAACAAGGAAAGATACCTCAGCCCTCCACGAAAGCCGCCACCCCGCGAAGAAAACTAGTTACTACAATAGCCGAATTCTGCACTTTTGTTTCAATAATTTTTTCGATCTTGGTTTTGATTGGCAATACCCGAGATGTCCGAGTACTCGACAATATGTACTTCCTCCGTATTGATGTCTCCAACGTTATCCCACGGTCGATTCCAAATGCCGTCCTTGTCAACTCCATTGCGCAGACTTTGGGTCTAAGAGACTTTTATCAGGTTGGATTATGGAACTATTGTGAAGGTTACAAAGGGCGAGGAGTGACCTACTGCTCACCACCAAAAGCAATGTATTCTTTCAATCCTGTTGAAATTCTACTATCCCAGCTTCTTGATGGAGCCACTAGTAAGCTATTGCCCTTTCTACTATTCTAGTGTAGTCTCATAATTAACTATCATCCTTCAGTTGCCATGCCAGCTACCATCACCGATGCGCTCAACATAGTAAAGATGGCAAGTCATTGGATGTTTGTAAGTTACTTTGTTGGTATCTGTTTAGCAGTTGTAGCACTAGCAGTCGGTATGTTCTATATATGTTTTAGCTTAGATGATACGAAAAAAAACTAGCTAAAATAGATCACTTTCGTAGGCTGGATCGATATCTATACTCGTTGGAACTCGGTTGCTACAGGTCTCATTTCCCTCGGTGCTGCGCTTTTTACAACTATTGCAGCCGCAATTTCAACTGCCCTCTTCGTTATCTTCCAAAAGGTATTCGAGGATCAACCAGACTTCAATATTCGTGGAAACCTCGGTACACGAATGTTTGTATTTATGTGGATGGCATCTGGATTTTCTATTCTGACATTTATACTACATGCTGCTATGTGTTGCTGCACTACATCCCGGAGGAGAGCGAAGAAAATGGCAACCAAAAACGCCCAAGAGTATCCCATTCCTAGCACCAGCGGCGAAGTTATTGAGAAGAGGCTAGGTGATGAGAGAAGCCCTAACACGAGAAAAGATGACTAGAACCATTATATATAACACCAATCCCCATTATTTCTTAATTATATAGTCCTATATAATACATAGTGCATATGTGTTTTTTATACATGGTGTTTCGGCTAGGTTGAGGGTTTCTTTTTTCCCTACTATTTGTAATTTGTAGGCGTTAGAATGCTATACCAGGAATATCTAAAAACTTATTGAAAAACTAGGGTGTAATTGGATAAACTACATGTATATTATCTTGTAGGGCACAACTTCTGGTAGGTTCTCGATATGCATTGAATACTGTGTCTACTGTTATTACTATTCTACCAACCCCCTACGAGAGAGTGCCGCGAGTTTTCGATGAACGTCTAATTAAAGATTCGATGCCAAGAGATTCCGGAAAAATAAAGTTCTCTTTATTCTATCCATACCCCATAAAGTTATCCAACATCCTTAATTCATACCGGATGCTAAGTACAAGGCCAAAGTCCCCCTAACCCCAGCCGCTTTACTATTTTGAAAAGAAAAGAAAAATCTAAAACTAAACGAGAAAACAGAAATAAAGCTAAAAACAAGGCTTGAAAACTCTAAATCCCAACTACAAAACCTATTTCAAATTTCTGTATAGACACAACGACTAACTCCTGTACATCTGAAATCCCATAAAAACTTTTCCCAAACGCCAAAAGAAAACCAACAATAATATAGAAGGGAAAGAAAACAATCTAGAAAACAATCTAGAAAACAAGCACGGTGTTTATTATAGACACGGTGCCCCGTTAGCTAAAAACTACTGTATATAGTAATGAGATTTAGGACCAGAGGAACAGAACAAGGTAGGTTTAAACTTTCAAAGTAGTCCAAAGAGACTAGGTCGCTTTTAGGCTTAAGTTTGGATTGGTCCCCCTTGATAGCCACCTATTTCCAGTATGGATCTAGATCTTCGCCTCATCGGACCTCATCTCCCGGAATGCCTTTGCAGACATTTCCAATACTGCTTCAAACCCCAATCGTCCTTTCATTGCATTTTGACCGAACCTTTCGACGGACCAGTCCTCAATAGCACCACATAACCTCGAAAACGCACCATAAGCGGTGATCTGAGCGTCCTGCTTAAATAGAGTCTTTGATTCTGGAGCAATGGGATCTGGGGAGTAAATGACAGTTTCTTGAACCGAGACGAAGTTCGACCCCGTCAGATTCGTTGAGCGAAGGGTGACGGTGCGTTTTGATGGATCAACCTCAGATACTTCGCGGACAAATGACTCTTCGGTTCCTCCAACGAATTTCATCAGCCACCGAGGGGCGCTTTGTCTACATGTGATAAGACGTTCGGTTCGAAGCTATTTATATATTTTCAGTCAGCAAATAAACTCATGCAGATATCAAAATCTTTGGCAGAGAAACTCACAACGCCAGTTGAGAGATCCACGCTCCTGGATAGAGTGTCTACTGCGACAACGTGGGTGCTCTGAGTATTCCATGCACAGTACTTCCTCCAGTTGGCGACAGAGACGCTGGCCCATGGGTAATCGAAGGTGCAAGATGACTCAAAAACCTTCATTGTGAGAAAATGAGGATTATAATGGTAGTGTAGTTGATGCTGTTGCCGCTGAGAGACGAAATTCTTTATTAGATTCTATTTCTTTTTTTTCTTTTTCTCCCTTCCGTCCGACTTTTTTCCTTCCTTTTTTCTTCTTTGATGTGGTGGGGAGTGATGATTCGAGCCGACCTTTTATAATTGCTTAACCTATATGAAGAGGGGTCTCCTTAGAAAAGATGCGGGATAAATCTGGTTGGATTGCGGGGTCTGGGGATGATGGTGATGAGGTGAAGTGGCAGTCGTGTGAGCGGGACGAATCTCTTTTATCGATCACGGAGGAACCCGCAAAGAGAGGGTCCAAGGGGGGATGATTGTGGCGAGAAGAAAAATGGGGCCGGGCAGAAACAAGACGGGAGTCTAAATGATAACAATCCGTTTGGCTTGGGTGCATGGGCAGCGGGGAGTGACGCTTGTGAAAATAATCGAAGGGTCTGCCAAGCGAGCCCTTGCTCCCGGGGGCGCGGGCTGGTCCATTTGGTCAATCGACCTGTGTCCGGTCTGCTCTCTGCGCCAGCGGTAAATCGTCCAGCACGGGCATTCCTCCTCGGCTACATGTACCTATGCTAACTACAATACTCCACATCTACCTACGCCCTACTCGAGAGCACTACCACCGTGTGTAGTATGTTTACCGTAATTACCTTTTTTTTATACTACACCCAGATCTCCTCATATCCCAAATATCCTCGATCCTTCATAGTATGTACACCCTCCGCAGGGAGCTTGGGCTTTCCCGCCATATACTCCTGTCACCCTAGAGTATGGTAATATTGTTATATAGTACTGCCCCAGAAGTACAGCCATGCTTTCTTCCTACCCACAACTTACTTTCAAGGTTGATACCCACAGCCAGCGCAGTTCAACAACCAGACCATGGACGAGAGATATGCGCATTTCGACAAGGTGTACATGAGCGCCCGCTGAGGCATGCAGGTGGAAATACACTGAGCGGGCCCTGGCCCTCTATCGTTTCCCCTCCAGCCATACGAGGCTGCTGTACACTGGCAAGTGACTGTTGGTCTCTTCGCTTCTCACCCACTTGCTCGATTTCCCATTCCCTCCTCAAAATTGCCGTCCACTTCGACACTCATATCTGCTGCGAATACATATTTTGCTTTTTCTGTCGCGCACTCGAAAATAATATTAATTCATTGATTGACCATTCGAGTATCCAGCTATTTTTGATTATTGCGTCTTTTTTTTCTTTCGCTTTTTACGCTTCTTCCGGAGCTATTTGATATCTATTTACTTTATTTATCCTACCCAACAACCCAACCTCAACATCACTAAGGTACCTACATAACATACCGACAACTATTGCCTCGTCCGCTACCACCACACCCCCCCCGCTCCAATATAAATACGGCCTTTCCCATTTCCCCTCTCCTTCCTCCCTCCCGATCCCTCTCCCTCCCATCTGCACAATCACTAATAAATTATCACTCCATTATCCTCTCACATTTGGCTTAAAACTTTCTCTGCGCGTGTTGACCAACTACCGTACTTCACTCTCATTGTAATCGCATTCATCTCTTTTCCCCTACTCCCTATAAATTATTCCAATCGCTATGTCCGAGCCCGTCCTACGCAGGAGCGGCCGTAACGCTGCGAAAAAGGATGTACCAGCCCCTCCACCTCCAGCCCCAGCAACGAAGAAACGCGCATCGGCCGAGCCAAAGAAGCCTGCCGCCAAAAAAGTCAAGACAGCCGTTGATAAGACTGTGACGGCCGTAAAAGCCGCTGTCGTCAAACCTACGGAAGCCTCTTCTTCAAAGACTCTAGCAGCCCCTGAAAAACTTGAGAAATCCGAAAAACCTGTAAAGTCTGCAGCAAAATCAGCTGCCAAATCAGCGGCAGCAAAGTCAACCACAAAGCCTACTAAGGCTAAAAAGACCGACGAGGCTTCTGAGGGACTTAAGGACGGCGATTCTGTGCCCAATGATCTGCCTGAAATTCAGACTGAGGATGGTAGCAAGGCGACTATAGCAAGCTTGCTTGAGGCCGCGCAGAAGGGAATTATCATTTTTGCATACCCTAAAGGTATTTGACGCACCTGCCCCCACTCACCTACGCCTACACACATATACATACAGACGCTACTTTTTCTCTATATTGCTTGTCCTAGCCGTTTGCCCCTGTTATCTGTCATTGATTATTAACATAATTTTTCAAAGCCTCGACACCTGGTTGTACAGCACAGGCCTGTCTCTTCAGAGATAGCTTCACTGCTTTTTTTGATGCCGGCTACACCGTTTATGGATTGTCTGGTGATTCTCCAGCGTCAAACGAGAGATTCAAGACTAAGCATAGTCTCACCTACACCCTCCTTTGTGACCCTACCTACGACCTTCATGAAAAATTGGCCATCAAAAAGAAGCCTAAGGGAACAATCCGGAGCATCATCATTATCGAGAAGACGGCAGAAAACGGTCATGCTGGCAAACTACTCCGCAACTCTCCTGCTAGCCCCCAAGTCAGCCTTCAAATCGCAAAGGAGGTCATAGGAATCGACCATGCCTCCATTATTGCTGCTGCTGCAGAGGCAAAGGAAGCTGAAAAAAAGACATCCAATAATGAGGCTACCTTGCCTGTAGCAGCCACTGCTGTCGATGCTGTCGCCTAATTCTACGGCTATAATGATTTCATTTACCAATCAAATAAGGGTGAACGTTAGGGAGAAATCTACTTTTTCGGGGCAGGGGCACGTTTCCGTGTTGTCAAACATCCAGTCGCAATATGGTATTCTTCAAAAGGGGTCTTAAGTTAATATTGTAATCTACTCACCCCCGTGCGTGACAAGGCATGAAATACAATGGAAGCGTACATATGTAATCTGTCAGCTGAAGTGATAAAATACCGCGTTTTTAGGCACTCCTGAAGGAGGTTTTTATTTATATATCTTTCTTTAATTTTCCATTTTCCTATTCACGTTGTCCAATCGATGTTAACATATCTTTGTCAAAAGAAAAATATTATTCTTGAAATAGGCTTCTTTGTATCAATACTAGGTTTGTCATATGGTTAGTACGAAATTTAACCAAACATTCCAAGAGATCCTCCCTACATAAGAATTATCCTCGATCCCGTAACATTATTTACTGTACATTTCCTCCGAGACATATATCAATGATTATCAATTTTCATCTTTAACAGCTTCCTGTTGTGCTTTCAAAACTCTAAGTTCTTGCTCTACCTTTTCAAGTAGCTTCTTAGTATCAAGCAGAATCCCCACATTACTTTGCAGTTGCTCGTATCTCTGAATTGTTTTTGCTGTTGGCATCGCCAGTCTTTGTGCAATCTCTAGCTGCGCCAAAGCCTGCGTAACCTTCTGCGCTGTACCACCCTTAACGTTTGTTGCGACCATCGCTGAGCGAAACTTCACGCCCTGAGAGAGCTTGTCATGGTACATGACACCATATTCCTTTTCTTCTTCGTCCGTGAGTTTTCGAACTTGTTTCTTTGGATGCAGTGTCTCCTTTTGTGCAGCAGCTGTGGTAGTACCAGACTTCTCTCCTGCTGAAGCTACAGCAGGGCTTTGCTGAGTGCCATCGATGCCATTGGCCCCCATCACGATTGATTTTCGCTTCTTGTTTTTGTCTGAACTATTGACCATAAACTCTCTTAACGCAGCGAGGCCTTGGCTTCCAGTATATCCCGCAATTGAACCCTGAGAAGACGGCATCTCGAGGCGATTGAAGAGGTCTTTCCGCTCCTCTAATGTCCGCTGCTGGTTCATGAGGATTCTCTTGAGTTCGGCCAATAACATCTCTTCCTCCTTAACTTGTTCGGGTGTTCTCGAGAAGAGCACAGCAGCCATCTTCTTTCTTGCAGTCTCTCGCTCCTTGTCGAAATTCATGATGTTGAATATCTGCGTTTCTTCAGGTGACATCTGGTTGAGTGGGGTTCTCAACTCCATCAAGCTACGGCAAACTGAGTAGTACCGTGCTTTCAAATCTTCAACGCTTCTCGGCTTGCCGTCTGGAAACTCGTAACGGTCCCATATAATAATGAAACGGAGGTCGTATTCGCGGCAAAGTTCAAAAAGATAATTGGTCTCTTCTCGAGACCAATCAGGATCCTTTAGAACTTCATATTCCCCATCAGAGTATGAAGGGATATCAACCTTGACATTAAATTTAGAGAAGCGATAATCAAGATCCCGAGGTTCTTTGCATTTGCGTTCCCAGTGCCATAGAACAAGATCATCGTTCCGTGCTGGATTTGTAAATTCCTTCCACAGCCTAGTTATAATGAGTAAGCCCATTGCTATTTATCTCATCGTAAGGTAGCATAACATACCATGGGTTCGCTTTACCCATCCACCTTGGTTTCTCTTTGAATTTGTTTTCAACTATGGCTACAGGCGGGGGATTTTCCCCAAGTAGTGCGAATAGTTCGCGGGTGATTCCATCTACCAATCACCTATATTAGCCTGGGTAAGAAAGGCTTTAAGAAGGACCTATGAGCACTCTAGGTAGTGAATGGATGTGGATAGTCACAAACCTGGCCGCTTTTCCACTGTCTTCTGCTTCTTCAAAGGAGGAACTCGGGTACTTTCAGTGGGACCAGTGATATCCATAACATCACGTACATCCTGAAATCCGCTCATTTTTACGGCCCGGTAGATGGTATATTCTTAGGTTAAGATCTATAGCTACCCTTACCGATGATGGCGAGGGCTGGTGTTGTGCTGGAGATGAAGCGACACTTTTTTCGGGACGCTACGCGTTGACTGAAGCTTATGGTCTCCCCAGCCACATGGTGTAGGGTCTAATCCGGGGGCGTAAATGATGAGCGGTAGCCTAAAATAGCCAAAACAGCCATCTGCAAGATTCTACCACAAACACAACTGAGATTACATAGGCGCAAAACTGCAGGCTCTTGTTCATTTTCGTACAAAACACATTCCACATGACTTTAAAAGCAATTACTCACGTTTTTTTTACTATTAGCGCTAATTAGGATTAGGGTGATTTAGGAAACTGGTGATATTTGAGAAATCTCCGTACAAAAACCCCGTCTTGGCGCTTTAACACAGGATCAGCCTCACAGTCCCTCAAGCTGCGTAACAATAAAGGCATTTACTAATTTATGAGTGGTATAAATCTGCTTTCTAGATATGTGGCTATCTATTTCACGAATAACCGTGGTTATTAGGCCCAAATGAACTTGTGGTGAATACGGTAAACGACTGTTTCTGAGTCGCCCTCATTATCTATGCCAAGGACTATACATGTATAACGTCACAGGTCACAGGTCGACCCCCAAAGGCTTCAGTGTTGCCAGGGCAACAGACGAGCTGGTCGAAACAAGCGTTAGTGTTATCAACACAATAGTCCTTTTCATACTTTGTAATTATTTCCTCCACCCTTGGAATGCCCTTCCCTACATAGATTTCGGTAGACTACACCCATATACAAAGGACACTCCCACCATGTCGTTTGAACTCTCTTCTGCTCCCTCAGCTCCTCCAGGCCAACATACAACATTACACTCAGCAATGGCTGCCACCCTTCCCCCGATTAACTTTGGCTTCGAAGAGCTGAAGGACTGTATGACACGTTTCACCGTCAATTTTGACGAATTTATCGAGAGGGGTCGGAAGCGGATCCTAGAAGAAAGAAACGAGTTTACCAGAAACATTGTCGAAGACAAAGGTGCTTTCCACTCAGTGCTAAGCAGCTAAATTCCTCCGATGAATGAATGAATTAATCATAAATACATGGAGCTTTTCAGCTAGCTAAGTTCCTCCAAGTTCTGCGCGCTAATGACCGCTGGTATAGACACGCAGCGAATGCTGAAAAAAGAGATTGAGCACTATAAGCAGAAGGAGAAGGATGTTGCTGAAGGTGAGTTTCTACTTTCACGAAGGGCTGAATACGAATGCTAATATTGAATCTCACCTCCTTAAAAGCTATCGCAAAGGAAGAGCAAGAAGCAGCAGAAGCAGAGCAAGCAATTGCCGAGATGGCCCGTAAGAAGCAATCAAAGGAGGAACAACGAGCTCACCTTCTATCCCAGATTAATGAGATGCAAGAAGCTATACGCAAAAAAAGAGAAAGTAAAGAATCTCTCCCACTTCTAATTTCCTTCCACCATCGCTAACCTCAAGCTATAGTTCGAGCCGCTGAACGCAAAGCCTTATCCTCTCAAGCTTCGCGCAACGCTCCAGAGCTCTTGTTCTGGGAAGACTATCTAGGAATGCGTATTGAAGGTGCAGGTGTCACTGACCACCTAAAGATTATTTATACGCATATCATTGATTCAGACTGGACAAAAGAATTCTCTTTCATTGTCAATATGTTGACTAGGGACTATGAAGGTATAAGGATTTTATCCACACCCCGGGCAGATCTCTACACCCGAAAAACATTGAAAAAACACTAATATCCTCTCGATAAACTTATATCTACTTAAAGGGCCAAACTAACTCTGTGAATTATATAGTGATACAATGCCGACCAAAATTAGATACAGAAAAGATGAACGTAGTAGTGGAAAAATTAAATGGGACTAGAGATTTTACATTATTTCTCAAAGAGATGAGGCAGCTTTTCAAAGATTATGCTAGTGAATTATGAGTAACTTGATAAGCTAAATAGAGGTAGTGGGGTTTATCCGATTCTCATTTGTATTCCTATAATTTTATACCTTTAATTTTTAGGGTGATAGTCTCGTTTCTTGTTATATAGATCGAGTCTATAACGTTCGAGATCCACAGCCTCAACCCGATGGTAAATGGTAATAACCTACATCACTATCAAAAACAAGTAACGTTTTATGACTACTTAGACTACTATAACCCCTACATCCTATCGAGCCATAATGAGCCTATGCTCCGAAGTTTAGTGCATTCGGATCTCCCTTGCTCTGAATGAAGTTGCCATGAACGAAGTGCCCTGAACAAAGTGAAGGGCTATGGTGTGGGAAAGAGCATAAAGCATCTCGTAGTTGGCTGCTTTGTTCAGGGCGTGCGACGCCCCCATTGGGTAAGGGTCGCTCCAAGGGCGTCGTCTTCCAGTACTATTAATTACTTACTAGGCCTGGAAATACCTCTTTTGTACTGGTTGAGGAGTAGTCCTTTACTCCTCAGTGATTGAGCCCTAAGGCTATGGTATTCACAAATCAATATTTAGGGGAATAGAAACCGTGACCATTAACTCAACTACATTTCTAGCCCGTTGTACTATCACATTCGAGGTTTATGGATCGCTAGACAACTCTAATTAGCCTTGCAAAACAAGTATCCTCCGAACCCAGGAATGCACGCGTACTATTCCTAAAATTTATATTAATGGCATTTTTCATTATACAGATGAAAACAGTCTCTGCCCCAAATACTCAATCATAGCTCTTACTGACATTTGCAATTCCTACATGCTCTAGATCGGAGTTTCTCCTAACTATAATTTACACAACCACTTATTGTACACCCACAGACTACAGGAGCCTGGTAACTGAAGATCACTTTAATAAATCAAATTGCATGAATAATAATATAATTTTTAAAGCTTGGTAGGAACTAATTATTATATCTAGAGTTACTCTATCAGAAATTTTTTAAAATTGGATTTTGTTGCTACTCGAACTAAATTTCTTTTGGCGAACACCAGACAACTATAATAGGGGCACTCTCACAGGACGTTCCCCGGAAGTACTGCCGTAGAACAAAAAACTACAACCTCTTTTTCTGACGAAAAGCTTCAGCAGCGAGGTTTAAAACCGCTTGTCAACACAGAAGGCCGACAGTCTTCTAAGCATCAGAAAACCTGCAAGATTGCGTTAGGAGCAACTGTTACACAGGACGCTTGTCAAGAACACCCATTTCCTAGTCTGCCTTGTCTATCTCCTTGTTTCATGTATCGTTTCATATCTCGTAGGATTCCTGTTATCATTGGTCATGTAAGAAGTACGCCTCGCAGGACGAGACGTCTACCGTTTCATGTAGAAGGAGGTCGCTCCTTCAGTTTCATATTGTCTCATTGTTGATCTCAGCGTCCCTCCAGAAAGGGTATAAAAGGGACGCATCTCTGTCAGTTAGTTAGTCCTTCACGCAACAACTTGCATTCAATACCTTACCTACCTTGTCTCTGAGTTCCTAGTCTCTCGATACTAGTCTTGCCTTGTGATTATCGCCTGCTGTTCCCCAATAGGTGATCGGTTTTTACAACGCTAGAGATGCCACATTCGGCAATTGGCCAAATATAATGCTCTGCTGAAGGCGTCAGAGACTCCTCACACCACTATCTCATGGCTCGTAATGCGATTTTAAACGTAGCAATAGGTACCTCATAGTCACCCCACAACCTCCAAATGGACAAAATTAATAAAAACATACTAGTAAACTGGGCTATAGGTTTTAAGACTCTTAGGAATATGCTATTTAATTTCTGAGAAGTTTTTCCTATATCTGGTTACTCTATTAAATAATATCTAATTGGACTCAATTTGATGACTTGAATGTATCTACAAATACCTATACCTTCTAAAAATTAGTTAACCTTTGGGATAAATTTATAGTATCTTTAATGAGAGTAGTACATTAATTTATTTTCCTTTCAAAGCTCTAGGAGCAATTTTGCATTAGCAAAAGTTTTTTTTTCTTCAAAAATAGTCCCAGATAGTCCCAGGAATAAAGGGGACAGTGGAGGACACAACTGGGACACAACTGGGACAGAATAGAGACACCACCCAGTCCCAAAATCCATCCCAGGGACAGGCATTTTGTCTTTTGGGACTGGGTGATGTCTCCAGCTACTATGTAATTTGTCCCACAGTTGTCCCAGGGATGCTCCGGGACTGAAAAGTACTTTTGCTAATGTGGTGGATAAAATGTGGTTAGTAGTGAAAAAAAAGTGTGGAGCTTTTATACCATAAGAAATAGTTGCATCTGGTTGCAAAAATTGCTAAAAATTGCTAAAATTGCTAAAAGCCACACAAAATGCATGGGTTTATAACAGAATTACCCTCTAAATATGATTAAAAAATACACAATTAAAACTGGTAGATAAGTGAATACCTAATATTATTTTAGGGAAATTGTGTAATATGGACACTATTTTTAAAGTAGATACTTTGTAGGAGGGTGGGAAACATATTTTGTACGGGAAAATCATGGATGTAACCACAATAATTTAGTGGCGCTTCAGTTTACCTACTATAGTTCTAGAAAAACAGATAAAAATAATGAATACTAAAGTATTCCTAGTAAATTCCTTATATATCTAAAGGCAGTGGTTGTGGGAATAAAAATAGGTAAACGTTTTCAAGGCCTTCAAAGGCTTCAAAAACCTGTCGCTATGAGCAAAAGGATAGGAGTGTCAGAGGCTCCTAGTACCTCTGATGCTCTCTGGTAAATATTTTGACGCTCTCTAATAGGATTCCTGACGTTCTCTGGTGCTGCTTAGTACTGTCATGATCTTGTCACGGTCACATTGCAGAAGTAGTACTAGTATAGCTTTCAATTATTTTACTATATACTATCTAATATGTAGAAATTATTTCTAATTTGCTTGTTTTCAGCAGCTACTTGTTACCCGAGCGGTTCCCATAGTTCTAGAGAACTGCAATGGTCACTTAGGGTGTCAAGAACACCCATTTCCTAGTCTGTCTTCATCAGCAAACATTTTCAAATTCTCTCCTGAGTCTCCTGAGCCTCAATTTTGCGGGCAGCTCCGAGGGTCGTCAACCTTCGTGAAAGCGGGTGGCGTTCGCCCCCACTCTTGTTAGAAGGTCGGACCGTCTCAAGGCGCGGGTTTAACTTGGCACTTACGAGAAAGAAACCAGTTTTGGGTCGGTTAAGGTATCGCGTCACACGAGGCGTAGGTGGGACGTCAGGGATCGGGTAGAGCGGAAGCCCCAAGAGTCTAGAAGTGGTAGGAGGAAACAGAGTGGGGCTAGCACGCATAACGGAGGGGTTAGGAAGAAAGTAGCTTTAGTATGGGAGCCGTATAGAAAAGGGACTTGCGCGTCGAACATGACATATTCGACGACATTTGTAATAGGGGAAAATAACAGGATGGGGTCCGGGTCGTACAAGGAGGAAAACAGGGGGTATATAAGAAGGGGGCTTTGCCCCCTCCTGATGGGATTCTTTTCGTTACACAATCTCTTGTTCTCTTAGTTTATTAAAGAAGTTTTCTGTTTCTTAGATTTGTTATATCTAAGAATTTTACCGAAGAACCACTATCACCGTCCAAGCTCTCCTCGTTTTCCAAAGTACCCAAGTTTTCTGTCCGTGTCACCTAGACACACTTCCCTCACCAAGGCTCCCGCTACACTCAAGTAGCCTCAGGTAGCCCCCTGAGAATCCTGAGCCTCAGGACGCCTCCTGAGACTCGAATTCTGTCATGTGAACTTTTTTTGAGTTTTCATATGATTGTATCAGATTCTTTAGGATACACTCTAATATATTAGGATTGTTTAGAGGGGAAAGTAGTCTTTTTTTTAGGTTTGCTGATGTACTCATGCATCTCAATTCCAATAAACTCCAGCCACTCCATCACAATAATTACTTTACAGATTGGTCCACTGTCCTGCATAAACCTCACATTACCACATCAGCAAAAGTACTTTTCAATCCCAGAGCATCCTTGGGACAACTGTGGGACAAATTACATAGTAGCTGGAGACACTACCCAGTCCCAAGAGACAAAATGCCTGTCCCTGGAATGGATTTTGGGACTGGGTGGTGTCCCTATTCTGTCCCAATTGTGTTCCAGTTGTGTCCCCCACTGTCCCCCTTATCCCTGGGACTATCTGGGACTATTTTTGAAGAAAAAAAAACTTTTTCTAATGCAATAGTTGATTGTATGCATTTCATAACTGGAAAAAGAAGACACTGGAGCAGTTGTAGGTAGATGTGTTTATTAACCGAATTGACAATGAGTAGTACAAATGTTCCTTGATGTTGGCCCCAAAAGCAACCCCATACTATTAGAGATTTGCCTTTTCTTTTAGGCCTAAAATTAATACAATCTTTAAGCCACTTCTTTGGAGGTGTCCTAAAACCCATACTTGACAAGGATTAGAGGATTTCTCCACGCTGCACTTGTCACTCCACACCACTGCTTCAAAATTCTCGGCAGTCCAGTGTAGCCTCTCTAATACTCAAGCCAACCGAGCTTCTGCATTTTCTTCCTTCAAAAGTGGTCTCTTTTTAGCTCTCCATTTCTTAATTCCTTCCTTCTTTAAAACTCTATCAACTGTTGCAATAGACACATTAAGGCAATGCCTGTTGCGTAACCCTCAGCGCGTGATAGTACGATCACTGTGTATTGCACGTATCAACTGGCATTTAGTTCGGTGGTTTAGGAGATCGGGTCTGCTAGAGCGTAGGAGACTGTTTTTATTTCCTCTTATAGAGACTCGGTCTAAAAAGCTCTTTATTGTGGACCACGGTCTATTTATTATAGTTGCTACTGCCGCAATCAGACCAAGGGAATAAAATAGACCGATAATTAAATCGTTCTCTATGGGTTACATTTGCTTTTGGGTAGTTTTTGTGATGGTTTAACGGCCGTCATGACTAGGCTCAAGGTAGACTCTTAAAAGACAACCGACTACCTCCCTGAGAGAACAGTAATAGCTACTTTGCTCTAGACAGAAAGGTAACCGGCTTTACTGCTAGATAATCCATATAATCCTAAAACGGCAGTCCTTGGAACATTAGGTGAAGCCCACTGTCGGTGGTATGCGATAGGGAACAAAACAATAGTTTATAACTCTAAGAGCAATAAGAGAATACCAGTACAGTGAGTTGGAACAGTTGGCTATAAGTGAAGAAGGAATAAGCCTCTTCCTTCACTTAGGAATAACAACTGAACCGCAGTCGGTCCTCCTTGATAGATGGGAAGATCGTAAGTTTGAGCAAAGAGAGCAAGACTAGGTCAAGTGTTAGAAGAGCCAGCAGGCAAAAATACTTACCTGACAGCACCGCGAATCGAACCATACGGGGTTACATATGTTTTTCATCCTAAACTCTTTATAGATTAAGATTACCTCTCCGCCACGCTCCAGAATTGAACTTGGGCTGCAGGAAAGAATTTTAGCAACAGCTGGAATTATCAGTGGATTACCCTATTTTAGAGAAACAGTGTTTTCTAACACTCCTGGAGCACCCCACTGTGTCACCCGCTGTCTGCAGAGGGGGCCCCACCAAGTTGCTGATTTCCTAATAAAAAGACAAGTTTTGGACCCCAAAAATAACCTCCGAACTGTCAGGAAAATTTGTCCAACTGAACCAAACTTGGAGAGTATATGGAGGATAGTGCTACAAATCCATAGGTGCAATTGGATCTTAAATTGGACTACTATAGCAAAAGTTACAAATCTTTTGTGACAACTCCTTTTTAGTCGCTTGTAACGGAGGCACTCCCAGGGGAGTACTGCCGTACCAAAAAAAACCAACAACCTCCCTTTCTGATGAGAAGCTTCAGCAGCAAGGCTTAGAACCGCTCGTCAACACGGAAGGTCGACAGTCCCTAGGCTATACAGGTATAAGGATTTTTAAGGGTTGCAAACTAAAGACTTTAAAAGCCTCTGCTTCCCAGGGGAAGACAAACGTCTTTAGCGAAAAGTATGAGGGTCTCTGAACAACGGTTGTTCGTTGACTAGCAAGAATGGTTGTCCTGGAGGGAAGGACGGGTTTAAGCTATGAATTTGATTGCGAGCAGGCTGCCAAGAAGCGGGGAACAATTTCTCCGTGCTTGGAAATCAACTGAGTCTAGAGCGCCCCTAAGAACTAGCGGGGTCGATAGACTAGCGACTAAAAAGCGTTGGTTACTAAAAGCTCTGTAACTTTTGCTATAATGGTCCGATTTCAAATCCGATTGCACCTATGGATTCGCAGCACTGTCCCCCATATACCCTCCGAGTTTGGTTCGGTTGGATGAATTTTCCTGACGGTTTTGGGGTTATTTTTGGGGTCCAAAACTTGTCTTTTTGTTAGGAAATCTGCAACTCAGGGGGGCCCCCTCTGCAAACGGCGGGTGGCACAGTGGGGCGCCTCGCGGGTATTAGAAAACACAGAGTCCCCTAGGCAGGGTAACCCACTGGTGATTCCTGCCGTTGCTTAGATTCCTTTCCCACGTTCCTAGTCCAACCTGGGGGCGTGGCGGAGAGGTAATCTTGATCCATAAGGACCTTAGGGCGAAGCACACGGCATAGCCCCGTACGGTTCGATTCGTGACGCCGCCAGGTTAATTATTACTATTTTTGCTGGCGGCCCTAACTACTAAGCATAGTTTTGCTCTCGTCTCACGGCTCTCAGCCTCCCATAAGGTTGGCCATCAGCGAAGCCGTTGTTATTCCTCCTAGAGGAACAGGAGCTTAACTCTGTTCATGGAGGCAACTGCTTCAGTCTCATTGCACTAGTATCTCCCGTAGCTATAAGCTACAGACGCATTACTCTGGTCTCTGTCACATACTGACGACGGTGAGCTTCGCTCCGTCCTAGGAGCTCGCCAGCTCGCTTAGGGATCGGGCTATCATAGTAATGACTTTCCTTAGTATCTATTGACCGGAATAGGATAGCTAGTCCTATCCGTCAAGGGAGATCCTTAGGTGTCTCTATATGGAGAGGTACTTAAGACTAGTCATGACGATAGTTAGATCGTCGCATCGCTAGCCTACCGACCCCGCTAGTTCTTAGGGGCGCTCTAGACTCAGTTGATTCAGAAGCATGGAGGAATTATTCTCTTGCTGCTTGGCAGCCTGCTCGCAACAAAAATTATAACTCAAACCCATCCTTTCCCCGGGACAGAACCATTCTTGCTAGTCAATGAACAACCATTGTTTTAAGACTCTCACATATTCTACTAAAGACGTTTGTCTTCCGTTATAAGCAGAGTCTTTTAAAGTCTTTAGTTATCTCTACCTAAAACCTTATTCCTGTATTTGATAAAAGAACTGTCGACCTTCCATGTTGACAAGCGGTTCTAAGCCTCGCTGTTGAAGCTTCTCGTCAGAAAGGAGGGTTGTGATTTTTTGTCGTACGGCAGTACTTCCGGTGAACGTCCTGTGAGAGTGCCCCCGTTACAGTTTTCGGCTGTTTGCTGGGAGGCAGAGGCTTTCTTGGAATTGCCCCAATAGTTTGATCAAATAGAACCGGGAGTTTCTTTATTTTCCGGGCCATTTTTAGTTGATTGCATATATGAAGAAGAACATGGAAGCAAGGGACTTTTGATGTGGAAAAGCGCTGACTAAGCCTATCACAAAGACATCTGCATAGGGACTGTATATGTCACCCAACACTGACCTCTAAATAATACTATCCAGTTTTCAAGGGGGACAGCGTGAGGGCAGCGTAACCACAGGATACAACTAACTCGATGGCAAGGTAACTATCCGTTACAAACAAAATACCAAAGGTTTGTGAAGTAAGAAGCGGTTTCAGCGATCGCGAAGCGATGAAGCAGCAGAGAGGCAGCGAAGAAGAGAAACTTGTATTGAATCTAACTGAAGAAAGTAAAGTAAAGTAAAGTATATTGTTTCCCTTCTAGCCCCGAGGGCCACTAGGTAAGCCACTAGGTGGCACGAACTAACTAACTAACTAACTATCGGTATCGAGTACCGATAACAAAAATGAGCGAACGGGTATCTATGAACTAAATGCACATCAGCAAACCTGCAATTGTGTCCTGACGCAATTGGTGTAGCAACTGTTGCATCACAGGAAGTCACCCGCGTCACAAGCATCCCCAGCACCCCAAGCGTCACCATACCACTGCCAGTGCCAGGAGCGCCCCACAAGAGGCTCTGGGAACCGTACTACTTGAAAAATTAAGTTTCTTGTGAGAGAACTATTGTTCCCTCATACCCGCAGATTACTAGTCTTTATTAACTACCGTTCTCTTCAGAAAAACAAGCGAGGTTTTGGAGATGCGTTCCGCCAACCCTAACCCTGCTTGGATACACCTAACCCTGCTTGGATATCCCTAACCCTACCCCTATTCCTCCAGAGACTTCGCCAAAATTCTCTAAGTCCCTGAACACACCACACCACACCCACCTCATCGCACCACACACCACGCCTACCCCCTACCCCCTACCCCCTACCCCTCTCCCTATTTCTCTATTGCTATTTGAACAGTAAAAGCTAACTTATATGCAGGCTGTCTTGTTTCCTTTCACCCGTGTCATGACGCGTTCTACCGACGCGTCGTGCCAGCAGCAAGACCCTCGAGACCTCCACCAGGCAACAGCAGCAGGACCTCCTAAGCAGCAGCAGCAAGACCCCCTAAGCGACAGCAGCAGGGTCCTCGAGACCCTCCAGACGACAGCAGCAAGACCCCCTAAGCGACAGCAGCAGGGTCCTCGAGACCCTCCAGACGACAGCAGCAAGACCCCCTAAGCGACAGCAGCAGGAGGACCCCTAAGCGACAGTAGCAGGGTCCTCGAGACCCTCCAGGCAACAGCAGCAAGACCTCCTAAGCAGCAGCAGCAAGACCCCCTAAGCGACAGCAGCAAGACCCTCGAGACCCCCCCAGGCGACAGCAGCAGGACCCCCTAAGCGACAGTAGCAGGGTCCTCGAGACCCTCCAGGCGACAGCAGCAGGACCCCCTAAGCGACAGCAGCAGGACTCTCGAGACCCCCTCCAGGCAACAGCAGCAAGACCTCCTAAGCAGCAGCAGCAAGACCTCCTAAGCAGCAGCAGCAAGACCCTTTAAGCGACAGCAGCAAGACCCTCGAGACCCCCCCCCAAGCGACAGCAGGAGGACCTCCTAAGCAGCAGCAGGATCCTCGAGACCATTAGGGTGACAAGCAGGTGCTGAGGACAAGCGAATTAGGGATATTTTGTACATATTAGATAGCATATAATAAAATAATTGAGAACCATACTAGTACTTCTGTAATGTGACTGTGACAAGAGTGTGACAGTAACAAGCAGCACCAGAGAATGTCAGGAAGCCTACCAGAAAGCGTCAGAGGCATCAGGAGCCTTTGGTATTGCGTCAGGAGCCTCTGACGCCTTCAGCGGAGCGCCAGAAGCCCCTGACGCCTCACAGTAGCGTCATATTCGGCCAATTGCCGAATGTGGCATCACTAGCGTCCCGTGCTACAGTTGCTCCTGACGCAATCTTGCAGGTTTGCTGATGCATAGAGGGACCTCAACAAAGAACGTAATACATAGGACTAACTAAGCGACACCAAAGAAAGAACATGTAGTAAACCAAGTATAAACCCATCCCAACTCTCCTAGCACTAATCCACCGATCCAACGACATAGTAACGAGAGAGGCTGATTCCTGGCGTGTAATCCGGTCCAGTCGTCCTATAGCTCAAGGCTATAATCATCCTAGGGGAGCTCCGGTACCAAGGAAAATGTTCTACCCCCGCCGAAGCGGACACGATCACATAATCTGGTGAAAAGGGGAAAAGAACGAAGGTGTAAAGAAGGTTAGGGGCTCGGACGGAGCCGAAGTATGGTAGTGTGAGGCATGGGGCCGGTGTCATTCGGTATGCCGTTGAGGTAGAGGGGGGGTTGGTGATCTCGGATGTCGACCAACTGTCAAGTGGAGCACTTTCTCCGGTCGGAGAAAGTGTTTATATGTAATAAAGGACCTGGAGAATCGAGTCTACCTGGTCCGGTAAAATAAAGTGTTGTTGAGGGGGACTGCCCGCTCACTGGTGGTGGGGAGGTTGGTTCTCGGGTGAGATACCTCCAACATCATGGTGAATGCCCGAAGGCAACGAGTAAGGGCTCATCCAAACCAAATGGAATGGAGAGGGTTTCCGGAGGACTTTGACAGAGGTTCCAGCGCTAGGCTTACAGAGACTGGCAGTGTGAAATCCGGAGGTAATGGGGGCAGGTGGACGCAACTTCCCCGAAGGGCACCTGAACGAAGTTTGGGTCGACAAAGAAGCTACAGCGCGCCCGAAGGTTTGCTTCAACAACTCCCGTCCAACGTGCCCAATATTGCCGTAAGATGGAGTCTCAGCGCGCCCGAAGGTTTGCTATAGCTCTAGAGTCGTAAGAATGGGGGGACCGATGGTGGTAGCCGTGACCGAGCGAAGCTCGGTCGCGGCGTAAGAAACGTTGCGTGGAGAAGAAAAGAAGAACTATTACAGAGAGGGAGCAACGCTCCCTATTTATACAAAAAATCCCCACTTGTACAATGCCTTTGTCCTCATCTTCGACACCTGTTACCCTACCTCCCTCCTTGCATGAGTCACAATAAGACTCACCCTGGCGTCCCCGATCATTCCGTGAAACCAGTATATATAATCTGTACTAATATTAGATTATGGCCTGAAAATGGTGGTCTTAGATATTAAAAGGCTCTTGTACTTTTTTAGGAGGAAATATGCGTTATAAATAAATAAATACTATACATGACATCAAATTAAAATTTCTCATATATAGATCTAACCTTTCAATAATTAAAGTTACATATATCCCCAGTACTTGTGGAATTTATGGTGTTGTCAAAGATAAGTAATTTTAGTGTGTTCTGCCAAGACGGCGAATATATTATAGAAATTCGAGTACTGGACGGAGTTAAATATTGTCAGGTTTTAAGTCCGATTTGTATTGCGCTGCAACTGAGCGAAGATCAATATTTAATTTCTCCCCGGTATATGCTATCAGGTCTTAGCGTTGTCGTTCTCAGTCAACCATCAACCTCATCCGATTAACTAACCATCACTACAAGATGGTTATCCGGGTCTTAACTCCATGTCTTTCATCCCCGCCCTCAAAACTTCTTATTACCCAGAGAATTCACTCAACTCATTTACGAAACATCGCTATTGCGCCAAAAAGTAGCGAGGTGTTGACAGAGAGGAGGAGTGATCGTGCACTCCCAGGTTAGATCCGTGTTTAACCCTCTCCCCCAACTATTACTGAAATTAACCCTGGGGTCTAAACAGCTATTGGTCCTCGCCGCTCGGTATTGGTTTCCTTGCCCATCTTTCTCGTCGTTCTAGGCGCTAGCACACTTGCGCTCTTCAACTACCAAAAGTCTTCCTCCTCAGTTGTTTCATCGACTCTTTATGCACTCCGTGTGCACCCAGAAGCTCGACAACTTTTGGGTGATGAGATCACTTACAAGCATAAGATGCCTTGGATTAGTGGGAAATTGAGTCAACTCCATGGTGATATTGATATTTCTTACCGCGTCAAGGGCACGAAGGGCAAGGGTCTCATGCGCTTCAAGAGTGTGAGAAAGACAAGAATGGGTTTGGTATGTACCACTATCTATTATCTCTACAGCATAGTAACTCACAAAATAATACATGAGATATAGTTCGAGACATTACAGTGGGACTTGATCATGGATGATGGACGCCAGCTAGTGCTGCTCGAGAACTCTAAAGCCGACCCATTTCCTCAGATAGAGTCTTCCTGAGCTTGGTTCCTCGTCTCCGCGCTGTTAAGATATCATGATGTAAAAAATTATGTACATAGGATAAATTTACGCTTCCGTCAAAGACTCAGGAAAATAAGATCAGAATATCAATCAACCTACAGCAATACCGTCTTCTACCTAAAAATGACCCCGAATAAAAATATAGTAATACATGAAATTCCTTTATAGTTCACATGTCAATTGTCTCCTCAAATTTTAAAACCCCTTCTTTTCTTAAAACCCCATCAACAGATGCAATAATTGCTGGTGATGGGTTATTTGCGGTGTGGGCAACTAGTACTAAACCTGCAACCTTCACACTCTGTGCAAGTGCTGGCACGATATCCTATTGGGGGGGGGTAAGCTTGCTTATTGTACTATGGGAAGCTTGAGGCAACTTACTAAAAGTCGAGACGAACATATAAGACCCATCAAGTTGTTGTTTGATGCAAATCTAACAGCCTCTTTGATTGATGTACAGCTTCTAGCACTAGAGGCTACTTCGTTCAAATCGTCACCTGGCTCCTTACCAAGTTCGTTACAGTAGAATACCGGATCTATACCAATATTAGCTGGTGTAACAAGAATACCGCAATACTGATAACCCGCTGAAGACGCGTTCTTACAGTTTGGCTGTTTCCAATTCAGAGCCGTGCACACATTAGAATTGAAAGAGGAAAACACAATAGACCTTGTCAAGTCATGTGATGTTTGCTTTAATGTCCTAGCATGATCGAATACTGTGTTTAGAATTGCATCGACATAAGTATTGACATTTGGTGTTGCTGCTAGACCATATTCTTGTTCCTCGATAGCTGTCGGGTAGATGATATTCAGGTCAAGATGAATGCCACTAGGTAGAATCGATAGAATTTCGCTGAGGCCATTGAATGAATAGGCTAGGAGGAGATAAACCTCTGCAAGGCTACTAGCCGCCAATAATTTTTGCTGAATGTCCACTACACCAGATTGCGCGCCGAGGACCCGGAACTGAGCAAAACTAACCTGACATACAGGCACTTCGAGCCCATTAATGGGTATTGTCCACCTTGGGTATAATACTGGAACGCAATCTCTTGTAAGCTGAATGTAAAGACGGACATACTCTCCAGATAAGGACGATCCAGTGATGAGTACATTTGGGTGAGACTCGAATTGGCTTGTGGCTTTCCAGTAAGTTGCAAAGTGGGTGATCTCTAATGGGATCCCTTGAAAAGGTTTGATTATCTGAAAATCGAAAGAAATTCGCCCCATGGCTCGAAGGCGTGGGTCGAAAAGTGGTAAAATACAATGACCAGAGCTACTTGGGCTAAATGTATTCGGTAGAGCGATCGTTCGTGCAATGACCTTAGAACCAAAAGTCGGGTATACATCGAAATCTATGGTAAATTGGTCCAGTGTGTCGATCTGGAAAGATATTGTTTTTACGTCTTCATTGAGTGGGAGGAGAAGGTTTCTAGGAATGAGATCTGATGACTTTGATGATATTGTGAGTCTTGCTGCAGGATATTTGTCGTCCTGGTAGAAGAGAATTGGCTCAGCACCCGCCTCGTAGAAAGTGAGTTGAACGAAGGTTTTATTTTCCAGAAAATTATGCCCGTACCTACGTAGAGGGAGGATTGGCGGAGGAAGAGAGAGATCGGGGATGCCATCAGAGTCAATTGTCATATAATTTCCAGATTGTGTTGAAGAAACTAATGCAGGTGATGGTTTGTGAGGTAAGGTTCCAACAATTCCGAGTCCCCCACCAGCAGTAGAAAGGAGCTGCATGCATTCAAGATGACCTTCCCAGGCCGCATAATACATGGCAGAAAGTCCCTTCTCGTCTAAGATGTCGCTCCTAGCACCACTTTCTAAGAGAGCCTTTAGGCATTCCACATGCCCTTCACTTGCGGCATGGAACACAGCTGTCCATTGAAATAACTTGTCTGCCTCATTCAAGTTTGCACCATACTGCTTGAGTAGCATTAAAAGCCTGACTGATTCACCAGACCGTGCAACAAGATGTTGAGGGTAAAGGCCCTCTGCGTCTGGTAGAATACGAGCCTTGTGTTTGAGGAGGATTTCCGAGATCTCGCAAAGACCGTACTGGCAGGCTAAGTTTAGCGGAATATAATCCTGCTCATGCCGGGGGTCTATTCGCGCCTTGCAGTCAATCAATTTGGAAATACACTGTTGTTGATTCTGTGTTATTGCATGTATTAACGGAGTGAAGTTGTCGTGATCCATTGCATTTATCGTGGACGGTTTGACATTGACCAACATATCTACCATCTCAACATAGCCATGTATGCATGAATAGTGCAGTGGTATTCGACCATAAACATCTGCTCGACCAACATCCACCTCCTTCTGTAGCCCAACTCTCAGAATCGACATTCTGCCAGCGTTCGCAGCTTCGTGCAGGCAGTTTCTCTCGTTAATCTCATCCTCTGAATGGTAATCAATCAGACCCGTTTCCATGAGAACGCCAAGAGACTCCTCAGATCCTTCTGGAATGGCGGCCAGAAATGCTCTAGTAACCCTCTCTTGGGCATTCTCAGATCCTTCCAATCGGCTAACCCATTCCTTTAAAACGGTAATATTCTCGGAAAAGACGGCCCTGAGAAACTCCGCGTCTGCATCGCTCTCATCTGTACCAAGTAACCGCCCACTGACGGTATGGTCATTCCCTTTTCTGTCAAAAGAAATATTTTCTCCCTCTGCCCAGGCTTCAAGCTCCAAAAGGCTAGTTGTTGCTTGATCAGAGAGCTCTGTTATAACGTCTCGATTAAAGCACGGTTGAACTTCTACAGCTCTGGAAAGATAGAGCTCTTTTGTTCGAGACTATATTCATGGTTTTATAAGTATGGGACTCCAGAAAGCGTAGTAAGACGACCTAGAATACCTTTGATGATTTATCCCACTGTAACGTTTTAAAAAAATTAGCAAACCATCCATAATTCATTTCGATATATATTTTTAGATCACCTTCTTTAAAATTTTTGAGAATGCAGTAGCGTTAACCTCAACAAACTGCTGTAATTTGCTTAGATCGTGTTGAAATTGCCGGAAGCCCTCTTGTAGAGTGATATATGTTGCAGAGATTTTAGAGGTAGTCTCGCTCCTGGACTGTATAAGCCTCTTCTTGTCTATCAGTGTTTTTAACCGTAATTTCAGCTATTGGAAATGTCAGTAGCTGTGCATGTATCTAGTAGTGTTGTTGTGTCCCTACTTCTGCTTCTTTCTGTAGATAAAATGTGTTCACCCTCTCCAACTCTCTTTCCTGTATCCCATGATATTCAGTTCAGCTCATTATCATAGCACTAGCGCTTTAAGGGCAACAGACCAGTCTAAAAAAAAAAGTGGCCTTGTTTGCTTGGGGCGTTGGCTGTGGATCGCTGAAAGGTCGGCCTTCTAGACCCTGGAAATGTATTGGTATCCCAACACCCAACGACTTGATAAGCTATCCACAGAAACTATTAGACCTATGGTGAAAGCGAAATCGGGTGACAAGAGATGAGGAGAACGAGATCCGCGAACCTTTTTTAGAGCTTTGTAGTTGACGAAGCTGGCCGCATACTCGGGGATGTCCAATTGGCGCTTTGCTAAGGTTTTTCCAAACTTCCTATAACACACGCAAAATATTAGTAGGCTTCACATATCCTCTCTTAACATGAAATACCCTTTCAGGGGTTGTGATGCTAGGCTTTCTTACATGTTGATGCTGCTGGCTTATGATGAGGCTCTGGAGATGGCGGGGCAACTGTTCGGGATGCCCGCTTTCTGCTGTCACGTGGAAAGGGTTTTCACAACCTGCAGTTCCGGAGATAAAAGGTCGAGTCCTTGATAGTTGGTGATGCGAAGCAGAAAGGAAGGAAGGAGGGGCGTGTAGGCTGAGAGCCGAGCTTCATTAACAGTAGCTGTCAGTCACCCTGATGGAAGTTGCTGGCACCCATATTAGAATACAACCTACCCTCCACTTTACCTCTCTCTAAACAAAAATAAATAAATGTCGAGCTTAGGGTCAGCGAGAACGGAGAAATTGCCCGTGGATCCTAAGTATCGTGAAGCGATATTTGGCTAAGAGCCAATGAGCGATCTGTAAAGGCAAACGTGCGCCTTACTGCGGCTGTTGTTAGCTTGATAAAAGGGCCAGCATCCACCAGTCCCTAAGAATCGCGCTCAGCATATGTATATCGATCTAACTGGCTTCAACGCCTGTGAGGAAGAAAGAAATTCTAGTATTGATCCACCTCCCGCAGCCCACTCTTCTACTTACTCGAATAGCTAAATAGAACCATACATTTAAGCATCTGTTTGTGCACCTTGTTCAGCTATCGAACCTAACGATGAATTCCTCAACCTAGCCATTTATACCATTCTATCAAACACCTAGGCATAAAATAGCTTATATACAAAGTACTCGGGGCAGGCAACAAGTACCCATAATGCAGTCTTAAGCAAGGGCTCTCCAGTGAGCAAAGCGCGCCTATAATTGGTAAGAATAAAACATGCATTGTCGGATACTTCTTGCCTGCCCCGAGTACTACCCGAATCTTAAGCGAGCCTTGGTGATCGGCTTTAAACGCAGGTCTCAGATCCAGCATCATCTTTCTCTTTTAAACAGCCAACGTGGCTGAACTATCTGTGGAACCACAAACATTATTGGTTCAACCAGCTTCGGCCACTTATGGGCTCAGCTCTTCAACCTCTGGCTGAACTACGCCTACACAGTAGAAATTATTGGTTGTCACTATCGAATACTCGTCAATCATAGTCAAAAATGAGAAATCCGTCGATATCCTTCGACTAACACCCCAGAAGAGCAACGATAGTAAAAACATTTGGTAAGGTTAAATACAGCTATATGTAGACAGGTCATGTTATAAGCGTTAGTTCTTAGACCCTCGAATAATTTAAACTATCCAGACTTTAGGTAATAGTACTACAGATGCAGGTAACATATATATATGTAGTTCCACAAGCCCATAAATTGTAGGTGGACAAAGGTTTATAGCTAAACAATACCAAATTTGACTTGTACTAAATACATTCCCACAAGCGTTTAGGAATTTTCAATCCTTTAAATAAAACAATCATATTTATCTTTTACAGCTGAAGAAAACTAAAATAGAGCACAAAGGCATACATAGAAGTATATATATCCATGTCACCCACTAGGAATTTGTATTTATTAGTTCTATACACGTTTACGGATACCTATATGCAGGCTTTACCTTTTCCCTAAAACGAAGGATCCAAATATTAATAGCTTAAATAACCGAACTATAAATATGTACTCTCTATTTACCACATTCTTATAATCATGCCTATTTTAAACCCTATTTCTTACCTATATTACTGTCCTCCTAAATCTCAAGTGTTATATATGTACCCAGACCTATAGATCTATCTAGAAACTCGTGGAATATAGTCAGGCCAGCTGAAAAATAAGAGTATATTTTGCATTTACTAGAAGAATTCTACCATGATTGAAAAAATTTCAAGGAATTATACATGAAGATGAGGCAAAAGCGCTTCTGCTTCCTTGAATATCTAAGGGCCAAAGAGAATAATCAAGAGTCGAATCTACAATCATACCCCGGCCTTTATACACTAACTCCCCCAAACCCAGACATCCCCCCCCGACCCAAACTCACACCAGAAGACTAAGTACCCATCATGCGGAATGAAAACACCCAAGTATTGTCCTCCCCCAACTGACCAAAGCACCCATCCAAGCCTCATAGTATTTATATGACTACAAAATTAGAGAAGATTGGTATCTTGTCATTTCCCCCCTAGAAATTTAAGGGAATAGTGAGAATAGAGGATAAAAGATAAAGATGACAAAAAGCAGATATTTTGCAAAATAAAATAAAATAGAACATAAACGTACTAGACGTCGTGCTCTCCCTGAGCTATTTGAATGCATAATCAATCGATAGGAGGAGGATGTAAGATAGGATGTAGTAAAAGTAACAGGGAGAAACCTTATAGAATGATGTAACGAAAATTATGTAGAATAATTCCCTTGGCGCGAAGTATTACACCGCCATTTAAAAAAGAAAAGCGAAAAAAATAAACCATCTTAAGACTTCAGCTTCCAAACCCTAAAAATTCTCTAACAAAAATATCCTTATGCTATTGTTCCTTAGAAATTTTGCGCAATGCCGCTGTTCCCTTGCTGGGGAAAGTGTGTGCTTGTTGGTGTTTCAATACGTGTATTCCGTCTTGCTGAAACGTCCCTGATTACCGGGGCTGGACCATAGCCATTGTCTCCTGAATAGGGATGCGCAGGGTTCCTCGAAGAATAATATGCATCTTCATATCCATCATCTACACCATAGTATTGAGCATCGTGGTGCGATAGGGGCTGGCCAACATCCGACTGATCTGATTGTGTCATGGCAGAATAGTTCGACGATGCATTCGAAATGCCTCTGTGGATTCCTCCAGAATTTTCGGCTGCTGTAGGACCGTTCATGGCGCCAATGACACTCGAGTCTGCAGTCGCTGGTCGGTTACCATGGATTAAAGGGGCGTTCGAACTACCGTCAACAGACGGTGAGTTTCCTACAGGAAATATAGATGTACTTGGAGAAGTAGCAACACCAGTGTACCCATCCGGCCCAGAGCCAACAATGTTTCCCTGTTGCTGGGGGAAACCACCATCAGAAAATGCTATTCCGACGGGCGACATAGGTACACTAGTTCCTGCGCTTGAGCCTATATTTGACGCCTTCCTTCCTCCGTTTGTCGAACCCCATCCTCTGTAACCAGCTCCGTCGTTTTCAGTCATTTCATATAGAGTCTCTTCACCATTACTACTGCTTCTAGCGACCCCAACCGCTGCCACAGCCGTGGCCGCACCTCCATGAGGGTCATTGTTTGGATTATACCCGTATTCCTCGACCTCTTTCCTCCTGGCTTCCGCATCGGCCCTAGTTTTCTGTCGCCTCTTCCACAAAAACAGCAGGAGAATGGCAACAAATGCAACACCAATAATTGGAACAATTACGGCCACAACAACTTTCGTAGTTCCATTTAATCCCCCATTACCACCATTAGAGCCTCTCACTGAATCATTTGTCGATTGTGCTGTAGCAGAATTATCTATTGGTGTATCGGCAGTGGTAGAAGTAGAGGAGGCCGAAGTTGTTGGTATATCTAAGCCTGGGGTGACGTTGGTGGAAGTAATTGTATGTGTTACTGTTTTATCGGTTGGTAAAACAGTAGTAGTGACAATAACAGGGTCAGTACTTGTCGACGATAGTTGAGATGTGGTGACAGTGGTAATTGAAGATATAGTAGTTGGGGGTGCAGCGCTTGTAGGTGCAGTGCTTGTAGGTGCAGCACTTGTAGGTGCAGCACTTGTAGGTGCAACACTTGGAGATGTAGTGGCTGGAGGTGTGGATGTGGCAGCTGAAGACGTGGCCGTTGAGGTACTAGGCTGTGACAGAGATGTTGTAGGGTCACGCGATGAAGCGGAGGAAGTTGCAGGCGCTGGGGGGGCTGTTGAAGCGGTAGTTGGGACTATAAACATTAGCAGATAACCCTACAATATGAGAGAAAGGAGATGATAACGCACTGGTAGTATTGGCGGACATCGTTTAGGTAGTAATTTTCACGACGCGCGTACGATGTATAGATCGATAAGCAATGAATAGAAGAGACTTGGAAGATCTGAAGAAGTAAATGCAGGCTACAAACGACAAAACATACAGAAGGGAATTTAAAATGAGAGTGAGAAAGGAAGAAAATGAGAAATGAAGGTTGAGAAAGAAAAAAAGAATAGGGCAAAGGATAGAGGATGAAGAAAATTAGGAGAGGACGGAGAAGTGGTGATAACAATGATGATGAGGGCGGAAGGGGAGGGAGAAGGGGGAGGAGAAAGAGCGAAAGTAAAAATGAGAGCGACAGCAAGCAAATGCGTCTAGTGACTAAATGAGTGGATAGGGCCAAAAGTTAACCCAAACAACAGCCAGACGAAGCAAGGAAGCTGATGACGGTTGGGAAAGCCAGCGGGGAGGGCGGGAAAGGAAAGGGAAGGGGACAAGAGATCAGGAAGGGGGGGTTGCTGTCTGTTGCTGTTGCTGTCTATCCAACTCGGTAGACATGCACGTAAAGGACGAGAGCGAAGAAGAAAAAAAAGATCGCGTGGGGATACGTAGAAAAGTTTCTTAGCGGCGGTAAGGGGCTTCAGAGTATTTTCTTCTGCTTTTCGTGTTGTAGGGGAAAACTTTCAGCTTGGCAGAAGGGGGACTTTTACTGTCTGCCAGCTATCCGTCGCTAAAGGGTAAAGAGTTAGCAGCCAGTTATAGGCAGAAACATCCTACAAACTTCTTAAATACATGTACATGTATGCTCTGCCTAGCGCTGATGCTCTGCGAATTGTTTCCCCGCACGACTACACCTGCATGCTCTACTCGTAAAAATAAAGAGATCCGCCTCCCCACCAGCCAGTACTAGTAAAAATACCGGTATGGTTTCACAGTGCTCGTGTGTGTGGGCTATTAATACATACATGTAATAAACGGGCAATTACGAGATAGCTAACCGTGAAATGAAGACCGTTTATGGCCTCCCCGGGTTTCTCGGCTTAAAACCGCCTCCTCTCTGCGCTAACCACTATAGGCTTCTGAGCTCATAACGAAACTACTTTGGGTAATTGTGGCATACAGTTGCACCTCGCTATAAGAAACGCCAAGAACTCAGCCGATTTCGTTTCTTATAGCAAGGTAAATTTGGTGTGAAAAAATCAGAATTGACCTGGAAAAAGTTTCTTACAGCAAGGTTTTTCTTATAACGAGGTTTCTTATAGCGAGGTGTGACTGTATGTCCTGACATTTTCCCCTGGAAGGCTTGAATCCCCATATTCTACTATTAAGTAGTCTAATGCTATCTATCTCGGGCACCTGCTTACCTACTCTACTCTGTTGCCCTAAGAATTTCGTCCTTGTAAATCATATACACACCTACACTTAATACTCTACCTTGTCATACAGCAGCAGCCTAGCTGGGTTATATAAGGCGCCCCTATCTCTGTTCTAGATACTGGTATTACCGGTAATTGATGTGTCACAAGCTTCTGTAAATTTACATTTACTCGCGATCGGTGCACCACCGCCCAGCCGTCTAAATCTAGGATAAATCTTTTATCCGATCCACAATATTTTCAACATGCATAATACTAGCGGATACATTTTGTTGTAGTAACAGCCCTAATTTACCCGGCCTAACTTGGTGCTTCTGACTACTGCAAGTAGGTACATATACAGCTCTCGGTCTTCTACGTTTTTAACGAACGTTTAGACAATATCATTTACTAGCAGCCCTGCCCGATAATCCCTGTTTTCAGGATAATTCTACCGGAGGCTGTAAGTGCGGGTGTTACATGTAGTATATTGGTTCGCATGTTCTGTACTTTCCTGGTAATAAACTATGGCTTAAGAAGGTAAAACCCAATAATACTACAACCTGTACTGTACTGTACTTACATACACAAAAGGTCGACTTGAGAGACAGACAGGCCTTATCTGAACTGTCCATTACCAAGCCGTAATAGAAGTTAGGAAACACCAGGGGAAAACGACAATGGGAAAACAGTAAGCAAAGAATAAATAAAAAAAGAAAAAAAAAACCTCCGCTATATAATAGAAAGGCTACAATACTACACACCCGAAGGGAATTGGTCTTACATTTTCGCCAAGTCTTCAGTTATACACCAGGTCAGCAGGTCGGTTATTGTGAAGGACTTGGAAAAATAAAGAAAAGGCCAAAGGAATCCCTTGGAAAAATGAGGGTAGGTAGGAGCCCTTCTTTCACGCCTAGACTCGAATATTTCACCTCGCATCTAACCAGACAAAAATGGAGCACGCCCTGCACGCAATTACATCGGTTCACCACATGGCTTGAAAATCTAAAGAAGCCACCCTCGCTCTCATAACCCACGCCGTTATTGCTGATTTGTATTTGCAACCGACTCGACCCTGTGCTATATATCGCCAGAACCTCTGGAAATCGTTAAAAGAAAATATAGGAAATCAAGGAAATATTGCCGCTGGTCGCCTGCGTTCCTTCGGTTTTGGAAATCATCATTGTCGAAAACGCTGCCCAAAGAGAACCCATACACCCGGACGAAAGAAATTTATAATGCACCAAAACTACCTTTAATCAATGTGAGGTCGCATATCCTTACTTCCGCATATCCCAGGTAGGCTTGAGATTCGATACTATTGCATCCTTGGCTGGTACAACTTCTTGAGGAATGCGTGATACACGGTATGCTCCGTTTCTGATATTTTGAATCTGCTGTGCTGATATACCACTATTGTTGCTCCTTATACTCCCAGCATCACTCATTACACCATCGTCCTTGAACTTGCGTGGAGGAGCGAAATCAAGCCCAGTGAAGGTAGAAGAATTTCTAAGGCTATGTGGGTTTGGAAGCAGAGAGAGCTCATCAAAGGCAGATGCGAGCGGTACATGCGGAGATACACTAGGTGAGTAGGGGCGGAGACCCCCACGAAGACTGGGCGATTCTGAACCATCCCCGGGGATTCTTGACGCAGGCGCAAACATAATTGGCGAAGCGAATGCATCCTCCTTCAACATAGAAGGTGTAGGTAGAAGATGAAGTGGCGCAGGAGGGGCTATTGGTTTCCTTTGGGGGGGGGGCCCACCAGGACCCATTCGCCCACTAGCAGATGAAAAAGACCGCGGGGCTGGTGGCATGAAGCGACCACTAGCAGCAGATCCATTCCTTGGTGGGGGCCCTCCAAACCTTGGGGGCATCCGGGGAGGAGGGGTCATTGCACGTCGGGTAGGGGCTTCCGCAAAAGGCTTTGCCCCAGGTATCACAAATCTACCAGTCTCTTGATCGTAGACCGCAACGCTATCGTCGTGATACTCCCCATGGTGATCGTCTTGGCGGTTGATTCTAGGTTGTGTAGGCATTGGAGGGGCAGGAGAAGTATCTTCAAAATACTCCTTGTAAAAAGATCTAATGCGCATTGCACGTTCCTCTGCATTCTCATCGGCCGTGCCTTCTGGGGGGAGCGGACGGAATCCAATAGAAAGCCTGCGGTCTTCAAAGGCTCCTGGAGCCAAGCTCTTCCGGCCAGTTGCTTGGTTCTGAGCAGTATCTTCCATTTCGCTCTGCTCAGATGCCATGGATAGACGAAACTGAGGCCCTTCGCCATACTCGCTTTGATCATTTGAAATCGGTCTAGAAGGTTCAGTTAAATCAAACTGGATATCTATTTGAGGGAACTGTTGCTCTGACGTGCCAATCTGGAGTGCAGAAGGAATATTCTTAGTTGGCTGTTGGGGAATTGGTTGCTCCACCTCGATTCGTTTTGAAAAACTTTCTTCCTCAACTCGACGCATAGGAAGCCCGGCTCGAGGGCTTGAAGGCAATCCTGGAATAGGTGACTTCATAGCAGCTGGTGATGGGACACTGATTTGTGGAACACTGCGAGGAGAGTTGGGTAGGGAAGCCTGTCGTGGAGGAGGTGTAGACATTGACATAGGTGAAGCCCCACTTAGTAGCCCCCCATTCATACTTAATTGTGAACCATCAGGACTGTCGTCTTGTCTCAATGAATGTGCATAGATTGATGAGTCCCTCCCCGCAGTCATGGGGCGCCCATATCTATCATTACCACTTGCATCTAATGTGTGTAAAGTATCGTGTGAGTTATGAAGCCCAGCGGGAAGAAGATATGGGGATGCAACATCGATATCCAGCGAAACTTGACGACGACTACGGCTATCTGATTTTTCACCAACTGCAAGATGAGCCGCAGGTATCTTAGAACGTGTACCCCCGCTAAACTCCATGCCAAAATCCATGCTTTTTGTCTTGTCCATAGCATCTTCTTTCGCCAGTTTCTGGGTGTGTCTACGATGGAGGTAGACCAAAACCAGACATGCAATGAAAATTGGGACCCTGGCACATGTCAGCTTTGAATAAATTCAGAGGTATATATTGTAGTACTCACATTGCACCCAATAAAATTGGGAGTGTTGAGTTGGTGGCACTAGCTGGTAGTTCGCACCGTGCAGATGTATCGCCCTTCGTACAAGTCGCATCTGTCGAAGCGGAGGTTGTAGTTGCACGCTTCTGGAGGGATGCGGTAGCCATCTCATTGAAAACAGCAGGTGCAGCTGTAGCTTTTCGACGCACGAGCTCATGCCAACGGTGGTGCCCGTGAGTATGCATGGTGGATTAAGCTAAATGGCACTCAAGTTTACATGTCAGACCTATATCACTATAACAATGACTGACCATCAATACTGACCTCGGGGTATATCTATTTTCTAACTATCTTGACAGATGGTTATAACGCTACCAAACTAAGATATATTATGTATAGAATATTCCGGGCGATAATTGTGCGCAATCGAAGCTGTAGCAATAGTAAAAATAATGTTTGTTGCTTTGATCTAGGTGAAGTAATATTTACGAATTAATCGAAACGATGAGCTGGACGTAAGGTAGCGAAAATACTGAAAGAAATTCATATAATAGTGCAATTGGCACGGGGAGAATAAAGAACGACTGTAGTGAGGATGGGGAGAAAGTTCTGTAAACGTGTGGGTCAAAAGAGTGACTGATAGAGGCTTGCTGACCAAAGAGCAGCGTAGATGTTCTGACTAGAGAGCCTCTGTCTGGCGAGCCCGACGATGTGGTGGTGGAAAGGGATGTAAGAAGAGGAGAGAAAGGGCGGGGAAAGAGGGTGGAGGAGGGTGGAAAACAATCAGAGGAAAGGAGAGGTACAGAGAAGATTGAGAAGGAAAGGATTAACTAGATGAGGGAGGAACTGACTGTCTGGTCCGAATATGAGACAGTCCGCCCGCCGGCGGCTGTGGAGAGATTGGCCCAGTTCACAGGAACAGGAAACATGGAGGTCCCCTTCCTTTCTGCCTCTTTGGGCTTTCTTCTTCCTTCCACACCAAAAGACTGGGTGTTAAAACGCTCCCACGCACGTCGCTGCATCCTGCATCGGGGTTCCATCGCTTGAGGGACAGGCGCAGGTACACGGGAACCCTGTTTACTGCAAAGGAGGCCATGCGAGCCGTCGAGATGAGGAATGCGAAAGGGGGAACCAGCAAGGATTGGAAAAAGACAGCACTGAACGGGTCGAGGTTCCCTTCCTGCGGAAATTGCGATACTTGGCAGCCTAGTCAGTGGGTCCTAGCACTCCTCGCAAATTGCTGTAATCACCTCTTAGAAATAGTGCTCCTGTATCGTCTTCTCTTAATCTGTATATATTGTTCTCTTTCTCCCCCCTCTTCTCCCCACCCTTCTCGGCATGCGCGAAGACTGATGCCGTAGGGACTCGTGGGATAGAGACCGTGCCGACACCGCGGGCTACAAGAAATACGAGTATACTATACTAATTGAGATTGTGCTGTATTCAGAGGGTTTGACCACTTCTTGACGTGTTATTTTGCCCCTAGTAGGTATAGTTTAGCAAGACGGTCTCTAGGCAACGGTCTCTATACCACGAGTCCCTACGGTAGCTAAGTTCATAATTATATACAGTTGCACCTCGCTATAAGAAACGCCAAGAACTCAGCCGATTTCGTTTCTTATAGCAAGTTTTCCGAAGATATCCCTTATAGCAAGGGTAAATTTGGTGTAGAAAAATCAGAATTGACCTGGAAAAAGTTTCTTACAGCAAGGTTTTTCTTATAACGAGGTTTCTTATAGCGAGGTGTGACTGTATATTTATATTTGCCCAATCCCCAATTGAGATTAGAGTAAACGTGTTTTAGACGGGCTGTTAGCCCAAAATACTTGTTGCGACCCCCGATCCCTACAACCTCACGTTCGGTAATATCATTACCGTTAGAGGCTGAGGTGGCTCGGATGTCATGTTTCTGTCTACGTATTGCAATGTACGCACTGTTCACTCCCTTCACAGGAAATCCTCAGTCATTATAATAACACTGTACTCTCTTCTTACGGGAGTTGAGATATTCCGCCCAGATCCATGCCTCAAGTACCTTCCCGCCGAAGACCCGGGCTTAATAGTCCAAACTACATAGAAAGCGTCTCAGCCTAAGCCCCGACCGTAGCTACCTAGAGGCAACCCCTATCTAGTGGGGAGAGTTCTTAGCGCCCTTATACATAATCGCTAGGTGTTTGTATGTACTGACTTAACAGTAGGGGGATTTGTCGTTTCAAACCTCTGCGGGCTAGGAAATACCAGTTACTACTTGTATATATTGCGCACGTACGAATATGCATACCTATAGCTATCGAAACACCGTTTACAGACCCTTACAACTAGGAGTACCCATAATACACGCATATTACATGGATCTTCTAAGTACATATATCAATTGGGCCAAATGCTTACATCGAAAACCCTAGTAGTACATAACTATTGTTACCTATTACTATACTCGCGCGTTAATTAATAACTCGGAATGGGGTTACAACCACCAAAATGTGTATAGTGGTGTAATAACAACGAGAAAGCTAGTGAGAACCTATAGCATTCTAATTTGTACTTCAAGCAGATATTAGCTAGTCTTAGCTACATTTGGAGCCTATTTACTAGGTGTTTTTGATGGTGTTTTGGTGTTGTGGCTATGAAGATTCCGAGTTATTAATTAACGCGCGAGTATAGGCGTATAGTAAAGTATATTGTTGGGAGTACTTAAAGTCCCAAAGCCTCTATCTTATCCTACGAATAGATTGGCAGATATAGTGGGTAAATTATGTGCAGCCCAGCCAACCACAGTGGTAATCACAGTGTGTCACCCGGTATGAGCTTTCTTTCAAGCTGGCCCCCGAAATTTATCGATAGTTGAACGAAAGCGACCAAGTAGCCTTGAAGGGTTTAAGGAAGGTTAAGTAAACTTTAGTAGTAGCTGAAACCCGAACAATGAATAGCGTTTGCAAGGAATATATATGACAGGATATATCTATTGGGTGGAGAAACCCTCATGCGCATGAATTAAAAAAACAAAATACATATATAGAGATTAAAGGTTGTATGGTTGCGTTAGGTTGGTAGATTATATCACTCGAGCATAGCTCACTGCTCTCAATTCCCTAAGTGAATACATCTGCCAATGGCGGCCCCCCGAAGTATATGTGGTACAAACCATCTTTGGGGCTCTTGCGATGTGCTGGAGGCGGAGGCTGACTCAGCCCATGACGAATACAGGCCAGCCGCCCCGCCCTTTATTCATCTTCCTGCAGCCCGCTCCTCTCTACCTTTGCCTGCTCTTTACAATTCTTTTTACAAAGGTTCTACGTCTTTTGTATATCTAAGTCACAGGAAACTTTACATGTAAGTATGACTGAAGGGTCATCGCTGCTTTTACTCAAACCCTAATGTGGTCTTAGATCCTCTTCCTACCCCGCCATCTCTATCAAACGCTAACCCCTAGAAGTCGGACAATTCGAACTGTTTTTGGGATCTAGGCATATACTGCTGATTGGCTGCTTCTATCTAAGCTCTGGAAAACCTCTTCGCCTAGGTCCGGACAAGAGCACAGATATGGCTGCTATCTCTATCGAGGAGTTGGATAAGCACGTCCGCACTTTCTATGAAGGAAGGGGTCCGGATGTGAGCTCTTTTCTTCTGTGTTGCGCTCTTTATTTTTACTATATAATTTCTGACTATCGCTATAGCACAAAAACGCGCAACTAGTTTTAAATCAGGTATTTCTATGGGGGTAGTTCCTAAGTTTTGTTTTTACACGGCGCTAATTTTTTTGATTTTTTTAGTTTCGTGAGAACCCAGATTCATGGATATTGGTAGATAAGCTACTAGAATCTGCAAATTATCCCCAAACGAAGTGTAAGCGCGTCTTCCCTGATTTCTTTGTTCATATCACTAATCCGACTAGTTCTTGGGCTGCAGGTTCTCGACAACGTTATTCAGACTCGATGGAAGATTCTGCCAAAGGAACAGCGGCAAGGTGAGTTAAGATTACTGTAGCAAAGAAATATTTGTTGGATTTAGGACTAAATATAGCTACTATAGGGATCCGGAATTTCGTTGTTGGCTTCATAATCCAGGCCTCATCTTCACCGGAAAGCCTGCATCAACAGAGAATCCTGATCAATAAGCTGAATCTAGTTTTGGTGTCAATACTGAAGCAAGACTGGCCCCACGACTGGCCTGATTTTATCAACGAGATAATCAGCTCGTGCCGTAGTAATCTTTCCATCTGTGAAAACAACATGGCTATTCTTCGGTTGCTTTCAGAAGAGGTTTTTGATTTCTCGGCAGAACAGATGACACAGTCTAAGACCAAAAACTTGAAGACGACTATGTGCCAGGAATTTTCTTCTATCTTTCAGCTTTGTTCTGAGGTATTACAAATGGCAGAACAGCCAAGTCTTATCAAGGCCACACTGGAAACACTGCTACGCTTTCTGAACTGGATTCCTTTAGGTTATATCTTTGAGACTCCAATTATTGAAACTCTTCGCACACGGTTTTTGGAACAACCTGAGTTTCGAAACGTTACTATGAAGTGTTTGACTGAGATTGGAGGTCTTCAGGTCAACCAGTATCAATATGATGAGAAGTTGGTCGAGATGTTTACTAGTGTCATGACAACAGTTTCAAAGATTGTTCCTTTGTCAACCGATCTTCGTTATGTTTACCCGTCAAGCAACAATAGAGATCAAGAGTTTATCCAAAACCTGGCGTTATTCATCTGCAATTTTTTCACTCCCCACCTTAAGGTATGTCTCGTGCACTTTTTCTTTCTATTTTTATAAATTATCAGTGGTATTGATAACTTGGATTAATTTAGCTCATTGAGAATCTGCCAAACAAAGATTACCTTACCCATTCACATTTCTATCTTATCCGTATCTCACAGATTGAAGATCGTGAGATTTTCAAAATCTGTCTCGAGTACTGGAATAAGCTCGTCCAGGAGCTTTATGAAGAAATGCAATCACTGCCAATCACTGACATCAACCCTCTTCTCAGCATGGGGCAAATTGGTGCTGCAGGATTGGCTAGTGGAGGAGGTGCCCTTCACCCAAATTTACACGCGAACTTTCCTTTAAGAAAACATATGTATACGGATGTACTATCGAACTTGAGGCAAGTTATGATCGAAAGGATGGTTAGACCAGAAGAGGTTGGTTTACATTTTATAAGAAGTGCTATAATCTTCGATTTATTACTGACTTTAGAAAGGTCTTGATCGTGGAGAATGATGAAGGAGAGATTGTCCGTGAATTTGTTAAGGAGAGTGATACAATCCAGCTATACAAGGCAACTCGGGAATGCTTAGTGTACCTCACTCACCTGGATGTAGTGGACACGGAAAACATCATGTCTGAAAAGTTGGCTAAACAAGTCGATGGATCTGAATGGTCATGGGCCAATTGTAATACTCTATGCTGGGCAATCGGGTCTATCTCAGGCGCCATGAACGAAGAAACCGAGAAACGATTTCTGGTTACGGTAATCAAGGACCTTCTTGGGCTCACCGAGATGAAACGTGGAAAGGACAACAAAGCTGTTGTGGCCTCTAATATCATGTATATTGTTGGACAATATCCTAGGTTCTTGAAGGCACACTGGAAATTTTTGAAGACGGTAGTGAATAAACTCTTTGAGTTCATGCATGAGACACATGAGGGTATGTATTATAAGCCTTGGGATTTGGGATTTTTCTTGTTGACACTTTCAAAGGTGTTCAGGATATGGCTTGCGATACATTTATCAAGATAGCCCAAAAGTGTCGCCGTCATTTTGTGGCTTTACAACCTGGAGAAACTGAGCCATTTATCGATGAAATTGTGCGAACTATGCAGACAATAACGCGTGACTTATCACCGCAACAGGTTCATACATTCTATGAGGCATGTGGCTATATGATTAGTGCACAAGGGCAGTCAGGCATCCAGGAGCGCTTGATTCAAGAATTAATGGGTCTTCCAAACCAAGCAGTAGGGAATTTCCTTGATCTACCCTCAATCACTAGGGAACTAATCCTTTTTGTATAGTGGGATGCTATTATCGGACAGGCTACACAAGATCCTAGTATTCTTGATAATACGGAGACGGTCAAGATAATCGGTAATATTATGAAGACAAACGTCGCAGCCTGTACATCGATTGGGAGCTATTTCTACCCCCAGATTGGCCGTATCTACATGGATATGTTGTCAATGTATCGTGCTGTCAGCCAAATGGTTTCTGAAGGTGTGGCTAGGGATGGTAAGTTGCAGAAGCTTCCGTGAATCTACGCTTATCACTAATGTTATACGTAAGGTCCCATTGCGCCAAAAATGCCTCGTATCCGCGGCCTCCGTACCGTAAAGAAGGAAATCTTGAAACTAATCGAGACTTATGTGCAGAAGGCCGATGATCTGGAGATGGTTAACAATAATATTGTCCCGCCTCTTCTGGATGCCATATTGGTAGATTATAATCGGAATGTGCCAGACGCTCGGGATGCGGAGGTCTTGAATGTTATGTCAACTATCATCAGCAAGTTACACGGCTTGATGGAAGACAAGATTCCGATCATCATGGAAAACGTTTTTGAGTGCACACTCGATATGATTAATAAGGACTTTTCGGAATATCCAGAGCACCGAGTGGAGTTCTTTAAGCTTCTGAGAGCTATTAATTTGAATTGCTTTCCTGGTACGCGTTATAAAACCCTAATGAATAGTAAAATAGGGAATCGACCTGCTAATGAATTTTGTAGCATTGCTCAAACTTGACAATCGGCAATTCAAGTTTGTTATTGACGCTTGCTTATGGGCAAGCAAACACGACAATAGAGAAGTTGAAGCAGCTGGTCTGAACATGTGCATTGAGCTGATCAATAATATTGCTGAGACGGATTCTCAGACCGCGAGCGCATTTTTCCAACAGTTTTTTATTCCTATCTTGCAGGATATTTTCTTTGTCCTCACAGATGCAGACCACAAAGCCGGTTAGTCTAAAACCTTACAATATGAGGTAAATAGCCACTAACGGATTTAAAGGGTTTAAATTACAAGCTCTACTTTTGTCTAGAATGTTCTACTTCGTAGATTCTGGAAAGGTCCAAACACCACTCTACACTCCTGACCAGGCACCTGCAGGCACCACAAACTCGCAGTTTTTGCGGGAATACGTAGCAGGACTTCTTCGGAACGCATTCCCTCACCTCCAACCGTAAGTTATTCAAGATTTCACATCATATATCACAGTTAGCAGTAAACTAATTATTTTTTTCTCTTACAGAACCCAGGTTAAGATCTTCGTGGATGGCCTCTTTACTCTAAACAATGATCTTCCGAAGTTTAAACTTAATCTCCGTGACTTCTTAATTCAGCTGAAAGAATTCTCTGCAGGGGATAACACCGAATTGTTTGCTGAAGATCGAGAAATTGCTGCCGAAGAAGCAAGGCGGGCGGAAAGAGAGAAGGCTATGAAGGTTGGTGGGTTGATGAAGCCTAGTGAGATGGATGACGTTGAACTATGACTTAGTGGGTGTCATACAAATGGTGAAAGAGAGCAGGGGTCATTACAACCTGGGCCTCGCCGGATCAAGTTGGGTCCAAAAGATAGTGCTAATGATTGGGCAGAGGGGTGGTGGTGGGATTGATGGTAAAGCACTCATCTAGACGGTGCTGTTGCTCATTTATCTAGCCAATGCCAAAACTCAAGTGTTCTGTTTCTGTCTTTCATTGTTTCTCTATTCTTTATATCTTAAACAGGAAATTTCGGGGACAGTTTCCTAGAAAATTGTAGTCTTAGGCTCGTATTTTCGCTTGGACCCCCTTTATATCGGTTTTATGGGACATTCTCTCCGCAAAAAGAAATAGCTGCCAGATCAGGGATTTTCGCAAAAATTTGCTAGACGCTCTGTGTCAATGAGTATAGAAGCATGTTTTCCATATTTCTATAGGATACAGTGAGCAAGCCTTGAGTGATTATAGAAAAAAACATCACTGTTCAAAGAGATATATTACATAAAATTTAGGCATATTAGTGCCTATAAACTACGAGATAGTTTTATCTGGGATAACTGGTGAGGGCTTGTGGATTGTATCTTGAATACTGACGATGCCACCCTTTGGCCCGGGAACGGGTCCTAGATGATGTTAATTGATAGGAGCCTTCTGTTTACTTTCTGTGCTCACCATTTATTAAGATCACACCTAGTTCCCGGTCGACTTTAAGGACCTGTCTGTGTTGGATGGTTTTTGAGTGCCCACCCATTCTCCCGGCCATGCGCTTTCCCGGATAAACACGGGAACCACCGCCCTGGGACTGGCCGGCGGAACCCATTGCTCGATGGGTTAAAGAGTTACCATGAGAAGCGGGCTGGCCGCCCCAGCCGTGGCGTTTCATTCCCTATAGAAGATAGTATTAGTTCCTGGGGTCGTAAGTTTTGAGTGTTTTGGAAATATACTCCCGCAAAGCCCTTTCCCTTGCAATTCGCCCAGATATCTACATACTGCCCCTCGATGAAGTGATCAGCGTTAATAACTGTCCCAGGCTCCAAAATACCAGACCCGTCTTTCACCCTAAATTCTCTGATTTTTTTCTTAGGTGCAACGCCAAATTTTTCATAATGCCCCAACATCGGTTTGGTGATATTTTTTGGAGCCCTCCAACCCAAACCCACTTGACAAGCCCAGTAGCCATGCTCCTTTTTAGTTCTGGGGGCCATGACTTGGACTCTGTCGAGTTGAAGGACCGTGCAAGGAATTCGTCGACCGTTAGGAAGGTAGATGGCCGTCATTTCCTTCTTGATGGCAAGGGAGCCAATACGCTGGGGAACTCGGCGGCGCTCAAGCGCAGCCGCCTTAGAAGCGGCAAGAAGAGTAGGAGAGGTTGAGGAAGAGACTCTTTTTATTTTTACACCACCAAAAGCCATCTGCGCGGAGGTAGAAAACCGGGAGGTATTACTGACATTGAAAGGTGGGTAAGGTCGAAGAGAAATTCTAGTCGTCAGCAACTTCCAGGCTGTGATAATTTTGATAATTGGTACTCTAGGCAGCATAGTCTCTGGTTTAATATAGTGGTGGTTGTAGAGAAGGGGGTTTCTTGCTTTAGACTTGATGTACTAGCGATGCCGATAGATCAGCCCGTCATGTGATTTATCTTCGGTGAGAAAGATAATCTCACCACCAAAGATAAATCACATGACGGGCTGATCTATCAGCATCGCTAGTATAGTGGGATGTGGCGTTATTGTGAATGTGGCTGTGAATAGAAGAAATGGCTTGGCATCTGGCGGGGAAGTTGGTGGGGCAACGTAATGCAACGCTTAAGTGGGAAAGAGCAGAACAACGACGGCATACATCACAGGCCAGCAACACCATTAGACACGCAAGAAACCAGAAATTAGATCCTCCGAGAAATAACTTGGGATATACAATATCCTCTCAGGCCTTTGACCGCCGTTCACCGTCCTTCACCCCCTACATATTCAACATCACTCACCTCACCAGCTCAGGCTATCATTATCCTAAAGCTCTTTGTATACTTTCGTACATAGTCGCTATGGCCTCTGAACATCCAGAAAACCCCCTAGCGGAGTCCTCGGTAGGCTTCTTGCTCTTTATAAATAGATAGTATCATAAACCCTTATTCTAACCCTCCGCAGGCTGAAAATTTTATGGCTACCACCCAGGATACGGCTTCTAGTGTAGCGCTAAACCAAACCTCCGTCACACATACTGAATCACTCCCAGCGAAGCCACCTCGTCCTATGTCACCCCATCAGCAGGCTCAAGCTACCCTACAAGAAGCTTTCCCGTCTATTGATGGTGCTGTTGTGCGTGCTGTATTGGTGGCCTCTGGTGGCCAGATAGAACCTGCATTCACAGCATTGTTAAGTAAGCAATATTAGCAAAATACTCTAGATTATATAGGAGAAATTTTGACCATAGTATGCTTTAGGCATGAGTGATCCTTCTGTTGTGGAAGAAGAAATACGTCCTCCTCAACCTCCCCGGCCACCCCCACGCCCCAGTAACCAGCCGCTCCAAGTGAGTTTATCACCTATTTCATTTTTTCATTCAGCTAAAATATTACAGAAAGATCTAGATTACAACCTCGCTCAAATATATACTGAGCACTCGCAACAACACCAAGACCCTAGTGCTTCGGCCACCACCTCGTATATGACTTCGACTCCCCAGAACCAGCTCGAGGCAGACGAAATTTATGCCAGGCAGTTGGCTGAGCATTTTGGGGCTAGTAGTAACAGGGGTTCTGGAAGAGGTGGAGGGGGGAGCGCGAATTACAGTGTAAGAGATACAGAAGCCAGAAGGAGACAACAGCAGCCTCGCCGCCCCCCCCCCCCGCGGGACGAAGACTATGACTCAGACAAGGAACGTTCATTTATTGATGGTGTGTTCCCAAAATATTTATTCTTATTCGAGTAATTGACAGTTTTAGATGATCTCCCGGTGATCAAAGAAAACATCCGTAAAGGATTTGTTGAGACCCAAAACAAGTTTAATTCATGGATTACCGATATAAAAAAGCGGATAGATGGTGACTCACCTGAAGATTCTCCTCCGAGTTCTGCACGTAATAGTGGCCAGTATGCGCGGCCTGTGAATAGGCCCGGAAACGAGCCTGGCACACGGAGCTCTAGGGATGGAGGGTATGACGCCGACCCTCGAGTTTTAACCGATGATTTTACACATTTGCACCTAAGGGACAATACTATTGAAGGTACCAAGTTTAACTACGGAAAAATAGTTGGGGGATTTATTATTAAAAGTTATATTAGCACCTCAATCACGACGCCCTAAAGCAAATCCGGGTCTGTTCCAACCGTCTTCTGTCAGCAAAACTGGCCGGAAAGTCTCATTTGAAGATCGTCCTACAAATATCCCAGACGATGAACTGTACCGCCCAGCCCCAAATCCTCATCCTACAACTGTAGTGTCGCCTGTTAGACAACCATCACCAGCTACAACCAGCAAATGGGAGCCTTTGAAGAGCGTGGAGCCAGCGGCTATGGACAGGGACCCATTTTCGCTTGGTGATAGCGATGATGAGCGGGAAGTTTCGACGAAGGAGGCAGAATCAGCCAAGCCAGTTTCTATTACAGGGCCACAAGAGACGGGAGTTACCATGTCGAAAGACATAGAGTGAGCAACGGTATAAAATATAAGGATTTTTAAATCTAGGTAGCAAAAAAGACAGACTTTATTCTTTAAATAAGTACGATATGTAATACGGTGGTACTAGTATGTGGTTAATCTAGAGTTACTGGTTCTATAATACAGAGCTCTAGGTGATTTTCTTTCTTTTTGTCTAGTATTAGCTTACTTGGCTGTGGCGACCGCCTTTTATATATTTATTATTTATTTACCTAGTTCTGTTTTAATTGAAGACCTGCAGTTTAAACACTGCATTTCACTAGAAACCCTACAATACATGCGGATAGGTGATAGTTCCTGATGATTAACGTCTATTACGAGTCCCAGCGGAGCCTCCACGCCAAAAAGAGAAGTACTCACCAACATCCTCAATAGCCCAAGTAATATATCTTAAGTATCCTATTCTATTAGTAATCTTATTCCTACTATACCTCAGCCTCGCTCCCAAGCTCCCTATAGCTCTTTCTGTTCCCTATAATTATAGTTGTTGCAAGGTCAGTATAATGTGGGTGTACTTCACTTTTTGTTGTGAGGACTCCATTGTGGCTCGTACCTAAAGTGACAGACTTTACATTTTAGCGAGTAAGTCTGCCCCGCGCCAAGCCGATAGACCCCACAAAACATTCGAGTCATCACCACTAGTTTATTGTAGACAGGTTATCCAAACCATCATCCGAAAGACGCAAATCCCCAAAACGCAAACCTCCAAAGACGTATATGTCATCTTCAGAGCCCCTAGCTGAGCAGGCTACTGCTCTTTCCCTGAACGAATCTGAGGAAATCCCTATTGGGTACGCATATTTCTTTATTTCGATATCTTTAATATGACTAATATATGCCAATGTAGGCCGGACGGTAAGCCTCTCACAAAAGGTGCCTTAAAAAAGCTACAGAAGGAGAAAGAAAAGGCGGAGAAGGCAGCAAAACGAGCCGCTCTCGAGGCTGAACAGAAGGCTGCCCGTGAACTTGCAAACGTTGACCACGCAATGGAAAACTATGGTGTGAAGCCCATGATCCAATCGACTGAACGCTCCAACATCGCGCGTACCCAACTGTCCACACTCACTGGCACAGATGACGGACGTGAGGTAGTTTTCCGTGCAAGGATGCAGAATGCTAGAATTCAAGGTGCAAAGATGTGCTTCCTTGTGTTACGGCAACAGAGTGACAGTATCCAAGCTGTAATGACAGTCAATACGGATGGAAGCGTTTCGAAACAGATGGTCAAATGGGCTTCAGGAATCAATTCCGAGAGCATTGTGCTTATTCATGGTGTAATTAAGCAGACACCGGAACCTGTCACTTCTGCCAGCTTGTCCGATGTTGAGGTTCATGTCTCAAAATTATTTGTGATCGCTACAGCAGAACCGGTACTACCAATTCAGTTCGAGGATGCCTCGAGATCCGCAAAAGAAGTGGAAGAAGGTGAAGGGAAATATCCGACGGTCTCACTTCCCACTAGACTCGACAATCGTGTCATCGATCTTAGGACACTCTCAAACCAGGCTATCTTCCGCATATCATCAGGTGTCTGTATGCTGTTCAAAGAATTCCTCCTCCAAAAAGGTTTTACAGAAGTTCATACACCAAAGCTAGTCGCAGCTGCCACTGAGGGTGGTGCAAATGTGTTCAAGGTCACTTACTTCAAGAGTGATGCTTATCTTGCACAAAGTCCACAATTTTATAAACAGATGCTCATTGCCGGTGACTTTGAGCGTGTCTTTGAAATTGCCCCGGTTTTCAGAGCTGAGAACTCCCAAACACACAGGCACATGACTGAGGTTCGTGTAATTTTTCCCACGGACTAATTAGTTCATACTGATTGTGATTATGTAGTTCACTGGTCTTGATCTCGAAATGGCGTTTGAAGAGCACTACCATGAGGTTATTGAAGTTCTTGAGGGCCTCTTTGTATTTATCTTCAACGGCCTCCGCGAGCGATTTGCGAAGGAGATCGCGATTGTTAGGGAACAATACCCCGTTGAAGAGTTCAAAATTCCAAAGGATGGAAAAGTACTCCGTATTAAATTCAAGGAGGGTATTTCAATGCTTAGGGAAGCCGGCTACGACGTTCCGGAGCTTGAGGACCTGAGTACAGAGATGGAGAGGAATCTTGGTAGGCTCGTGTTAGCAAAATATGACACCGATTTCTACGTCATGGACAAGTTTCCGTTGGCTGTGAGGCCGTTCTACACCATGCCCGACCCAGAAGATAATAATTATTCAAATTCCTATGGTATTCCTCTATCCACCTTAATTTAAGTGAATCAGAACTGACTGCATCAATAGACTTTTTTATGCGTGGTGAAGAGATTCTCTCTGGTGCACAACGTGTGCACAATTCCGAATTTCTTGCGGAACGTATGAAGTCCTTGGGCATGGACCCAGGTGCTCCTGGGCTAGAGGATTTTGTTGATGCATTCCGCTGGGGTGCACCGCCGCACGCCGGCGGAGGAATCGGGCTTGAGCGTGTAGTGTTCTTGTGGCTGGGACTACAAAATATCAGGAGAGCGAGCACATTCCCCAGAGACCCATTGAGGTTGAGGCCATAAAAAAAACGGAGGTTAAAGGAAATTATGAGAGGAGAGAGTGGAAAATAAATTTGCTCTAATAGTCCGTAATTTCATTTGATGGGGACGAAAAAGAATACTGGCAGTAAATCTCGTTACAAATTAGTAGTAAAGCCAGGGGGGGTAAAGAATAAACAATAAAATGAAGTCAAGAAATACGTTGGTCTAGAACCGAATAGAGGTAGTCAAGGGGTTTTTACAGCACACTTACTCGCGCGTTAATTAGTAACTCGGAATTTGTATCACTATAACATCAAAAGACCACAATAAACCCCCTAGAAAGTAGGCCCCAATATATAATTAGAGCTAGTCAATATCTATCTTGAGTATTAACTATAACTCTATAGGGTTCCTATTTGGTTTTCTTACTATGGAAGCGTAAATCAGTCAAAAGTATTTTTACCACCAGTGGTAAATTAAAGTACAAAAATGCTAGATTCCAGTGCTTGTATGTGCTATTTTCACTAAATCCAGCACTCTATACTTGAGTCAAAACTAGTTTATTGAGACAGGTGCTTAGATATTAGTGATAGTGGCTTACCTCTCTAGTGGTCTAGTCACTTTGCCACCAAATTAAGTTAACTAGTGCTATTTAGGAGTGTCTGACCTAAGTACAAGGCACTGGAATCTAGCGTTTTTGTACTTTAATTTACCAATGGTGGTAAAAATACTTTTGACCGATTTACGCTTCCATGCTGGTAGAAATAGAAAGGGGAAAAAAAAGCAATACAGATGGAAGAGGAAAACCGTTTATCCTAGCGGTTGAAAGAATAAAGAGAGCATAAAGAGCACGAGGGACAAATAATGGTTGAGTTAGCAGAGGTGGAAAGAAAAATAGCCGGTACAAATATGGAAGTAGAAGGTGATAGTGATGGAGAATTAACACCTGAACCGAGTCCTATTTTCCATAATTTGTTAAGGAGTGCCATCGGAGGGAAATAGTCAACATAAATGGATTCAGCGTACTTTTTTACCCTACTTGCATATTTCAAACCTGTATAGTACCTTATCCAATAGAAGTTATTCTGTAAAAGAGCAATACTCGTAGTATTAAATACTCTTTATTTCACTACTGTTGATGAATACCTCTTATCAAAAAAATAAGACCGTACCTAAAATCTACGCCCCATTTTGCCTCTATCAAGACATTTAGAGCCATGTTTTAAGTGGATATACAAGCCTAAATACCCAATATTGTCCCATATTACTGTGGGAGGAGAACTCTAACTCCTGAAAATATACCTAACCCTGGTTACAACTGGCTCCATATACCCTAAATCCCATTGGCGCTCGCTTGGGGATTCTCACTAATCCCAGATGATCTTATTACAGGGGAAACAACCACTAATCCACATAGCAACCAAGCTGAGCCTCATTATGGCCCAACCGCCCACCTAAACGCAACACACTTAGTATTTGAGATATATAGTATCTACTCGAAAAACTCGCTATCTCCAGTCTCAGCTGTGTTAAATCCAGACCAGAGAGAGTAAGGCTTGGTTTGTAGGTTAGGGTTAAGTCGAGCCTGGAATGAATAATATTAAGGGCTTCACTTAGACGGTACTATGCACAAAACCCACCATTCACAGGGGATCCACCAGCCCTACCCCACTCCTAAGCTTCCGGCGAGCCTCTCTCTGGTCTGGATATAATATATCTGAGGCTGGAGATAGCGAATTTTTCGAGTAGATACGTTATAAGACTTATTGATTTACTGCTTCCCTATAATTTTGACCCTTACCCATTTGAGCTCTTCCTCTAGACGTTGGTTGCTATGTGAATCCGCGGTTATTTTTGTCCCTACAATACCAAAGTGGTGCTGAGCTACGGATTTGCCGCCAATAGAATACCTCTGGAGTGAACATAGGCAGTTAAAAGGTTAAAAAGCGGGAAAATTCAGATAAAATAAACACAAGCAGCGAAATAAACACCCCCAAACAGATATGCTGAAAAGATAAAGATAATATAAAAGGCGCTCCGCCTCCAGTGACAGAAGTCAGAAGATAAAAGCCCTAGAGACAATATAAGGGTGAATAAGAGCGTAGCTACCGGGAGAAGAGAACACCCGCCGTTGTTTTTATGCAATCAAATCAACACGTCTTTTGATGTATTCGTAGCTACTGAAGAAGACAGAATTGAGAATGCATGACCGAGTCATTGATACACCTAGCCCGCGATACCTACATTAAAAATATGAGTTAAAACATACTAGCTAGTATGGATCTTCAGAGAAACAAATAAACTATGAAGTGAAGGAAGGAGGCTGCTATCTTACATTCTTCGATTAAAAAAACGAAACGGTCTTTTAGGGAGGGGCTCGCCGGGCCGATGCGTCAAGACATCTCTCTGATATATTGCTTTTGCTGAATCAATCGGGTAAATCTTTTGCCGTTAGATCACGTGGCTCTTAGGTGAGTATCAAGGCATGGTTCTTACTAGTACCCAGCTAAGTAGACCACATAATCCACCAGAAGCTGCAATTGCCAACGGCCCAGCGCCATTTGATGAGGAAAATAAATGTTTTCCACTTTCGTAGAACTATATACTTCTCACAGAAATTAGTCATCTTTTTTAAGAGGAAAAAAACTATCTTAAATGGAGCGTAAAGAGGGGCGGTTATTCCAAAACCTACATACCGTAAAATACATTGCTGTTCCTAGCGTATCACGGACTAATTCCCATAAACATCAACTTTAATCACTCACACCGAAAACCAAAAAATTTCGGGCCAGGAAAGGCGTACTGAAATGGAGGTGAAATCCGGAATACAGTCCCCCAAACCCACGTGCTTTTACGATACTATTAGCACTCTGGAAAGTTCCCTTTGGCTGGTACTTCTTTATGTGGCTTGGATCATCGACACTCGCCATTCGTGAGCGAGCCATTAGTAATTCGATCTGTGACGAGAGTTTTGTAAACTCGAATGGACCTAAACAAAGCCAGCTATCAGCTCCAATTTCATCTTTCGTTCCCCACATAGGCACACTCTACTAACACGCAATAACTGTAATAGCACCTCCAGCCGTGGCGCCACTGATAAACCAGTAGGCCGGATTGAATGGTCTAAAAGACTCATTTGGTGAAGATATTGCCTTCGGGCCTAGAATCGATTGGAAAAGCGAGGAGTATGTATTTTTCGACTTGGAATAGATTGAAAAAGATACAGTCCGTACTAGAGTTACCGAGGCTAAAGGTGCGAGACTTCCTATATACGGGGAACCATTTTTAAAAATAGAAAATAAAAAATCAGGAGTTCTCTATTATAGGTGTACCACGACAGCAAAAGAAGGAAATGATCATACCACGCCAGAACCCTCTGGTTCCTTCGGTTTTATGAGTCTGGGTTACACAATCCCAGAAACTTCGAAATTTATACCTAGCCCCCCCCCGCCGGAAACCGAGAATACGTCAACGCAATGATCTTCACCTCAAATTTGATTGGCGGTTATAGAGTGAACGAATTGAATGAGAGTTGTGGCTTGAGAGGCATAAATAAATAAAACAGATGTAACTCACGCTTGCATGCGCGTCTTGACGGAATCAAGAGGAAACTATCCGTCATTATCAGCTTTATATCTACATCTAAATCGTCCCCATACTACTAGTTTCTCTGAATTCAATAGGGTTGAGGTAGGGGCGAATAAACTCACAGCAACGAATGTTGAGACACAGCTACTAGCGCTCGCGGCGATCTCTGTCCGGTACTTCTTCACGAAGAGCTCACCGGAGGTCAGCAGTCTTTGCTGGCGTCTCCTGACAATTCTACCATGCTCCGGCACCGCCGATCCTGGAGGAGTTATTGTGAGTGTTGGTTCCTGAGGGTCGGGCATATTCGTGCTTTCTGTGTTCTGTGTTAAGCTGACCTTGGTTCTTATCCTGCCACAAAACGGGGATCAAGGGTAGCAACCGAGGCTAAGAAACCAAAATTAAAGAAAATAACTGAGAAATTTATAGGAGTAAAGATAGATAGAAGCTAGAGGCCAGGCTTGTCTTCTTTCTCTGTGTTTGGGAGGTGGTGATGGAGGTCCTCTGGAGGAATTGTCCATTGAGTCCCCAGTGCTGCTGCTACTCTTGGCCCGCTTTCCCACAGACGAATTTGTTTTTATGAATGTATGTATGGGAGTATGTTGGTCTGTGGGGGGGGGTCTTGCGGCACTCGGTAGTGGTTATGATGGTGGGGCCGTTGTAGCGGGGTTGCTTGGTGTGGGTGTGCATTCGCGTGTGCTAAGAGACAAAGCGATAAGAATTATGCATTGCAGGTGTCTCTGATACTGTAATGATAGACCCTCGGCACTGTAGGTGTCATTTACTTCAAGACATACAGCTGGAACAATGCCCTGAACGAAGTGAAAGGGTTATGGGGTGCGAAGACTTTAACAGGCTTTTGGTTGGCTGCTTTGTCCAGGGCATGCGACACTCCTTGGAGCTACCAAATACGCATAAGTATAGGTTGGTCTTTAAACTCAGCCCCTGCATCCCCCCACATTATGATGGTACCGGCAACAGGCCCTCTATTTTCTTCCATTTCAAATAAAGGCATTGTCTTTGTTATTAAAGTACTACTTTACACGTCGCCCAACTCGCCAGAGAAAACAAAAGCACATCCACACATCAGACAAACCACCTACAAGAAAGCACCAGCAACGGCCAAAAGACCAGCCAGGGCTCCATAGCTACGAGCCGGTGTAACAGCAAACCCTGCATTATTACCTGCAGTAGTACTAGCGGTTGATGAGGTAGTTGAGGCAGTCGAAGAAGACTCCCCGCTGGTAGAGGCCTTTGTTGAGCTGGCAGCGGATGAAGATCCGGTGGAGGTACCGCTAGGAGCAACAGTGCTACTCTTAACAATAGTAGCAGAATATGCAGCGCAGTATGAATCGACAGAGTTTTTAATGCTAGCCCCAGCTGTTTAAAAAGCTATCAGCATGACACGCGCCGTATACAGGTAAATACCCTGTGAGAATTCTTTTTACTAACTTGGATCGTTAGGGCAGTTATTGTAGCAAGTAGCCAGATCAGTGTACTGAATGCAAAGACATTCGTAGTTATTACCGCCAGTAGCTGCAAATAAGTGTCAATAAAGCATTTTAACCAGCGGTTATATAAATGTATATAGGGACTCACTGCATGCTGTGACTCTGGGTGAAATAAGGCTGATACAAGCCTCTACAGATTCATCAGTTTCAACTCAGAACAGAGGGGGGGAAACACCCCAATTCTACTCAGACGTACCGACAATGCTTGTAACAAGATCAGCTCAGGCCCTCACCCTAATAGCGAATAGATGACTTACTTGGCAGCATCACAACTCTGGTCGACGGTCCATTGCGACGTCTGTGCCGAAACGTACCCAGTAAAGGTAGCAATAGCAAGGACTACTTGAGTAGGACGCATTGTATTTACTTTCCGTATTAACAAACGATTTATAAAGGGGAGACTATTTGGGATGTAGATGAGGCGAGTGAGAATTACAACAAAACGAGGATTAGCGGTCAGAGGCAGGAGAGAGTATATATTCGTAGCGACAGTAGACAGCCAGACTCAAGGATGAAGGACGAAGATGAGAAACGAGAAAGGAGGGAAGGGAGAGAAAGGGGGGGATAGACGGCAAAATATATGGCGCCCCTAGATATCAAGAGTTTCTTATTTTAGTGCCTGAGCGCACCGCAGAAATATGCATACTTCGGGTTTGCCAAAGCCGTACAGGGATCGGCTCCCCTAGCAGAAGACCCCCATGTCTCACCAATAACATTGCGCCCTGCTTCCAGGGTTGACGAATTGTGGAGATGGTTTAAATTTCTTGTGAGACAAGACATGCAAGATCAGTTATAGCTTGACTCTCTAATAAATTCAATATCGGTAAAAAATTACACCTCTTTGGCTAAAAGAATAGCAAGATGTAAGAATTACACAGAAATCTTCCAACACAGAGTCAAACGAAATAGAGAAACGTAAAAAACAAAAGCATTCTCATTTCATGTCGCCAGCCGAAGAAAGAAACAATCCTCCTCCCCCATATTGATATCACGACGCTATTGGAGCAGAAAATCCCAGCTTGTCCCCCCCCCCCAAATCATCCCTACAAATTGAATCCAAATACTACAAGAGCTCATCTACGAGCAAGCCGTCTCCTCAGTTATCCCCAGCGTGTTTACTCTTATCACCAAAGAGTACCAAGTTTTTAAGTAGCTCCTTTTGAATGTCGGAGGGAAATAGAAGTGCAAGATACTCGTGTCACGCACAAGAAACAAATCAGACATACACCACCGCACAAATTATCACACCCTCCAGGAATGCAAGCAAAAGAAAACAGTAGACAGAAAGAAAGAGAATCTGAAAGGAGATTACACGAATAGGGTTCAGGAGAATGTATCTTTACTCTTGCCCAAATCCCATGGTTTCTTCAACCGCTAACGATAACTTTTGGTTGAGAACATCATAACTCTTGTATGGAGGTAAATCTAATCGGTTGAAGCTGACCATCATAAAAAATAGTTGTTAGTTGGTTTTCGAGAATAAAATGAGACTAGGGTTTTTGTAACTTACCATGTATGAGACTTTGGTAACTGCTGAATCTCCCCCGCCTTCTCAATAGTGAAACGACGTGGTCCATCACTACCCTGCAAATCCTTGAATCCGTTGACAGGGATACGTGATGTACCCGTCGTGAACTGCAGCAGTCTTGACTTCTGCTCAGCATCCCAGCTTCGAACACACTATTATAGAATATCAGCATCAAAACAACTGAACCTAAACTAGGTAAATTAATGACTTACCTTCCAGAAATTCACGATAACATCATCACTCTCAGTATAACCTCTATAGTCGGTGTGTTTTTTCCAATCCTCCACATCAATATCTGCAATACCTCCAATTAACAACTCCAGCTCTCTTTCATCAAAGACATTGATAAGATCTGCTGGAATGAGGTCGTGAAATCCATCCACAAAATTCTTAAACTGTTCTTGAACTCGCTTCTCAATACGCCATTCTGTAACAAGACTAGATCTAGCTGTTAACATGCGAACATCCCAGAGATCTATGTACGGAAGGACAAACATACTCCACATATTCTCGTTTGTTTTCGTTGGTGACCTCAATCTCGCTGCCACCAGGTTTCAAGTCAATCGTGACTGTCTCCCCAAACCGACTATCCTCGGTAGAGAAAGTCAAGTCTAGAATATCGGTGATGTCGTTTTCTCTATTCATTATGTAAATTATCAGTCTTTTTTTTACCCTTAAGTATATGTTCAATGCGAGGGAATAACATACAACATCCATGTTAGATTTCTGTGGAAATCTGCATCAACTCCCTCCATATCCGCCAGAACTACTTTCTTTTTGAGAATCATCTTGTAGAATGCACCAATGAAGAAAGCATCCAGAAAACGCCTATGGAAAATTGCTAGACCAACTACACGCCCAATAAACCTAAAGTAGTTAAGGTGCTCCGGGTTAATCCCAGAGTGAGGATTGATCTGAAGGGTATAGTTGTCGTGAGCAGAATACTCGAACAAGCAGTAAAATGGATTGAACATCTCATGGGAAAGTAGGAAAAAAAACTCCCTATACGTAGTTAGAAAAAGCTTCTCAAAATAGGAATATCAGGGAAACACTATACCTAGATAAACCACCATAATCTAACCCATCCTCCCCATCAAACTTCACCATTAATCGCTTTTTAAGGTCGCCAGGAGATGGGCGCATAATTTCCGCATAAGAATCTTCAAAAATATGGTTCCTACGGACCTTGATATGGCATTGGCCAGACAAGATACGCAGAGCGGGCTGTGAACGGAAATAAATAAGTTTCCGCCTGAAATCGCGCTTATATTGTGGTACGTTCTGGTCTAGGGAGGAAGGAAGTCGGGGATCATCCCAAGTAGTGGTTTTAGTGTTATGGTCAACAAAATATACCCTCGCAGTGTTTGTTAATCTCATCTCCCACCCACTTGGTAATGGTCCCAATTGGGAGACCGGCTGCTGTTGGATACTTTGAGCACCTGCATTATTTCCATACATACGGATATACTGCTGTCTCCTCGGGTCCACCCAGGTAGTTGTGCGCGTATTATGGTCAACAAAATAGGCTCTTCCCTCTGGCGTGTGTCTCTGTTCCCAACCTGGAGGGAGTTCGCCAGTTCCAGCCGTAGTAGCTCCTGTCGCCATCATTGATACCTGACTTGTATTATTGGTATGTGTCTCTTGCGGCTGAGAGGCTGATGGAGTAGGAGAGTTCGCCCCTGTTCGATCTTCTGGTAGCATGCGGTTCTGGTGCCTTGTCCTTTCAAGATCAGTATTTTGCTGCATAGCGGCCCGTTGGTCTGTCTCATTGTATGTGGTTGAAGGCCTGTTCCAGGTTGTTGTTCGAGTATTATGATCAACATAGTACGTTCTCCCCAGATTATCTTGTCTTCTTTCCCACCCAGCGGGGAGCCGTCCTTGATTATCCTCGAAAGAGCTCATATTTCGGGTCGTTCCATTAGGTGCAGCAAGTTGTGATGTTGTTGGTGCCCCATTAACCTGTGCCTGGGACGGGGCCCGTTGGGGTGCTGGGCTAGCTACAGAAACTGTTGACTGTCGCCCTAAGTCAGAATTATACACTGAGCCCCCCGCTGGCGAGGATTGTCCATTGTTCGAGCCCGCTGGTACAGGCAAAGTTGGTCGACCCGGCGTAATTTGGTTTGGTGCTCTGATAGGAGTGTCGATATTGGTGGTGAGATTGACAATTAGTTTTCCATGAACCATGACGTTCTCGTTCGATTTCTTCAAGTCCCGGGTGAGCATCTCTGAAATCACGAGCCATGTCAGTTGCGTTTTCGCAGAAAATTGCGAGTAAACGCTAACGTACCTTCTCCACCCAGTCCGATATCTAGCACATCCCCAACCCGGATATTGATAACGCCAAGAAAGCCTTGATCTTTCTTTTTAAACTTTTTCTGATCGAATATCTGTACGGCCACTATAGACGACTCGGAGACTTGTCTACAGTGTTGTCAGTAGGTAGATCCGCAAAGTCACTTCAAGAGCGACCATACAGATCAAATGATTCATTCCAATATGGATTTAGAGTTTTGCGTATCACTGCAGTTGAATGAGTCTGCTCCCCGTCGACAGTGACGACAGCAAACGGATCGGGGAACCCTAACGTCCAGTTAACACTCCATCATTTCCTCCGGTGGGGTTTGGGAACGTACTAAAGACATCTCTTTTATAAAGACCATCCGCAGCGATGACTATCCAGGATACATTAACAACCTTTCTTTGCAGAGGGAGTAAGAAGGCAAGAGCGTAGTAAATGACAGGAGTAAGCTATGCTTATGAAGCATACCTGTTATTCGAATCTTCCGCGGACTCCTAAAGTTCCGTCAGCTTTTAATTTCGCTGACATACATGATTCGTTCGATCATTCTCAGGAGCGAGTTTAACATACGCAGGTCCATCAGTCATTGTTCTAGATGTTTTGAAGCGATGCTCGCTTGTTGATGGTAAATAAATTCAGGAGGTGCCTATTTTGACAAGAAGAGAGAACAAACACAAGCTAAGGAGAGAAAAAGTGTTGGGGGTAGAGAAAGGCAAAATGGGAGTTGTAGTCAACGAGGCTGGGTCACTTCTAGTATTGTAGGTGTACGTCAAGTGAGTGGCAGTGCTTCGCCTCGTAAGCTCAAAGAGGTGACAGGAGGCGGCTGTGGCAGTAGCAAACCGAAACTTCGCACTAACAGGCTAACGCACGGTAGGGAAGTGTACGAGTTCAGTCGTAAGCCTTGTACAAGCACAATCCAAGTGATAGAAAAAACGGAGTGAGATGGAGACCGCACAGAGAGAATGGGAGAGGGTGGGAGGAGCGGGAGAAAGAAGAGAGAAAGATTGGGAGGGAAAGAGGGAGAAAGAGAGAAGATGCGAAGATGCAAAGAAGGCCAAGACTGATGACAGTAGTAATGATGATGGTGATGATGATATAGTAATGATGATGAAGAAGCACCGGATAAGCAGGCACTAGGTACTTGAAGTCTGCTGCTGTTGCCGTTACTGTTGCAAGTGAAGATGTTTGTGGAGGGGTCCTAAGCTGAGATACATACTTAGGCACGAGGGCACGAGCGTTTAATGTGTGGCGTCTTGCAACCTCCGCTTCACCCGCCTCGTACTCAGCCCCTCCACTCCCCCCTCATCCCCTCTACCCCTTCTCCTCTCCTCTCCCTCATCCCTCATCCCTCATCTTGCCTACACTCCCACAACCCACCAAACTAATACACGACCCCACCATATGTACACAGACGTTTTGCTTCCCTTTACTCTATATACGTGTACCTAGTAGCAGTGTCCCCCACCACCAGTGCAACCACATACCCCCAACCCCCAACCCTCAACTCCATCCATCCACTACTAACCTAGCTACCACTAACATCAAATCAAAAATCTCTTTCTATAGTAACTATCCCTCTGTGGTACTTTCCTAGTATTGCCGACAGCCCCACTTCTAAGCCCTTGTATGGATTGTTGGTGATTTACCTTTATCCATTCAAGCACTTAGGCTACTTGACCCCCTCAGCCTACATCTGTTTTGCTCATGAATCTTTCACTGTATACCCTAGTGCTGATATCCTGGGAATGAAATAATCGACAGACGACTCCCCAAGCCTAGTAAGAGGTTCATGCGATAACAGAACAATATTATACAGAGCTCAAACATCAATGAAACCGAGAAAATGATTGAAGAAAATGAAGAAAAAGAGAGAAAAAGAAATCAGTCATATCGAAATCCCCATATCACACCCAGCCCTAAGCCATCTCTCTCCTGCCCTTTTATTCTCTTTCACCGTTACTCGTCCCATCTCAGGGGAACAGTCCTTGCAGCCTACTAATTATCATACTGCAAGAGCCCAATAGACACGCTCATACGATCAAAGCTAACATCAAGGCCCTTTTAAAATATTTAGTAAGGCGCGTATCCTCTGCCCCTCGCCCTATACCCGCCCCTATAGCTGCCGCGAGGTGTGTATCCGCCGCGATATGAAGGAGGAAACCCTCCCCTTCCTCCTGGCGCTCCCCTCCCACGACCTCGTCCACGGTTCATCCCCGGAAGATTTGTGCGCTTAGGAACTACCTATGCCTAGTGTGAGAATTCCACAACCTTTGATACAGTGTCAGGGGCGTGTGCTTACCTTGAGCGAACGGCCACGGAAGACACTTTCATTGAGAACCAAAGCTTGGGCCACTAAGCTGGGCTCTGTGAACTCAACATAAGCATATCTGAAAGTTGACAACGTCAATATTTCCCTACATACATCCCTGGAGGAGAAAGAAAGAAAGAGCATGAATTGTTTGAACATACCCTTTCGGATGCCCTGTGAACTTATCCAACAAGATAGTAACCCTGTTGATGGAACCACAACTCTGAAAGTGTGCCTGAATTTCCTCTGGGCTAGCTCCATAGTCTACGTTTCCGACAAAGATGCTCCGCGCGTCAATGTCTTCTTTGTCCTCGCGTAGATCATTATTCTCTTTGTCTAGTGTTGCTTGCATTTCCCTTAACTTTGCAGCTTCAGCTTCCATCTCCGCAACTCTTCTCTTCATGGCTGAGATTTCCTCCTGTAGATGCGAAAGCCCAAATAGTCAGCCTCCAATTACTCTCTAGACAGTCAAATTCCCTGAAGTTAAGCTAAGGGGTAAAACAAAAAAATTGTATGTCGATAGAAGTATGAAGTTTAGATATCCGATTTGACGACCAACTCAGAGAATATCCTAATAGAAAGAAGAAAATGTCAGGATTATTCCATACCTCCTCATCGCCACCCTCTTCATGGCCGTCTATGCGTTCTTCGAGCTTGTTTGGTTCTTCCATATTTAACGCGTTGCTAGTATCAAGCAGTTCTATTCCAGTCAATAAATAAATTACAGCGTCAACCTCACATAACGCGGCGATGTAAAGGTTGTAAAAAAAGGTGGGGCGTGTAGTTGGTCGAAGGGGAAATTTAAGAACTGGGGGATACCACCAACCTAGCAATCGCTATTTGAGGACCTGCCGATGCCTTGGTATGATTCTTGTAAGGAAATGACTGATACAATGCCCGTGAAGTTCGTGTCCGTCGCGGTAGTCGGATATTAAAGGCAAAGGAGAATGGATGGATGGGGGGTGTCGTGGTGGTTGTTGTCAAGAGGGCCGCAACAACGAACTTCTTTCACTGTGTCGAGGGTTGACGAGCTTGGCTTTCCCATGCTGATCTATTGACGACCGCCAAGCCTACATTAAGCCCAAAACCGGTTTAGCCTGCCCGTATCCAGCTTCAACTTCTTTGGAAATCTTAGTCCAGAGGAACGAGCTGTTTTGGTATGTAAGTTCTTCCGTACAGTGCCTGCCTACTGTATGTATCCTATGGCTATCCTCCCAGATCACCTTTTTAAATACTTAAAGCTAATACCCAAGATATTTCACCCCCTCGATGTATTTACAGTGCTAAGACCTATCGGATTCAAGTACTACATGCACATATATGAGTACATCGTCTTTAGTTATCGCGGGGGGTGAGAAAGCCTCGTATCGCTGATATAAGATACCAAGTTTTTCATATATCCTTCATAATTATACTTCTATGACACTCCATCCTTCTTTAGCCTTGATCACGTCATTCTAGTTTACTCACTACAAGTCTAGATATTATCGTCTCCTCTTCTTATACTTCCTATGCACCCACCCCTACACGACACCTACCCCCGCTTGCTTGTTCCACCTACAATCCAACTATTACTTATCTACCCCATCTTATGCGCATGTTTTTTTCCCCTGCAATATCATTCGTAGGGAGTAGTTTTTCCTTTCTTACGCAGCCAGTTTCTATTTGCGTGCCTATTCTCATCCAAGCTCCCTACCTCAGTCTCAGCTACCGCACCACTCTATCTATCGGTATATTTCAGTTACAAAACACGTTTTTAGGGCCTCAATGTTTCTTACACTACTTTCCATTACTATCTAGTACTCGGAACTGACCTAGACTAAACTCCTTGATGTAGTATCCCTTTATTTTGTTCCCAGTTTCCTCCCGTGGAAATTATTTCTAGGTGTTTTTGAGAAGTTGGGTTGATCTAACTAAAAGTAAGTCGCAAGGTACACATATCAACAGAGTTGATAACAACCAAGCGGTAGATAGCACCTGCCCGCTAAAACTCGATACAGACAAAATCCAACTTTCTGGATTGTATCAAACACACTACTAATATAATTAGTATAGGAATTAACCTGTTGATACGAGCAACATAGAATCAACGGAACTATCTTCTTCTTTCGAAAATGCCAGGCAAGGGTCCCTTACGATTCTCCTCATCAAGAGAAACCCCCAAACCTAACACGTTGATATATACCACACTATTATAACTCAACACACAATCCCGTATTCTGATCCTAGACTGACAACACCCTATCTTACGGGATATCCCGACACTAGCTATCAGTCTTGATAAATACATCCCAGTGATAATGACCGAAATATATGTGCAGAAACTCTCAATTAATTTGAATTGTTCGTATTAGGCTAGGTATATCTAGTAGTCAAGGGGTAAATACCAGTGTTTGCATTAAAAAAACAGATTTAAGCGTATCCTTTTGGAGACTCCTGACGAGCCTCTATACCTTGGTTAAAGTCAAGTCTTCTATTATAGTAGTTAGAAGTGGAGACTTTGGGGAAGGCTAGTGATCTGTGGAAGAGTAAGTATGAATACTTTAAGAGATATGTAAAGGTGTGCGAAAAACTACGGGTTGGTCCACCTATATAATCAACTCGATACAAAGCGGGAAGTAGTGCTAGGAGGCGAATATTAGCGTATGTTTTACTCTTAAACCTTCATTATGTATGAGTGTATATCTCTATATTATATTACATGTATCTAACACGTGGTATGTGTTCCTTGTCGCCAAAACACCTATAAGAGTATATCGAGGATAATATGTTTCTTAGGAAGGACAAAACATATATGCAAAGCTACAACAGATCATCAGCCTCAAAGCCTGACCTTGAGCTCCAGCTGACCACCGAAAGAACAAAGAATAGAAGAAACACGTATATGGTCCATGCCGTTTTACCCCATTTTTTAAATGCCAACACCAAATACAAGTTATTTAGTCGCCGGAAAATCACAACTGGGCGGGAACTCTAGTAAACACATATGGTGTCCTGCAAAGTGAGAAAGTTCATGGGAGAAGGGAATTTTTGCATTTAAATAATTGTAGCAGTCGTAGGGATGCAGGCCCCAGGGTCTAAAACCGGTAAAATAAATAAAGGCTGTTACCAAGGAGAAGTATTTCTAGGTTGTCTGTTGCAACTACATTTGCCATCTTGCTCAAGCAGGATCGGTTATGCGCGTGGTGATGGCAGGTTCGGCACATGAAGCGAAGACCTCGGGATGCAGCCGGACTGGTAGCCGGAATGATAGACAAGCGTCAGGTCATTGACCAACCACCTGTTAAAGACAATCACATACCTTAGGTTCTTAGAATTACTAAAAGAGCATAAAACAGTCAAAGGGACTCGCCGCTATGGACTCGGGTCCAGAGTCATGGTTACATACCACGACAGGTATTCTAGTTCCGAAATCTTCATCTAAGGATATGGTCAACAAGGATACAAGCTTCAGCTATCACCCTCACAAGCCAGTGCTTGTCACCATACAGGAACGATTCTCGTAAGATTCTAGTGCCAAACCTATGGGTTCGATTTATCCAAACAGGGTGTATTGTATTTCACGATACGCAGCCTCTGAGTATCGGTTTCAGCTGTAGAGTGATGAAAAGACGGAACCTGACAATAATGACAAACCGAAAAAGAATTATCGAAGACTTCTCGCCCCATTGGTACCCTAGGGCCGAGCTCTCTTCAGCCATCATGTCAAGTATCTCATCGAGTGATAATTTTGTTCGGGAAAACGGAAGTAAGACAAAAGGGCGCATACAACACAAGAGACAATGTTGGCTGCACATGTACTCCAAGGCAGGTACATACGACTTCCTACATGCCTACTTGAAATGGGGTGAAAATTTCGCAGAAAGGTACTCAATTTTGTTATGACTGCAGCCCTGCGGGGTACTTGAATTGCTGACACACTAATTAATCCGTTTCGATTCCATACAGCCTCGGAATTCCAACTTGAACAGACTTGCGGGACGCTGCGTAAACATTTCTTTATCAATTGTCCTATCATGATTATCACCCGCGGGGGGCCCGGTAGAAACAAAGATCATAGCCGTCAGCAGTTGGGGGATACCAGGATTTTGTATCATCGGATAAACCGAATTTGGCTATAAAAATACACATTTCCTGCACTCGCACGGTTTAAGGTATTCGAGAGTCTTCAGAGGTGACAGTTGTCAAAAACAACCTCAGAAAAACGAGTCTGACAAACCATGTTCATACAAGGCTTCAGCTACTACTGATACCCGCCGCGGAAGAGTCTAGTCGTTGGACATCTGCTGTCTTAAAGTCTCCTGCAATATACTATGCATTACTATCTTACCAACCGCGTCCAATCGCCCGTTCATCATCCTAGACGAAGATATTTTTCTTCCTTGACACGGATCACCCATCGCTTATTGTTGTTTAATATTTAAATTGGAAAGTCTTGGCTGGCTGGCTGGCTTTGAACTTGCAATTTTCCAGGTAAGCACAGAAATGATTGGCTTGACAAGCGACAGGGCATATTTTGGGGGTGGGTGCGGAAAAGGCACAAAATCACGCAGGATAGGGAGAAACCAGGGTTAGGGTGTAATAGCACCGGCTTCCATAGGGCACTTGCAGGATTCAAAAAGCCAAGCAACACCAAGAAGCATGGCTATCTCCCGAACCACAATTGCGCCACACCAATAGGAGCGCTTGTGCACTGAAGGATGCAAAGCGAAGCGGACATCTGAGTGTGTCTGGTATTTAATTTACCCCTGAGCAATGATGCCTGCTGCATAATTTGGTACCTGAGTCTGACCAAATTTGGAAGCGCTCGCACCCAAAGCGATGGAGGGCGATGATAGAGGGGCTTTGTTTCGAGTTTTAACCTTTGTTGAACAAGCAAACCCCAATCTCCTGAGATCTGTGTCTACACCAGGACAAGAGAAGTAGGGCCTAGCACTGATACAGACCTGCTGAATTTTTTTTTTTTTGCTTTTGACAACATGTTTCACACACACTCACTAAGGGAAATACGAGCCCAAGTGGTAGTCAGGGGATAGGGATAGGGAAACGGAAAGGGTCAGGAAATTCAAGCGGCAGACAGTCAGACGCGCGGTTTGATCCACGTAAAAGCCTGCCCGCTTCCCTGCTGCATGTCCCGGCTGGTGTGCCTCTCTTCGTCTTCGTCTTCAGTCTTTCCTCTTCACCCACTTACATCAACCACACACTTTTCTGTTTACACAGGACCACACTCCTTTACCAGTAATAGTTCTTGCTGCAGCATCCCCGGCCCCCTCTACTACTCATCATCCCGCCCACGCTCCTTTTTTTTATTTTTTTTATCGTTTGACCAGCTGCAGAAGTGTAAAATTTCCTACCTGCCCCCTGTCTGCCGCTTAATTCCCCCATCCCTTCTCATTGCCCCCACTCATTTGCTGCGCCATTGGGTCCACGTCGGTCTCCTGTCGTTTCCAGGACCTATATAACTACTTCCTGGCTCACCAATCGTTCTCGTTCATCATAGAGACATACACATTGCTTCAGAGTAGTCATTCCTTTCTACTCCACCTGTCCATCAACGTTCCCTGGCGAACTATATAGACCATTCATTCCCATAGCTTTTTGCTATCCTACGACCACAGTCAATACCAATACTACCGTAATCGCCAGTCGATTCCACCCTACAGCTTCTACAGCAAACCATCACGAATAGCACTATTCACCATGAAGTTCTCTAGCACCACTGCTTTGAGCCTTGTCCTCTCTTTGACCACCGTTTTAGCTGCTCCCATCAAGGAGCGTGCGATTGAAGTTGCTACTGTTTATGAAACCTACACTGAGGTTGTTCAAGAGACTTCAACTGTTTGGGTTGCTGCCCCTGAAGAGACTTTCTATGCTGCTGAAGCCTCAACGTCTGCCCAAGAGTATGAGGAGACAAAGACATGGGAACATGGGTATGAGACCCCTAGTGCCTCCACTCCCGAGGTGACTGTCGGGACACCGACTTCATCCTCTAACACTACCCCGTCGACATTGTCGACATCTTCCTCATCGTTTTCATCGTTTTCATCATCTTCCTCATCCTCATCACACACTTCATTCTCTTCATCTGCTTCGTCCTCATCAACTGAATCGACTAGCACTCCTACCTCATCATCTTCTATAGAGTCAACTTCCTCCACATCTACCAAGGCTACATCCACAGAACCCACATCTACCACTACTTTTGAGCCTACCTCTAGCAAAGAGTCAACTACTCAGGCCTTGACCACTTCCACACCATCAATCTCAATCCCTTCAACAACCATTGAGATTCCCACATCAACCATCTTGCCCACACTTACTTCAATTGCTATCCCAACCACCACTACAGTCATTCCAGAGACTACCATCCCAACTACTACAAAGGTCGCTTCAACCACCCCCGCACCTGTTGAAACCACCACCCCTTCTGCTGGGTCTGGGTACTCTGGTCAGATTACGTACTACGCTACTGGTCTAGGCTCTTGTGGTATTACAAGCTCAGATAGCGACATGATCGTCGCTGCTTCACATCTCTACATGGGCGTTGTCGCTAACCCCAACGCAAATCCCCATTGCGGTAAGCATCTTAGGTTCTGGTGAAACTATCAAAAACTAATTGTTTATAGGCCAGAAAGTCAATATTAATGGTAAAAATGGTGTGGTCACAGCAACTATTGTAGACACCTGCCCGGGATGCGTAAGTTTCCTAATACCAATTAATTTACTACTCGTTTCCTAATATGATATTTAGTCAGGAAATTATGACCTCGACTGCTCGCCTGCAGTTTTCAAGGCCCTGGGTTGTACTGAGGCCGAAGGTAGGTGCGATATTACTTGGAACCTGGCTTAAATTATTATTTTCCTATATTAAGCCCCTGAGTTCTCCCATTTTGAAAATGGGTAATAGTGAGTGGGATTGTTTTGTTTGGAGGCGGGGCTTACATAAGTTTGGTTTCAGAACAAAAACGGGTCCTTTTTGCCTTTTGCTTCTTTTTGTCCGGGGTTGTGTTCCAGATAATTTTCTCTTTCTTGTATATTTGTTTACTCTTGTGCTTGGCTTGCCATGGTCCTATTCTCCAGTGCCTCACTTAGCGTCATCGCTATTGTAGTACCACATATATCACTCGCTTACATATGTATTACTCTTACCTATATATAGAATTTTTTTCGAGGGTATCAAACTTTCATTTATATCTTGTTGGAGCAGAGAGATCTAGTTATACTTCACCTAAGTTTATATGATCAATCCTCTATAGTTTATGACTTATGACCAATATATACTTCATAATTAAACCCTACAAGCGTGGTAGTATATATAAGCATAACAATTTTAAACTGCGCTATCATGCAAAAGCTACACGTATTGAGTACAAAGGGCGGAACAAGACCTACAATACTGACTAAATTTAGGTACATGATTTAATTTTCTGTGCCTGGTGTAGGGAAGCGGATGATAATAGTTACTGTGGGCTAAGTTACCTATAACAAGATATACTACCGAGAAGATAGAGCGGCTTCACATCCATATATGATAGGGTGAGCCGGATTTGTACTCACAACAGGCATTAAGAACTTGAACATGCAGGTCTTATCCCCAAAAATTAGTAGGAACAATTTACTCGCTAGAGATATCAACCCTAATAAAAACCCTTGCTGTGAATAGTTGCATGTTCAGGTTCTTTATGCCTTTTGCGAGCATCTAACTATATGTAGTGTCTAGTGATTGAGTAAATATATATTTTTTACGACTACATGTATAATATGACTTTCTAGCTGCACAACATCGCGTTTCTACTATTGCAATACTTAACATATTTGGGCCAAGGTAGAGGAACACGAAAATGCAAATATAGTTCCCTCCAACCAAGATATGTTTTACTCGCTAGAGACAATCCATTGGTAGGAACCACGCTTGCACAATCAAGCTCTTCTTCCCTAACCCGACACCCAGTCATGCCAAACGAGCCTCTAAATACCTCTCTTCCGAAAAATGAGTGTTCTTGACAGGTGTACTTTACTGGGATCTGCCACCTCGAATCAGGACCTCCTTAGACCTGGGTTCTCAGATACTTATTGTAGATTAGCTCGCTAGCGATTTCCAGTCATCTCACCCAATACCCGAGGCAGGCAAGAAGTACCCGGCAATGCAAGTCTTATTCTTACCAATCGATAGGCGCACTTTGCTTACTAGAGATGTTTATTCGAATAAAGAGCCTTTTCCAAGACTTGCATTGCCGGGTACTTGGGCCTGGATATTGACGAACTCAGTGCACCTAAGACAATTCGACCTGCATGCGGCTTTTATTAGGCTAAGACCTACATAAATCGTCTGACAAGCTGGTGGCTTTCTCAGTGGGTTATTTTTTATTTTTTATTAATCATTTATGCGACACTCGAGACAATGTGACGCTATATCAAGCTCAAGCAATTTGTCTAGAATGTATTAAACATTAAGGCACCATATGCTACACACACGAGGGTCTACCCCGTAAGACCTATGGGAACCGCGCGACTGATTACGTTTCCAGGATACTCAGTTGTGACTTGTTCTATGAATAGACTCTATATGTAGTATAGTGCCTATGTGAGCTATCTCGGGTATTGAGCATCAAATATCACTCGATACCACTAGGGTACAAGTAGAATGGTCTCAGTAGGCTTAAGGGGATTGCGTACCAAGAGGAACGAATAGTCAAAAAGTGTACAGTCTCCGGTAGAATTACAGCTCCCGGTATAATTATTGTGGAAATGTGGCGCGCACGATAATTCGTCTTCTACGTTTTTGACGAAGGTTTGGACAATAGCATTGGCTAGAAGCCCCTGCTCGATGATCCCTGTTTCCAGAATAATTCTACCAGAGGCTGTAATGCGAAAATGCGCCACTCAGAGCTCAGAGGTCTGATTTGTATTTGATGTTCTCAACGAAGACCCTAGTAGTAGGCACTGACCACATAACCCTTGCTCGCTAACCCCTGTTTTCGCAATAATTCTACTGGAGACTGTAGAATTACCTCCATGGCCCAGCTTTAGGAACACCGGTTGGTCAGCAAATGTCGGAACTCGCGGAAGCAACGTTGTGTTGCGGGGGGGAGGCTTACGGATAACTACTTCCGTGAAGCGGTTTCAATTTCAGCTCTCTGATACTACCGTAATAACTCGGCGATACCGAACACGACTGTGTGATCAAAGAAATTCTGAGATTGGTTGAATGCACATTGGGGCTCAGTTATGGCCAGTAAAGCTAGACGCCAAGCTCAGCTCAAACAGGTTTTGGCCACTAGTAATATTCTGCGCTCTCACACAGCTCTGTTCGTTATGGCCGAGTTAATACGGTACTAAAGAAAACTGCTGATCTACACATGTGGGACTTGGGGGACGAATAACGGGATTGCCACTAAAGTTATTGCTCTTCTAAGAATGGGATGTTGGGTCTTTAGTGTATATCTGGCTGCGTTGTTACGTTCCATGTAGTTTGACATGATACGGAAACCTGGTCATGTACTACGGAGTGGAAGGGTTGACTGCTTTTTTTTAGAGCGTACGATGCATCTACTGGGTAAAGATCGCTCCAAGGGCGTTATCTTCCAGTAGCCCGGTGAAGCTACCCGGGAACTCTTGTCCATTGGCTATTTTGTCATTGACTAAGCAACCGCACCGTCACGTTGAGGAGTAAAAAAGCAGGTACTAGCCATAAGTCAATTTTGTACGGTACACAGATATCCTACCATACAAATCATGACTCCCGGGTTTTCTGGTCCGTACCCTGGCGTACAAGGACATGCACTTGTCTACCAGCATAAGAACCCAGAAACAGACCCGAGACTCTACTCTCGGACTTAGGTTCGGAAATTTAGATCGATAGTCACGGTATTTCTAGAGAAATACGGAGCACATAGCTGTTATAGTGCTCCTACTATCGCAGCTCGAGATCCATACTCTGATTCAAGAGGCTAATGTTCTCGTAGTAGCTGTTGTAGGCAGTTTCAAACCCCTCAACTATCCGGCTATATGAAACATACCACGTCAGTCCATAGCTAGGTAAGAGCGGCAACTAGTGACGAATTGGGACCGAAACAGAGAATTTTGAGGTAGACAAACGTCTTGGGGAGAGAAGCGGATACTCAAAACGGAAAGCAGCCAAACAAAGGATCTAAGTTTTCATTTGCCATGATGAGGTAATCAGACAACCAAAGGGCTTTTATAATTTTTATGAGGGGGACTAACCTTTGCTTTCTCATGACCTGCCAATAATGAACATAAGCCAAGTTCCTAATAATTCTGTGTTCAATCCCTTTGCGTTTTGCTGCGGTGCGCAGGAACTCAACAGTGTTATCAATTCGTTGTTGGGAGAATTGTGAAGGTGGTGAAGTGCGGAAAGCATTTCGTATTTTGTCACGGATGGCGTAGCGGGCGGGATGGGAATGTTGTACGGCGGCCAGACCGGCCCTGTAGAGGGCTCTGTAGGATGAAATAATAACGGAGGGAGTTGGGGTCATAGTGGGTGGGGAATGAGGATGGGAATGGAAGCTGACTAGTTAGGGGGACTTGAAAGAGTGGCTTTCTTCCCTTCCTTTTTTTTTTAGTCAGCGCTGAGGCTGAAAATGGTCAGATGCAATTAAATCACTATGGGTGATGGGACTGGAGTGGCTAAAGTAACCCCTCTATGACCGATGATGTAGTTCGTTGTTAAGCCGGCACTATCTCCGTACTGCGGGCAGCTGCGGTTTCCATCCCCACCCCCCCGGTCAGCTCCACTATGTAGCTATTGGCTTCACAGATGCGGGTAGAGGAATTGATCAATAAGCGCCTCAAATCCTCTCCGTCATCACTATCATCACCACTGCCATTATCATTATATTCCGTGCGACTTTCTCCGCTCTGGTTGTCGTTCTTCGCTTTGGGGTCATCATTGCCTTTGTTCACCCCTTGTGCCCATAGCTGGCTACAACCACGGTATTATCCTTCCTGTCAAACGCATCACCTCACAACCACACTCACCATCACGGTTCATCACTACTTATCTACATACTTATTCCAGGATCAAGACAAAGCTACATCTACTGGTTCTCAGGCACGATTACTGCAACGACTACTCCAGCTACAAGTATCAACTAATAACATAATATAATCTCCTCACCCCCTGTGGTAGAGTGCATTAGCCTATCACCCTTCCCCACAGCCTTTAGTTTCTGCTCCAGCTTCGACTTAAGTTGTTGTATCATTATTCGCCTCCCCCATCTTTCAGCTAGTTATCCGCAAGCCCCTCTCATAGCATAGTCTATATTACCACTAGCAATAGGATTCCAACTCTTCACAACAATAACAGTGAAACAACACTGTAGTGCCGCAAATAACGGTACGCTATAGCTTAACCGTAGGGTGTGGTATAATATCACAATACACAGCTCTGATGACTACCTACGCTACTCGTCTTCAATCCGTGCTTGGCCCTGTTGTTGAGCGGGCTCGTCGGTGGTCGCAATCGTCAGCTGCTGAAGAACGTCCTACGCATTCTGTCGCCACCCTGTCGGGTGACAATCACGATTTTTCCGCTGTGGAATTAGCAACACCACCTCATTCTCCTCACTCCCTAGAACCAGTCTTCGAGTCCTTTGGTGTAGATTCGGAAGATACTGCTTCAGAGCAGGCATTAATAATCATAGCTACACCCTCAGGGTTACAATCACCCATGTCTAGTCGATTAAATGAAATCGAGAATCAAACCTCTGAAGCCCTACAGCTGTCGAGGCGATCGAGGCCATCAAGCTCCCTCACAGAATTTCCTACTAGGGCACTACACCAGCCTCACATGGCCAATTCAACACCAGGACCACGTCTCGCGAAATCAACTCTTCCAGAAGATGATGGACAGAAAGTTTTGCGTCAGAAACTTGTTGAGATTTCGAAATTAGATGTTTCGGAGCGGGAAAGGGCTACACGAATGCATAGTCTCATGTTGGAGAAATACCATGCTTCTCGTCAGTCCGGGGATATATTTGAGTCAGGCTCTCAGCTGTCGAACCAGTCTCAAGCCGTTGTGAGGGAACTTCACATACCGCAGCATGACAATCCATTTAGGCTTTCGCCTCGAGACACTGCAAAAACCTACTATACAGGACCGCCTACTCCAGATATAACTGCCCCTACAGACTTAGTAGCTTCTACAAATGAAGCAGCTCTCGAGGATTTAACAGCTCCTACAGACTTGGCAGCTCAGATGGATTCAACAGCCTCTCGGGAGCTTGGGTGCTCACATTACCGCCGCGGCGTAAAATTACAATGTTCAACATGTGAGAGATGGCATACATGCAGGTTCTGTCATGACGAGAATGAGGACCATGTTTTGATTAGAAGAGAGACTAAGAACATGCTCTGCATGTACTGTGGGACGGCTCAGCCAGTTGGGCAAGACTGCAAGAATTGTGGTGTAAGGAGCGCTAGATATTACTGTGATAAGGTCTGTTTCCTGGTAGTTGCTCCAAAAGAAGTGCTGTTTCTCATGTTTCTCAAGTGCTTTCTGCTCATCAAGGAAGAAAATTTCGTGCTTTTAAATTTTGAAAATTGTTTCTGAAAGAACGTAATACTGACTCTGTTTTTTTTTTTTTTTTGGCTTACAGTGTAAACTGTGGGATAATGATCCACGAAAAAGCATCTATCACTGCAATGATTGTGGGATATGCCGAATTGGCCAAGGCCTCGGCAAAGATTTTTTCCACTGCAAGGTCCTTAATCCTGTAAACAACAATATTTGTTGGGAATAAAATTAACGTATAATAGAAATGCGGCGTGTGCATGTCAATCGCCTTGGAGGGTTCCCATAGATGCATAGAACGCTCAACAGAATGCGACTGTCCAATATGCGGCGAATACATGTTCACATCTACCTTGACAGTTGTTTTTATGGTGTGTAGCCCTATCTCTTTGGTTATTGCGGGCTTGTAAATTTAAGTAGAGCTAACGTTAGTACTAAAGAGCTGTGGCCACTCAATTCATCATAAATGTTACTATGAGCATATGAAGACTTCATACCGCTGTCCTACATGTACGCGGACGATCATAAACATGGAAAGTCAATTCCGTGCCCTCGACAGCGAAATTGAGGCGCAACCACTTCCCACTCCATACGATAAATGGCGGTGTCTTATCACTTGTAACGACTGCTCGGCTAAGCAAAATGTTCCTTTCCACTTTCTAGGACTTAAATGCGATAACTGTAAATCATACAATACTAGCCAAATTCGAACGATCCGGCCTGAAAACACGACAGGCGATATAAGCAGAAGTAGTAATAGTATATCCCCAGCGATACCTCCCGCACCAGTAAGATCGATCTCTTCAAATTCGCTCACAACGCAACCATTAAACTCCCCCCCGCGTTTAGCACGGGCCGAAGCTGGTGGGGAAACAGTTATCTTGAACGCTAATCGGGCACTTGCAGCGGCAGAGGAGGCAATTGAGGTTACATTGGAGATGGATCATGGGGATGAGGATTTGATATTTGATGATGGATGGGAGACGGAGGATAGCGATGCGTTTTCGGATCTGGACGAGATTGATGAAGATGAACTGGATTTTGATAAAGCAGATGATGAGGACGACGATGAAGAGGAGGATGAAGAGGATTCAATTCAGCTCATTGGACATCGGTGAAGCGGGGCTGAGGGTTTTGATTAGAGTTATGGATTTAGTTTGACTAACAAAGGCTGAATTGGGTATTGGAGCTTTATCTATCAGTTTAGGGAGAGCACAGGTAGTAATTTCTTTTACTTACCCTACATTTACATTATGAGTAGGGGGAGGTTGAGATATTCATTTTTACAGGCATTTTTCTATTTTATTCTTTCTAGGTTTAAGGGGGTATTGGGAGATGGAGAGTTCTAGGTGACTGGACTTTTGGATAGGGATGCTCTTTATTTATTCATTCTTCGTGAGGGTTTTTGGGTGGTGACTTTTCAGGCGTTTTTTGTAACATTCACCCCCCTCCCTTTGTAGTACAGTGGAGTTTTTGCTTATTTCCTGGTGTAATACTGTTTTACAGAAGACTGATGGCTGTTTTATGTATCTAACTGCTGGGATTATCACCCGCATTATATATGGAAGGTTTTGTCATATACTACGCTCGTTATGTATTATCTTGTTGGATATGGCTTTAAAGATTGGGTGAATATGTAGGATTTGCGTACGTACATGTAGATAGGCATTTACGGGTGTAGGGGGGACAATATCAGCGGAATTAGTTCATTTTATGAAAGATATATATTCTTAGTTGCCACAGCGACCCGAAACCCCCGACGTACCCTACATTGTTTGACTAGCTGGTAACGCCCACCCAACTTGACTTGAAATGACTCAAAGTGTGGCTTATGTCTCTAGTTCCATCTCAGATGAAGTTGAAATCTTTAATAATAGATTTATACCTGTCATGCCCGTTTATTTCTTAGTACTACGTTGTCATGTACCTCCAGGGTTCCGGATCGCTGTGGCAACTAACCATATGTGTATCTAGGTGTATAGTATGTTACTTGTTTGTGGGTGTACTGGTGCCATCATCCCTGGTAGGTTTTTGTTTTCCCCATATCCCTAGTACGTGTTTACATGCAAATTACTTATATTTCAATTATGTATTTTCCTCCTTCAAACACACTAAAGGTTAATATTTTCAATGACACAAAGCCTTAGAGGGATTAGAGTTTAATAGAAATACCTTTATTAACATAGTCTTACTACATGTAGACGTACATGTATGTAGCCCTCACTTATGTGAACCTTTTTATTTAACTTGATACTACATGCAGTTATGTTGATACTAGACATACTGAAGAATATATAGGTAGGGGATAAGTTTTTTTCTCTTGTTTGCTATTGAGTAGCCCTTAAAGGTAGATATGATATATAAAAGGTATTTTTGATATTTTTTCTATAAAATTTTGGGTAACCTCTTTAGCCTAGTATTTGGATATATTTGTGACGATTTAACCATCGTCATGACTAGTCTTAAGTACCTCTCCATTTAGAGACACCTAAGGATCTCCCTTGAGGGATAGGACTAGCTATTCTATTCCGGTCAATAGATACTAAGGAAAGTCATTACTATGATAGCCCGATCCCTAAGCGAGCTGGCAAGCTCCTAGGACGGAGCGAAGCCCACCGTCGTTGGTATGCGACAGAGACCAGAGTAATGCGTCTGTAGCTTATAAGCTACGGGAGATACTAGTGCAATGAGACTGAAGCAGTTGCCTCCATGAACAGAGTTAAGCTCCTGTTCCTCTAGGAGGAATAACAACGGCTTCGCTGATGGCCAACCTTATGGGAGGCCGAGAGCCGTGAGACAAGAGCAAAGCTACGCTTAGTAGTTAGGGCCGCCAGCAAAAATAATAATTAACTTGGTGGCGTCACGAATCGAACCATACGGGGCTACGCCTTGTGCTTCGCCCTAAGGTCCTTATGGATCAAGATTACCTCTCCGCCACGTCCCCAGGTTGGACTAGGAACGTGGGAAGGGAATCTAAGCAACGGCAGGAATCACCAGTGGGTTACTGTGACGATCTAACCATCGTCATAACTAGTCTCAAGTACCTCTCCATAGAGACACCTAAGGATCTCCCTTGAGGGATAGGACTAGCTATCCTATTCCGGTCAATAGATACTAAGGAAAGTCGTTACTATGATAGCCCGATCCCTAAGCGAGCTGGCAAGCTCCTAGGACGGAGCGAAGCTCACCGTCGTCGGTATGCGACAGAGACCAGAGTAATGCGTCTGTAGCTTATAGCTACGGGAGATACTAGTGCAATGAGACTGAAGCAGTTGCCTCCATGAACAGAGTTAAGCTCCTGTTCCTCTAGGAGGAATAACAACGGCTTCGCAGACGGCCAATCCCGTGGGAGGCCTAGAGCCGTGAGACGAGAGCAAAGCTATGCTTAGTAGTTAGGGCCGCCAGCAAAATTAATAATTAACCTGGCGGCGTCACGAATCGAACCATACGGGGCTATGCCTTGTGCTTCGCCCTAAGGTCCTTATGGATCAAGATTACCTCTCCGCCACGTCCCCAGGTTGGACTAGGAACGTGGGAAAGGAATCTAAGCAACGGCAGGAATCACCAGTGGGTTACCCTACCTAGGGGACTCTGTGTTTTCTAACACCCGCGAGGCGCCCCACTGTGCCACCCGCCGTTTGCAGAGGGGGCCCCCCTGAGTTGCTGATTCCCTAACAAAAAGACAAGTTTTGGACCCCAAAAATAACCCCAAAACCGTCAGGAAAATTTGTCCAACCAAACCAAACTCGGAGGGTATATGGGAGACAGTGCTGCGAATCCATAGGTGCAATCGGATTTGAAATCCGACCATTATAGCAAAAGTTACAGAGCTTTTAGTAACCGACGCTTTTTAGTTGCTAGTCTATCGACCCCGCTAGTTCTTAGGGGCGCTCTAGACTCAGTTGATTTCCAAGCACGGAGGAATTGTTCCCCGCTTCTTGGCAGCTTGCTCGCAATAAAATTCATAGCTTAAACCCATCCTTCCCCCAGGACAACAATTCTTGCTAGTCAACGAACAACCGTTGTTCAGAGACCCTCATACTCTTTGCTAAAGACGTTTGTCTTCCTCTGGAAAGCAGAGCCTTTTAAAGTCTTTAGTTTGCAACCCTTAAAAATCCTTATACCTGTATAGCCTAGGGACTGTCGACCTTCCGTGTTGACGAGCGGTTCTAAGCCTCGCTGCTGAAGCTTCTCGTCAGAAAGGAAGGTTATTGGTTTTTTTTTTGGTACGGCAGTACTTCCCTGGGAGTGCCCCCGTTACAACCACCTTGGGATTTCTTTATTGTTTCTTTGGATCTATTTTACTAAGTTTGGGAACCCCGCCGGAAGCGGAGCAATTGTTGTACCGGGGTGGTACCGGATCGGGATGATTAGTATTTCTTTAGTGTTTTGATCCTGGCATGGATCGGAGATTAGGGTACCGGGATCGGAGGAACATGACAGAAATGAAGGAATGGTTGTGCCGGGTTATTTTTGATTACTGTTTATTTGTTTTTGGACCAGAGCATGGAATGCCCCGGCTAGTTTATGTATGTTTTTGTTTTAGTATAAAACCTGCCGTGTCTAGCTAGTTTTGGGTCGGCAGGATTCAGCTACCTAAGTTAGTTATCAATATATGCAATTGACCGGCTACCTTTAGTTCATATCAGTATATTAGCCTTCCGAGTTTAGTCTAGTTAGTCAATCTCTTTGAGATAGCTACTAGGCTTAGCCTGAAACCTCCCCCTACCGCAATTCATCCACTAGATTAGTGCCGAGCAGTGCTTGCACTAAACTAGTGTGTGATTGTGTTACAGACCCTATATCAAGATTCCTAGGGTCATCTAATGGGTATATACACAGTTATTCTTAAAATTTGTGAATAGCTCTACCTAATTGCCCAGGTAGATAATGAGAGCAAAAAAAATGCATTAATAATTCTAGATTGGTATATATTAATTTTAGGGTCTATATTTCATATCATGTTGGTCCCAGATCATTTTATTATATAGTTAATGAGCTATAGTCAATGAAGTGTTTACTGTGTTGTTGGGTGTCAGGACTTTTTGAGCTCTACTAGACTACCGTAGTAATTGGAATAAGCGGTTGGTCACACAGACAGTCAAAATAGACTTTGGGCGTTCTAAATCAAAAAGCTTTAAAATCAAAGACATTGGCTGGCCACTTTCAGCCGCCAGGGAGTTAAAGGGGGGAAATACAGCTCAGTGATCAGCAAAAAAAAAGGGAAAATCTTTCTAAGTACCAACAGTCCCTGGTGAAGGCAGACTTTTACTTTTGGATTTTTAATTTTTTTTTGCCATCAGTAGTGCAATATTGATACTCTTTGATATCTCATTTAGGACATTGAATACTACCTTTTCTTTTTTTTACCCATGTCACATATCCTATTTTCTACCCTGTTTCACCCCCCCATTAGGACCGCCAATACCGGCACAAAGCCCTCAGAACGCCCGAAGTCTATATAGACTGCGTGTGTGACCGACCGCTTATCACAATTACTACGGTAGTCAAGGGTACCAAAAGTGATTGTTTTTTCAAGTTTTTTTTGTATGATTATACTCTCTACAGTCTCTTTAGCCTCCTCATGTATTCTTGTATTAATACCAGCTCTTCTGGTGGTGTTAAGGTTGTGGGTATGCCGTTGCCATGGGGGGGGGGGCTTCGAGAATTACTTAGACATAGCTGTACATAGTAATAATATTTTTAGTCTGTTTATCACCTTGGGAGCTGCGCGCCAAGATCCATAACAAGTTTTCTTTTGGCCACGTTCAACTACGTCTACATGAACCCCCCAGCAACGACAGCTCTCTACAGCACCGTCATCTAAACATTTCTCTCCTGAGCTCTCTGCAGCACCTCTAATATTCTTTCCATTATTCTCTAGATATGGGGACGTCTACCCGCGTCGCCGAATTGTCCCCCGCAAAAGCCACTCTTCTTGCTGCCTATTTCGCCGTCTCTGTAGATATAAAGTCTCTACGGTCGGTATGTTCATTACACTCTTCAACGCTCTATGGTCATACGCTCCTGCGTGTACTCTTGTGTATCCCGGAGACTACGAATCCGAGTCTATACATTCCTCTTGTCAAGGCCGTTCTATCTGGTAGAGCCATACTCTCGGAAGATGAGGAGCAAATGCCAGATATGCAGACCATATTACCCATCACAGATATGCCCGAGAAAAGCGCTCGACGGAGAGCTGACAAGCTTCCACCTCTTCCACTGGGGAATATCAGCAATAGAGATTTGGTCACTTCTTACTTGCTACAGCGATCGCGGAATGTCGACTCGGAAACTGGTGTGATTTCAATCGTTAAAGAGCTTCTAACTCCCTTTCAAGTGGAGTTGCCAGGAATCAGAAATTACCTCACAGGTGCCGTGGAGGTTTTGTCGAGGTTTGTCTACGAATATGCCCAAGAAGAGGAAGAGGATGTTGGAGGTCTGGCAATGTTTGAGATGCTGGATGCGGACGCCGGAGTAAAGATACTCTTGGGTCGCTGCGGGAAGGGGGGCCAGGCTGTGCGGGATTTGGAAGTACTTCTGGTTCCATATTTAGATTATAAGGAGAATGATAGAGCAGGTTGGGGTGTCATCTGGGCATGGCTAGGGCAGAAAGTGGAATCGGGAGATTGGCTTGGGTTTGTCCAGATCATCACGAAATGGAACGGGCCAGCAGAGAATGAAGCTCTGAAAGAGCAATACGCAAGATTTGCCATAGCAGGGTGTTATATTTGCCGTGAGACAGACAATGATGCTCTGGAGGGGATGCGTGCTGTTGAGAGGAAGGTTCAGAGTTTTGTAGCAGCTGGCTTTGGTGCTAGGGATGCATACAAGGCACCAACTAAGCTGGGCGGCTTGTTAGATAAAGAGAACCCGCTCACTTCACCTAGTATAGAATCGCTCAGGCTACTTGACCTTTTGATTACTTCTGCTGGGATCTTATCAGTCCCTCTAGCAGTGGCTGCAAGGGTGAAGTTGGAGGGCTCTCACGACGATCAGAAAGGGGTGCTCATACGACATGTGAGGAATGGACCAAGCTGGACAAAAAGATCTAACGATGAGTGGAGGAAGATAAGGGATGGTTTGAGGTGGATGCAAGCTGAATCGGGGGTCCTGGGGAAATTAACTGTAGGAGAGGTTGAAAAGGCATTACTCTCAGGAATGATAGCAGCTACAAATTTTGCATTGGTTAAGGAGATCTATGTCACTGGGCGCAATGGGGGGTTAGGAAAAGAAGATGTTGAAAAAGGAGTGTTGGATGCCTTCCAGGAATTTTACGATAATGCGAGTAACGGGAACAAGACAAGGGGTGGCATTAAGAATGCTTTGAGCACGTGAGTCTCTTTACTTTTTGGTATACATCTTCAGATCTAAGTCCCGATTCCATGGTAGTCTTCAGATACTCTATCCTCACCACTCGAAATCTACTACCCTTGAGCGTGCCTTCCGTCTAGTCGCCGCCACTCACGCACTTTCTCACTATTCTCTAACCATTACTCCTGGCGTCCCACTTCGTCCAGTTCATATTCGAATCCACACAGACCCACCATCTCTTCTCGCCCGTCTTCTTGACTCAAACACAAAATCCTATACCCAAGCCGACAATCTCATCCCTATTACTAAAGACCTCTGTTTTGGTACGACTGGTTCAGACGGCGGCAGAAAAACAGATGCTAGAGTACTTGGGATGTGTGTAGAGGCAGCACTCTCGGAATCCGATTTTGAAACTGCATACTCATTCACCATGAACCGGCTAGTCTCTATGGCTAATAAAGGAGATGACACAGAGGACGTAAAAGACGTGATCTGGCGCACTTGTTTCCAGGCCGGAAGGTACCGCTCCCCGCATGCTGCTCTTGTCGGTGAAGCAACTGCATATTGTGGGAAAGCACTGCGAACACTTGAGATGCGGATGGAGCTACTCGCGCAAGCTCTTCGGGTATGTCCACCAGCTGCGTTAGCAGAGGTCCTGGCTGCTTGGCAGCGCTGCGAGGAAGAAATGCAAGTAGGTCTCAAAGAGGAAGAGGAAGAGGAAGAGCGCCACGTTGCGCTCTGGAAAACCGGTGGTACAGGAATTACTGCGAGTAGAAGAAAGGAAGATGACGCCCCTATGGGCCTGTTTGCGGTTGCGAGGGGTGCTGCACAGGCGCTCAGGGGATCAGCATTTCCACTTTCTTCAGGGAGGGGAATCGAGGGTCCGGGCAGTGAACATGGGAGTGAGGGGTCTACTACGGTTTCTGCAATGGTGGAGGAGCAAAGGACGAGGAAGAGAGATATGGTTTCAGGAATGGTTACACATGGGCTGGCGAGTGGACTTGGGTGGGTACTTGGGGCTCAGCCAAATGTTCCCCCACGTTAGGACAGGAGGCTAGATGAGTAAATCTTTGGGGGATTATAATCGCTACTTTTTTTTTCGTGGGTGATGGCGTTGGTTGGTTTTGAGTCTATTGAACTAAGATTATTTTTCGAGAGCTACTACTACTACTCTTCGTTTCATAAATACATATAGTGTCTGATGTGTTACGACCACTTGCTAGTTATTGTGTTTATGCGTGGGAGTTACTTAAGTGGGCGCACTAGAAATTTATAAGTGTTTATGAAGGGTGATGCTATCTAGTACCTAAGCTCATGGCTATGATTGTGGTGGGATAATTTTATTTTACATCAGACTTAGTTCGACTCTGCTACTAGTGATGTTTATATGGGGTCTAATGCCTATGCCTAAATGTAGCTAAGTTATTAATCCCGTCCTAGAGTGATTTGCCTGGGCTTTAAGTGAGATGGATCAAAAGAGTCATTATACCTGTAGAGTTCTTTGGGCCTGTAGCTTCAAGGCCAATGAGTGAGCGGCCATAATAATATTAGTGAGGGTATTCATGCTAAATTTCTCCCTATAAAAATTTGAGGCTAGTTATTAGTGTAATACCCCGCACTGATACAACCGATTAACATTAGACTGAAGGCTAGGTGGCTATGGCTATTCGTCCTACCTGATAAAGGAATCAAGGGCACTATGAAGAGAATTTCGTGCAGAGGGCATATCTTAGGGATATGAAATTCATAGCTGAGTATAGCGTTAGTGTTCTATTTCAGTTCCCATAATCATTACATGTAGCTAAAGTAATTTTGAATTCGCTATAACGGAGGCATCCCAAGGAAAGACCTCTAGCTAGGAGTACTACTATATTAAGCAAGAAAAACAAACTCTCGATTATCAATCCTGAAGCTTCACCAGCAAAGGATAGAAACGCAGTATCTTTGTCTCATAGTATTTGTTTTTGGATAAAATGGGCTAGGAATAAAATCTTAGAATCACCTAGCACATTTTCGCTACGCAGATGTATTAGCTTTAGCACCATGGCTCGGTCCAACTCAATGCCTATGGATTAATCCGAACACCACCGCCACCATCGCCGCAAACACCTCCTGATCCTTCGAAACAGACAGACTACAAGAAACACACTAGCTAAGAACACTACATGCAACCAACACAATAACCACCCTGGTAGTGTAACTCAAATAAGATCAAACAAATTTATGCGATACAGCTTGATCGGTATATCCAATCCTAGCTAGATTTACAGGTAATGTCTGTAAATTCTTTTTTATCACAATCTTCCTCCTACCAGTATCTGATTAATGGCTCTATATCCTTCTGATATGGAGTATACTTTCCACGAGAAACATAAATCACGATTGGCCGACTATCGAATCGATTAATTTAATTCTCTTAATTAATAACACTTTTGTGTAGACTTTATTTTTCTCTTTTCCGGTGATTTCTAGAGACAAGCGAAAAAGACAAAAAGAGCATGACCCCGCGCCTCAGAGCTACCCAACATCCCACCCCCAGTGAGCTCGCACCCTATATAGTTGTGTAATAGTGATTTTTACGGTAAGGATCTTTTTCTACTGCCTTTGCTCCTAGCCCCCAATACCACCAAATAAATATTAGAAAATATGAGGGGGGTGAAAATCTACATAGTATCAATATCTATCATGGAAATTTAATTCTTGACCTCATTAAAAACTCCTTACTAGGCTAGAAGATACTCACAATAATCTCTAATGGGCACTTCTCATTTATCACATAGTCGCCGCTGAAAATTGAAGCCCTATTGTCCTAGTCTACTCTCTTATCAGTGAGAAAGGCCTATTTATAGAAATAATCTAATAAACCCATGATCTAGTATGATGCGGATTTTATTCATATTAAACTTCCTCTTCCTCCCCTCTCATATATCCCATCACCTTTGTCTCTACAACCTAAGCTCTCGAGAGTCAATGATATATCTATAGCTACGATGTGAATATACTCTAGATATAGGTATATAGGCTTGCTACTAGAATACTGGAATAACTGGGGAGTTATTATAGTCTCATCTCCTGAAGCATGACGGCGCCTTCGTTACATGAACCTTGGTTGTATATGCCGATTTATCACTTAGAAAAAGCAACCCTTAGCTTCATTTGTATCCTACTATTTATTCACCCAGAGCTAGAATCATCTACTATATAAATATCCCCGAAAAACACTTGTCTCGGCACATTGATTTGGTGTAAGTCATTATAAATCATGGGCTAGAAAATAACAATAATACAAAACAATTTCTATCATAAAGGTCATAAGATAAAGATATCTATGTTTCTTAAAAGAGGTGCAGATTTACATAAACATCTTCAAAGCAGATCTCCTTTTCAGATCGCTCATACTTCTCGCCCACTCGCCCCCATCCACCATCCCCTTTCCCTCAATTTTAATACCACCTACCCTAATCCACCCACCCCCTTCCCTACACTTAATAGCCAACAATTCATCTCCCGGCCGGTCTCCACTCTCCTCCATCCTCAGGTATTCAAACGTTCCGGGAGGTACTTCAATTCCATCTATATTCTCCTCCGGTACATCTAACTTACTAATATCTGAAAGGATTGCTTTCTTTCTCCTTTGAAGCTGTGGCTCTCCAGGTGACCCAAATTTGCACCACATAGTTTCAAAAACCCCTGCTTTCATCTTGACATCCTCCGCACTAAGTTCTGCAAAATTGATCCTTGAGTGGATCGTTAAGTTAATCTTCGGTGCTATACTCGATTGGTAGTTGTTCACGACGGGTTTAATAGGTGGGATAAAAAGCCCTTTGAGACAAGTTTCAACGAGCAGCTCTGCACCATGGACTGCGAGAGAATCATGGAGATCCCGGTAAGTCATTCCTTCAGGGACATTGAATGGTGGATTTGTTTGTAGGAGTAAGATTCCTCTGTCAAATTTTGTGGGATGAAGAGTTTGGACAGTCACACCGGTGATGGGGGCAAGGTCAAGGAGCGTGTGATATATTGGAGCAGGGCCACGGTACCTATTTGGTGTTTAGTTTTTGTAGAGTTACTTGGGGGAATGGGGCATACATAGGGAGGAGAGAAGGGTGAACGTTTATCCCACCATACTTGGCCTCTGCGATAACTTTGATGGGGATTAAAATTCCGAAGGAGACAGCAACTATGAGATTTATTTTTCCACCGGCAGAGGCTTCTGGAAGCTCTTGAACTATGAGTTCGATGCCCTGAGAAGATGATCAAGGGGTCGGGGAGAAGTTACATTCCAGTCTTTGAAAAGCTCAACCTCATGAACGGGGAGATTCAGATAGCTAGCCACGCCTTTGAGGGGGACTTTTTTAGATGTAATTGTTAGGTCTTTGATTCTTTTATGTAAAGACAGGAAAACACATGACACATACCCTCCTTCAGCCTCTTTAGTCCGCGACCGCTTAATTTATTCGTTTTGCATAGAACATCGATAGAAGCAATAATATCTTTCCGCTTCATATGTAATTCATAGAGGGCCTTAAGAGATGTTGCGCTGAAATGGTCGGAACCGCAAAAGAGGATCTGGAGGGGTGAACGATCCGAGGCTTCTAAGGAAAATAATCGGCGAGGGGTATATGGCGGGGCAATTGGCCTTTGAGAACAGAGGGAAGATCTTGTAAGTAGAGATGAAAATGGGAGCACAGGTTTCCGTAAGAGAGACATTGAGTATCTTTTGTATGTTTTGAGGGAAGTTATAAAGAGGGGGAAATTTCTATATTAATCATTACGCTGTAGAAAGTGATCTGTGACGTTATGTTGCAGTTGATATCTCCATGCCAAGCCTCTCTACTATCATCATTCTTCCCCCCATTATACTCACGTATCAGAATAACAGTTATCTACCCACTCCCCTCCTCCTCTTTCTCATCCTTCTCTCCCTTCAAATGTACCCTTTCTCCCATGAACTCCTCTCCGTCCACCCCAGCTTCTGCTTCTAGCAACCCCCAAAACCTCCCACCCCCATCCTCCCTCGTCACAACAATCACCCCCGCTGCTCTCTCTTCCCTCGCAATCTACAACCCATCACTTGGTCCTACAGAGAAGTCTGTCCATGACCAAATTGTGTTCTACACCTCCCGAAAGGGAACCGTGACCTCGGACACGAAGCTTAGAGAAATTGGTCTCGCCCAGGGAATTGTCGAGTTTGCCCGGTAAGCTTCCCCGGTACGAAGTTATTGAGAGCTCTTGTAGCTAACACGGACACAACCTCGAAATAAGTGGCTTCTCAAAGAACGAAAACCTGAGTTCTATTGAAACCCAGAAATCGAGAATAGTTACACTAGAGATTGAGGAGCCTGGATGGTGGATTCTTGCTGTTTTCCTCTCCATCTATCTTTGGTAGGCTGAATTGTTCTAACCTGAGTTTATTTACACAGCGGATCGACCTGACATATATCCATAACCCCTCAACGTACCCTCCAACAATCGAATATTCCTCCCGGGAGGTTTCCCCACCCGTAGTACTCCTCGCACAGATTCGACAGGCCTACAATCAGTTTCGATTCCATTATGGTAGTTTCACACAAAATTATGCAAAGCTCGGCCGCGCCGCATTCTGCAAACGACTTGAGAAGTACTGGTTACGCTGGGCATGGGGAAGATGGGAGGTAATGTTGCACGGCTCCCCAGCGGCAATAGCTCTGGGCAATGGGGGTATCAAGATGGTTGGTGGGAGGCCCGGAAAAGAAATTGGAGATGAAGAAAGAAAATTCCTGAAGGAATGGGCGGAGAAGGAGAAAGTGCGGGGGATGGTGGATATGGTGGCCTTTAGGTTTGGTGACTACATAGAGGAATTGGAGGATGCAGATAAAGATAAGCGGGAGAGACAAAGTGGATACTGGTTCTGGGGGAACACCTCGAAAACATTAGCTACAGCAATATCAACCCTACCAGCGGGAAAAACTTCAAAGGGCCCTGGGTTGATTATGCCACAGGATGGATGTATTTTCCCCGGTACCGGCACGCTAGAGACCCACTCTGTGAGAGATATTTCGACGTATATCTGCGAGTTATACCAGTACGGTGACGAGATATCCCCGCGGTCTGGAGGGAGTAAACAGAGGAAAAACCGGAAAATACCAAAAGGATTATTTAAGCCCTCTGCCCCAGGTCATTCCACAGAGAATAACCCTGTGGAGAGTTCACCAAAAAAGACCACCTCAGCAACCAGGTCCGCCGGAGAAGAATCTGGAGTTACCCCATCTCCCACAATACCAAACCTGAAACCTCTGATAGAAGAAGCTCTTGAAAGAAACAGGGAACCGAGAGGAAGGGTAGGAGATGATTCAGCAGATGATTCTAGCAAAAAAAGGAGTCCCAGCAGCAGCACCAATGCCAAAATCTTTAACTTACTCACTTTTGGGTGGAGTGGTGGCTCGACAAAGAACACTCTAGTCGAGAATACCACTCCCGCTATTGCTTCATCGCCTGAGCCTGTACCTACCCCACCGCCAATGACGAATGTAGATCCAATGGAACATACTGATGGAGATACTGATCTAAAAGTAGATCAGCGGGATAGTGGAAATGATAATAACAAAAATAAAAGAGCACGTTTTGTGATTGGATTCTTAGGAGACGTGTATGCGGAGGACTTGGATGATGATCTCCAGGACGAAAATTCTACAGGAAGAATTACAAGTAGGACTGTCTGGGCCGAGAGAAGAAAGGAGCCAGAAGGTAATCCCTTTAATATGGATGTAGCAGTCATAGATGGGCAAGGGAATGGTAAGAGAAAGGGCAATGAGGTATCAACGATCAAACAAACTAGTACGAACCTGGAGGAATTCAGAGTTGTAGTCTACACGGTAAGCTCCACCAGCTCATTTATCTAATGATATTAGGATATTAATAATCTAATAGAATCATCCATTTATATTCGCCTTCATATTCGAGGCACCGGCTCCACAGTTAACATCCCCAGCTTTCTACCGTGCACTCCACCATCAGCTCGCGCCGCTACACGGACCATTATTAAAATCTACTAAACTCATAGATTCGGCCGGTAAAGGTTCCCCTAAATCCTGTGGACTATCCTTAGTCTCACAAAAACCGCCTTACGATCTTCTCTACAACCCCTCTACGCGAATGATCCACTCCACAGTTCCACCCATACCCGAGCCAGGACCTGAGCTTCAGAACGGATGGACCCGAGTCGAGGCCTTCCACGTCCACACGCTCATCTTAGGGATATTGAGCGAGACGATGGGAGACCGCGTAGAACAGGAACGCAGCGCAAGGAGCACCAAGGGGTGGTGGATAAACTGGATGAGACTTGAAGGAGGTGAAGAAGGAGTGGTAGTTAGGCGGGCTGGCGAGAAGAAGACGGATTTGGCTGTAGGATTGGTCGGTGCCAGTGGGGCGGGGGCGGGAGGTGTGGATATCAGAAAGTATTTTGAAAGCTTAGTGAGGGGTGTCAGATAATGGGAGCCTAAAGTTGCGAGTCATATAGTGTGGTGGAGTTTCATGTTACTGTGTCTCTGTGTTGTCTGTCGGTTTCCTTTGTAAAGCCATCCTTTTCCGGCACATCTTTACATTGCAGGTGTTGGGTTTAAGACCGCGTTTTATGTACGTTTGATGGAAATTGAATTAATTCTTCTCCACCATGGGCTTTGACATTACAGTAATTAATTAATCTATAAGAACCAAGAATAGTGGCTCTTGAGCTCTAACTATGCCTGTCCCGGTTATTATATGCAGTCCGATCGCAAATCGATCTACATGCTCAATTAGATTAGATATCCATAGCCGAACCAGATCTCTCCCGTACCTTTCTACGTACTCTGCAAGTCTCCCTCGCTCTCCAAAATTAAGCCCTTATCGGTGACATATCCGATGTAATGCCGCACTGTCCAGTAGTATCGTTCACTGGCATAAGTACAGTTACACCTCGCTATAAGAAACGCCAAGTACTCAGCGGATATCGTTTCTTATAGCAAGTTTTCCAAAGATATCCCTTATAACAAGGGTAAATTTGGTGTGTAAAATCCAGATTGACCTGGAAAAGGTTTCTTACAGCAAGGTTTTTCTTCTAATAAGGTTTCTTATAGCGAGGTGTGACTGTATTTACATTGGGTGGCCCGATCGAGGGGAGTATGGGTGAAGTCCCGTGGGCCATTTCTTTTTACCCATCCCATTGTTGCCTTTACATCAACCATCAGCACTAGTGCATAGAGCCCTTTTTACGGGATCTCTTTCGTTTACCAGCTAGTAAGAGCCGGCATCCTCGGCCGGGGCTTGTTAGCCGCATCTTCAATTGGGTACTCTTCTATAGGCTGTAGAGACAGTTATTCGTATGGGCGTGTTTTGTGAAATGGATGGGAATAACCAATAAATCAATATTCAACCCTCTATTCTTTGGTTTTAAACAGGCGGTTGGGAGTGTGAGGTGCAGTGAAGCATTTCCAATGGCCTTGGTATCACAGCGACGAGTGTAGGGAAGGGAATTCTGTACCTAGAGCAGGTATTCATGCATTATCATTCGAGGTCTAGAACCTCCGCAAATACCTAACTTTTTATGTAACATTGGCTATGAGGGCTTTTTACTGTGGTTGTGAGGTGGGGGTGTTTGCTCGAGGGCACCGAACGAAGTAAGATCGTAATTCTGATTCTCGATTTCGATTGTGACCGGGAATCTCGAGAGTTGCGCGTCTCTGGAGTCGGAAGGTGGTACGGGGGATAGGTAGGCGCGGTGACTTTTCAGATGGCAAATCTCTTGGTACTTTCCCTCCTACTTTTGTTTTTAATCATGTAAAGTGGTGAGGATTGATAATAGCGATGCTTGTGAGCTGCAGTATACATGGCTGGAGATGTACAATACATGAATCCGTATCTTGAAGATCTCGGTACAACGCGATAATAATTTTCAACAAGCAGCGTACATGCTCTGAGAGAGTGTAACTTGAGTCTTCTCTGTCTCTGTCTCTCTCTGTCTCTAGGAGTGTTTGTGATTTCTAATAACGAGACCCGGGAGTGTGTTCGGGGATAAACTGCCCGGGAGTCTTTCTTTGGGTTCCTTTTTGTCTCTTGTTTCATAGTTGAGCTGTTGGTAATATTTGATGATGGTTTTTGGTGATGAGACTCGGATCTCGGTAACCCAATCCTCCCGTGACGTAGACACCGGGCTGAGGAATATTATTTTTTCCTTGGCTTCTGTCTTTGGGGTCGGAGTTCTTTTGTTGTGAGATGAGATGGTTAGATTAGATCGTGCTAGATTAGACTAAACCGAGTGAGATCACTTGGCATGCAGGTTGATTAAGCAGACTCTTGTTTTGTTTGTTGACATTTCTCAGTCGTCACGATCCCAACATTGTATTCTCCAACCCGGCAGACTAACGTGTCACGGCTCACGACCACACCTCTGTATCTACGGTTTGGTCGGTACTTCAAATTAGAAAAATTCCTCAAAATGGCCCGCTCAAAATACCAACGGCCGAGTCCGGATACCCGCAAGCAAGCTGGTGCTACAACACCATCCACAGATACACCCAGTACGGAGGTGGTGGGGGATGGTGAAGTGATGGTTTCAAAGATCCCTATAGCTATAATCGCTACAATGACTACTACTACTGGTACTACTGTTCCTGTTATTGAGACACCTATTACCGTTGCCCCAATCACTCCAACTCTTACAAAGGGGGCTAAGCGTAGGCGAAATAATGAGGATGAGAACGATGAAGATACATTCTATGGGCGTAAATCAGCCAAGAAAATTAAGAGTAAAGAGCTAGATATTGAGGACAAAGGTAGCAGGAAGAAACAAAATGGTATGCAACTCGATTCCTTCTCCTTGCATGTACAGACAGTGGTTTTGACCCAGGTAATTTAGGTAATGGAAACGGTAAAGAACTTACTACTCCCAAAAAGGCGTCAGAAATTACACCAGAGTTCAGAAAAAGACTAAAGTTCGACCCCGAGATCCATGGGGTGGGGTTGGAGGCTAGGTTTTTGAGATTAAAAGATATGTTCGAGAAGTTGGTTTCACCAAGGAAGAAAGCAGGTGCTGAGGATCCCAACGTTGGAGAAGCTGGTACTGGGCTCGGGGAGGTGAGGACACTCCACAAATATCTTTATTTGGGTACTTCTGACGAAAATTAGTGCCTAAAGGGGCATAGTGCTACTAGTCCTCGGAAAATTGCAAAGCCTAAATCTATGAAGAAAATACCTTCAAAGGCTTCAGGAGCTAAGATAGGAGGGCAAATTCTACAAAGCAAACATATATCGGACCCCCAGCAAAAAGCAGCCCAAGAAGCTTCGGTTAACAAACAGACCACCACACCGATACCGATACCACCAAATTTAACACTTGAAAAAAGACTGCAAAGACTAGGCTCATCTACATCTACGACAAGCAAGCCTGCCTCTACAATAAGAAACATATCCCCTATACGATCCCGCACAGTTTGGAATGCTTTTGCAGGCCCCCAGTCACCAGTCAAATCGTCGAAACCTTTGACCAAGCCCTCATTTGCGCTTCCAGGAGATGCGCATATGAAAAAGCGAGCAGTGGTGCGGGAGGAGAGGAAAAAGAGAATGGAGGAAGCAGAAAAGCAGAATGAGGAGACAAAGAAGCAACACCAACTCTACGAGAAATTTAAAACCCATACAGAGCAAAGACTTACCAAGAAGGACCAGCAACAGGGACTCTCAGTGAAGGTTCCTACAGTACCTCGTGCACTTGCCGTAACAACTGTACAAACACCACACTTATCCTCTACTACACCTAAAGATCTGGCCACGAGTACTACAGCAGTCCCAACAGCTGCTAAGCCTACACAACCCCCAATCTCTCGAAGGATTACGCTAGATGAGGTTAACCAGCAGCTGAGTAATGAAAATGAGTTAGAGGAGAAGAAAAAGGCAGAAGAGGCAGTGCTAAGACTCCGACGGGAGGCGGCTGAGAAGGGCAAGGAGTCGGCCCGACTCTGGGCGGAACAGATGAAATCAAAGTCGGTAAAGAATTGAATGACCGTCTAGTACGTAAGACGTAAACAATGGTGACTGATACACGACCGGCCCCTTACGTGATTGTTGTAATTTCCTGTGGCTTTGTACTAAAATCTTTGTACTAAAAGTGATTTTATATACCTATTTGTGGTTTCGGTTAATGATTTTCAGCCCTTGGTGGGGCCTTCCTGCAGAGTATATATTGGTTGTTCCTAGTCACTTAAGCGAGAATGAGCCTGTGTTTTTTTTGTTTCTTTTGTGGAGGCGAAAAGGCTATGACTTATGACGCCTTGGTGGTGATCGTACCCGTCCCCCTTTTTGCTGTCTGGTGTCCAAGTTAAACGTTTAAACAACGGTTCGCTAAATAAATCAGTAAAAAGAACGCCTGAGTTCCGGGAGGCATTCCCAGCATAGTATCCACTTCCACTTCCGCTTCCTTTTTCTTGCGCGGTGATGCGGTATGCACGTACCTGCTTACTCTCCCCTGGATCTTGTTAAGGATTTTGAATTTGTGCGGTTCTCGCGTCAAACATAACGCCCACCACGTGGGTAGACCCGGTATCCGAGACGGTGTGAGGCCTGTGAAGGTAATCACGTCTACCACATAATCACATACATAGTATGGTTGCACACTGGAGATTGATTCCGTCTGAACTTTTCCCCCTCAGACAAGCTCTATAGAAATAATCAACCTTGGAGATTTGTTCCGGGACTGGATATGGATTGGATCAGCCCCCCAGCCTGGTACCACCACCAATTGGTGGGGTTGTGCACACAATTTGAAATACTGGGATGGCCTGTTCTTGAGATCACGGTGTCAGCCATGAAGCACAGTGCAGTGAGCACACTCTTACTTCGCTCATCTATGTAAGGGGCGCCAAAGGAGGGGGTGGGGAAAGGGCCCTGGTGGAAGCGATGAGGCGTTACTCAATCATGGTCATGGGAGTAGAATAAACGAAGTGTGGAAATTGATCTAGGTGAGCCTCAATTTATTTTTTCTAGAGCTCTTCTTCTGGTCAGTTGAGCCGATAGCTATCATGAAGACACATATCAGTCCTACCAGGAGAGGACAAAACTCAGTACCCAAAACGCCATATACGAGCTGCATGAGAATAAACGGATTTGACAAGAGATGACAAATTTTTCAGGCCCTAGAAGGCACCGGATGCCAAATTACTCTCAAAATAGTCCACGCTGTATACAAACTCACATTATGCAAAGTATCCGCCGTCACTGCACCAATCTTCTCTCGGTCTCTCTCTTATCTGGTGCGCTTTGTACTCTAGCCCACCGCATATGTTCCATCCAGAAGGTGTCTACCCATCCCCTTGCTTCGCGGGCCCCGGGTACAGATTTTAGAGACATATCCGCGTTACCCGCACGTTATTGGGCCCGGTCATTCCAACAAATTTTTCCCCGTGTAATCCTTGGGAGAAACAATCAAACCCGGTATCCAAGCCTACGGACTGTTTAATGCAAGGGAGTGGTCTTTTTCAAGACTAACGTAAGAAATCACGTTTTCCCCTCCACTATTCATAACACACTAAACTAACTAGTTCTAGTTTCATTAGGATCTCCAAGCTTTCTAGAGGGGAAAGTTTGTCCCCAGGCGGTTCAAATATTGTGGCTAGTGATAATATTTCCTGCCCGAAATAGGCGCCACCACTGCCACATGGGGACAGACTTCCCCCTAAAATTACGACTGTTTTTCTTCCCTATTTCGCTACGACACTCTATTCTAATCAATAGATATTATAGAAGCTACAAGGTGTTATTATCTTACTCTCCCTGTAACTATAGACCTGCCTTGGTGAGGACGCAGCGGGATATCTGATACGTTGTATCCCATAAGCTGGTAAAGCTGCCCCCCCTAGTGGGGGCCAACATTTCAATATTCTCCATTGGCTAGTCCTAGTTGCTATTCTCTGCTGAGCCACCGCCACATTGTGGGGGCAGTATTTTTTAACACCTTATGGGATACCTCAGCCTTGTGATATTCCAACTAAAAATCTGAACCTCGAATAAGACCTGTGGCTACAGTAACACCTGTTGGGGCGAGATGCATGGCGCTTATCGATTGGCTCCTCTTGGAGAGACAACTAAGGTAGTTTCCACGGGGCTGGAAACTTTTTTGGATTTGAACGTGGCCGCCGAGTGACCACTCAACTGTCCATTCAGCGAAAGACACGGGAAAGATTTCCCTCGGCCATAAGCACCCAAGGGATTCGCGGCATTCGCCTACATAAATCAAGGAACCTTCGGAGTTTATGTAAAGACGGTAGAGTTGCGTTACCTGGTGTCCAATGATTAGGCATTGCGTGACCAGGAAAAGATTCCCGTGACGGTGAAAAGAGGAGAAAACAGTTTCTTGGAACGAAAGGAGCGAAGGAGAAGAGGGGAATTTGGGATGGGGAAAGAAGCAATTAAGAGAAGTAAAAAAACAAAAAACGTTGGGAAGCAATATCGTGAAGTAACGTGCAACGCGGTAGACCAATGGTCATATTAGTAAAAGATTTACTTGTCTCTGCCACCAAAGACCGAAAAGAAGTAATTCCAATATACCAAAAGCAACCTGTCGACGATAGTCGGAGATTTTCCTCCAACAGGGAGGAATTGTCACATATCGCCTTACAAAACAAACACCCCTTTCCCGGTAGTCTGTTTGCTGGTCCCACTAAGCAGAAGCGAATGTAGTTGATGCGGCTTCTTCTAGAGCCGGTGGGAGCCGAGAGGTTCTCTATGGGCAGAAAAACAGTATCATGCAGGCGCTTATCCAGTTGAGATGCGAGTGATAGCGAAAGGAGAATACCCGTAGGCAGCCCCCCGACTAATACAGAGTACCTAACTTTAAGCCTCCTAGCGGAGGATGGCAGTAAGCACATCTGCCTTTTTTCAACCGCTTTGTACGCGCGACCCCCAGGTCTCGGTGATACCTGCTGTTAGCAATCCGGTATGATTATTCGACCGGACCCGACGGAAGGGGTGGGCAAAGCACATACATACCTAGATACCAACTTGTAAAGTTTCTTAGCTTAAATGATAACGGTAGTGGGGTACTCGCGAGTTTTGAGTAAAATACGGAACGTTTTCCGGCAAGATACTCAACGGCTACCTGCATCAGTTTACTTTAGAACGTTCTATTTCGAACACGAAGAGCTTGAGGCGATATCGACATATGCACTCTTAATTGCGTGGTAGATAAGTAAACTACATGTAGTCCACTAAACACCCTCCATATCCTCTAAACCCGGATGTACTACTATCTCCTTACAGTGAGTCTATTTAAAAAAACGTGGCCCAGCATGCAGAATCTGAGCTAAATAAACTACCACGCAGTGCACGTCCATACCGGATGTTGCGGTTGAGAATACACCCCTAACCCAAACGAAATGGCCGCGAAAGCACTGGGGAGTGACCAATAAGCAGTGATAACAGGACGTCAAGCAAATCGTGGTTGGCGATGGGGATCGTGCATTTCACAACTCCAATCGACGTCATATGCTGTTGAATGCTTGCATAAATTAATTGGACACCACGATTACATCTCCGATCCAACACAGCTCCCCAGCGACAAAGATACCCAGAGATAGGATACCGAAACCGTTGTTAGGTCAACCAGTTTTTTTTTTGTGAAACTAGTGATATTGGATCCTTATCACTACTTTACTGTCCCCCTTTACCACCAAACAGTCATGCCTAAGTACAAACAAGCGAAAATCATTATACCAAATAGGGCCCATAGCTTCTTCGTCTCCTAAGCCCGACTGTCTTGAAGCGAGCTGTTTTGACGATGTTTCATCGAGGATACCGGCTCCAAGTCTCAATACTGGTTGATTATTGGAACAGTGTAGTTAGCCACTGATTCTCGAGGGACTCAAAGGAAATTGTCTCAGTTGCCGAGCACGCCGGACTGTGTGATAAACCCGTAAGAATTTGAAATAGACTAAAACCATCGGATCTGCGCGGTTCACAAAACAAGAATGGAATGGCGACACAGCCAAGGTCCCGGTACGAGTTTCTGCGCAGAAATGTGTGCGGCGAGGGTATGCGGCCTTTAGCCTCGCCAGTTCCATTCTAAAGTCCACTGATTGACAGCTGCTCGCTGCTTGACAGGGACTACTGCCTTATGTGTGTTTTATTTTTTTGTATATTTAAGTCTTTAAGATGCGACGGTGTGAAGATCTAATGACGGTGAATATGTCGTCAACCAAGCTCCAGGGTCAGGGAAAATTAAGAATTAATGTAACATTTGTAGATCATTGACAGCACCAGCTCTTTCGCAGGGGTATTTACATCGCAGCTGAATATACATAGTTACAATACCGGCGAACTGGCTATGAATTACAATATTACATTGCGAGAAATCTTTTTTTTTGCTTGCGGTACACAAAAGCTGTGGGAAAAGCAAATGTAATTTTTTATGGTAGAAAGCTTGGCTGCTACGTTATTACGGGGCGTACAACTTGGCATGAGGGCGGCTGGCCTGTAAGTTGGAGACTAATTATGGTGATAACCAGCGGTCAAAAGGAGGTTCTGGTGTATATCAAGACTCCATTCTTGTCGGAGGTAGGCTCGAATCTAGAGATAGTTAAAATAATAAAGGCCGGCGATTCTCTGGAATCTGCTTGTCTATTTTATCACTTAAGTAACCACATTTTCTGCGAAGTGAGACCTGTAGGTTCGAGGCAATTCGCCAACTATAGACAGAGAGAGAAGGTACCAAGGATACAAGCCCAAGAGAAAGGGGCGCAATACAAATACGGCTAATTGTGAGATTTTTTTCTCTCTCCTTTTGATTCTTGGAGACAGGCTTTGTAATACAGGTAAACTAACAAGGTTCTTACCACTGATGCTGTGTAACTGATTTCTCAGTTATGGTGTGCTTGCACCATGGTTACGGGTTACGCAGATTTTGAAAAATTTCTTTTTGTAGACCCAATAATAAATTTCAATAAGATTCTTATTTGAGAAGGTAGGCAAGGGAAAAAAGAACCCCTCGAATTTGCTTCTTCAGGTAGAGGAAACAAAACTATTCGTGGGAGCGATATGACACAAAACGATGATACTGGCTAGGTCGTCGAATGCAAAGAAAGTCAATGATCAGTTGATATTTCAAGCCAACTAACAGCCAAGCGGCAAAATAATCCTCACCGTTTCGTGCATTCCCTCATCCCACACCGGCACATATATGCAGTTTCAAAGGTTCCCCACAAAATATATTTGTGATGGAAAAGATAGAGCCCCTTGTGCGGCTGTCCTGGTGCTAGCTGAGAAACAGTACATAATATACCCATGAGTGTATCGTACAAAAAACATATGGCCTCACGCCGCGTGCGCTCCCGGCAAAGCATCTCGGGAGCTCAAATGGATTGGGATGCGGCCACTTTCACTGATTCGCACACAGCGTCCGCTCTTGCAGCAACACTTGGTGGAGCTATTGGCCCCATGCGTCTATACATATGCGCAACCAACCTTTCCCCCTCTCTCCTTCTCTTTAATTGTTTTCCTCATAAGTCCCTTTGATGATATATAGCCATTTCTGGAATATCAGGAACACAGGGTGGAACCCGCACTACTTAACTTCTCGGTAGTGTGACTAAAGAAACAGAATGACCAAAGAAAATGAAGCGCGGGGGGGGCCCTTACTTGCTACTTCTTGGTTTTTGGACGAGTGGTATGTGGGGGACATCTATCCTAGGAATGTATGTATAAAAAAGATGGAAGCAAAAGTCGTTAATCGTGATTGATGCCGCCCAAATCTTATCGTAGGCACCAAAGGATGGTGCAAAACACCAAGCTATTCTAAACCCCCCCACCTCGCAATGGCTCCATGTCGAACCTGCAGAGGAAGATGCCAGATGGTCTCATGAACACCCATACAAAAGGAAAACTAGAGAACTACAAAAGAAAGAATACCTCAGCGTGCCAGACAAGCAAGAGGGCAGACTAGTGATGGCAATGTTGGCTGTTGCTCGGCTTCGGCACAACGAGAGTAATAGTAATAGTCTATGACGAGAGCAGTGTTCCTGGAAAGCGATCACTAAATGCGGGGAAGCACTAGCAGACAGCGCTATGGGTGAAAGAAACCCACAAAAGCAAAAACTACACGAGCGCCATGGCCACCTCAAAGGCGCTAACAAAAACCAGACGAGACGAACCGCAGCCACCATTCCTTATCCCCCTAAAGCCTACATACACGAGTTACATAACCTACCTCGACCGTGCAGTTCACCAAGCTAAGAAGAACCTGGGGAGAGGGAAGATGAGACACGGGATCTCGCGTATGGAGAGCAGTTGGCGGAGAAAAAAGGAGACGGGGGACATTCAACCTCGGGGTAATGAAAGTTCTTTTGTTTTTATTTATTTTTTCTTCCGCTGTTTTTCCTTTTTGAAACTCACGACAACTCTTATGTTTGGCGGGAAGTCGCATTTCAAGTCTCTCCATACCTAGGGGAAAGTGCATGGTAATGTCATATCACTCTGAAAATCTCTCTTCTCCTTCTTCCTTGGGAGATTCAACAGTTCTGAACCGGGAGCATAGTGATGCAGATCAATATAACCCCGAATATAAGAAGGGGGACTATTACTTTTGAAAGTACTCGTTTGGACACAAAAGTCATGAGGCATAAGGCCTAGGGGCTAGAAGTATTACTACATGTACCTCCGGGCTATGACGCACGTATTTTCTCGACAGAATAGGTGAAGAAGTACATCTATGCATCAGCAAAGAATATGAATACGTATTCGTAGAATTCATGGAAAAAGGAACATGGGCCTTGGTTGAACGAAGGCTGGGGTGACGAGCCTCCACAATATGCATGACAATTGACGCAAGCCCTGGAAAACACGGATTTTTGCTCAACCTCAGCTGACAGCCAATCACAAAAAGCGGAGTAGTGAAGAGATGTCTAGGTTATCACCAATTATCACTTTTCAGTCTAAGCGCAAGTACCTCCTTTTGATATAAGTGACGGTAGACCAGACACGGTTCGTCTCAAGAACAACGCGGAAGCCTCGTTCAAATTCAATAAAGACTGACAGGCCAAGAATGATGGCATTGACCAACGGCTTTGCCGGGTGTAAATCATGACCTAGACCTCACCACAACAGGAAGTTTTTAATTGTGGTTGGATGATATGTTTCAGTGTATGAGAAATGCAGGGTTTGAATACTCGCAGTTAGCGACTGAAAAAGGGGACGCGTCTATGCGCATTGTGAGGACTCAACACCACGGCTTACAATCTCACGATAACAAACCCGTTTAAGAAATTAGACCTTCGGTAGAGTAATTCGGCTTGTGGGACTATGTATATATTGATAGTCTGTTCGCGGGTTCGGCTCGCCGCCCGTACTTACCAGTGTCAATTTGGATATGATGGTCAGCAGGAGTGAGAGAAAAAAAGCTTTCACGATGCCACATAATGAAGCTTCTCTCAGCAGCGAACCGTCTAGTAAAGTCCACTTGCCACCATCCGCATGTGCAAGAACTCCTGTTTTTATGAGCAGTCGCAAATGATTGGGTGGTCAGCTGGGGGAGAGAAGCGTTTCGTTTCCCTTACATACTATGGAAACAACAGGCAGAAAATAGAAATAAAATCGTGATACAAGTAAGTTAATATGTCTGGGGGTAAAGGGCAATAGGTGACCAAGTTACGGGGGAGGCAGAGGAAGGACAAACCAGACAGAGCACAGTGCTACCTGAATACAGCCTGCGAGAAAAAAAAAAGCGAGTTACAGTGCTGAAGCCTAGCTGGTAGGTAACCGCGCTTGATGGCCTGAGTGATGACAGCTCGTGACGAGGCGTAAAGCCAAAGACCTCGCTCAGCAAAAACTCGTTGCGTTTCGTGACTGGACAGATGTAAGAAATTTTACTATAGATTGCGTGCCTCCAATAGAGTCATGGTGGAGGGTGACAGCTAGAAACCATTGGGTAAGTGAGGTGCAACGGGCAATGCCAGGTGAGAGGTGCCGCACAATGCAGACCAGATAGAAAAGGGAATAGGAAGAGTGTCTCGGAGGGCTGGGGGCGAATATCTTATGTTTTATTTTTTCCACTTTTGAATTTTATTTTTTTCTGGGACGAGGAAAAATGAAAATCGATTTTTGGTTTTAATTTTTTTGGACTTGCGCTGGAGACGACGCAGCACAGGGATCGAAGTGGTCTCATGCCTGCCCTGCACTCCTCTCCCCACCACACACACCCTCGCACAAGGGCCTAGGTACTTTTGCGATGCATCACACCCTCGGCGACCAAAAGGCCTCATTGGCTGGCCGGAGAGAGGCAGCGATCGTCTCGGGGTGGTGTGGATCCTAGCCCACTTTACCAAAGACGCAAAAACGCTCCCCTCACTCGTTCGGTCACCCACAGCAGTTCACTGCTGCCCTGCCTAACTCTGCCTGACTGACGGGCTCTTTAAATATATACTGAGAGTCTCCCCCTCTGATCTCGTTCTAACCCCCCCCTCCCACATTACATTTGGCTTGCCCTTCATTCATCACCATCACCATCATTATCATCACTGCCGTGCTAAACAAACTGAGCTCCGTTCCTTCACCAATTCATCAATCACACTCGAGTTCCATCTCTACAAACTGCTGCGAGAGAACTTTTTTTTTTTTTAAAAAAAAAAAAACTCACCCACCTTCGCTACCCACCAAATAACAATCATCACAATGGACTGGTCTCCTGATTACTGTCTCTCTTGCGATCGTCAAATCTCACAGTCTGGTCACGGAGCATACTGCTCACAATCGTGTCGTCTGGCTGATCTCGAACGTGCTTCTTGTAATTCCGGTTCATCATCACCTACTACTGCTCCTACAACATCGTGGCAGAACTCGAACATGAGCACTGGTGCTGCTTTCTACCTGCCTCCTCCACTAAACTTCTCTGCCATGTCGGGAAGGCAACCAAGCTCAGCATCATCATCACCAGCTTCGAGGAGCCCAATTTCCTCTACCCCTCCTAATCATTACTCAGCCTCACCATACACTCCTAGCAACAACCGACCTTCCCAGCTCTACATTTCGCCCTCACGAACCTCATTATCGTCCTTGAATAGCTATAATGGGCAGCAAGAACCTGCTATCCTCTCGGACAAGGTCAAGAGTGAGCTCCGGGATTACGCTAGCTCCTTTGACCATGTGAGGGACTGGAAACGAAGGATGACCGTGGTTTAATCGGGTATGGGTAGTTGTACGATAGGGGAGGCTTTGGCTTCAAAAAAAAAAATTTACCTTCGATTCTTACGGACATATTTTTAACTATGGGCTTGTCACATTACATCTCATCTCATCTTTTGCGTATCTATTCAACAAGTCAGCCTTCCTACTACCCGCGTTAGCATTCAAAAGATTACGCTTTCTACTGCCGTAGCGTTGGATTCCTCATCCATCTTCAGCACAATCCAGAGACTGATACCAGTACCTGCGATTGATTCGGTTACCATATCGAAGGCTACTTTTCTTTATACCTTATTTTTATTTGCATATTTCGGGGTCTTTTTTAAAAAAGTTTCTATTTTATTGGTTTTTGTTTTTATTTCCGGGGTTCGGTTTTCTAGGATATTGTGTGCGTATGGGAGACTTGGGGGCGTACCTTTTTTCTTCTTCCATTCTATGTGTTAACATGATCCCAGAGAGATGGGCCATTTTGGGTCTGCTTTGGTCTTTCAGCTTTTACACTCTTTTCCCTTTCCCTTTCCACTAGGTGTATCTTCATTATTCTACTTAACAAGTTGTGATTCAGGGAGTCTGATGGGCTAGTTAAGACTGTTTAATTAGTTGCTTTCTATCTTGTTACATACTACGGCTTTTGATGTTCAAAGTTTTTTCTCTTATGTCTGCGACGGTTACGGGGTTTGGGATATGGAGAGGCTGTTTGAGTATGATTGAGGAGTTGTAACTAACTAGACACTTGCTTCTCTTTTTTTTTTTTTTTTTTTTTTTTTTTTTTTGGTGATCTTCAGCAGTTGGGTATTTAGGCCATCGTTATGGCAAGGAATGAAAAAATCAAATTTGGTCACACATCTCGCGTTCAAAACGACTGTTCCTTGTTGTGACGTTTGTCGGGATCGAGTGCGGGCTCTATTTCATCCGGTCGGCAATCCTTCACCAACAGGTATCAAGCATATTCGTTTGTCAGGCAACCCCGTACGGTGGTGTATGAGCAATGGGGAGGAAATTTCAAAAAAAAAATTCTTCAGAATCTTTACATTGGCCCTCGAGGGATGGGCATTTGCAGGTAAGTTCATCCATACATCATGCGCACATGTACCGCCTGCCTGTACTTCAATGTACATATCAGTTCTTGCGCACCACTGTTGCACGTTGTTGGCACCCTGTTGTCTGATACGTAGTAAGTATGGGACAGTAAGGACCTTGCCAATTGCTAACATCCTAGGATGGTTCGATCAAGTATCATTATTGTATCATGGTATAGTTACCACTTCTTAGAGTGCCCTAAGCAATTCAGGAGTTCAAATTTCAATCTTTTCATCGGGAGGGGGTGGGGATGTCGCACCACGTGTATGGATTCTGGAGTTGAGTAGCCGGACCCGGGGCACTTGTATGTTTTCAAAAATCCTACATAAATATTGAATGCACGCCTAGTTGGGGCATTCTACGGATGAATTCTTTTTCAGTGTCTACGGAAGGTACTAGATGTAAAAGAGTGTTTTTCTTGGCACCGTGAATGCTGCAGACTGCGACTACATACGCAATTAATTTTGTTCTCAAAGCATGTATGTAGAAGGAAATGTACTTTTTTTTCGCCTTGGTAGTCTATGAAGGTTAAAATGACTGTGTTTCATGACCGTAAGGGCAGCCTGGTATTGCAACATACCGTTTTTTCCCCTTGGGGGTTAAAAAGAAAGAACGCCCGGAGCCCATCAAGCCCATCGTTGATCCATCAAGTACATAGCAAAAGTCTGGAATTTTGCTAAATCAGACACAAGGCTGCAGATCACATCAAGCAGCCCGTACGAGGCGGGAGATTGACACCCTTGTCCTTGTATGGTCCTTTTGGTCCTCGATTCATGGAGGTGACTTGTTCGAGCACTTTTACTTCCTTATTCGTCGCTTAAACAAAGTTGCAAAAGCCTCCCATTTTATCCGAGTGGCAAGTAGGCCTTTGGGCGTTAAGCCCATACTAGCGGAGCAGAGTCATCAGAGATGAAGAAATTTCCATGGTTGACCTACCAGTTGAAATACCCAAACCAAATAATTTTAAGCAGCCTTCATGCGCACCTATGTACCACAGCCCAAACGATCGAGTCAGCTGAAGATAGTAGAGGTTTGTGTGAATGTTTTTTACCTCCACGTATTGTCCAGCCCTCTTCACCGAGACATTTTGGTCAAGTAGTTTAGAGGAGGCTCTTTAAAATCATTTGCTGCTATCATCCCATGTAAATCGATCTCAGACCTTCGCGGGACCGGGACAGGAGACGGGTTGGGCGGTAGGTAACACCGGAGATATAGTCTCTCCTCCTGGTATCTCCTTGTAAGAGCGATTGTTGTGTTGTCCCTCCATCATTGAAACAACCGTCAAGATGAAAGATGATTTGCTCCTTGGTAGAATACAAACCTCGATCGATCAATTGATTCGTCGCCTTGAGCAAGGAAAAAGGAAGATGACTTGCATGACGCGAAGCCTGCAGATGGAAGGAGACAAGGGATGTTTATACCCCTGTCGGCTCTGTTCCGCTCCCGTGCCTGTCCAGACCTGCCTACGCTCTGACTGCACACTGCTGGAGCCTCTCTTCTCTCGGGCAAAAATATAAACAGTAAAACGAGCCGGGCAGATCCGCAGAACCCCGTCAGATGTCGGTACGGTGTAGAATGGGTATAGTAGGCGAGCCTTGCGTGTGAGGCCTCTTCCCTTGGCCGATGTATTTCGTCCCTGGGCCCCGGGGAGGTGGGTGTGTTCCTGCTTCTCTAGGTTTCGGCTTCATAAAAGCCGTAGGTAGCGATTCCGCTAGAATACTCATGTTATTAATATGGACTCCTAGGGCTATGTATGTATATATAAGAAGCGGTCTATTGTGGGCCTTGGTAACAAAGGTAAAAAGGCCGTAGAGTACATGTAGCTATGTAGCTAGCTCCTGCCTAACTTGCCCCCCTTCCGCGACTACATACGGAATGGTACTTTAGCAAGCTTTCAGTAAGGTAGGAAGCTAAAGGGGTTTTGGCGGCTTGGCGATACTGAGGGTCATCCATCAAGTTGAGCTGGAGGTTTGGGATGCTAGTGTAATTGGATTTCAACGTCTGCTTAGTATTCAGCAGTCATTCATATTGGCTTTAAGCTAGTATTGGTATGATATCGGTGTTATACGTACCCTTATCATAGGAACTTCTATAGCCCCACCAGCAAAGTAAATGTTCCGGTCCTGAAAGCTTTCCTCATGTGCTCAAGCGCGCTTTTCTGGTCATTCAACGGGCCCTTATTTGTTTAAGTATAATGGCTATTGTCAGGAAGGGAAATAGGATGTTATTGTGAGGCCATAGAATAAACCCCTACCAAAAAAAGATATTAAACCGAGCACTGAACGCTATCCCGGCACTGGTGCTGTGATACTATCCCATAACTTGGTAGAAAATGCTGCCTCCCTAAAAGGACCAATTATCTAGATACATTGGGCTTAAGATAGTCTTGATCTGTCTAGGCCATTACCCCCCCCTTTTTTGGAGGGGAGGGCAGCATCTTCTACCAACATAAAGGACATTTGATAAAGTCATGGCTCGGTAGAATTTAGGATATTCAAACTTCTATTAATGTGTTGGGGTTTGCTTTTCTCTAGAAGGGTTACACTAGTAAGTAACATAAAATATAAGAGTGTCAGTTTTCTCGGAAGTGACGTGGATTTTGGCACTTGAGGTGTGGATATGCCTTAATATATACACTGCATCTGGAAATAACAGTTTGCTATGAACACGGTGTGAAAAGCCAAGGCTTATTCGGAAGAGAGGGTTTGTTTTTCGCGACTGGTGTTATAAGGTGCGGTTAATCATATGTGAGATTCTCCATAGGACTACATGGTCTAATATATTATTCGGTGCGGATGAACTATACCAATGACCAAACTAGCCGGTTGGTAGGGCCTCTAGAAGGTAAGGGCTGTAAATACATTTTTGCATGTATAAAAATAGGAGGTTCACCCCCAATTGAATACCCTCAAGCGACTGCTTATGGTGGGGATAAATGATTGGACTTGGTTTCTAGAATATTGCTGGTAAAAAATACCTATTACTTGTAGTTGTCAAGCGTTTCCGGAACAGGGTGACTGGGAACGCCATGTCGCCCACTGAGATCCATCAAGTGCACAAGGCTTGAGGCAGCAATAGGTTGAATTTTAAGGAACTGAGGACTAAAGAAAGATAATCCTTAGTTTTAATCAATAATAAAATCACATAAGCTCACAATGTGAGCTTGTGAGGTAGGCATGCCGCTCTCCCCATTACCATATTCCGGAAACGCTTGACGACTACGAGTATATAGAGATTTGCCGTACCTACCAAGCTAGTACAAATCTCCCCGGGGACCGGTAATCGGGGAACCCAAGATAAGATAAAATCCCCCCCCGCCCCCGCCCTTAAATATTATTGGCCAAACTGGTGTATCTTTTGTGTTGGCAAGATTGAGTTAAGTGCTGGACTGTTTCACAGAAGAAGAAACAATAGAAAATGAAGTTCAAAATACGGCCATTTTCCCCACTTGCTCATCTACCGTAGGCATTCATTGCCGCGCGAACAGGATGTCCCTCTTTTCGCGCCCCAGGCGAGAAATTAGCTCGTTCCGGCTACAGGGGTAATCATATTTCTTCCAGCCCCTCGGACTTTGTTTAGTAACACAACATTCGAATCAACGCATAGTTCTGATGGTGGTGTGGTGGAGGGTCCGATTTTCAACATGCAATCTACAGGTGATGGAGAGACATAATGGTGGGTGGGTTTTAACAAAACTCGGGGAAAGAGCGAGGAGAAATAGCCAGCCAGTATGGTAGGGGTTAGGCGTATCAGAGGGGAACATAGAAAGCATGAGAGCAGAGGAGAATAGGTCTAGATCATGAAGTGAAGAGCTCCGAGGTAAAAGATAGTTTATTCATGGAGTATAATCCATCTCTCAAAGAGACATGCTATTATCAACCAATTGGATCATGAGCGCACTCTCATAGGTTCTAGTTCTTACAGTGTATCAGAAGCAGCTCTAGTTATATTTTGCATGAGTTTTGTTAATTATCAATTTTCATCTATATACTGGGGTTTGTACTGGTTCCTGAGGATTTCAGAGTAGCTTTGAGAATAATAGGTACTGGATCACCTTGTTCGTTTTTTATTGGTAGTTTGGGTGAGAATGGTAGTGGGGAACTTCATCAGATGACGTAAGATAAACTACCAGGAAGTAGCTAGTATAAAGCTTAAAGACTTTCTTAAGGTATCTCTGAATTCTTATAGTAGTAGAGGATACTATAGAGAGGTACATGTATCTAAGTTAGTAGATAACTACTAATTCTCAATATATTCATAAGATATCACTCGAATGCTTTATATAGTTGAATGTTGTATTAAATAAATGAATGAATTTATCATAAGTATGAATGTTGTATTATGGGTATCGAATAAGTATAGTGCCGAGTACAAGTAGGTTTTGGGTCTATGATGTAGGGGGATTCGCCTCAAGGAGCATATATATAGGGCCCATAGGAGCACTCGCTGGAGCGAGTCCTCCTAAGCCTTTAGTCTACTCTCGCCCTCTCTATTTTACAAAATTGAATTATACCAATGGTTAATGGGCTAATAGTACTATTTCAATTTAACTACTCCTAAATAGATATTAAGAAGTAATTGGCGTTAGAAATCCCTATAGATAGCAAAGCTTTCTAAAAGAAATGACAGTCTTATATAAATTTACGAATCCCTCAACTGGTAGCTGTACGTTATTGATATTATCCATTTTAGGTATTGATCTATTTGAGACTTCATATCAATTTTCGCTTTATATTAGTACAGGCCATCAATTATCATTCGTTAATATAGTACATTGACAGAATTAGCTGTACATACACTGGCTGCAACACTCAACAACCACAAAAAACAAAAACAAAAACCTGGGATAAACTATAGAATAGGAAATTAGTACGTAGTTATATATCCTATACAGTTTATCAGGCCAAATGATTATTCAACCTCTCTGAATCATGAATGTTGTGAGAGGGCTAAAAATGCGAAAACTAAACACTTCTCAACAACAGATTAACATATGAAAAGTTTAACAATATTTAGCTAGGATCTGAGGTTAAGACAATAAAAATTATAGCCATACTGTAGAATAATTTTTGCCTACATGCTAGAGTGTAGAATTCCACAAGTATTTTCCTAGTTATCCAATTACCAATTTGGGCCTTCTCCCATACTTTTTTCTCTATTCTTTTTGTATATGAAGCTAAGGTTCCCAAAGAAGCACTTATTTATTTTTCCATCATTATTATAAGTATCTTTGTGTTGAGCTGTTGGTAGTTGCTATATCTCATACCTCATGGTTGGTTGTAATGTACGGTTTAATTTGCCAACGTACAATAGCCGTAGACTCGCTTTTTATTGAGATAACATTTAATTGTATAACATATACCTACTATTTAGAAACTGAAAAACTCATTTGAGGGTCCGCAAACAAACTGAATAGTTTTTTTAGACAAGTTCTGTTCCGTCATGTCTATCTTCAGATATCATCATCGCACCCTTTATCACACCGAATACATCAATGTTCCGTACCCCAGCTGATCATAACCACCACTGTTTGGACCATAATTTCCACCTCCACCTTCAGCACCGCTGTTATTTGTTCGGACAAGGGCCGCATATCTCGTAGTGTATGGCCCAGAAAGTCCCTTGGTTTTCACGTAGTGGTTATATAGGAGTTCCCAAATTGGACGGATATCGCCTCTCGAGGACGGTGAGATAACTGCTTGGGTGACGTCGCTATTTGCGTATGTCGTATATGGAACGTCCTCGCCTAGGTTGTACTTGGCCGCATATTCCGCTCCTTTCAGGATACGGTTATCCAGGTACCCGAAAAGGTCGTCTCCCTGACTCTGTGCCATCTTTGAGATGATCCCCAGCATACCAACAACTAGCATTGAATGGCCCTGGTCTCTCCCGCTTTCTTGGAGCTGGGCTAGACCCTCGCTTTCGTAGACTTTCCATACTGCTTTTTCGATCGCCCCGTTACCAGCACCGTGGTAAAAGTAGTTGATGGCCTCGTCGTATATAGTCTCATTGTCTGTAACGACACCAATTGCAAGGGTTGAGGCTATATTGCATAAGTCCCAGTTCGCCCAATAGTGGTCAATGACAGCACCATTGTGGTTAGTCAGGAAGTTGTGGTTCATTGGATAGAAGACGCTAAGGAGAGTATTCTTTGCCGCTGCAAGTCCAGTCCAGCTACTATAGCCCCTTAAAATTTCGACAGCATTTGCAAATTGGTATCCATAGAGGCCAGCAGCGAGGAATTTATCAGATGTACCGTCAATGGCGATCAAAGTACTCGACCAAGCATCGATGATAGTGGCAGCTGCTGTTGCATACACAGAATCCCCAGAAATCTTCCAACGAAGGGCGAGAGCATAGGCTGCTGCCATATCATTGAATAGGAGGGAATAGTTTTCTGCGTTCGCGGTAGTCGCTCCCCGATAAACAGTAGCAACTGGGCGAGCGGTCCAGGTGGTAGCGGCATGGGAATTGCCTGTGAGTTTGCTATAGCCCGTAGTCCATGGCTCAGCACCTGTAGCGACCTTCGCAGCCACCAGATTGAATTCGGCCTGAGTGTGGAGAAGACCTGGGTGGACAAAAACTGCTAGAGAAAAAGGAACGAGGAGGAACGAGGTGTATACTGCTAAGGACTGCATTTTTGCTCTTTATCTTTATTGATTCAAGAAGGAAGTTTATTGGGTTAGTATGATCTGTAGAGTCTAGATTAAAGTATTACTGGCGGGTCAATACAGTTCTAATATAGAGTTTGGGTCTATAGTGAAATCTAAAGGATCAAGTCCCATAATCACTCAGTCTTTCGTTTTTTTGTCATGGCTAATAGAATTTCTCGTAAACTCTCCTACGGCATCCTCCCGTACAATCTTCCGGACTGTTTTTCAGCGCCAGTGTTTGAGGCAGATGAATTTCAGGCACAATGCAGTTAGAAAACGGGTTAGGTGGGTTAAGTTAATTAGGACCCAAGGTATAAGCTTATACATATACGTTTTGTAGTCACATGTACATTTTATAGGCGTTAAATGATCCAGCTTAACAACAGACTGTATACTTCTCTACATCTGTTTTTTTAAGGCACAAGTAGAAGAGTGGTGATTTTTTGGCTAGTTCTATTTGTTTAAGGTGAACTTCGTGCTAGGAACGAAGAACGAGTTCTGTGGCTGCATGTGTAATATTATTTACCGCCCAGAGCGCAATAAAAGTTTCTTTATGGTGTATAAAAGTATAATAATGGATTAGTGAGTATAGAGATCGCTGGAATAGGTATATCTACGGGCCGGAATCCAGTAGATACCTCACGTATATACCAGCATCCACCAAAGTAATAATTTCATTGATTAGTATTTGTATGTATACGTATATACCCATCGTTTCTCTCTGTCATACGAGTTGTTACCTTAGAGTAGATACTAGGGTAGATTTATCTTCCTAGATAACGTATAACTAGCTATGTGGTGAGTCATGTGACTGGACATGGGTGGCTGACATCATTTAAGTCTAATAGCATGAATAACACGAAGATCCTCTGATTATTTGCCTCAGAAGACTTTGATATTCTCTCCATAGTATCCCTCCTTCTCCTCCGCACTTTCTCCGTACATTCCTCCGTACATTCCTCCGTACATCTCCCCCGCTTTTTTACTCCACGATCTCCCCTGCATTTTCGGATACATGTTTCCGGATTCCGAAGACATACTGTACCAAGCACTATAGTGGGACAGGCTGAGCTCCTGGTGCCTATATAGCTTATTGTGCGACGGCAAATTTCTACATACCAACTATTTGTATTTATATAAAGTTAGATATCTGACGATATCTATGCAGGGCAGTGGGTAATTGGTTGTGGTCCCACTTATTTCTCTACATCTTTTAGGTATGGGGTGTCAAAAAGGTAGGGCCTGGGTTAGGATTATGGGGACTATTTGTGAACCTACCAGTGGTCTATTGTGGACCACCATAGTGTTTCAGACAGGTAGTCCGGTTTTATACTGTATTCCAGTATACCAATCCATACTTATTACCACCGGTGGAAAATTTAATTTTGATACATTTACTCTTCCATACAGATGGGGCTCTCGGTTGCTACGGGAGTGACCGGGTATTTTTGTCTCCCTATAATATATTATACCTAACCGGGAACTTTGGGTAAGTAAATAGGTTACCTAGTATATATATCTTATCACGAGGAGTTTCTTTGCCACTATGATGGCCTAGCCAAGCATCTATCTCGATAAATCCAGTACTGTCTGATTTATGTTTCTATATCTATCAGTAAGGGTGGGGTAAATCGAGCTCAACACATGCGCTACTTCATAGCGAACAGGATGAGGGGTTTTTGATATTGGTGGTTACTGTCTTTTCAGCCAATATGTTTAAAGATATGTAATTTTCATACGGGGCCGCAAGATGGCTACTTAATTCTAGGCTTCATAAAAGATAAATTAAAAGTATAATTCAAGAACTATGTACCGGCTATTTTTCTCTTTTACAGGGAATCCAGTACCCGATGCAAATGACGCCTGGTCATTCTAACTATATACAATACCTTTTACTAATGAGGAAAAATACATAAAATCTATATAGCCTCAATTATAAATGTAACCCATTACTATGGGATTGTTGATTTTTTTATAGACACTATGTTAAAGTTAGTATTTGGGTTTAATTTAATCCTCCATGGGATGATTAATGATGCTCCTGGAACTTACTTGATGGTAATAATCGTTCTGCACCACACATGTGTATGGACTCATACAAGTCGTGGGACCAGTCCAGCCATTTCCCCCGCATTGGTAATAGTGTCCAATGGCGGGTAAACTGGTTGAAGTGGCTGCTGGAGCTGAAGTTGCTGTGCTTGTGGTCGGGATGATTGCTATTGGGACCGATGTCACGACAACAGATGTAGGAGTAGCTATGGGTGGAGTAGCTATCACGGACGTAGGAGTAACTATAGGTTGAGTGGTGACTGTGGATGTAGTAGGAATAACTTCCTGAGTCGAAGAAAACTTGACAGAAGATGAAATAGGTTCTACTTCTAGGGCTGAAGAAGTCACATCTGGGATTTTTGATGAAGTAGGCTCGGCCTCCGATACAGTAGCAGTGGCAAAGGTAACTGTGGATGTAGAAGTAACCAAAAGGCTGGAGCTAGAGCTAGAACCTAGAGCAAGAATTTTTTCAACTGCCCTTTCGGCGAGAATCATAATGGGGGCCGAAGGGTTGGTTGCTACGTGGCCAGGGAAAACAGAGGCATCAACGACAAACTATCTTCCACGTTAGAGATCTCCTGGTAAGCCTATTATTGGGGAACGAACTTACCAGATTGTCAGTTCCATACACCTTGACATTGGTATCAACAACAGATCCTGTAGTCCCGTTCCCGTTCCTTCCGTCATCAGCCCCCATCTTGGCACTACCCAACCAATGATTACTACGTCGGTTCTCGATGTAGTTGTTGACGAAGGTCTCGGCATCGATACCAGCGGCAGGCTGCACAATAGTAATACCGCTGACATTCGCGATTGAACTCATGATAGACTTCACCCCCTGAATAACAGTATCGATATCATATTCATCCCGTAGATAAGGACTAACAGTAGTTGCCATGTTGAGATTTGACTTAATATTAATCCTACCCCTGGAGGTCATACCAGTACCAAGGTATTGACTGATCGTGATGAGGCTGTCACCTGATTCCCCGAGGGATCCCTCGGCTCTTACTGTCCACTGAAGTTGTCTAGTGATTCCATCGGCTCCAATAAATGATTGCCAAAGCATAGTATTAGGGCCCGGGGCAGCAGTCGCAAAAATTCCGGAACGGGCGCCGAGGTAAGCCTCCTTATCGGCCTCAATAGGATCATCATAAGCACCATAAAAGTCATATGCAGTGACATTAGGGTGACTTGCGACCATATCAGTGTTTGCATGGTCCATAACATTGTATCCAACAGGCAAGATAATCCAGTCCTCCTCAGCGATCATGGTAGGCCCATCAATTGCAGATTCCTGAACAACTTTGAGCGAATCTTGAGGACCGATTCCAGAACGCATCAAAATCTTTGCGGTTCCAAATGTTCCTGCTGAGAGAATAACTTTCCCTGTTTTGGCTGTGACGCTGTAGATACCAGTCTGGCCCCCGTTGTTGGTGGCAAGAACTTCAACACCAGTTATTGTTGAGCCAGTACGGATCATACGGCGGACAGTAGTATTAATCGCAAGTTCAAAGTTATCCCGGGCTAAAGCAGTTTGAAGGTAGGTAGCCAAAGGTCCACCACGTTCACCATTCGAGTACTTTAAGTTGAATTAACCAATGACCTATGATAATAATCCACAATATAGGGAGGTTTTTACCATAAAAGGTGTATGAGAGAAAGTCTTGTTCTTCGAGTTAGGGCTCTCATTAGCGGTAACTGATTCCCAGCCAGACTTTGACAAGGCATTCGCTAAAATTTCATGGGGCTCTTGTAAATAGCGTTTACCATCTATAGAAGGAGTATCTGTTGAGGGAATCCTCTTGAAAAGTTTATCGGTTGCAGAAGCCATATCCGTAGCCTTCCAGCCTTCAGGGAAGTTGTAGTCCCAATCACGGTCTTGGGGCCTGAAGAAAAGACCAGCATTAACTGCTGTTCCACCTCCCAGGAGGCATCCGGCCATTTGGTCAATATCATTACATGCAATGCCAGTAGAGTCAACCCTAATATTTATAAAATATTAGTGCTTGTCTTAGGGTGGCACATAGGAGCTTACCAGATTTCGTTACAAAGACCAGGAACATCAAAGCGAGTAAGATTTTCTCTATTAAGCCAAGCAGGCCCAACAGTTCCACCTGAGGCATAGGTCGATGGTGGACCTCTTTCAATTAGAAGGACTTTGGCACCAGTCTCTGAAAGACGATCGGCAGCTGTTTTTTTTTAAAAAAAAGCACACTTAGTTCTCTAGATTAATCCCCAAGAAGAGTTGGTTACTCACTAATAAGACCACCAGCGCCTCCTCCAACAACAATATAGTCATATTCGCCCAAGACAGCGGTAGCTGATGGAATCGAAGATGTCGCGGTAGAAGAAGCAGTTACTACAGCAGAATCCGTTGTTGTGGCAGTGGTATTACCTGTGACAGTTGGTGCGGCTGTTACGGATGCGGTGCTTGTTGGGACATCAGCCGGAAGCCCCGCGGCCTCGATCCAAGTTGAGTACTGATCAGACAATGCTGAGCCAATGAGCATTCCGTACTGTCCAAAACCATTGTCATGGTATTGAAGGGTAGTCGAAGCATCGGTGATATCTGTAACTGCAGCCGTGCTCTGGGCCCATCCCATGATAGCATATGAGGCTGTTACATCGAACCCACCATCAGTCCAGGAGACACAATTCTGGCATCGGAAAGTCCATGACCAATGTGTAGAGTTGGTGTTAGAGTACATCGTGGTAGCTGTAGCGCCGCCATCATATACCGAAGGGGCCTCATAACCACTATATCAAAGAAGTTTAGGGACAGGAGTTCAAATGTGCGGGTTTCGAGGTTGATACTTACGTGACATAGCGGAATGAGTGTACGATCTCATCACCATTGGGCCAAGCAACGACTAAGAGATTACTTGTCATACCACCCCCCAAACTCACACCAGACCAGCCACCATCAGCGTTGATTGGTCCAACCTATTTTATCATGTTAGGAGTGCTCTATAGTATAATCTTATGTATGAAGATTGGGTTACCAACAATTTGTCCAATGAACTCAGTAGTCGGGTCAGTTGGGAACGCAATGGAGAAGGAGAATCCGGAGTAGGATGTGGTAAGGAATCGTTGAAACGAGATACCAGTCTCGGAGTCAGTGTAGGCTGAAGATGTTTGGGCCGAGACCAGTCCTAGCGGTGCTCACAATAAAACGGTATCAGAATCAATTTACTGGGAAGCAGTATATAACATTTCCCAACATACCAGATACACCTAGGACTGAAAGAACGGAGAGAGTGTTTTTGAGGAACATCTTATGTTATAGTAGAAAAGAATGAGTAGGTGTAAAACAAATAAAATAATGTAGAAAAAGAATGGCACCTGATCAAAGGTGTGTAAGAATGATTCTTGAACTAAAAGCCCAGTTAAGCGTCAAGCTTAGAGGTGGGGACTTAATAGGATGGCTAGAGAAGTGTTTATATATGTCTTTAGGAGGGCTCTGGTCTCTTCTTCTGAAATTTGTCAAGTACTATCAGTCCCTTGCCTGACTTAATTTTCCTTGGTAGGTGTATACGTATTACCAGCATCCTCTAACCCGAAGATTGGGGTCTATAGATCATAATATCAACAATTAGTAAAAGTGTAAGCACGCCTACGATACGGAGGTGATCAATCGCTTTAATTTTATTTGTTAATCTAGTAGAAAGCCCACCCACTGCTGCTGGCATGTCTGTTTCATAGATATGAGGCTCCTGGTAAAGCCTACCCGCTGGGAGGCTTGGCAAATATTACAACGAGGTTCATGGAAAATTGTTTGTCTCGCCGCTTGGGGGCATTGATCCTTGCCAAGCTTCTTATACCCCTGGGCAATATACCAGCTGTAGCTGTCATTAGTGAAAACCGTATGTATTGAGCGCTCTATCTGAGAGACTTGGCAAACGTTCCAACGAGGTTCATGGAAAATTGTTTGTCCCGCCGCTTGGGGGCATTGATCCTTGTGAAACTTCTTATAACCCTGAGTAATATACCGGCTATAACTGTCATTAGCGCAAGTCGTATGTATTGAGCGCTCTATTCGAGAGGCTTTGGCTAGACACCTAGTATATATGAGGGTCTCGGAACCGAATACCAGTCTTCCCATAATACATATCTGGAGAATAAAGCCTCTTACAGTTTATAATAATAATAATTTTTAAATTCTAGTTATATTATCCCCACAGGCTTGAGTGCGGTCCCCTGTTCTGGGGTTGCATTTAGATTGTTTAGATTATAGCTAAGCCGCATACAATTATTGTCGCAGCCAAAGAAGCCGGAGGGGCCAAAGCGATCGCCCTATAGCTGGGGACACCTTGAGCCGGAGTGAATTCATCCCCCAGCTTTGAGTGCTAACTCCACTACCACCACAACACCTAAATTAATTTTTCTCTCTATATAAAAATTCTCCTGCTTATTCTCTATAATTATATAAAGCCATATTAATTTTACCTTTTGTGGTTGAGGTGCAGTTAATTTTTGAAAACTTGGTATTTTGGTGTGGAGATCAATGAATGTCGCGCCGAGGGTTGCCTATTTCGGTAATTTCCTAGTTAGAAGGGTATATAATTACTATTCTAGGGAATAAAAGAACAATAATTGTGCCAAAAGGCCAAGACTCCATCCCAGCCGCTTTTTAATTAGGGCTTGCCAATAAAAACAATAAATATCTTATAGTACAATCGCCCTATAAGGATATTCTAGGGGAGCGATGCCATATCCTTATAGAGAGGATATTCTTATATAAAAACCGAGTGATATTTAGTGACCCGTTCATAAATACAATAGCGTACAGTATCCGATCCCCACGATCCCCTCTTAGAACCTCTCCAGAACCTCCCACAACCCCTTCTACAGCTCCACCAATGCTCCATCAGTTTTTAAAGTACACTGTAATCTTTTTTTGCTCTTGGTTCCCCAAGCTTCTTATTCTTTTCGCTTCCATATCCCTCCTCATTCTAGTTAAACTGCTTAAGGCCTTCTCATCAGGTGATTCCTGCTGCAGCTCAAAAATCTCTAAGTGCTCCAAATATCTCAACGCATCCTGTACATCTATTTTTGGAAGGCTAACTTCTTCTTTCTCAGTCTCTACCTCCTCAGAAGGATTACTAGGAAGAAATGAATTGAGTATATACTGATCTAGAAAATCAGGATCATCATCTATCTTTTCTTCAAAAATATGTCGGAACTTCGGCTGATTTGCAATGGCGTTAAGCTTCGACTGGACACCCCTACCCATTCTTGGTGCGTGTCGGTATGGAATATTTTCTGATCTGAGAACTAGTAGTTTATATATTAGAAAAAGTTAGGAGAAAATCGCCAATAATCCCTCGGATTTTATAATGGTTTTGAAACCGTAGCAAAGGTCGTTCTAAGTCCTAAATTGAAGTGAGAAGCGAGAAGTCTAAGTTAGCCAACAGAGGGATGGGCAGGGAAGTAGTAGAAGCACCTCTTTCTCATAAAGTAGGTGGATTACTTTATCAGAATTAAGTTCTTGAGTAGCCCTTGGTTCAAGAAGCTTATTGTATAATACTTCCTTCTCTTTGTATGACTTAGTTTGTATTTCGTGCATGGCCCTGGCACAAAGAATTAAGATAAAAATCCCACAACATAGGCAAAGTAGAACTTATAATACACATTACGACAGGGCAGCACTACTCGCGGAGCGTAGCCGGAGAAGGGTCCGGAGGTAGCAAATAGCCGGGCGAGCTATGATGAGCCGGACCATGATGAGCCGGGCTTTGATGGTGCGTAATAGTTGATTAAAACAGTGGTTGTACGAGCACAGGGCCAAGGTTAGGGTTCTCTTTGATATCTTTTTTCTGTACTAGGGTGTGTAAAAATAATAACTCGACCCCGATAGGTCTAAAAATTGCGCGCCCCACATTATAGTGCTAACACTAGGCCTAAAGAATTGAGGCTTTGCATGGGAAAAAAAGCAATGAGAACTTTTCTAATATTGTTTAAAAAACCGGAAAAAACAATAAAAATTACAAATAAACTCTATAGTACTACATCTTTTCTGTGCTTTATCTGCATATTATTTTGGTATTTTGGGGGCCTCTGGCCTGAGCTCTTAGAAGAAAGTAGCAGAAATAAAGTTCTATGAAGGAAGGGTATTAAGTGACCAAACGGGCATGGGTCTGCCTGAGAAGCGGCCGGGGGCGATCTTGGTTCACATCTTATTTTCGGCAAGTATGTACATAGATAGGTGTCTTGAGAGAGGTGGGGATGACGATGTTCTCACTCTATACCAAAGCTTGTTCCTTGCACTCGTAGTCGTTAAGCGTTTACGGAATAGGGTGACTGTGAACGCCATGTCCCTCACTGAGATCCACAAAAACTATAGGGCGTAGGATAAAAGGACCAATTATATGTGAAACCGAGGATTTAAAAAAACAATTCTTAGATTTAACTAGTGACACAAGCTCACAAGCCCCAATGTAAGCTAGTAAGATATGTATGTCGCTCTCCCCATTACCATATTCCGGAAATGTTTGACTACGAGTTAGTATTGTAGGGCCGTTACAATACATAGTGTGGGCTCTATGCAAGGTACGACGCTCATATTAAAGGGCTAGGATCTAGCGAGAATCAACAATCATTCTGCCCCGCCCCTTTAATAAAAGAGGATGGGATACGAGAGCCTTAGTCGCTGAAGATCTGTCTACCGGCCAAACACACTAATGATGGTATTGGGGTTTACTGTAGGTAGCAACAACACGGCCTAAGCTTGTAACTGTGCAGCACAACAATTCAAAGTGAATTCAATGTAATCTTGCTGTATCTAATTATTAGAAATTCTCTAGACATGTAAAATTGATTATAAACTTCTATTTTTATCAAAATAGAGTTTATTTTGGCTCTGTTAAATGACGATTTGATGTGGGGCCTGGTTGCACATCCTACCTAGACGTCAGCAAGTATACCCGCGCGTTAATTAATAACTCAGAATTTTCATAACCACAACACCAAAACACTATTAAGAAGCCCCTAGTAAATAGACCCTAAATGTGGTTAAGACTAATTAATATTTAGTTGTTACCAATTGTAGTGCTATGAGATTCTAACTACATGTAGTTTTCTTGTTGCTATTACACCACTGTGCTCATTCTGGTGGTTGTAACCCATTCCGAGTTGTTAATTAACGCGCGGGTACAAACGGCGCCTTAGGTGATATATTATGATTCACTCTCCTTACATGCTACATAGTCTATGACATTTTCTGTAGATTCTACCAGATGCTATAGCAAGAGATATAAAATTTTTTGCAATCCAGATGTTTAGTAAGAGCCTAAGCATAAGATTAAACCTTGTGCCACAACCTTTCAACAAATCATCGGCCTCTTACTACTTCCATAGTCTCTAGAGGGGATCTCAAACTAGACATCAATAAAACTCAAATCAGAGCACAAACCTATCGGCAGTAGTGTAAGCCTTAAGTATTTGCTCAATTCTCCCGGGTTTAGAGAGAGCGGTTCCATCTAGACATTGATATTAGTAAGACTGGTCTTAAAGGGTAGATCCATAGTCTAATGTAGAATCTCACCTCAGACCTAGACCTAGACCTAGGACTGATTCTCATCGGCTACCACACTCTCATAACTACAAGGCTAGTGTTTATCCCCTCTCCTCTTGCATCCTATTAAGGACTTGTCTCCCTAAATACCTAAAAAGAAGAAAAACGTACACTACCTTCCATCGAATCTCTCCTAAACGGTAGATACTCAATAAGGGGTAGGAAGCGCCCACAAGCAATACACAATACACAAAAAAAGTATAAAAAACAGTAAGATACAAAGAAAGACCTATAAACTCCCATAAAGCATCTCTCATGCCTACCGCTACGCCCTAGCCCAGACATGAAAAAACACCTAACGCCTAGTACTATTGTCTGTTTCGTACAGCGCACAGTCCCCGTCAAAAGCACTTTTGTTTTCCTACACAACTTCCCCATAGTGAAGTGAAGATATAGTAAAAAGAAGAAATTACTAAAGAAGGGGCAAAAAAAGAAAATATACACTGCAATTCAAGATGTAAAAGACCCGAAACCGAAAAAAAAGAAAAAGAAAAAAGCTAGTCTCTGGGGTACCAACCAAGAGTAGTAAAAAAAGAATTTGACCCGAAGAGAATTGTTCATATCGTACCAAAAAAGAAAGGTTCCCTTAGGCCATATTTAGCTCATCCAACACATGCCATTCATTCCATTTCAGCCATAGACCACAAGTGACAGTGACTTTCTTGTAGCCTAAATCCCTGCAAAGATACAAAAAAACATACGTCGACAAACCTCGCTTTATTGAGCACGTATCTTTACATCTCATTTCCCTCCTTCACCTTCTGTCGTGGCCTGCTGTGATTGTGCTTGTGGTGGTGGTGGCGGTGGAGCATGTTGTCCGCCCTGATGCTGTTGCTGTTGTGGATGACCGCCATATGTATTTCCCCTACCCCCAGGAGGATAATGACCTTGTGGGGCGTGGTAATATGGTTGTGGTGGTGGTCCTCCTTGATGTGGAAGAGGTTGTCCGCGCATCATTCCCACTGATCTATCGTTAGAATAATTACTAATTACAGAACTAGTTGGAATTATCATTGAGGCCACTATCCCTCCACCGCCATTATTACCCCCATGCTTCCCGCCACGAGCCACCCCTCCAGCATACATAGGCATATTCCCCATCCGACTCCGTTGGAGTGGATATGGCGATAAGCCCGGATCAGAAACCGAAGGGGTAGGAGAAAATACGGCCAACGAAGACATAAGGGGTGGAGAAGTAGCAGAGGGTTGGGGAGGTAAATGCGAATTACGGACACGCGGGGATGGGACAGCAACAGGAGAGACAGCATGATTAAAACCAGACTTGGTCGCAGACGAAAAAGGGGCAAGAGGAAGGGAGACAGTGGATTGTGGGCGTTGGGGTAACAAATTTTGGCCGTGGAGGAGTAACTCACTTTGTTGCTGTCCTTGCCCATATATCGGGCCACCTTGTCCAGGTTGGATCGCATATGGTATCATTTGCGGCCCCGTAGGAGTTCCTTGCGATGATCCTTGGTGCATCATCATAGGAGCACCTCTTCCAGGGCTTGGGGGGTATCCTTGGGAACTTGGAGGTGGTGGAGGAGCAGCGCCATTATGAATATAAGCATGGGGTTGCTGGGGAGAGTAGATCTGGTGAGGTATAAATTGACTACCGGGATATGGGATAGGTTGAGGTCCAGGTACCATCATTTGGCCAGCTCCAGCAGGGGCCCTGAATCCCCCGTTATAGAACTGGCCAACAAAGGGGGCACCTGGGCCACCAGGTACATATTGTCCTGGTGGGTGGGTAGTATACATAGGTATCTGCGAATGGTGGGCAACTGGGGACTGTTGATAAGGCGCTAGCGTTGCGTTGTGTAAGCTTGGGGAGGGCATTACAGATGGTGGGATCTGTCTAAGGTGTTGGTCTTGCTCATAGTGTTGAGGTGGAATTCCCAAGTGATGCTGTGACATGTGCGGGTGATGGGACTGATGAGAAACATGTGGAGGCTGGTTAACATGAGTCATATGGGGAGGCCCCTGCTGGTGATGATGAGGTTGGTGGGGAGCGATGTGTGGAGGTTGGGGAGAATGCATGGTGCTCGATACAGAGAGCTCCATCTTCGCAAAAATTTGTGTATATGTCTTTTCTTCATTCCCTTCTGCTGTTGGCCAGGTAGGAGCGGTGCGGAAAGATATGTCAATAAAATCGTTGGAATTTCCATCTGGTTTTTTTAAATCTGTTTGGACCGGTGCATTCTTGTGCGCAACCTTCATCCGCTTGATTGGGTTGAACGAGTTCTTGATAGATTTCCTTTCTTGTTCGGGCTTTGGTTTTTTGCTCCCAAAGAATATAGACGGGCTTGTAGCCCTTGGGGATGAATGCGCAGGAGCAGAGGCTGTAGGGCTAGGGGTAGCAGTAGCAGTAGTAGAAGGTCCGAAATTAGGCGTAAAAGTCGCTGCACTAGGATTAGGTTTAAACTCCATGGCCTTTGCATTCATCCTAGCAAGGTTCATAGATGCAGGAGATATAGATTTAGGAGCCATAGGAATAATTCCTGCAGCGGGACCAGTTGGAACATTCTGAGGATGTTCAGGAATTGGAATCGGCGAACGTATATGAGGAGGCTGTTGTCCCCTGTTTTTCGCATCTTGAATTTGGTTTAAACGAACACTAAGGGGAGCAGTGGTAGGTTGTTGATTAGGCTGTGGCCGCTGCTGGCGCTGCGGAAATCCGAGTAGAAGTTGTTGTTTCATATGCTGGAATTCGATCGGATTTTTCGCTGCAAAGGTATTTGGTGCTGGTTCTCTGGCCCCAGGCGGCTTGGCCACCTGCGGAGTTGATGAGAGTGTTGGAGAAACTACCTTAGCAACATTTGCCTTGGCCTTTTCAACAATTTCGGCTTGCTTTTGCTTATCTTTCGCTAGGATTGGTACGAGGTCCTGTGGGACTTCAGTCCTTAGAGTAAAATTTACAGAAAATTTCTTGAGTTCTTCCAACTTTGTAGCTCTATCCCTCTGCTGTAGATCTGCCTTCTTCTTCTTGTAACGTTCCTTCTCCATGTTAACAAATTGCTTAAAGTCTCGAGTGACCTCCGGGAGTGGAGGTTGACTCGTTGAAGAGTTTTCTGGTACTCCAGGAACTGGCATTCTCTTTGGAGCGATAATCTCAGGGAGTGGTAGCTTTTCTTTCGGCTTATGAGGAGCATCCTCTGATTTTGCGATCTGTGACTGGGGTAGATTGATTTGGGGTAGAGCAGCTCTTGGTGCCTGTGGTGCCTGTTGCTGTTTCTGCTGCATAGTTTCCGGGCGAACCAACTGTGAGGCAATAATGGCAGGATCATGGGGAGCACCAGGAACGGTTGGATGCCCAGTGGGTGCCCTTAAAGCAGGAGGTGTATAGCGTGAGTTCGTGACTTGCGCTTGTGTAATATTACTAGGCACAGGAGCACGCTGGACAGCGCCGTACCTTTCAAAAAAGGTCAGCATATTACGTCAGGTTTGGCTAAGAAACCAACATACCTGTCCTCCTCATCAATTCCACTATCATCCGCGAAGGTGATATTTCTCTCCTCGGCAACATGAGGGTTCATATTTGCACTGATAGCTTGTCCCTCAATCTCTCTTGCAATTCTTGCTGCCGCTGCCTCGCGCTGTTGGTAGAGCGGGTGTGCCCGATCTAGTTTAGTTGTGTAAATATCCTCATTGAAGTCAGATTTGACGCCAAAAAGACGTTCGTTTGCTTCGAATTGATTCCAGCCTTGGCCTTGTGAACCGGGAGTAGACTCTTCAAGTGAAAGGTTGTTTGTAGATTCATCAGGCTGCCACCTGTGGAGCTCCCGTTCCCGCATAGCAAGGTTCCCAGAAATATCAGCGTCTGTCCTAAACGTACCTGAGGGAGTACCAACGAACATCAGTCAACCGAAAAATGAGTTAAAAACAAGAAAGCCCCAGTGGCTTCCATAGCGCGCATTTACCATTTTGGTGATTCGTGGAGCCTTCAGCCTCGCCCAAAGCAATCTTTTCTGCGAAGATATCTACCAGGTCCCTAGGTTCAAAAATCATGATTTTCTCTGGGCCACCGCCGACATATTCTCCTTCTTCTACCTTGTCATCGCTATTATCGCCCAAAGGTGCTCGGACAAGCCTGACCCACTTCATAACAACGCCGATATCGTGATTCTTGGCATCTGCCCCAACAAGAATGCCAGTGTAACGTGCACCAGTCTTAAGCGTTATTGTAATGGTTTTGGCCTGTTTACAGTATTTGCATGGGTCAGCAAAAAAAGCCATCAAGCAATTTTAGAGGACTGCTGATTGCCCCTAAAAGACCTCAATGCCAAAGGTACTTAGGCAAAGACCCAGCGAGAAATCCACTAAACTTCAAAGGTCGAAATCCAAGATATTTAGAATATAGAACCTACAATCAAGTTTCCAAGTAAAAACAGTGTCCTATCATGCATGTGTTTATCATGGGTGTCGGATTCACCCCCCGAGGGTAGTGTTGGGTTTCGTGTCTTCATTGCAGCGGCCTGGCTAGGGGTAGGCGATGAAGTAATTGGATTTGTAGAGCCGCCGTTGTATTTTTGGTGGTTTGCTTGCCAAGGCCTCTGGGAAGCGTTCCTTCTAGGTGGTTATTAGCACCGTATTATAATAAAGTCCCAATAAGAAAATTTATACAGCCTCGTAGAGATAACGTAGGGTAGGATATATAGGAGGAATTAGGAATAAAAGTAAGGCTTAGAAATTAAGGAAGGAGAAACTTTGACTAAAGAATCGAGAAGTAGAAGGGCTTTAGAAATAAATCAGAGGGTTGGCAACAGGCACAGTGTGGGGCCAAATATTTCCCAAAAACGGAAGCCAGAATAATTACACAAGATACAGCGTTTCAACCTCGAAAACCACTTAAAATAGCACACTGGCTGGAAAGATGGCGTTACGAAGAAAGTGACTACTACTCACCTTTGGGCTCCATCAATGGGTGATTGAACTGATCTCCTGTTAGTGTTCCCCCCATTTGAAGTTCCAGAGATTGTACCCTTCAACTGAGGCCTTGCACCAGCGGAGGCCGAGGCAACAGCGGTAGAAGCAGTACCATTGGCCGCTGTGGACGGAGCGGTTGCCGTAGTCGCCATGATTGCAACGGTGAGTGCTCGTAAAGCTTGTGAGCAGCCAAGTAGTGGTGGGGCCGAGCTTGCGAAAGAGGCAGAAGATTGAGGAAAGGAGAGTAGTTGTAGCAAACCCGTCGTCAGTAAGGAGGTAGAGTTTCAGGATGGCTCTTCAGCTGTTCTTCCCCTCTAGAAGAGACTGAGGATATTGGGGAAAGGAGGGGGTACAGAGGGGTTAGATGGATATGATAGCAGAGAAGGGAAGAGGGGGAGGGAGAGGGGGGAGGGAGAGGGGGGAGGAAGAGGGGGCTGATGGGGGGGAGTTCTAGATGGAAGGTAGAAGGCGTGAGCGAGAGACAAAGTTTGCTCTCGTGTATGGTTTCCTCGTGAGAAGGCAGCAACAACCAAAAAAAAGATTCCACAAGCAATATCCAAAAGGAACGGCAAAAGGAAAGAACAGGAGGAAAGGAGGAAGGGCCCTTAGAGGATAAGAAAGAGCTTTGGGAAATGGTTCGGGGGGGGGCGATGAGCGCAGCAGCTCTCTCCCTCTCTATCTTTCTCTCTATCGTACAACAGAAGCAGTAGCAGCAACAGGTTGGTTTCACCTCTCACCTGCCAGTGTCTTTTTACTTTTTCCATTGTGGGCCGTGCTTCCAGCGAGACGATTCTCTTCCCCCCCGCCAAGCCACACACCACCATACATACACCTCAAGCTAGGCTATCTGATACGCCCTCTCCCTTCTAGCCTACTGCTATTAAATCGGTAAAGCAACATCATTACCACTGTTTCACTGCATTCTGGAAGTCTCACCGCCTCCTCCCTGCTTGAAAAATCTGCTGCATCTTCACGTCCTGAAGTTATACATCGCTGGACAGTGTATACGCGCATGTATGTTCACCCCCAAACTCGTTCAGGTGCGAAAAGTGCTAGATCCCCGGTGCGTGCTCGTCCGGGTCCGCTGTTGGATCGGTGTAATAATAAATGTAGAGTACCGCTGAGTAAAGAAACAAGCTTGTTGGAAGTTTACTTGTGTGGGTCATCTGATTGTGTGAATGCTATATGGACAGTGTTCCGGCTGAAGATCATTCTGGCGCTTCACATATCGACATATCATTCCTAGAAGACGAAAAGCGCTTCTCCCCTCTTTTTTCTCTGATCTTACTCAACAACGAATAGAGACGCTTTAGCGGCATTCACTTTTCACTTTTCACGCTCGTAAATGAGCTATATGGGGGAGAAGGTTTGGATAAGATTCGTGATTCCGGCCTCGCAAGTACCCTGAAACAAGCTCCTAGGAATACAGTGGGCACCTGAGAGTTGACGGTACTAGCTGTAGAACTGTAATGCAGCTGATTGCGCCCATCTAGCGAGTGTGTCTTGAAGCCTTGAAGCCTCGCACTTGGCCACGTGCAATACACAGCCACTTGTAGATTACCCATCATTAAATCACAAAACCACAGGAACACTCGGTACATGTAGTCTGTTAGGGCTGACATTCCCCGGCGCTTCCTTCTACTTTTATTACTTGCTGCTTAAAGTTTTGTTCATTTAGCACATAAATCTAACACTACATAAGTAGTAGTAGCGGTATGTAAAGTACACTTAAACAGAGTAATATTTGTCCCTACAGCGACCAGCGACAATCAACGGGGGCTTTCTACTCATAGTTGGTAAACACGAAACTAACCCAACACCATGTCACAGTAACTAAACCTCAACAGCCACCACAACCACAATCATAACCACCCACCAACCCTCCTCCTCCATCATTCCACCTTGTTAGGTACCACTATTCAGCTCCTTTCCTCACCTAATGCAATCTGGCTCTCATCGCTCAAGCCTTACAAGATCTCCTACTCCCTCAGCATCATCATTAACATCACACTCATCCACTCTCAGCACTGCCTCAATGTCGTCTCAAAATTCGACAGGTTCAGCAAGGAGTCCTCGCCAGCGATCTAGAATAAGTGTGAGCTTCATTCCCTGATCTAAACTACTCCCTGTAGAGGATATTTCTCTTGTATATTTTTAAATAGTAGACCTATTTAAAGCATCAGTAATGCCCGTCAATATCACTTCGCTAACTTCAGCTGAAGCCTTCACAACATTTATCTACAATCGAGAAATCAGTGACTCAACTCCTCATCGCTACTAAACAACTCCTCGAAACTCTTACTGCTTGGTCGCGGCAGCAGGCTACTGAAGCGGAGGTCTCAGATGTATATGTCCGTCTTGGGTCCGAGTTCAACTTGGCGTGTCGAGCATTTACCGCTATAGGAGTAGAAACAGCTGATCTGGGTAATGTACCAGATGCGCTGAGGACGATACTGGAAAGTACCTTGAGCCAAGATGCGAGTCCCCAGAGCCTGGAAGTTTACTTGCCCAGGATTAGAGAAATCATTATCAATCTTCTTCATGGACTCAAGAGAAAGCAGCAGAAGCTACGGCAAAAGAATGCAAGAGATACTGGCGAGATTTCTGGGCCCCCGCCCTCGCAGCCGACTCCACCCACAAGAAGAACAAGCGGAGATGGCTTGGAGGAAGGTACTCCCCCGCGCTCATCATCTTTACCCAGCGGGAACACATCGCCGCCACTCCCATATCCCAACTCGATGAGAAGTTCTGTTTCTACAACTGGGTCTCGGAATTCACATCAGCATTCCGCGTCCATATCGTCGAATCTTGCCTCACCTCCTTTAAATTCAGCTGAAATGCAATCAACCCCTACTGTTCATGAGCCCACTCGGAACTCTATACCTCAGTACATCCCACCTCCACCTCCACCTCCACCTCCACCTGCCCAAGATGCCCTTGCAGCCTTACAACGAGAAGATCCATTGCAGCGACGAGCATCTCGCCGATACTCTGCCTATCAAATCGCCAAACTTACTGGATCATCAGCGAATGGGGTTGCTATGTTACCAACCAGCAGTAACCCATCTGCTATACCCCGGAGCAGTCGTGAATCGAAGGAGTCATTAGATGCCGTTCGAGTGCGGCGTTCATACACAACCAAATCGATACCCCGAAGCAATGAGACATCCCCTATGAGAAGTGTAAATCGGATATCAGAAGAGCGTGAGCTTGAACCTAATTCACCTATAGCCCAGATTTCTGAGAAGAAGGGCGGACCTGCAGTTCCTGCTAAAGATGATGAACCTGTCCCAAGTCAGTCCCCCATCGAAATTGATACAGGTGCATTCCCTCCACCACCGCCACAAAAAGACGATCCTCCAGAAAATGTACCCCCCAAGTCCCCAATAAAAGGCCCAGAGGCGGATACCATTTCATCACTCCCTAAGCCTACTGACCGAAGGAACTCTTCACCGCCCCCACTTACCAAAGACCTTACTTTATTTTTGCAACTTGGCCGTTCAATCAAAAAGGTGTTCCTTGCTGATGGTGCGGATGAGCTGTCTTTAACCTCGCTCCGTCTCCTATTCATTTCAAAATTCAATTACAGCCCTCCATCTGGTGAAGATTTCCCAGAAATATACCTCCAGGACCCAGTTTCCGGTGTACGGTACGAATTGGAAGACCTAAGGGACGTAAAGGATAGAGCAGTCCTGTGCTTAAATATTGAAGTTCTCGATGAAGTTAAACGACATATTGATGATGGAATAGGCGGTTTGAAAAAACTAGTAGATGGATTACGCGGATCTGTAGAGGGGCAAAGCCTTCAGATCACTCGGGTAGCAGAACGGCAAGAAGAGGCAGCCAAAAAGATTGCCGAACTTTCAGTAGCCGCTCCTGTTGCTACGCCGATATCATTATCGCCGCCGTCATATCCTAGCTCTTCTTCAGCGTCAGGAACCGCTGTGAAGCATGATAATACTGCTCAGCTGATTGAGCTTCGGGACCTGAGAAAGGATATAGCAGTGCTACGACAAGTGTATTCCACCTTTGTTGCTGATATCAACACATCGATGTCGGCTATCAAGACCAAAGCCAGTGCAGTTAAAACAGTTGCCGCTCAGCCCACTCTTGGCCCGAACGAAGGCCGTACTTATGTTGAAGGTGGGAAAAAAACTCTCGGGACGGATGCGGACGCCCTTGTGAATAGGGTCGATGATCTTCAGGATACAGTAGAGGATCTACGGAAGGACGTTGTACAACGCGGTGTTCGTCCTCTAGCTCGCAACCTCAATCAAGTTAAGAAAGAGATTGCACAAGCCAGGACGGAGCTCAAAAAGATGGCAGACTACATCAAACGAGAAAAACCAGTGTTTAGAAGGGTTTGGGAGAAGGAAGTTGAGCTTGTCTGTCAGGAACAGGATTTCTTCAATATGCAGGAGAACCTTATTGAGGACCTACAGGATGACTTAGATAAGGCAGCACAGACATTTCAACTCGTGGAACAGTGCACTGAGCAGCAGTTTAAAAACAATGCCGTCGCTGGCACAGCTGGCACAGTGAGATCTAGCAGCAGAAACTTCCCTGTGGGACTAGTACACCCCGATGATAAACTTGACCCTAACGAGGCCAAAGACTCAATCCTTAGCGAGGTCCGTGCGCTACAGCCGAACCATGAAAGTAGACTGGAAGCGATCGAGAGGGCGGAAAAACTCAGACAAAAAGAACTTGAAGGGAGGGTCCCAGATTTTCAGAAAGAGCTCGGTGAGTTCGTGGAAGAAAATAGGCTGAAGAAGGCTGGTGGCGTGGATGAGGTGGAAAGGTTACGTACGGCAAGGGACGAAAAGGTCAGAAAGGAGGTCTGGGAGCGGAAGAAGCAGATGGAAGAGGAGGAGCGGGCTAGAGAGGAAGAAGGAAGTGAGGATGAAGAGGAGGATGAGTCTGAGAATGGCGAATGAGAGACTATCGAAGAAAGGCTGAAGGAATTGACATAGAATGGAAACCGGAATAACATGGGTAACTAGTCGTTTTAACTACATTCAAAAAAAAAATACCCGTTCAAAAGGCGTATCGGAGGGGGGTTGTGTCTTTGTGGACTTTTTATCTAATCCGTGGAAAAATCTATGGTCTCCCCTCTGATCATTCTCTTATCACGTAACAGGGGTGTGTACATATATTTCTCACATACGCTTGTTCCTACTTCTGGGGGATATTTTTAGTTCTTATACCTCTTTGTCTAATATTTATCTCTCTTTACATGCATGTTTGTATTGTCTCTTGGCATTTCCCTGTGTTAGTGGTTCTTTGGAAAAGTGGGTTGGTTATCTGTTTTTGGTATCTGGATTGGAGTGAAGGGTGGCTTGGATGGGATAACGAGAATAAGAATGGTTCTATATGTTATGTAATAAATAGGTTGTATTACTTGGTACCATCTAAATCGTCCGCTTTCTTTCCGCTAACAGTCATTGATGGGTTATGTGGGACGTGTTTACATCAAGTGACTACCTGTGAATATACATGTAGGCTTGTGAAGAAACCATCCGATACTACCTGTAGCCACGCTCAGTACTCAACACTTCCTTATTAGCTATAATTAGGCAAGTGGTCTTTCACAGAACTTGCATCTTCTCTATCACGATGCTATTGTTCGGCTTATGCTATGCTGGGCGTATAAACAGAGTTCTCACGTAATAGCTTCGATAAGTTCGTCTACCTATCATTTACTCTAACTCATGCTCATTAAACCTCTCTATGGCCTCTCCAAACTTCGAGAATCAACTAAGATAGAAGAAAAAACGACATCCCGGCACATATCTAATACTTCTAAACTATGCTCTAGCAGCAGTCGTACCAACATTGATCGAGCAACTACTGTATTCAATGACATACCTAGTACTACTGACCCTAGGGAAGTCTTTATCCCTGGAGATTCTCCCCCTTCCTTCCCCCTCTTTTTCTACTAGCTCTTAATTTAAAGTTAAGCCATACGATCTCTGGTATCCCATAATATTTAAAGGCTGTGGAAAACTCATCTATGACTGCGGAACGTTATTAAAACTTTCATGGCGATGGGTCATGTGTGGCTACTAGGTTTTCTATATTTTTACCATAGCATCGTGATACCATTGGACCACCAGACGACAATACTTCTTGAGATCAATAGGGGTCTTCGTACCGCTAAGAATCATTCATTCAATTCTGACATAGCTAATCTAGTTCCCGGTCGTCTTTAAGAAAAACGTACCTACGAGGGAAGATTTCGAGAGATCCCGACCCAGTGAAGCTAGGCCTGGTGTATTGTTGAACCTTCCTGGCTGTTCTAAAGTCACTCGTATACCGTAAAGCCGTTCACTCCTCCGAATTTGAAAATTCAAGGTGGATTTTACCAACGCGTATCAGCCACGGACCATAAGTTTGAGGACATAAATTTCAATAAAATATCCCTGACCTCTAAACGACTATCCCCTAGTGTGAACGATATCTCCACCATTTGATGCATAGCCAACCCAATCTAGAAATTTTATAGTACCTTGTCTGGTTGATTTTACTAAGAAGAAAGAAAGAAATGATATCCTAAACTAGCTTACATAAAATCATCATAAAAGTTAGCATCCCTCCTGTCATTCGAGTTCTCTTCCAGCGCATCCTCCGTAAACACATCATCATACGCATGATCCTTCTGCCACGCCTTCTCCCTCCTCTCCTTCGCCACCCTTACCTCTTCCTTCTTCTATACCACCCACCCACCATTAGCCAATAATCTCCTCCGAAAAAGGAAAAAGACAAGAAAAAGAACCTACTCTCTCCAAAATCAACTTCTTCTCTCTATCCCTAATAGTCCTATCCCTCTCCTCACGCTCTGCAGAAAGATCCGGGAATTTCTCCGTCTTGGTCTTGTTGAGTCTATTGATGATGGCATTTGTACGAGCCTCAACAAGGACCTTTTTAACTTTTCGTTGATCCTTGAACCCGACCTGGCCAACAGCCATAGAACCGTCCTTTTTGAGGTTTGACCAGGGAGTATAGACAATGTTTACATTATCTTTCTTGTTACCTGTAAAAGCCATCACCACTCCCATTAGCAAGTGTAAATAGCCACTAGGTATAAACACGAACCTTCAATTGAGTTCGCCTTTGTGAGCTGACAGCAGTCCGTTAATAGCTCTGGGCTCACATCTTCCCAACTCTGGCCTTCCTTTAGTCGTAGGTAGATGTGTGCAGATGAGAGCTTATCCGCGTGGAACTATAGTATTCACATTATCTATCAGCGGTTCTTCTGTATCATTCGTTAGATATAGAATATATACCCTAGCCACCATGTTAATCATCATCGAGACCATATCATATAAAGAGAAAATAAATTGTGGGGTTTCACATACCAAAGGTCTTCATCCCATCCATATTTGATCAACTCCTCGTCTACTCTCAGCGTCAGCCCCACGTTAACCCTCAGGCCCTAAGTTACAGAACGTACTCTCAACTTTATCCTTCCCCATATAAATATATGCCCCGGGCTCAACTACATTCGACGTAAAGTAGTACACCATCTCGGGTTCAACTCCACTCCAGAAACAAAAAACAAAGAAAGAGTTGTTTGGTTGGGGCGTGAGAACTATCCACTCAATTTGGCGGGGTACAGAAAGGCTTGTCTTTTTATGCGGCTCAACTTGTAACACGTGTGGAGGTACTCTGCTTAAACCCAACTAAGCCCTCAACCAAGAAACATATATAGTATGATAGGTACTGACATCATTCAAATAATTATATACACATAAAAGAATCTGTAACTCATGCACCCCATTCCCATATTTACCATCAAAGTGCTTAACATTTTATAAACTAACAAAAAGATCTAGACTTTGTAACCAGCTTCTGCCAAACTCTCCCTCAACGCATCCAGGGCCTTGTTGATATGGCCTAAATCTCCATTCATAACACTAACACCCATATGTCCAAACCTGAAATACTTTGTTGCAATCTCCTTGTGTAGACCACCTGCAAAAATAACACCTTTCGCCAGTAACTTTGGCAGGAGGTCTGGTGCGCTAACACCTTCAGGTAGGTATATAGCTGTCATCCCGTTCGCCTGACACTCAGGCTTATCAGCAAGTTGCCTCAGGCCAATTTCGCCGATAGCCTTCTTGATCAGCTCGCTGACCTCTTTGTGTTTCGCAAAGCGATTTTCTAAGGACACGGAGAGGATCTGGATGAGAGAGGTGTGAAGGGCACGGATAAGTTGAGGGGAAGGTGTGGCGAAATAGGAGGGTTTCTTTGCCTCATAGTTGCGCATTATTGGTAGCCAATTCGCAAACGACGCAAAATATGAGCTCGGTGGAGTTTTCCTAGAATTGAATCTCTCAATCGCCTTCCCGCTAACCATGAGGATACATAATCCCGCTGGAACACCGATCGCCTTTTGTGAAGCGGTGAGAACAACATCAATGCCCCAGTCATCAAAACGGATCTCCTCGCAGCCAACAGAACATACACCGTCTACTACGACGAGTGTAGCTGGTGATACCCGATGTACGAGCTCGGCAATGGCTTTAACGTCTGAGAGAACACCGGTAGATGTGTCGGTATGGGTGATTGTGATGACCTTGTATGATTTCTCTTTTAATGCAACTTCGATCTCAGAGAGTGAGGGACGAGAGCCAATCGGGGCCTTGATTTGGGTAGGATTTGCACCATAGGTAGCGAAGCAGGCTGAAAATGAATCACCGAAGTATCCTGTTCATTTAAAGTTAGACATCTGATAAAACAAGTGGATAGTAGGAACATACCAGTATGTAAGACTAACACATCTTCACCCCCCTCTACCAGATTTGCTGCCACAAAATCCCACCCCAAGGTTCCAGACCCAGAGACGGCAAACGGTTGTGCTGAGGGGTCAGTGCTCAGGAACAATTTCCTCAGCATTGACAATGTGTCTCCGAAGACATTGACAAATGCAGCACCAACATGGCTCTCACTGTGGTAAGATAAAACAATATTAGCTACTGATAAAAACGAGTGAGTCATGGTGAATTGACTGAGGGCTAGTTAATAGTATACCTAGGATGGGCCAACGACATGAGGACATCATCATCGAATTCGATAGGGCCTGGGATAAGCAAGGTTGGATGAGCAGCCTGGGTAGACATTTTAAATGGTTGAGTAGTAGTTGTGCAAGTAGTAGGAGGACAAGATATAGCACGGATATGAGGGGGTGTGACTGAGGAGAGATGCCTGTTGATGAGGGACAGGCGGGGAGAAGAACGTGCAGCCAGCGTGACGGAGACGGGAAGAGCGGGCAGGGCAGGGCAAGATGAAGGATGGCAAAAAGGGGAGGCCGAGGCTATGGAAGGGGTGGGGGGATGGGTATGGGTGGATGGATAGTAGTGTGGATGCGTGCGTGCGGGTGCGTTTGAGTGAGGATGATCCGGGTGTAGAAGCCGGTGGGCCCCAAGAGCCTCACCTAGGGGTGCCGGGTAACAGGTCTCTACGCAACTCCCCTTCCATAGCGAGATAAAGCTCAGGAACTGACAGGAACTGACGAATTGACGTCTAGTGAGTTGCAAAGCCATCCTCCAGCAAACATCCACCATGACTGATCAAACAAAAGAAGAAATAGGTGTTCATATCTCTCTTCATATCTCCATATCTCATCCATCACCACCCACAAATTCTAGCAATGGCATCCCGTCTAGTCCTCTGTATCGGAGACCTCCACATTCCGGACAGGGCTCCAGTAATCCCCTCCACCCCAACTTCATTCGGGAAACAGCTTCTAATACTGTGTTCAGGATATCCCAGCCAAGGTCTTGCCCCCTCCCCCTCCCCCTCCCTCCTCCTTCACCTAACAAAAAAAAGACCTACCACTGACAAACCAGCCAGTTCCGCAAACTCCTCTCCCCCGGTAAAATCGGTCAAATCCTCTGTCTTGGAAATCTAACAGATAAAGAAACCTACGACTTCCTCCGTTCCACAGCACCGGATCTCCAGATTGTTAAAGGTGATTTCGATGTCGATGCAACAAATCTCCCTTTATCCAAGGTTGTAACCCACGGTAATCTGCGTATCGGATTCACGCACGGACATACAATTATTCCACAGGGTGATAGTGATAGTCTGCTGATTGAGGCGAGAAGACTGGATTGCGATGTCTTGGTTTGGGGGGGGACGCATCGTTTTGAGGCTTATGAGCTAGAGGGGAGGTTTTTTATTAACCCAGGTGAGTAGATGGTGAGAGAAAGAGAAGGGGGAAAAGGGGGGGCGGGGTATAGGATGGAGGAAAGACGGGTGCTGATGGCAAGTGTTCAGGTTCTGCGACAGGAGCTATATCAAGTGGATGGGCCTCTGACGAAGAGCCAATTATTCCGAGTTTTTGTTTGATGGACGTAAGTTACCGTCGTTACTACGCTGGTGGTTACAGTTACTAAACTGTCTACTTCATCACAGGTCCAAGGAAGCGTCCTCGTCCTTTACGTCTACCAGCTCCGTACCGACGAAAAAGGTAACGAGAGCGTTGGTGTGGAAAAAGTCACCTTTAGGAAGAATGGTGAAGCTGCATCATAGAAAAGAATTTATTGGGGTTATGATGAATTTACCATGTATGGGTGAGAAAGGCGGCTGGTAGTAATGTCAGGTATTAAGTTATACGAGCGGGTACCGTGAGTGATCTGTCATGATTATGACAGGTCTGTATATTCTACACCCTTTTCCGATTCCCTTACTCCTATTCACTAGGCATCGTTTTATTTTATGATTTTTATCAAACTTGGTTGCCCGGTATAGTGATTTTGGCACTTGGGGCTCATAAATCCATAATGGATACATCCCGGTATGATACTTTATCATCTCTATAGCAGAAAGTTTCGGTTACTCAACTTTAAATGACATAGACCTACCACCCGACTACTCTAATAGGGATCTTGTACCGGCCTCGAATTGATCACGGGTGGTTGTATATCCCCTCTTTCAAGGTATGTAAATCAAAAGAAATCACTATTCGATTGATCCTAAAATGATAGAGTACTCCATAAGATTGGGACACAAATGCAACAAATTTCAGCTAGTTTTAAGTAAGATAAATGGGGAAAAGAGCCCCTGTAACCACTCTTATACCCCACTAAAACCCGTGATTATGACCTCCCATTCCCATCGCCCCATAATTCGCCCCCGGGACCAAGTTTTTGTGGTCTGCCGGATTAGCAGCGGCTTCATAGTTAGCTACCACCGCCTCCTTTCGTAGCTCGGTCCAAGTTCCCTTGAAACCTAGGTAACTCAGCTTTGTGATTTCCTCCTCGCCATCATCCTCATCTGAGTGGTTCTTTTCGAAAAAGAGGGTTAGGGATCTAGTATTCTGAAACAAAGCCCTCTTTACCGGCATCTCAAAAACCTCACTAGTGAGGGGAAGGTCAAGCGTCTGTGTAGATTTTAGGTCAGAGGCAGACGAGAAGTCGAGATCGTCGCGATTGAGGAAGATTTTTAGCGTTTTGGGGGAGCTTGGAGAAGGGGGTGAGCGGATGAGAATCGTATGTAATTTCACAGTGCCTGTAAAGCTATTTTTTTGTTAAGATCTTACGTTAATAAAAGGTATTACCTCTAGGAGTTTATGGGGTAGGCCACGAACGGAATGAACATCAGTAGCTGCTCATCGACGTCGCTCTCGAGGGTGACGGCAGTATCAAGACGCTCCTCCCAGGTCTTTTTGACAATTCTTGTACCAGAGCCTGGGACAGATTCATTGAGGGTAGTGATTTTGTCAAATTCGATGTGCTGGTAGAGGGAAGACTGAAGGGCAGGAGTTAGGTCGTCTAGATTTTTGCCAGCTGTGTTAGTTAACAAGGCGATTTCTATAGATGAGGCGAACTTGCCGGAGTGGTCATGACCTCCAGGGCCGTGGGAGTGAGGGTGGTCATCGTGACCATGCTCGTCATGGCAGGAGTGGGGGTGATCAGCCATTGTCTTAAGATGTGGTTAGGGCTCTGATTTATAGGCGGTGGAGGGGAAGGGGGGAAGTTTTTAATAAAATGGAATGTGGGGTACAGACAGGGTCTCTGTCTGATGTCATCAGCCACAGTTATACTATGCAGGTGATCCCGCTGCGAACAGTGCGATTTCCACGTGGCTTGGCGACTCCATGGGTTTGGCCTGTGATTTCTGGGATTACTAAAGCTCTTATTGTTATTTCACTCTTTACTACTGATGTCTGGATTTAGTAGACACTGCGAGTGATGATTTATGATCCCTTGTGTGGTGTAATGATAGGACCCTTACATGAAGTTTTCATCATCTCTACGGACCTACGAGTATTCCTAAGAGTAGCTGTATTTATAAGTGAGGAAATCTCACTGTTTTCATCGATAATACTACATGCATTCATCCCGGAAGCACTTCATGTCCACTGTCAGGTGGCTATGAGGTAGAATTATAACCTTTGAAGCCTTCCCTAAGGCCTTTTACTTGTGTTTCATAGAGTCTTAGGTCTTAGAATTTATCTCTTCTATTTTATATTTACTGGAGAGTGATGAATATTTGTATTTATATTAAAGTGGCTTGGAAATGGCTAAGGGACACTTTACTCATGAAGAACTTTTGTCGCTAGGGTTTGATAGTAGTCGGGAATTTATAAGTTGGACTTTTTCACAGCAGTTTGTTACTTTTTTTGAGGGCATTGGAATAGGAGGTAAATACCTATGAAGATACTTCCTATGAGGAAACATTATAAAGGAGAGACCAAAGAAACCTCGTATAAGTGTAATACGTAGCCTTGAAAGGGTCCTCATTTGGGGGTTTTGAGGCAACTGTATATTTAACTTTATTACAGGCCCCATCCCCGCCCCGCAAAAAATACGCAGGATTGTGCTTGCATTAAATAAGGGTTTCCTTAGGTGGGTGGTTTACTATCTTCGAGTAAGCTCAATATAGTTCAATCTCTTTATCGGCAAAAGCGTACGCTAAATCTACAGTATACTCCATAGTCCAAACCCGATGCTTCCTCTGAGAAATCCTCCTATGAAATAACCCCCATAACTAATATTCATCGCCTTATTACACCTATAACCCCATTCCTAGATCACTTCTGGTTCTGCGGCAGCACTGGTATTCTGACTAAAGTCTGCGGCATTGGAACACCATTCTCATCTCGCCTTATGCCGTTATATTCCTCCTGGTTTTCCTGTTTTTGTTTTGGCGCAAATGGGTTGTCTTCCTCAGCTTCTTCTTGTTGGGGTATTTTTGCTGTGATTATGTCAGTATCAAGCTTGTGATATAATCTAAGATCGAGTACTACAAGAAGCCATAGCAATCGCCCGGAGCACGTTGTGCCAATTTGATAATACCGCAGCAACAGCTATAGACATGTGCACATCAGTCTGGAATGACTCTAGTAGTAGCTATATTGGGCTGGGTAAATAAGTACCCTCAGTCCCATCTGTCAACGTCGCTAGTTTTCCCTCCAGCTGTTCCATTTGTTTTGCCAGCCCAGCTGATAGATCCCGTAGGGCCACCAGGCTCTCGAGCTCCTGCTTCTTTTCGTTTATTCGAGCCACCAGGGCGGGGGACTGAGACACTGAGGAAGCAGAGGGTTGACGAAAATGCTGAGAGTAGCGATTCGGGTAGTTCGACATTGATACTAGCAACCAATTTGAGGCTGGTTATAAGAATTCTGTTCCTTATATTATCTACTGGATTAATTGCGGGGTTATTCTAGCCTTAGATCTAGGTGGAGTTGTGGAGGGTTCTCTACCTACCATCAGAGATGAGGTGGGGCAGATGGTTGCCATGGACTCAACGCGTCGCGTACTTCGCAGCGGCTTGAACACACCCAGACCTTACACTTGTCCGAGTTAGGTGAAATGTCAATAGACGCCTTTCTTTAATGCTCCTCAACATCAAATCTCCCACCACTCCTCGAGATAACTAACCCCCCCCCCCTCCCGTGACCAAGACTTCTTTGTTTCCCCCCCAGCTATACAATAGTCCATCTGTGCCGGATATTTACACCTGCAGAGTGTATGGCTAGACTAAACGATCCGCCCCAACCAGGGCAAGAATCCTTTGAAGCCGGTACGCTGTTTCACCTCCCCTCCTTATCTTGTTTATCGAATTTGTTTGTTTTTGTTCCAATAGATGCATCTTACTAGGCGGAACACGCTAACAAACAACTATAGTCAAGAAAAGATATATCCGTCAGAATCGTGAAATCGCCAGGTTTGTTACTCAAGGACACTTTGAATACCGGTTTCATGCTTTTGGGGTTGACCAGGGTTTTGCTTGGTTATATACAGGGTCAACTCTACACAATCCATTAGGATTCGCAGCCTCGAGACTGAAACCACTCGGCTACTCACCGAGAACATTGACCTTCGAGAGCAGGTCATCAAGTTGCAAGCATCACTAGACAGACGTGAACGGAGTAAGGCCGTTGCCGAGAATGTCGAAGCTGCAAAGACGCAACTAGAAGGCAAGGTAGCCGAGATGCAGGAACTCCTAACAAGTCTCGGGAAAGCCCTTTCTTTATCGCCAAAAGGTAAATACCATTCCCTAGTACTACTCATATTAGAGATTTAGGTGTCGCGACAATACGGGGTACTAACTCGGGATATGCGTCGATTATAGCAAAGCCACAACCAAAACAGAAAGCATACATCGTGTCTCCAGAGCAAAGGACATGGAGGAGAGGTCTTAGTTTTAGTGAGGTTATGGGAACCGAGGATAATTTGCCAGCAATCTCAGAAGACTCTCGGTCTCGACGAAGCAGTCTTAATGCTGAGGAACCTCGGCGAACTAGCCTTGGTAGTGAGTCCCGGAGAAGTAGCATTAAGTAAATACTACCTGCCTCTCCTTTGAGTCTTGATATCTTAGTATATATTTGATTGCTGACTTTCTGATTTAAACTATAGCTTTGAAGAAATAACATTGCTACCACCACGAGCGGATGACGCAGGATCAGATGAAGATCTCAAACCACCTACTTCTAGCATGCTTGATATTCGCCCAAGGCGAAGAAGAGATAGCTCTCGCCCAATTGACTTAGAAATCTCTAGGCCAGCTGCTCCACCAAAGACTCAGCCTGCAGTGGATAGCAGCACACATCTAGAGAGGCCAAAGAGGAGGAGATACGAAGAAAGAGACAAAACACAAGATACTCAAGCTCCCTTAGACCCCGAATTTAAATTTACCAAACTTCATCAAGGAACCTCGACAAGACAACAAGTAGAGATGGAAAAGCCAATTTTATCTACAGTTACGCTCAATGGATCAGGGTACGACACGAAACCAATAAATGAAGATGAGGTGGATGAAACCGAGAAAATAGCCGAGACCGGGAAACGAGCTGTAAAAATGAATCTTATCGAAAAGAAGGATCATGTCCCTCCAAGAGAGACTGTAATTTCAAGCGCCACTTCCACAATTGGCCGAAGGGCATTGGGCCCCAGTAAGTTCTTATTCCTCTTCACTCCCCCGCGTTATAAGCAGATAGGTTTTTCTGATGTTTTAGCAGAAAGCACGAACGCGGATCCATCCAATTCACCTTTGAAGCAGGCCGCCATCAAAGCTGCTCTTCCCAAAGAGAGGGACATCGAGAAGCTAGATAAGACCGAGCTTCCGCCGCCGCCGAAGATGAAGGCCTACCGCGAGTCCAACATTACAGAAATCCTGCCAGATGCAGAACCGGCAGCTAGTACAGGAAGACCTTCGAGGAGATCAAAGGCTAATAACGTCAACTATGCCCTGCCAAATCTGAGAGATAAGATGAGGAGAGAGGATAAACCTAATGAAGGAGTCAAGGGCGAGGGAAAAACTTCTAGACGATCTACTGCTGGGGGCCGACTGAAGAATAAGCACAGCTCTGAGGAGTTGATTAAGCAGGAGGGGTTTTGTGATAGGGAAAATATCTTTGGTAATCAATGGTTAGAACTACCGACATTGCCCCACGCAACAACTTTGGCTGTCGATGTGGTAGAAGAGCCTAGAAAAACTAGAGAGATCGGGATAGGTGGACTTCTAGAAAAGAGATTAAGCCGAGAAAATGATGGAGAAATGGAGCTACCGGCAACTGTCATGACACATAGAAAGAGGAGGTCAAGTAATCTTCACCAGGGAACGTTAATGGATCTTGAAAACGAGGCAACAACAGAAAGATCGCAAACCACAGCCACAATTGAATTAAGACGGAAAACAGTATCATTTGATCCAGAAAGCACCTACGGCGGTGAGGAAGCTCAATCACACAACCGCACTGAAGGCACAAGCTCTAGGAGAAAGAACTCGATTCATATACATCTACCACCATCTTCACACATGGACGTATTGGGGGAGGCATCATTGGCATTAAATGAGGCTGTACAATGTTCCCGGAGGACTACCCTAGGAGGTGGTGTACGAAGTGCAAAAAGCACTAATAACCTACACTCAGCCGGCGGTGACGAGACTGAGGTTGAGGATAACCAACCTGCAATTGCAACTGGGATAGCAAGCAGAAGGAGAAGCATGATGCTTTAATGTATGGTCGATCTTTGTTTCTTTTGGAGAATTTCCCGGTTCCTGTGATCGCCGCTGCCTGCACGAATTAACCACCTGTACCATGCCTGTTTCTTAGTTCTTTCTTTCCCCTTGTTTCTGAATAATGACATCTGTATCATTAAATATGTACTATGAAATGGGGAATTCGGTCTTTTTTCGTTGTTAGCGGGCGTGTTTGGTTTTTTTTAAGAGGTTTGATTTCCCACCTCTTCTGATATTAGCTGTGAAATCAAATCCCTGTAGGTTGTCTTCGCACTTCCTTTCGTACTTTCTCTTGTTTGTAATTATTTATGGTAAATGTATTTTTTTCTCCATTTTTATAAGGGTTCACTAGGAGTATAGGGATAGGAGGTTAGAACGGTATGTCAATTGAGTGTTATTATTATCCAGTTATATAGTTTCTTAGAACATTTAATACCAGTCCTACGTTATTTATAACATTTCTTCATAATATATCACTCGATGTGTATAGTTAGTAAGTGATAGAACAGGTCTCAGGTGGTCCAAAAAACTCACAGGGTCATGTTTATCAAAGTCCAAAAGGATAACTATCTAGTTTAAACTATATTTGATTCTCTAATATCTCATCTATCTGAAATACCAATTATAGTCCTGGCGCCTGCTTTTCAGTGAATTTTTTAAGCTAAGTCAATATTACCGAGTTTTTTGCTGAGACAAATTTTGCCATTTGAGACTTGTCTCATCACGAAAGATTTTGCATACTGACTGTAGCTAGTCCTTTGTCATTGATATAAATTTTCTCTAGTCTCTTTAGAGGTAGGGTAAAGTTTATGCGGAGAATTATGGAAGCGTAAATCGGTCAAAAGTATTTTTCCCACCAGTGGTAAATTAAAGTACAAAAATGCTAGATTCCAACACCTTGTACTTAAGTCAAACACTCCTAACTAGCACTAGTTAATTCAATTAGGTGGCAAAGTCACTAAGCCACTAGAGAGGATCACTAATGTCTAAGCACCTGTCTCAACACCTGTCTCAATAAATTAGTTTTGACTCAAGTACAAGGTGCTGGACTCAGTGAAAATAGCACGCACAAGCGCTGGAATCTAGCGTTTTTATACTTTAATTTGCCACCGCTGGGTTTTAATTTACCGCCAGTGGTAAACAAACTTTTGACCGATCTACGCTTCAATACTATAGTATTCAACAATCCTAAAAAAAACAAAAGAAATAGATAGAAATAACAATAAATAATAGTGAGCTGAAAATAAAAGTCAAAAGTAGTAGAATACAAAAGTAACTTAAATCAGATATAAACACGTCCTTTCTATCATCCAAGTCTCCGCTTCCCCTTTCTACTCATCCCCGTCTTCCCCCTCACTCATGTCTTCCCATAGTCCTCCCCTCATTCTTCTTCTACTCTGCCTCTCTCTTCAATTCTCTTTCCTCTGTTTCTCCTCTCCTCTTCAGTATTATTTCTTAGTTGGGTAGAGAGCGTATTCTAACGAGAGTGGTTCTCCCAACTCGCCCCAGAATGCTTCTTCCCTATACCATAGGACAATCAGCGATGGTCTGCTTCACAGTCTCCTTTAAGTGCCTACATTCACATGTCTCGCTTTCGCGTTTTCCTATCCGTTCAAATTCTATGTAGAGAGAGCAGAATGGTTTTATAAAATTATTTTAGGTAGGCTACGGATATTAATCTACATTCTTTTGTAATAGCTATCAGCACCAAGATATGGAAATAAAACTCCCTACCCCTATAACATCCGAATTAAGAGTGCCTAGAGACAAAAAAATACTAGCCTAATAACTCTTAACCCCATCAATAACATGAGATGAAATCCAGTGGAACTTCATTACCGGTTCTAATAGAAATATAACAATAGACATTATGCCTAATGCCAATCTATATTCATCAAAAGAAACCCTCCTAATTAATTTTATAAAATATCAAGCATATTACACAAACCTCTTGCCATTGGTATAGCACATGTAAGATAGGCTATTCTAATATATTCTACCATTTTAAGATTCAAGCTATTTGTCCCACGCATCCCCCCAGTCATCATCATCACCATTACCCCACGGATCTTCCGCTTTCTTGGCTTCTGTTTTCCTCTTCGCTATAGCCCCGCCAACAACCGGCTTCATAGGGCCGCCTATCTTGATGGGCTGTCTGGTGGCTACAATATTTCCTTTTCCACTCGAAAACGCTGAGCCGAGTCCTACCCGTGGAGCAGCGGTATTCTTCTTGGCGAGCCCCCTTGGAAGCGGTGCTTTGGATTTACTCATCATTGCAGTTATATCCGGTTCTGTATCATCGTAGTCCCAAACAGATCTAGTGTTAGTCATGGGCACCGATTTTGGTTTATCTGGCTCCGGTGCATCAAAGAAATTATCTTCTTCTAGGTCGCCCCAGGCCTCTGGATCGTTATCCCCGTTGTCAGCATCATTGAGGAAGGTTGACTTGGGTGGGGTTGAAGTGACAGCCGTCCGGTTGAATGTTGATGCAGATGTCGTCTTTGATTGTACTAATGTGTTTTGTCGAGAAGATGAAATGGCCGGTACTGATGTAGGCCTTGTATCGTTGCTATTGGTAATAGCTGGTGATTGGGCTCTTTCGATCTCCCCACTAGCCGTGTTTAATTTATTTGTAAAACTACTGATAGCCCAACCAGCCCACGATGAATTATCGCCTTGCGTTGTCCCCATGCGCGGAGTAGCTGCCCCGGAGGTGGTAGTTGGGGACAGGATAACCGTTTCCGGGTAATTTACTGTTAAGGTTTTGATTCGTTGGAGATATGTTTCAAGAGTTTTAGCTGCTTGTATTCTGACAACTCTATAGGGCGCACAATTATTAGTTTATTCAAGCATAGAGCAACTATACGCAAATAACTTACTTCTCCTTGTCAACAAGCGATGGTGATATTGCGGGAACCATTCTTGAGGCGCAATCATTTTCATCAAATACGTCAACCGTAGCAGATAATGCCATTAGTGCTGCATTACGTGCATGCACAAAAGGATCTCTAAGGGCTCGCGTGAATGCTGCCGTCAGCACTTTACTTCTTGTCTATCCAGATTTTACTTAGTATGTAACCACTCAGAAAAGCAGATAAGGGAAAGCCTCACATTTAACCCGAGATTTTTAGCAATCTTGCCCAAGCAGATGGTAGTGTTAGTTCTAATTCCAGGTTGTTCGTCGTTTTGCGTCTTTGCGAGATACTTTAGTAGGTCTCCGTTGATGTTACGATCCGAAAGCTACATACGATATAGTTAGTGAGAATCTAATAAAAATGTGGTCTATTAAAGTACGGTTTGGCCCCGTACCTTTGAGACTACTGTGAGGACTGCTTTGACAGACTGCTCCCTGACAATCGGAGCAACATCCAAGAATCCTGTCAGCATTTCTGGGAAAATTTTTTCATTGACGATTTTATTTGATAGATGATCAATCATTTTCGGAAGATTATCTAGTAAGAATACTCTTGTTGCCCTGTCCGGTACTGAAAAAAGCCTGACGATACAAGGAGTGATTGCTGATTCCCATTCCTCTTCTGATAATTTATCTCCTATCTTCAGAACTACTGAGAATACCTTCGGGCCACCTATAAAATTGCATTAGTTACCTATAATTACTAAAATAATGATACAAGTATTCTCACCTCCACCGAATTCTACGCTCTTTAGTAACTCGGGTAAAATCTTCATCTTGAAAAAATCATCTGGAAATTGATCACCAGTATCTTCTAGTATTTCCAAGAAATCTTCTCTTTCAGTTTGTGTTTTCACACCCATATTCTCAACAAATTCCGCTACGTGAATCAATGGGGTGTCAAAGAATCCTCTACTCCTTTTCCCTTGCTCTAGGAAGTGGGCTATAGAAAGCCTGGTCTTTGGGTTTTGCTGGATTAGACGTTTATATGGTATAACCATATTCTGTGGAATCTTTTTTGCTGATATGAGTTGTTCACTATTGGTGAACGCGCCAGCGTTAAAAACTTCGTAGACCAGGGTTCCGAAGTTCCAAGAATCTATAGCATTGGCTGCCTGACTATAAAATGATTAAGTAACCACTTCATCATATTATCAGGCCAAGCTATCAGTAAGTACTTACTTCTTCAAGGCATCCCAACCACCTTTTAAAACCTCTGGAGCAGCATATCTACCCGAGTCTGGTAATAAGCCTCCAAATTTCTACCCAGAATTAGCCTCCCTCACCGCTAGAATAAAACTCCAAGTTCTTAGGAGGGTGCCTACATAGATAACTGGGTCATCGTCCTTCATTGAGCTAAGGACCTCGAACCCTGCCAGTTTCCACTCTCCACTCTCAGTTGTGAATACCGAAGACACCCGAACATTCCCATGAACAGATGCAGCCTCCTCGTTAATAAATTTCAATGTAATCTACCACCTCTCACCTCTTGAAATCAGCTTTTTAAGCTCTTCCCAACAATAAAAGGCACTCATTACAGGTGTAAATGCGAGCTTACAGCGGTACTATAAAGCCCCCACTTAATAGTCTCTGTATTCAAAGAATCTCTCTTAACATGCCAACTCAAAGGCGTAACCCTCTCCGTAGCGATATAAATATATGTATCTGTCTCGACAGTCTCGACAACCTTAACGACTCCTGGATGGCGTAGAGTTCTCAGCTTCCGAACTGCATTCTTCGCCAGTGGTAGTCTGCTCCTTGTAGAATCGTTCACCTCGAACGAGAAGATACTGCAGTTCGACCCGTCTTCCTAGATAAATTTAGTGCGAGAGATCTAGAAAAAACTATGACCTCGACACGAAGACGTACCTTCTTCGTTCCATTAAATAGCGACCAAACCGAACTATCAACATCAACCCTATCGCCAAAAGTGTAAGGAAATGGCGGGGCCTTGGATATCGCAGAACCGATGGCAGATTTTAGGAATTCCATATTATGCTCTTACTCCGTTGATGTGTGTGGGGTTGTACTGTAGGCTTTGAGGTTGACAGAGGGGACAACGTTAAACTGAATGTTAGACCAAGTGGCTTATGCCTCCGTGTAACGATCGAGTTGCTGCATGAAGATCACGTGAGTTGGATTCACCCACCTCACTATCACTCTGGTTATGGGGATGTGTAAGGAAATTAACCACACGACAAGAGGTCAAAGGCTGAAGTATTTCTACATATAGTACAAAAGTGGGGATACGGCTATTTCAAACGTTGGCATCACACAGTAAAGATATCTCTAGGGTGATGAGTTCTATGGGGAAGCAGTACCAATCAAGTACTAGAGTATGCAGCTCGTATTTAAAGCGAACGTACACAATATCATCCCGTCGCAGAATACTGTGTTCAAGGCCATGAGGAATTTATCCCACATATCTCACATGCACTAGACATCATTGACAAACATTTGCGCTCGCTGTGAACCCCCCCCCCCCCCCAAACAAAGCATAAAAAAACTCTACAAAAGGATAACGCAAGAGACTTTTGAAGAATTTAAAGTGGACGGAGGGACAGACTAAAAAGAGATATACATATCGATTTTCTAACACGAGTAATAAATATATAGCATAGTAGAATAGAAATATATCAGCCTAGAGCTAAATGAGAAGCATAGGAGAGGAGGAAACCCTCAGAATCAAGCTAGTAAGCAAAAGCTACGAGTAGAACCCTTTCTAACCAATCTTCCATCTACCGTCCTTCTTGAGGGCCAAATACACCACTTTTTCTCGTATTCCCAAACTTCATCTTGGCAAGACCAGTCTCTAAGACTCCACTAGGGTTTTTTCTCATCCCATTCTTAGAATTCGGCATGACAAAGCGAACCTGTTTCGATAAACTTGCCGCTACAGGAGAGATCGGTGTCAATATCGGAGCAGGCGTCTGCTCAATCTTAGGCCTAGCTGGAGTCGCCATATCCTTCTCAATATCCTCGGTGGTAATCGAAAGAGCAGGGCTAATAGGAGCCATGGCAGCCGGTTGATTAGCGGTAGGCTGAGGGCTTTGTGGACTTGAAGAGTGGCCTAGACTCCCCACTAGAGTGGGAGTACGTAGTCCAAAGCCAGTAGTATGGATAGATGGGTGATCCTCAGCGCTACTATGGCTCATCGCGCTCTCAACTTCCATCTCAACATCTTCATGGGCATCTGCATCACTCTTATATCCGTCTTCATCGTCGCTAGACGATGCATCGTAATCGTAGCTTCCATCCATGCCCATACTGAACGATGATCTATTATTCTTAATAGTGCTTGAGTCTTGCATCATTATGGACGCCTTCTTTGGATGAGCGATTTTCTTGTTTAGCTCTTTGGACTGAGTTGTCCCTAGTGCCGGTGGTGATGGTAGTGGGATACTGAATGAAGTCGGTGAAGCCCTTGACACACTTCGCCCCGACGTCGTAACTGGAACACCCAAACTTTCATGTCTAGCCATAAAGTTCTTATTCTGCTCCTCAGCTCCCGCTCGTTTCATTTCCTTTTCTCTTTTATTATCCCCGAGGCTATCAGTCATAACAGTATCCCCATCCGTATCCCTACCTGATGATAACGAGCTTCTCTCAGATTCATCTGACTCCCCATCCTCTTCAGAATAGGCTTCTGCATCATCCCAGTTGATTCTCTGCCCCTTCACCTCCTTCACCATCTTCGCTAAATCAACCTCGATTTTTTTTCTTTTCAACAGTCCCTCCAGATGCGGCGTCTTGAATGTTGTTGCATCAGTTGGCGGTGTTGGTGGTCTCCTAAACCCTTGATCTGTTGGTCTTTGTGGTGTTGTCATAGCTGCCCTCGTCCTACGGTTCCCACTTTTCCTCTGCGTTGCTGTTGTTTTATTCTTGGGCGGCTGAGTAGCCTTTGGAACCAGTGGGGTGGCAATAAGCATTCCCGAAGGGCCAGAGACGCTACCCCGGGGTGCGGGGGTGTAAGATGTCTGAGGGGAAGTGGTCTGCTGTTGTGTCTGACGGGTATTCCTTGATGGTGGATCAACAGGATTTCTCGGGTATGATGCGAAGCCCTCATCTGTTTCTTCTACTGGCTGTCCACATGCCTGCGCTGCTGCTTCGTGAGATGCATATTCACGCTGGTGTGCGATGCGGCAATGGTTTATAAAACCCTGAGCAGAGCTAAAATCACTTCGTTTACAGTCAAGGCATTCCAGTCTTTATTTTTCACATGAGACCACGAATCAGTTTCATGAAAAAATTTTGTAAAACTATTTTTTTTTTGGAGTAGATCGGTAATTTCCGGCTGAAAAAGGAAAATGGGAAAAAATGATGATCGCAGAAAAAAGAAAACATACCTGACAGTAGTGCCATCGTTCTTTCTGAAAATACACTGCTGCATACCTGTGCCCCCCCTTTGTTGTACCTTCACCACGCTTTGCCTTTGTGGTCTCCCGCTTACAGTGTATGTCTGGGTCTGCTCAAGGGTCTTTTGACTCCTAGTGCCTTTTCCCCCATGTACCCCTGGCGGTCCTTCAGGTCCATATCCGTCAAATATTGGATCCTGTAATAGCCATTGCTGGTAATGGCGGGTATAGGGACCGTTAACAATGCTCCAATGAGGGGGTGCATAATCAGGGGGTCCATTCTCAAGCTGCCTTGCGTCGGGAGTGTAGGGCTCGAGTGATATCTCAGGGGACTGGTAGGGCTTTAGAGTACAGCGCCGGAGCTGCTCAATGCAGATCTGGGTTTTGGCAATTTCTTGCTCAATGAGACCTAGTTCCCGGTGCTTTAGGAGGATTTCGATGTCGAATTGTTGAGAGATGGTCTCGCGAAGGTTCTGGAGATTGGCGGGATCTTGTTTTTTTTTTACCATGTGGGGGTTAGCCAGCACCCAAAAAAACTCTAAATCAACTCTGACCAGCAACAAAATATAGGTAAGAACAAGGCGCAAGATGATGGAGGAGGAGGGAGAATAAAATTTGTTTTTTTCAGAAATATAAAAAATGCAATATATTCCCCCACCCCCCCAATACTAGAACGAATATCAGGCAAGCAAAAGAATTATATGTACCTAGGTATCGTTGTGCCGTAGTCTGTGTCGCCTTCCCATTAGTATTTGCAATAGCAGCAGCAGGTACCACCCTCTCTCCAGAGCCCCCTCTCCAATCCCCGGTAAACAGCGGTTCCTCTTCGCCGCTGCGCTCAGTCACCGGAGACGCCAATTTCACTTTCTTATTCACCGGCGGCCTCTCCTCGGCTACGTCGCGGGTTGAACCGATAGAACCGATCTTTGATATCCTTCTCCGGACTTCCGTCGGGGCGGATTCCCTTGCCGTAGTAGCAGGAGTAGCCGCCATGAGATTTTGTTGGAAGCGTAGAAGATATTGGGGAGGGGTATTCCCTGGGTGGATTTAGCAAGGAGTTTACTGAGGGGCGAGTACGATGTTTGAGGGTTGAAGTTCCGAGGAGGAGGGGTGTAGAGAGGTGGCGTACTGTTTCTTGGTGTTTCTCTTGTTATGGCTACGTTGATTTGTTTATGACTGACGTCGCTTATTGGTTTGGGGTTCCAAGCTTTAGCTGAAGAATGAGGGATTGACCTCTGACGTTGACGGTTGACGTGTGCTGCAAAGTGGTAGCGAGCGCGACTTCTCTTCTTCTTCAGGCTGTCGCGGGCGAGTGAGACGTTTTTTTCCCTTCTTTCTTTTTTTCTTTTTTCTTTCTTTAGTTCTCTTCTCCCTTCTTCGTCAGTAAAAGAAAATTTAAAGTTCTTCCGGCTCTAGAGGCAAGTTTTACTGACAGTAGGGCAGTAGTTGCGTCCTCAGCCAGAAGGAAGATGGTGGGGTGGTAGAGAGACAAGATAAATATAACTGGATAAGTTATACCAGTACGAGCGTAGGAGTGGGAGTGGGAGAAAGCAAGCAAACGGGCAGGCAAGCAAAGGAGAGAAAGAAGGGGGAAATGAATACTGAGGATCAAGGCGTAAGGTAAGTAGATCTCTTTGCACTTGTGGGAGGCTGAGGTGGGTGGTTAGCTATTGAACTGGATAGGTTGCTATCTCTGTCTTTGATATCCCAGAACCTATCGATCGAGGGTAGGAAGTGGTATGTGAGCATGTACATATGTACGTCTAGGGCGTGCAGAGGTCAAGCAAGGGAGGTTAATACGTCGGCAGCAGCCTTGCAGGGAGTGCTTTTGAATGGTACAAACAGCCAGAAGGAGAGGGACGGGATCCGTTTGGCCCTGCGCCGGCGGCTGTGGTTGGCGCGACTGGAAAACACACGCATGGGACAGGCAGGCAGAAGCAAATAGATCGCGAGAGAAGCTAAATTATTCAGCGATTGGGTGCTCTACAACAATCCCTACATGCACGACGACCCTAGATAAACCATCGAGGATAAGAGACTAGGGAAGGGGAAAGGGAAGGTTGTTTAATGTAATAGGGAATATGTGCTATAGGTTGCTGCTATCTTCATCTTGATCTTGTAGTTTTTGCTGCTTCTTTATTTCACCTCCACTGCTGCGTCTGCCTGTTTCTTGCGCTGCCTATGCTTGTTGCATTCTTTTACAGATGGGCGACGTGTCAATGCCCGCTTCTCGGCCGATCGCGAGAAAGAAAGAAAAGCGACAACAGCCAACAATGGATGAGGGGTTCCAGAAAACGTGGGGAAAGCGAGTAGGAGATAGCTGGTGATGGTGGTGGTGGTGGTGGTGGAAACTAAGATAGAGCCGGAAATCTGCTCATTGACGCTTGTATGCTGGTAGAGTGCTCTACATGCAAGATACCCTAGGATGCAATTCATCCCGTTCGTAGTCGTCCCTCCAGCCTGCATCAAGTGCTCGGGAACAGGAGCACGCACGGGTCTGTAGCTAGGAGACCCAGACCCAGACCCTCTCTGTAGCCGGCAACATTCCCCCATCTTGGAACAGAATAATCCAGTCGAACCGGTGCACCGTGCACACACACACACACACGCGCATAGAATGCACGCCCAGAATGCGTGCATTTTACTCCGAGCGAATACATCTACCTACCGGCTACTGTACAGCACAGCACATCGATAGCGCCGCAGTAGTTACCCGGCCTCCTCTTACCCAATCTCAGTGGCGCACCTACACCAAGGAGCGCTACGCTACAGCCTACAGGCCTCAGCACAACAAGGTCAAGCGAGAAAACGAAGATCTACCGTTTCGTCTTAGCCTTGACATTGACCCAACGATCCAATCGTGCAGAGCCTCATCTTGGTTCAGTCCTGCAGTCGAAAGAAATTTGCATACAAACATACAAACATACAAACATATCAACATCCCTTCCTCCTCTCACCTCTCCCACATGGATACTACTATCCCTACGGCCGCCCCCGCCCGTAAGGTACAGAATGTACACATCGTGTCCGCCTCGGGCATCACGAAAAAGATAGACCAATGTCTCGCTATTCTCTACCCCGACTCTACCCCAGCACCCACAACCACCGATGACCTCCCTGCCATCTCAATCAGCGCTAGATCTGCTACTGCCCCAAAGGCAATCACAACTGCTGAGATCCTGAAGCGTCGCATCGCCGGGAAAGGCGGGCAATGGTATCAATACACGGCTCTGTCAAGCATAGTTGTTGGGGAGAAGGAGCAGCCAGAGCAGCCACAAAGCAAGAACACACGAAGAGATCAAAACAAGAAAAACAAGGAAAGGAGGAAAGAGGAAAGTAATAAGAAAAATACCGATGGAATAGAAGATGATGTCGAGGATGGCGAAGATGTGGAAGAGGATCCGTATGCTATTTTGGTGGAAAAGGTCCCACCAAAGAAGAGGAAGGTACCGTTATTGACCATTTATATCTCCAGGTCGCCGATACTAGAGTTCAAGAAACTTTATGGGTTAGTTTTTTATATTCATTCTCCCCCCTCCTTAGGGCTATTCTATCTGGTCAACATACCTAAGATCACTTTCCCTCTAGTGAACAATCAGGCGGCCCTTAAGAAAAACCTATGTCCCTAAAAAGATTACCGAGAGTAATAAATATAGATAAGTCAGGACATGATGTAAAAAACTATGGCTATAGATATAAGATAGGACCTCAAATTTTAATTAATGAGGGCCCAACGAGATTCTTAGTTAATTATATCATTAAAGATGCTTTCTGTGTGAGCAGACATTTTTAGGCCCTAAGGGTCTACTAAATCTAAAAATTACTAGCTGCATGTAGTCAGATACTTATAATTTAGTTTAGAAAAGCGCGTCTACATCAGTTAAACAGTGCCTTAACTTCTAAGGCTATTCTTATTATATCTACTTTCTTACCGACAGTATACGTTTACCAATGAAAGGCATATGAAATAAATCTAGACCAGACGAAGTAAAAGTATGAAACAATAACAATAACAATAAACCCTCAGAAAAAATCTGCACCATGAACAAAAAATATCATCTATTCCTCGGCAAGAAAACCATAGCAAGAAAGAGAAAATAGAGTAAGAAAAACCTATACCCATTTGAATCAGTAACATCACTAAAACCTCCTGGACAACGTAGTAGAATACCATCTTTAAGGTACACCAATTCCTACTTATCACCTTAAATCATCATAGCTGGCAAATCCATTTGCAACTCATCTATTTCATCTACTTCTAGCTGTTCATAGCTCCGAGAAGACTTTCGCCTTATAATTCCCGACTTTACTACGCCTCGGCCGACACCTCCGCTTGAACGTTTCTTTAAGATAATTCTAGTAGTAACTCCACTCTCGGTTCCATCCATTGTCCTTGTAGGCCCTCTGCCCCCCGGCGCGTGTCTACTCGTTCTAGTGCCACCAACATGGATTAAGTTTTTACTACTCTGAATCGCTTCAGACTTCAAATTCCGGTTATTCGCCTTAGTAACAATCATGGTACTTAGTGATTTTTCTTCTTTCCCTTTATCAGTGTCGTACTGAGCATAGTATAGTTCATCCTCAGAAGCTGCGGCACGTAGAATTAGGTAATTATTTTTGCTAGACCTGATATTCGCCTTTGAATTCTCTTTGTAGTCGTAAGTTCCAGGTGCTATCCCCCCGGTAGGTAACTCATCACCATGCTGTTCCCCATTAGTCTCATTATATAGATTTTTATCGATGGGTCCTCCCGTAGCCATATCCTTGAGAGAATCGATATCAGAACTAAAGAGATTGTTATTAATTTTGGAATGATTCCACTCCTTTTTAGGGGTCGATTTAAAAACTGGACTTGATGAGGGCATCTCGTTATCTGACTGTGGGTGCAGAAAATCATGTATACTACCCGGACTAAGATTTGTAGTAGCGAGAAACAAACTGAGGTCTTCATCCTCAGTATGATATTTAGAGTCATCCAGCCTCTCCTTCCTGGGGGTTTCAATCTTCACCGATCCCATAATCAATAAGTCTTGAGTACTTTCTGACCTCCATAAACACTTTTGAAGACTAGGCTCAGGAGTTTTATGGGATCTAAAAGGGTCATCACCTTCTTCTCCTATAACAATATTATGATAATTCCCGTAGTCTTCAGGGTGTGAAAAAGGATCCTGTAGAAAGTCTTGTAAACTCACGATATCCTCGTTGGTCTCAGTGACAACATTATTGCAGACTGCTTGATATCCAATATTGTTCTTCTGCGTTTTTTGTGACTCCCAATTGGTTCCTACCATATCAGAGTTCCCATTTGTTCCAGCTTTGACTATGCCCTTCATTTTGAGCCTTTCTACTTTCTGTTGGCTTTTATACCTAGTGCTTGAAGGAGTAACCCTGAGAGCCCTTTCGGCTGCTTTTCTTGTTTCGTTAAAAATACCCTTCGCTCTCTTGTGGACCCTAGTCCTAGATCCGTTGCTAGCACTATCGTTTATATCTGCACTCATGACTCCCAAAAACACGGGCGGTTCGTTATAAGGCGTGTCAAATACATCCTCTAGAACGCCAGAACGCTTCAGAAAGTAACTTTTCGAATCGGGATTACAAGCCTTGGAAGGAGATAGGATTGTAAAAAAATCTTGATCTTCAAGCATCGGACCTGTATATCGGTATTTTCGGGGTCGTGGTGGTTGTTTTGCACCAAGGGTTGCTCGTGGAGTATAGTCGAGTCTCAATTTTTTTGTTGGGTGATTCTTTGGAGGTGAGTGGGGTAGGATGATTGTCGTAGTGTTTGCATGAGCTACCCTGGCTGAGGCCGCGGATTCTATTAGGACTGGAAGATTTATTGATTTTTCTGACAAAGCTGGTGTTCTTAGATTTCCTTGAAAGAGACGAGGTGGTGATGATGGCGGGGCAGTTGAAGTTGCGGCCTTTGCTCTGTAACCTTGTGGAGATATTGGGTGAGGGTTGAATTGGCATTCAATAGAGGCAACAGGATCTATAAACGGATTTTCGATATCGTTTATTAGATCTATACTACGTCTTGAGTTTGGGGCTTGTTGTCTTATAGTGGGTAGGAAATCTAGGGTCGTAGTATGTGATGGATGATTATAATCTTCCAAGATTATCGGTGAAATCAGTAATTTTTTCTCTCCCAATACAAATCTTAAATCATAGTGCGGAATAAAACAATGATGTAGAAGTGAATAAACAAAGAAGATAAATACTACTTATATAAAGGGCTTTGTAAACCACTAGAAGAAAAAAACGAAATCTTACCTTTCCAACTGCTTTTCTCAGTCCCCTCTTCACCGATGACATCCTGAAAAACTTTAAAAGATGCAAGCTTAGAGCGAGAAGGCTTTCCATAAGTTTTCATGGCCTTATGGCGTCTTTTAGGGGGTGGAAAAGGTGGCATTGTGTATAGGAGAGGATACAACAAGAGATTTGACAAAAGGATGACAATGATAGGTGGTTGGATTTTTAAAATTAAAGACGAAAATTTAGGAGGTAACACGATATAGAGAATTACCCGTGGAGATTGATAGTTTCAAAGCTAATGGGGAGGATGTGATCAGAGAGTGGTGGCTTAAAGCACAGAGAGTGGTAGCTCATAACAACTGTCAAGTTCCAGCTAGATTGAACATATAGACTTTCCATTGTATCCAGAAGAATACGTACCGGCCCGACAGTACTCTCTAGCAAGAAACAAACACAACAGCACCTTTTTGTTACAAACCCTCACTCGTTTATAGTAAGTGTCCACGAATGAATAAACGAATAAATCAGAAGTACACGCGCCCACACGCGTTAGACTCTAAATTAACACTCCCAAGACTACTAATCTTTTGATAGTTATATTATAATAGATTACTGACCTTACTAGCCATAAACCTTACTAAAGAACCGGAGGTCCTATGGTCTCTAGTTACGACGTTGGAATTCATAGTCTAGGTTATGGTAATAAGTATAGTAACGATTACAGTACGCAGGGAAAAAAGGGACTTCTAGTAATTACATGTAATCTCACTATACCCTTTACTAATAATTCACATAGAAAAGGCAAAGAAAAGACTAGTGTGCTTGCAAGCACAGTCCGAATTCCTACAAAGCAAATAAAACCCGCAATAATTCCTTTTCCAAAACACTGGATTAGGACTCACGAAAGAGACAAACGAGACAAACAATAAGCATAAGTGTAACACCACCCTAGACATACCTCACCAATATAAAATAAAAAGTGACGTAACGAAACCGGATAGAGATATAGATGTATGATTATCCAAGGAAGATCTGTGACACTGATGTTAATATATATAAATTCTGGGAAGCTAGGAGAATACTTACAGCCAATAGAATAACTGTCAGTATAATCGCCAATATCAGTAGCAAACAACAAGCTCTATTCCTAGCACTTTTCTGATATCTCGCCGCAGAAGTCAATTCTCGGTCGCTATACCCATCCAGACCATATTAGTACTAGGACTACTTAGAGTCACAGGTCGGATTGAGGTTACTTACGCTGCCTTCGTGCTAGTTGCCGCGTTACTGACGTTCTGCTCAATATTATCAATCATAACACCCTGCTCTGTAACCATGGTCCCCAGATCCCGGAAGATCTCGTTTAGCTCTGTGATGCCCTGTTCGATTCCCCTAATCTCCTGCTCCCGTTCCTGGATCAATCCCTCTTGGAAATCAACCTCGCTTTGTTCAGCGAGTGCCATCTGCTGCTGAACAAGTGGAACCTGAACCTGTTGCTGGCCTGACCCGGATGGGGAATACGATAGATCATCTATAGGCATTCCTTCATCGTTGACCTGGCTTTGTGCTTGCCGCGCTGCAGTAACATATTGTCGGGTCTTTTCTGCGGAGAGCCGTTGAATTGTCTGGAAATCTGTGAGGGCGGATGCCATCCCACGTGAGAGTTTTTCTTGGGTGTAGCGTTGAGAAGGCTATGTTATTGTATTTATATCAGCATTATCTCCAAAAATGGCGACCAAAGTGGCTAGAGTAGGTATAAAATCCCCTCTTCTAAGAAAATAGCGACAAGACTCACAGAAACATCTTCCCAGTTCTGTACCCTCTTCACCCCTTCCCCAACGGCCTTGAATCCCTCCCTGGTCTCATCGAGCAGCTTCTTCACCCTCTCCCTAAGGCTCTCACTGTCCTTTTTCGTCCCAACCAAACTCAGCTCGCGGTTCAACCTCGAGATATTGCTTGTGAGGGTGAATAGCTTCGAGGAGAGCTGAGCCGCGAGACGGTCAAACTCTGGGGAATCTGAGTACCCCGTTGACCGGGATGTTGTAGGCTGGGCCTCAAGAGAGGGGAGACGATCGAACGACATAGCTTTCCTAAACCTCCCTAGATCTTCAAGTAACGGTATATATGTAAGTGATCGAGGGCGTGAACCGAGACGTTCACTGTTATAATCTTTGATTAGAGTGGTACTGGAGCTGCTAGGAGTGATTTCCGAGTGGTTGCGATGACGAGTGCATCCAATGCTTGGCGTATCACGTGATGGGCAGCGACGGCCGGTAAAAATGGCAACATGACACCCGGAATTCTACGGCGTGGTCACTCGAATACCTATTCCTAACTAATGAAGTAGTTGTTTCAGGTTTCATTCCTAATAGGACTAAACATAGATACATTTATTTGTTTATTCGAGTCTCTCTGAGTCTCCTGGGCGGTGGCTGACTTGGAATCCTTATCCAAGTTATTAGGTAGCGACGGTTCTAGATATTTCTCAAGTTTGAGATCTAAACATATTAACCTATTACCCCACACTAAAGTCAGGAATCTGTACCTGATCGATATAAAAAGCAAGTAGGAAGGGAAAGAGTATCGCAGGATTCTACAGTCGCGTCCAATTAGTGAGCGGACAGGGGCCATTTCACACCAAAATTAGCACATTCTATGCTAAAGCCTTGTAGCAAAAGAACCACCCAATAAATTCCTCCTTTATATACGAGGGCAAAATGCCTCTGAAGTTTCACCTCTGATTTTCTGAGATTTTTTAACTTAGCTTTAGCTGAGTTGCACAGCTAAGAAGCTGTTGAGGTCAAAAAATGTGCTAAAATCACTTGATTTTGGTGGGGATTTGATGATGCAACCAACCTCACACACTTCATAATTTTTCTAGCATTCCATCACATAGTTTAGTACAAAGAAAAAAAATATAGAAAGGAAGGTTAGAAATACATCTATACTTATACAAAGTTGTAGAGTCTATATCTTTCATAGGGTACTTGAATAAACCTTTGAAATACCCAAATTTTGGTGTAAAACTGCCCCTGTCCGCTCACCAATTGGACGCGACTGTACCAAGCCCTCCCGTAGGCCATTCAAAGCCTTGCTACAGTCTACAAAATAGAGACTTTAACCAGCTGACATTTTTCATAGCTGTTATATGCACCTTCGAGGTTTGTTCTGGACTCATAGGTCTCAGGTGCTTCCGAAAAAAGCATCCCGCTTGTGCAAATGTAATGGGGAAAGGAAACAACCCATCCTCAATCGGCAACCTGGTTCTGCGTATACTGATCGACGATCCTTGGTCCACATCGGCTGCCGGAAGGTTGGTTTAGAATTGGGCAGAAGTTGCACCTCAATCATCAATTCTTTGCTATAATTCTGGCTGGGCATCATTTAAAGGTATCCAATTTTTCTAATATGCCACTCTTATAGCAGAGTATTCATCTCGAACTTCAACGCCCGGCGGTCAGATGAACATGGGTGTTCCTGCCCCCAAAGTGTTCATTACGTGACTTGGCCTTGTGCGGGCAACGGCTGTAAAATGCCTTGGCCGATGATGCGAGTTTGGTTGCAAAGTGCGGCAAGCAGGGTTCATAAAAGTGTGGGGAAGGGGAATTGGGATTGTGGGGTGGGGTGGTGTGGTGTGGTGCCGTATTAGCCAAAGTAGGCCTTCCTTAGCAAGAAACAGCAGGGAGGTCTCGTGCAAGCTGTGTTGCGTGACGCGAAGGAGGGGGAGAGCAACGGAGGAAAAGAAAGCCTATGACTGGGCGCCTCTCATAAACTGACTCTGGCCGCGGCGTGCAAGAACCTCGTTCTTCCGGCAATTTTTACCAGTGGGCTGAGAAAGAAGACCTAAGGTGGTGCGTGAGAAAGACAAGATGTGGTACCACTGTCAGGTGGCGTTCCCCACAATATAAATGCACAATGCTTCACCCCCCAACATGAGTTTCATTATCCTTTGTTCGTACAGCTTAAATTCAGAGTTTTTTTTTATAAACAATTCTTGTGGTGAGTGGAAAAACTGCTTCAATTCCATCATGGAGATATCCTTTATTACCTTTGCATACTTTAATGGCGACGTCACCTATCACCATTTCCTTTCCCCTGGGATATACAAAAACCCTTATGCGTGGCTTTACAACCCCCCCCCACACACTGAGAGTCTAGGGGGCCGTGCATGGATTGCTATGCTATGGAAAATACTCTTGGCCACAAACCCCAACTAATAAGCCATCTTGATACATATATATAGACCACCACCACCCTCCTCCCACTATCTATCTTCCATCCCTCTCCCTTTCTTCAGTCTTCCTCCCGATATCTATAAAGAACTTCATCTACATACCACCACCTAATATTTTTAATATCATCACCCTACTCTATACAATACTAGTAATCATGACTCGCTCTCACAAGGCCAATGATATCCCTCACAACCACCCCGAGGCTGTGGCTGCCTTCGGTGAACACCAAATCCCCAAGTTCTTTGGGAAGACTGGCTTCGTCGACACTGCTCCAAACAAAACCAAGAAGAATGGTGGTGGCAAGGGCAATTGGTATGTCTATCACTATCTTTACCTTATCCCTTACACACACAACCTTCTACACTCTACCGCTCTATTCTGCTTTGCCTCCCATAAGAAAAATACCTAACAACAATCACTATAGGGGCCGTGGCGGAGACGAATTCGAAGATCAGAATTATAATGCCTTCAAATCTCGCCGTCGCTCCAACTCCATGGGCAACATCGAACATCAGTTCGTGAGTAAATTCGAAACGATGGATGATGAGCCTGCTTTCGATGAAAAGATTCACGGGGCTCATAACTCTAGGGTCGCGGATGACGGGGCCGAACTGGCCTCTACTATTTCCAACACTTCTTCTGTTGAGGGTGAAAAGGCTTAGATTCGGCGTTTTTGATTTTTATTAGGGCTGTATTTTTTAAAACTTCCTCCCAGATGTGTATTTGTGATTCCAGAAATCTCTCACTCTAAGGGTTTTCATTTTCGGGTTCTCTTTTTATTTTATTCATGGGTTTCTTTTTTTGTATAACGAAGTACGACTGGTTGGGGAGGGGACCAGTATAGGAAGGGAAAGTTGTAAGCAAGCCTTTGAGCGGTACCGATTATATTATCTTACCGATTTTTTGAGTAAATTATCTCATCTCTAAAGCAAATAAAAAGGTGGTAAATCTACAAAATGTTTACTTTCATATTGCCAGCCCTGTTTGAGAGGGGCTTGCCTCCTTGATAGTCGCGATTTAATTATTGGAAGTCTAGTGTTCCCTTTGAGAGTTTGGAGGTGTGTGGCCCAGAGATTTAGGGTGCTTGTATCCCTCATTCCTGCGGCGATAATTAATCCAACTTATCAAAGATGGTAGTTATAGAGGCTTCAAACTCTCCATAGAAAAAACAGTATCTAATCTACGCTCGGGCAAAGCCTTCCCCAAAGATTCAGCAACTGAAACTCAATTGCAACCCTCACGTCTTGCTGGCTTACTGATTTGACGCCTGATCTCATAACTACCGTCTATTATACATATTCGTTCATGGGTTAACGCATAGCATAGGGCAGATACGCACGGTCACGGTTGCAGCTCATAAAGAGGAAGCCTGAGAGCAACAGCCGATCCTACCAATTGACTGAAAGCATGACGTTGCGTAGCATGCAGGGGATCGAGGGGATCGGAGTTCTATCCTCCTTTTGTAGTGCGGGATATTGGGAGTACAGCGTTCTAAACGACTAAGGAGATCACTATTTTTCCTGACAGAGTTGAAACTTTGCTCCGGATATATCCTTCGAGGATGGTAGTGGGTGTGGGGAGATACCAAAGGGGGAGGGTGGTTGACTGGTCGGTTGGCTATATGATGTGACCGGCGGGTATGTACGATAAGGCTTCGCTGACCAACAGACTGACTGACGGAGGTCAGTAGGAGACCAGTTGCCGAGTGATCGGTGAGATGAGATGAATATCACTACATGTACTTGCTGAAAGATAAAGTCGTCGCCTGGGACGGGTTGCAACCAGGCTTCCATATTAGTAAGTGATGTACCCAGACTTTATTTTTCAGCGAGTAGTACTCTGCTGCCTCATCCAGTGAGCATTCAAGGGAATCAAGGTTTGTTTGGTACAGTTTTATAATAGTCTTCATTAATCACCTAATTGACACCCAAATCCCAAATCCACTGCCCAATGCAACAAAAACAACCCTGCTAAAAAAATAACCATGAATCCTTCCCGTTTCACGTTTCGGCAAACGTCCATCAACATAGAATACACAAACAAACCTCAAGTCTCTCTCTCAATTCGTATACACAGAAAAACGCCTTGTCTATGCTTTAGTGAATACTCGGAGAACAAAGTTGACAATGACGGCGCAGAAGAGTGTAATTGCCTATAGGGGAATATCATTAGCAGCTATGCACATCTAATCTCCCGAACTGGCCAGCCACCTAGCCAAAAATTCCCGAGTGATTGGGATATAAGAATATCGAGAGAGTAACGTACCAAAACAGTCGGACCAAAGCGATCATCAAAACTCCCCTGGCCTCGTTTCCTAATAGCCGCAGCCCTCCAATGGAATGTAACAAGCGCGTATAACATAGTCCCCATCGCGACGAACGTAAAGAGACCCGCAGATATGCGTCCGACCCGATCACCAAAGTTCAACAACCCGATAGCAAGACTGCCCAAGATCACGGTGAAGTTGAGCCAGGAGAGGAATGTTCGCTCGTTCGCGAAGAACACCTGTTGCAAACACAAATGACATCAGTTTTTGGTTTTTTTTTTTAGAATAATGAGAACTAGGGGGTTTTCTTTCTTTACCTTAGGTTCAACACGGGTAGGAAGGGCAATGCGTTTCCCTGGGGCACTCTGGAGGAGGGGCTGGGTGGACATGGCGCGTGAGTTCGTATGAGGGAATTCCCAAAGGAAAAACTTTCGTCTTTACTGACAACAGTGGAAATACAGTTAGATGTTGACTCTGGTAGTAAAGTCAATTGAGAGAAGAAGTGGAGGGTAGATACCGATACTTACAAGAGAAGAGAAGAGTAAAAAATTGACCGTATCGCGTGAGTTGTAGAATTTAACAGGTCGAAGGGAAGGGAAGTTGTTCAGAGTGGTCACCTCTTGACTAAAATCGGTCACTGGCCCTTGCGATCGGGGTGGAAGATGGTATTGCGGCTGGGCGGGAGAATGCATGGGCTAAATTGCTTGGCTCTCCGCTTCCTGGTGCACCCAGTGACGTGGTGTTCTTCACACACGTGAACAACTCATCACCAGGAACAAATCTCATCCCCACACGAGCTATCGTGGGTTGTTTACCCCTCCAACCTCACACCTCACCTTATACAATTAAGCCCACTTCAAAACACCACATTTCATAGTAATACAGTTCTTGCACAATGGCAGATTCTAAATTCCCTAATCTCTCAAACTCTACACCTGTAAGCTCCGTCGATAATTACATTACCAGAATCTCAGGGTTGAAAGCTAACCTCTGAATCTAGCCAGTACCAACAACCAGGTTGAGGCAAATATGCAGTGATGTGTGTACCATAAAAACCTGCGTACCGAGGAACATTACTGTCTCTCCATTGATAAATTAATGGGATACCAAAAGCTGGGCTGATTGAAACCAGGCCTGCTTCGCTGCTCTAGAAAAAGTCGAGGTCTACGAACACTCACGGACAGAGTTCTGGAACACCTCCATTATTGTAATACTCCCTTATAGTATAAAAATATCTAGGTACTAAAGAATCACCTAGAATCACATACTCCGCGCATTAATCTCAGAATCTGTTCCCTCGGCTGCAGTTGCCACAGCACCATCCTCGTCCCCATTCAAGTTCGCCGTAAATTCAACCATAATCCAGCACCTAACTGCACGTCAGGCCCACTCGTCCACAGGCACGGGTACTGGTGATGGGGATACTTCGGGAAGTGAACTAGTTGCTGGCCGTGGAGGCACTGAGAGTATGGGTGCGGGGAGGAGAGGAATGCATAGTGCCTGCGGAGCATACTGGAATAACGAAAGGGACGGCATGTGGAGTTTCAAGTATGAGACTAAAGGTATGTAGTTAGGATGAAATGCCCTATCACGGGTTAGTTGTAGCTGACTGTTTGCCCATAGGAATGGATGTGGTTATTTCTGTCATTTGGATCGCTGTTTGAAAGGTTTATTAGTGGGTATACGGAGAACAAGAGTTTGGGGTACTTGCTTATACAGTGAGGCGTTTATTTGATTGTTTTATTCAACTTACTCGTTCTTTGAAAGGATAGCTGTAGGAAGTTCTGGATTTAGTATAAATATTACATGGTTAAAAGCAAAAGGAATATACAGCTCCACTCAAAATAGTACAAAGGATGGGTGCCCAATTGAACTACCTTTGCATCTGAGTAATACGTACGGGGTGAGGAGAGCTACCTGTTGGGGAAGCACCCTGTGGTGACCTCTCCCTGAAACCTACATTATCTAGTACTTCTTACCCTAGATATTATACAGTGTTTATATACGTAACAAGCTACATGCATATGACTCAACTATTTTGTAATCATACTCTTGAATAATTTCCTACTTTTGAGGGTGAGACGGTTGTACTCTCATAAACAATTACACATGCATATAAAATAATTTCTCAAAAGGCCTCACGAACTTCTACATGCACTTATCAATCCGCATTGGTTAAAGATATCTATAAATATATAAAAAAATACTATTAATCTACTACTACCTAAATGTCTAGACAGATATTTCACTCGAACATAATAATGTACCTTGATTCTATCGAGAAATTTTCTAAGTTCTCTCTTTATTCAGCTGAAAACCCCTAGGGGCCACCCCTTCTGGACCTGAAAAGATACAGCCATTACCGAACTTCGATTGATTGATTGATTCCTCATGATTAATAGATGGAGCCTTCCGGCTAAAGTATATTACCGAATTTTGGTGTAAAGTCCGAGTCCCAAGAGGAACTAATGGTTTTTTTCCCTCCTTCCTGAGTAATAAAGGAGTTTAAATCGTGTAGTATTTGAATACTTGATGTTTATTAGTAAGTGAATGTGCAAAACACTGATATGGGGCCAAAATCCCATGGTTTTTGTGCACTTAGAGTCTTCTCAACTACTAGTGCGAAAATAAAGTCTGTTCGGTTTAGTACAAGCAACAAAGTCTACCCTAACGCAAATGTCACTAGCAAAAAGTCCTCCTTACCCCTATTCATATACATAAATTCTAATATAGCCTTTTGAAGCTTTGTAGCTCTAATTCCACCCTAATATTAGTTGCCGTGAGGTTTAGTTGTGAGGTCGGTGGTTGCATTACCATATACCGAACCGGACAGACTTTATTTTCACACTAGTACTAGTCTCGTGCCCATCCCCTACGGCACAGCTTGCTGCGTCACCGTAGGGTCTGGAGCAGTAAAGTCCCGAAATATTTCAGAGCTACCCCCGAAAACCTCCGCAAAGCTCGGGGGCTTTCAGAGGCTCGGGGCCTTTTATAACCTCCGAAGGTACTTAGGATTGTGTGGAGCTGCTACACATTCCTAAGTACCAAGTAACACCAGCCTGTCGGGGGTTTTTCAGCTAGTTTGGGGGCTCTTCTAGATAGCTCGGAGCTTTTATAGGTACTTAGGTTTACGTGCTGGCTCCATACAAACATAAGTACCAATTATACCCCGAGAGCTCCCGAGTCAAAATATGTCCGAAATGCACACCAGACTACACTAGTACATGTATACTACATATATAGCTAAAAAAAAATAAAGTCTGGGTACGCGCTGCAACTGACCCCCTACACTGAAAAAACAATGTACCCACTTGATTTTCAGCGAGTACATCAACCCCACTCCATAGGAACTACTTTAAGGAAATCCAAAAAAATAATAGGAGACCTTGGAGTATGTTTACCCTTGAGAAAAAAATATAAGAAGTTCCATTGTTCTCTATCATTAAGAATGGCACCATAAAAAAACCCATTCTAATGTAAAACCGGGGTGTCCTATCAGTTTTTTTGACTCGTCTACCGTAGGGACTCGTGAAATCCGGACCGTTGCCCAGAGAGCGGCTTGCTAAACTAAACTTGTTGGGGTCAGAATAAAAACTCAAGAGGCAGTGAGACCCTCACTCATAGGTCTGATAAATAATAAAACTCCCACAACCGGTATAATATACTAAGATTTCTTGCGGCCCGCGCTCTCGGCAACGTTCCAGATTACACGAGTCCCTACGGTATATTATTAATTCATGCGATTAAGGGTCATGGTCGCAATAATTGATAATACACTGGGAATTTCTTTCACGGTTAGACATCTCTAGAGTTCTAGGATATCAATATCTGAATAATACAAAAATATAGGCTACAACCCATAATAGCTCTTAATAACCCCCCTTTGGCTCTAAAGAAGTAGCACGGGCCTTCCGATAGAAGTTTTCTTATTGGTCGTTTCTAGCCTGGGCTTTGGCAGGTATTCTTTACTAGAAATTTTTTACCTACACGGAAACGGTTCTACAAGGACTAGTAAAACTACCACGTTTAATTACCATAAACCCAAATCTTAAGTCATTAAGCCAGGGTTTACTATCCCCCAAGAAGTATTCTTTCCAATGGCAGTACCTAGATGGTCCGTATAGCCAATAGGACCCACTGGCATGGTTACAGCCCCTCGACATTAAACTTCTATACACCCGTAGTTATACTCGCCTAACAAGGGAAATATATCTAGGTTAGTAATGAGAAGAGGGCCGATATTATGTGCGGGTCAGATGAATCTACATGAATAACGTGTATGTAATCTATACTCGTAAACAGCTGACTTTTTTAGAATGGGCTGGTATTGTATACCGTATAAAACCACAGCTTTATATAGTATGCAATAAAATTCCATTACACAAACCCCAGTAGTTTACGAATACTTGTTTGTATCACCATTAGAGGCTATTTCTAGACTCATTTTCATTGGCATAGGCTGTTTGGGGCTGTTGCTATTCTACCGCATTAACTGGGGAGAACGAAAATTGCACTTAGTGGATGAAATAAGAAGTGGTGAAACAAGCCCAAACATCTACTCACTGTAACGGGGGCACTCCCAGGGGAGTACTGCCGTACCAAAAAAAACCAACAACCTCCCTTTCTGACGAGAAGCTTCAGCAGCGAGGCTTAGAACCGCTCGTCAACACGGAAGGTCGACAGTCCCTAGGCTAAACAGGAATAAGGATTTTTAAGGGTTGCAAACTAAAGACTTTAAAAGGCTCTGCTTCCCAGGGGAAGACAAACGTCTTTTAGCAAAGAGTATGAGGGTCTCTGAACAACGGTTGTTCGTTGACTAGCAAGAATAATTGTTCTGGGGGAAGGACGGGTTTAAGCTATGATTTTGATTGCGAGCAAGCTGCCAAGAAGCGGGGGAACAATTCCTCCGCGCTTGGAAATCAGCTGAGTCTAGAGCGCCCCTAAGAACTAGCGGGGTCGATAGACTAGCGACTAAAAAGCGTTGGTTACTAAAAACTCTGTAACTATTACTAAAATGGTCCGATTTCAAATCCGATTGCACCTATGGATTTGCAGCACTGTCCCCCATATACCCTCCGAGTTTGGTTCGGTTGGACGAACTTTCCTGACGGTTTTGGGGTTATTTTTGGGGTCCAAAACTTGTCTTTTTGTTAGGGAATCAATGACTCGGGAGGCCCCTCTGCAAACGGCGGGTGGCACAGTGGGGCGCCTCGGGGGTGTTAGAAAACACAGAGTCCCCTAGGTAGGGTAACCCACTGGCGATTCCTGCTGTTGCTTAGATTCCTTTCCCACGTTCCTAGTCCAACCTGGGGACGTGGCGGAGAGGTAATCTTGATCCATAAGGACTTTAGGGCGAAGCACAAGGCATAGCCCCGTATGGTTCGATTCGTGACGCCGCCAGGTTAATTATTACTTTTGCTGGCGGCCCTAACTACTAGGCATAGCTTTGCTCTCATCTCACGGCTCTCGGCCTCCCACGGGATTGGCCGTCTGCGAAGCCGTTGTTATTCCTCCTAGAGGAACAAGAGCTTAACTCTGTTCATGGAGGCAACTGCTTCAGTCTCATTGCACTAGTATCTCCCGTAGCTATAAGCTACAGACGCATTACTTTGGTCTCTGTCGCATACCGACAACGGTGAGCTTCGCTCCGTCCTAGGAGCTCGCCAGCTCGCTTAGGGATCGGGCTATCATAGTAACGACTTTCCTTAGTATCTATTGACCGGAATAGGATAGCTAGTCCTATCCCTCAAGGGAGATCCTTAGGTGTCTCTATGGAGAGGTACTTGAGACTAGTTATGACGATGGTTAGATCGTCACAAGTATTTACAATTGTAAGGATAGTCCTGACGACTCTAGAATCTGTGTAGGTAGTCATTTTACCCTACGAGGAACTAATAACGAATATCTAAAAAGGCCTTTAGTGCCTATCTTCTAAACCGTTTTTCATGTATCTGTTCTGGCCCGTTGGGGGGACGTGCCTGTTGGGGGGGCGTCCTCTATATGGGCCAACCTACGTCCCTTGCATGGGTAACAACATAAAAAAAACCCTGGCTACAAAAAAACACTCAGAACAAAGCTTCCAGCCTCCTACAAGTTTAATAAAGCATAGAATAAAATCCAAAAAAATCACAAATATATTTCAAGATAGATTTATATTTTCTAGCTATTATTCTTATTCTTTTGAGTGTCCCTGTATTAATTAGGCTATACTTTGTTGGCCCGCCCATGGGTGTCCCTCCAATGGGTAGGGCACCTAACAGATTGCCCGTTGAGGGGACGTCCCCCCAACGGGCACGTCCCCCCAACGGGCCAGAACATATCTATGATTAACTAACTTTCTAGAGCTATTTTGTCAATATTTTGACCGCTAGGTTTCGTAGTGTTATAGGGACTATCTGCTCTCTAGAATGAAGTGATAGCAAATATAATTGGTTTCCCTTGTCGGGTCTAGACGTTATCCAGGTATTAATTAATATTTGTAGAGTCACCTTTTTATAGCCCACAAAAGTTTGACTTGAGATAATAAATGCTTTCAAAGTGTTGTAGGTCTTCCTAAATAGCCCGGATCTTCACCTTGTCATTTCGGCGAGACCTCCACAGCGGGCCGACCGCGGCCCGATATGGAGGATATATAGGAGTAGGGGTACGCCCCTAGAGGACGAATAGACAATTGTGCTTGTTATTTACCACACAAAGATCTAATTGGACTACGAGTGAGTTACTGTGGAGTGACTTCTTTTGTCATACTACCCGTATCTTAGTATAAGAAAAAAAACTTGTAGCCTTCTAGAGTCAAAACCAATTATATTAGCGTCTGATAAGTGAGCTGTCAGCAGATATATGTTAATCATAGCGGCTTGTCTTAGTGCTTTTCCTAATTCATATGATACGTAGGTACCGATGAAAGCGGTTTGTTTCACGTAAACACTAAAAATTCGACCTCCAGCTCCCGGGTAAAACATTTAAAAGCGAGGGAAGCTACAAGGCTCGCTTCTTCTGAAATAACAAGCGTGTGTAAATGTCTTGAAGTAAAAATAAAACCTATCATGGTCCGGCGCGATTACGGAGTGGTTGTTGCATGGTTTAATGGTATCGAGAGATACAAGAAATCCTAGTTCCTATTGGTTAAACGCATATGTATCTACACGCCTGAAACACTTTAGTGACAGCTATACCTTACCGTAGTTTTGGGCGCACTTTTTTCTTTGATTTGAAACATTGAAATAAAACACGTACAAGGTAATAGGTACATGTACTATACCGCCTCGGTGGGAGTCTACAACCGTTGAAACCCTATGTTGCGTTTTACGTGCATATGTAGCGGAAATTTGCACATTACATGTACTTTAGTTGGGTACAATATTCAATTCAAATAACCCATCGTATGCAAGTCAATGCATGTGCCTCTCTCGTTTAGGCGTTGTAGCCGTGCCCCGGGAAGATGACCGTCACTGGCTGTATCTTGTGTTCCCAGCTGGACATAAGTTCAACTAAACAGCTTTGTTTTATTATATTCCGTACGGAACTTCCCATGCCTCATCTATCTATAACTACATGTACTCACTAGAGAGAAACCCTAACTGCTGAGAGTGTTTCTCTCACGAGCGGTCAGGTTAGCCCAAAGCGTGCTGCTAGCACATGCACGTGACTTGTATGCAGCGTGACCATCCGCGGATCGTTCCTCGCGTATCAAACCTGCAACCCGCGTGGCCTTTCCCTCACTGGGTAAAGTCGCCTCATAATCACAAATATCAGACAAAACTATACCTCCATTAGTCTACGTACATACATGTAGGTACCGTGAAATCCCTCCTCGTTCTACACCCCAGTGCCACCGCCCATCCCATAATCGCCATTACCCAAGCCCTGACAAGATTATGGGGAGAAAAAAGAGCGGTGCAAAAACCTTTACTCTTGCTTCTCATCTTAGAAAAAAGGAAAAATGCGTAAAATAAAGAGAAAAAGAAATACACTCGCTCACTCCGATACGTAAAGGAACATTACCGAGATGGAAGCGGAAATTTCCCTTCCCTTCTGCCCGCAAACTAAAGAAATGATTAAAAGGAAACAAGCCGACAAAATAGTATCTAGCACTTCGCCATAAACCCTTACAGACGTAACCAAAAAGACCACGCTGATAGCCGTAAGAAATTCGAGTGAAAGTGCTAACACTAGCAGTACTAGTAATAGTAGAAGCACTGAGAGACTAATATATGAGACAAAAAGTTAAAAAGGACAAATGCAAAAACAGAAAAAATACCGACCCCTCCAGCAAATTGCACAAAAAAGCAAAACACCTGTAAGAAAGAAATTCTTTTTTTGTTCTCGTTTTCGCAAAGATCGGGCAACGCCTCGAAAAAAAAATATGCTCCGAACCGACACTTCCCGTCAACTCTCCCCCAAAGTCCATGACAACCCGTCACCTCTACACCGATCAACACCCAAACACATTTATATTCCTACTATTCAACACCTTCCCCTCTCCCCTAGTTTACCTCCCCACATGCTGCTATCATCCAGTTTTGGTCGTAGCATCGTCGAAGTGACCCCTCGGACGAAGGGGTGTAGTGTATCAAGGAAAGTAGAGAAAGGAAACACGCCATGAGGATATAAAAGGGATAATATTAAACAGTTTCTGGAAGAATAAAAACAAGTGTAAGCAATCAAAGACGAATATTCAACCTATCATGTTGATGTTAGCAAGATAAGATATGCTAAGGAATCAGGATATAAACATACCACAGCAAAAAACAGACGAGAGCTTCTGCATGAAAGATTTTTTAGGTTCCTGCTGGCTGTTTCTCGGTTGTGGTGATTGATTCACAACCTGAGGCGACTGGCCTCTCGTCGCCGGCTGTAAAGTTGGGTTCGATGCCTGAAACTGGGCCTGCGTGCTCGCTGTTGGTGTGGATGCTTGTTTTGCTGTTAAACCCCCCGCTGGTCCGCTCGGTCGCTTGGTTGGCGGCACGCCTTGTGCGTTTTGCCTGTCGCCGCGCGTCTGACCCATCGGTTTTCCTGGCGATGGTGGCGGGGGATGCGGGGCGTTTAAACGGCCGGGTGTCAATTGGGCAGGTTGGCGAACTTGAGCAGGAGGAACATGTCGCAGTTCACCAGTAGTTGTGGCATGAGCCTGGTTGTGGGCTTGGTGGTATTGGTGGGAGGAAGGATGTTTAGAAATAGCTTCCCAGCCCTTACCGTTGTTAAGCTTCATCCAATCGTATTCTCCATCTTCTACTTCCCCAGTGTTCTTCAGCGCTTGTGTAAAAAGGTCGCGAAGTAAATCGTAGTCGGGTGTATCCTCAAACCCGAGGTTCCTCACGTAGGTCAAATATTGATTAAACTCATCTAGGCAAATATATTAGCGACACGGGCTAGAACAGGATGTGATAAACATACCAGGGAATCCTTCGCAAAGCTCCTTGATTGCAGTTGTTTGCTTCTTCTCTCCAATCTTCTCATATTTCTGTTTGTTTGTCGCAGCTTTCAGCCCCTGCCAAGGTAATCCACCCCGCAAAAAGTACATAAAGACATGTCCTAATGCTTCTAAATCATCTCGTCGTGACTGTTCTCTTCCAAGATGTGTATTGATACTCATGTATCGTGCAGTACCAGAAAGACTCTTGCGCTCTCTATAAGGAATGTGCTGCTTTGTCTTAGGGTCGCGGTACTGTTTAGCCATACCGAAATCGACTACATGAATAACATTGGCAGCCTTTGATCCGGGTCTCCCAATGAGGAAGTTGTCAGGCTTGATATCCCGGTAGATGAGATTCTTCTCATGAATGGTTTGGACTCGTGACAACTGAATGAAGGGTTAGTAAAGAGGATTCCCGGAATGCGTCGCAAGTTTTAAGTACCATTTGCTTAGCCACCATTACGACAGTTTTGATAGAGAACCTTCGGTTGCAATGATCGAAAAGATCCTCCAAACTGGGACCCAGTAAATCAATCACAAGTATGTTGTGTAGACCCTCTTGGCCGAAGTAATAAACATTAGGTATTCCCGCTGCAATCCGGTCAGCACGCATCCTAGCCAAGATAGACCGAAGCGATGGAGAAGACTGACGGCAGCCAACAAGTATCTTGTAAGTTCTATATTCATCTCTAAGCTGAGGAGCATCACTTTTCCTCGGTTCCTAAGACAGATGGGTTAGACGCTAAATAACGCGTATTCGACACGTCAGGAGGTCAAAGGGGAAGCTTAAACTTACAAACTTGATCGCAACATGCTGGTTATTCAGCAGGTTTGTCCCTTCAAAGATGACACCAAAAGAGCCCTCTCCAATTTTTTTACCAACACGATAGTGCACACCGACAACGTTCGAGGACGAGGATGCCATAGTCTCGAACGCTTCTACTCGAAACAAACGTTGATTAAGACAATTTTTGCTTTGACAGAGCTGTTACTTGCTGCTGCTGCTGCTGCTTCTTCTGCCGAGAGTAGAGCTAATAGAAGCTCACTGATGATTGATAATAAAGGAGTGACCTCTCTCTTGTCCGTGATATGAGAAAAAGGAGTGCAGCGCGTTTCTACAGGAGTATATTGTATAAGTGACTGTTGCAAACTACTAGGAAGATCTTGCAACTGTGAGAAAGGGCAAGAAAATTATGGCCGAGCTGGCAATAACAAAGGGTTATGTTGTTGGTTGGGGATAACCAGCCAGAAGGAGAAGCGAGGTTGTAAAAACTACTAGAATAGCACAGGGGGAGGGAATTACGGAACACGGCTGGGCACGTACGTAGATCGATCTGACTGGAGAATAATCTTGGTGTGGAAAAGAGAGCGAGACGAAACGCAGGAGAGCTGGCCGATGAGTTAGGTAGGGAAGGAGAGAGATATGAAGCCACTGACTGACTACCGTGCTGCACTCCACGCCGTGCAGGCTCCTGTGTACCGAATCGAGATGGGCGAGTGGAAAGGGGGAGGGAGAGGGAGAGGGAGAGAGGAGAGGGAAAGGGAAAGGGAGGGGGAAAGGAAGGAAGAGAAAGGGGGAAGAGAGACGAGAAGTGAGTGGATAAGAGGTGGAGGAAGGGAGAGAAAGAAGGCGATCCGGAAAAGAGAAGAGGTGAAGCAAAGTAAGGGAGAACGGCGGCAAGTGGTTACAGTGAGGCTGGGGTTATGTGAGTATTGAATGTAGCCTAGGCCTCTTTGGCTGGGCAACGCAACCCGCGCCCGGTCCCCGGCCAATTTGGTCAGAGAACAGGCAAATCAAACTGGGAAAAATCCAAACGAATCCACGGAAACTTGTTCATCGGAGGGTGGCGACCTTCTGGAAGAAATAAGCAACAGCCAACAAAGAAAAAAAAACTAAAGAATTTGTTCAGCCCACCTTCAGAGGTACTTGGATAAACAGCACACCCCTTCTTCCTCTTACCTCCTGGCAGTAATAACAGCTACCTCAGCCAACAAAGTGGAAAATAGCAACTGTTTTCGGCTACACGATCCTGGCCGACTGGCTCAATCGCACGGTCAAATCCAACCCTGGTGGGTTTCGTTTTGTTCCAGGTATTGGTACTGGAGAGATGATAGAGCACTCACTGACTCTTAGTTCAGCTTTCATCTATATAGGCACTCGAAGAAAGCTGGGAAGGGTCCTTGCTCAAATACTCTGCGACTTTTGTTTACACATGCTCCCTCAAACCCATAAAAGAGCTCCGACATTGCATGGGAAACGCTTGATACCCAGATGTGGCGAGCTCGAGAGGAAACTCGCTAGGACGCGTTCTTCCGTCCCTGCGCGGTCCTTCCGCACATGCCGTGTGGAGATATTTATGTACTACATATAGTTTGTGTAGAATGGTTGAAAGCAACCGTTAATATATGATGGGGTACCAAGCTCTTATCATTCTTTACTTAAAGTTGTATTTCTCGAGTCCGCAAAGCAAATAGAGTCAGAAACTAGATGTAGAAAATACATGTTTATAGCTTCTCGTATTCCATACACACGAGTCAGTCAGCAAGTAGCCGAGCCAAGCAAGGCGCTGACCACCATCGGCGCCTGAGGTCGGAATAGGTAGGTAGTAATACATCAAGTGATCCCGTACGAGGGCATCTACTGGATGTAGTTCCCTTCGCAAGATATCGTCCTATTGTGGGCCGTAAATCCTGTTGTGCTTATGATCAAGGAAATATCGGCTGCCGTGTGCGATCCAGCATGTTTCTCCCGAGCCCTCGGGAGACAAAACCTCAACGGGATCAGGCGGAGACGCTTGGATGCGTACGTGCACCGAGGCTATGTAGCCATTGTTTAAATCTCTCAACAGATAAAGTCCACAAATCCACCTGGTGTTTTCTCTCATATCTTTTAAACTTCTATCCTAAGATATAGCTGCCTACACTATTACCTTTAGTGAAGGCTTGCAGCATCCGCTATTAGCAGTAATGAGGACGAATGTAGACAAATCTATTCAAGTCTGCACTGCAACCACGATTTGACACCTCTACCGGTTGTACGTATAGGCTATGGGGTCCCTGCAGGCATAGTTTTCCTATGGGGTGGACTATAAAATAAACTGTGATCTTCACCGTGACCCCCTCGTGTGCTTATAGAGCCTCAACAATAGATATTATGTACATTATTTGACGCCTTTTGCATCAGAACTACTCACTTATCGAGATAGGAGATGACTGAGACTTTCGCGACAGAACCCGCAACAGCACCCCGGTCAGCGGGAATTTGATGCAGTAGATTCCGGTATTGTCGCGGACTTGCCGTACCACGGGACATGTACAATCGTGGCCGTCTCCGTTACCCCTTAGTATCTACCCATGCCTCCGATGGTTAGTCAGTTCTGCTACTGATTCCTTCTGGGAAGTAGTCATTTAAAGGTTCTGCTAGTACTACACCCCTGCCTGAAAAACGTAAAGCACGATTGAAATTCATGTACGTTGTAAACTGAGGGATACATACATACCTAGAGACTCGGGCTATTCTACTTTGTATTTGAGGAGCCGACACGTCACCTATAAGAGGTCTGTGGAGGTTAGGGTTTCCAATTGCATGAATTTTCAATTTCGCCAGCAGGGGTGTCCACGGAAGGATCTTCTTTAATTCAGCGTAAGAGGCCAAACAGGTTACACTTGTCCAGCAAATCTCGCCTGTAAGTGTCGTCCCTGCAGGTGCGGCCCCGCCAAAGGAGACGTTTTTTACAGACTCCTTTCGAGGAAAAAAAACGGGCCATCCACCAAGACTTTGCCGCCTTGGCGCTCCGGCGGATGTTCGTGCCTAAAGTTCGTACTTTAGATATCAAGTATCTACGCGAGAGTATCGCCTATTAGGTACTGGGACTACTATGGATAGGCGTTTCGGGAACTATGAGGTGAACTATTGCTACCCTTACTCAACTCATTCAAGACCTGGATCTTACATCGCTTACCGTTCGAACTTTATAATAAGATTTAATTTTACCAAGCGAGGATTAATCGCTGCAATACGTACGAGTTGTTGAGGACCCCTATCATGTTTACTCACTCGACTGAGCTAATCTAGATACACGAGAGCCAAAATGGGATTGAAAACCGTAAAGATCCTCTATGCTGTTGTAATTTCTGCGAAGGGGGTTTCAGCTTATATAAGGGGATAAAGATAAAGTATTTTTTTTAAATTATTATACCTACATGTATTTACTCGGGTGTGGTAGCGTTTAGATATATAGCTATGGCTAGTTGGATGATAAACAAACGGAGGCTGTGCCTGGTTTATGCCTATACTACATGTACCTATTTATTAAACACCTCTAATTACCTATCCATGCTAGTGAGATGTAAAAATGTTATTATTCCTATTATGATTGTACTAAGTTAATTCTAGCTCTATATGGGACTTCAGCTTTGTTTTAGGCCAAGAATTAATTAACGTTTACACCACTTTCATAAGCCCTAGCCCTTGAATGAGAAATTGCTCTAGAGGCCAACAAAAATATACATCAATAGCATCCCATTCGTATAAAAGTTGACGACTTTCATCTCTTAACTCAACCCACAGGAAAAAAAGAAAAAAACTAACCTGAAAACCAAATATAATAATATTTCATGCACAACAACAAATTTACCCATCCATTTCTGTATCTCCTTCCTCATAACTCCCCCCAACATAGCTCTCCTCAACGTAACTCTCCTCAACATAGCTCTCTCCTATATAACTATCCTCCACATAACTCCCAGCTCCATACGTAGTATCAGCACCTGCCATTGCGACCCTCTTCGCACTATCACATACACCTAAAAACCATGATCCTAACTTGGCACTATTGACAAACTTCTCGAGCTGTTTATTCTCTGAGATTAGATCGTGAGCAAGGGTAGTAAGTTCAGACTCATCGGCGCGGGTAAAGCGGAATTTTAGTTCATTGAGAGTCTCAGAGAAGTACGTTTCTTCAGGTTGTAGAGGTTGGAAGGGTGATTTCTCGTTGAAAAGACCTGTAGTAGGCGTGAGTTTCATTATAATATTGGTAGGATGACGGAAGAAAAACATACCCTTCTCGTATCCAAGTTTAATAGTAGTAAATAACGCCGTATCATGAGTTGCATTTTCAACCTGTACATCACTCCTCCCTTTCGTATCCGCAATCCTTAACCAACTTCATACTGAGTTAGCACTCATCGCGCATAGTATCAGGATAGGAGAAGACTTACTCATCCCTCAAGAAGCATCTCCTCCAAACCGTCCTCTCCGCAAATTCTCTCCGCTCCCGACTCAACCCCCCTAAAGACAGTACCTTCAACGCCCAATAAAACTCCTCTCCCGCACTCCCATCCCCAACGAGCCCAGAATCACCACAATCATCCGCAAGCGTCAGCAAATCACCAATCTCTTCTACACCAATAACCTTTCCCTCAACCGCCCTTCCAAATGCTCGCTTCCACAAGTCTCTACACCCAGGTCGTTTCTTCCCTATTAGGCTTCTCGCGTATGTATCTAGTCCAACCTGCACGGCTGCTTCAGTGTCGATGGTCTGTTCTTTAAGATGCTTTATACTCGCATAGATATTCTCTTGGACAGATACAAGTTCGAGGTCCGCGTCGATATATTTAACTTCTTCTGACACAGTACCATCAATTCCCCCCTGGGCAGCAGCAGCAAGTTTAGCTAGTTTCCCAATAGAAAGTTCAACCTTCTTATTCCATAAATCCTCCTCCTGATCCGTCGCAACTGTATTTAGAGTAATAGCAGCAAGGTTAAACTCTCCTTGCCCAACGTCGTGAATCCACTCTAGTTTAGCGTACTTCCTATCGCTCCTGAGGAAGTTTGTAAGGTACTTTTCACGCCAGTTTTCGAAGCCGTTCATGAGTGTCTGTAGCTGTCCATTCTCGACAAGATATTCATACATCTCTGTAGCAAATAGCCCGCCAAAGTCCTCAAAGTATTTCTCGAGTCTACTGAGGGTCTGCTGTTTGCTTTTCTGGAGTTCCATAGTAGTGGCTTTATCCTCAGTGGCAGTAGGGGCCTTGTTCAGCTCTGTAATGGCAATATCGTTCCTCATCAGCTCTTCTGAGCAGAGCTCGACAAGTGTTCGATAATCTTGCCACTTCTCCGCAAGTTTATAGGCCTTCTCTGGGCGGCCAATATCTACCAGGGGTTTAATCCACCCGCCTCTTGAAGCGATATAGCGTTCTCTGACCGTAATCCCCTCCTGCAAAATCCCCTCACCCCCAACCGTAGTCTGCTGCTCACACCATGCAGCACGTTCTTCAAACCCCCGACAACAAACCTCTGCCAGCCCTACCAACTGCCCTGCTACTCTGTCTGCAATCTCTCTCGGTTCTTCATCGGCACTCTTTGCCCCCCACAGGGACTTCAATAGCGCGCTAGAGACTTCATACTGCACATCTAGCGCTTGCAAGATATCTGTTCCGCTAGTCCACGGTGGTGCAAGCCCTTTCATCTGCTTACCGAGCCCGTTTGCATCGACACCACCATCCATGCCGTATAATCTCGCAGAATGCACCCTGAATTTCCATGCGGCAAGTAGGGACCCTAGGACGATGTCGTTTGCATCTGCATCATGTTTCGCAAACAAGATTGGGTCCATACGACCCTTCTTACTCTTCTCGATCAAAGCCTTTTTTGCCAGCGGCAGTAGCTCCTCGATACTCCCCACGAATCGTTGAAACCATGTTCGGGTAGGATCATGGCCACCAACATCCTCATCGTCAGATTGTAGTAAGTCCGTAATGACACCCTCTAGCACGCCTTCACCCGCATCAGGGTCCTGTCGGAGCCGTGCATCTCGAGCAGCCCAAACCGCACGAGCAGCTTCACACTTCTCGGCGTCAGAGAGAAGTCGCCACATGGTCTCCCGTGATAATGGAGGGAAGGTGGTGCGAAGATGCTCGGCGAGAGCGCGGAGGTGAGTTGCGCGGAGCAAGAGATGGTCCCCGAGGGAAGGTAGGAGAGTGGGAAGATATTCCGATGTTGAGGACAGGATTTCAGTGCTAATTTTGAGAGCTGCTGTTTCAATTTCTTGAATTGGGTAGTTCACCTCTTTGCGGCCTTGGAAATTGAGAGGATTCTAGGGATAGTCAGCTTTTTTGTAATCATGGTTTCGTAGTCAATGATAAACTTACGTCTTCCTTAATACCATAGAACACTGCTTGTTCAATCTTACTTTTCACCTTGACCGGCTCCCTCAATGCCTTTGTTGTCTTTACTGGTTCGAGGTCAAATGTCTCGATTCGAACGACCCCAGCACCTTTTGCAATCAGCACAACTCCAGGATTCCTAATCTTCTTCCCTACTGTCATCACATCACTCATAAAGCTCCCCTGCATAAAGCTCCCATTCACATCCACCCTTGGGACTGGATCATACATGACATCCTCCATCCCGCTCCCTACGGTCTCTACCTTCAGATCTCCTCTGAAATCAACAACGTCCTCAAACACCTCATGCTCTCCAAACACTTCATCCGTCATATCGTCCTCATTCTGCTCAGGCTTCAGGGTGGAAACAATTACCACTGCTCGGGAGAATACCAGGAACGCAGTTTTACTGGGTTTAGGGAGATATAAACGTGGTCTTGTACGGCCTTCTTCGAGTGGGTTGGTATATGTTTTCACGATATGGACATCTCCGACTGCTGCTCGCCCGGCGGAGAAGGAGATTGAGACGAGGACATACAGTGCTCCTGGGCTAGATGCACTCGGCATGAAAGACGCAAGGACAAGCACATCAACGTCGTCACTACTCGAATCTGTCTGTTCCAGTACCGCTGCGTCGACAATCACAAACTGATCTCTACTCCTCGCGATCACCTCACCAGGCACAATCTTTTCGATTGCAAAGAGGACATCTTCTCGGAGGTCAACATCGGAAATGTTGGCATATGTACCGCTGCGGTTTACCTGCCATCTTGAAAAGTTTCCTCTTGCTGTAGCTACCACGATTTCCCTTTCACCCATCCGGAGAACCTTCCCGGCGCGGACGGCAACAATGTCGCGTCGGTTTGAACCGGCGCGCAGAGCACCAAGTAGACCACCCATCATACCAGTTCCGTATCCTCTCATGATCGTAACGGCAATTCCGGGCCTCCCAGCTAGATCTCGTAGAGCAAGATGCGCAAGTCGTCCGGAACTGAGGGATAGTAGGAACCCTGCAGGTTCAGCATTGCAGATTGCTGTGACACTCTCGCCTGACACAAGTGAAACCTTTCCTTCTACGCCACGCTTCTTGGTGAATAGTCCTTCTGCGACAGCGGAACCTACACTATCCCAATATGCAATTCTCCCAGACATGGGCATAACGACGACAAGGCCTGGTTCATCGCTGTTTGCAGATGGGGATACAAGGGCGCCGAGGGGAAATGGGCTGAGGGGGGAGGGTGACTCATCGCGCGGTAGAGGGAAGGAAAGGGTATGAGGGATGGTGTGGGTAGTTGTATATTGCCAGACAAAAGCGTCGGTATGAGAGAGTAGGAGAGCATGTCCGTTTGTGGAGTTTGTAGCAGCTGTTATGGGAGAGTCATTTACTGCTTAAATGTCAGCACTGGGGTATTTGAAGAGGAGGGAATGGAGATGGAGAGCTGACATGTACAAGTTTTCAAGACTGTGGGGAGGGCAGGTAGTCTAGAAACACGATATTTCTCGTTTTTTGTCTATTTGTTGAGATGTCAGTGATAGTTTGATAGTTTGTAGATATGGATGATCACTGACCCAGTCGACAACACCACCATCCGCATCTTTCCCACAATTATCCCCCCTTATGGAAGTCAGAGACATTGTCTTTCCATGACCAAACTCCACTCGCTGGGATATTACGCTCCCCTCCCGGACACTCCTGTTCATTGACGCGTTGCTGGCGGGTCTCTCATTGTGGTGTGTGTTTCTCGAATTCGGTCTCGAGATTGGCCTTGTTCTCCTTCGTGCTGCAGCGGCAGACTCGCCAGCCGTTGGGTGGGAGGAAAACATGCTAGACGGTTAACTCGTGTTGGCCGTGGTACTTTTGTTGAATTTTGGGCCTAGGTAGAGATGTCTGGCGGTGATGGTGTGGTGATTGTTGTCTGGTAGTTGAACTTTAGACCGCAAACGCGCATTGCATCAATTGTTGCATCTCTGAGTGCTTGGCAGATCGTTCACGTGATCACGAGTTACCCTAACCCTTGGTATGCATGCAGGGTCAGGGTCAAGCTCTGATGAGGCTCTGGGGAAAGTTGAAACATCACGGGTTCGAACCTGGGTGTTTCTCTATTTGACCTACTCTCGGCACTCAGCCTGTCTGCCCACACTCCCGTTCTCTTGCTTGCCCGAGCCAACTCTCCTCATCTCTTCTCTCATCTACATCACATCACATACCCTCTATCAATTAAGCGATACCTCCGCCCCCTCCTGACAACCATCCTCCATTACTTTGTTACTCCCAATCGCCTTCTCAATCCCTACACATACCTTCCGCGGTCCTACGGCCGTGGGTTTCCTGTTTCAATATGAGTGTCATTATGGGTATCTACATCCTCTTCCCTCCCGCAAGCCTCCGCTTCGTTCTTCTCGTGGTCACACGAGGGTAGGACATGCTAAAACTGATATATTATTCTCCACCCTTTATAGCAACCGCCGGTTACGACCATACTATCAGGTACACACTCCGAGCCCAACCATCGAGAGCTTTCAGTCTTTTACTATTAAAAAATAAAAAGCGGAGGAGCAAAAACTAACATAATACCAGATTCTGGGAAGCTCTCTCAGGCATTTGCTCCCGTACAATCCAGCACTCAGACTCTCAAGTAAACCGCCTGTGCATTTCCCCCGATAAACGCTTTCTTGCAGCAGCCGGACACACAACCGTCAAGCTCTATGATATCAAGTCTACAAACCCGAATCCCGTCCTCCAATTCGAAGGTCACTCCAACAATGTTACAGGTGTTGGTTTCCACTGTGAGGGTAAATGGATGGTGACATCCTCTGAAGATGGTACTGTCAAGATCTGGGACACACGTAGTGCAACAGTACAAAGAAATTACTCGCATGGGTCTCCAGTAAATGATGTTGTTATCCACCCGAACCAGGGTGAGCTTATTAGCTGTGATCAGGCGGGGAATGTTAGGATTTGGGATCTGGGTGAGAATAAGTGTACCCACCAGTTGATTCCCGAGGATGATATTCCCGTGAGGAGTGTTACGGTGGCCACAGATGGGAGTATGCTCGTTGCAGGGAATAATGTGGTATGTGGATATTCCTATACTGGTAGATACATTATCCCTACTAACATATCTAGGGAAACTGCTATGTCTGGCGCATGATCCAGAATCGCGATGTCACACAACTGGTCCCTGTTTGTAAATTCCAAGCACACACAAAGTACATAACCCGCGTTCTCCTCTCCCCGGATGTACGTCACCTCGCGACCTGTTCTGCAGATCACACTGCAAAAATCTGGAGCGTCGATGAGAAGAAGTTTACGCAGGAGACCGCCCTTCACGGACACCAGAGATGGGTTTGGGACTGCGCTTTTAGCGCGGATAGCGCGTATTTGGTTACAGCTTGTAGTGATCATTATGCTAGGTTGTGGGAGTTAAGCAGGTATGCGGCGTTTTATTTGATCTTATTGCTGGTCTTTCTATACTGATGAGACATAGTCAGCAAATAATCCGACAGTACAATGGGCATCACCGCGGGGCAGTCTGTGTTGCGCTTAATGATTATAGCGAGAGATAGAGGCCAAATGATAGTATCATCTGCATTTATTTTCTTCGAAAGGGGGGGGGGCTCCAAGAAAACGCGTTTAGGATTAGTACTCAAGGGAAATGAACGAGTCACATGAATTTATTTTATTGTCTTTTGCCTTTATAATTTTCTGCTGGTTAGGGTTTGTAAGGTGTATGGGGACTTGTATTTTTCGATTGGTAATTTTGTGGAGGTTGAATCTTTATGCACTGCATTTTTTTTCTCTTTTTTCGGGTAGGGGGGTTTTTTTTTGACTAAGTTTGTGAAGAACTAGGAGATCTATAGTATAGATAGCGGGAGTGGGAGTGGGATGGGATGGGATTGGAATTGAGGGTCCTAGAAATTTGGCAGATCATGAAGTGTTAATATCCGTTTACAGTCAAGCGAAGCCAGATATCATTGTAGATGTCGGGGGTGTAGTTAGATATTAAAAGCGCACTCATATTCAACGGAATATGCCGGTGTGTGAATCAGGTACATTCAAGTGGGGCAATCCAAGACGGGGTTACCCCGCATACGACATTAGTGCATCCGATGTTCTACGGGTAAGATAAAGCGCATCTTCGGTAATTCGGTATGAACCGCGATAGTGGCTTGTTTATAAACTAATGAGGTTTCAAGGTTCGAATTTATATATATATATAGAGACCCAGACTGCTCTTCAAGGAAAATATCTAACTGATAACGAGACCCCGTACCCTCCTAAGAACCCTCTAGTTCATTTTTAAAGCAGGAACTATGTCAATCTCTCTCAAAAACAAAAACGTACTCGTAACAGGCGGTTCTCGTGGTCTCGGTGCGGCGACAATCGAGCGGTTCGCAGCTGAAGGATGCAACGTCGTTATCAACTACCTCTCCGCCGCTGACTGTGCCGAGGTGTTGGCAGAGAAGGTCAGAAGTATATGGGGCGTCAAAGCAATTGTCCTACAGGGGTGAGTTTTATTCTTACTTTCGGGAAGTGAATTAAGGTGGAATTAGTATGTGAAGATTAGGCAGAGCCATAGGAATCAGACGGAGAGCTGATAGGGTTGATGAGTTTAGGGATGTGGCGACAGATGGAGGTTGTAAGGCAATCGTGGAGGAAAGTATCAAGGCGTTGGGAGGATTGGATGTTATCGTCTCGAATGCGGTTCGTTCCACGTTTTATTGTGAAAGGATACAAAGTACTGATCCGCAGGGATATAGGGATGGACAAAAATAGGACCCTTCGAGGACCTTTATGCACTTACTGAAGAGGATTGGGATAAAGTAATATCCGCACAATCCCTTTTCATTTTCTGGAATATAGTCTAATATGTAATAGTGCTGGTCCGTCAACGTCAAAGCAAACATCCACCTCCTCCGTGCAGTAGCACCTACATTTAATGCCAACCATGAAGGGGGTTGTATGCTGATTACCTCCTCTATTGCTGTACGAGTTTCCTTTAGTCTTCTCCTGATAGTTGGCTAATTTACCGAGTGGTGCAGGCTAGCAATCCTTCTGGAAGTTCAATTGCATACTCAGTTTCCAAGGCTGCTAGCCTTCATTTGATGCGTTGTCTTGCAGCTAGTCAGGGTCCTAAGATCCGTGTTAATGCTGTGAGCACCTCCTCTTGGATTTATCAACTAGTAATATGGAGTGCTGATAACGGGTAGATCCAACCTGGTCTTCTGCTTACAGAATGGGGTCAGGCGTTCCCGAAAGAGAGGATCGAGGCTATGAAGCAGAAGGCGGTATTGAAGACTTGCGTGAGTATACTGTTAATTGTTGAAGCTTAGGAATGAGCATTGGAGCGTATAGGTTATACTAGAGTACTGACAGAGTTGTGAATATTGAAGCCAACGGTAGAGGAATGTGCAGATATTTTCGTACTCATGGCCAAGAGCACGTCGCTGACGGGGAGCTCAATGAAGATTGGTTAGTCCTCCTCCTTGTAAAAATTCTGGTACTGATACAAGGTTGTAGATGCGGGGTTGTTTGTGTAGATTACAGCTCGAGGGATAATTTGTTTGACATTATATACATTATACTTTGATTCTAGGTGTAATGTGGCAGATTTGTTTATATTCCCCCCGGTTAGAGGCTTCAATTGATAAAATGTGATTAAACTAGTATCGAGAAAATTACGTAACTCTGGAGGGAGCATATTTAATCTTTATTTATGTGTTTACTGTAGAGAAAAGCTACCTGGATATCGGTCTCTGTCTAATTTCACCAAAGCCATCTCGTATTACATAATAGTGACCAACATAGTTTAGCTATTTTGGGTGTGAGCCTACTAGAATATGACTGCCATATAGCTATTAACAATAATATTACTTGCTATAGGTACTAGAAGAGATGCCAGTAACTATTGACTCGTAAAAAAAAAACCCTCTTTTATGAGTAAATCCAAGACATTACTTCCTAAACATGAAATACATCATTAAATCACACAACATCAAAATATGTCCAAATATCTAGATAAAATCTCTAGATAGGCTTCTGTCACGGGTCATTGCTAGTTTTCTCAGCCTGTGGGGGGAAATGAGTATTTCCATGGTGTGATGTCGACTGTACGGGATTGTGTTTTAGAGGGAGCTGGGGTAGGAAACTATCGTGTCAGTTTTGGATTTTCGTAGTTTTTTTTAGGGGAGGTAGGTTGGAATGTAAAGAGTAAGATTTTTTGTTCCAGCACATTGCGGTTTTTCTTACTTAGATATATGCGGTGATATTATGCTTGAGGTATTGCAAAACGCACGCTTTATTTATCGACTAACATTTAGTAAGGGAGGCTAGATAGGGCCTGAATACGAGATAATTAGAATTTGTACTTGGCCTAGTGATACATCATGACAAAGTCTTTTAGCCTACGCAAAAGATAGCTTACAAATTTCAATGTCCCGGTTCATAACAGAAAGTTAGCCCATTTGAGTTGCGGTTATGTTTATTTGTATATATCATATAGCGACCGAAACCTTTTAAACTATTAAGATATTCCGTGCTAATTTATTGGACGGGTGTTAGAGACCTAGCTGTAATTTGTGGTTCAACATTCTTATCCACCATTCCCTTAATATCTACATGTAGCTACGCTATGACCAGAATCACTAAGTATCTCTCCCTAGTATTTACCGCCACAGGTTAAGCCAAGCCAAGTCCGCCATCGAGCTTAGTCCGGCAAGGAGGTCCACGAAGCGATGTGCACCGATCATTCTCTCAAATTGGCCTGGTGAGGAGGCTTAGGTTAGAGAAAGTTTCTGCTGATCAGGGGCCCAAACGGATGTGTTATTTTTTGTGGGGATGATTCAAAAAAAGAGTTGAGCTAATAAAAGATAGAGAATAAAAGATCAAACTTTTTATATTGGTTATTTTTCTCCAGAATTAAGTCACTTTTTTCTACGCGCTTTTCATTTATTCATCCGATCATATCTGACAGTGAAGACCCCTTATTGCATAATTTCATATAAGTCTATAGCTATATTCTCGAAACGCTAAAGAAGCCCCTTAGTCAGATAAAATTTACTGGTAGGTGTCTAAAGTATCGAAATAGTAGCGTAATATTAAAAGTATAGTAACTCTACACATGTGTATTATAGTCATAGACCATCACTCGTGCATAATAACACGTGCGGAGAATTCCACTTCGGTAGCCCCATATTTTCAATCCGGCCTGGGATTATGTATACGATTGATAAAGTCAATGGTACTATGCCTGTCTCAAACCTCTTTTTATAATATCGGGGCTGGAACCATTATGCTAGGTTCCCGGGAAATCCTAAAGAAAATGTCTTATTATCTTGCTTGAATATAGTAAGTCATAAGTAGCTCGGGAATATTCACTTGTGTAGGCTAAAATCAAATTCCGATCACATTTAGTCACTCGTATTAAATCAGGAAAATTGCTAATTTGGCGAGAGAGGCTAGTTCGTACATGTAGTATGTGGTCTTCCGGAGTTAAAAAGAAAAAGAAAGAAAGAAAAAAGTTATATTCTGTAGCTGGGCCACCATTTTTCGGGGTCTCCCGTCAACAAATGGTTATCTCTGATCTCGAGAGAAAAGAGAAGAGTGGTGCGGTGAGCGGCATCGGAATGAGAAGTTCTTCCGATCTGTTATTTTGCCCATGACTTGAGATAAAACTCTATTTGACTAAGATAGGGCCGGAAGCACACCACTATTTTGTCTGGAGATTAGCTCTTGATACGAATAACTAAATATAGCCTGAATGGGAAGTACATGTTTACTGAAACAAGTTGCATTATTGCTTTAACGCCGACATTGAGATGGGGGTCGTTCTCGAAAACCCTTCTAAATTAACCTTTTATGGAAGATAAGCTGCATATGCATACTTTAGTGTACTGCAGTGTTCAACATTTCAACGAGTTGAAATTTTTCTAGAAGTCGTTTTCGGCAATTCTTTTTAGAAATACCTATCAACGTGTTTGTCTCAGACGTGCAGCATACGGCAAATTTTCTCTCCGGGAAAATACTCCCCAGAGCCTCAGCTGCTCACACCCTAAATAGCTAGAAAGCTAATAAAATTGCTTTTCTCTTAAAAATTCCCAAGAGTTTTGAAAGAGGGTATTATAAGTGTGGAACCTGCAGACCGTAGTAGTGCGCGACTTTGCGGGAGTCTGGATTATAGTAATCCAGGTTCCTACCTTCGCTGTCATGTACCGGCAGTTCTAGTAAAATTACATGAGGAAATCAACAGTAGGGGAAAGTCCGCGCCCCAAACCACACAGCGCACTACTGCAGTCTGCAGTCTGCAGTCTGCAAGTCTCACATCAGGATTTCCATCTTCAAAATTCTTCTTTAGTTATCCGCTGCTAGTACATACAGGGAAAATGATAGTAACTTAATCAATAATAGGAGGTATCTGAGGTGATTTCAGTTATTTGAGGGCGATGCCACGTCACGGGCGATGTGTGGTGCCTAGATCCTGAGCCAAACAGAGATCTGGTTCCCACATCAAGGTGTTCATAGAATTTAACACCATTCGATAAACGCACTGGTTACAATAGTATATAACGTTAATCCCATCTAGAGAAGTGCTATGACTTTTATAAGATGAAACAGTTGTCGCCTCTTCTATCGACAATTCGCCAATACCCACCAAGGGAAACTACTAGGTACTCTTACCTATAGGCAAGGCTGACGTGAAACCTCTCATAGTTTTATTTGCTTTCCCTCATCTGAATAGAGGTGTACGATGAGAATACCCATATAGCCCTACAAATACCCCCCTATAAATTAGTTACATTTGTAGCATCATCTTTTCCATCGTCCGATCGTGTACTCTCTCGACTGTACTTTATAAACACATAGATTCATATACTAGATAGGACACTTTCAAAGTTCTGGGTTGTAGAAAGAGTGTAAGCTTTTTTGGAAGCCAGCCATTCCCAGTAAGCGACGAAGTACTTGAGAATTTTTCTACCTAAAAAAAAATTAAATGGGGCGTTATGATACCGCTTTCATCCGTAAATCCAACGATCTGATGTGCGCTGCAGAACTGCATTATGTGCATATTCGGGTATCTGCCTCGTCAGGTACGCCCACGAGTCACTGAGTCAGTCCCGATCTGATATCGGACACAGACCAGGTTTTTGCACGAAGGAGCAGAAGATACTGTTTCGCTTTCCCCCCTTCGGCTTGCAGTGTTGTACAGAAAGTCCTCCTATCTCCGATTTCGGTCATATCTTATGGGATCACAATCCATCGGTGCGGGGTCCGGATCGAAGTAACTATGTGAGAAAGTGTTGTCAACGTACGTGTCAAACCCGCTAAAGTACTTTGTTTGGACTTGTGGGTATGTGCTCTCTACATGTGATCTGTGAAAGTGAAAGTGATATCTTGAAATAAGGGAGCCTTGGGCTACATATATTTTCCTACTCTAGTAATGCGTAGGTGCTTATGTGTCCCTTAGGATATATGTTGTCCTTTGGACCCGCAAGATACCTCGTAGGAAAAAGTGCCTATTGGGCATATGCAAAGAAGTGTGGTCCGTGTTCCCGTACCAATACTTTTTGCACCTTAGCGCATCCTGCGATGAGCACCGGTCCCTGCCTGAAGTCGGGCCAGCCAATGACCAAGTCACTGGTGATAGTAATTCTCCTTATCGATAAGCTACTATCTCCGAGACTAGACAGAGCTCGGAGATTTGTTTCTGCAAATATATAATTTCTAATTCTTGGTATGCTGTAAATAGAATTAACAGTAACAGACTCCCCTCATTATATATGCTCGAGCAACTAATTTACAGTTCTCAGCGCACGTTTTAACCCTTAGAGAACACAATATCAAATCAATAAAACAGAAAAATCATAAAACACGCCATGAGAGATGCAGAAGAGTTCAGCTGAAACAACAAATTCGTTCTAGCAAAAGATAAAAATAAAAAGATGTTCACCCACAAGTAGAAGATTGGAAAACAAGGAGGATCAAAAACACAAAAATTCAATACCCCCAATAACGCCTTCTGAGTCGATGCCTATCGTAAGATTCCACCAACAAAATTCATTCATTATTCCAGCGATGCCCACAAGGAATGCCCCATATACCTTCCAATCCAACACCATGAACCATCTAAACACCACCCATTGTCCTGAAAATCCAGGCCTCGTAAAAGAAAACAGATACCGTAAAAACCTCTTAGCCTATCCAAAGCTTCCAGGGAAGATTCAAACAGAAGCTTTCCTTTGTAATCTTTCTTCCCAAGCGCCTAAATCCACAACCCCTCGATCAATCTTCTCGGAAAAGATCTCTGGTACCTTTACTACACCCTTCCCATGCCTCAAACTCTCAACCTGTGCTTCCTCTAAAGACTTCAACCTCCAAAAGACCTCTCTGATCCATTCCACACCCGTAAACCATTTTTCGTGCCCTCCCATTACCAATTCGTTAAATTTGATATAAGCTACCGAATCAATAAATAACCTGGTAAGAGTGAAGTCTTGAGATGCGACGCAAGAAGCATAATATTTCCTGAGGTAGAATAATTCTACAAGACGTGATGCACGGATATCGAGGTCTCTTTGGCTCGTTCTTGATGTTGGTGGCGGTGGGAGTGGTGGCGATGGAGGCGATGGGGTATCTGTTTGAGGCTCGCCCGAGAAAATTCCTACATCCTCACAATAGCTACTCATGTTGGTAGTGTAGTAATTCGTCAAGTAATCACTCGTTTGCCCGGTTTCGTAGCCACCGCTAGAATCTAGTAATGATAGTGCCGTGTTTTGGGAAGGTGGGGGAGGGGTAACACCCTCCAGGCTCGTCCAATCATAGTAGTGGTGATTCCACACTTCACCATTGTCGCCAAGCCTCCCTAAAGAACGAGCGAATTCGTTCCCTTCCCAGCCCAGGTCGTTGGGAAATCTCCCGGTAACGACTAGAGGCACCACACATGCAAACTCCCAGTCGATGACTCCTGTAATCTTAAGTGTTTTCTCATCAAAGAGGACATTTCGGATAGCCAAATCAGAGTGGTGAATGCAGAGAGTTGCAAGTTCCTTCGGTGGAGAGAACAGAGTTGTTAGGCCAGCAAGGAGTTGGAGAACCTCACCAAAGTGCTGAGGATTAGCTAGGGAGGGTGGTGATTCGGAATTGATGGCTGAGTCGGATGAAAGCGAGGACCAATTCTGGATTGCTTGGAGTGTTTCCCGCTCTAGGCGAGCTTGCCATAGTTCTGGCATACTAGAGTATGGCCCTTTAGAGGGGCACGTTATGCCGGAATAGTCCTCTCCCATGTAGGCAGCTGAAACGATTTCCCCGACGTAAAACCCCTTGCCATCTTTTCGACTATATATACTTCCTATCTTGTTGAATTCTGATGGTTTTGAGAGCTCTGCTTGGACGAGAGCTAGCTCCTTAATAACCTTCATTTTGTCCTGGGGACTTAGTCGGTAAAACTTGCCGTCTTCAGCCATGTTCTTCCCTGGAGATATTTCCCGTAGAATATACGGGGCCCCAACAGGGTTACTGAAGGATAGATCCCAATCGTACACCTCCGGGACCGGTATATTATATAATGGCGAGGAATGCAGGTACTGCATTGTGGCAATTTCAGAGAGCTTTATCTGTTGGCTGAAGAATTTTTCTGGTGAATTCGAGATGGAGGCGGCACATTCTGTCGAATCTGAAAAAATGAGCCTATAAAGTGAATTATGGGAACCGCGACCTGTACCAGGGGGAGTCAAGGTAAGCAAATCACCCGATTGAAAATTTGAAAAATTTATTATTTTGGACAACAGAAAAAAGATCCGAGTTGCATAAAAGCCAAAGCAAGCAATCGCATAAAATAGTTGGTACATAAGGTAGCAGGAAATTGGGTGCCTGCCCCTCCCGCCTCCCGCCTCCCGCACATCTCCCGCTGTCATAGCAGCTGCGGGGGAGGAGAGTTGGGTACTACCCAGTATGCAGGGAAATAAATAAAAGATGTGGAAAGATGGGAAAGCTCAGAAGTTCGAACCTAGCTCGCTTATTCCTACACATTTCTCCTTTCCCAACTTCGAAGCAGCGCATAAAGTTAACGCATTTAAATCCCAGTTGGTGCATTCAAGACGCGATATGTCGTATGTGAGATCGCGGGGAGGGGAGCTTTGAGGGCGCAGCGAACGTGGGATTGGAAGTGAAGCCGGGTCAGCGATGTGATCGTCTCGTTTTGCGTCGCCATTAAAGTCCTTGATCAGACCTGTGGGACCCGAGTCTGTATTGTCTCCGCGGCGATGATTCAACTGTGGTTGACAGAGGATTGTACTCGATTTCCCACCACCTTGGCTAGACATTACTGCTATAGCGCTGGAGGAGGAGGAGGGGTACGAGGGGGAGGGGGGGGCAAAAACAAAAACGATAACTACAACGTCCCAGGCCTATGTATGTATGTTATTCCCGAGGAAGAAGATGCGGAGATGGTGAGGAAATAAATCGAGACCCAAGTCTGAGCTCCGCCGCAGCCCTGAATTATCAATATAGGCGCAGTAAGAGAGAGAGGGGGAGGGAAATCCAAAAAGGCCCGCAGAATATAGAAAACCAATATAAAAATAAAACAAGTAACGAATGCCTTAAGTACTGCCCACCTCGCTTCCCCTTCAGAAGCGAAGAGAAAATATATTCTGGCCACGCGTGAGGACCCTGAAGCGTTGCATTGCGAAGGAGGCGGTCGAATCGACGGGATGCAGGCAGGGATCTGGCTGGGTTTTTCTCTTCTTTTTCTCGCCTTCACACTCCCCCTCGTCTGCTTGCCCTGCCAGCTACTTGCTTGCTCTCTATGCTTGACTATGTACCCCATGGCCGGTATCACCCTCTCCATCGCTTTGTGTGCCTCTGCCTGCTGGCGCCAACGACTCGCAGCGATCTCCCAATTTCTGGGCGGTGTGAGTTCGAAATCTAGAAGGGTCTTTTAATGGCCCGTAAGCACCCGCATTTATTTGGCGTCGCTGTCACTGCTGGGACGTCGGGGTTATTTCCCCGCTTGGTGTTGGATGTCAGAAAAAAATCTTGCCCCGAAGTATAACATCTCAAGACGCCCCGGTAGCCCGTTCCACGGGTCTTGTAGAGTTCGGGATATCTGCTTGCTTGCAACCGATGGTACGAAGTGTATTCTATGTGCTCACGGTGTTAAAATCTTGAACTACCGTTGCTCCAGGTATGGAACATGTCTAGGTAGTATAGTGGGGATAGTACAAATTAGATGTATACCTGTATGTAGGGGGGTTAATTGTGATACTACATGTACTCTGCCCAAAATTCCACACATGTTCTTGTACACACTTGCGATTGATCGTAGAGCCAGTCCTTTCTTTACTTTTATCTTCAGCCTCCATCGGGAAGCCTTGGGGACAGTTCGAGCAGCCGGGTGGCGCATGCAAGACATGGCGACATCAACACACGTATGTTGCGGTATGTACCTAGATATGGGGCCATTGTGACCAGATTCTCGAGCACATACTCTGGCATATGGCGGAGTTACAGATGGACCTCAAAACCCTAATTATCCATAGCTAATTTTGGCATTTTGGCAGAAACTGCGTTTGACATTTGGACAACTCAAGAGCTGACTTGGTAGCCCGGCGATAGCCTGTATTCCATAAAGAACGATACCAGTTGAAATTCATCTAATCCCAGAATCTAGGTATCAATATCGCCAGATGCTGACTCGCAGGTCGCCAAGTGTACATCCGATCGAAACGCCGTACATTATTCGGCCCGAATCGGCGCGCTTTACTAGGCACAACGGCTTTATGGGACCTCACAGGAAGATGCACACTCGACCCGAACCAGTGAGCCCGATGAGATGACTTGTGAATCACCATCACCATTACTAGAGGCTGGGGTTTACATCGTGAGTTGAGGGGAGTTTTAAAGGTCCGCAAGTTCTATGGTATCTGACACGTGCCCCCAGCCGCGCCTTGTGTGCCACTCCGAATCTATCTAAAATGTCAGTTACGTTTCTATTTACTCAGGAATTCCCATCCTAAAAATTATGCCAAACCTAGTGATCATCCACTGGAACAAGAATAAGACCAGTAAACTGATAAACAAACCTGCTTCCTCCACTAACGACGTCAGCGACGAGACGGCAGGCTCCGGAACTGACGTCATATCAGACCGTCTCAAAGTGGGGGAGTAACGTGGGTCCCTTGTACTCCATGGCGCAAGCACGGTGTGTGGGGAGATACAAATTGCCTACATGCTTCTGAAGATATGTATTTACCCTTCCGCAAGGTTAAGCTTACTGGAATAAGTTCCATATAAAACAAGCGAGGGACTCTGGCGGAGTACTTTCCGCTTTCTCCTACGCCTCGGCCCGCTACCGTTGATATCTGAAATATCCTGTTTCCGGGCTTGCTAGTAACTTCACCCTCGGCCTTTTAGTTTTTTAGGGGTTGATTTCACTACCTACATATTCATCAGGGGTACTCAATGGCAGGTTTCTCCGTCAAATATTAGCTAAGAAATACAAATCTATATTAATATTGGTATTTTGGAATAAGGATCTCAGCTATCTCATAGCCCGAGTGATGGACTATGATTCAGGGGCGGGGGGTCAATAACAAAGTTCCAGTTGTAAAACAACACATCAATAATTTTAATAGTATTAGGAAAGGACATCAGGGCCTGTGCACCTACATTTTCGCGTTTCTTTTTTCATGACAATGTGCTTGTATGTTCTCGAGGCGTTCTAGATATACACCTAAAGAATATGCATGCCCTTATATTCTTTGCTTCGCGTGCTAATACTATTACCGTGTGTTATGATATCTTTTAGTTGTGGATTTAACGGGCTAGCCTCGGAAACGAGTGTAGTAACTACAGTACCAAAAAGAGGGGTGGGATCAGTTCAGTGCTCCCGCCAATACGGTAGCGATATGGGAGGAATATGATGATGATGATGATGATTATTCATAAATACATGGAGCCCTAGGATATGGGAGGAATATGGTATTTGCGACTAAATTCCGTAGTGCTATGGCAGTAAATTCACCCCGTTTTTTCATACTGTAGATCTGGCCTTACCGGATCTCCTTACCTAAATATAAATATAGCTATGTTAGATAGGCATAACTCACCTATGGAACGACTTGTACCTATTTAATACAAGTACATCTATGAGTCAAGTTAGAATATCCATGATAGTTAGCCGTAGAATTTAAGCTACAGAGAAATCCTATCCCTACTCAAGTACCGGTAAAGGTACATCCCAGCAATTTAACATCTCGCAACTCAAAATCGATAATCCAATGTGAGGCTAGGATAAAATATGCCTTCATAAACAAGCGAGAGTAACCTCTACAGGAAATAACGTTGCCTAGACTAGGAGCTCTTTGGTAAATAATTCTAGATGATGAGTTGTTTCTTCCAGAGGTCATAAGGCTACTATCAAACACCACTTATCCCAATGTCCTAGTATGCCGCCAGTTTATTCCAGGCGGCGTAGCTCTCTATTTGACTCAATTCCGATTTAAGGGCTTCATTCCTCCGGTAGAGCCTAGAATTAAAGTCAGACAAATACCCATAGATTCGACAATCGAAGAAAGGAGAAAACTATCCGCGCAAGATACGGTGTAAAGTGTGGTAGCTAGTATATCTAATGACCAGATACCTAATCTCCCTACTAGAACATAGTATACGGCTAAATAAGTCCTAATTTCCTCTAGTGTATCAGGTTCTACCCCTAATTCTGTAAGCTGTCCATCAAGAATCAGGTCGGATCACACAAAGAACTTTTTGGGCCTGCTTGGGACAGATTGATTAGTGAGGCGTCCGCGTAGGGTGATGGCTGCCTGGTACGAACACGTACCCAAATCATGTATAGGCCATCCATTTAGCCTAGATAGAATAGTCAATCAACTTTCTTTTGTTGTATTCCTTGTTTGGAGCTGGTGTCGTGGATATAGAAGCTTTGGGTGGGGGGAGGCGAAAGGTGTAAGAGAGCTGAAATTAGTAGTGGGCTAAAATTTAACTGGTATGAGCTCAAGCCTAAAAACGAACAAAGCCCTCTAACCTTAAGAATTTTTATGTACCAGAAAGTTCGTAATCGAGGCATCTAGCTTCTCACATTCCCTAAAACAGTACGAGTGATATATCATGAATCGGATTTACTAGCGGGTGACCCGCTATTATAAACCGTGACATCAGCCGAGGGTAAAAGCAGTAAAGGTTATGTTACCCTTAGATATCCTTGAATCTGAGACTATGGAAGAATAGATGTGATTCCATCTAGGAAAATAAATCTACGCTAAGATAGCATTGCTCTTTTTTCTACTACCATGAATATCAAATCTGTACTTACTATACTCTCCATCAAAAAAAAACATGGGAACTGCTATTCGTAGAGTATTCAAAAAGAGATATCGAAAATTAAAGAAAGCTACTGATCCAGCCAGCCCTCATTCAGGATCTGCTCCGTGAAATAACTCAGGATGATAGTTGCCCCAGCTCTAAGAATTCCGTCTAGAGTCTGAGTAGCCATTTCCCTGAGGCCGAAGACTCCCTTCTCTGCCGCGGCATGGATCATTGCAAATTCACCACTGACCTGGTAAGTTGCAACAGGAACATTCTTTGCCAGATCTGCAGCGTCGGAGATGATATCCAAGAATGCGGAAGAGGGCTTGACCATGATAGCATCAGCGCCTTCCGCGAGATCGCGGAGGATTGCGCGGCGGGCAAGACCGCGACCAGTGACAGGGAGCTGATAGCATTTGCGGTCGCCAAAAGAGGGTGCAGAACCAGCAGCTAAAGTGAAGCATTAACATAGGAGCGAAGAAGGTGAGGGGTGAGATATGACGTACCATCACGGAAAGGCCCGTAGAGACAGCCAGAGAATTTTGCAGCATAGCTCATAACCATGACCTTGTGAGCTATATGAGCATCCATAAGGCCTTGCTTGATGGCCTTGACACGTCCATCATTCATATCACTGGGTGCTACACAATCTGCACCAGCCAGTGCATACTCAACAGCTGTCTGTGCAATACGTTTGACCGATTCCACCTGGTTCAGGGTTCCGTCTTCGTAAAGGACTCCGCAATGACCGTGGGAAGTATATTCACAAAGACAGACATCTGTTATGATAAAAATATGGGGGAAGAACTGCTTGATAGCCTTGATAGAACGTACTACAGGCCCATCGGGATGGGAGGCTTTGGAGCCTGTGGGGTCTTTGGCGTGCTCAGCGAGGGGAACACCGAACAGGATTACAGAGGTGAGGCCCTTAGCAACAAGAGGTTTGAGGAAGGGAATCAATTTATTGACACCACGACTGGTGGATTAAGTTAGCATGTGAAAACGTTGGGGGATTTATAAAGCCAAAATACCGGTATTGGTTCGGGAGAGAGGGAACAAGAGTTTCCTCGTCGTCATTATCCGTGATAAATACAGGGTAGACTAGCATAGACTAAATAAATAGAATGTAAGAGGTGTGGACAATCCTTAACAACCAATTGTGTTTTAGATGAAGTCGAGCTTACTTTAGTTAGTTGACGTTCAGCCTGCCATCTCCGGGATAGCGGGTGGTGGTAGCCACCCTGGAGAATTGATGAGATATCGGTCATAGCTGATATAGATCGAGCTTATTACTTTATGCGGAGGTCATGGAGTTGTGAGGGGTGAGCATGAAGATATTAGATGTAGGATGAGATGAAGTTCTCTTGGCCCATCGGTGCTGACATATTCTGAGAGCAGCGCGACTTGTGACCCTGCCAGGAAATGTTATCTTTGAATTTCCAAGACAGATGATCCATGCCTGGATATGATCAGGTCTTAGGACGTATGTACAGTCACTAGCAAGAAGTCTTCGTGATCGCATACAACACACCAAAAATAACCGACTGGGGCCCTCATACATAGGCACAGCAAAACCTTTCTCTTAGGATAATCTTAGGAGAACATAAAGAGCATGTTAAAGATTTTTTTCGATTTTTTTCCAGTTTTTTGATTGCTGCTCTGGGGCTCTAGGAGGCCCAGAATATTTTTGTTGTAAGAATACCCCCAGGTCCCAAGCAAATCTTGCATAGCAACAGGCTTCCCACACAGAATATTCTATTCCTCCCCAGCACTATTTTCTATAATATTAAGAATTTAGAACTAGTATCTATAGATATTTAAGAATTTTCTTATGGCTTTATCATTAAGAATAATTGTAGTGTTGTTGGGTGGGAAAGGCTGAAAATTAGGTATTTTTGGTGTGTATTGTATGCGATCATGAAGACTTCTTGCATCAGCAAACTAAAATTTGTATCAGGAGGGACAAGCACTGTGTCAGGATACAGGCTTAGAAAATTGTACATCAGATGCATCCACACTGTCCTGATAGAACTTCTAGGAGCTCCAGTCTCATGATGTCTCCTGACGTTTCCCGGGAGGCTTCAGAGACTTTGGTGGAGTCTCCTGAAGTATCCAGTGGAGTCTCCTGGAGCACCAAAACTCTAAAATACTTTTTACTGCAGCTTTGTCTGACGGAGCCCTAAAAGCTCTGATGGCAGCGTCTAAAGCACTGAAAGTAACTATTGGAGCTTTGAGGGTTATTTCTTCCGAAAAACACCTGCACCTCGCTAAAAATTGCTAAGTCCTTAGACAGTTACCCGGCTTACACCCATCACAACCCCTATATCCCTTGCCAAAATCCTCTAAGTCCACACAGTCTCGCGTACCTGCAGCAACCCCTACCTGCAGTAACCCCGTACCTCCTACCTCCCCTCACCTAGAAGCAGTCTATTATAGAGCTAACAACCTATTCAGAATCACGAGAACCTCCTCCAGCAAAGCCTGCCTGCCTCTGGTAGTAGCCCTGGGCCACCAAGCAAACAACGTACTGGTACAAACACTCCGTATCCGACACGTTTTCACGGATTGATCAGGGGCGCCAGGGTGAGTCTCATCGTGACTCATGCAAGGAGGGAGGCAGGGTAACAGGTGTCGAGGAAGGGAACAAAGGCATTGTACAAGTGGGGATTTTTGGTATAAATAGGGAGCGTTGCTCCCTCTCTGTAATAGTTTTCTTCTTCTTTCTTTACGCAACGTCTCTTCAGTTAGATTCAATACAAACTTCTTTCGCCGCTGCCTCTCTGCTGTTCCATCGCTTCGCGATCGCTGAAACCACTTCTTACTCCACAAACCTTTGGTATTTTGCTTGTAACGGATAGTTACCTTGCCATCGAGTTAGTTGTATCCTGTGGCCACGCTGTCCTCACACTGTCCCCCTTGAAATTACGTTGCGTCGTCCACCACACCATACAACACACAACACCAGACATCTACAAATCACTATGACCTCCCCCAACTATGTTTTTCCCTCCACCATCGCTGCGTTCGAAGAACAAATCAGCGACGCCCCCACTCTCTACACAAACCTACAAGGACTGATCCAGAAAGTAACCGAGACCAAAGACCGCTACCGGGAAGGAAGGGACGCGGCCTTACACAACTCCCAACTCTCAGAAAGCAGCCTTACCGCCGCCCGCACCCAGCTACAGCAATCCCTAGATGTGTACACCGCACTAGAAAGCCAGTACAATCAAGTTCAGAAAGAATTAGCCCAAGCCCGCTCCGTAAAGGAACCCATTCTCGAAATTAAGGATCCTTTACCACCACCGGTAACCTCACATAGGTTGGAAAAAATGCCAGACCCCTCCCCCTTCAATGGGGACCGAGCCAAACTCCCCAACTTCCTAGCCATGATGAGAGTCAAGTTGGTTGGCAATGCCAACCGCTTCGCCAGTGAAGAAGCCAAGGTTATGTATATCATAAGTAGGTTAGAAGGCAAAGCCATGGACCAAATCGAACCCCTTCTTGCAACCACCACTACCCCCTTTGCCACTACTGCCAAAATGTACGAATACCTGCAAGAATCTTTCGGCGACCCAGACCCTCATGGAACAGCACAAGAAGAACTCAGGACCCTGGTTCAAGGGAAACGTGACTTCGCCGCCTTCTACTCCGACTTCTTGCGCATCATGGGGAAACTTAAGTACGACGACACCGCTAAAAAAGACGCTCTTAGAAGCCGCTTATCGGACGCTATGAAGGATGCTCTGGTGGTCACACCCGTCAAAGAAGAATATAGCGAATTCATAAAGGACTTAATGGCATTGGACGGAAGGGTCAGGGCCAGGCAACAAGAAAAGAAAAATGGGACCCATCGCAACGATATTGGCCAGTTTACTGCCCCCGCTCCCTACGTACCACATCCCTCACACGCTCCCGGAGGCCTTGCCCCCATGGATCTCTCGGCTTTTCAAACACGATCTCAAGGACTACCTTGCCCCCCGCTGGAACAGCGATACGTGTTTGTAAATGGATCCAGGCGCACCTCCCCGGCAGAAAAACAGTGGAGGAGGGAAAACGATCGCTGCGGGTATTGTGCGGCCTCAGATCACAAGTACGCCAACTGTCCCCAAGGCAAACAACTCCAGAAACCTCCGGTTATGAGGGGAGCAGCCCTCTCCGCCCCAAGCGGACTATCTCAGCAACAGGCCGGCGCGCCTTCGTCTCCTTTGTCTAATAATAATCCATTTCGTTCTCCTTCCCCTTCTTTAACTATTTTTTTTTTGGTTCAGGGTTTTTAACAGTCCTAGGGCAGCCAGGTGGCTCTACTCTAGGACCTTGTAAGGTTTCTACAATTTCTACGTTTTTTATTTCCGGGTTTTCAGTGTCAGACATCAATGTGGAGGATAAATTGGATGGGGAACATTTGGTTATTTCTTGTACTCTTTCAAACAATATAAAAACCATTCAAACTCATGCATTGATTGACACTGGGGCCTCTGGATTCGCTTTTATCGATGAAACCTTTGCACGCCACCATCAACTTTAATTAACACCTTTTAAAACTCCAAGGGAGTTGGAGGTTATCGACGGACGACCAGTATCCTCTGGCCAAATTACACATCTTGCACATCTTGGTCTATCCATCAAATCCCATAGGGAGCACGCCCCATTTTTCGTAACAACGTTAGGACAATACCCTCTGGTCCTAAGCATTCCTTGGCTCAAACACCATGATGTTTCCCTTTGTTTTAAACATAACTATGTCAAGTTTGGGTCGAAGTTCTGCCAAAAGAACTGTACTTCATCTCGTGTGCCCGTTGTATCCCCAGGAATTCCCCCACCGGACAAAACAAAGATTCACCTCATAGGCTCCGCTGCATTTTGCAGACTTTCCAGGAAAAGAAACGTTCAAGTATTCTCACTCTCACTCTACGAAATAAATAAGATCGTCGACCACAAAACCTCTAAGGAAGAGTGGAAACAGAAGATTCCAACAGAGTATCACGAATACTTGGACATGTTTGATGAAAAGCTTTCCAAAAATCTGCCTCCACGACGACCCTACGACCATAAGATCCCCTTGAAAGAAGGAAAAGAACCCCCGTTCGGCCCCCTCTACGGCATGTCCAGAGAAGAACTCATAGTTTTTAAGGAATACATCGAAGACAATATGGCCAAAGGGTTTATTAGAGATAGCGCGTCACCAGCAGGATCTCCAGTGCTCTTCGTGAAGAAAGCGGACGGGTCACTCCGACTCTGTGTCGACTACCGAGGGTTGAATGAGGTAACCATCAAGAATCGGTACCCCTTACCGCTCATACGGGAAACACTGGACAGACTTGCAAAAGCGAAATGGTATACCAAACTGGACCTCCGTATGGGCTACAACCAAATACGCATAGCCCTAGGGGAAGAGTGGAAGACAGCTTTTAGAACCAGGTACGGCCACTACGAATACACGGTCATGCCTTTCGGACTCACCAACGCCCCCGCTACTTTTTAACATTTCGTTAACGACTGCCTAAGGGAATACCTGGACCAATTTTGCACCGCCTACTTAGACGATATTCTCATATACAGTGACACCCTCGAGGAACACAAGGTACACGTCAGGAAGGTGCTACAAACTTTAAGTAACAACGGAGTACTCCTAAAACCTGAAAAGTGCGAGTTCCACTGCCAGAAGACAACATACTTAGAACTGGTTATATCCCCTGAAGGTATCAGCATGGATACAAAGAAGGTATCAGCAGTTATGGACTGGACACGACCCAAAAATCTTAAAGACCTACAAGCATTTTTGGGCTTTGCCAATTTTTACAGACGCTTCATCAGAGACTTTTCCAAACTTGCCGCTCCCCTTACCGCTTTGTCAAAAAGGGAACCAGGAACTAAAGAACATGTCCCCTTTATTTGGACGAACGACCACCAACTAGCGTTCGATACATTGAAAGTAGCCTTCACCTCAGCACCGGTTCTAATACACTTCGACCCAGAGAAACCAATCGTAGTAGAAACAGATGCCTCCGATTACGTTTCCGCGGGAGTGCTATCCCAAAAAGATAGTCAAGGAATTTTACACCCTGTGGCATTCTTCTCTAAGAAACACTCTCCAGCCGAATGTAACTACGAAATCTACAACAAGGAACTGTTAGCGATCATTAGAAGTTTCGAAGAGTGGAGACCAGAACTGGAAGGGGCCGCCTTTCCCATCGCAGTCATATCGGACCATAAGAATCTGGAATACTTTATGACTACCAAAAATCTCAATCGAAGACAAGCACGATGGGCCGAATACCTTTCGCGCTTCAATTTTGTAATTACATACCGACCAGAGAAACAAGGAGGAAAGCCGGACGCATTGACAAGGAGATCAGGAGACCTCCCTGGAGAGGGGGATGAAAGAATTCAACACCAAAGTCAGACAGTGTTGAAAAAGGAAAATTTGGATCCTAAGCTAAGTTTGTTGGCGGGTACTTTGTCAAATGAACCCGCTGAAATGACCGTTTCCTTGGCAGAATTGATACAAGAAGCACAGAAAACTGATCCATTTCCACAAAAGATTTTAGGAATGTTAGCCAAAGGGGAAAAGAAATCCTCAGAGATATCTCTAGCCGAGTGCTCAGGGAATAACGGACTTCTCTACTATCGAAACTGCCTATACATACCTGATTACGATCCCCTTCGCCTGCATATTCTTAAGGAACATCACGACGCGCCAGCAGCAGGGCACCCAGGCAGAGAAAAAACCTTCGAACTAGTTAGCCGCCAGTACTTCTGGCCAAAAATGCGCGAGTACATCGGAAGGTACACAAAAAACTGCCACACCTGCCAAAGAAGCAAGTCCAATACACACGGCAAGTATGGAGTCCTCCGTCCCCTACCCATTCCAGAACAACCGTAGAGGGAAGTGTCAATGGACTTTGTTACCGGCCTACCGGAAAGCAACGGGTTCGACGCCATATTAGTGGTAGTGGACAGACTGTCCAAGATGCGGCACCTAATTCCTTGTCACACTACAACCGACGCAGGACAAGTAGCCAAACTGTACCTCCACAACGTCTGGAAACTTCACGGCCTTCCTACGCATGTCACCTCCGATAGAGGAACCTAGTTTACCGCAAAATTCTGGAAAGCCCTGTGTCAACACCTGAAGATCGAAGCACGCATGTCAACCGCATATCATCCAGAAACAGACGGACAAACAGAAAGGATGAACGCAATTATGGAACAGTACCTCCGCGCTTATATATCCTACCAATAGGACGATTGGAGTGAGTGGCTACCTATGGCAGAGTTCGCAGCCAATAATCATTTATCAGAAACTACCAAGATCACTCCTTTTTTCGCCAACTACGGATTTCACCCTCGCTTCCAAGTAAGCCTCACGTCCCAAGGACGGACTGCCCCGGAACTGGATGCAAGGGACTTCGCCTCGCGGATGACGGAACTGCATGAATGGTTACGAACACAAATGAGAACCGCGCAGGACAAGCAAGAACAGTACACAAATGCGCATAGGACACCCGCCCCTCGGTATCAACCAGGGGACATGGTTTTTGTATCCTTAAAGAACATTCGCACCACCAGAAACTCTAGGAAGCTCGATTGGAAGAAAGCGGGCCCCTACCGCGTTAAGAAGGTTGTTAGCCCCTACGCCTACGAGATTGAACTACCCAAAACCATGCCAAATCATCCAGTATTTCAAGTCTCCCTTCTGGAACCCTCCGCCTCAGACCCCTTGCCAGGACAGACACAACTTCCTCCACCACCCATAGTTACTCAAGGGGAACAGGAATGGGAGGTAGAAGAAATTCTAGACTCCAAAATAATTCGGGGAAGCCCGAGTTACTACGTCAAGTGGACCGGCTATTACCAACCCTCCTGGGAACCTGCTTCGTATCATGAGGAAACAGCAGCAGTGGACGCCTTCCATCGGCAATACTCCAACAAACCAGGACCCTGGGATTTGAAGCCTCGCAGGAGCTCGCGACTAAAAGGGGGGGCTACTTTCACGGATTGATCAGGGGCGCCAGGGTGAGTCTCATCGTGACTCATGCAAGGAGGGAGGCAGGGTAACAGGTGTCGAGGAAGGGAACAAAGGCATTGTACAAGTGGGGATTTTTGGTATAAATAGGGAGCGTTGCTTCCTCTCTGTAATAGTTTTCTTCTTCTTTCTTTACGCAACGTCTCTTCAGTTAGATTCAATACAAACTTTTTTCGCCGCTGCCTCTCTGCTGTTCCATCGCTTCGCGATCGCTGAAACCACTTCTTACTCCACAAACCTTTGGTATTTTGCTTGTAACGGATAGTTACCTTGCCATCGAGTTAGTTGTATCCTGTGGCCACGCTGTCCTCGCACTGTCCCTCTTGAAACACGTCAATGTGATCCCCAGAGAACCCCCAGCGCGACAGCTGCAGCAAAACCCCTCCAGGACCCCCAGCAAGGCTCCAGCAGCCTTCAGCAGTCTTCGGGCCACCAAGAGAATAACCTACCCGTCCAGGTACGAACACCCTTTGTCCGACGCGTCGACTGGACCTCGAGCTGACACCCAGCGCAGCAGCAGGCAGCAGACCCCCCCCAGGACCTCCAGCAAGACTCCAGCAGCCTCCGGGCCACCAAGCGAACAACCTACTGGTCCAGGTACGAACACTCCATGTCCGACGTGTTGACGTGACTCCCAGAGGACCTCCAGCGCAGCAGCAGCAGCAGCAGCAGGACCCCTCCCCCAACGCGACAGCAGCAGCAGCACCTCCCCTAGGACCCCTCCAGGACCCCCAGCAGCCTCCGGGCTACCAAGTGAACAACCTACCTGTGGCGGTACGAACCCCCCGTGTCCTACCCCTCGACGTGACCACCAGACGACTCCCAGCGTGACAGCAGGCAGCAGGCAGCAGGCAAGCAGGGGGGGGCAGGCAGGGGAGGCGAAGCAGCAGTATTTTGTATATAGACTAGAAAATGTACATAGTAAAATAAATAAATATTTAAAAACTCCGAACTGTGACTCCCAGCGTGACTGCCAGCATGACTAGCAAGCTCCCCCCCAGAGACTACTATAGAGTCTTCAGACATCTCCTGACGCCTCTAGAGGCAACTATGGGAGCCTTCGGGGCTCTCCTGAGAGCTCTGACAGCTAGCCGAGTGTCTCTGAAACATATTCCGTCTCCTGATCGTCAAATTCTACCAACTGTATCCTAAGCCTCAGATGCATCAGATGCATTTGAGAGAAACCTTCAAGTTTGCTGATGTGGACACAACTCCCCGAAAGGCACCTGAACGAGGTTTGGGTGTAACGGGGGCACTCCCAGGGGAGTACTGCCGTACCAAAAAAAAACCAACAACCTCCCTTTATGACAATCCAACCTTCGTCATGACTAGTCTCAAGTACCTCTCCATATAGAGACACCTAAGGATCTCCCTTGAGGGATAGGACTAGCTATCCCATTCCGGTCAATAGATACTAAGGAAAGTCATTACTATGATAGCTCGATCCCTAAGCGAGCTGGCGAGCTCCTAGGACGGAGCGAAGCTCACCGTCGTCGGTATGCGACAGAGACCAGAGTAATGCGTCTGTAGCTTATAGCTACGGGAGATACTAGTGCAATGAGACTGAAGCAGTTGCCTCCATGAACAGAGTTAAGCTCCTGTTCCTCTAAGGGGAATAACAACAGCTTTGCTGATGGCCAATCTTATGGGAGGCCGAGAGCCATGAAACAAGAACAAAGCTATGCTTAGTAGTTAGGGCCGCCAGCAAAATTAATAATTAACCTGGCGGTGTCACGAATCGAACCATACGGGGCTATGCCTTGTGCTTCGCTAAATCTTATGGATCAAAATCACTCTCCGCGTCCCAGGGTTGGACTAGGAACGTGGGAAAGGAATCTAAGCAACGGCAGGAATCACCAGTGGGTTACCCTTCCTAGGGGACTCCGTGTTCTCTAACACTTCGAGCGCCCACTGTACCGCCGTTTGCAGAGGGTGAGTTGCTGATTCCCTAACAAAAAGACAAGTTTTGGACCCCAAAAATAACCCCAAAACCGTCAGGAAAATTTGTCCAACCGAACCAAACTCGGAGGGTATATGGAGGACAATGCTGCGAATCCATAGGTGCAATCGGATTTGAAATCGGACCATTTTAGCAATAGTTACAGAGCTTTTAGTAACCAACGCTTTTTAGTCGCTAGTCTATCGACCCCGCTAGTTCTTAGGGGCGCTCTAGACTCAGTTGATTTCCAAGCACGGAGGAATTGTTCCCCCGCTTCTTGGCAGCCTGCTCGCAATCAAAATCATAGCTTAAACCCGTCCTTCCCCCGAGGACAATCATTCTTGCTAGTCAACGAACAACCGTTGTTCAGAGACCCTCATACTCTTTGCTAAAGACGTTTGTCTTCCCCTGGGAAGCAGAGCCTTTTAAAGTCTTTAGTTATCTATCCATTAAAATCCTTATTCCTGTTTTGCCTAGGAACTGTCGACCTTCCGTGTTGACAAGCGGTTCTAAGCCTCGCTGCTGAAGCTTCTCGTCTGAAAGGGAGGTTGTTAGTTTTATTTGGTACGGCAGTACTCCCCTGGGAGTGCCCCCGTTACAAGTACTCCCCTGGGAGTGCCCCCGTTACACCCTTTCTGACGAAAAGCTTCAGCAGCGAGGCTTAGAACCGTTCGTCAACACGGAAGACCGACAGTCCCTAGGCTAAACAGGTATAAGGATTTTTAAGGGTTGCAAACTAAAGACTTTAAAAGGCTCTGCTTCCCAGGGGAAGACAAACGTCTTTAGCAAAGAGTATGAGGGTCTCTGAACAACGGTTGTTCGTTGACTAGCAAGAATGGTTGTCCTGGGGGGAAGGACGGGTTTAAGCTATGAATTTCTTTGCGAGCAGGCTGCCAAGAAGCGGGGGAACAATTCCTCCGTGCTTGGAAATCAACTGAGTCTAGAGCGCCTCTAAGAACTAGCGGGGTCGATAGACTAGCGACTAAAAAGCGTTGGTTACTAAAAGCTCTGTAACTTTTGCTATAATGGTCCGATTTCAAATCCGATTGCACCTATGGATTCGCAGCATTGTCCCCCATATACCCTCCGAGTTTGGTTTGGTTGGACGAACTTTCCTGACGGTTTTGGGGTTATTTTTGGGGTCCAAAACTTGTCTTTTTGTTAGGGAATCAGCAACTCAGGGGGGCCCCCTCTGCAAACGGCGGGTGGCACAGTGGGGCGCCTCGCGGGTGTTAGAAAACACAGAGTCCCCAAGGTAGGGTAACCCACTGGTGATTCCTGCCGTTGCTTAGATTCCCTTCCCACGTTCCTAGTCCAACCTGGAGCGTGGCGGAGAGGTAATCTTGATCCATAAGGACCTTAGGGCGAAGCACAAGGCGTAGCCCCGTATGGTTCGATTTGTGACGCCGCTGTAACGGGGGCACTCCCAGAGGAGTACTGCCGTACCAAATAAAACCAACAACCTCCCTTTCAGACGAGAAGCTTCAGCAGCGAGGCTTAGAACCGCTCGTCAACACGGAAGGTCGACAGTCCCTAGGCAAAACAGGAATAAGAATTTAATAGATAGATAACTAAAGACTTTAAAAGGCTCTGCTTCCCAGAGGAAGACAAACGTCTTTAGCAAAGAGTATGAGGGTCTCTGAACAACGGTTGTTCGTTGACTAGCAAGAATAATTGTCCTGGAGGAAGGACGGGTTTAAGCTATGATTTTGATTGCGAGCAAGCTGCCAAGAAGCGGGGGAACAATTCCTCCGCGCTTGGAAATCAACTGAGTCTAGAGCGCCCCTAAGAACTAGCGGGGTCGATAGACTAGCGACTAAAAAGCGTTGGTTACTAAAAGCTCTGTAACTATTGCTAAAATGGTCCGATTTCAAATCCGATTGCACCTATGGATTCGCAGCATTGTCTCCCATATACCCTCCGAGTTTGGTTTGGTTGGACGAATTTTCCTGACGGTTTTGGGGTTATTTTTGGGGTCCAAAACTTGTCTTTTTGTTAGGGAATCAGCAACTCAGGGGGGCCCCCTCTGCAAACGGCGGGTGGCACAGTGGGGCACCTCGGGGGTGTTAGAAAACACAGAGTCCCCTAGGTAGGGTAACCTACTGGAGATTCCTGCCGTTGCTTAGATTCCTTTCCCACGTTCCTAGTCCAACTTGGAGACGTGGCGGAGAGGTAATCTTGATCCATAAGGACCTTAGGGCGAAGCACAAGGCATAGCCCCGTATGGTTTGATTCGTGACGCCGCCAGGTTAATTATTAATTTTGCTGGCGGCCCTAACTACTAAGCATAGCTTTGCTCTTGTTTCATGGCTCTCGGCCTCCCATAAGATTGGCCATCAGCGAAGCTGTTGTTATTCCTCTCAGAGGAACAGGAGCTTAATTCTGTTCATGGAGGCAACTGCTTCAGTCTCATTGCACTAGTATCTCCCGTAGCTATAAGCTATAGACGCATTACTCTGGTCTCTGTCGCATACCGACGACGGTGAGCTTCGCTCCGACCTAGGAGCTCGCCAGCTCGCTTAGGGATCGGGCTATCATAGTAATGAGTTTCCTTAGTATCTATTGACCGGGATAGGATAGCTAGTCCTAACCCTCAAGGGAGATCCTTAGGTGTCTCTATGGAGAGGTACTTGAGACTAGTCATGACAATGGTTAGATCGTCACAGCCGCCAGGTTAATTATTAATTTTGCTGGCGGCCCTAACTACTAAGCATAGCTTTGCTCTCATCTCACGGCTCTCAGCCTCTCATAAGGTTGGCCATCAGCGAAGCCATTGTTATTCCTCCTAGAGGAACAGGAGCTTAACTCTGTTCATGGAGGCAACTGCTTCAGTCTCGTTGCACTAGTATCTCCCGTAGCTATAGACTACAGACGCATTACTCTGGTCTCTGTCGCATACCGTCGACGGTGAGCTTCACTCCGTCCTAGGAGCTCGCCAGCTCGCTTAGGGATCGGGCTATCATAGTAACGGCTTTCCTTAGTATCTATTGACCGGAATAGGATAGCTAGTCCTATCCCTCAAGGGAGATCCTTAGGTGTCTCTATATGGAGAGGTACTTGAGACTAGTCATAACGATGGTTAGATCGTCACATTGGGTCGACAAAGAAGTTACAGCGCGCCCGAAGGTTTGCTTCAACAACTCCCGTCCGACGTGCCCAGTATTGCCGTAAAATAGAGTCTCAGCGCGCCCAAAGGTTTGCTATAACTCTAGAGTCGTAAGAATGGAGGATCCGATAGTGGTAGCCGTAACCGAGCGAAGCTCGGTCGCAGCATAAGAAACGTTGCGTAAAGAAAGAAATAGAGAAATCACTACAGGAAGGGAGCAACGCTCTCTATTTATACAGGCAATCTTTTTTACACAATTTCTTTGTTCCTTAATCACGCCATCCTCCTATCCTAGTCTTTTCTTGCATGAGTTGCCAAGCGACCTACTTTTGTTCCTCCAATTGTTCCGTGAAAGCATCTTATTTACAGTATAACCAGTGGAAGCAAATATAGAAATTTGAAATGTTTCAAATAGAGTAAACAAGAGTGATTCTATTAAAATACAATAATAAAGCAGATACTTATAAAATACCACTAATTTATGTCGCGGGCAGCTCCGAGGATACCAACGCCACCGTCGCACGAAACAAGACCAAAACCGGACCACACCCCAGTAAGAGAGTCACCTTCGACCTCGCCCCCACTCGGCGATCGAGTCGATTGAATGCGCGCATTGTGAGCAATTTAACGGAAAGGGAATAATGGGCGCAGGAAGGCTCGTATCCGCGCACGCGAGGTTGATGGGGGTTTGTGTCTTTGGCAATAAGGTTCTCCGGGCCGACGGCCCCTCGTGGTAGTTTCGGAATTTACGTAACGTTATCGTATGACCCCAGGAGCTCTTTGTACACTTTGTATGCGGTTTGTATGGGAAAGATACCTTTCTGTTGGATATGACATATCCAACAGAAACAGTGGGGGAAATTTAGTTGGAGTGAAAAAGTTTTCTTTGGCGTTAAGGTTATTTTGGAAGCAGAGAAGAAGGGAAGAAATAGGGGAAACATATAAGGAGGGGCCTCGCCCAGGATTTTCTTAGCACGCAACGTCTTGTTTATATTGTCTAGTAAAGAAATATTACAGAGTTTTTCACTTGTAATATCTTTTGCCATAACACCGTTCATTGTCGCCGTCTTAGTCGCTGTCACCGTCCCGTTGCCTCAGGCTTTACCATACCATCCCAACCGCCCCGCCACACTACGTTGCGTCCCTTCAAGCCTACCCAACAACACTGTACCAATGTCTGCCAGTAGTGGCCCCCGACCCTCCGGCATTTCGCCTCCCAGCTACCCTCGATGATTTTACCACCGCCTATAACACCGACGCCGCCCAGTTCCACGCCAATCTTCTGCAGTATGCAGCCAAACTCCAGGAAAACAACATCCGACTCCGCAACGAAAGAAACGGACACCTTCAAGCGGCTACGGAGGCACAAGCCAGCCTCAACAATGCCGAGGAAGCCATCGTCACCGCTGAAGAAACCGCCCAACGTCTTACCACCGCCAACACCGTTCTTGCTCACCGAGTAACCAGCTTGGAAAACGATCTTCGTGCAGCCCGAACCGCCGCGGAAGGAGGAGAATTCCAACTCCACCTCCTCGATATCACTGACCCCGTCGCCCCCAGAAGATCTGACAAAATCCCTGACCCTCCAATGTTCAATGGTAACCGCGCGGCCCTGAAACCCTTTGTCGCCCAACTTCGCAATAAACTCCGTAACAATGCCGATCGTTTTTCCAATGAAGCCGCCAAAGTCGGATATGCTTTTAACCGTCTGGAGGGAGTCGCCTTGAACCAAGTACTCCTTATGCAACTGCCACTGGAATTGACTTCGCCAACGTTGAAGCTCTCATCACCGTCTTGAACTCTGCCTTCGCCGACCTGATCCTCATGGAACTGCAAGGAGGGAACTCCACAACCTCAAACAGAAAAACAAGGACTTCTCCTCCTATCTCGCTGACTTCCGTCGCATCATGGCAGACCTTGGGTACGATGAGCTCCGCCAAGAGAGGCAGCGGGAGGGTCTCCGAGGAAATGAAGGACCAACTTGTCGGTCGCCGCGTCCCTGTTGATGCCCATGGTGCAGCCACGTTCGATCTCTACGTCGCCGACCTTCTTGTTGTGGATAATGACCTCCGTGTTCGCAAGGAAGAGAAGAGGGGCCAAGGTCCTTCGGAAACTTCCAACATCAACCTGCCCCCCGCGCTTCTGCTCCTGCCCCCGTTGCCAGTTCTGGCTACCATCCGTCATTCGCCCCTGGAGGTTTGGCTCCCATGAATCTCAGTGCTTTCGTCCCCCGTCCTGCTGGTCAACCCCGTGGTCCTCTTTCCCCCGAGGCAAAACAGGCGTTTTGCCTGCTTTGTATGTATTGCGGCCAGAGTGGCCATGTTTTTGCCAATTGTCCTTTATCTCGTTCCGGCCCACGTGCCACCCCTTCGTCCTTTAGTATGCGCGGCGCCGCAATTACTCCATCTCCTTTTGGTCTTCTTTCTGGTGCTGCTGCTTCTGTTTCTGGGTCTTCTGTTGCGGGCGGTGTCCCCATCTCCAATATTTCCGTTTCTGGCTCTCCTGTTCCTTCTTCGTCTTCTGTGGCCGGTGCGCCACCTAGGTCTTCCTTTGCTTCTTCTTCTCGTTCGGGCGGCGACCCGCGTTATCAATCTTCTTCTTCCGATCAGCAGGGTTTTCAGTAGTCCCCGCCTTTAACTGGCCCTGCCTGCGACCTTTTAACGATTTTTCTTTGACTGCATTTTCTATTTCTGGCTTTTCGGAATCAAACATTGTTGTGGAGGAAGATTCTTTGGATGGTGAGCATTTGGTCGTCGCATGTACCTTATCCACCAATACAAAGACAGTAAACACCCACGCTCGGATTGATACTGGTGCCTCGGATATGCTTTCATTGATGAATCGTTCGCGCGCCAGCATTCTTTTCCCCTGTTACCGTTAAAAACTCCCCGGGCTCTAGAAGTCATAGACGGCCGAAGCGTAGCCTCGGGGACATTACCCATCTTTCCCATCTTGGTCTCTCTATAGGTGACACCAGGAGCATGCGCCGTTTTTTGTCACTTCCTTGGACACTATCCTCTTGTTTTAGGCATTCCCTGGATGAAGCACCATGATGTGGCCATCAGGTTTGCCTCCAATCATGTCTCCTTCTTGTTCCGATTACTGCATGAAACACTGCACCTCCTCCACCATTCCCGTCGTCTCCACCGGTATCTCCCCGGCTCCCGCTCTCAAGAAAATTTCCATCGCAATGATTGGGGCTGTCCCCTTCTCCTTTTGGCTAGAAAGAAGTCTTCGCATTTTGTCAATCTCCCTTTATGAGATTAACAAAGCTATTGACAATAAGACTACCAAAGAGGATTGGAAGGCTAAAGTTCGGTTGAGTACCATGATTTTTGGATATGTTCGACGAACAGATCGCAAAAAACATGCCCCCACGCCGTATTTATGATCATAAGATTCCCTCGAGGGATGGAAAGGAACCCCCCTTTGGCCCCCTATATGGAATGTCTCGCGAGGAACTCGTCGCACTCAAAGAATACCTAGAGGACAATTTGTCCAAAGGATACATTAGAGACAGCTCCTCTCCTGCCGGTGCCCCTGTATTGTTCGCCAAGAAAGACGACGGAAGTCTCCGTCTCTGTGTTGACTACCGAGGAATTAACGAAATAACTATTAAAAATCGATATCCCCTTCCTCTCATTCGAGAAACCTTGGATCGCTTAGCTAAAGCAAAGTGGTACACCAAGTTGGACCTCAGGATGGGATACAATCAAGTACGCATGGCAGAAAACGAGGAATGGAAAACCGCCTTCAGGACCCGGTATGGCCACTTTGAATACACCGTAATGCCCTTCGGACTCACCAATGCCCCCGCAACCTTTCAGCACTTTATCAATGATTCCTTACGCAAGTACCTCGACGTCTTTTGCACTGCCTACCTAGACGACATTTTGATCTACAGTAACACTCTGGAAGAACACAAGGTCCACGTTCGTAAGATACTGGAAGCTCTGAAGGAAAATGGGATCTTTCTCAAACCTGAGAAATGTGAATTTCACGTTCAATCCACAAAGTACTTGGGTCTAATTATCTCCCTAACGGCATCGCGATGGACCCTAAGAAAGTGTCTGCCATCAGGGAATGGTCTGCCCCAAGGAATGTGAAGGAAGTACAAGGGTTTATTGGGTTTGCGAATTTTTACCGGCGTTTTATTTTGGGTTTTTCTAATCTTGCCTCTCCTATTACTGCTCTTACGAAAAAGGATACACCGTTCATATTGCCTCCGGACGAAGAAGCCTTCGAGAAAATGAAAGAAGCTTTTACCTCAGCTCCCATTCTCATGCACTTTGACGCCGACCGACCAATAGTGGTGGAAACCGATGCTTCCGATTATGTTTCCGCGTATCTTGTCCCAGTATGATGAAAACAACGTCCTCCGTCCGGTGGCCTTTTTCTCCAAAAAACATTCGCCCGCCGAATGCAATTACGAAATTTACGACAAAGAGCTACTAGCAATCATCGAGCCTTTGAAGAATGGAGACCAGAGTTGGAGAGTACCGAAGAGCCAATCTCCGTCATCACCGATCACCGTAATCTGGAATATTTTATGTCCACCAAGCAGTTGAATCGTCGCCAGGCCAGGTGGTCCGAGTTTCTATCTCGTTTTAATTTTAAAATTTCATATCGTCCAGGGAAACAAGGGGGGAAACCCGATGCACTAACTAGGAGATCTGGAGATCTACCTAAAGAGGGGGATGAAAGATTGGCTCATCAGAGTCAAACAGTGTTGAAAAGGGAAAATTTTGACAGTAAGCTTGGTTTGTTTACGGGTTCTTTGTCAAATGAACCCGCTCAAGGAACGACCCCACTGGAAAAGTTGTTTACCAAAGCCTATGCTAATGATTCCGCCCCTCAAAAAATTCTAGAACTTCTTCGCCAGGGTGTGCAACATTCAAAGGAAATAACCCTGGCTGAGTGCACCAACGTCAATGGAAAACTTTGCTATCGAGGCACCCTTTACGTCCCAGACCACAACGAATTAAAGCTGGAATTGCTGAAACAGTACCACGACTCCCCCTCCGCCGGCCATCCAGTGACGCTCAAAGACCTTCGAACTTCTGAGTAGAGACTACTACTGGCCAAAGATGGGAAGTTTCGTGAAGCGATATGTTAAGAATTGTCACACTTGTAGCCGCAGCAAACCATCGTACAATGCCCGTCTGGAATTCTTCGTCTCCTGCCCATTCCAAATCAACCTTGGCAGGACATTTCCATGGACTTCGTCACTGGCCTACCGTCGAGTAATGGGTACGATGCCATTTTCGTTGTGGTCGATAGACTCTCCAAGATGCGCCATCTCCTCCCCTGCCATACCACTGCCAACGCTCAAGACGTCGCACGTTTGTACCTCAAAACGTCTGGAAACTTCACGGCCTCCCTCTTACGGTAATCTCGGATCGCGGAACTCAGTTCACGTCCCAGTTCTGGCAATGCCTGTGTAAACAGTTGAAGATTGAGTCCAAATTATCTACGGCCTTCCATCCTCAGACCGATGGACAAACAGAACGCGTCAACGCTGTAATGGAACAGTACCTCCGAAGCTTTGTGTCTTATCAACAAGACGACTGGTCCAGCTGGCTTCCCATTGCCGAGTTCGCGGCTAACAATCACTTTTCGGAAACCACCAAAGTTAGCCCGTTCTTCGCCAATTACGGATTCCACCCTCGGTTTACCTTGACTTGGTCCCTCATGATAGCCCCAGTATCGACGCTCGGAAGTTTGCCCAGAAAATGGAAGACTTACACGACTACCTTCGCGAGAAATGAAGCTCGCTCAAGATGCCCAAGAAAACACTGCCAATGCCCATCGTATCCCTGCTCCCGACTATAAAGTTGGAGATCAAGTTTGGCTGTCTGCCAAAAATATCCGAACCCAGAGGCCCTCAAAGAAATTGGACTGGAAACAACTTGGTCGGTTTACCGTTAAGAAGGTTATCAGTCCCTACGCCTACGAACTTGATCTTCCAGCTACCATGGCCAATCATCCCGTGTTTCACGTTTCCCAGCTTCGCCCGTCGCCACCGATCCCATTCCCGCCATGTTCCTACCCCTGCTCCCCCAGTTATTGTTGAAGGAGAAACGGAGTGGGAAGTGGAGGAGATTCTCGACGCCCGCTTCATGGCATCAAAGGCCCTCGCACCTCGTCAAGTGGACAGGCTATGACCTACCTACGTGGGAGCCCCGAATACATTGAACAATGCGCTGCCCTCGACATCTTCTATCAGCGACATCCAACCAAGCCTGACTTTCGCCAAAGCCTCACTAGTTCTCGGGAAGTCGAACGCCTGAGGGGCCTCTGTCGCGGGCAGCTCCGAGGATACCAACGCCACCGTCGCACGAAACAAGACCAAAACCGGACCACACCCCAGTAAGAGAGTCACCTTCGACCTCGCCCCCACTCGGCGATCGAGTCGATTGAATGCGCGCATTGTGAGCAATTTAACGGAAAGGGAATAATGGGCGCAGGAAGGCTCGTATCCGCGCACGCGAGGTTGATGGGGGTTTGTGTCTTTGGCAATAAGGTTCTCCGGGCCGACGGCCCCTCGTGGTAGTTTCGGAATTTACGTAACGTTATCGTATGACAGGGAGCTCTTTGTACACTTTGTATGCGGTTTGTATGGGAAAGATACCTTTCTGTTGGATATGACATATCCAACAGAAACAGTGGGGGAAATTTAGTTGGAGTGAAAAAGTTTTCTTTGGCGTTAAGGTTATTTTGGAAGCAGAGAAGAAGGGAAGAAATAGGGGAAACATATAAGGAGGGGCCTCGCCCGCGATTTTCTTAGGCACGCAACGTCTTGTTTATATTGTCTAGTAAAGAAATATTACAGAGTTTTTCACTTGTAATATCTTTTGCCATAACACCGTTCATTGTCGCCGTCTTAGTCGCTGTCACCGTCCCGTTGCCTAGGCTTTACCATACCATCCCAACCGCCCCGCCACAATTTAAAAGCATTGTTTTCTAAAGAAATGTTGTAGGGAATCCTAACTCTAACCTTTACATTTGAATATTGATCTGTTTTAGTCCAGTTCCCAATACTCACAATACAGTTTTATTCGGTATCACCAAGATATTACAGTACTACTTTCATATATTATGTATATGATTATTATCGTGGGAGAACAAAAATAATTGTGGATTATATAGTGACAACAACCAACTCCCACCACTAAAATTCAACAAGCTGATAAGACAAAAATGAAAACTTTATACATATAACCAAATACATCATTGGGAGCCCTTCTATGCCAAGGAGAAAATTCATTGTATTATTTGGGAGTTTCCATTCACAGGGTGCCTTAGTAGCTAAAAACTACTTTATGACTTTTATTAGGTATTTTTGTTCAGTAGAAAGTATCACTATGAGGGTAAATACCACATTGAATTTTATTTAATATGTACCAAATAATAGCCAGAAAGAATAGATTTTGTTGAAGCAGTGGATCTTACTGTATCAAGTCTTTTTTTGTGGCCATAAAGAACCCACAATATAGTAAGCCTGGGTAATCAACAAGTCATTTTTCCATGGTATAAATGTTTACCTAGGACTATTATTTAGGCTAATAAATCATTAGACTGATATATTTACTCTTATGGTTGTGGTGGTACTTTTAGAGTTCTGTGTTTTTTGAGGTGTCGATCCGTGGTTATTTTTGTCCCCCACAATACCTTGGGTATGGAATCTTCACCAGTATATCCTTCAATTCTAAAATTACAAAATTTGAAGCATAAATACATCCTCTGTAAATGAATTAAACAAAAAAAACAAAAACATCCTCTGTAACATTGTGAAAAACCTTGATTTTGGTGTGTTTAGGTGTTTGACCGAAGACATAAGTCGCGGGTCTATATATATTTGACTATTCTATCGAGACCGATTGTTTCTCCTGCTAATTGGTGTTTTAGAGCCTACCTACAGTATATAACATGTATGAATAATGATTTGGTAGGAAGAATATGCGGCAACCAACACGGCAGCTAAAGGGTTTCACCGTGTAACCGATCAGGACCGGGATTCCGATCACGTGTTTCCTGGGCGCCAAGCTAAAGCCCCGCGCGCGCTCAACACCAAGCAAAAAGCTAGAGAGTATCTCTACAGCAAAACCTCCACCACAATGGCACGTCTAAAGGGTATAGAAAAGGCTAGACGAGAGGAAGCTATTCAGCTAGCAATTAAGCACTACCGAAAGACCCCTAAAGCCTCCATACGAGCTACTGCAGAGAGATATGAGATTCCTTTTACTACCCTACGAGATCGGATTGCTGGCGCTCTTAGTCGCCAGGAAAGCCATCAACACCAGCAGCTGCTTACTCCCAGCGAGGAGAAGTCTATCGTGAGATGGATACAGCAAATGGATGATTGGGGCTTCCCACCTAGGATAGCAATCGTCAAGGAGATGGCAGCCCACTTGGCGCAAACTAGAGCTACTGGGCGTAAACTAGGCAGGAATTGGCTTGCTCGATTTTTAGAGCGCAATCCAGAGCTAGCATCACGCTTTGCGCAACGCCTCGATCGCGCGCGCAATAGCGCAGCTAGCCCTACCATTATCAAGGACTATTTTCGCAAGGTAACCCCCCCCTATCATTACCCCCGTTTCAATCATTACCCCCCCCCTTTTGCGCTAGCTGCTAAACCTCTTTCTCTAGCTACGTCATGCTATCAAGAAGTACGGTATTTTGCTTGAAAACCTCTATAATATAGACGAGAAGGGCTTTGCAATGGGGCTGATTGACACCTGCAAAGTTATTTGCAGAAAGGGTAGAAAAACGCCTCGATTGACCCAGAGCGGGCTTCGCGGTTGGGTGACTGTTGTGGAAGCTGTATCTGCTGCAGGCGTTGCAGTACCCCCTATGGTGATAAACAAGGGTAAAGGGCACTATCATGGGTGGTATGCCGAGCTAAAAGAGGGCGATGAGGCTACTTTTGCCTACTCCCCAAAAGGATACAGTGATACTGTGCTAGGGCTTGATTGGCTGCGAGATAACTTTGATAAGTTCACGAGAGAGAGGGCTGGAGGGAACTGGAGGCTTCTATTGGTGGATGGGCACTGCTCCCACGTCACGTGGGAGTTTTTTGACTATGCCCTTAAGAACAAAATCCTCCCCGTTTGCCTACCCTCTAAATCAACCCATATCTTGCAACCCCTCGACGTAGGGCTCTTTAGCCCTTTGCAAAAGCATTATAGCAACGCTCTAGACACTGCAGGAGAGAAAGGCGAGCACCAGATTGATAAGGGGGTCTTTTTAAAGTCATCTACCCCCCCTACCCCCCCTTTGCCTAAAGCAACGACTAATATCTCTATTAGGCACCTCTTTCCAGCGCGAAAGCTAGCATATACGGTAGAGAATATCCAATCAGCTTGGAAACGTGCTGGAATCCACCCCTACGATCCTAGGAAGATTCTAGACTCCTTGCAAACAGGAGAAGCTAAGCCTAGCAAAGCCCCTGCAACCCCCCACAGCCTACCTACCCCCCGCACCGCCTGCGCTGCTTGGGCACAGGGCAAGCAAGCTTTAGCCCTCGTGAAAGGCTATACAGCGTCTGCGCAAAAGCTACGAAGCCTTATCCACAATATAGATAAGGGTTTGCAGCAGTCTATCACCGATAAGGAGATTGCCGAGCATTTGCACCTCCAATTCCGTCAGGCGGTATCTAGCAGGTCTAAAGCTGTTACCAAGGATAGGAGGAAGCTTACTGAAGCAAGAGTTATCACCACAGACGAGGTGATGAAGCTCAGGCAGGAGAGAGAAGCAATTGACGCACAAAAAGAGGAAAAGAAAGCACGCAGCGAAGCAAGCAAAGCAAGCAAAGCAAGCAAAGCAAGCAAAGCAAAAGGTGGAGCGAAAAGTGATGCAAACGAGTCTATTATCCTTCCTATAGGCAATCCTGCACCCCCCTCCACACCTCCACCTATAGAAAGCTTAGAGATTATCCAAACGCCTGCTACAGAGGCACGAGGAAGGGGTAGGGGTAGGGGTAGGGGTAGGGGTAGGGGTAGGGCTAGGGCAAGCAGAGGGGGTAGAGGAGGCGGTAGGGGGGCTAAAAGCGTTCAGATTGACGAGGAAGTGGTGATAATTAGCCCTGATAGTAGGGATACTGCTGCAGTAAGCAGCTGGTACGATATAGAATAGATATTGCCTTTGGCACCCCCACTAGGCCCCCACTATCCTTTCTCGTAGACGGGAAATCACGTGATCGGAATCCCGGTCCTGATCGGTTACACGGTGAAACCCTTTAGGTGCCCTGTTTTTATGTAGTCTATTTTTTCTCTAGTTTAATTTTCCTGTTCTCGTCTATTGTTGTATGTGTATGTTGTGTATTTGTGCTATGCCCACATATATATATAATTAATATTATCGCCTTACTATGCCCTTAACGAAGTTGCCCTGAAAGAATGCCCTGGACGAAGTGCCGAACGAAGTTTTGAAAGGGCTATGGGGTGCAAGGTCCAGCGGGTTCCTGATTGGCCACTTCGTGAAGGGCATGCGACGCCCCACTGGACAGAGATCTCCTGGGCGCTGTCGGGCGTCGTCTCGAGTATAATACATGTACAATCGGCCTCACAAGGATATGGTTCGCTGAAAATAGTGTCGTCAGCACCACTAGGAACATATGGGTATTTTACACTCCAGTAATGCCAACATTGCCAATTGACTAAAATACAGGCTGTGGGCTATGCACCATATGTCTATACTCGTAGCTAATTACTCAATACTAGCCCTGCCGCCACTGTTCTCGAGACACAAATGTTATCCTCTTTCTGAGGGGTACATAATTAAGAATGAATTTGCCACAACCCACTCGCAGTATCCTCCAATATCTCCTTCTTCACCAGAACTTCCCTCCATTTTCTCACCTTTGGAGTCCAAAACTTCGAATCTTTTGTCTCCAAGGTATCTGCATACCATGCCCCCGCCAAACCACCATACACAGCTGCCACAGTATCTGCATCGTCTCCCATGTTTACCACACAGATAGTACCCTCCTCATAAGACCTAGTGTGAAAGAAAACCCAAAGTGCAGCTTGTAGTGTATGTAGTACATATCCTGACGTCCTGACTTGTTCAATGTGCATTGAAAGAAAATCAGAATTAGGGCCAACTGCATTGCAGAGAGCAGTGCTCTCAAAATCATACCCGAAAAGCACTTCTAAAAGGTCATGTTTCGACATAGCCTCTTTCTTATGGCTATAGGTAATAACCGAACTGACTAACAAAGTATATACTGCGCATGCATCTCTACACGTTCCATTCGGGTGTGTGACGTCGCTCGATTCCCTGGCAATGTTCATCGCATTTTCGATATTTCCCCAATACGCAAGCGGCACAGGCAACACCCTCATGAGTGAGCCATTCCCGCATTGTCGCTCCCCAGAGAGTTTATCCTTCACTATCTCTAGTCCTTTTTCCCCAAGCTTCTCCGAGTCCCAGATCTCAAGTGCAGCCCTGGTTGTTCCGCCAATATCGAAACACTCGCCAGTAGCGGAGAGGTGGCCGTTACGATACCAACTGATGTAGAGTTCTGCTTGTGAGCGACATGTGGGGCCTTTTGAATTACTACCGTTGATGATCGCATGGGCTAGACACAGTGCCATTGAAGTGTCGTCTGTCCAGGTTCCTGGCGCGAGGTTAAAATTGTTGTTTTTGACCATTGTATCGATGAAGGGGAAAGTCCCGCGTGCTCTAAACTCTGCAGGACCCCCAAGAGCGTCAGACATGGCGAGAGCGATGAAGGAGTTTGTGATCTTGACGGGTACATCGGCTTGGGTGAGGAATTCATTTGCTGGGTCCATCATTTGTATATTCATATTTAATAATTTCGTTATATGGCTGTTTATAGAGAGATTTATTTTGATTTCTTCTGGTCTGTTATATCATATACTGGGGTAGACGGTCGTTCCCATCCCCACCTATTGCAAGCACCGGTTGGGCGGAGTTTGCATAGCAATCCCGAAGGTAACCGAGGGTTAGGGTTATTTCTCCGATACTGTGCCAGGACCTTAAATTTTCCCCCACACCTAGTATATTGTGTGACGGATAGTCACCGTGCTCGTAAGTTAGTCGTATCTTGTGGCCCACGCTGTCTATACGTTGTTCCCTTGAAATTTAAAGAGAAATTTTTTAAAGAATTACGGTCTAGTAATTTCTTTCACCATAACATCGTTCCACCGTGAAGCACCATCTCGTTGCCTAGACCTCGCCGTCTTCTCCCCTAAGGTACGCCCATTACAGGGACTTACCTAATGGGCCTCGGGCCTAGATGGAAAATAAAAATTATTTCATTTCATTTCATTTCTTCAGTTAGTTACAGTATAAGTTTCTTTCTTCACTGCCTCTCCGCTTTGCAATCCTTGAACGCTCAAGATATCTTCCAATACTCTGAGTATATACGGTATTTAGGGCAGCTCTTGTTAAAACCTGCACCTTTTCTACCTGCACCTCTACCAACGCGTATAAGCCAAGGGATAGGGCCTTAATGGATTGACACCGCTAAGAGCAAACTTTAAGATATAAATCATTGACCTCGGAGCTTAACTGTCACTCTATGTATCTTTTGAAGCTACCTTGATGTCAGAAGTCCTCACTAAACTGATCTGGCCCTTTAAATTCCCTAGATTAGAGTATGTTACGTAGGAAAAGGACTTCCAACCACTGATCTAGTATAAGTACATTATGAAAAACCCACGTCTTCCACAAAAACAATGAGAGAACAGTCACCCTCCCTCCCCATTGATATTCCGGTTAAAATACAACTGACCAAGCAAAATATACCAAGAGTACAGAAGAAATGCATAAAACACCTATTTGCGACTTTAAATGATAGAGGTAGAAAGAAGAAAGAATCCAGGAAGAATTAGGTACTCAATAAGAAAAAAAACCCCATCAATCAGTGCCAATAAAACGAAAAACAATAACACCTCGACGTAATGAATTTTATATACCACCCACGACCCTATCACATCTACCAACCCTATTCTCATTCATATATCCTTCCTCTTACTCCTTCTAGGCTTCTTCACACCCACCTCCAGATCAATCTTCACACTCGCCTCTACGTCAGTCTTCTTCGCACTTGCTTCGACATCAGCCTCTTTAATTGCGCTCATCGGCTGCTTCCGCGTCCTCTTAGCCTTCGGGGTTGCCGGAACAATGTTTTCTTTTGAGGGAGGTGAAGAAGGCTCGGTAACCGTCTTCTTATGCCTAGAGCTCCTACGAATAGTGTTGGTACTTCGATCAGTGTCATCCGCCGACAAGTCAACAGATCCTTGGCGGTTGACGACAACCTTCCTGTTGCGGAGAGTAAGAATATCAGTTTCGCTCGTGACCTCTGGCTCAGCTGAATTTTCTTTGACAGAGGGGGTTTTCCTGGCTCTAGAGGGTCTTATTGTTTGTTCGTCGGGCTCAACGGAACATTCTTTGGCAGGGGATATCTTCTTCGCCCTAGATCTTGTTGCTGGTTCCTCAGATGAGGCTGAGCGTCCCCGACGAGGGGCACCGGACGCCTGTTTCCTCTTTGGAGGAGATTCAGGTTCGACGGCCTCAGGTTCCTCCTTCTCAGATTTACTGACCTCAGGTCTAGGAGAAGGTTCTTTGGCAGCAGGGGCTTTCTTAACAGTTGACCTAGTGGCTGATTTTGCTGCTGGTTTAGTTACAGGCTCAGCAGAAGCATCGCGCCCTCTCTTCCTAGTCACTCTTTTAGGAGGTGAAGGTGATTCAACAACCTTTCCATCTCTTAGTTCCTTCCCGAGCGAAGCATCGGCTTTTTCGAGTTGAACCGCCGGAACTTCACTTTCGTCTGCTAATTGGACAGTGTCTTTTGGTGGGGTATCAGGGTCTAGCGCAGTGGCGACAGCAGCTTCAATAGCCCTCGGCTCGTCTTCTATTTTCTCATCTTCAAGGTACAACTCCTTGGGCTCCTTGGTAGGGGTAGGAGTTTTGGCACTGCCTGTTGAGGCCTTTTTACGGGTAGTGCGGCGTTTTTTAGCTTCTGGTTCCTTGGCCTCTACTTCTTCCTCTGGTTCACTTAGATTTTTGGAAGGGATAGATTTGATATCACCGCGTTTCTTTGCAGCACCACGCTTTGATGCCCGTCCTGCCCGCCCCTTCTTGGGTTGAAATATAGCAGGGAGTGAAATATCATCAGCCATCTCTTCATCCGGGCGCTCCTCTGGTATCCCTTCCTTTCGTTTTCGCTTTTTATTGATAGACTCAGCCGGTGGAGGGGTTGTTGTTCTCTCATGCTCTGACGCTGGTATGCTTTCTCCCATCTCATGATTTCCCATGACAGTAGAAGTATCCTCGGTCGTATTAATTAGCTCTTCCTCCTGAGACTTTTTAGTAGCATGTTCCTCTTCTTGAGCACCCTCATCCTCATCAAGACCAAGATCAACTATGATATTCACATCTTCACTGCTCATCGGGGAATTTGAACGAGTAGTGCCTTCGGCGTCAGTCTCAACACTCTTCTGAATAGCTCCATCAGCTACTACTGATGTCGGTGGTGTGAAGGCGAAGAGTGGGGTAGAGGCTAGCTTCTCTTCCAATGGAGAGGACGAAATAATGGGCTGAGCAAACCTGAATTTCGGTGCAGCAGCTGGCTTGGAGTATGTAACTGCCTCAGGCTGAACTTCAGTCGGCCTCTCCGCTGTTACTGGCGTAGGTGGCTTGAAGCTGAACAATGGTTTTGGTGCCAATTTCTCTAGAGCTGTTTCTAATGAGGAAATAGTCGGTGGTTTGAAACTGAATAAGGGTATAGCCTCTAACTCTTCCCCAGGGACTGATACTGATGAGTCGGCGGTGGGTGACTTTAACTCGGGTATTGGTACAGTTGTAAATCCCTCGCTAGTAGTAGGGAGTGAAGAAGCGGCGAGTGGCTTGAATTCGAACGCCGATTCTCCTGCTAATGTCGGGTGTGTAAGATCCCTAGTAGCAGCCTCAGCCGGTACATCTGCCGCCGTGATGGTAGGTGACTGGAAAGCAAACAACGATGTAACCACAGACCTCTCACCTACTAGTTCTGGTATGCAAGCAGTAGGTGGTTTGAACTCAAACAAAGGTGCTGTTGCCAAATTGTCACCAGAAAATGGTACTGGTGAAGATGTAGCAGGTGACCTGAACCCAAATAAAGGCGCTGTTGCCAACTTCTCATAAGAAGAGGGTGCTGACAGAGCGGCGGGCGGCTTAGGGTTAAATAACGGCACTGCAGGTAACTTTTCTGCTAACGACGACTCCGATGGGGAAGAGGTAGGTGGAGTGAATGCGAATAATGGGGCTGTCGACAAACTCTCTCTAGCTAGTTCGGGTGTAGAAATAGTTGGTCTGAACCCAAACAAAGGGGTAGTCACAAATTTCTCTCCTGAAGTGTCGAATGAAGGAGCAGTGGGTGGCATGAACCCAAATGTTGGCTGGGTAAGCAGTTTTGGATATAGGCCCTCCTTAGTCTTGTCTTCCTCCTCTTCGATATCAGTTCTCTCCTCTTCTGCTTCTGTCTTCTTATTCTCTTCTGCATTGTCATCCATGAGAGCCTCCTCTTCGATAGCTCCTTCCTCCTCCATCTCACTCTCGCCTTCATCGTCATCTTCCATTTTAATGCTAAATTTATGATAACCCTCTCTCTTCTCTTGCTGCCACTCAATAATCTGTTCTTCGACAGTCTCTTCCCTGAATTCCCTAACCATAGAGGAACGATCGTGAACTGAGTCGGGGAGTAAAGCAAGATTACCTTCATCCTCGTTAACCTCGCCCCCGTCCTCGTGCTCAATGATAATAATTCTCTCATAGTGGACTGAAGATTCCTCAGCACAAGTTTGCATGGTCGTATCAGCTTCGCCTTCTTCTTCAGGGGTAGCTGGGATTGCTTCTAGCCCGATTCTGGCTTCGGTTCTAGTTTCAACTTCGACCTCAGCATCGGCCTGTATAGTAACCCCGACTTCAACGACTGGTACAGTGGCTGGTGATCCCTGTTCAGTAATCATGACCGGTACATCTTCCATTGTCTCTAACAAAGCAGGGTTAACAGGAGCTCCTTCAGTCTCTTCCTCAGATTCAACCGCGTCCTCTGAAGCTGTATCAACCGGCGTTTCGACTTCATCAGGCTCAGGCTCAGGAGAAAGCGCCTTGACAATTAAACCTCCATCCTTGTTTATCCTTAAGCTATTCGACAACTCCTCATTACTCATCAATCGGTATGGGGTTTTCGGGGTCGACGGCTGTTCCTTTCCATGGTGGAAATGGAAGAAGCCAGCTTTCCCTTCCTTTGCGGGAGTGAATATCGCTTCTCGAGGTGAAGAGCTAAGCTTTTCATGCTCATTGTAAAAATCAATTCCAGTTTGTTCCTCGACTATGGGCTCGGGTTCGATGACTTTCGAGGGAGCTTCTTCGTACATAGAATCTTCATGCTCTCTTGTAGTAGGTTGTTCATGTGCTTCGGCAGTTGCCTCTCGGATAAGTTGTCTCCCAGGTTCTATATCAATTTCCACGGTGTTATCCGCGGCCTCAGAATAATTCTCTTCTTCCTCAAGCACCCTCTTAAAGTCCGCCTCTATCTCATCCCCTTTGTCCCCTTCGTCCCCATCCCCACTTTCCTCCTCCTCCTCCTCCTCCTCCTCCTCCTCCTCCTCCTCCTCCTCCTCCTCCTCCTCCTCCTCCTCCTCCTCCTCCTCCTCCTCCTCCTCCTCCTTACATTCCCCCTGCTCAAATTCCTCCTCCCTCTCCTCTACATCCATGCTTGGTTTCCCCATCAACTCTGAACTCGTCAACGACCTAGTCCGTTGCTCTGAGTCCTCTCGAAGTCTATGGAAAACCCCTGCTGCACTAATGAACCCAATGACCCTGTTATCTGTATCAGCGAATACGTAGCCCTTTTCATCGCACTCCCCAATGTGTTTATTATATCGGTTATACACAGAGTCGTTTTTGACTCTGTAAATGCCTGTATCTTCAAGCCCCGCTGTTTCGATGTGTGCAATGGGCACAGAGGAGCCTTGTTGTGGTTCAGTGTCGGAAGCATCATCAATGATAACAATATTCATTGTGCCAGATGCGGTAGGTATGGGGGAGCGGGATTGGGAGAGTCGATCTGTATTAAAAACTTGTTTCTCTTCTAAAGAAGTTGAAGTCAGTCTAGATGTTTGTACAGACGAGCTGATAACGATCCCCGGGACTTCACCCTCTTGATCTCCGTCAATTTGAAGACTGGTCACTGGAGTAGTTTCCTTAGTTGGTAAGAATGAGTCCTGCTGACTAGGCCCATCAATCACAACAGTTGAGTCTAAACTCTGATCTACATCTGGGGATCCAACTTTGGGCTCCCAAAGGAAGACACTCTCTTCAGTATCAGTCTCGTCCTTTTCAGTCTCTTCCTCAATATAGCTCGCCTCTCTTCCTTGTTCATCTTCCGCAGAATCTGCTGGCTCCTCTCCAAATTGTTCGATAACCTCGTCGATTTCGTCTTCGCCGAGGAATTCTCTAGATTTATAGGCTGAGCTCGGCGAAATTTCATCACCTTCTTCCTCTTCATCCTCCTCCTCTTCCTGATCATATTCCCCTGCTTCTTCCTCATCATATTCCTCGTATTCAGCGTACTCATTAATATCTCCCCTCTCTTTGCCCTGGACGTCCTCGTCATCAGGAAACCTTTTGGGATGAGAGAATAAGAATTTGGGTGTGGGACTGTTGAAAACTGTTAGACTATGTTTTTGGATATGATTTGAGAACATACTTTATATTTACTTCCTCTTCGTTGTTTGAATCATCTGAGTCAATGCAAATAACTTGTGATTCCATCGGTTTAACTATTTGCTCCTCTTCCACAACCTCTTCATCTGCCTCGCTCTCCTCAGCAAACGAATTCTCGCGGATTTCGTGAGCAATTGAGGGGACATCCGGGCCAACTACTGGTTGTTCTTGTTGGGTCTTCGTTCTCACAGGGGGCGATGACATTATGACAGAAGAGTGCTGAGTTGACTCTTCTATAAATGTAGCCATATGAAATCCATTTGGTGTATAGTCTACTGAGTCAGGAATTGTATCCTCAGTTACGAATGATGGAGCACCATTCGCAGCACTATACTCCAGCCAATCCTGTTCCCCATCCTTGGTATTGTCCTCCAAAATTTCAGCTTTGCATATACGTTCTCTATCCTCTTTTTCATGTTCTTCGTGCTGCATCTCTTGACGGAAGAGCTCGTCCCTCTTAATCCTTTGCTCCTCCTCAATCTTCTTCCGGACAATCTCCTTTTCCTTCTGTTTCCGCTCTTCATTACGATCGGCGCGGTTACCAGCAAGTGCCTGTTTAGCTTTCTCGATTGAACTACTGAAAAAGCTGATGATCCCATCAGCACGGGCTTTAGTCTCCCTAGACGAAGACCTAGATGCGAAGGACGTTAAGCGTGAGTCGAGTGCACTCGAACTAGAAGCAACCGAGGTTTGTGTACGAGGGCTGAGAAACGGTAAATGTGATGATGCACTTGTATTGGCCTTAAAATGAAACATTGAAGACGAACCCAAATGTTTCGGTGACGCCTTCCGTTCAGATCTAAAGTTAGGGTTGTGGATTCTCCTTGCGGGAGTGGCGGGTGGAACCGGTGCAGCTAATGGGGTTGCTCCACGTACTCCATTGATTGGGTTTACCAAATCCATAGAAAAAGAAGATGGCCTTTGCGGTGGCGACATCGCTGTGGACGCGACGGAGCCAGCTCTTGTGGTAGGCCGAGTTGAAGTTCCATTTGCCTGTTGGTTCTGTAGTTTTGTCAGGAAACGAATACTGGACTCGGTTGGCTTTCTATTCCGCATTGACCGCGCAGTAAAAGGCGATTGCAAAGGCTTTGGTGCAAATGAACGTGCCAGTTCTGTGAGCTTCGTTCTATCGCCAGCCACAGTATTCGGGGCTCCAGTGCTCATTGCGGCGCGCCTTGCATCGGGAGTAGAGGGTGTATTCATACGTGGACGAGGAGCAGTAGAAGGAACACCCTCAATCGGCGACGTAGACATTAAAGGTAAATTTTGAGATTTATCGGACGTGCTAGCCCGGGCATTTTGTGGAACAGGCGTGCTGACTACCGCTGTCCTACGTCTTTTTGAAGGGGTTGCAAAGCCAAGTGGCTCTGCAGGATGTTTTCGTGATACTGAACTTGAGAAATCCATGGTGTTGGCGTTATTTTTTACTGCGGCTAGAAATTCCAACCTACACAAGCCTATTTGTCGTATGGGGGGGCAATGTTTTGGTTGTGACGTTGTTGAGTGTTAGTCAAGCAACGACTACCAGTTGAAATGCTGGATTCGTAATGAGTAGTAAAACGGGAGGGAGTATATGATGACTTATGTATATCCCATGCGGGTAGAGACTCTGGGTAGCTGCTTGCAGTGATTTCGGGGTTGGGAGATGTGTGTTTATTTTTGATGGGATTCTAGGGAACGCGGAAAGTTTCTTTGAAAGAAAATGGGGGACCGCGGCAACAAGGGTTGCCGTCAAAATAGGAAATCCGTTACCCGGACTCAACGTTTTACATATAGTTGGGTGGCTGGTAGATATATGTACTCTGCTACCAAGTGTGCGGCGATGGTGATGATAGTGATGACGATAATGATAATGATGATGATGATGGTGATGGTGATGGTGATGGTGATTATTATTGTGAAACCAGAGATATCACTATGGCTGAAGTTTAGGGTGAAAGAAAAGGGGCTATAGTACAAAAGAGGACAACTGGAAACCTCAGGTGTAAGGAAACAAAGAACTTCACGCCATACCTCCTTTCTAGCCCTATTACTTATAACCTTGGCATGTAATCCGATACGACCCATTCTAGGAACTCTTCTAGAACAGACTTAGGCGATCTTTTATCTCTCTTACTAATAGCTACCCGAAAATCCGCCTTGTTTAAGACAGGCGAGATGCAGCTTCGCTGTCTGCGTATCTCTAAGGCCAGTTCATTGTTCCTGCAGCCTGGTTCAGCCATACCGAGTCGAGAAACCCTTTCCCATGCCCGCAGCATTTTCGGATACCCTCCACCAAAGACATCCCAACTTAGAGGGCAAAAAATCCGTCTTACAACAGAAAAGTAACCTAAATTTCATGGGATTAATTATTAAGTCAGGGTCAACGCCAAGAAAACACAGTACTTCCAGGGAGGGGTTAATAGAAGGGAACTAGAAGCTATAGTAGAATTTCTGATGGGTTCTAATATACTAGAGGGGCAGACTTATGTTAGTTTAGCCTTTACTTTGATTCCTTTAAGACGAATTTATTTGGACTCCAAGGCTTACTAAAAATTAAACACATAGGAGTGTCCTGGGGGGAGGGGGAGATGCAGGCGTGGGTATTGTCTTGGTGGTTGAGGGCATTTGAAAGGGCTGTAGGTCAGCTTCCCGGGGGTCTACCAACACCGGTAACTGTAACCGCTGGTAGGAATTCCCGTGGAGATTTCTAGTACTATCCCCGGAGGAACCACGAATGCTTTCTAGTATATAATAGGGGCAAGGCCTCCATGCTTGGCGCAGTACATATCTGAAATCTTCTAATTACACATTTGAATTTATATTCTTTTAATAGACACATGTAGTTTCGTTCCCTGAATACCTAAATGTATATGTATCACCTTTTTGTCGTAATCTGCCAAGACATTAAAGCCATTTCTAGAAGCCAAGCCAAAATTTCTCCACAAAGACCAACTATTGCGGCTCAAACCAAATTGACATCCCCCACATCCCCCACTACCTTATTACAACGGCCAATCTGTAAACTAACAATTCAACCTTCATCCTCATTCCCCCGTTAATATCCTCAAAAATGGATATCCGTGTTCTACAACCCTCTGACATTCCCCACGTGCAGCTAGCCAACATCACAAACCTACCCGAAAATTACTTTCTCAAATACTACCTCTACCACGCCCTCTCATGGCCACAGCTATCTTATGTAGCTGTTGACCTCTCACATGCCAACAACCATCCTAGTGAACCACCAAAGATTGTGGGTTACGTGCTTGCTAAAATGGAGGAGGAGCCGACGGATGGTGTACAGCATGGGCATATTACTAGCTTAAGTGTTATGAGGACCCATAGGCGGTTGGGACTGGCAGAGAAGCTTATGAGGCAGAGCCGTGAGTTCAAACCTTTCTAAAATAAAATTATACCTTTAGGCTATTCAATGATTGAACAGACATTAACAAAATTATCCCCGCTAGAAAAAGCTATGGTCGAAGCCTTTGCGGCAAAATACGTATCCCTCCATGTTCGTGTTTCCAACAATGCTGCACTCCATCTCTACCGTGATACACTCCAATTTGAGATCGACAAAGTAGAGGAAAAGTACTATGCCGATGGGGAGAATGCATACTCTATGCGGAAAAACCTCTCATTTCTTGAAGAGTCTAAGGGTGAGAGTGAGGATGAGGAGGCTGCCAGCGAGGATGTTGATATTGATGGTGACGTCCCGAAAGAGAAGAAGACTAAAAAGAGGAGGAATGTTAAGGTTGGGCGGGCTTTGGGTGTACAGGATTTACAGGAAGTAGATGGAAGAACGTAAAGTTGTCGATGCGTATAGAAATGAGTGAGGGTTAGGAATAAAACATTAAATTTCTGGGGGAGATTTTTTCTTGGAGAATCCCATCTATAGACTAGGTAGCTGGATGACTGGATCTTAGAGAACTAAAACTGGAGATATAAGAATTGAGCTGAGTGTATGAGTGACAGGTGCTACTCACTCTGTTGTCCTCGAAACTTCTCCTACATAGCACTAACGATTCTCATAAGATAGCCTAACTATATTAAAAAGGAACTTTATCCCTAGATAAATCTTATGTACCCAGTGTTTTTGAGTGCGTGGTCCGAGTGCCATAGCCTTAGGGCTCTATGTACTTATGATTTATTTATTCTTCGTATTTAGGTGTTATGAGGGTCATAGGTTATGGGTCTCCCGCCAGAACCACCCCGGAGTGAGCCACTCTTAGCGGGGGTTTCCGATGGTATCTAAGAGCCCCTCTGCTGGGTTTGAGACCATTTTTCGGTTTCCAGTAGGCATAAAATATATTCGTGATTTGCATTACCTTAGGTTAGGTTAGTTTTTTTTTTGCCCATTGGGTTGTATTATGAGGGGGAGGGGGCTAGCTAGATGGTTACCCTAGATATTATCTAGACGAAGGGGTCCTCGTGTTGCACACACGAGATATGTTCTTATTGAGGTTAAAGGTGATCTATCTACTTATATTTGTATTGAAGGTAAGTGTAGCTAGGTGATCTGTGTAGGTGTCTTATTTTATATCTCTAGAGATTGTAACCGTAGGTTCTATATCTATATATTTATTTAGATACATGTACTCTTAGGTTAGGCGGTATATTCATCTCTAGATTTTCTTCAATTGATAAATTGACCAATTTCGAATTCTTTTATCATAAGCTCTATTAGCAGGGTATTTGGGTCTAGTAGGGCAAGTAAATCCATGTATGTACAGTGTACGGCAGAAAAAGAACGAGAAACATAAGACACGAGATTCAGAGTTTCTACTCGCTCTTTAGGTTTTGGTGAAGATTCCAGTAGTAGGATTCGCCACAAGACTTTATTAGCAGACCCTGGTTTCCCAATCCTTTATGCCATATGCTGTACTACAGGGGTAGGGGAAAGTCTGATGACAGTGGCAGTGTCTGGTGGCACTGAGACCTATGGAGTAGGCTGTAGCAAGCAACCGGTCCGATTTCTTAGAAGTTTGAAGCTACATGTACGTACGTACCCTATTTAGATAAACACGTCGGGTATGACTTTAGATAGAGAATAGTTAATTCATTAAAATTTTAAGAAGATAAATTTCGTGTATGGGGTGGTCAATCATGTATATGTTCTGGCCCGTTAATTGGGGCGACGTCCCTCAACGGGCAATCTGGTAGGCGCCCTACCCGTTGGAGGGTCACCCATGGGCAAACAAACAAAGTATAGCTCAATTAATACAGGCACACTCAAAATAATAAGAATAATAGCTAGAAAATATGAATCTTGAATTATATTTTGAGATTTTTTTAAGTTTTATACTATGATTTGTTGTATTTGTAGGGGTTAGAGGTTTTGTTCTGAGTGTTTGTAGCCAGGGTTTTTTGTATGTTGTTGCCCATACAGGGGACGTAGGCTGGTGCGGCCCATATAGAGGGCGTCCCCCCCCAGCAGGTTGGCCAATTGAGGGGACGTCCCATGAACGGGCCGGCCTGTTGGAGGGATAGAAATAAATCAGTTTTATATATAGAGCATCCCCTCAGTGGGTTAATTACCCATTGGAGGGACACACTGCGTACCCTGAACGGGTAGACAGCTATTTTACCCTAGCTAGTAAATCATTATCTTACCCTATTTTACCCCAGTCATCACTTATAAAGCACCCATGTTTGTCAGATAACATATGACTATTATTTGCTACCAAAAAGCGCCCACCATATAAAAATCCCTAGAGAAAACAATGCATGGTTAAATTTACAAAAAAACCTAAAAGAATCTCAGGGCTAATATTTTTCTGACTACTAATTTAATTTATTTAGGATTGCCTGTATTAATTGAGCCATGATTTATCACCTAACTATATGGGGGAAACTGGTATCCCTCTAATAGGTAACCCATTCAGAGGATGCCTGGCCCCCCTCCTCCAGGCTGGCCCGTTCAGGGGACGCCCTCCCGATATGTAGGTCCTCCAAACGGGCCAGAACATATACATGTATATTAGGACTCATTTTTGCACTAGAGGTGGTATGGTATATAACCTATTCACTAATATACTTAATTGTGGATCTACACTATAATCAGAAGAGCTATTGAACTATCATTAACCCACCGCACACTGAAACTTAATGTTTATACTCAAGCGTGCGCTAGCTATACTTCATTGTTATACCAACGGCCGCGGGTAAATTATAAATAGGTCCCGACAGATTTGCCGCTCCATATCATGTTATTATTGCCATCACATAATTAGGGCTATAGCCGTTGCCCGTTAAGCTATCTTTACTCTTGTTATATCAGTGGTACGCCCTAAATTGTGTTCCCTCGAGATATAATTACCCTCAAGAAGGGTTCTATAGCAGGGTGTGGCCTTTGGACCCACCGAAATACTTATACCTATACCTATATATATATACGATGGAGGGTTTGATAATACGTCCCTATCGATACATCTAGCTAGGGAGAAGTAAACATTCATAACTCTACTAACATGTGAATCGAGTAGGAAGTTTTTCTTCTCAATCATTATGGTGTAATTAATACTAAGGAGATACTTAATGTTATTATAGCGTAGTTGAGATAGAGTAGGGTAGTTTGTTGCCCACCTTTATGGGAGTCAGTAAGTTTCAAATTGGCTATCTTTTTACTGGTTTCTCTATAGTTCTCAGGCTGCCATGCCCAATAAACAGATAACATTGTCCGAGTTTCTTAGGGATATTCTCAGGGGATCAAGGTGAGTGCTGTCAGTCGAACTAATCTGTATTCTTCACTATGCAGGGGTTTGTAATGTTAGGTGTTTGTTGACGGTGCGGTGGACCAGCCATGATGGCTATGGCGGCCTATTGAGCTAGATGAATCAGTCATGATTACAAAAGAAAAGCCTCTAATGAGAAATCACAATTATTTAGATTACTCTTACTTTTGACTGGAATATACGCTGCTACATGTAGCTATAGCACCCTAATGAAAAGTAAGATAGGCGGGTACGTACGTAGAAACCCTACCATACAATATCAATGAATGAATGAATGAATGAATTTATCATAAATACATGAAGCCCTAAGGCTAAGGTATTCGCACTTCACACTTCGAATAAAACAAAAGTAAAAAGAAAAATAAAAATAAAATAATAATAATAATAATAAAATATAACCAAACACAAAACAACAGAAATTTCCTCTGCTCTCAACAACCTAATTCTTCTTCAATCTGTCCCCTCGCTAGCTATTCTCGCTCACCATTTCTTCCCATTTCTTCCCCCCATCCCCATTCATCTTCTTTTCCTGCTCCATCATCACTATCGTTTGCCCCTCTCCCCCCTCTCGCTTTCCTGATTCTGCTTCTTTTCCTCTTAAACTCTCTCCACACTAGGGCTCCCCATGTCCAGTTCTTCGAATTTTCTGGGTAGAGGATGTCATCGAGTGTCAAGTCTCGTTCAATTTCTAACTCTCTCCGAATAATCCTTCTCCTGACTGCTGTGAATGGGCACTCTATGAGAGCATGTTTAACTGATCGATATCAACGAATGGCTGTTAGCATCATTTTAGACCTTCCAAGCGGCGAATATCAAGACAATCACTGGGGGCGACCTAATTTAGGGGAAGTGAGCGGGCTCATATCTGTACTGCTCGTTGGTACTCGGGGGAGGCAAAAAGGACTTGAATATGTAGGTCTTGTTTTGGCAGGTCGACAAGCGTGCTTTGCTCACTAAAGCCTCGAATGATAACCCCTGCTTCCAAAATTCTATATTCAGATTATTTTTGCCCGCTCTGAGTACAAATAACATGAGGGCTAGGGCCAATGCCGAAAATACGTGTAAAAATTAGGTGCACTCCTTAAAATATAAGGATAAGAGCGGATAGAAGGAGAATAACTGTAGAGTCGAATAATTCAGGCTACATATGCGTATCATAGAGGGGAAGTATGTCGGTGATAGTCGTTAGAGAGTAAATCTGAGTAACAATTAATATTGCGTAGGATACCACGTCTGATAGAGAAGATGGCGGACAAATAAAAGAGGTTCGGCGGCCGTAGGCAAGGGTTTTCAGAAGGAGGTTTTGTCGAATCCTAATGTAATGAGACTGGCCAGGGGAGAAGCATAATTCTTGGTCACTGAGGGGCCCCAGTCACGAGTTATTGAATACTATGCAGGAGCTGGCTTTCAAAACTAGCTGTTGTCGATCATTATAGCCTAGCTAGAGATAAGGTACACTGCGCATCTAGCTACCATGCTCAAGCTGTCCCGAGTCCCCGAAAACAAGTGGAATTATCAGTAACGCGTTAACAGCTGGCGCGCAAAAGAACCCAGAGTATAGGATCTTCAGTTATTCTGGTTTATTTATGTATGGCACTTTAGGCTTTCTTTTCTTTTGTACAGGCCGGTGATTTTTTCCCGCCGTGGGGTTTGTACCGTTAATTTCTTTTTTGTTTATAGAGGGCCCTGTATTTCAAGGCCATATTCCAACGATCTGAGACGTGTATGATATACAGCTGGAGTTACTCGATTGTATGTCCAAATAAATCCACAGACACTGTCTCACATGTCCCACACACCCCACCTGTGTAGCTCTTCTTATCTCGCCCTAGAATCTTGTAGCGTAAATCTGCTTGGATGTTGACGAGAAAAGCTAGGCGGCCTTTTCGGGATTAGTATGACCTCTGTAGGCGAAGTTCAAATTTGTTTGTTTTTGCTCTTGCCCTGAACGAAGTGAAAGGATTACGGGGTGCAAGGCCTAGCGGGTTCCTGATTGGTCGCTTCGTGAAGGGCACGCGACGCCCCACTGGGCAAAGATCTCCTGGGCTGGCGGGCGTCGTCTCGAGTTTGGTTTGTGTGGGGGAAGCTGCTATTGGTTTTGATTGGTCTCCTGCATTTCATTAGTATCTGGGGTTGCTCCCGCGACGTGAAGCAAGCTTACTTGCGTTGCCTTAGACACAGCTAATCTACATACATAAATGTCTACGTATATCAAAGAAATGTTGCCGATAAGCGGTGAGTGGTATTGGCCTGTTTAGTAACCGCAAGGTCAAATTAATAAAGCCTTCTGTATCGCCTACGACACTTCCTCTAGGGGGCGCAAAGGGATGGCGCGTTGGGAAGACCCCGAAAGTTAAAACCCGGAAGTTTTAAAACTGCCCAACCCCGCAGATTTCAAAAGGAGCGCCTGGGGCCATGGGGTATTTATCGTCGCACAAGAAGCTTGCAGTGCTTCCCAGCTGCTAAGTGGATGAGGAAAGTTCCCGGGTGTAGAGCCCCATCACAGGTTCGAAAATTCGGTAAACACTTACTAAGGCTCTGTGGTAGCCCTAGAGATCTGGGGAAAATATTATCCTGTGGATCACAGAACTGTAAAGGTTAGAACTGATTATTACACGGCTGACCCGAATGATGGCGGGGGGGAAATATGAGGGATTTGGGTAAACCATTTAAGTCTATTCAACTCTAAGAATCTTCCCGGGTGATGTTTGTTAGTTTATGCTGTAGATTAATCATAACCTCAATCCTCCACTGAGCGTAGATTGCATCTCGGAACCAAATACTCAATCATTAAGCCCGTAACGACGATCACCTAAAAGAAGAAAAGTACAGCCACCTATCGCCCTTTTCCCCCTTAAATAGAAAGTGAGTCTTATTAATGAATAGCCGTTTAGATCTTGACGGTGAGAGGTGAGCGTGACAACTTTTGTAGTGTGGGGCTATTGTAATAAGAATGTTCGGATCGAAAAGCTGAGGGTGATCGTCCCTTTCTTCACACTCCTCATTTCTAGAGCTTTCAAAGGCTGGAGTTTAGTCCCGATAGTTCCCGAGGTTCCAGGCTGGAAATTCTGAATTTTAAATAATGTCCCGGAGCTTGGGACACAGTGAATAATGTGGAAATGCACATGGTCAACTCACCGCGAGGTTGAGTGAATATTAGCGAGAAAACCGCCTTTAACGGTGAATGTATAGGTTTAGGAGTAGAGTGTAACGTCTAGATAAGGATGCTCTAAATCAATAGACTAGGACTTCTCTATCTGTAGAGTATTTGCGAAGTGGTTAGAATTCGGATAGTGTGTAGCCCCTAGCTAGCTTGCACCGCCACAGTGCATATTTCCCGCATCCTGTTAATGGCGCGGATGACACCCACAAATCTGCGAATAGTACCGGATTTCAAGGCAAGTGAACCTGCACCACACCAGCAATAGTTTAATGGGCCTAGATAGTATCGGGTACTGTGCCGGAGGATGGGCGAAGGACTTGAGGTATTTGCTTTCTACTGTAAGGTAGCCCGCTTAAGTCAAGCACTGCCCTCCTGCACCAATTATCGAAAAATAGAAATTCCCCCGGAAACCCAAGACACTCTTTGCTATGGAAAGCATAATATCTGCTGATGATGTCATAAGCACTTAACAAAGAGTTCGAAGGAGAAAACAGAGCCTGACTTGGAAAAGGGATAGCTATGAAGGGATAGATATGTAGGAAAAACTAGTCCCAAAAAACAAAATATTCCTGTAGAGGAATGGGAAGAGGAAGGAAGAAGCTAGGCACCGGGAATATAGGATATATACTGAGAGTGGCTAGATGAATAAGAGGCTGACAACACTGCGAGTCGCTATTTTTTCTTTTTTGCTTAGTTTTTACGGTCTAGTAAACCAATAGATATACTATTATCAAACCTGCATAAGATAAAGATTGGAACCAGGGCGTGGGGAGTGGGATAACTTGGCAGGCGCTTGGGCCGTGGTGGGATTCCCAGTACCCATTGATTTTAGATGTTTAGTTCTAGGGCACGTTGCCGTTAACAGCTCTGTGGTCACCGACTACATGTATGTACTCTCACGTAGTCCACCCCACTGAGGTAAGGGTTTATTCACAGACTCATTATAAGCTATAGAAGCTCACAAGTAGGGGATAAGAGTCAAGATTTCTCTGATCATCTTGACTTGTAACCAGCTAGAAGCAATGTTGTCTTCGCTTTTACGATCAAAAAGAAAACAACGAACAGAACATTCGCCATTTTCTTCTGCTTATGAGGAGCAGAGGAGTGACTACTTCCAGCAGTACGATAAAAGCTCAACTGGCTCCCATTCCTCGTCGCCCGAGTCTTCGGATGGGAATAACAGCGAGAATACTCCATTGCTTCCAATCTTCTCAGCTGCAGAACTTGGTAAAATCTGCTTTTTAACTTTGCTTTCTTGAGGTATTTCCAACTAATGTTTATCTTATGTAACTCATAGATTCAATACCAGTTTACACTTTGGTTCATTCTATTCGTTCAGATATTGTCTCCCGCGTGGATACGACATTAACATGGGATCAGCTACGGTCACCCCAGGTCTCGAGCTTCCTAGTTAAGCCAATCTTGAGCTCGTTAATCCAAGGTCCAGAGAGAGTTTCAAAAGGCGTTCTTTACAGTCTCCTGGCCAACTGTCTCCAATTTCGAAAAGAAGCCCAGGAGAATCCGGGAAATGCATCTGTTTCAAGGACACGCGCACTATTAGCAGAACTATTGGCAAGCAAACTCCTGAAGGAATTTTCGTCAAGAGAATTGGTAGAAGAAACAACGAAAATCAGTTTTGGACCTATGAATCTAACTCCCCTAGATTGATGCTTTGAGCTACGATTTCTATCCCCTGCAAGGGCAACCACTTCCAGCCGTTTTGACTCCTCTGGATGGTCACATCTCATTTGCCCCCACGCCCCCAAGACTACAGCGGGCAAGCAGAATTTCAGCCTTGGAGATATCTATCCGTGCTGAGGTATGGTTCCTGTGCTTATCCCGTCTAGTTTATCCCTAAGAAATTATAGTTACCAGTAGAAAGGGATTTGTAGCGCAAACATTAGAGACATCAGCTAAATATTTCTACAGGCCAAGAAATTCCTTTCACATCCCCTGGTGGTTCAACAGCTTGAGGCAGTATGGACTGGAAAAATCGTTTTCCACTCCGCATTAGACCAACTCCACCGAATGAAAGATACACGGAAATACTCAGCAAATACCCAGACAAGCTTAATGCCATTCCGTAGATCTGCTACATTATATGATGCCCGCGATGCGAGCCTATTCAAACTGTCTAGGTTGAGGGTTCCAAGATACAAGCATATTATCTCAACAGTGTCACTTGCGATTTTATTGTTCTTGTAAGTGGTAAAACTTTTATCCAGCTCTCACAACACTAATCGTATCAAAAGGTATGTCATGGTTTTAGCCCAGAGGTCACATAGAATTACAATTCTTGAAGTAGCGTTTTGGCTTTGGTCTTTTGGGTTTATGATGGTAGGTGGGGCACAAGATATCGAGGAAATACAATTACTAAATAATAATTCTATAGGATGAGATAGCAGGTTTTACCGAGGCCGGGGTCTCACTCTACTTTATATCTTTATGGAATTCTTTTGACATGGGTATATATCTATTATTCATGGCGTGAGTTCTTCATCCTACAAATCTTTTGAATATTACTCCTACTGATAATTTTTATTTAAGCTTTTACGTTCTACGGATAATTGGTCTTCTAGCCCCCGGGGGTGGAGGGAATATTACAAACTGGAGTTACGACATTCTCGCATCATGCGCTGTTTTTCTATTCCCTAGAATTTTCTCTGTTCTGTACGACCCCATATCTCTACTATTTGCTGAAGTTCTACATACCACGGTGACCTACACGGTTCTGTAATCGTGCCTCGTGACTAACGATTGTTTTTTCATCCGAAAAGTGATCATTATAGATACTTCAGTCAACTTATTATTGCTTTTAAGATCATGGCGGTAGATATGGTTGCGTTATTAGTACTAATTCTGATTTCTTGCTCTGGCTTTTTTGTGGCATTTACACTTGCATTCGCAAGGGATTCATATTCAGCAAAGGATGTTTCGTATGTGACCAAGGCCCAAGACTTCTAATGCTATATCACTGCTAATCACTCGACCTACAGATACGCTTTGTTTCAAATTCTAATGGGATTTACACCTGCGGTAGGTTTCTGGAGTTTCTTTCACAGGCTATAGGGTTGCTAATGAATTTTAGGCTTGGGAGGTTTGGGAGAAGTACAATGTAAGGATCTATCCGTTCTATTGCTTGTAGGCTAGCATAGGCTAATGAGATTACGTAGCCTCTTGGTCGAATTCTTCTGACTGCATTTTTGATAATTTGTCATTTTTTGATTGTCACAATCCTCATTACTGTCTTGACAAACTCATTTGCTGCGGTAGCTGCAAATTCCCAAGAAGGTATGGTTTCTAATCCTGAATTTCATTACAACTACTAAGTATATTATCGAGCTAGAGCATCAATTTCTTGTTGCCGTGAACACACTCTCCCTCGTCAAATCAGACAGCCTGTTTTCATACACAGCGCCGCTCAACCTTCTCGCTTGGCTCATTCACCCGATACGATTCTTTATTCCTTTTCGCTCATTCATCAAACTGAATAGGACTACCATTAAGATTACGCACTTTCCGATTCTAGCCCTCATTTTTCTCTATGAGCGAGCAACTCTTCGTAATTCGTTATTCAATCAAGAAAATATATTTCCGAAGATACGTATCGGCACTGTGTTCCCAGAGCTGTTAGATCGATTGGATACTAGTTCGAGAAGATTTCGTGGTGGATCTGTTATGGGTAGCGAGCACCAAGAGGCAGCATTGGATGAGGTCTTTCGAAAACCTTACAAGGGCTCAGTGGCAATGTGTGCAAGCAAAGCCGATGTGCGAAGTACTGGGACTGGAGGAGTGGTGGACTCATGGATGAAAGGAGTTGTATCGCCAACTGGTTCTCTGACGACAGATATCGAGGGCGGATTTGCTACCAGAAGACGTGCTTTAACAAGACGCGGGCGCGGGCTTCAGAGGAGAGACAGCTATGGAACGATTGAAGGAGTGCTTCCTAGAAATATACAGACTAAGTACTTTACGGATGGAACAAGATTAATTATTTCAGACCCAGAAGAGTTCAGGAAGAAGGCCCAACAACGTCCTCTTGAAGGAGTTACTCTCGCAGGGGTTTTGACCGAGGATGATGCGGATAACGAAGAAAACTCCCAAGATGACGAGGATGAGGACGAGATAAATGAAGATACAGAAAACCCCGAAGACATGGAAAACCCGGATGCTGCATTCCTAGAGCCAGATCGGTCACCCAGCCCGCAGAAGACTCTGACTCCGCCCAGACCTAGGAGCCTCGAGTTCTCCAAACACAGCCCCCCAGTCCTCCCACGGAAGCATAACCGTACAAACACCTCAACAGCTATTTTATACACCCTATCAACGCTGCAGTCCTCTAGTGATGAATTTAGTGTTAAGAATATCCAGGGCATTCCGATGTCATGCAGAGCCAGCGAGCGGCTCGAGAATATTCAAGCTGTTCCAATGTCGCGCAGAGCAAGTGAACGGCTAAGTATTCCGGGCGAGAACTCTTCCGGGAGGAAAACCCCACGTTCTTCGAGGCTACAAACTTCAACTAGGCCTCGTCCTATTCTTCCTTCACGTAAAACGTTCCAGTCAGTCCCTGGCCTGGATGGTCCTAGTCTGATGGAGGACCACGAGGAACGAAGAAGAAACTCCGATACTATGGAAGACCTTGCTAACCAGGGTAATATTGCGATGGTTTCATCCAGTTTTGCGACTCAAATGGCAATGGCAATAGGAGCTAGAGATGCCGCTGGCGATGACATGCTCGGTAGACTGGTTTTAGCAAGGATTGGGGCATTAGAGGAGGGAATGAAAGATGTTAAGGACATCTTGAAAGAGGTCAGGAAATTAAGTGTTAAAGGTAAAGAGAAGGAAAGGGAACGGGAGCAGCAGTTGGAGAGAGAGAAGGAGAAGACAAGCGATAAGGAGAAGGAGAGAGGAAGAGAGAGATATAGGGTGGAGGAGTTTCGAGCTGGAGAAGATGGTAAATTACAGAAAGAAAAAAGTGCTGCCTCTTCGCCGAGGTAATTGTTTTATATATATAGCCATTTAGCATCAGCTTATACCGATTATGTTATACATGTAGTTATTTGTATTTAGTGTACTCTTTGAATTCTTTCCTATTTTTTTTGGCGTATTTTTGTAGTAACTTACACCTTCTAGTGGGTTACTTTTTTGAGGGTTGCGTGTAGGAATTTCAATGCCTTATTTAGATTTTATAGGGAGAAAAGCCACGTACGTACATAGTAAATTTTTATAGTAAGAAAATAAGATAAAAGCACAAATTACCACAGATAAGAAAACTTGGGAAAAATTTCTCAAGAGTTTATCCTAGTTTCTAAGTGGTACTCTCATCTTCCTCTATCATACCTACCAATATTTCAATAAGTATATACACGTGTATACGAACTATCTTATAATACTCAAAGATAATCTTGGTGTAACCCACTTAACTTTTCCCATAATTAAAACAAAGCACATCTCTTTAAAAAATATTTCCGGGTAGTATAGCACCTCATTGATATTCCCTGGTTCTCGAATCTACATGATCCTATTTTGTTCTTGATAATCATGATAGCGATAGTATTGCTATCTTGCCCTGAACGAAGTTGCCCTAAACGAATGCCCTGAACGAAGTGCCCTGAACGAAGTGAAAGGGTTATGGGGTGCAAGGCCTAGCGGGTTTCTGGTTGGCCAGTCGGCTCAGCCAATAAGATCAGCCCTCCGATCGAATAAACCCTAACCTAGTACAGGACCGTGCACTGGCACCTAGAACAGTATAAAGATATGCCTAGAGTATGGAGTATAACCAATTCTCAAGTTTCCTCTACTGGGTTCTGGTTCTGGACCTGGGCCCGGGACGCGCAGGTGGAGGGGGGAGCGGGCGTAGCCCCCCCGCCCAGGGCCAGTCAATTAGGGCCAGTTCTGAGGCCCTCTGGCGGGACAGTTCATTTGGTATCGATCATGATTATGGCCCTTCGTTCAGGGCATGCGACCCCCCAAATGGCACCGGGGCAATGGGCAATGATCACGACCGGACGACCGCGCCCATGGCGGGGGTCGTCTCCAGTCCATGTACTTATGATTAATCCATTTATTATTGGTGCTATTTGGTACTATTGGGGGATATAAATAACCGCCCACCTACTCGTGCCTAGCCCCAATCGCTGCTTTATTAGTCACATGATTTATCTTTCGTGGCGATTCTATTCCTCCAACCAAAGATAAACCATGTGATCGATATATATACTTCCCGGCATTGCTAGTACAAGGCCCTGGGATAAAGTGACCGAACGGGCATGGGTCTGCCTGAGGGATAGGCGAGGTGATCTTGACCCACCACTAAAGAATAAGAGAGACGAATTAACAAAGGCATCCCACATCCCATTCCTAATCTACCATGATCAAAGAATACCTAAGATGGCCTGATAAATTTTGGTGTATTTCGCTTGTGTCCACTTACTTTTGGGCGCCCACTTGTACTAATGAACACTTAGGTATTCTCAATCCAATATTAATACTATTGGATATAATAGAAGTAAATAAAAATCCACTAATATTTGTCTATTCGCTGACCTTTATTCTTCTCGAATATACAGGATTTTCTAGTAACTTACCCAAAATCCTTGCTTTAGGCTCGATTAATAGCCCTCCCCACTTATCCCCGATTCAGTGTATTTCCAGATCCACTAAAACCCGTTAAATTCATCCTTTACAAAAGAAAAGAAAATGTGTATCGGGGTAACTAACCGTGGGTTTTCCTCTTGAAATTCATCCCACTCCCTTGCCTTCATAGTTTCAGCATCTGCTTTCTCATAGTTATCTTCATCCGGCTCTTGTCTCAATCCACTCTTCGCCCCCCCACCTTCAATAATACCTCCTCTTCTCCGCTCCTCTTCAAGGTACTCATCGATCGTCATGGTTGGTAGGTTATGTCCACTCTTGAATACACCTGCTTTTAGCCTTTCACGACTATCTAGGAGGGTAAACGGCCTTAGAGGCTTCCCTGAAGAAGAGAGTAAAGCACCGCCTTTCATTGAGGATGCTATGTTAAGGTCGAGCTTCTCACTGTAGCTATCTGTAGGGTTGTTGCGGCCTTGTGATCGGGAGTCTGGCTCAGGAACTTGAGGGGTTTCCAAAGGTTTCGGGGCATGGGAAAGGATATCAAGTTCGAGGAAGATCATTTCAAGGCCCTGTAGAGCCTTCATGATGGAAAGAGATATGGAGGCGAGGTGAAGTGCGCGGACATCGGTGTCGTCTAGGTTGTGGGCGTTTTGTGAGAGTTGCTGTTTTTTCTATATCAGAATCGCTACAGGTCAAGGACGATATTAAAGTACCTCAATTTGAGCTTTTAGTTCCTTCTCAGCTTTATATTTTATAATTTTCTCGTTTCTTCGGGTCGCGGGATCCGTAGGAGCAGATGAGATAGCACCCTTCTCAAACGTACTTTTATCGGTGACCGAGAGCAGATCATAGGTATCACACAGTGATAAAAATCGGTTATAAAGTGTCCTTGAACGCTTCAAAATGACTTCCCTATCTTGCGTATTCTCCTTCAAGCTCAGCTCCGCAAGGTAGAAGTCGACAAGCATGTATCTTAGTTCAATCAGCCAGAGAATTTCGCCTCGATTCATCCCTAACAGCGTACACACCTAATCTCGCCAGAGCTCACATCTTCCAGTCCTTCGTTCGACCCAAATAGAGATATCTGCTCAATGAGGCTCTTGCATTTCTGGTAGGAGGCGACTGCGGTGCGTAGTTTGTCTTGGTAGGCATCGCTTTGGTAGTCGTAGGATTTATCGATTTCTGAGCGGAGAAGAGAGGCAGTATCAAAGACCGAACGGAGGGAGGTAGTATCTTCTTCTTCTTTGTTATAGGCCATTATGGGATGGGGCGCTGTGCTGGGGAAAATGTGCTGTGAATACTAAAGGTTTGAGGCTCGAGCGGCTGCCCTTCAATCTTATCTTATCGGAGATCTTATCTAGTTAGAGGGCTTATCTTAGCGTAGTGGGGACCTCCAGATGCTCGCGCTGCCCTTTCATCATTCCCTTTATTCACCTTCTTCCCCACCGCCCATTACAACCTACCATCCACCATCTACCATCCACCTAAAATATCATAACTTTCCTTCTTATCTATCTCTCATCTGCTTTTCTGGTTTCTAGGCATTGCTAACCCTGTCTGCTGCTTAGGGCGCTATAAATTTTAGCTAATAGTGTACAACCTAGAAAAAATGACCCCAAGCCATGGATCTTCACTCAAGGAAAACAAACTTAGGATCAATGCTAATTTCTTGTCTATGAAACCGTTCGATATGTTCAAAATAATGGATACGTTAGGCACTCAGAGCCAACCCGATAAAACAGCACCCATAGCGAGTAGGTCGCTTCTACCGGGAGTCCCTACATCTAATCTTGATATTAGGCCTAGGGACGCTCCAGAGGTTGTTGTGTCTACTACTCGTGGTGAACAGACAGGAGCAGTTACATCAACTACAGTGTCTTCCAACCAACCTTCTGAAGCTATTTATCATCCTAAACCGAAGCCTGGCATGAAGGCCATCACATCTGTTAATAAATATGGGGAACACTGTACGAGTCATAAATTTATTACTAAACCTCAGATAATGGGCAGTAAAGAGGATTATAAACCTGATCCTTTTGAAAAACTCTTCCAGGCTAATTTTTGGGAAACTGTCTCAAAGTCTAATAAGACTATTCCTCCCCTTCCAGTTTCTAGTCCTAGCCTGGAGATGAAGATTGATATAGGGGCTACTCCACCAACTGTCAAGTGCAAAGAGACTCTAGTTTCAGGTTTGGGTGCCGTTTCACCTGCTGGACCTTTTTCGGACCCCAAAATAATCCCCACTGGGGATAAAATATGGGATATTCCTCTCAAAGGTTCTTCTAAGGCACAATCTAGTTCAAAACCCCAGAAAAATAACCAGGAAGATGGTGATGCTCTTATGACCACACTTCAGTATAAAAATGCGAACTTTGGATTCAACAGGAAAGACAATATATCAAACTCTCTATGCATATTAAAACCAAAATCTAGAACCAATTTTATTACTCCTCCAGTTTCTATACCGCCATCTAAAGAAAATTTAGGTTCTGGTCTCCGTATCCAGCCCGGTGTTCTAGAAGCTGGTACCCCGGTGAAAGGGGGCGCAGGTTACTCTTTTGTTACAGGGTCTAGGTTCCCGGCTGTTGCTAAGGCAGGTACCAAGGGTGATAGTGATGGAAAAGTACCTCCTAGAGACCCCGTGACTGAAAGATTTCATGGAACTCACTCTAAGCTCAACAATCACCCGCCACTTGAGGAATCATTTCGTGTAAAACAACTAGCAGTATCTCTTATTCAATCAGGAAAGATCCCAGACATCAGTAGGAATTTACAGCCCAATGGTCACTCAAGTACTAAGGAAGTGAGTATTATATCAACACTGCCAACGGCTCCCAAAGCCAAACTTAGGGAAGTCTTGGGACTTAGGTGTATTACAGGCCAGGTTGTACCAACCCTACATGATTTTAAGGGCGAAGTGAGTGATCATGACTCATCTTCCGATGAGGATAAGGAAGAAGGCAAAGGAGAAATTCAAGAAGGAGGACTGGGTGGTATTACACTAACAAGCCACAAGCCGTACACGAGACGCATAACTACAAGGCGTCGAATGCGCCAGGGAGAGTTTTTTAAATGGTTAGTCAAGGCTAACTTTAGCATTCTACGATAGGTATACTAACATGCTACAATACTAGGTTCGAAGAAAAGACTAAAGAAATCCATGTTGAAACAGTCATTGAGCGTCAACAACAAGATGAGGAAAAGATGTCTGCCAGAGCAATGATCACATCCCACAACTATATCATCTCTGATCCTCGTGAATACCAAATGGAGCTCTTTGAGATTGCTAAGCAGCGGAATACAATTGCAGTTCTCGACACTGGTTCCGGCAAAACCCTTATTGCCTGTCTTCTAATACGATATATGGTTGACCAAGAGCTCGAATCTCGTATGTGTGGTCACCATCGTCGTGTCAGTTTCTTCTTAGTTGATTGCGTCACGCTTGTTTTCCAGCAGGCTGCGGTGCTGAACTGTAATATCGATGCGAAGATTGGCAAGTACTGTGGTGATATGGGAGTTGATCTTTGGAAGAAGGAAATCTGGGATAATATTCTTGACGATGAGCAGGTTATTGTTATGACAGGGGATGTTCTTTATAATTGTCTTACGCATGCTTTTATTAAAATGAGGGATATTAATCTCCTTTGCTTCGACGAGGCGCATCATGCGAAAAAGAGGCATGTATACGCACGAATCATTAAAGACTTCTACACTTCGGAACCCGAATGTCAGAGGCCAAAGATCTTTGGAATGACAGCTTCACCAGTTGATGCGCGAGTAGACGTTGTACAAGCTGCTTTGTGAGTGTCGGGCCTCCAAAACTCCAAACTCTTTAAATTAATTATTTATAACAGGGAGCTTGAGGAACTTCTCCATAGCAAGATAACTACTACAAGTGATCTAATACTACTCCAAAGTTCTGTTAGCCGTCCTAAGGAAGAAATTGCACAGTACCCTAAACTCAAAGCTCCATTTCAAACCAAGCTCTACTCAAAACTCTATAACAGGTATAGCAGGGTTGAAGCCTTTGAAAAAATATTTGCATTCTCTATGCAGTGTACCTCCGATCTTGGGCCCTGGTGTGCAGATCAAGTTTGGAAATTTGCACTATCGGAACAAGAATATCGCAAGCTCGAGCGCAAAGAGGAACGGAATATTAGTCAACAGACTAACCAAGAAGGCCTCGACCTTATCGATAAGGGTGTAGAGCTCCTCCGAGAAGCCAGAGAGGCTATGCAAGATCATATCTTCGACACTCCGGATCCAGAAACAGATGATTTAAGTTCGAAAGCAGTGTTGCTTCATAGGTTTCTTAAACATGTATATGCCGGAGAAACTCATAATAAGTGTATCATCTTTGTGAATAGGCGGTACACTGCCCGCGTTTTGGGGGCGCTTCTAGAAGAGGTTGGGAGCCCGCATATGAAGCTTGGGGTCTTGATTGGGGCGAGGTCTAGCGGTGCAGGTGATGAGAATGTTACGTTTAGACAACAGATGATAACTGTGAGTCAATTTAGGAGAGGGAAGCTAAATTGCCTCATTGCTACTTCAGTGGCAGAGGAAGGCCTGGATATCCCAGATTGTAGTGTAATCATTAGGTGAGGGGAGTGAGTATCTAGAGCCCCTTGTTTGAAGCTAATTATAACCAGATTTGATTTGTATACCACAATGATCCAATATATTCAATCGAGGGGACGAGCTCGCCATTCAAAATCTCGGTATATTCATATGTTAGAAGTTGGAAACGATAGTCACAGAAAGGTCCTTGGTGATGTCAGGAGCGCAGAAGGAATCATGAGGAAATTTTGCCAAAGTCTGCCGGCAGATAGGTTACTCAATTGTGAACCAACTAATAGCGGAAACATACTTGAGGAAGATAGTGGTCGTACCTATATTGAGCCGGAAAGCGGTGCAAAGCTGACGTTTACTTCTGCGATGCAGATTGTGGGGCATTATGTTGGTAGCTTGGTGAGTCTACTAATATCTTCCTACTTTGTGAATGTGCTGATAGAAGTTAGCCACATGATGGAGAGGATGTGTCACCGCCTCTTTACAAAGTACGCTCTCTTGGACCTAAGGCATATATTTGTGAACTCCTCCTCCCATCTGGGTCACCCATCACTTGTGTTGAAGGCACTGTCATGACTACTAAGGCTGGAGCAAAAAGGGCAGCTGCATTTGAAGCTTGTTTAAAACTTAGAGCTAAAGAGTACCTAGACGTTCATCTCCTACCGAAATATAGGCTGAAGGATATTCCAAAAATGGCTAACGCGCATCTGGCTTTGGATTCAAACAAGACTAATACTTATGCATCAAAGGAGAAGCCTGGGTTTTGGAAAATTAGGGATAACACACCTCCTCCGCAGGTTTGGGTCACTATCTTTATCTTGTCAAACAAAGGTGAAATCAATAAACGACTTCAGCCAATGGCCATCATTACTCGCGAAAAACTCCCGAAGATTCCTGTCTTTCCTGTCTACTCTGATAGGGGTGGATTGTCAGATGTTATCTCTTTGCGTTTGAGTAAACAACTTATTTCAACAGATGAGAATCTTCATAAGCTCAATATGTTCACCATTCGTTTGTTTTACGATCTTTTTAATAAGCTATTTGAACTAGATTACGCGACTATTCCGTACTGGATCGCACCATGCAAGAATGGAGACTGGAATGAAGAAACATTGGCCGACGATATACTGGACTGGGAAGTGATGGCGTATATCATGTCTGCGCTGGAATTTGAGTGGGATAAAAACACTCCAATTGAGAATTTCATTGATAGGTTCCTTATAGACCGAAGACAACGAAGTAGGCGTTTTATTGTTCATGATTGCGATCCTACCCTAAGCCCAAAAGACCTTGTTCCAACTCAAGGGGCCCAGGCACCAGGAATTGAGAACATTCTCGACTACTCGTACAATGCTGGGAAAAAAGGTGCTGTTAAGTGGAAGTGGGTGAAGTGGGAAATCCCAGAGACAGAGCCTGTATTAATTGCGGATCGATTGTTACATCGATTGAATTACTTGGATCCGCCAAGTGAGAAAGATGCAAATACAACCACTGATGCCTATATATGTCCTTCTGCATTTCAGGTCTCTATGGTATGCTTCTTAATTTCCTTCTGTTCTCTAGCTTTTCTAATAAAAGAGCTATAGATACCATGCCATGTTATCCATATGGCCATGATTTTTCCTTCTATAAGTACAAGAATTGACGCGTACCTTCATGCTTGGGATGTGTGCAAATTACTAGGTATCCACGATCTAGATCTTGGGCTAGCTTTGGAGGCTATCACAAAGGACTCTGATAATTCACACGAACATGGCCAAGAACAGGTTAATGTGAGAAAGGGAATGGGAAGCAATTATGAACGGTTAGAGTTCTTAGGAGATTGTTTCTTGAAACTGGTATGTGGTGTGCCTCTTGGGAAGATGAAGATTAACTACTCACTAGTGCGAAGGCAACTTCCATCAGTCTTTTTTCACAGAATCATGAGGATGATGAGTTCCAATTACATGTTCAGCGTATGTTACTCATTTGCAATCAGCACTTGTTTGAAAAAGCAAAACGTATCAATCTTCCAGCTTATATCCAAACGGAAGGTTTCTCGCGCCGTTGGTGGTATCCAGCGATGAGACAGATCTTAGGGAAAGGGACGGGGAAAGAAATAGTTAAAGCAGATGCCTCACATAGACTTGCAGATAAATCTATTTCCGATGTGTGCGAAGCCTTGATAGGGGCAGCAATCATCGACAAAGGTCTTGATGGTGCTACGGAAATGGTGACTGCTATTCTACAGACACCAGATCATCAACAGAAAGAATGGGCCGATTATTACAAGGGATATACCAAGCCGGCTTACCAGCTTTCTTTGCCCTCTGCTTCGCAGATCAAGCTAGCAATGGACATTGAGAAGCAGATTGGGTACAAATTTAAGTCGCCAAGGTTGCTTGTATCTGCGTTTACACACTCAAGCAATCCATATTCTTGGGAGAAGGTACCATGTTACCAGAGACTTGAATTCCTAGGGGATGCTTTACTCGATTTAGTCTGTGTGCGATATATCTTTGACAAACATCCAGAGGCAGATCCTCAGTGGTTGACTGAACATAAAGCAAGTCTATTCTACCCTTGTGTACCTTTAACCGAATGCTAACTTCGTATAGATGGCCATGGTTTCGAACAAATTTCTCGGCGCTATTTCGGTCACAATGGGATTCCATCGGAAGCTCAAGAGAGTTGGCCAACACCTAGATATTGCTATTAGAGATTACGAGACAGAAGTGTTAGAGGCCAGAGAAAGTTCCAATGGCGCAATCGATTTCTGGACTTCAATTAGCCCACCTCCAAAAGTACTCCCTGATATTCTAGAGGCATTTATTGGTGCAATTTTTGTCGACTCTGAGTTCAATTATGAGATAGTCGAAAAGTTTGTTACCGATTACATACTTCCTTTCTTTATTGATATGACTACCTATGACAGTAAGAGCCTCATTATCGTCCTTTTGTATCTACTAATATTGATTTTAGACTTTGCCGGTCAGCACCCAACGACCTTCTTAACCAAACGCATGACAGATCTAGGCTGCAGTAACTGGGGTTATGAGAGCGAACAATTTCGAACCGAAGATGAACACTACATTCTAACGGGAATCTTAATCCACAGTAAGGTTTTCGCGTTTGGGAAGGGACAGTCTGCGAAAACTGCAAGAATTTCTGCGAGTGAAGCTGCGCTAAAGAAGTTAGATGGTAATGGGCTAACTGAATTTCATGAAATTTGCGATTGCAAACTTGTTGGTGAGAAGGCGATGAAAGCTGGAGAGTCCAAAGATGGTAGAGTGAAGAATGATGAAGATGAGGTGATTTGGCTGGAAGAATAATGTTTTGGGGTTTGAGAGGCAGAATAATAAAGCTTTAGCTTTTATGATGTCTTTAATATCTCTCCTATGCAGTTCTTGGGCAATGATCCTCCTGACAAAAAAAACAAAATTTGAAGCTCTCAACTGTAAACGAACTCAGGGTTTTAAAACAATTACATCAAAACAATTACATCAGAACAATGAATCAAAAGCATAATCTATATTATTTCTTATCCAAATGGTATCTATTTACTCGTTTTTTTTGGTTTAATTACGGTAAAACCCTGTCACGGGTACAATAGTCTACTACGGCGGCTCATATCTACCAAATGCCAAAACACGAAACCTGCGGGGGCAACCCCATATTTTGCAACCCACCACACTCACAATCTGGGCCTAAAGTCATTTAGATTAAAAATTCCAGTAATATATTTGCTTAATTCTATAATACTAGAATTAGAAATAAAGAAGAGTATATACTTAGTGAAATGTAAATAAACCGCTTTTTGGTGGGTACCATGGTTGCCATGCTTACCCCAAGTTCATATTAGTGAATGACAACCAAGTGCCCAACCCCAGGTATAGCTAGCTAAGCTACATAGTATTTTTACTCTACTTCTTTACTTTTTTTTTTAGCAAGGAGAGAATTGCTGTAAACATCTATTGCCTGTATCAAGGAGTCTCCTTTTTGTTGGGCATGGTGGTTGTGGTTGCAATAAGTTAGATGTGGCAATTGCCTGTAACGGGGGCACTCCCAGGGGAGTACTGCCGTACCAAAAAAAACCAACAACCTCTCTTTCTGACGAGAAGCTTCAGCAGCGAGGCTTAGAACCGCTCGTCAACATGGAAGGTCGACAGTCCCTAGGCTAAACAGGTATAAGGATTTTTAAGGGTTGCAAACTAAAGACTTTAAAAGGCTCTGCTTCCCAGGGGAAGACAAACGTCTTTAGCGAAGAGTATGAGGGTCTCTAAACAACGGTTGTTCGTTGACTAGCAAGAATGATTGTCCTGAGGGAAGGACGGGTTTAAGCTATGAATTTTGATTGCGAGCAGGCTGCCAAGGAACGGGGAACGGTTCCTCCGTGCTTGGAAATCAGCTGAGTCTAGAGCGCCCCTAAGAACTAGCGGGGTCGATAGACTAGCGACTAAGAAGCGTTGGTTACTAAAAGCTCTGTAACTTTCGCTATAATGGTCCGATTTCAAATCCAATTGCACCTATGGATTCGCAGCACTGTCCCCCATATACCCTCCGAGTTTGGTTCGGTTGGACGAATTTTCCTGACGGTTTTGGGATTATTTTTGGGGTCCAAAACTTGTCTTTTTGTTAGGAAATCAGCAACTCAGGGGGGCCCCCTCTGCAAACGGCGGGCGGCACAGTGGGGCGCCTCGCGGGTGTTAGAAACACAGAGTCCCCTAGGTAGGGTAACCCACTGGTGATTCCTGCCGTTGCTTAGATTCCTTTCCCACGTTCCTAGTCCAACCTGGGGACGTGGCGGAGAGGTAATCTTGATTCATAAGGACTTTAGGGCGAAGCACAAGGCGTAGCCCCGTATGGTTCGATTCGTGATGCCGCCAGGTTAATTATTATTTTTGCTGGCGGCCCTAACTACTAAGCATAGCTTTGCTCTCATCTCACGGCTCTTGGCCACCCATAGGGTTGGCCATCAGCGAAGTCGTTGTTATTCTTCCTGGAGGAACAGGAGCTTAACTCTGTTCATGGAGGCAACTGCTTCTGTCTCATTGCACTAGTATCTCCCGTAGTTATAGACTACAGACGCATTACTCTGGTCTCTGTCGCATACCGACGACGGTGAGCTTCACTCCGTCCTAGGAGCTCGCCAGCTCGCTTAGGGATCGGACTATCATAGTAATGACTTTCCTTAGTATCTATTGACCGGAATAGGATAGCTAGTCCTATCCCTCAAGGGAGATCCTTAGGTGTCTCTATATGGAGAGGTACTTGAGACTAGTCATGACGATGGTTAGATCGTCACATTGCCTACCTAGCCAGCCTTTTCTATCTTTTGGCATTTGGTAGATACAAGCCGCCGTAGTCTACCCACCTTGTCCCTAATCCATCAAGTCTAGGTAATACCCCACATGATATTGTTTCAGACGACCTTTTATTCACGAACTATAGTATGGAAACGTAAATCAGCCAAAGGTTTGTTTACCACCGTAGTAAATTAAAGTGCAAAAGCGCTAGATTTCAGCACCTATATATGCTATTTTCACTGAATCCAGTGTTTTTTACTTGATATTATTGATAGCAGCTTACCTCTCTAGTGGCCTATGGCGGCTCATAGCTACCAAAGTCCGATTTGAAGATTTGGCTGTAGGAACCACAGGCGGCACACAAAAACCCCACCAAAAATAATTTTATAGTATATCACATCAAAGAAAGATAATTGGTACATATGCAGCTATTTATTTTTATTTTCTTAAATCAAGTAGTTTATATTTCTGAGTACAAACTTGTAGCTGCATATCATAGAAGTGTACCCAGGCATTAATTAATAATTGAGAATGAGACCGCAACCACCGAAAATTGTGGGCAACAATGAACACTTGATCGAAGAATATAATAGAATTACAACATTTACCTCACCAAACAGAAAAACTCTTTCTCCATACAATGACATCTACTGCTATCAGTGGAGGTCTTCAACATGGCCAGTAAAGGCTTTAAACCATATAATTATCTTTCTCATTTTAATTTATTTAGCTTAGTATATATTATAGCTAGCAAAGAAAAATTATCTTCTTGTATCCTTGGTCGGACTTCGGTAGTTATGAGTTGCTGGAAGTGGCCTAGTCACTTTACCACCTAATTTTAGAGAAATCCAGTTATAGGGCCACAATAAGTAACAAAAATGTGCATATCCGGAGCGCTTTATTCCTTGAAGGGAAATTACTTGTACGTACAGTTGCATCAGGGACCTGGAGGCTGGAGCCTTTAATATTCTAAGTCATGACTCTACAGTTATCTCTATACAAGCTCCCAACCAGTGCCCGTGAGCTGAGGGGCTATATACATATTGATTAGTTTATCCGATAGGTATTATGAAATTTCTCAGACGCTAGACGTGCGTGGCCCCACAGCCCCGCGAAACAACGAACCTGTAACGGGGGCACTCCCAGGGGAGTACTGCTGTACAAAAAAAAAACCAACAACCTCTCTTTCTGACGAGAAGCTTCAGCAGCGAGGCTTAGAACCGCTCGTCAACACGGAAGGTCGACAGTCCCTAGGCAAAACAGGAATAAGGATTTAATGGATAGATAACTAAAGACTTTAAAAGGCTCTGCTTCCCAGGGGAAGACAAACGTCTTTAGCAAAGAGTATGAGGGTCTCTGAACAACGGTTGTTTGTTGACTAGCAAAAATTATTGTCCTGGGGGAAGGACGGGTTTAAGCTATGATTTTGATTGCAAGCAAGCTGCCAAGAAGCGGGGGAACAATTCCTCCGCGCTTGGAAATCAACTGAGTCTAGAGCGCCCCTAAGAACTAGCGGGGTCGATAGACTAGCGACTAAAAAGCGTTGGTTACTAAAAGCTCTGTAACTATTGCTAAAATGGTCCGATTTCAAATCCGATTGCACCTATGGATTCGCAGCACTGTCCCCCATATACCCTCCGAGTTTGGTTCGGTTGGACGAATTTTCCTGACGGTTTTGGGGTTATTTTTGGGGTCCAAAACTTGTCTTTTTGTTAGGGAATCAGCAACTCAGGGGGGCCCCCTCTGCAAACGGCGGGTGGCACAGTGGGGCACCTCGGGGGTGTTAGAAAACACAGAGTCCCCTAGGTAGGGTAACCCACTGGTGATTCCTGCCGTTGCTTAGATTCCTTTCCCACGTTCCTAGTCCAACCTGGGGATGTGGCGGAGAGGTAATCTTGATCCATAAGGACCTTAGGGCGAAGCACAAGGCATAGCCCCGTATGGTTTGATTCGTGACGCCGCCAGGTTAATTATTACTTTTGCTGGCGGCCCTAACTACTAAGCATAGCTTTGCTCTCATCTCACGGCTCTCGGCCTCCCATAAGGTTGGCCATCAGCGAAGCCGTTGTTATCCCTCTTAGAGGAACAGGAGCTTAACTCTGTTCATGGAGGCAACTGCTTCAGTCTCATTGCACTAGTATCTCCCGTAGCTATACGCTACAGACGCATTACTCTGGTCTCTGTCGCATACCGAGGACGGTGAGATTCACTCCGTCCTAGGGGCTCGCCAGCTCGCTTAGGAATCGGGCTATCATAGTAATGGCTTTCCTTAGTATCTATTGACCGGAATAGGATAGCTAGTCCTATCCCTCAAGGGAGATCCTTAGATGTCTCTATATGGAGAGGTACTTGAGACTAGTCATGACTATGGTTAAATCGTCACAGAACCTTGAGTGTAACAGGTTCATTTTGTCCTCTAATAATATTGTCGGGTGTCAAATTTAAGCAAACATCAACATCTCCTTTTGATGCTACCACTCTAGATGATCTATAATAACCACAAAAAATGCTATAAATTCAAAATAAAAATATAAAGAGCTCTGTGCTCCTTAGTTATCAAAACTACCCCATCTACACTAGAAAACATGGTTTTTACCAAAGGCTAAAAACCCCGGAAAACTACAATTCCTCAACACTCCATGGTTTCTGCCCAGAATCTCTCTATATTATACCTTGGTATTCTATCAGTACTTTATTACTTATCACCACTAGAATTAAACTCTAGGGATGATAGTTATTTTTGTTAGAGATCTCACCTAGTAGGTAAGCATATCATCAATTTGCCTTATTCATAAGCTTAAAAATGCTTCTATATAAGCTATTGCCACCTATGAACTTTATTCAACATTTGATTTTACTAGTATACTATATTTGTTGGTACTGGTACCGTATTATCTCGGCAATAACGAACAGAGCTGTGTGAGAGCCTAGAATATTACTAGTGGCCAAAGCCTGTTTGAGTTGAGCTTGGCGTATGCTTTACTGGCCATAACTGAGCCTCAATCTGTATTCAACCAATCTCATAATTTCTTTCATCCCACAGTCGTGTTCGGTATCGCCGAGAAAATACGGTATTATATGTCTCTTTTGTCCTGGTGTTGCAATGTTCGCTTAAATTTGACACCCGACAATACATACTTGTCCTCCAGCTACCCACTGGGCCCCGGTATGTACTTAATTAAGACAATAGGCTCTGTTCAGACACCATTTAATAGAGATCTATGCAATACTCTAAATTAACGTGAATGCAGAGTTCTCGCGCTAGACTTTCCTGTAGAAGCGGCTACTCTATTGGGTGCACCTAGTAAATACCCTAGCTTATGACCCTAACCCTAACGCAACACCAAGCTAATTTCGCGATCACCACGATAAGCAGAACATACAAACACGCTTCAGATCGTAAATAAATATCGACATCAGTAAACCTGCATCACTCAGGCACAGAAATTGTCCACAATCTCGTGCATACTTTAGTATAGAAAGATAAACTAGTCAATTGCCCCTGCTGATTATTTCGGGATCTCTGAGCTACCCTAGTATAGTCAATACTGATCTGGGGTAGAGCTGATCGCGATAGAGACGGAGTGTAGACGTCATTGATTTGGTGAATGTGATCGTATCTCATCTAATTATGATCTTTGACTGGGCCTATAATCCCAGGGATTTATCCCTTCTTCCATATTTAGTGGCTAACCCTATATCTATCAGTATGGGTCATATCAACTTGCCTCCGTGATCTTTTTCTATTGGTGAGACCATGGCCACCAGGAATGGAAAGCCCCCATGACCCCTGAAACGTTATTGAGTGACGAAGGGGCGGTGAAAACGGGTGATAAACGGGACTAATCTAATAATATGTGAGTCTTTAATATTGGCATTAAGGGCCCCTACAGAATTATTAATTAAATTCCAAACATCATAGGGACGGTTATTTATTGCACCGTATGCTATAATCACTCATTATAAGTGAGAATCGGGCTCTTCAGATGTCTGCTTCCTATCATGCAAAGCTGTAAAGAATATGTGGCCTCCCGTTAGGCCTGACAGTCTATATATCTACCCTCTCGCATGCTGTCATAAATCGAAAAATCAGACTTTCTCTCCCACTCAAGGAAAATTATTATTTATCTTCTCTATCCCCTTCCTTCCAGATTTATCTCAGAATCTTGCTTCCTCCTTAAGACTCGGTTCGTCTAGAATCAATTTCTGTAATGGAGATTTTGTCAACAATAACCTCTACCATTGGTAGCATGTCATGGGTACCACTCGTGAATCTCTCAAAGCGGTCTATCATAATGCTACTAGAACGCATTGAGAGAGGATCACTCCAGATCGAAACTCAGAATAGAGAAGTATTCACATATGGCCCCGGCGGTGCTCCATCCAGCTACCTCAAAGTCAACAGTGATATGTTCTGGATCAGATTGCTATTATTCGCAGATATGGTGGGTCCCTAAAGCTTTGACATCATAACTACCACCATTAATTGACAAGAGTAATAGGGATTCTCAGAAGCGTACATGCTTGGGGAAGTCGACTGCTCAGACCTCTGTTCTTTCTTCACCGTAATACTCACATCCAACTACCCTTCATCTCTCAAAAGCCCCTAACTAAAATCCTCACCTTACCAGATTTTCATCGAAAATCGTACTCAGCTCTCAAATATAAACACTATCTCTTCAACCATCTTCAACTCCCTAAAATCGATTGTAAAATCCACCAATACAATGTCAAACTCTCTCCTTAATGTAGCGGCACATTACGATATCTCTAACGACATGTTCGCCGCATTCCTAACACCAGACATGACATATTCATGCGCACTATTTGACTCAACTCCAAATGACACTGATCTAGAAGCAGCTCAGTACCGGAAGATCAACAAGATCATAAATCTCGCCAAAATCAAGAGCACAGACCATCTCCTTGAAATTGGAACTGGCTGGGGGTCGTTTTCAATAGAGGCTGTAAAGAAGACAGGATGCAAAGTCACCACCTTGACATTGTCTATCGAGCAGAAGGCATTAGCCGAAAAAAGGATTGCAGCGGAGGGAATGGCAGATGATATTACGGTACTATTATGTGACTATCGTGCATTGAAGACACCAAGGAAGAAGTTCGATAAAGTGGTATCCATTGAAATGCTAGAGGCAGTCGGAAAAGAGTACCTAGACACCTATTTCGAGACAATCAATCAGCTACTAAAAGTCGAAGGTGGGATCGCTGTATTCCAATGCATCACCATGCCTGAGACTGTGGTGATCCCCTAACTACTTACTCCCACTGGATATCAACTAATTAATACCACAGAGATCCGATAGCTATGCTAAAGGCAACGACTTCATCCGGAAATATATCTTTCCCGGTGGCTACCTCCCCTCGCACACACAGCTAGTGACCTCTATCAACAAAGGTTCTACTGGTCAACTCATTCTCGAATCAGTTGACAATATTGGTGGACATTACACACGGACTCTGCGAATATGGTGTGAGAACTTTTTAAGAACTTTTGATGATCGTATCGCTCCGGCATTAAAGAAGCAACACCCCGATATGGGGGATGCAGATGTGAAAGTCTTTAAGAGGAAGTGGGAGTATTATTTTATGTATTGTGAGGCTGGGTTTAAGGCAAAGGTGTTGAATGATATTATTTTTAGTGTAGGAAGAGAGGGTGCTACGGAGCTTTATGAGGGGATTCCACTATGAAAGTTAACAAAGACCCAGTCATATTCATTTCTTCTCACAAATATTGAGCAGTTCTTCCTAGTATTCTTTTAGAAATCCCGAAACCGAGCAGCAGGTACACTTATCCGTTAAATTATGTGATTTTCTATAATTCAGCACTGGGACTCCTCTTTTCTACGTTGAAAATAGGTGTTCACCAATATCGCTACTATTGGAGATATAGCTGGTCATTGTTCTTGTACGCAAGTGAAAAAGGTACATAAATAAACCTAACCCTAAACTCTGAGAGTATCGTTGAGGCGATATTCCTTCTAGAAAATCTAGAGAGACCCTTTATCTTATACGAGAGCTCTACTTATGATAATGATTATATCTCTAATGGGCACAACTAATCTTTCTTTTTCTTCTTTTTAGAATTAGCTCCCTTGCCCTTTCGATTAGCATGGCCTGGGTATTTCGCCGTATGTAGCGTCTCAAACGCATCCTTTTGTAATTTGTAAAGGCTCATACAGGCCCGAGCATCTTCAATCTATTCTCCGATATAAAAATTAGTACAGTCCATCACGATTAAACATTAAACTAGATGATGAGAGGTTACATACAGATGAATGTTCCCCACCCTGGATCTCGACCCCCAGTATCTCCTTTGTGAGTTTTTTCAACCCTGGTGTTTTCCCCTGGCTCAGCTTCCTAAACGCTGGATGCCGACTTGTGTCGCGGATATCGCGTTTAGGGTGTGACAAGAGGAGAACTTCAAGATCATGATTGACGGCATGACCGACTAGAATCCTATTTTTCAATATGTCCGATACTTTTTGTTGAACTTCTTCAAACGTGATAGCTGCATAATCTGTTAACGTGGAAGGGAATCGAATGAGAATGAGTAATATACCATCTTTCATACTAGCAGGACTAACACCAGATACCCATGTCCTCCAATCTGTAACCTGCTCCTTCGGCTTCACAAACGTATCCAGTACTAGATGCCCATGAAAATTGACAATTGATACTCTTGCTAATGCGCTGCGCTCATTCTCTCCTCCACCAACGCCAACCATTTCACAATCAATTGCGACGTACCTTCCTACTTCTGTTCTATATAGACCTGGTAATTAGAGTTTTTTCCTCCTAATAGTATGGATCAAGTACAAAGAATTTTTACTAACTTTGATGGGTCTACATCCGAAATAGCAACCGCCTCGGCAGACGCCTTCGTTGACCGTGAGGTTGCCGAAGGAAGGTTATATGCCCGTGCGAGGTCAGCGACGGGTATATCATTGTCTTCTGCCCATGATGTGAGAGATTCTGATCCCTTAGTTTGGGTAGTCGTAATAGCAATCCCAGACATTCTTCGAGCTATAGGCTTTTTGTCTAGGTTCTTCGCATTCGATACAGGTTTACCGTTATTCCCAGGACTGTATTTACACATTTTATAAGTATACTTGTATTTATTAAGGGATGTCGTACATTAATACATACAAACTTGATCGTATCTTCTTGACAGCTCTTCTAGAAGTAGTGACAACCTCCGCCTCTATGACTTTCCGCTTCGGCGCTTTGTCCTTTGGAGGTGTACTCTGTAGTTTCTGCTGAAGTATTTTCCAGTTACTAGACAGGGTCGAGGGAGCCATTATTCACCGTTAGTTTCGAGGAAATATTTTTCGGAAAAGCTTACTCCACATTGTGGGAGGCTTACGATGTCGCGTGCAAGGTAAATCCCGCGCTATAAAAATTTAGGGCATGCACAGACAAGCATTGCCATGTTACCCGGCACATAAAACGTTCCTTGGGAGATTTGAAAAGTTATGAATAAAATAAGAAAATATTCCCTTCATAGCTTTAAAGTACTAATAATTCCTCTGGCTTCTTGCATTGAAATGATATGGCTATAGACAAAAACAATAAACGCCAACCCAGCACTAATACCCAGCTCGAAAAATGATTGAAAGGCAAGCACACCCACAACCCCATTCGAGCCTTGACCTGATAAACCCCAGACCAGTCCAGCCGCATATGAAAGAAAGCAAGTAATTCGTACACTCATTATCTATTACACATGGGCTTACTGACAAGAATCCATAGGTTCATCCACTGATTGGCCCAAATCCAGTCCGAGTTCCATTGGAGGAAAATCCCTTTTCTCACTCCGCATTCTTTGTTCGGCCCATGTTCTTAGCCTCACTAAGCGGCGTATTTTTGCTTCTTTTTGAATACCTTGTGCGTCGAGGATAGCTTTATTTACCTCAGAAGCAACCTGCTTCCTCAAAATAGGATCCATAAGCTCGGCAAGAGGCGGCGCAAGACTAGTAGGAGGAAAACATAGAAGAGCCATGGTTCGCTCTAGGTCTTGTAAGAACGCTGGATTGCTAGGCGCCCGAGGCGCCAGATGAGTTGTTGCAAAGGCAAGGGCCGAAGATATATCACCATCTGGGTCTGAAGTACATCTACGGATCAACTCGATCAGTTGAAGCCGGAGAAGCGAGAAGTGTAAAGATGGGTTTGTGTCTAGTATCTATTCCAGGTTGAGTGAATCAGTACTGATTAACTCTGAAGTGTATGAGTAATGATAACCAGGGGGGGGTGCGCTCATATTGAAGACTGAAGTGTTGAGTTGAGTTATCATCACCGACCCGAAGGTCTGAGAGTGGTGCATGAAACATTTCTAATCATAGCAGGGCAACGTAATCGACGAGGAACTAGAACTAACCTCAGGGTTTAGGTCGTTGATGCGTTCTACGGCAGCCTGAATATCCCCTCGATGAATAGCATTCCTTATTCCTACACGCTCCTGAATCGATTCGAGATCGATTTGTGGAGATATATTTGCTTCCTGAGCAAATTTTGCTGCTGCAGATTTGTAACCCTCAGTGATAAGATAGTTCATCACCAAAGTGTTCAAGTCACTTTTAAATTGTCAGTCTTAACGAACCCCAAGCAAGAGCGTTATGAGGGGAAAGTGATGGCAACAACAAAAATCAGAGACAAGTTAACATATTCTCTAACATGGTAATTTCAGAGAGATTCCCAACTTGAATAAAGGTTCATCATTTTGGGCCAAGTGCAGATACAGGAAATAGAGAAAAAGACAAGGGAGAATATGCAAACATACGTTTTAGTGACCTTAACCTCATCGACCCTCTTGTCCCAGTCGATAACAAATGACTTTCTCGAAGGGGTGGCCGTTGAGGCAGCAGAGGAACTCTGATTCAAGGCTGATGATCAGCACGCGCACTCATCAGGCGATGCATGACCAGCCAGTAACCCGATGAGGCCAGAAGGAGGAGAAAAAGAGAACGGATGGAAGGACACGATGCCTACCATGGTTGCTGCAAAGCCAGATAGACCCTGGACCGGGCAGGCAAAAATGCTTTGCGGTGAAAGAGGGTGGTGGGAAGAAAAGAAAGGATTTTATGGTGGAGGTTGGATGGGAGGGCTAGGAAAGAAGTAGGAGATGAACGTCACAGAAACGAGCACCCTAAAGCCAAGCGATTGTAACCCTAGCCCTGCGACGTTGCGCAGCGCCTCCATTAGTGCAATCCGCAGACATACAGAATGTATGTAGCTGTTCACATGCCGTATCAAAAGGACTCGGGGTAGAGGAGAAATCTCCGCTCTTTGAATAATCAACTCTTTTATCCGCCAATACTCCCTAGACAAAGAAAGGCTTAGCAGAATGGTAGTTCATTATAATCCACCATGGGCGAACACTCATGTTCGTATCTCAGTTTTCCTGGCGTCTTGAATTAGCGAAGGATGAGTGAAACACAGCTGACCATCAACAATCAATATAGATAATCGGTATTGCGGGCTCCAGTGGCTCAGGGAAGACGTCACTAGCTGTTAAAATCGTCAGCGCCTTGAATTTACCATGGGTCGTGATTTTATCCATGGTAGACCTGCTATCCTTCCCAGAACTATCTAGAAAGAAAATATGAATTCTTTCCTAGATTACATAGAAGCTCACATTCCTTGTTTAGGACTCATTCTACAAATCATTGAACCCTGAACAGTCTGCCAGAGCTTTCAGGAATGAATATGATTTCGATTCCCCAAACTCCATCGATTTTGATATACTCGTGGAGAGACTTAGGGACTTGAAGCAAGGGTGGGTCTAAAAACCAAGCTCCCCCACCCTAGAGGATCATCTCCAACTAAGAAACCCCACTTAGGCGAAAGGCAGAAATACCCGTATGCTTCTAGATGTCCCCATCTTGAATAGAATGCCATATGAGGGCATATAATTAAGAGAAATCACTAGGTATATTCTTTTGAGAAACATCAAAGAGAGCAGAAAACGACGACAATCTATTCATGCCACGTCTTAATACTTGAGGGGATCTTCGCCCTCTACGACCCTAGAGTTTTGGACTTGTTAGATATGAAGGTTGGTGGGCTCTGATATTTTCGTGTATTAGGCTAAGTATACGTTAGATTTTTGTGGATACGGATGCGGATGTCTGTCTTGCAAGAAGATGTGAGAGCTTCTCCTTAATAAATATATAGATAGTTTACTAAATAATAACATGGCAGTGGCGCGTGATGTCAAGTATCGAGCGAGGGAGTATGTACATTTACTCAGTCACCTTTGTCATCCTCTAATAGTGAGACTAACAGAATTTAAAGTATTCACGGGGCGATAAAGCAATGGACTACCTGGGTTAAACCCAACTTCGAGCTATTTGTTGAGCCACAGAAAAAAAACGCTGGTATGTGAAGTAACTCCGAATATATATTATCTCTACAAGTTCTGACCTAGGAGTAGATATTATGGTACCTCGTGGGATAGAAAACACCATTGCTATACAAATGATAGTGAAACACATTCAGCGAGCTCTCTTAACAAAATCTAAAGAGCATGTAAAGGCGCTCCGAGCTCTCGGCCAAGGACACGATGCAGACGAGCCTCTTCCACCAAGCGTCAAAGTTCTTAAAGACTCCCCGCAGCTTCAGGGTATGCACACAATTATTCACGACACGCATACTTCACGCGAAGACTTCATATTCTATTTTGATCGTGTTGCTGCGCTCCTTGTAGAAAGAGGCATGGACCACCTCGCTTTCAAACAGAAAGTTGTAGAAACCCCGCAAGGAAACAGGTATTCTGGTCTAGAGCTCTCCCGCGACGTCAGTGCGGTTGTCATACTAAGATCTGGAGGAGCTCTCGAGGTCGGGCTTACAAGAGTTGTCCCAGACGCTAGGATAGGAAGACTATTGATCCAGTCTAATGTGCGCACCGGAGAGCCAGAGCTACACTATCAGAAGCTCCCACCAACTTTGATACATGATAGCGTCCTAGTTTTAGATCCGCAAATAACTACTGGTGCTGGAGCGTTAATGGCTGTAACCGTGCTCAAGGACTATGGGGTTGAAGAAGATCGTATCGTGTTTGTGACGTACCTGGCCAGCATTGTAGGATTGCGGAGATTAACAAAGGTCTTCCCGGGGGTGAAAGTAATTGTTGGAAAGGTGGAGGATGGGTTTGAGAGAAGGTTTATTGACGAGAGATATTTCGGGAGTTAGTTTTTGTTCCTTTCAATATCCAAGTAAACGAGAGATGTTGTATTAAAACCACTAGCAGTAAAACGTTGATCTAGAACTAGTAAAATAGTTTTATTTTTACTATCCTAAGTCCAATAATCTAAATAGAAGTCAAAACTTTTATTTATTATTTTCAGGCCTCCGGGAAAAGTTTATAACACATATACCGAGACTATATTCTAAATATAGTACAGTGAGAAAATACACTCTGTTCCGTTCGGTACATGGCCAACCCTCATAACCAAACCTCGCGGCAACCAATATTAAAATCAGGTTGCAGCTACAGCCCCTCAAAAATTACATTATGGTTCATGTATATATGGGATAAGGAGGATTTTCTACTGTTGGCGTTTTCGTTGGGTAGACTTTGTTGCTTGTACCAAGCCGAACAGACCTTATTTTCTCAATAGTACCACTGAGATTTGTAAGGCTCTAGAAAACCGATTTAGAAGTAAACACGGCCTGCGCCGTAGAGGTACCCCTCAAAAGGCGTATTTTATTATAGATCTTATGCGTTGATACATACCTGTGCCCTATGGCGCACCTACCTGCCTTAGAGATATTTCTCGCCCCCTAGACTAAACCGAGTGATAAACGGTGATTTATCAGCCAGACCCGTTCCCCAACGGCTAGTAGTGAGCTAAGTTTATCACAGCTTTGTTCCTAAACTCATAAATAGGACCAAGCCTTGTCATGATGAGGGGCCCTATTTGGATCTTCAGCCACGTGGGGCTGTGTGAGGTGGGGCTCTAAATCTTGAGGTCTTGGCAGTATTTCTCAACAAACCCAAACCACAAACTAATTCTCCTTCCCCGACTTCCACAATATATCACAACCTATCACTTAACCCGTTTATCCTCGAGATTCGGTTTTAATGTCTGCAACTAGTCTCCTTAACCCCAAGGCTGAATCTGTTCGCCGAGGAGAAGCCCTTCGCGTCAACATTGCTGCTGGTGAAGGTACATCTAGGATTTCCCTCACATTGATACTATCTTATCACAACTGCTAACTCTGCTATAGGGCTACAAGATGTCCTGAAATCGAATTTGGGGCCCTCAGGGACCCTGAAGATGCTTGTTGATGGATCCGGTCAAATTACATTAACAAAAGATGGCCAAAAGCTCCTCCGTGAAATGACTATTCAAAACCCCACAGGTATGAGAGTGCCATTTTGATTCCCGAATAATATTATCTTAAAACCTTCACTAACACCTAATGGGATATAGCCGTCATGATTGCGAGGGCAGGTACGATATTAAATCTACCCGAACAACCTGAAGCCAACAATTAAAGGCGGGGTAATCTAATTTACTGACTCTCATCCCCAGCAACTGCCCTAGATGATATCGCGGGTGATGGAACAACTAGTGTAGTATTGCTGGTCGGTGAACTACTGAAACAGGCAAGAAGGTACATCGAGGAAGGATTACATCCCCGTATTATCACGGAAGGTTTCGAAATTGCTAAAGTCGAGGCTCTCAAGGTGAGCCAACAAAACCACGAGAATAGTCACATATATATGCAGCTGACAGTTATATGAAGTTCCTTGATGACTTTAAAGTTCCTCGCGAACCTGACCGGGAGCTTCTTATCTCTGTTGCGCGCACCTCTCTTTCGACTAAGTTGAATAAGACCCTTGCGGAATCCTTAACTCCCAGCATAGTCGATGCTGTCCTAGCTATCTACAACCCACCTGCCAAGCCAGACCTTCACATGATTGAAATAATGAAGATGCAGCACCGTACTGCCTCAGAAACTCAGCTAATCCGCGGGCTTGCTTTGGATCACGGTGCTCGCCATCCAGACATGCCGAAGCGTGTCGAGAATGCCCATATTCTTACACTCAATGTTTCTCTAGAGTACGAGAAGAGCGAAGTTAACTCTAGTTTCTTCTATTCCTCAGCAGCCCAAAGAGAGAAACTTGTAGAGAGTGAGAGGAAGTTTGTCGACGAGAAATTAAGGAGGATCGTCGAGCTGAAGAAGCAAGTTTGTGGGAATGACTCGAAGAAAGGCTTTGTAATTATCAACCAGAAGGGTATTGACCCTTTAAGTTTAGATGTTCTTGTCAAAAATGGAATATTTGCTTTAAGGCGGGCAAAGAGGAGGAATATGGAGCGTCTGCAGTTGGTTTGCGGTGGTGTTGCTCAAAACAGTGTGGATGACCTGTCACCAGATGTCTTAGGTTGGGCTGGGCTTGTTTATGAGCACACACTTGGGGAAGAGAAATACACCTTCGTGGAGGAAGTCAAAAATCCAAAATCAGTCACCTTGCTGATCAAGGGTATTAGCCACTTATTTCCAGCCTTTTATCAAATTTTGCTAATTGACTCATAGGTCCAAACACTCATACAATTACCCAAATTCAAGATGCTGTCCGTGATGGGCTTAGAAGTGTCTACAACATGATTGTTGACGGGTCTGTGGTCCCCGGGGCTGGTGCCTTCCAGGTTGCTTGTGCTGCCCATCTTACCGGAGAACCCATGCGCAAGCAAGTGAAGGGTAAGGCTAGAACAGGTGTTCAAGCCTTTTCCGATGCCCTGTTAATCATCCCGAAAACTCTGGCTGCAAATGGAGGTTACGATATTCAAGATTCTTGTAAGTTTCCAGCCCTCAAATCTCCAGGGTTCATAGCATTAATGTTAGAAACAGTAGCGGCGCTACAGGATGAACAGGTAGAAGGAAATATTGTCGGTATCAACCTTGATACCGGCGAGCCGATGGACCCAGTTGCGCAAGGGGTGTTCGATTCTTTCAGAGTATTGAGAAACTCAATTGCGAGCGCTTCCAGCATTGCCAGTAATCTTTTACTTTGCGATGAGTTACTCAAGGCTAGGCAGATGGTAAGTTATTTTATATTTTATAGACTTATCAGAGGCTGTAAATTTATTGATGTTAATTTCTCTTTTAGGGCGCAAAGACTGGTCCCGGAGCTCCTGAAGAGTGATATCTCCAAACCTCGAGCAAAATGGTATACTTTTTTTCTGGATATCAAAAAAAACTGTACGGGGGAAGGTCTTTATTTTGTAGCGGGGGGGGGGGGGGTAGTAGTACCAGGCAACCACAAGGGTTAGTGTATGAGACAATATTTTTAGAATAAAGACCAAGAAACTATCCCAGGATAGTCAGGGCCCCACATACTTATGATTAACTCATTCAGTCATCCCAGAGTGAAGCATATTTTCAGTTGACATGAAGTTGAGTGCTTCAGATCAAGGCTGGCTTTAACATACCTAGTCCTATTAAGAATATACGACTCTAAACTCTTTAAATTAAACTTAGGTATTTTTAAGAGCCTGTCGATCTACCTAAAGCACAAGGCGCTACGCTTTTGTGGTGCTACCAACTCCTTGTGATATCTAAAATTTATCCATATTTGTTTGAGTACGAAACTATAACGTACGAGTAACCCCAACAGTCTATTTTGTCCTGATAACCTTCAACTTCTTCGGTGAATGCTAAATAAGGAGAATATGGTTAGAACTAGCTAGCAGATTGTCAAGGGATTTTGAGGCCATACGTAGAAATTCGAAGCGTAAGCTTTAGGTCTAAACCCTCTCTCATTTGGCTCCTGGACAAACCATTCATAGCCTGATATAGGCATAGGTATCAGTAATTAAGCATTTGGTAAAACGAGAAGTGAGTTGGGTATACCTTGCTTCTCCGCGAAATAAATAGCGTCTTCCTTTGTCTTGAAGAAGATGTGAGTGCCTTGCATAGAATCACCACTAGACTGCCAGCCCATCAAGCCATTTTCCCACCTATGACCTTTGAGAATAATGTCAACCCCCCATCCATCGAGCAAACAGGGAATCACATACCCTTCCCAAGAACATCCCAATCCATTCTCCATTGCCTCCCATTCCAGTTCCCGGACTGAGTGGCGGGCTTTGAGGGCTTGAAAATTCTCACCGTCCTTGCTTTGAGATCAATGGGGGCGCCCGAGAAGACACTAACGTCAACATGCTCATCCGGACCACGAGCTTGAGAAGGTATTGGCACGGGGGAATAGGCACTTTAATTGATATATGGTTAGTGTAACAGTACGCGAAAAGATGGAAAGTTTATAGAAATACCTCGTTCCATGATCATGTGCAAGCTCAGCATCTCCCTCTGAGAGAACAATAGCGCCAGCACTATTCGGCTGTGTAGCGATGCCTTTCGCCTTGGTGGACTTATAGCGAACGAAATAGCTAGTTTTTTTCCCCGGAGCTATAAACATAGCAGGTCTCCGGGTAAGAAGGAGCCGTGGGTTTCGAAAGGATGACATGGTGTTACAGAATCGATATATGCGGGGGTGGGTGAGTGAGAGCTAGAGACTGGTATTAGGCGGTGATTATACTTTGAATGTTGAAGTTGGGCGGGCTTGTTAGTCAGCAAGCGGCCATTACTACCATCAGTCCCGTTTCTTCCTTGAACCACAAAAAGTACCGAAACAACAACACCCGCACCCGGATTCTTCCTCATAGACTCTTCTCCGCCCATCTATCTGCTCATCAGATTCCCCCTATAATGTCATTTGTGCTCCGCCGCTCCATTTCTACTCTCATCCCTCCGAAGGTCGCTTCGCCGTCTGTAAGTTTTACCCCACCGCCGCCGGCGCACTTCGGAAGAGATATATGGCTAACCTTTAGGCGTCCAGGGTGTAAGTAGCTCTTTTCAACAAACACTCTATCCATCCCTATCATGATGATCACCCCTAGCCGTCAATTTTTATTAGCCCTCTGCACGAGTTCTGTTCAATTGATTCAATATGTTTAGATCGGTGCTGCGAAAGATGCCTCTAGGATGGCCCGTGTCGTTGATTTCTACGGCAAACTCCCTAGAGGTACATCAGGCCTCTCGATGAGTGTTACAGCTGAGCCATATGCTGATTGAATATTTGTATAGGTCCTGCCCCGGAGATCAAGGCTACTGGTTTGGTTGGAAGGTATCAAGCCAAGTACTTCGGAAAAGAGACCAGCGCTGCACGTACGTAACTTTCTTTCCCCACTCTTCCTGAAATTCTATGTTTAGAGTGACTGACGTTTTTTTTTTTTAAATAGCCCTCGCCCACCTCATCGGCGTTCTTATTGCGGTGAGTCCTCCTTACTGGCTGAATCTAAATATTTGAATACTGATATCCCTGGGTGATTGCAGATTGGTTACGCTCAAAACTACTATTTTCACCTCCGTAAGACTAACCCAAGCTTTCATTGAACTAGGGCCTGTACTAATTACCCAATCCAGGTCACCACAAGAATAACGCTCACTAAGTGTCTAAACTTATGCCATAGGTAAATTAGCTTTTAGAACGTTGGAGACTCTTGTGTTGTAGCGTAAATCTAAATTGATATTCTACTGAGATATATCATGTTTAGTATTTTCATATGGTGCTGAGGATAGGTATATCTATTTACCTTTAACCATTATTCATCGCCCCCTCCCAAGTGTTAACAACCACTTGGGGGGTTCTGTGACTTTCTATCTTTCTGAGTCTTTACTGCAGCGGCTGGTGTCTCGGTTATGGTCAGGCCCACTCAGTGATCACCGTTTGCGTGTAACACCCAAAGCAGAACCCCCACACAATCCACGATCCACGATCCACAATGTAGAGTGCCTGAAGTATGTACATTATACCAACTGTTGATCAAATAATAATCGGTCGCTATTTGGGTGAAATGTCTAAGGTGTCTTGGCAGGCGTACACGTGAGATCTAACTTGCAAACATCATCACTACATAGAAAGGTTCATTCAGCTCCGACATCTCGCCCCACCACAACCATCCCTTCTCCCTCCACCGCTTCTCGAACTCCCGGTGGAATAAAACGGACGAAAGAAAAAGCAAGCATTCCTACGCCTCCTTTCTCTTACTCTCTTTCTCCTCCTGTTACTCCTCCTCCCCGCCTCTCCACACTTCAAGGTTGGTACCTGGCCTTCTCTAGCGGAAATCACTTAGTTGCTATCACCCTTCTCTATATACACTACAACGTCTATTTGTGCTCCCTTTATAACTTCTTCGCACTTTTAGTGGCTTCACCGTTTTGAAAAGCACCGGAAAATACTGGTGATCACACCTGAATCATCTGATTAGGTTTGGATTTTTTTTAAATTACGCTTGTGCAGTAGGACTTGTCGTCACTAGACATATCGCCCCACTACCTTCCCGCTCCAACTCTCTTTTTGTCCATCATGGGCACAAAGCTCCTTCTGTCTTCTGCTACTCCTAGTCATGTCCTTGTCTATCCGGTAAATAGTTCTGATAAAAGCTTCCGCGCCACTCCTGGCGCGAAGTTGAGGGGGGCAGAAACACAACTTGTTATGGCAGATTCGCGTATCATCGGAAATGTGGTACAACCTCTAGCGCGGTCGGTTGTCGAGCTTTCGACGACCGGTGTTGATGCAAACAATTCCACTAACCAACTCACCGCCTCTGGCGAGTCTTCTACAAACAATATATCAATTGTACCACAACAAATAGAACTTCAGAACGATCAAGATAATAAAGAAAATAACAATGCAGGGCCTTCTTTAGGAGAAGCGACGACTGAGGGGAATCCATCCGTGAGTGTCGAGTTCCGTGCGCCTGCCAGGCTGAGTTTTATTTACTAATGCGTCTAATCTATGCAGGGTCTCATGAATAGCAAATACGCAGGAACGAAGGATACAGACACAGACAGTGTGGGGGCATCTAGGCCTGGGAGTATCTCACCAACTAAGATGGGTACCATAAAGCCAAAATCAACTATCAAGAAGGGAACTTTCAAGTCAGTTTCGGTAAATAAAACGTATCTGAAGGATTCAGCTCCAGCTCCAGGACCAGTTTCTAGTACCCTTAGTTCTTCGCTCTCCAATAAAGGTATGGCCCCTTGAATATATGATGATAGTTATTTAGCTGTACCTAAGTTTGCCCCATAGCACTGGCGGCCTTCTCTGCCCCCCAACCTGCTGCTCGTAATGTGCTAAGTGCCTCTAAACTAAAACTCGTCAAGACTGGCGCCTCATCTCAGACCTCAAGGCCTGGAAGCACTGGGCCTACTGGATCCGCTGGCTCCAAAAAAGGAGAGGTGTGGAATAAAAACCTACGTAAATATTCCAGTACTAAATGATAGGCTTCAACCATGCTGATAGAAGTTAACTAGCTACACCTCCGCCTCCTAAAAAGGACGTTACCGACGAAGAATTAAAGTTAGAATTTGGGATCCACCTAGCTTCGAGATTAGTCTCGGATAATGAATCCAAAGAGGCAAAGTGGGCTGATATAGACGACGATGACGATGATTGGGTTCCGGAGGCCATTGAGTGGAACGATGGTATGAAGGTCACCATGGATGATGCCACAGCGACAGCGACAGCGATGAATGCAGAGCCAGTGGTATCTCTACCTACCGCTTATGCTGAACCAGCTCGTTCAGAGCCTGTAAAGGAAGTTACACCTCCGAAATCACCAACGCCTACTCTAGTTGTTCCGGTAAGGGAGGAAATTAGGCCTAAAACCCTGGTTACTGAAAAGTCTTCTTTGAAGCTCGTAGAGCCACCTTCCGCTCACCCTGTTCGTGCCTCTCCTTGGGCAAAGATAGTGCCCCCAAGTATTGGCCCCCCAACTACCATGAATCACAGTCTTCGAAATAATGAATTCCCACCCCCACCATCTCCCCGCCATGAATTTGGGACAGAACCGTCATCCCAGCATGCTTTGGCCTCCCCTGCTGGAATGAAAGAAGTTTCTGCAGACGTCTACGACCGTTCATGGCGTGAGAGGCCAATTAACCATGGTACTCGTGAGCGCGAGTTGTTCAATTCTGAGACTGGGCAATTAGAACCAGTTAGAGAAGCTCGTAATGGAGGCGCTAGGGCAAACCGAAACGATGCTCTAATTCATAAACACTCCGTTCTTCAGCGTCCTTCAGGCCCAGCTGAGCCGTCTGCGGCGTTTCAACAATCACGTAGCAGTATAAGTTTTCATCGACCGGAAGACTATGGACGTAGAAGAGCCTCTTCAAATGTTAGTGGGGGTAGTGGGAGCACTGGTGGTAGAAGACCATCTTTTTCTACCGGTAGGTTTAGCGCAGATCAACCGCCCACTCCGGATGACGCTAGGTTTCCTGCCCCCGATCCTAGACGTGGTTCTTTCGGCTACAACAATCCATTTGATAACGAGGGTCCTCGTGGAAACCATGTTTCATCAGGCCCGTACAGCCCTCAGTTTCAGCACCCATCCCCGAGGATGGCCGTTGTTTCTCCAGTCATGAGTCATGCCAGGCCTTCTGTTGTACAGCCAACGGGCGCGCAACAGATGCCTCCCCCCCCCCTTCCCCCAGCGCCTATTGTAGATCCAAATTACGAGGACCCTGTCATTGTACAAGAACGCATTATGAAGGAAGCAAGAGAGTTAGCGAGGAAGCGTAGGCAAGAAGAAGAAGCTAGAGAAGAAGCTGCAAAGCAGGAGAGATTGAAGATTAAGCTTAAGGAGCTAGAGAGAAAAGAAGAAGAAGCTAGAGAAGAAGCTGCAAAGCAGGAGGGATTGAAGATCAAGCAGCTTAAGGAGCTAGAGGAAAAAGAAAAAGATACCGAACGAAAAGAAGCCGAGGAAGAGAGGCTTGCTGAAGAGAAAGCTGCTGTAGAGAAGAGGGTAGCGGATGAAAAAGTGGCTGCCGAGCGAAGGGCCGAAGAGGTTACAGAAAAGAAAGAGACAGAAAAACTAGCACTGGAAAAAGAGCGTCCTCGACAAGGACCGTTTCCAGATCGTCTAGTCAGAGAGCCTCCGACATCCCTTGTGCGCAGTCGGTCTCCTGGAAGTACAGCAGGAATCCTAGCAGGGCCTCAAATGCAAATTAGAAGGCAATCAGGACAAATGCAGTCGCAAAGGTCGCCGACGAAGAATTTCGCAGTTCTTGGCAATCGTGAATCAAGAGACCAACCTTGGAAAAGTACTTCTTCAGGGCCTGACCGATTTACCAATTGGGGAAGTTCAGGAAATAATGGACAGGCACAAAATCCTGACAGCAATCCTTGGGGTCCTATTGGCGAGAAATCACGGTTTTCTGGGTTTAATGGTGTTGGGAATGGAACGTTTGACAATCGCTACTCAGGATTCTCTGCAAGATCAAATGCTTCATCCACAATGCATGGTCAACAGAATAGAGATGATGGACGGCAAGGTGGACGGTCAGGTCGCTCTGGCCCCACCTCTCCAGGGCTCTCCCGTGGTCCCCGTCCAAATGATAATATTTCACAAGAAGATCGTTCGCATGGTGTGAATCGCTGGAATATCGCTGCAAACAATATTCAAGATGATGAGGCGGAAGAAAGGCGGAAGAATCAGGAAGAACGATTGACACGGGAAGCTAGAGAAGCCGCAGGAATAAAAAGAGACCCCATAGTTTATCCAAAGATTGTTGAAACTTGGAGGAAGGTTGAACTCAACGCTGGTCAGGGACAGATTGATAGGAGACTTGTCTCTGTCACAAAGACAGAGCGTGATGAAGTAGAGGCCAAGAGGGATACTCTTCCAATATCTGAGGCATCAAACCTCTCCGGGCCGTCTGTAGCTGACGCAACTCAATCAATTGCAGTTAATCCACAGATTCAAAGAAGCAGTATTCAAACTGGACCTGCTACAGGCCAACCAACGTCGCGTTTCTTTCCCGCAGCTGTGAATCTTCTCGCACAGCACTTGGGGAGCCCAAGCAGGCCAGTAGATAGATTAGTACCGAAATTAAACCCACCAGGATCACCACCCCCGCCGATGTCATCTGAACACCCAGTACATGGCGATACCAATTCTCGAATTGTACATCTCCCGCCTTCGCCTCAGTCTCAATATGTCAGCGGAAGAATGTCTCCCGGCCCTCGTCTCAATAACGGTTACCATAATCTAGATAGCCCGAGGCCAGCACGTACTAGCGATTTTGAAGCTATACAACGGAAGATTTTAGAGTCGATAGGAAGGGTTTCTCAAAAGCAATACTCCCCACAGCAATACTCGGCTCGTCCTCATATACAGGATATCAAGGTCTCTACATCAAAGGATTTCTCGGAGACCAAGCCTTCTTTTGAAGAGATGCGAGGGAAAATTAGTAAGCCCTCGGTCTCACTCCCCGGCAGTTCTCATGGCAGCAACGATTCTAGCGAGAAGGGGGAAATTTCAGCAGGAGAAGCACAAATGGATGGTGGATGTATCCTCTCAAAGCCTGATGATGAAGAATTCTTCCATGGATTATTTGAGCGTGATTTTGGATCCACCCCCACTGTCAAGATCCCACACCCTGTCCATGTCTTCAGCGACACCCTTTCCAAATCACCAGTATCTCCACTACAGAAGTCGCGCAAGCTGCTCGAACCTATGACCCCCACACTACAGACTATTGACATGTTTGATCCTTTTGATAAACAGGAATCTGTTAATAGTGATGGGAAACGTTTTATTCCAGTTCACCTCCCCGGAGGAAAACAGGTCGATATTATGTGCAGGCTCTCAGAAGTAAAACAAGCCCGCAGGTTTTCGAATTCTCGTAAGAAGGGTCCTGGAAGACCTAGTACTGGGAGCAGTAGACATATGGGGCGTGGGGGTAGCATTGGGAGCGGGAAGAGGGTAGCGGATCCAGTGCAATAGATGTGATCGTATGGGACTAGAACCGAGGTGAGAGTATGGTGTGTTTAAGTACTCTTCGTTGAGGAGGCAGAGTATTTAGTCAAGGGTTTCTTTCTTACTCAGTGCTTGGATAGGGATGGGAGTTTTTATTTATTTCTTTCTTTCTAGTCTTTTTTCAATTTATCTTCCTCCCTCTCCCTCCCTCCCCCTCCTATCTCTACTTTGGGTTTTCTTTAGGCCTACTTCGTTTTTCTATTCTATTTACTCTACCCTTATACTTCCAGTTTTGGGAGTGAATTTCTTTACCCTTTTTGTTTTAGGGGCTGGGTTGCCACAACTTACTATAACTATACTACTATGGGTCTATGGATTTGCATGCTATGTTATTTGTCATGAAAATATGAAGAGTTGATTGGCTTTATTGATGTGCTCATCATTTTGTAGGGTTTGAGGTGGGTGATGAGAAGTTTATATGTAGTGTTGTGTGTTTGAGCACTGTATACTGTCGCCTAACTACCTCAGTTCTAATGGAAAATCGTGTAGAGAGAGGTGGCGAATCAATAACTAATTGGCATTATTACTTATTTCCTTCCTCTCGCCCGTTTTAATTAGGTACTTCCCGTGAACACTGAAGACTTGCTTCGGGAATAGATACCACTGTGTCCAAGATAAAAAAGAACTCCATCTCGTCAATAACCGGTCATAAACAAAGCCCTCATCTTCAAGTCTAGTATAGTCCAGACCGAATCTTGCACTCCCCCAATAATCGAACCACACCCCCGTGCCTCCCTCCCTCTAGCTAGTATCCCTCGCAATCTTATTCAGCTCCCACTCTCTTGTCAACTTCTGAGACAACATCTGGAGATCTCCAATGAGACCCTGGCAAGCCGACAGTAGCGCCTCCTTCGGAGTTGTTTCACCGTCTGTCTGTATCCGTAGTTCGAACTTTGGGAATAGTGGATGTGGTGTCTTGTAGGCTGAGAAGATTACATGTTCGTTTTGGAGGAGAGTTGCGCGGAGGAGATTGCCCAGTGTGTGGTCTTCCTTGTTAAATGTGAAGATTGCAGCGTTAGGTTGGCGCGTGTCAGGTTCCATCGAGACTTTTGCCTCACCCTCGCCGAGGAGGAAGAGCTCGAATCTACATTGTGTGTTAAAGTTGGGCAATGGTGAGGGAGGGTGGGCATGAAGGGGGCTGACCTGTCGGGAGCGTTCATAGTGAGCAGTTTTTACGATATGAAAGCTATGCAACAATGGACGAGGTGGCTCTTCGTGATTAATGAGATGCTGTCGAGTGAGTGCATGATCTCCCACCTCTCTTGGCAGCAACCGCCTCTATACTGTACTTGTCCCCCAGGGAAAGAACCTGAAAACAGGGGGGTCACGATTTGTATGGTGCACGACGCCACACCATACAAAATAGACCCCCTGTTTTCAGGTTCTTTCCCTGGCAGACAAGTACTCGTGTCAGGGCTAAAGTATTGGGACACGCTGAAAAGGGAAATATAACGATTGCACAGACCCGTGACGCAATCAAACGCAGTAAAAACAGTGAAGCACGGTGGTAGCAACAGAGAAAAATAGTGACCGCTCAGATCCGTGACAGCCTGGTCTGTCCCAATACTTTAGCCCTGACACGAGTACTTTAGAGGAGTTAGTCAGTTTAGCCTTACCTGAATCCCTTACATATTAGATAGTATTCTAGGTATTCTAAGTAGAGTATATGTACATGTATTATGTCAGTCTTCTAGCCTTACCATGTTAGCCAAGCAAGTGGTAGGGGTAAATGTGCCGGAGCCGATCAAAGATCTTTGACTGGCACAAGTTACGTCACTGCTGCTCCATTTCCTTGCACTTTGTGTGCTGATATATGCTCACTGACTGTGTCTATTTCTATCCGTGTGTCCCCTTCAGGGCTGAGTGGGGAGGTATCTGTTATGTAGCTCCCCTTATATCTTACTTTGTACTTTCTACATTCCTCCGGCCATCATCGTCATCGTCATCACCATCATCGTTGAGGTCTTTGCCTTTGAAACCTCTGTCTTTCTTTCTTCTTCCAGTAGTAATTCAATATGTTGAGACAGCGTGCTCTCTCTGAACTTCGCTGTTCTCCCCTTATACGTCTAAACAGGACCCGTGGTTTTCAATTACTCTCTTCACCGGCTGGCCGAAATGCCTCACCATTCCTCAGCTCAGGTCTTAGACCCCAATTGAGACTATTGCCAACAGCCGAACCTCTACAATCGAGACTTATAGCTACCTCAACTCCAGAACTAAACAATTCCCTTGTCCCTAAACGCGGCAAACTAGCAAGATTCATCATCAAGACATGCGCATACACAGGTTTTACAGGCCTTGCAATAACGGGACTAGTAGTAGCTTTTTTTGTCTACGATGCTAGCACGTATAAGGATGAGCCCGAGACGTACGATATCGGTGTATCGGATCTAGCCTTGAACCCAAGGAGGGGTGGGCCGAAGAATCTACCGATTGCGGAGGTTTTGGTGGGTTCTATTCAATCAATCTCGCTCGCTCGCTCGCTCGCAGCACCTATCAGTCTACTCAACGGCTCAATTGCTGATTAAGGTTTTGAGCTGGTATAACAGGTTGATGACGAAGACGGTGCAGAGATGCTAAAGCAGAAAGACAAACCGAAGCTGGTAGTTTTAGGCTGTGGTTGGGGTTCGGTAGCTCTGCTCAAGAACATTAACCCAGACAACTATCACGTCACAGTTGTTTCACCGAGTAACTACTTCCTCTACACGCCTCTACTCCCCAGCGCTACTGTTGGTACACTAGAGGTACGTTCATTAGTAGAACCGATAAGAAGAATCACGAGCAAGATCCATGGCCACTTTCTCAAAGCCAAGGCAGAATCTGTCAATTTTTCAGAGAAACTTGTAGAGGTGTCACAGACGCTACCAAATGGAGAAGAGAGAAGATTTTATTTACCGTACGATAAGTTGGTTATTGGGGTTGGTAAGTCTATACATTCTATGCTGATAACAAGGCAGTAACAGGGCAATGAAGTTAATATTTAATAGGATCACAAACTAGAACCCATGGAGTCGAAGGCCTTGAACATGTCGAATATCTAAAGAACATTACGGACGCGAGGAAGATTAGGAGCAAGGTCATTGAGTGCTTTGAGAGAGCATGTCTCCCCAGCACTACAGATCAGGAGCGGAGGAATCTGCTATCATTTGTAGTCTGTGGAGGTGGTCCAACAGGTGTCGAGTTTGCTGCTGAGTTGTTTGATATGTTGAATGAGGATCTTACACTCATGGTAGGTCCTACAAACCAGCTTTGAGAGGTTATATCAACTCATGAAAAAACAGTACCCCAAAATTCTCAGGAACGAGGTTTCCGTCCATGTCGTCCAGTCACGCTCCCATATCCTTAACACATACGACGAAGCTCTCTCTCGCTACGCAGAGGTAATTATACTGCTCAATTCCCCCAGAACGAAAACTGACTTACTTACAGGAACGTTTCGCTCGTGATCAAGTTGATGTCCTAACTAACGCCCGCGTCTCGCGCATTGACGAAGACAAAGTAGTATTTACTCAACACGACCCCACATCTAATACAATTGTAACAAAATCCCTCCCATTTGGCATGTGCCTCTGGTCCACAGGCGTCGCCCAAACCGACTTTGCCGAACAGATAGCAGCACAGCTCGAAACGCAGAAAAACAAGCACGCTCTTGAAACAGATAGCCATCTCCGCCTCCTTGGAACCCCGCTAGGAGACGTATATGCGATCGGTGACTGTAGCACCGTCCAGAACAATATTACCGATCATATCACGGAATTCCTGAAGCAGATTGCATGGGAGCGTGGAAAGGACCCGGAGAAAATGGACTTAGATTTTGGAATGTGGAGGAGTGTTGCGGCAAGGGTGAGAAAGAAGTTCCCACAGGCGACGGATCATTTGAGGAGGCTGGATAAACTATTTGAGCAGTATGATAAAGACAAGAGCGGGACTCTTGATTTCAACGAATTAAAGGAGCTACTAGAACAGATTGATAGTAAGCTCACTTCACTACCAGCTACTGCACAGAGAGCGCATCAACAAGGGTACTACTCTCCGCTCCTTCTCAGTTCAAAAAATTGACAACCCCATGATAGACAATATCTCGCTCGCAAATTCAATAAACTCGCCCAAGCTGCTCCCGGGCTAGAACTTAATAATGTCATTGATGGAGACTTAGACGAAACCGTTTACAAAGGTTTTGAATACAAACATTTAGGAAATCTTGCATATATCGGAAATGCAGCTGTATTTGACCTCAATGGGTGGAGTATAGGTGGTGGACTGATTTTTGTGTATCTCTGGAGATCTGTATATTTTGCACAGAGTGTGAGTTTCAGGACCAGGGTCTTGCTGGCTATGGATTGGGGCAAGAGGGCACTTTTCGGGAGAGGTAAGTTTAATTATGTCCTTATTAGGTGCCTGGTGCTAACTTTGTGGTAGATTTGATGAACTTTTAGGTGATAGAGTTTAGATACTATGAGTAGAAGGCGGTACATGCAGTGATGTAATTAGCAGTATGATATAAATAGCCCACAAGCGGTATAGCATTTTAATCTTCGGTGGTAGTTATTAGCGTTATTCCCTTCTCCTTCTTAGTTTCCTTCTTCTATAGAGATTTCCACAACAAAAGTTAATAGTGATTAGATTTTTGTAGGCATGAGATTTTACTAGCTCTCTCAAAAGAAAAGATACTAAGAACTAAGTCCAACTACTTCAGTCCAAAACATCATCCAGCATCATAGTTATTTCCTTTCTATATAGACCTATTGCCTACTAAGGCCGGCAAATAATATTAAACCTTACCTAGTTGCTTTGATACATGTATTTGCTAATACACAAATATCAAAGTCACTACTATCAAATTCTATCTAGAGAAATACTACACCTTATCATAGAATGAATGAATGAATTTATCATAAGTACATGCAATAAAGAGATAGAAATTCTATCTCTTTATCACTACATGTAGGTTATGAGTCCGAGATTTTACAGACTTCCAAACCTGTCGTGGGCAAGAATCTACGGTCGCCTAGGCTAATACTATGATCGATACGGCATTCTAAGTAACCTAGATATTAGGACTAAATTAATTTATTATATATATATTAGGGAGCGTGATAACATTCCAGGCTTATTGGGTGTTTTCAGGCCATTGGGTATTTTCAGGCCATAGTTTATAACTGCATGCCACATTTTGTACCCAGAAATCAATAATGATTTGACTTAAGGTGGAATTTCTGTCTCCTATTAAGAAGTGTAGGGATAAGCCTGGAATGTTTTTTTTTTGTTTATTTTTTCTCCCCCGTAATATAGGCTCTATTTACATGGGCGTATTGCTTTCTGGGCTTCCAAAGTACTCGAATAGTTGGCTGGGATAACTGTAGTAAAAATTTTCAGCTCTAATTCCTACGGAGTAGACCGTGGAGATAAAGTGGGTGTGAAAATTAAAGATATCTCCTTCCTAATTATAAAAGTTGTGTCGATGTAGGAGTTGGAAAGAGAGTTCCCCCATAATCTGAGTTAAAATAGTAAATAGGTAAAATTCCCATACTTGTAAAGATCTTGGATGGGTCATTGATCATGATTGTATGCGGGGGGGTTGGAAATACCTATATTCATTCTTTATGGGTTCCAAATTCAAAGGAGATAGAGTTGATATTTCTTGTCTTTAATTCTTTCTTGGGTCGACTTTTGTATTATATCTGTTATCTCCAACTCAAGGCTAAAATTAGGTTAGGTAGGCGCCTTTGACATGGCATGCCAGAGAAAGTCTAAGACAATCAAAAGACGGAAGGTGGATATGTTTTGAAAAAGTACTCCTTTTATGGGGGAATAGGTGATGATATTCATTTTTACCTTTGTAAACTGCCAGTATTCTGGGTTAGATCTATGCGTGACGGAAACGTACGTGAGGGGAATCCGGAATAAAGAAGTTTGGTTGTCAGGCCAAGTCTCTTTTTTAAAATATTCATGTCTAATCCCAACTACGCTTCTAAAAATCAGAGCCCAATCAATCTTTGAGCGAGCAATGGGCAATGATCAGAGGTGTTTACTCGAATACGAGTGCCGTGATAATCGCAATCCCAAATGTCAAACGGCCAACCTCGCATAATGACCTTCAGATTTCGGACACGATAACATGCTTACGCGGCCGCCAAGCCCCCGCACGAGAACAAATCCCGGGGGACTTGTCGGAAACGGTGATAGCCCAAGCTCATACACAGACCGACGATGATGAGAGTGAGAATTGACATCTTAGTACCCATGAGGTAAGAGACATTGGATAGGTATCTACCGCAGGAAGCAAACGTTTTGCCGGGGTGAAACTCACGCATTACCAAGGATCACTACCGTCTGGATAGGGGCAGTGCAAGATTTCAATGTCTTGGTAACTTTTCTTGCTTCAGATCTGGCAGCTTGCATACAACCCTTGAAGGTTAATTAATCTTGGCCCTTTTTCCTCTCCGCGTTTAAATTCAACGGGTCTCTAGGATCTGGAATATAGGGTATTATCTCTCCTATAAATTTCTTAATTGGTTCTTAGACTACATATGTGTCTTGCCATAAATACCCATTGAGTACTGGCACTTGCGCGTTATCGCCTCACTCCTTTATAACTTCGGAGGCTCTTCTAGATCTCGGATCATCTTAATTCGTTTTTTACCCACTCTTTAAGGATGGCGCGTCCACGAATAATACTATCTGCAATCCTTCTAGTCGTACTCTCCCTTGGTCTCTATGAATTCTTCGGTAAGTTCCATACACTCCCCCGGCGGGTACCTCAAAGCTAACAAGGCTCCGATCTTGGTAGGGCGGGGCAGGTCCTCGCAAAAGACTCTAGGAATTCTTATGGAATATGGCAATTCTTACAAAACCCCCGGCGTAAACATAATCTCTTATAATCCATCACCAGAAAGATCGGTCGTCTTCAATGACAACGAAAAAGCTCTTGTTTCACGCAAACCAAGATATGCAATCACATCCAGTGTCCAGACTGCATCGTTCACGGCGATGGCGCTGATGCTGGGCTATTCGATCCAGAAACACAACGATTTGAAAGCGATGGATGCGGAGATGGTTTTATTGATCCGCGAAGACGAAGAGGACGGTGTGACCGCAGAGAATAAAACAAGGCTTGAAAAGGCGGGTTGGAAGATTCGCGTTGCAGAGGAATTGACATTCGATGGTGTGGACAACTCGGCGATTCGCTCACACCATAGGCATAATCTCAACAAGCTACACCTATGGACGTGGACAGAGTATGAGAAAATTCTGTTTATCGATGCAGATATGGTATGTATGGGATCGTTGGCAGAGCTGTGGGAGATGCCTGGGGACTTTGCAGCGGCACCAGATGTGTGGTGGGATGTTCTCACGGATAATAAGTTCAATTCTGGCGTCATCCTATTTCGTCCAAATGTGGAAACCTTTCACGATATGATCATTAAGGTGTCAGATCCCGCGTATCATCAGCCGAATGATGCAGATCAGGCGTTTTTAAATGCTTACTACCACTTCCGCTATTTTGGACTGCCGTATAAATACAACTTCAACCTGATTATGGTACGTTTTCTTCTTTCTGCGGCATAGGAATGATAAAATTAAAACTCGGGAAACTCAGTATCAATATCACCGAGAGGCATGGGACACACTGTGGGATGAAGCGGTCCTGATCCATTTTACTGTCAAAAAGCCAAGGTCAAATCCGGAAGAACACTGTCATAAAGACTGTAATGAGTGGGAGGTTATTGAGGTTTGTTTACACTATTTCTTTATGGTACGCGTGGCCGTTTTCTTACGTCCCTACAGTGGTATGGCCAATACTTCCGGGAGATGCGAGCCTATTATGGATGGGATAATGAGTTGCCGGACTACCAGTAAATTTCTCTCGGGTCCTAGCGATCTGATCTAGGAGAGGAAGAGGGGGTGGTTATAATACTTATCTGCACAAATTTTTGTGCAGCTATATTTAAATTGTATTTTTTTATTTCCTGAGTTCTAGGTTTGGGGTTGGGCTTGGGAGCTATCTATTGTATACTGCATATTATAGTCATTTCTTTTGTGGCCTTGGTTTCTAGATGGGGCGATTCTCCTTTTATGCCGGATGCGGACTTCCTTTGTTACATTGATTATTCGTATAGAGTCCCATTGATATATTATAGAGATCGCATAGTACATTATAGGGTGAATTGTGTTTAAAGAAGCTTGAATTATGTCCCATCGCTTTGTGCGATATAATTCTTTCTTCTACTCACAGGATAAGAAAATTAGCAAAGTACCTCCTATCTTCTAATCCACACAGAAGTTTATCGTAAACCTTGGCCTACTCATCTAGTTATACGATATACCTACCGTTCAGGAATTTCCTAGATACCAACGTTCCACAGATCTACAGATCTCCCAAGACACTTTCTCTCCCCTTAAGTGGTTCGCGTCCTGCGCGTTTCCGTCGCGTCCTCCGCACAGCAACCACACATCTTTGTTAACCCCCTCAAACCCTCGTCTTCCCCCCTAAGCATAAAGTAGAAGAATGGACGCCCACATCACCTCGAATCCACTTCTCATATCCATCCCTGACCCTACAGATTGGGATACAACAACCCTTCCGCTCCTTCATCCGCTCGACTCAGCTCTCCGCTGCCAAATCTGTAAAGACTTTTTCACGGCCCCGCTCATCACTGCGTGTCTACACACATTCTGCTCGGAATGTATTCGTAGGGCACTCCATGCAGATAAGATATGTCCGATTTGTAGGACTTCGGAGCAGGAGTATCGGCTACGGAAGAACCAGGCTGTGGAGGACTTGGTGGATGCGTTTTTGACGGCAAGGCCACAGTTGCTAGATGTGGCAAGGAGGGTGCCGGTAGAGGGCTCAAGTTCTCAGGAAGAGGAGGACGAAGTGGAGGATGAAATTGAGAGTTTTGGGGGGGGGAGTCCACCAAAGAAGAAAGTTAGGGCAAGTTCGAGGGGGAAGAGGTCTAGGAGTTCGCCAAAATACGTAGAGGTAGTTGAGGAGGAGAAGGAGGAGGTGGGTGGGGGGAGAGTGGGTGATATTGTAAAGATTTCTACACAGAGTAAGTCTAGAATACCTTTACGGGGCACATTTATAATACTAACAGCTTTGGAACACTTAGATGATGGATTGGTCCCTTGCCCTTCGTGTAATAAGCGGATAAAGATGGAGGCAGTGAATTCCCATCTCGACAGCTGTCTATCTGACGAATACAGGCCCCCCTCCCCCATGCCCTTAAAGTCCTCACTCGCGATAAAAACCTACACCACACGCTCAAAGTACCCCCTCCCTTTCCACTTACTCCTCACTACACCCTTCAGAAACACTAACCTTTCCCAGCAACCCTCCCTCTAAACCACTTGGTATATCATCTCAATCACTCCAGCCACTCCCGAAAATCAACTACTCAATGATCAAAGAAAGGGACCTCCGTTCCAAACTCACCGCACTCGGTATCCCCTCCCAAGGCACACGCAAGCTCCTCCAGGAGCGTCACAGCGAATGGATGACCATCTGGAACGCAAATGTAGATGCAAAACGGCCACGGAGCAAGGCAGAACTATTGACAGAACTAAACAGCTGGGAAAAGGCGAACCTGAAGCCGAGTAACAAAATTGTTAAAGAAAAGTGGAGCGATGAACAATGGCAAAATGACCATAAGCCCCAGTTTGAGGAGCTTATAGAGGAGGCAAAAGAGAGGGTGGCAGAGGCAAAAAGGAAGAGGTTAGAGATAGAGGCAAAAGAGAAAGTGAAGGGGGAGGGGAAGAATGAAGGAGAAGTTGAGGTAGGGGGAGCTCAATCGATTTCATTGATTCTTAATAGAAATGAGGTATCAATGACTACGGTGGAGCCGGCTCTGGGGTTTAGTCCAGTGGCATCCCATATGTCTCAGGAGAATCGAGAAAGTCCTAACGACATGGATATGGGCCCACAACATAATGGAAAGCGGAAATTTATTGAGATAGATGGTAGCAGTGCCCCAGTCACAGAAACGGTGTAAATGGTCTCGATTCTTTCTCTTAAATAATGACTTGCGGTTTATAATCCCTCAAGTAGCTGTACATAGAATTGGTGAATTAGATATTGTAAGGGGGAAAACAGCAGGCATGGAGTTAATAATCATTTATCATTAGGAAAAGAATCTTTAGTTTTGTATTATGAAGCTAGAACAACAACCCTTTCCTTTTGCTGTTCTTGGTCCTTGTCTTTCTCCCTCAAAGTAAGATCTTCTAATGACCTTGTAATCTTTTCTGACTCTAACTCCCTAACCCGTGCGGCATCCTTCTCTATTTCCTTCTTTCTCTCCTCCTCCAGAATCATTGCCTCTAACTCATCTTCCACCTCGTCATCTACGACTATAGCACCTTCCTCTCCAATGACCTTCGTAACCTCCTCCACCTGCTCCACCTGCTCCTTCAGCGCATCCATGACACTGTCCACGTTCTCAACCCCACCAATTTGCTTATTGAGCATCCGCAGTACCTTCGTGCTCCTCTTTAATTGTTTAACAAGCTCAGCGTTATCAGATGCCTGTTCAATCTTGCCTAGAACCTCCTCAATCTGATTAAGTGAGTTTGCCTTCGCCTGTAGCGTGTTCTCTATAGTCTTCTTAGACTTTAGTGCAGCCAGTGCGACAATCTTGTTTTTGTTTTTCAGAGCAGACCGAGCCTTAGCCTCGGATTGCGTAATATTTGCAGCGAGAAAGTCGACTTGCGTATGTAGGCTATAGATCATGGTTTTGAGGTTCGCAATTGTCATATCATTTTCAGTAACAGGTGTGAGCTCTTCGTTGCTGTTTTTAAACTTAATGACACTGCCGGAAGTGGAGACTCCACGAAGGTCTCGGACGAGGAACTTTAGGAGGACGCGGAGGTCAGCTTCCGTGTAGGGTGTGGAGGTTAGAGGATTAGGAAATTCCTCGGCGAGGAGGTCTAGGGTGAAGATTCGGGCAACATTGTTGGGGCGAGTGGAGATTTGGGAAAGTATTTTCTTTGCTAATCCCTACGGTTTGTTAGCTAGCGACCATAAATTAGTCTTTTGGGTGCTCACTTCGACGTTCTCCAGAACTACAAAATCTCCACTTCGTAATCGGTCATCTGCCGCTACTCTTGCCTTCAGTCCCGCCGCCTCAAGTCCCCAGCTTAACAACCCCCAGGGATTTATCCATGGCCTGTAGTATACACTTTCCGTTTGCTTTAGAAAAAAATCTAACGGGATAAAATCACGCGTCTGGATAGCTTCATTCACCACAGTCCCCAATGCTAACGGCCGCCCCCATTCTCGTGTTGCAAGGGAGGACACTAGATCTTCACCGGTGTGGAGGATTAGAGTATCGCGAAGAATACCGGCACGAGAGGCGGAAGATAGAGCCGTTTTCCAGGCGGTGCAGTTTGCGATGAAGCCGTTAGGGTTGTTGGTGCGGAGGTGGCGGAAGTCAGAGTAGAGAGAGGGGAGGCGTGCACTATGAAGAATTAGTATAATCTACGGAATGAATGAGACGGCTCATGCATGGAGATTGGTTAGATTACCTGCGGAATTCCTCCTGGGCGAGAATAAAGTCCAAGAGGACTGACATAGCTTCTCACTCACTGAAATATGAATATAGAGGTGTTTGGGAGCTGCAGATATGAGCTTGGTTGCTTGCTGATTATCGCCAACGGTTGTTGTGGTACTAGATCTAACGTTGACTTTGGCTGTTGCCTTGGTAACGGGCAGTAGCTAGATATCGACCTGGGGTAGATGAATAACCTATGTAAAACCAGCCTCTACTTGGAAGCCAAAAGAAAAGAGTGCTGGCGGTATTAATATGAAAGATGGAGCCCACAGCAGAGAATACTCGAAAGCCAACCTAAAGGGTTTCAAGACTGATCCCTTGGCGCCAAGAGGTGATATCACCACAACTCACTCAGGTATAAATACCAATAAGTATAGAGTATACTTATTCTTTATCATCGATGTTATAAGCCACCACAGAGTGCTGAAGATTCAGACTTCTACCAAACGAAGAGGTCTGGTACCTTAATAACGGAAATAATACTCGTGCTAGCGGTACTCGGGATGGGTCTATACTATAATACAATACAATGGGTTCTTTCTAGGGTATATACGATAAGGGCTAGAAAGCAGTTGCATTATAATAAATTACGATGAAATTTAGCTCAAATATTATTATAAATAAAGCAACCCATGGTATTTTTCACAATTCCTAACATGTGGCTAAGTTAGTAGAAATTCCACTGGTTAAGCACCATGCTCTTCCCCACACTTCACCTGCAATGCCCCCACCTTGAATTAGATTCAGAAGGCTTACTACTTGCTTATCGTGAATATATCTCTATAATGCAAATTTTTGTCAGGACCGGTAAGTCACCTATATATCACATCCTAGACAAAACCTCACAACTTACCCTATACCTCTTAGCCAACGGCAAAACAATTACTATTGATATAGAGGATTCTGGAACCGTTAAAGAGGTTAAGCTCAAGATCAGAGAAAAGGAAGAAATTAGCCCAGAACTATATTTCCATCTAAAGCACCGGCACCAGTATCTCAGTGATGAAAACGCCGTATCTTGGTACAACATCCAGAAGGAATCTATACTTTGGATGGTGTGGCCTTTTACTGGAGACACTAGAGGTATGGTGAGCGGTCTCGGTGCTGTATCTAGTGTTGCTTGAGAAACACTCTAGAGAGTTATCTTGATAAAGATTGACACTTGCTTTTAAATCGTCAGTTCGGCGAGTATCGGAGTGGTGGGTGGAGCAATATTAGGACGAGTTGGGTATTGTTTATTGTGGTTGCTTAGGGAGGCTACGTGGAGCGAATTAATTATAAGTGTATGGAGGCTACATGGAACTAGGTTTTGATTACCTGCTTTTGTTGATCTTTGGGAATTCCGAATTATAAGAGTTCTCCAAGTAGCATGATTCCAGTACCGTAGTGATCCTTGATCGAATACCTTGGCCCTAGGGCTCTATATATTTATTCATCCAACCGTAGTGATCCCACTTGCACAACCGAGTGATTCCGTATGATCTAGGGTTCTTGACACCAGTGGGCGGCCCAACACCATCGCCGCTCAACAAAAGAGACAACTCCAAGGATACTTAATCCCCTAAGAGAAGGAAGGAAGGGGAAGTTTCAGGGAATAACTTCCCGTCTCTGTGGCTAGTGTACACAGCCACTCGGGGCTCAGGACCTTTCCTGGTTTCTGTGATCAGTAACGTCAACTTGAGGCTCCAATGCACTTAACCTGCATATGTGATAATCTCCTAACGCCCACAGCTCAAGCGTCAAACTCCCTCAAGGTCACTCTGGCTTACCCCCTCCTATACTACTGACATATAATACCGCTCACTTATCCATCAGTGCTCTTCTAAGACATAAATACCCCTCTAGGATAGGCCACATAGCTCTACATCTTCTAGATCAGCGCTCACACCCCCTCCCCGCAAAGCCTCTCCCCCAAACAAGGGGCTGGACACGGGTATGACGTCCGCATTCCCATCCCTCCCCCGACGTCCAACCCTCCCTTCCGTTGGTATTTCAAAGTCAACATCCGTCTACCTCCGCTCTTCGTCAACCGCACCTGTCCATAGCTCAGTATCGTCACTAAATAGCCTATTCGCAACCACATCTCTCAACTCCCCCGGAGCTCCCGCGGATGAGGATTGCAAGTCGCTGGTGCTCCGTGCGTTTGTTCCGCATGTTGCGGTCCATGTAAGCGATGACACTAACGACCTTGCGCGGGAGAAGGGCTTTGTAGATTTCAAAGAGATGTTGAGGCCCTATGGTGAGGGTATCCAAGGGCGGATAACAATTCGTGATAGCCAGGGAATTAGCTCAAGCTATGATGACTTTGGGATTCGGTTTGTATCGCTTACGGATGTTGCTGCGAGCGGTGAAAAATGGGAGACTGTTGCGTCGAGGGTAACGAACGGGAATTCGTCTACCTCTGCGGAAAAGTCAGAGAAACAGGGTGTATTCCAGGGTGGGAGTATAGAAGAGGTGGAGGAGCTGGTTAATATGCATATGAACCGGGCAGAGGAGCTCATCAGTGCTGGTCTCTCCTCTGGTGATAGCTCGGCTGGACGCTCATTTTATATGCTTTATCTAAGGCGACTGCTCTCTGCGCTTCCTCTATCACCGCATGAGACTTTCTCGCATCCGGTGGCTTGTGTTATTGCGATATCATCACGGAATACCACACCAATTGAAACGCTGAGAAATCTCTACACATCTGGGAGTAGAGTTTCATTACCGGCGTATGTTAATGCTGATTATCTACGCTATTATGTGCTGGTTCACGACGAAGACCGAGACGACATCAAGAAGTCAGTTTCCCTTGTACAATTTTTTTTAGAGATCAATCTATTGACACAACACTTAGATCTAATAACCTCTTTGACCAAATGAAAAAACATTTTGGTCTCCACTGCCATCTCCTCCGTCTCCGCTCCGGCGGCCACGCCGTAATATCCGATGACGATGCTGTGATTGTACCCAAACCTGCGTGGATCTCTGCTGCCGAAGAGCTCTCTACAATTACCTCTAAAGACGCCGACTATTCTGAAGATCAGCCTGCTCTGTGCCTCCCCGATAGTGATGCTACCTCCCTTGCAACAATGGTTCGGGAAATGGCACAAGTTTCTATAATCCCATTTATGGAGAGATGTGTAGCCACTTGGAATGACCAAGTTGCATCTAGGAGACGAGGGCTATCAGGAAGATTTTTGAGCATGAGTAAAAGATATTTTGGGTCCAGTGGCAGTAGGAGTAGTACTAGTGCGAGTAATTATGATCCATTGAGTGCGAGTTATCATCCATCTACGCCTGAAGCACAAATGAGGAAGTTAGCGGATTATGCGTTTTTGTTGAGGGATTGGAGACTGGCGAATGGGGTTTATGAACTTTTGAGGACTGATTTCGGGAATGATAAAGCATGGAAGTATCATGCTGGCGCACAGGTTCGTTCAAAACTCTAGGAATACTAAAAAAATTAATCTATATTACTAGGTTACTAACTTCAACTACAGGAAATGACCGCTATATCACTAATCCTAACTGGCACTGGCCTAACCTCTAAAGTCCGTGCTGATCAAATCTCCCCCATGCTCGACCTCGCTGTCTACTCCTACCTCGCTCGATGTAGCTCTACTTACTGCGCCCTCCGTGCCCTCCTCGTTTCCGTAGAACTACTCCGCCTCCGGGGCGGTGGTGCTGCAGACGAAGCCGCAATATGGGCTATCCGTGCACGAGATATGCATACAAATCATTCCATCGGCCACGCCCTCGTCACCGAGCGTGTTGGGGCTTGCTACTCCGTCCGTGAAGGTGTCGGTACTGGTGCCTGGGGCGCACGCAAACGCAAGGCAGCGATGTGGAAAATGCTTGCTGCCGGGGAATGGCTGGATGCGGGAAAACTAGCTGTGAGTAAAGGGTGTTTAGATGAAGCGTTGGGGGTGTATGAGGGGACTGATTTTGCCGGAATGAGGGAATTTATTGATGGGGTGAAGAGACACTCAGGGTATACCCCACTTATAGATGTTAAAGTGGGCGAGGATGATGATGGTGGGACAGTTGAGGAAGAAGTATTAGATGTCGGGGGGAAGAGGAAGAGTGTGGTTGTATCGCAGGGTAATATGGCGCTACTGATGGAGGTTGATGGAATGGGAGATAAGAGTATGGGAAATGATGATTTTGTTACGGAGAATTAGAAGCACTGGTGGCATCAATATGACTTTCGTCTTTCCTCTCTTTTATGGATTTGTGGTGGTTTTTTGTTTCTCTTGTTTTGGGCAGATGTATTGTTTGGATACGGATGTTCTAATTCTTTTCTACCTCCCCTCCAGGCGTATCTGGTAAAAGGAGGGGGAAAAGATAGAAAATTTCAACACAGGTAGCTGTATGTATCTTTTCCGTTGGCGTTTTTATTTTTTATTTTATATATCTTATTTATTAGGGGTCGCCCACTGTAATGTTGGTTGAGCGTGAAATAAAATCTATAGGGTGGTATGGAGGACATAGTGTATCACTCGACTCTTTTAACATGACGCTAGCAGTCCTAGAAGACTAGGAGCTCTAATAAACTCCGGTATCTCGCAGTCACAAGACCAAGCCAAATTCTCTTCGCGCACTTGCAATCGTCCACCACAAGATACTTGCTGTCTGGCTATTACTTAGGAGTCTCAGTATTCCACTCTAAGAACCCCTGAAACCCTCAGACACAAAAAAACCCTATAAACTTTCTTCATCACCTCGCTCCCAAAGGGCAGCCAAGTAGACAACGAAAAGGTGGGTGTGCGAAATCCACCTTTAGTGGAAAAAACACTCCCAAAGGAGAAGGGATATACCCTCGAAAAGGCATACTCCCTCCCCCCTCAAGGACAAAAAACCACTGGGGCAATTAGGAACAGTAGATAGGCCTCTCTCTCCGCCCATGTGGAGGATTATTGATGTATCGAGGATCCACAGTGCGTAGCAAGCGTGCGACCTTCTTTGACACATCAATGGGTGGGTCTTTGCAGGTAGGATAAGAGGACCAGCACTTATAGAGGGATCAAGTCTTAGCACCGGCAGTTCCCTCATCCGGATCCAAGCCCAGGGGATGTTAGCCCCATGTAGGAAAAAACGAGATGGGGAGGAGAAGGGGTTTATATAGGGAGAAAAGATTGGCCGACAGCCTTGGCAGCTGAGGGCTGAGGGCTGAGGGCTGGCTGAGACTGGGGACTGGGGACTGGGGGCTGGGTGTAATACCCTAGGTTTATGTCTGTGATTAGTGTACTGATAGCTACAGAGCCGCGACTTATGTCTTCAGTCAAACCCAAAAACAACACCAGAAATGCTCAAAAACAGCCATATTGTAACTGCTTTTTCAAGTACACCACTTGAGGGATTCCCATATAATTCTGTATTATAAAACCTAATCATATTTAAAATCACTTTATAGAGTTATATAAAAAGCCTACCTATTATAATCTAGTTTCTAGGGGTTCTTATAAAGTAAATCTCAAAAAAAGCGCCAAGACCTAAGATTTGTATGGGGTCTTGGCATTTTTCGGTCAAATCCATGATCTATCTTATTTCTTGTCTACACTACTACTCTCATGTATTATGTATATGGTTATTGCCTTGGGTATGGAATCTTCACCAGTATATCCTTCAATCATACTAAAATTAAAAAATTTGAAGCATAAATGCATCCTTTGTAACATTGTGAAAAACCTCGATTTTAGTGTATTTAGGTGTTTGACCGAAGACATAAGTCATGGCTCTATAGCATATGCTGCGCTTGTTTGATAGTGATCACTGGTGCTGTGTAACTACATCTAGGTCAGCAGGGCTTTATAGCCTGTCAAGTATCTTTAAATCCTGGAATTTGTGTGTATCTAGATATCATTAAGTATATCAATCATGATTCGAATTCATTTAATTTCAGCTCGGAGTCCCTCTGGAGAATACTCCAACCACTCCCAACTGTTTAAGGGAAGTTATAGAATATATTTCTGAGCACCAATCTAGTGATGGTGTATGAAGGTACATGTATTCCAGAAGCAAATCCAATAGTCCGTCAAATAACCCAATAAAAATAAAAATAACTAAATAGTTTGTATAACACTTTAATTGACTATAAATGTCTCTAAAATTTTCTGATCTACATGATAAGTTCCAAAGATGACTCTCATACAAAAAAGTCCTATGGAATCGTCGTACCTACCACGCTAAATATTCTCTAAGGCAGCCCATGTCTTGTTACTATTCTAAATCCTCCCCAAATCTACACCATCTTCCTAAAACATCTTTAACCACTATAGTTCTCCCTGTAATCATTGATCCTTTGTTCAAGATTGGTACTTCAGCATCCATCCAGGACATTTCCTGAGCACCTGAATCATCCCACTTTCTTTCATTAAGAGGAATACACCCCTCTCCGACTACTAGAAATCTTCCTGACCTCGTGGCAGCGTCAATAGCCAACGAAAGGGTATTTCCGATTCCCTCACCACCAAATTCATCTGTCGAATGGTGCGCACCTATCAAACCCCAGATGGCTAGCAGTGGCGTATCGGAAGCAGTGGTTGCTGGAGAGTACTGAAGAACAGTTAAGAAGGCTTGGAGACCTTTGAGGTCAGATATATAAAGAATTTCGACACTTTCAGCTGCGACAAGAATCTCGAGGACTGGTTCGGGGTATAACGGATATTCTTCCTCAATTCCTGCTTCCTCTTGGAACCCTTCCTCTACTCTATACAGCTCATCTCCTGGATTATTCAACCACCTCCAGAATACTTCTTGGGGCCTCCCCCCATCTGATCGTGAGGACATGTAAGGATTTTGAGGTGTGATGAGGGGTGGAATACCATCTGGGTGTAGAGGTACTGGTGACTCAGGCTCTCGTATTGGCAATAAAAGTCGGCGGCGGGTAGGTGTTTGGGGAATTTTTTTACTGGCCGCATAGTAATCTTTAGCGTTCCTATTTCTCCCACCTTCCCACTCCTCCCTTTCCTCCTCTACATCGTTTGCTATTTTTTCGCGTCCCCCTTGCCCCTTATTATTTTTCTTTTCTGCATCAAGTCCCTTCTCCTCCTCTTCGGGTGGTGAACTTAAAAGCGAGCTGATAGGCGAAATATCAGGGATCGGAATTACCGGTAATCTAGCTTCCTTCCCTTTTATCAAAGTGTATTGATGAGAATATTTAGTTTTTTTTATATTTATTTCTGAATCCTTAGACCCTCTTTCTTCTTCCTCACTATCGGCTTCACCAGGTCTCCACTCTTTATCTTTGTTGGAGACAATGTATCTTTGCTTAACACTTCCGTTGACCTCTTCGAGCCCCTCTTCAACGTAGTTGGCCTCCTCTAGACTTCCCTTGATTCTGCCATTGGGCTCTTCGTATTGTCTTTTGCTATCTCGCGGCTGTAGAAGGTCCAGCTGTTGAATAAGGTATTTCTCGGTGGCTTTATATCTGCTAGGTTCGTTGACTTCTCTTCCTCCTTGATCTCCGTATTTACCCTCGTATTCTTTGACCCCTCCCTCTTCTCTATTAAATTCGCCCTCGTCATCTTCTAGACCCATTGTGCTGATGTTATATATATCATCGGTAAAGTTGTCCGGGTGTAGTCGTCTTGAAAATCTCCCAGCCATCTCTACAATCGGTTTTTGTGTCCTGCTCTCACCCACTTCACTAGATCTCTCTCCGTACCCCGCTCCCTGCCCCTCTTCACCTTCCTCGTGTCCATTTTCCTCGTCTGTCTCACCCCGCACAATTTCCGTAAATTCGTCCTCGTTTGGTTTCGGTACCAGAAGGTACTCTTTATTATCAATCATCTCAAAAACACCATCCTCATTACCAGCCCCGATAAAAACCAAATACGTTTTCTCTCTATCGTTCCGTGGTAACCGGTTACCCCTGTGGTGCTCGATGACGGAGGTTATGAATTCACCGGGATTCCTGCAGCGGATAGCGAGTGCTGGCTGTCCTCCCATTTTATTTGCTCAACAGGACTACATTAGGAGGGAGTTTATTGGCAAGAGTTTGGTATGGGCTATGGTAGGGGGTTCAAAGTTTGACCCGCATGCGTTATGTCATCAGGCCCATGAGAAAAAAGTATCATTTGTGGGGAAGTTCCCGCTATGTATCGATAAGCGAGACACGTGAGATATGCGGAGCTAACCGTGTCGCATGCCAGATGTAGCGCCCTTGTTTTCTTTTGTTTTTTTAAGCCTCGAATATTTAGTGCTTGAATGAATGAATGAATGAATTTATCATAAGTACATGCAACCCTTAGGTTATGGTACATATTTAGTGCTTTATACAAATTGATAGAAAGAATCGACAGCTGGTGAACACTAGCCGCACATGTGCTTTTTCACTGATCTCACGAACCCCACGATAATAAAATACAAATGATACTATAGTGATAATAAAAGGAAAAGCCTAGATATGAGGGAGAATGTTAAGTATAAATACCGATGTAAGGGGAATAAAGTAATGATAAACAATACTCCAAAGGTATATGATATGCACAAGGGAGCAGGAGTAGGAGATAGAAAGAGAAAAATGGCAGGGCGCCGTAAGATTTTTCTAGCTGGTGAGCCTTTTCGTTTTGATTTTATAATACCAGAAGCAGGATATCGAATATTGTGGTATTGTGGTATTGGCGGAACTACTTGGCCTTTGGTCTATATGTATCCGGATCGAACCCTGCAAGGGGACTAATTAGCTGGGGCCCTCTATGGGAAAGAAGGTAATGGTATCAAACCATAGATGGGCCTTCCAATCTACACGTAGGAAGTGAAATAAAGTTAGAAAGCGTAAAGAATGATGACATAGAAAGATTTAGGAATTAGATGGGCAGCGAGTAAGCTTACCCTCTTGAGAGCGAAAATGACCTAGAAATCAGAAAAACATTAGCTATAAAACCCTAGACTTGAGTCAGAATACCAAGGGGGGGAGGGGAGGTTGAGGAGTAAGGGGGCAAGAATACGTACATCCGTAACAGTAACTGTCTTGCGACCGGAATGCTCAAGATAAATTACACAATCACTGAGGATCTAGACACCCACTCATCAGTTCTCTGAGCGCATACACGCCATCAAACCAAAGAAAGCACAAAATAGTTGCATTGAATAAGAGAAGTACATACGGCCTTCAAATGGGTCACAAGAGCATGCCTTGCTTCTTCATAGATTTGAGCAGAGATACGCTTGACCCCACCACGTCTTGCCAAACGACTATTTTACCCCAAAGCTGTCAGTAAGTATATTTACTTAGCTTCCCCCTAACTATTTATTTGGCAGTACCAAAACATACCGGATATCTGGCTTAGCTATTTAGGGTATTAGCTCTACGCCTTGTGTAATCGATAATCACCTTCTACTACTTTCTCGGTCTTCTTTTACTCTTCCACTTTAGAAAACAGAGGGGGGGAAACGTACTGATCCCCCTCACAGTATCCTTCATCACCTTTCTATGTCTCTTCGACTGCTGCCTTGCGAGTCCTTTCCCTCCTATCCTCGGTCTACTTTTCCCAAGTCCTTTACCGAGTCCGTCGCTCCTATTTGTAGCTGTGCTACTAGAGACTATAGCTGCGTTTAACCGGCGGGGTGCGGGTGGCATTGCTGTAGATTGAGGCTATGATGCAGTGGTGTCTGTAGTGCTTGTTAGTGTTGATCGGTTGTTAAGTGAAGTGGTGGGTTGGGGGTTGATTTGTGGCCTGAAGAAACGCGTTAGAAGAGCAGAGCGGCGTGCTACGGACGCGCCTCTGAGGATCCCGGATGATAAGCCTCACAATAAGCGAACGGTACAGGTATTAACCACAAGTTTGTACTACGTCCGAGATATTACTACAGGATGCACTTAAAGTCTTCGCGGTTTACCTATGAATACTAGAGGATCTATTTTACCTTGTAACTCTCTTAACAGTGGTGTATTAGGAGTGCCAAAATAACTTGAGTAAAGTACGGTAAGAAGCCTATTTCTTAAAACTCTCTCTAAGCTGTTATTATCTTTCCCTTGGCACTTGTAAAACAGATAGCAGCCAAAAGACAAAACAGATACAAAAAAAACAAGAAATAGTTAAAACGTTAGGGCATAGTCATTATATCGGAACAATTTCCAAATGTAGCCGCGCCAGAATCCTCCCCATAATAATAATAATAATGATAATGATAATCTAAACTATTCAGAGATAAAGGTGGCCTCGTAAAAGAACTTTCCTTCTTCCTCGATGACCTCATCACCGATTTTCAGCTTCATGGTCATCTTCTGATGGAACTGTAGCCGGGTAATAATTAGCGTCCATTTTAACACATTCGCTTAGGTCAAACATACCTGATAGATATATGGCTTCGTTCCTGCCACATTTCCAGCAATCTTCTTTATTATAGCAGGTACCTCTGCCATAATATCCACACGATCAATCCTCTTCCCTAGGTCTCCCTCAAGGACAGCCTCGACAGCCTTGCCATCCTTTGTCGTAGCGCGCCATACAAACTTCGCAGCTGTGGGTTCAGGCAGTTCTATATCGTCTTGCTTCGACGCTAGGTGTTCACATGATCCCTTTGTCCCAGCAGCGACGAGATCGCCATCTTTGGAGATACCTGTGATGTTGACAGTAGTTGTACCATAGGAAGGAGGAGTAGTGAATTCCATCATCACGGCGGAGAAAGTAGGGCCCTGGAAGTTGACAAAATTCCACTTGGCAGCTACATCACCTCTTTTAGCACTTTTTGGGGGAGATTTTATGTTTGGACAGGGGAGAACGTACCAGCATGATGCGGCTTCATCCCTTGCAATGCCATAACGTGCATTCCTACGCCCTTAAAATCTACCTTCTCATTTCCAACCTTTATAAAACCCCCCAGCCTATTTCTAGGCCAAAATACATGTCTAATCGCACCCCATGGATGTTCGGGGTCAGTCCCAAAATTTGAACGTCCATCCTTCCCGATCATGAAACCTGGGGTGATCTGAGTTACGATCATATCAATAAAAATGCTTGGATCCACAGCACTTTTGATGTTGTAAGATTTTCCGTCTTCACTCAGTATGATAGCTATATCGTCAGCGTAGAAAGAGTGTTTAGTGTCATCAAAACCTGGGTTTGTGAGTGGTTTGCTAGACCATGTTATACGGCCGTCGGGGTGAAATATTTTTGTGGAAACCTGGGCAGTTATGTGTATGTTCCTATCTCCTTCGTCAGCTCATTACTAAAGCGGGGTGTAGTACCCACAACTTACACAACGTTCGAATAGACAATTTGTATAAGCCCCATATGCCCGCTGTCGGCTTCAAGATAGAACGTCTGTGTCTCGGCGCTTGTGTTATCGAGGGCATGCCATCTTAAATCATCTCTTGTGAGCTCATAGTTGGGGTTTTCAGATTCCTGTACGGCTACAGAGTGGATAGCGGAGGGGCCATAGATCGGTTCAGCAGTACCGAGAGCGGTGGCTATGCTATGGGAAAACAAGGATATAATTAGTTTTTTAGAAGTGGAAGACATGAGGGATAAAACTTACGACGCCTGAGCGGTGCTTTTAACCCAGGAAAACATCTTTGATTTACTAGGTGTTTTCTATATATTTGCTAGAGCTGTTCTGTTTCTCGTACGAGGAATAGAGGCTAGGGGATAGCAAGGGGAAGCGGGGATATTTAATAGAAATCGAAAATTGACGTAGATAGGTGGTGAAATCTTTCTGTGGTGTAGAGGCAAATGGAATCTCGGGAGAAGAATCTTGTTTATGTATAAAGAATCTAGGCCTGGGAAGAGGAAGAAAGTTTAGTGTCGGGCGGCGACTTCACTCCGTCGTCGGCTTGCTGTTCCTGCAGGCTAGAGGCGGGGGTTACCTAACCCACCAGAAACTCCTCTCGCTTCCAATGGCCCAGTTAAGCTTAATTGGGTCAAGACACCAGTAACATGGGTCCAGAAACCCTCGTATTCGTGAACCGGGATCTCGAATTCCCGTTCACAGGTAATCACTCTCTCAGCGAATTGTCGCCCCATCTCGGTTACTCCGAGTGTCTTTCATTTCCTAATTCCCAACAGATCCTACGGGCATCGACTCGTTTATTGGTATAGGTCGTGTGCCCAAGCCAACAAGATGCCCGGAAAGATCGTTCCGAGCTATAGAAAGTACAGTCGTACCTCGATATGCGGGATGCCAATAATTCAGAGGATTTTATACGGGATAGGAAGTTTTTACAAAGAATCTGGAATAGCAAATTTCGCAGTAGAGAAAATGTTTTAGCCAGGGGATTTCGTTGGGAGAGCAAAGGATCCGGTATATTGAGATCCGGCATAGCGAGGTGCGACTGTAGTGGTTAACCAAACTCGGGTGGGTAGAGATCTAGGTTATAAACAAAAGGAATATTAAGCATTGGCGAAGTGACCACCATGGTTGATAGTGCTATGTAGGATCCGGTACCTTGGTTTGTAGATGTAACCCTGTAGTGAGTGGTGTGATGAGTATAATAGCGGTGTAACTTGAGGAACGAAGCCAAGCCAATAATGAGTCTGCAATACGGGGTGGTGCGTAGACAATTAACTATAACTGCTTGCACAGAAAACCTTAAACTCTACAAGTCCCCCTTGTTAATCGTACATATAGAAAAAGGAAGTGCGCCTACAAAAACAAGATACCTATAACCACCCATAGCTTTTACAGAAATAAAGGAATAAAGGAATAAAGGAATAAAGAAATCTCGGTATACCGAGGGGAGAAAAATACACCTCGCTTCCAAGCCAGTCATGTTCGCCCACTGCCTATCGATTGTGCGGGAAAATATTTAAGAAACCCCCTGCCTCACTACCCTAGGATCAATTCTGAGAGTGCTTTTATCACTTCCCATGCATTGGACTCCCCAGCGACTTCTCTTTTACTTCCGTCACCTCCACCAGAGCCTTTAAACCGTTGTTCTCCTTCCTCAATCTCCTATAGTTCAAATTAGTTTCTCCTTCAACTATTACCCACATAGAAAGGAATACAACATACATATTCTCCCTTTTCAACCTCCCCTGCTCTCCTCGTACTTCCTGTAATATCCTTAGCATCTCAATCTCACCCCGCCCTTGTTTTAAGCCTGCACTCATCTTAACCAACTCCTGGTTAAAAGTCTCAAACATAACATCGTTCTCATTCATACAATCATTCCACAATTTATCGAGCCCTTCTAGCTCCTTCTCCTTCTTGCTCATTACGGCCTCATGGTGACTCTTCTCAATTTCTAATTTATTCGACATTGCCTCTAGCTTATTCGTCAAGTCATTTATCACCGGAATTCGGGACTCAATTTGAGATACTCGTGAAGTAAGATCTTTGATGGCCGTTGAGTGTGCGCTGCCACGGCCGGAGAGACGCGAAGCCATGTTTAGCTCTTCACCGATTTTATCAATTTCACGTTGTAGACCACTTTCAACTCGAGTAATGGCTTGCTTCTCAGTCAATAGCCGTTCTCGAAGTTTTTGCGTGCTCTGCATTTTGAGACGCTGGGGGCCAGGACTGGCAGTCCCACGGCGGACTGGGATCTCGCTGCGGTCACTAAGACGAGAATTAGAGCGACCTGGGGTTGAGGGCGTTTGCGGTGGTGTATCTGACCTCTCTGGTGGGCTCACCGTAGTACGACTGCGGTTTCGAAGCCCATTACTACGGGTTAGGCGGAGTGGATCGGGGTGATCAGGGGTGCGGGTTATACGCAGCGGGTCGGGATGATCAGGTGTTCTAGGAGTGAGGCGGAGAGGATCTAGATGATCTGGTGTGCGATTGAAGCGGAGGGGATCTGGATGGTCTGGTGTGCTCCGGTTGAAGCGGAGGGGATCCGGATGGTCTGGCGTGCTTCGGTTGAAGCGGAGGGGATCCGGGTGGTCTGGTGTGCTCCGACTAAAGCGGAGGGGATCAGGGTGATCGGGAGTGCGGTTGAAGCGGAGAGGCTCTGGATCGGGGAACCGCAGGGGCTCAGGATCAGGGAATCGGAGGGGTTCGGGCTCAGGAAAGCGGAGAGGATCTGGGTGATCAGGAGTTGAACTCATTGGTGGGAGGATAGGCTGGTAGTCAGGGTGGTTCGTGAGGTCGCTCAAGGAGCTTCTACGCTTCCTCCGAGGAGCACCACTAGGAGTACCAGGGACTTGTAGATGCATGGGTGCTACAGGGAGGGGCTTGTCTGGGGCGAGATTATTTGGAGAGCCAATAATTGACGAAAGGGGTCGCAGTGGAGTGAGTGGTGAAGACATAGGATTGCTGAAAGCATTGAGAAGATTCGGGCTATCCCTCGAAGACGGCCTCTTTGGTGGGACATATGATCTAATATCATAATCTGTTGACTTACTCCTCGCCAGATGTCCTTTATGTGTATCCTGCCCTAACCTACTACTCTTACTGAGCGTCCTCCACACACTGCTTTTACCGTCATAGGGATCTCTCATCGAATTATGGCCCAACCCAAACCTTTTTCGTAACGACGTAGTTGAATATGCAACACTCGTAACTGATTTATGTCGTTTCACAAATGAATCACCATTATTCATATGGTTTGTATCTGTCATGACGCTCCTATTAGTTTAGCCTCCCAGGTAAAAGGAGGGATCATTATTACCATTGAAAAGACTATCTGCTTCCTCGACTAGTCTATCTACCAGTGGCATGAACTCTAGTGGGTCCGAATCTTCAACTAACAATTCAGTAAATGCTTTCGTGAGTAGTCCTTTATCATCAGCATCTTGTACGCGTCCCTGCATTGCCCTAAGTAGTATGACGATGGTTCGGAAAGCTCTCTTGTTCTGTGGAGTCCAGTCTAGTACAAAAATTTTGAAGAAGTCTTCGAAGTCTCCAGGATATAGCTCCTCACTTTTACTCTGTAGTTCAGCGAGACCTTTCGCACCAATAACAGGGCCCATTCCTTCCTTCCATTCCCCACGGAGGAAGCGACGGAAAGCTTCGAATACGATATCGACGCCGAGATCAGTCTCTACGCGGACACCTTTAGGGTTATGAATCATGTCTTCGAGGAACTCCTCTACTGCGCTATTATCAACCCCATGCATTTCCCGGAGTGGGTCAAGGTCAACATCAGCAGAGGAAAACATTCGAAGTGCAACAATGAAGGCCTCGAATGTCTCTTCTAGCCTCTTCAGCGGACTCTCATTCGCCATTGTGATGCTCACATCCCCACCTTCCCCGTTGTCGCTAATATCTTCAAGGCTCCAATTCTCGACTCCCATGACGGTTTGTCGTTTCTGGAGCATGCTCGGCATGCGATCGGGTTTCGGGGGTAGCATCTGAGACTGTGTTCGGTCCAGAAGGACTGGCCGGTTCTTACTCGGGGACCCAGGGCCACCATTTACAGTACTATTACTGCTTCCCAAGAATGAGGAGAATAGTTTTACTGGACTTGGTGGCCTGAGCCTACTAAACCTACTCTCGCCATCAAATGGAACCCCCGAAGCTCTTAACAGCTTCCGGTTCGCAGACATCAGTGCCGATGTCAGCGGTGGATGTTGCGGGAGTGAGTGGAGTCTAAGTAGTGATGTAACCCGTTTTGTGAAAACTGCGAGGAACTCATCTGGGGAGACTGTGTCAGTGGAAGAATAATCATTCCAACTCCTAAACTCAACACGCAATTTATTCCCTACGGTTGACTCGACGGAAACTGCAATATCGACTCCCTGTTTCCCGACCCTCTCAGCGAGCTCCTTGCCTAGTTTTCCGCTGCCTCCACCCCCGCCATCGTCAATGTAGACGACTAGACCACCTTTAGTCTTCTCGGCGATGTAGCGGTCTTCACTCCCCCAGACACACGACCAGAATCCTAGACCTTCAGATTTGATTTCTCGGAGGCCTACCACACCTTTTCCATTACTTGAAACTCTACGTTCTAGCTTCGCTTTCACAAGGTCTTCAGCAAACTTTGTGGCACGCCCTTCATATGCGTTTAGAAGCCTCATCCGTCGCAGTCCCATCCCTCCTGCGCGGACGTCCCAGCTATCGTTCAAGTCTCTTGCTAGCGTCATCCAGACAATATCCCCACCGTCACTTTCCGCAATTCTGACATCTGCAAGGTCCATCCAGCCTGCGAATTGAAGGTCACAACCTAGTCCTTCTCGCTTTGTCCCACTCCCGGAGATACCCGTAGTTCCACCGCCAGGCCTGTCGACTTCTGCCATGATTGCACGGGCTTGCATGGAGTTTGGTTTTGGTCGTCGTAGAATGACTAGGCGGTCTGCGAAGAGAAGCATTGTCGAGGGGATTGCTTCGGCGTTTTGGTCATTGAAAGGTGGAAGAACATCGAGGAAGTCAATCCCAGTTATAAGACGTCCAGAGGGCTTTAGAGTAGAGGGCCAGGAGATTATGATGGATTGGAGGCGCTTGGTGGTCTGAGAACGCTCATCGGTATCGGATGACTGTAGTGAACAGATCTCGGTGATGATTTCCCGGGCTTCCATTAGTGTGAGCAGAGATGGATGGTCGAGTGGGAGGAGGTTGACCATGTTGTCTATAAGGAGTGTGTATCGTGGTAACCGCTGGACAGGCTCGATAATAAGTGATCGGAGCTTTTGCTCACCAGTTTGTTGAATTCTTTTTGAGAAGGATGAATGTCTGTCCTTCGAAAACTTTCCAAGGATGTGTGCAAACTCGGGGGACGCCCGCAGATACTCCGCATAACAGTCTTTAAAATCTGGGAAGCGCTTCACGCAAACCTTCCCAATCTCTTCAATTCCACCTTGTTCTATTTCTGCTAGAAATTTTGAGTTGACTTCCAAAATCTTATCGAGGCACGGCGGGAATAGCGCTTCAAGGTCTTTCCCACTCGGGAATCCCGAGTCACCTTTCTTTTGCGTAGAACGTGAGCGCAGAGGTATCACGAGATTGTCGAGTAGGTCTCGTAACTTTGCGACATAGTTAGCCTCCGTATATCGTAGCTCCTCCAATTCACGCTCCAGAGCCGCAGCATTTATTTTGAATTGCGGTCTCGCAGACGCAGGTCTACTCGCAGCGCGCTTAAGTTTGGTAAACGGTAAATGTGTTGGGTCTCCAAAATAGCTGAGCAGCTCCTCTATCCCATCACTCAAAGCCTCTGCCTTCACTTCCTCTCCGTCCGGAGATCTGATGACAAGATCCACATCCAGCCAGCTGACAAAGCGCTCGCTCAGCGCCGGCATAATATCCCCCACTAAGCCATCCATTTCCACCTCCTTGAGCCGCGCCGCGAGATCCCCGGCATGCATCTCATCAAACGCGACAGCCTGGCCTTCACCATTTTGAGGTAGGTTTGATTTTGAGCGAAGGATTTTCTCTTTAATTGCTTTTGGGAGTTCTGAGAAGTATTTGAGGACTGCGATTGCAAGACCGCGGTATATTTCGACTGTTTGCTTTGGTAGAGGGAGGTGGTTGACTGCTGCATAGAGAGGGGACGAAGGGGAGAGGGTGAGTTTCGGGTAGGATTGGAGACCGGCACAGGTGAGGATGTGAGCTTCGATTCTAGAGGCGGCAGATGATGAAGTCAATGAGAGGGGGTTATAGAAGACGAGGACATGGCCGAGGACGGGATCGGAGGTGCAGTAAGGTGTACAGTGGGACAGGTGCGGTGGAGGAGACGAGAGAGAAGCCATTGGGGCACGAGGGTTCGAGGGATGAGCCTCGAGATGAGTATGAAGAGGACTTGGAGACCTGGGGGGGCCCGGGGAGTGGTGGGTGTGCTCCAGGCTTGTTGGGGAGTATATTGTGCAGGAAGAACGCGGGCCTTGGAGGGTGCTGATGATACAGTCAGGGAGATATAGGATATAGATTGTTGGTTAGGACTGTTCTCTGACTGATCTACCTGTACCTGTATCTGTGTCTTCCTCTTGTCATCCAGAGGTCCACCGGTTTACATGTCCTTCCTCTAGGTACTTACATGTATGCGGTTTCACGGGGTAGAGGGTAGGGGGCTCTTTCGATTGTTTCTCTCTTGTATGTGTCTCTCTCACATGATGCAGTAGCCAGATGCTGAGCTGTGCTCTTGTTGATCGCTCCTGCTGCTGCCCCACCAACAGCCTATCTAGTATCCATTCCACATGGGCGCTTTTCCCGCCGAATCAGCCTCTGCATTGACAAAGAATGCCCTTACCCTCAGGATTCATAGTGCTTAGACAATCAAATACCAGAGAAAACTCTTCACCCACTCAGAGAAAGGTCTCTCTTGTCTTGTCCTGATAGAAACCACCTCAAAGCCCAATCAGCCAAGGAAAATGAATATTTGAATATACTTTGCGTATAACAAAAATAAATAGATACATGGGGACCCGAACTTAAACCCCGCAGTCACCTTCCCTCCAGGCTTCGCTGCTGTCCGCTCGGTTTGTGTGGATCAGCTCTCTCATGGTTCAGCTGGCTTTGGTTCTTCCCCGGTTGATTATCTCCCTGCAGGTCAATGGCGATCCCTGTCACTCACTCAACCGAACTGACGACACACCGCAAGTAGTGACCGGCGGTCCTCGGGTGAAGCGAGTGATGAGGAAAATATTCGTGCTCGCCCCCGGCCGCGATCCTCCGGGACATATCTTACATTATTTCTTTTCACGGTTTAAAAACATCAGCTATCACTCTTCTGCTCAGTGGTGTGTTTTCTGCATAACAAGTGGGATGTGAGTGACATGTTGTGACGAGGAGGCTCTGCTTGTCATTGTTTATGCGAAAAAAAAGTAAACATCAAACATACACCTCCCCCCCAGATAATAAGGAGAAACATTAGGTCACAGCGGAGCCCGTCTAGAATTGCTTTTTTGGCAGTGATCGTGATACGCCTAGATTTACAAAAATAAGAATGCACAAACAAAAATAATCTCCGAGCCCTCCAACAAGTCCTTCAACAAGTCCCACGACAAACTAACAAATCATGTCTACAGGGTCCACAAAATTCTGAACCAGGAACAAGTATAATCGTAACTATAAATTTACACTACCGCTCTCTACCGACTCTACAGCCGTGGTTGAAGTCGCGACAGAGTCGGTTTCAGTCTTCTCTTTAACAACACTCCCCTTCAGTCGGTAATGCAACAAAATATCTCCATGGCTCTTCCATACATATGAACGTATGGTTGCCAATGTCATTGATGGGTTTAAAACCTACACGAGTTCGGTATAATATTAGCTTTATAGTAAATAAAATAGAGGGAATTAGGGAAGCTATACATGTTCATGACAAACCAACTCCAAGAAGTCTTCTGGCCTCGGCCCTTCTTCTCCTTCCTTAACAACCGGCACATAATTAAGTTGTGTAAAGGGGGGTTGTAATCTCTCCGCCACATACGCCGCAATCTTCTTTGCCCTTAACATCCTGTTTGCATTTAACCTCGAACTTTTCCCTTCAGTTCCACCGTCACTCGGTAGTGCTGGTAGACGATCATTATATGGAACCAACACGAATGAGACCTTCACGATCTCTTTCAACGGGATCCGATTAAGTAGTACCAACTCTCCTAACCACGCTGGCGCAACCTTCTCTAGTAGGTCTGCATCTTCGCCAACCGTTTCTACTGTCCCACGATACAAGTCCGCCACACCCCCTGAATCAGGGCTGTCATCCTGAACGAGGATTGTGGTATTCCCAGGTGGCTTTAGTACAGGGGTCTCACTCGGTAGAGATGGGGTTATCCCCGACCTCAATGGCTCTCCATTAATCGGCGGCATAACCTGATCATAGGTCACTCTTAGTCTCTTGATTACCCCTGACAACGTATCCTCTTGCGGGTCATGCTCTAAGAGTCCACCAAGATCCGTAGGTGTCTCCTCTACTGGTATAGGCGGCTTATTCGTTATGTCAGTTGACGCGCTCCTGCCTAATTTACGGTTTCCGAAAGACCTCCAGCGCCCGAGGAGTGAAGAATCTTTATCGCCTGTCGGTGTGAGTGGGGTATCTTCACATGCTTCGCCTAGTGAGGGTCCAGACTTTTCTTTCTCAGGCTTGACACCATTTCCAGATGAGAAATAGTCGCCTCCTGCGAGACGATCCATCGATGGCCTTGTTAGTGGGGACAGAGAGCCGCGGTTTTTTTGTTCATCTTCTTCTACTGTAGGTGGGAGCGTCATTGCATCTCCTGCATGAGGGGGAGCGTTGGGATTATAAGCAGGTGCAGGTGTGGCAAGCCCGATTGACATGCCAGGTGTTTGAGGGAAAAGTGCGAACCCAGTACTAGGTTTTGGGGTGGTAGCGCCGCCAGGAGACTGGGGGTTTGCAGCATCAATCATGGAGAATGTGGGTGGGGGCATTGAGATGGTTGGGGGAGCATTAGCTCGGCGGAGTTTCTCTCTTTCAGCCTTTTCGATGTCGAGTTTTTTGCGATAGGCCTCATCACGGGAAATCTCTTCAGTAATAAGATTATTGAATAGGTAGCGGAGGACCCATTTTCCAAGATTTACTATGAGTTTTTAGTATGTAGTGTAGATTCAACATGACATGGAGGTGGTTACTTCTTTGATCATCTCTAAACTCGATTGCATCTTTGATGTCTGCTTCATCAGCGTACATTTCTGCGTCGAAACAGTAGTTCTCCTCTAGAACACAAGCTAGACGGCCGGTTCTTGTGTCTACCTGGCACCAATTTGCGACAGACTCGACAGTGTTGACTTCGGCTGCTACGTCCTCGAGATGCCGCTTCCCAAAGCTCTTTACGGGGATACATTTGAGCAGATCCCACATCATTACCTCCCCAGCTGTATCGAGAGTAAGCACCGTTCTCCTGTCATTAAGTAAAAAGTGCTTGATCAGCCCATGTTGTCCCTCTATAGTCTCATCCGGAAGATCATTAGTAGGCACCAACCCCCCCGGATCACCATCAATAATAGTCTCAGCAATTGACACGGCTTGAGCAACGGAATAAACAGTAACCGCATCTGGGTCCCTCACATTCGTAGGGAAGCTTGATGTACTTGATATTCTTAGTAACGCATTAACAGGAATAGTTGGTCTTTTTGTAGTCGGCGAACCTGGTGAACTTGGAGAGCCCGGTATCACTGGGGATGATGTAGGGCTCAAGGGCCGTGGACGTACACTCGCAGATGATGTCAGCCGTGGTCGTTTAGGATCTGTTGCGATATCGTTATTTGTGTCAACATCCATCCAGCGGTTTATGCTTGAACTTTGTGTAGCTGTCCAGAGATAGTCTCCTGATGCAACGACTTTGTTGACGCCTTCTTGCTCCTGGCATACAGCTACACAAACACCCTCTTCAATTTCTGTAGTCCGGACATCCGTTTTTGCGACGAGTCCTGATCGGTCGCTTGAGTGAAATATTTGGAGAGCGGGGTGGGAGGAGTAGAGTGACCAGACGCTGTCGCTGTGCATGCTGAGTGTGTGAAGACATCTTCCTGCCGTTAAACTCCACATTTTAATGGTTGTATCCGAGGATGCTGTTAAGATTACGTTTCCTTGTTCGCTCACAAGGATTGAACGAACATTGTCTGTGTGCCCGAGGAATTTTGTAACTTTCTTGCCTGATCGTGGGTCCCATACTCGGACAACGCTCTCTGGTCCACCACTTGCGAGAATCCCACCCCCAATACCAAGTGAGTAGACAGAACCCTTGGTGTTTGATTCGTCGCCTACATCAATTTGTAGCTTTTCACCACCGCCATTGAGATCCCATAGTTTTATTTTTCTGTCTAGCCCTCCACTAGCTACCCAGTCCGAATGCACGCCCGGGGTTGCTAAACACTTCACATAGTCGCTGTGTACACCAATTGTTTCAGCTGATTGTTCAGCATGTGGCCGCCAAAGCTTCACTGTAAGGTCCGAAGAAGCAGATACAAGTGCAGTATTGGAATGGCATAAGGCAATGTCATTGACCCAGTGTGTATGCGCTTGTATTTGTGCACGGAATGTAGAGGGTGGGGGCGCGGGGCGCGGGATGAAGAAGGCTGAGTCTGTGGTTCGCTCGGAGAGGTCGACCCCGATGTTCCAAGAGCATATAACGCCGTCACGGCCAGCCGTATAACTGTAGCCGTATATTATTAGTCGTGATGACCTATAGTAGAGTTTCCCTGAGGACTGACAGGATTCCTTGCTTGTCTACAGCGAGACTGTTGACGCCTAGTCGATGGCCGGGGGAGTTCGCAAGTGGTAGAACTAGTGAGGAAGTCAGTACGACTTAGATACGTACAGCTATTCGAATCTAAAAAAATATTGTTTTGAATTGGGGAAGAGAGTTTGGGGACTGACCATAGCTTATTCGTTGACGAGCCTTACGAGCCATCCCTTATCGATGGGAGATGAGATGTGATATATAGAGTTAGGTATAAAATATTTGTCTGAGAATCCGAGTGAGCTTGAGTAAGGGAGTCTCTTATAAGGGGAACTTGTCGTATGATATATACCCGAAGGGATATCCAGACCTCTCTGCCTTGACGCTGTACGGTGGTAGCACGGCGAGACGGACCGGGAAGGAGGACTGGAGAAAGATGAGCTGTAGTAGTACAGTGACAGTAGTTTCAAGGATGTAGGAGACCTAGGGGCTATTCTCAGCCTCCCCCTCATTCTGGATTCCTATACATTTTTCTAGACTGACCTCTAGAGCCTCCTCGCATCCAGGTGTAGCCTGTCAAACCAGAGGTTTAGGGGAGTCATCTTGCCGGAAGTCCTAACTACAGACTCGTTTTCGGTATCACGCACGCGTCTGTGTACCAGCATGAAACAGTGAGGGGCATTAGAACTAGTGATAATTCAACAATAGTTTTGCATCTAAACAGGCATTTTCAGGTCTTCAAACAAGAACAGGCAACGGATGTACGGTACACGCAAGAGTGCTTATCGTATAGAACTGAGAATACATGTACATACATGTAGTTTTTCAGCCAGCTGTGTTCCAATGTCGCAATCTGCATCCCACTACTCTACAAAAACGGATGCGGTTGCTACACAAGAACAGCAAATCAACGTCAACACCGGCGTTGAACCCTGTATTATTCAGGGCATAGCTAGAGTGCGTGGGTTTGATTAAGAACTTTCTGACTCTTTCCCCTGGCTTCAGGCCTTCATCTATCAGGACAACAACCAACCACGTCCTACCCATCAACATCCCTCTGCATACGGGTAGCCCTCATCACCCTCGGCCTCCTTTCCTAGCTCAATACTCTAAAGCTTCTTCATAGTTCTCTACATCTGCACCTGCATCTACGTTGTTATTGATTGATACCTACAAACCTTCTATCCCATCTGATTCCCCTCCCTGCTCACGTTTACTAGATACCCTATAATCTTCAACTCACATGCTACACTGACGGTGTAAAACTTACTAGCTAGCTTTCTTACTAGGACTTTAACAGTTTTAACCAAATACAATCATGGAAGGCCCCATTGTGGCAGCTAATAATACTAGCTTGGCCACTTCACCATCTGCAACTTCACTTCTACCAGCCTTTAATCCTATCCATCTTGTCGACTATCTCACAGAAGTCCTTTCCGTCACATTAGGTGCAAGCAAACGGGACCTTGAGGCCAATGGAAGCATTTTGTCAGACATCCGGTATTCGGAGACTCTGTCAAAATGCTCCAGATTCGCTGCAGAGCCCATTGTAGCTCTATATGCTTCTAAAGATGTACTAGAAGTAGAGTCTTCAGAAGATGTTACATGTATGTTTATCTATGGTCATTTGTATTTACGTGGCAAGCTGTCTGGTTAACACAATTACAGCACCTATATCCAATGCACCGTCAGTTGCCTATGTCTACTCTATTGCATCTGAGATGTCTTCATCACCTAGCACGGTGGCCTCCCTGGCCGTTATCAAACGGCCACAGCCTCTGGATCCTGCCATTCCCCTTCACTCACAGCTCCAGATCATGAACCTTCCTGGTACAGTTGTCTTGAACAGTGGTACACAGGGATCAGTATCCCCTTTCGAGATCCTACACTCCGTGGTGCATTTGGCATTAGGGCCTTACTTTGATGCCTATACCAAAGGCCAGGAGACCCAATCTCATGGCCGAACAAATCGATTTGCAGACGGGGAGGCAAAGACGGGTATTCCGGTTACAAAGAAAAAGCTAGCGGAACTAGAGCTCTCCCTTTTACACCTGCAACAGAATATTGAAATCCCAGAGTTGTCGCTGGCTCTTCATCATGTTGTTCAAGTGGCTGTTGATGAAGTATTTATCATGTGATCACAAATAAATATAATACATACTGACTAAATTGTAGGCTCTTGTCAAAAACACACGTCCCTCGTTAGAACTCATTCCTGCTAATCTCCTTCAAGACAGCACTTTCCTTAACAATTTGCAGTCTACGGTCAATGCTTGGATTAAGTCGATCCAATCAATCACCAAAATGTCCCGTGATACTGAAAGCGGGACTGCCACTCAAGAAATTAATTTCTGGCTGTCGATGGAGAGTGCATTAGAGGGTATCGAGGGTCAGCTAAGAAGCGATGGAGTACTACTCACATTAGAGATCTTGAAACATGCAAAGCGTTTCCACGCAACTGTCAGTTTTATCGCAGACACAGGTCTCAAAGAAGCAACCGATAAAGGTTGAATTTAATTCATTTATTGCCCTAGTTCATTTTTCCTAATAAAAATCTATATTGACTTCGATTTGGTGAATAGTACAGAAGTACAACCAACTAATGCGCGATTTTCCGCTCGATGAACTGTTATCTGCTACTAGCTTGCAGAAGGTTCAAGACGCTATTGTCGGCATTTTCCTCCACCTCAATAAAAAGCTTCGCATTTGTCCGTATCCGGTTCGCCGAGCGCTCCCGCTTGTCGAAGCTATCTCGGCAGATTTGGACTCGCAGATTCATACCTTGCTTAGCGGGCGTCGGTTGATGCATTTGGAGTATAGAGATTTCGAGTCACTTATGAATGTTGCTGAAGGGGTCTTCAGAATTTGGGACGAAAACATTAAAGAGTTTACGGGCGTTGCCAGAGATGTTACACGAAAACGATCGGAGAAGTTTATTCCTATAAAAATCTCTGCTAGACACCTCAAGACCCAGGAGAGACTTGCGTACATCAAGGCTTTTAGGCACGGCCACGAACAACTGCAAAGGACTATTGCGAATGTTCTTGGCCCTAAGGCATATGAGAATGAGATTCCTACGCCAACAGCAGGAGCTACTGCAGGGAATGGTGTCGCTGTGGCGGAAGATATAGGTGATGTAGATGCCGTTGACGAAGTCGCTCAGGCCTATGCCGTACTAAAAGATGTCGATGTATTGGATGTTTCACCAGAGGGAACGGAGATCTGGATTGCTGCCGAAAATGCGTACAATGAACGGACCTCACGTGTTGAGAACTCGATCATCGCAAGATTGAGAGATAGACTTGCCACTGCAAAGACCGCGAACGAGATGTTCCGGGTGTTCTCTAAATTCAACGCCCTGTTTGTCCGCCCGAAGATTCGAGGCGCTATTCAGGAGTATCAGACACAGCTCATTGATAGCGTCAAACAGGACATTGCTGCACTCCATGAGCGGTTTAAGCAGCAATATGGACATTCGGAGGCTCATGCTATGGCTCAATTGCACGATCTGCCTCCAATATCCGGGGCAATTATCTGGGCGAAGCAGATTGAGAGGCAATTGAATGCTTATATGAAAAGGGTAGAAGATGTGCTGGGTCGTGGTTGGGAAATGTATCATGAGGGTCAGAAGTTGCAGGGGGAGAGTAATACATTTAAGAAGAAACTAGATACAAGACCGATTTTTGAGTCGTGGTTACATGATGTAACAAAACGGAATATCTCTATTTCAGGACGACTATTCAGTATCACGAGGAATAGGGCTGCCGGGAATACGCTGGAGCTTGTAGTCAACTTCGATCCTCAGGTTATCGCGTTATTCAAGGAAGTCCGAAATCTTATATGGCTCAACTACGCGATTCCACACTCGATCAACAGTATCTCAAAGGAAGCAAAGCGAGTGTATCCATATGCGGTCAGTTTGATGGAGACAGTAAGGACTTATGCACAGACGAATAGAAATATTTTGGAGATGTCAGATGTGTCGATTCTGCTCAGTGGATATCAGAACGATGTCAATAGTCTTATCACTAAGGGTGTTGGGTTGAAGTGGGAGTCATTTATACATTCTTATGATCTACACCTGGGGCGGCTCCAATACCTGCCGAATGGGAATATCGACCCGGCAACAACATCATTGGCTGGAAGGGAGAGTAAGCATGTTCAATTTGTCCGGGATTTTGCTGCTGCGGTTTCGGTCCTGCAAAGCAAAACTGGAACCCTTGCGAGTATTCACGATACAACCCAAAAGGCTATGGCGGAACTACGGACTTGTCCGTACGATATGGATGCTTTCCAACAGAAGCTCGAGATTATCCAGACTGCTGTTGATCAGCTCAACTTAGAGAATTATGTTAATCTTCCTCACTGGGTAGGTGAGCTCAATACCAAGATGGAGGAAGTATTCCTCAACAGGCTCACGGAGGCAATCGTCTTGTGGATCGAGGTATTTAAGGATGCAAACGCCGATGAAGGTGTAGATGGAGATATCCAAAGAAAGCGGTTTAGTAAAATTGAGAATGAAGATGTTGAGACTGTTGCGAAGGAGAATGGCGCTTATAACCCAAGGATGAGGAGGTTGGTGCATGAAATTAGTATTAGGAATCAGGTTATTTACTTGGATCCGCCATTGGAATTTGCGAGAGCTAGTTGGTATAACCAGTTGCATCAGTGGCTGGGAATTGCGTGTAATTTGAAGAAGTTGAAGGCTAGTCGATATGAGATGAATATCAACTTGGCATCAGGAGACTTGGAGATGCTATTTTCGGATTTGGTAGGCTATGACAAGAGTGATAAACTATGATTCAATTCTAGCTGACATATATATAGCCCGCGAGCTGTGCATCTACCCTTTCTGATGCGTACGAGGCAATTGAGCAGAAACTATCGGCAGTTGGTATATATGTAGATGAATGGCTTAGGTTCCAGTCGCTTTGGGATTTGCAATCAGAGCAGGTATACGACATTCTTGGTGACAATCTCACTCGGTGGTTGCAACTTCTTCAGGAGATTAGAAAAACTCGGTCTACATTTGATACTTCGGACGTCAGCCGGTCATTCGGTAACTTAACAATCGACTACGAGCAAGTCCAGACCAAGGTCAATGCAAAATATGATCAATGGCAACACGATATTCTCCTCAAATTTGCCAACAAACTTGGGTACCGAATGCGGGAAGCACACGCCGAGATTGGAAAAGCAAGACGCGATCTCGAAGGACAGTCACTCGAGGCATCATCTACCGCACAAGCCGTTGCGTTCATTACTATTGTTCAACAATGCAAGAGGAAGGTTAAAATCTGGGCACCTGAGGTAGAGCTGTTTAGACAAGGAGAGACGACATTGTCAAGGCAAAGATATCAGTTCCAGGGTGACTGGTTGTTTGTGGACCAAATTGATGGCGAGTGGGGTGCATTAAATGAGATTTTGGTGAGGAAGAGTAAGATAGTACAAGACCAGACAGATGCACTCAGAGCGAAGATTCTGGCCGAGGATAAACTAGTTACCGATAAGATTAGGAACATTGTTGGGGAGTGGAACGACAAGAAGCCGGTTTCTGGGACTATTGCACCAGAAGAGGCCTCGCAGACTCTTAAGGATTTCGAGGGCAGGCTTACACAGCTTAAATCAGAGTCCGAGATGGTTTCGAAGGCGAAGGAAGCTCTCGATATTGCTGCTGGCCCTGAAGATATTCTTGTTTCAATTCTCGAGGAAGTACAAGACTTCAAGTCTGTTTGGTCCGCGCTCTCAACAATCTGGAAGAGCTTGAACGATCTTCGGGATACACCATGGTCTTCGGTCCTCACTAGGAAAATTCGCCAGGGACTTGAAGGTCTAATAAATATGACCAAGGAGATGCCAAGTCGCATGAGACAGTACGCTGCGTTTGAGCATATTCAGAATGTACTTCGACAGCTTGTCAAGGTTAATCCGTTGTTGTCTGAGATGAAGTCGGAGGCCGTCAAAGAGAGACATTGGAATAAGATATTTAAGGCGTTAAAACCAGGACAGAGAGTCTATCTTAGTTCACTTACTTTGGGGGTTGTATGGGATCTAAATTTGAGTGCTAGTGAGCCTGTTATTAGGGATATCATTGTGCAGGCGCAGGGAGAGATGGCACTTGAGGAGTTCTTGAAACAGGTTTATCTTACTTTTTAAGTTTACTTCTGGAAATTGTTTGCTAATATAATGTAGGTTCGTGAGACATGGACTAGCTACGTATTGGACCTGGTCGGGTATCAGAACAAGTGTCGTTTGATCCGTGGGTGGGATGACCTTTTCGCAAAATGCAGTGAGAACCTGAACTCACTGCAGGCTATGAGACATTCGCCTTACTACAAGGAATTTGAAGATGAAGCTTCGTCGTGGGAGGATAAGCTCAACCGTGTCCATGTCCTATTCGATATCTGGATCGATGTACAGCGTCAATGGGTATATCTTGAGGGTGTATTTACTGGTAATGCCGATATCAAACACCTCTTGCCTATCGAATCCTCGCGATTCCAGAATATCAACTCCGAGTTCTTCACCGTTATGAAGAAGGTTTACAAGTCACCGTATGTTCTTGATGTACTCAACATTTCTGGTGTTCAGAAGTCACTCGAACGTCTCGCAGAACTCCTCAACAAAATCCAAAAAGCGCTTGGGGAATATCTTGAGCGTGAACGTGTCCAGTTCCCTAGGTTCTATTTCGTTGGTGATGAGGATTTGTTGGAAATTATCGGTAACAGCAACGACTCTGTCAGAATTCAGAAACATTTTAAGAAGATGTTTGCTGGTCTTAATGGACTAATACTAGACGATGATTCTACGATTCTTGGATTTACTTCAAAGGAAGGGGAGGGGGTTAGGCTGAAGAAAGAAATCTCGTTGATTAAAACACCAAAAATCAATGATTGGTTGACAGCACTGGAAAACAACATGAAACTTACTCTTGCGGAGTTGTTGGCAGAGGCGGTGAGAGATTTTAAGGAGATTTTTGCAGCGAAGGAGCTAGATCAAGAGAAATTTACCGGGTATATTGCAAAATACCCGGCACAGATTCTAGTTCTTGGGACACAAGTTGTGTGGACAACTGTCGTAGAGAAGGCGCTAGCCGAAGGGGGAGGTGAGTTATTTGAGCTTTATGAGCAAGAGGTTAGGGTACTAGCGTTACTTGCCGCAACTGTGTTGGGAGACTTGGGCGCGATTGAGAGAAAGAAGTGTGAACATCTGATTACCGAGTTTGTACACCAAAGGGATTGTATCCATAGACTTGCGAAGTCTGGAGCCAACACTACGGAAGATTATATCTGGTTACTGCAGATGAGGTACCACTATGTGGAAGAGGGTGACTACCTTAACAGACTCAAGATAAAGATGGCGAATGCGGAGCTAGAGTATGGATTTGAGTATCTTGGTGTGGCAGAAAGACTTGTTCGGACGCCTTTGACAGATCGCTGTTTCTTGACACTGACGCAAGCCCTTTGTCAAAGACTTGGGGGATCCCCATATGGTCCTGCTGGTACCGGTAAAACCGAGTCCGTCAAAGCGCTCGGCGTTCAGCTTGGACGTTTTACATTGGTCTTCTGCTGTGACGACACTTTCGATTTCCAGGCTATGGGGAGAATCTTCTTGGGTATCTGTCAAGTTGGTGCCTGGGGTTGCTTTGACGAGTTTAATCGTCTTGAGGAGAGAATTCTGTCAGCAGTCTCGCAACAGGTCCAAAATATTCAGCTGGGATTGAAGAAGGCAATCGAAAATCCGAATGCACAGATAGAGTTAGTTGGAAGGCAACTGAAGGTTCATCAAAATACTGGTATCTTTATCACCATGAATCCTGGTTATGCCGGCCGTTCGAACTTGCCAGACAATCTTAAGAAACTATTCAGAAGCGTTGCCATGTCGAAGCCGGACAAAGAGCTCATTGCAGAAGTCATGCTATACTCTCAAGGTTTTGCTCAGGCAAAGTCACTTGCAAAGCAAACTGTACCATTTTTCGATCAGTGTGCTAGGCAACTCTCGAAACAAGCACATTACGATTTTGGATTGCGTGCATTGAAGAGTGTATTGGTTAGCTCTGGCGGTTTGAAGAGGGCTAGATTGGTGAATGATGGTATTGGTGCAGATAAGGTGTCTGATGCGGACTGGGAGGCGCAAATTATCGTGCAGAGCTTGAGGGAAACTATCGCACCAAAATTGATTAGAGATGATGTTGAGATTATGAAGAGGCAAGAGCCTTTGCCCCGAAAAATTAGCTTATGCTAACGATTGTTTAGAATCGAGAATGAGTCCTTCCCTGGGATTGAGTATATTCCTGGAAACCTGTCAAAGCTAGAGGAAGCGATCCGAAATATTGCTGCAACTCAGAACCTTGTGGTTACCGATGTTTGGATGACAAAGATCCTACAACTCTATCAAATCCAGACGATTCACCATGGTGTTATGATGGTAGGAAATTCAGGTTCAGGGAAGTCTGCCGCGTGGAAAGTACTACTCCAAGCTTTACAGGTGGTGGAGGGGCAAGAGGGGGTACATCATATTATTGACTCGAAGGTCATGTCAAAAGAGTCGCTATACGGAAGTCTTGACTCGACAACTAGAGAGTGGACTGACGGGTTATTTACAAGCATTCTGAGGAAGATCGTGGATAATCTTCGTGGCGAAGATTCGAAGAGACACTGGATTGTGTTCGATGGTGATGTTGATCCAGAGTGGGTTGAGAATTTAAACAGGTATTAATTTTACTTCATCTAAGTGGATTTTGTGTGGTATATTAACTAATAATTATAGTGTCTTGGATGATAACAAACTTCTGACTCTACCCAACGGAGAGCGTCTTAATCTTCCGGCAAATGTCCGTATTATGTTTGAAGTTGAAACCTTGAAGTATGCAACTTTGGCTACCGTCTCTCGTTGTGGTATGGTTTGGTTTAGTGAAGACACTGTCACCTCAATGATGATGGTCAAGCACTACCTCAAATCGTTAAGAACAATTGTATTCGATGATCTCGATGAAGATAACACCATCAGCTCTGGACAAGTATCTGTCAAAGCATTGTCAACCCAATCACACATGGCCGAGTTGCTCGCCCAACTACTAGAGAACGACAATTTCATTATGGATACCCTTACAGAGGCGAGAAAATACAATCATATCATGGAGTTCACTGAGGCCAGGGTTCTCAATACTATGTTCTCGTTGCTCAATAAAATTTGCCGAAACATGATCGAGTACAATATTCAGCACGTCGACTTCCCTCTCGAAGATGAACAGGTGGAAGCCTATGTTTCTAAGAAGCTTCTCCTGGCAATGGTCTGGAGTTTCACTGGTGACTGCCCATTGGCTGATAGGGAGGTCTTTGGCCGCTATGCGTGTGGCCTAACTACAGTTGAACTTCCACCGCTCAGTGAGGGAGGCGCGATCATTGACTACGATGTTTCTTTACCGAGAGCAGAATGGACGCCGTGGCAAGATCAGGTGCCACAAATCGAAGTCAACACTCACTCAGTAACGCAAACTGACATCGTTATCCCGACCTTGGACACTGTCAGGCACGAAGATGTTCTCTACTCCTGGCTAGCGGAACACAAACCGTTGCTTCTTTGTGGTCCTCCTGGTTCCGGTAAGACGATGACGTTATTCAGTGCTTTGCGAAAGCTTCCAAATATGGAGGTTGTCGGTCTCAATTTCTCTAGCGCTACGACACCTGATCTACTTATCAAGACATTTGAGCAGTATTGCGAGTACAAGAAGACTTTGAACGGGGTCATGTTGTCCCCAACACAAATTGGAAGATGGTTAGTGGTATTCTGCGATGAAATCAATTTGCCTGCACCAGATAAATATGGGACTCAACGCGCTATCTCTTTCCTGAGACAGCTGGTTGAGCAAAACGGGTTCTGGAGGACTTCAGACAAGACCTGGGTTACATTGGATCGCATTCAGTTCGTTGGTGCTTGTAACCCCCCTACAGATGCTGGCCGTACGCCGATGGGTGCGCGTTTCCTTCGCCATGCACCTCTTATCATGGTCGATTATCCAGGAGAGACATCCTTACAGCAGATCTATGGAACTTTCAACAGTGCAGTTCTAAAAATTATCCCAAGCCTTCGTGGATACTCGGAGCCTCTCACCAAGGCCATGGTACAGTTCTATTTAGAGTCCCAGCAAAAATTTACGCCAAAGATTCAGCCGCATTATGTTTACTCCCCCAGAGAATTAACTAGATGGGTTCGTGGATTGTATGAGGCGCTTCGACCTTTAGAGGTACTTACGGTGGAGGGCTTAGTTAGAATTTGGGCACATGAGGCGTTGAGATTATTCGAAGATCGGTTGGTTGGTGAGGATGAGAGACTGTGGACCGGAGATGCGGTAAAGCGAGTTGCGCTGCAGCATTTTCCTGGTATCGATGAACAGAAGGCTTTGGGTGGACCAATCTTGTTCTCTAACTGGCTATCGAAAAATTACGTACCAGTTGAACGTGAGCAGCTGAGAGATTTTGCTAAGGCAAGATTGAAGACCTTCTGTGAGGAAGAGGTGGATGTGCCATTGATTTTGTTCAATGATGTTTTGGAGCACGTTCTTCGGATTGATAGGGTTTTTAGGCAACCTCAAGGACATCTAATCTTAATCGGTGTTAGTGGAAGTGGAAAGGTGAGGAAGAGTGACTTCAATTACATGTTATACATTTCTAACTGTTCAATATAGACTACGCTTTCTCGATTTGTTGCTTGGATGAATGGCTTGAAGGTTTTCCAGATTAAGGTCCATGGCAAATATTCTGCAGAGGACTTTGATGATGATCTGAGAGATGTTCTTCGACGATGTGGCTGTAAGGGTGAGAAGATTTGTTTTATCATGGATGAGTCAAACGTACTCGACTCTGGCTTCTTAGAGCGCATGAACACTTTACTTGCAAATGCGGAGGTCCCCGGTCTATTTGAGGGAGATGAGTTTGCTGCTCTTATGACGGCGTGCAAAGAGGGAGCTCAGCGTCAAGGATTGCTTTTAGATTCCCAGGAAGAGCTATACAAGTGGTTCACTCAACAAATCGTCAAGAACTTACACGTTGTTTTCACGATGAATCCCCCAGAAGATGGCCTCTCCTCCAAGGCGGCTACTTCGCCGGCGCTATTCAACCGCTGTGTTCTCAATTGGTTTGGTGATTGGTCGGATCAGGCTTTCTATCAAGTTGGAATGGAACTTACTCAATCCCTCGATTTGGACCGTGCAACATACAGGGCACCTGACAGCATTCCTGTAGCTTATCGCGAGCTTGTATTGCCACCTTCTCATCGTGAAGCCGTTGTTAACGCGATGGTATATATTCACCACTCACTCCATCGTTTCAATATAAAACTTCAAAAGCAACAAAACAAGGTCACATTCCTTACCCCTCGCCACTTCTTAGATTTCGTTGCCCAATATGTCAAACTTTACAACGAGAAGCGCGAAGACCTAGAGGAGCAACAGCGTCATTTGAATGTTGGATTAGAGAAACTGAAGGATACTGTAGATAAAGTTCGTGATTTGCGTGTCAGTTTGGCGTCAAAACAACTGCAGCTTGAGAAGAAGAGTGCCGAGGCAAACGAAAAACTTCAGAGAATGGTCGCAGACCAACAGGAAACTGAGCAGAAGCGTGCGGCATCTCTTGAAGTGCAGGCAGCACTGGAAGTACAAGAGAAGGAGGTTGCGGAGCGTAGAGAGATTGTGCTGAGCGATCTTGCAAAGGCTGAACCGGCAGTCATCGAAGCTCAAAGATCCGTCAGCAATATCAAGAAACAACACCTCACAGAAGTTAGGGTCATGGGTAAACCCCCTCCAGCAGTTCGTCTTGCTATGGAATCGGTATGCACCCTGCTAGGCCACAAGGTCGACAGTTGGGCAGGTGTCCAAGCAATCATCAGACGAGATGACTTTATCTCCAGCATTGTCAATTTCGACAATGAGAGGCAGATGACTAGACCACTCCGCCAGCGCATGATGAAGGACTATCTCTCTCAACCAAACTATTCCTTCGAGGCTATGAACAGGGCTAGTAAAGCCTGTGGGCCTCTCGTACAATGGGTTGAAGCTCAGGTTAATTACTCAGAGATCCTTGATCGTGTTGGACCTTTAAGAGACGAAGTAGATCAATTGGAGGAGCAAGCCAAGCAAACCAAGGCTCAGGCTCAGGAAATGCAAGACACTATTGCCGAACTAGAGCAGAGTATCGGACGATACAAGGAAGAATATGCTGCTCTTATTAGCGAAACTCAAGCCCTCAAAACCGAAATGTCTCGAGTGCAGTTCAAGGTAGACCGCAGTGTCAAGCTTCTAGACAGTTTATCCTCGGAGAGAACTAGATGGGAAGATGGAAGCAAGTCGTTTGAGACCCAAATCGGGACTCTTGTTGGCGATGTCATTGTCTCTGCGGCTTTCTTGGCCTATAGCGGACTTTACGACCAACAATACCGCAAAGCGATGTCAGACGACTGGCTACATCATCTTTCGCTGTCAGGAATTGAATATAAACAACATAATCCAATCACAGAATACCTTTCAACCGCAGATGAGCGACTGATATGGCAAGAGAATGGTCTGCCGGTAGATGACCTGTGTACAGAAAATGCAATCATCCTCAAAAGATTTAACCGGTATCCACTTATCATTGATCCTTCTGGAAGAGTTACAGACTTCTTAATAAATGAGAGCAAGGAAAGACGCCTTACTGTCACTAGTTTCCTCGATGATTCTTTTACCAAGCAACTAGAAAGTTCGTTACGTTTCGGGAACCCTATACTTATCCAAGATGCAGAGCACCTCGATCCAATACTCAACCATGTCTTGAATAAGGAATACCAAAAGACTGGTGGCCGTGTTCTGATCCAGCTCGGAAAGCAAGAGATCGATTTTTCTCCATCATTTAAGTTGTTTTTATCAACTCGCGATCCGTCAGCAACCTTTGCCCCTGACATTTGTAGTCGTACGACATTTGTCAACTTTACAGTCACTCAGAGCAGCTTGCAGACGCAGTCTTTGAACCAGGTCCTGAAATTTGAGAGGCCTGATGTCGACCAGCGCAGGACGAACTTGATGAAACTCCAGGGTGAATTCAAACTACATCTCAGGCAGTTGGAGAAGCGTCTTCTTCAGGCATTGAATGAATCACGAGGCAATATTCTCGATGACGACCGCGTTATCGATACCTTAGAAACGCTAAAAACCGAAGCGGCAGAAGTTTCACGGAAGATGGCTGAGACAGACGGGGTCATGACTGAGGTGGAAACCATCACATTGCAGTACCAGATCATTGCACGCGCCTGCAGTGCTGTCTTTGCAGTACTTGAACAACTCCACCATCTGAATCATTTCTACCAATTTTCTTTACAGTAAGTTGAGATATATGTTAAAGTACTTTGAATTAGAGACTAATAAGATGGATCCTAGATATTTCCTAGATATTTTTCATTCAGTCTTACATGACAATAAAGAGTTGCGGGCTGAGAAAGATCACAATACCCGTATTCAGGTTATCCTTCGTTCACTTTTCATCACGACGTATCAACGCACCTCATTGGGATTACTCCAGAAGGATCGTGTTACTTTAGCGATGCTCCTTGCTCAAGCATCTCCGTATAAGATGGATAAGTCTCTTGTTGATAGGATCTTAGACGAAGGTCTCCCTGGCGTAGATGTCTCAACTGAAGTTGACCGGAGGGAAGAGATTATGAGGCGAGCATCAACACTTCCAATCTTTAGGGATCGCATTGGGGATATTTCTCCAGAGGACTGGGAGAAGTTCTTTGAAGAGGAAATCGCCGAGGGCTATATTCCTACAATCTGGGACGAGAATATGCCAGGTTTGCGGCTATACCCCAGCTTGATATTTCTTTGACTAACCTCTTATCCCATAGAACTTGATAAGGAATTGCACAAACTCTTGCTCGTCAAGCTTTTTAGAGTAGACCGATTTGTGCCTTCTGCGGAAAGATTCGTCTCTATAGTATTTGGCAAGGAACTTTTGGATGCTTTCGGAGATCTCAAACAGGTTATCTCTGAGGTTTCTGTCACCACCCCTATTGCCCTAGCTTCATCTCCTGGTTTCGATGCTAGCTACAAGGTCGATAGTCTAGTGCAGCAAGTTGGGGCCACTTGTACCAACATCGCCATGGGTTCCAATGAAGGTCTTGCTACGGCGGACAAAGCTGTCAGCAATGCTGCCTCTTCCGGATCCTGGGTTTTGGTCAAGAATGTTCATCTTACGCCCGCATGGCTACAATCATTGGAGAAGAGACTTGACGCACTACGTCCACATCCAAGTTTTAGGCTATTTCTTTCCATGGAATCGTCACCAAAGATCCCAATAAATCTCTTGCGTGCATCTCGAGTGCTTATGTATGAACAACCAGCGGGTGTCCGTGCAAACATGAAGGATTCCCTACAATCACTCTCGATGCGCCCAGCGAAACAACAGCCAACAGAAAAAGCCAGAGTTTACCTCCTCCTCTCCTTCTTACATGCAGTTGTGCAGGAAAGGCTTCGTTACGTTCCAAATCTTGGATGGAAAGGATGGTGGGAGTTCAATGATAGTGATGTAGGTCACACAAATACTCAAATATCCACTAGCTTAGCCCTCATATTGACCTTACTATAGTATGAATGCTCTGCCCATATTATTGATACCTGGGTCGATCATGTTGCAGCCGGCCGTACAAACATCGCACCGGCAAAGCTCCCATGGGACATGATCCGAACTCTTGTCACAGAAACCTATGGCGGTAAAATCGATGATGAAGGTGACTTTACGCGTCTTGGTAAACTTGTTAAATCTGTCTTCACCCCCGACGCTTTCAATACAGATTTCAAGCTAGTTGATATTCCTGAAAACCCCCTCTATGTTCCCGAGGGTATCGGAATGCCTGAATTTATGCAATGGGTAAACTCGCTGCCAGAGAGAGAACCACCGACGTACTTGGGATTACCGGCGAATGCAGAGAAACTATTGTTAGTTGGACATGGAAAGGCTATGATCGAGAATTTAGATACTATTACCAATATGTTAGAAGAAGGAGAGCAGGTGATGGCGGAGGCCTCGAGTGCAGCATAGTCTTTTTCTTTATAATTTTTTCTACATTTCCTACATTTTTCTAGTCCATATAGATAGCTTGGTAGTATGGTAGAGTATTATTCTTATGTGGGTGGGTTATTGTTTACAGCGCTATTATATGTTATCGGTGAATGTATGCTTTGGCTACTGTTCTTATCCTATATTCAGAGTCTTAGTCAGACCATTTTAGCTTTTCCAATAATATTTTAAAAGTCTAAGTACTGCGCTATTATCTGCAACGCCTTAAATTTCCTTCATGGGTGGTCACTCAGATACGGGCGCGTATTAGACCAGCCGGCACTTCCGATTTTTACGGCCATAGTCACGTAACTTCCAATATCCCATATATATGATTTTGGCCTTATAAAACTCTGGGTTATAGAAGAGCAAATGTGTCAAAATTCAATTTCCCACCAGTGATAAAATCATGGACCAACATGCTGGAATATAGTATAAAACCGGACCACCTGTCTGGAATACTATAGTGGTCCAGAATAGCCCACTGGTGGGCTAACACAAATATTCACACATAGCTATCCCCTTAATCCTGATCTAGGCCTTACCTTTCCCTTTAGAGGCAATAGCCTAGTAAAGCACTTGCGGAATGGGGGGTTTGCGAAAAGCGGGGCGGAATCTCGCTTTTTGCTGATGTACCTGATTGTACCAGAGATACTATTAGTTTTTTCCTGATGTAATTTACATTATATAAAGCTAATAAGCAAGGAGAAAAAAGCCCATCCTCCATCCCCTCTATTTTCTCAGTTTTTGAAATTCAACACCAAAAATCCGCGTGGCAACCGTTCTTCCACACCAAACTTACAAAAATACCAGGCTTCAAAATGCCAAGCCCTGACCCCTCCCTCTCTGAAATTTTTGACAACCTACAAACCGGTCTTATAGACCACGAAATAGGGATGCCAGACTCCTCTCTTATCTCTACTACTGTCGCCAACGCTATTAATGACGACAACACCTCCCCCATGGAGAAGCTGCTCCTCACCCTTCTCTGCTCCACCTTTAAGGTTGCGGCCCAGGCCAAGCACGCCGCCCTCGAACTTTCCCACCAGCTCGACTCAATCACTGCCGTAGTCGATAACATTCAGACAAAGACTCGGTACGCCTCCAACCACCCTCCCACCAGCGTCTATGACCGCTTCGAGAGACTCGAAGCCATAGTCAAAAGCATTAAGAGTTCCGCCTCTTCCCCCCCCGCAACCTTCCCCCATCAGAGAACGCAACCAACCCCCCCCGTTGGCCCCTCCTACCAAACCCCCTCCCCCAAATCCTCCTCCAAACCGGTCACTGTCACGGAAAAGATGTCCTACGTCGACGCGGCTAAGTCAGCTGCCAACACCACCCCCCTAAAAAAGACCAGCAACCCTCGCCCCAGGCAGTCGAAAGTCACGGAGGATAAGCCCAAGACCCTGCCCACTGCCCAGCAAAGGTTCTTTTCGTCCAGACAGACCCCCTCCCCTCTTAAAGACTCCGAACTTCTCGTCCAACGTCTCCCTGCTCTCCTAGGCCAGTTCCTCGCTAAAGGAGGACAAGTGGCCCCCGTCACTTCCCTCACAGTCTCCATCAACCAGCGTGGAGCTGTCTCAGTTACCGCCCCCCCAACAGTCCCAGCATCCACATACGCCCCCTTCTTCGAAGGGCTCACAGCCATCCTTAACCAAACGGTCAACGACCCCTCAAACCCGTTTCAGCTTTTCAAACAAGCCCCCACCACCTGTGATGTAGCCATCAGAGGCATCCCACTAAACGAATTCCCCGACCTCGACCACCTTAAAAAGTACTTCCCTGAAGCAGTTAAACTCGCAACAGGAATCACCCCCCTTGATACCCGCTTCCTCACAGCTGACGACACCGCCCGCAACACTCAGAAGTTCTCGACAGTTGTCATTACTGTCACGGCTGAGGAAGCAGCCATTATCGGCACCACCATCAGACTCTTCTCACGCCCTCGCCACTGCTCTGTCATGTGGTCAGCCTCTAAAGCCACTCTCTGCTGCAACTGCTACAAGTTCGGTCACCCAACCAAAGGGTGCAAACAGAAAGAACCCACCTGTCCCATCTGCTCCCTAGGCCACCCTAGGGATAAACACCAGTGCGCCGTTACTACGTGCCCTGGCCACGTCCGCCCCAAACCCAACTGCTGCGTTGCCACCCCCTCCAAGTGCATCAACTGCGGTGGAAACCACACAGCAAATTTTTCGAAGTGCCCTCATCGCATCTCCATCATCAACAAACTCAGAGAAGGGCCTACCCAGGAGGCCCAGTCCTCTTCAGAAGCCACCGAGGAAGTGGCCATGAACGATACCATTTAAAATGTTTAGTACGACCACTAAACATAAAAATTCACTTAACATCATTCAACACAACTGCGCCGGGAGCAACAATGTGTTTCTTTCTCTATTCTCAAATCCAGTAGTTTACTCGGCACAGGTCATAGCTGTGCAAGAACCCCCCTTATTTAATCGTTCCCCTCTAACTGCACCCAACTTCGCTCTTTTTAAACCCACGCCCATACTTCAGACAGATAAGGTGTCGGTGTGCTTTTATATTAATCTTTCCTTCTTGGATAAGAATTTGGTTACCCAGTCTCCCTCACACCGAGGAGACTATATTTTTATTACATTACACTTTGCAACTTCAAGTCACTCATTTTCATCCCTAGCACTTGTCAGTGTTTACAACAGACAAGTGTCCGATTCTATTAGATCTATTCCCCCCCACATGGCCTTTCCGGCCTTATCCACTCCCACCGTCGTGGTTGGAGACTTTAACGTTCACTCCCCCGCTGCGGACCCACTACGAAAGTTCTCGTCAACAGAACTAAATCTTTCCACTCCTTATTTTAGGTTAGCCAACCAGCTTGGCTTTTCGCTCATTAACACTCCTGGGAAATTCACTAGAATCTCCCCAGACCCAAGGAAGCGACATAGTGTTATCGACTTTACCTGGGCAAATCAATCTGCAATTCAATTAGTCTCAAAATGGCTTATCCCACCAGTTTCGTCCAGCTCAGACCACAGAGTTATCCTCTGCCAACTGGTCCCCCCTGGCTCCGATTTCTCTCCTTATAATACCCCCAACTGGTCCCTTGTTAATTGGGACCTCGTAACCCCCCAATTAAGTCATCTCCAATTATCCTCAGACTTCTCAAATCTAGATAACTGGTTTGACGAGTCCTTTAATCAACTCCGCAACACACTCCTTTTACATACCCCCATGAAAAAAGTTTCATCATGGTCGAAGCCCTGGTGGAACCCCAATCTTTCTCAACTAAGGTCTATCTACCACAGTGTTCATAAGTCCTACCGCAAAGGACTTTCCCCCCCATTCGAGCTAAAAGCGGCCAAAAACGCCTACTTTAACGCCATTAAAAAGGCCAAACGCGACCACTGGAACGCGTTTGTGTCCAACGCCTCCCCTTCCGATATGTGGCGCCTTAAGAAAATGGCCACCAGATCAGAGGACCGGATCCCCTCCATTCCTAACTCCCCCACACCCCAAATTCTAAATGAAAATTTAGTAAAAGCATTCTTTCCCCCAAGACCCGATACTGGCTCTCCCATTCCTTTACGGCATCACAATGTTCCTGTCATTACTCCAGAAAAAATTCAAACCGTTCTTTCTAAAACCTCGAATTTATCAGCACCGGGCCCTGACTTCATTCCTTACTCGGTATGGAAAGGTATTCATAGAATCAACCCAACAGTCATTCCCAGAATTCTTACTCCTTTTTTAAAATACGGATACCACCCACTTTCTCTCAAAAAGGCAAACGGTGTAGTTCTAGCCAAACCAGGCAAAGACGACTATTCAGCCACCTCCTCCTATCGAATAATAGTACTCCTCCAAACCTTTTCAAAAATTTTGGAGAAAGTAGTCACACTCAGACTGGCAAAAATAGCGAAAGCTACCGGCTTAGTTCATCCTCATCAGTGCGGCTCAGTCGCAGGCCTCTCCACCTCAGACGCCACCACGGTCTTTTACAATGAAATAAGAGCCATGCAGCTAGTGAAACTTAAAGTTTCCACCCTCTTTTTGGACATTAAAGGGGGTTTTGACAGTGTGGTCAAACACACCCTCGCCTCCATTCTTACCTCGCAATCTACTCCTTCTTACATGGTTAACTGGATCCTTTCCTTTCTATCCAATCGCTGGGTCACCCTCCTTTACAAAGGTTCCCCCAAGCTAGCTGTTCCTGTACAAGTAGGGGTCCCCCAAGGATCCCCCATCTCTCCTTTACTATTTGTTATCTACGTTAGCGTTCTACATCATTTGGAACCCTCACCAGGCATTACTTTATCATACGTTGACGATTTTGCCATCACGGTTGCCTCCCCTACAGTGGAGGAAAACATTCTCTTGCTTCAGGAAAATTACTATCGCCTTAAAAACGATGCAGCCCCCCGCAATGTGTCTTTCTCGGTTGCTAAAACCGAGCTGATGCACTGGCGCACCCCCAGAGATAAGTCACCCATCTCACATCTTTCTGTATGTATCGATGGGCAAGTTTTCTACCCAAAACCAATAGTCCGGTGGGTCGGCTACTGGTTCTCACCCGCATTTAACCCAAACGATCATTTTTTAAGAAGACTGGCCTCAGCCCAAGCTTCCTTTGGTATTCTTCATAGATTTTCCTCTCCCGGGAAAGGACTCTCCTCAAGCAATTGTAGGAAACTAGCCACCCTTGCCATTCACCCTATGCTTACCTACGGCGCCACTCTTTTTACCCCCACCTCAGCCCTAAAAGAAATGGAGGTCTTTTGGAACTCCGTCCTCAGATGGGCTCTCGGCTGCTTCAGAGCAACCAATCTACACGCCCTATGGGCGGAGGCCTCCACCCCCCCACTTGTGCTCTATCTTCATTACCTAAAAATTAAACACGCCATCAGGGTCGCAACAGCCCACCCCCTCAATAATCCAGTTACGGCTCGATTTGATGTTTCCTTTCCGACCATTTCACCCGAACGGAGCTATTCACACTCCGAGCTCCTGAAAGGGCTTCCCAATCCCCCCAAAAAATGGAACTCGACTGCCAAGGCAGGAGTCAATCACCTCCCCATCGAGTTCCTAGGCTCCCTTATAAAACCGTTGCTAGGCTCCAACCTTAGTCACAAAAATTACTCAGTGACTATCAAACAACAACTTCTCAAAAATTGGGAGACTCTCTTTCCCCCACCCAATTACTACAAATATGGCTGTTCACTCACAACACCATATTTTATGTCTCTTCATAAGTACCAGTCTTCCCGTCTCCACCAAATGCGTGTGGAAAAAAGCTACCTAAACGCCCACAAGTCGTGGATCAATCTTCACACAACCGACATCTGCCCCAGATGTTTTCTCTCTCCCGAAACCACAGAGCACGTGCTCCTACACTGCCCTAGCCTCTCCGCCTCCAGAAATTCTTTACTGCCTAGTGTCAACTCCCTCGACGAAATATGGAGCTCCGAAGCTCTATCACTTCTCGTCGGAGCCTTTGTTGTACAAAACAAGATCAATTTTCCAAAGAAGGCACTCCCGTCACCTGCGCCATCTCCCTCCACCATGTCTTCCCTCACCTCTATTACTTACTCCGAATCATAAGGAGTCAACAACCCTACCAAGCCCGTGTATATCGGCAACAAGACATTAAGTCATTAGATGAAAGGACAAGAACGTGCATTGCATTTTATTTGTTAATTTTTTCTGTGTTTATTTTATAAGTTTGGAATTTTGAAAGGGGACGAGTTTTATTTTTAGGAAGGGGAAGGGTTCTTTTTAGGTCATAGTTTATACTGCATACCAGATTTTGTACCCAGAATAATAAAATCGCTTGATATAAAAAAAAAAAAAAAAAAAAAGGAGAAAAAAGCCTAGTACCTCTATTCTATATTCTTCAATTTAATATTCTCTTCCATTACTTTATGGGGTTCCAGTTAATTTAACTTAGTTTATTGTGGTTGTCCCATTATCCTGCCGTGTCCCGTTACCCCATAAAATACGTTAAAGGTTTACAGGATTCCTAGTAATAGTTCCGGCGGCTGTACCGTTGTAGGAAGAGAAAACTCTTCCTGTGAAAGCGGGGCTATCGGAAGTTCTAGGAAACACTGGAAAAGCTACAGAAACTTAGTACTGATACCAAAAAAGGTATTACTGAGTGCTAGCAGTATAATTACTGGCACAGATACCCTTCGGTAGCAGGATTCCTTAGTCTCATCAGAGTCAGTAGCAGAGCCCTTAAGATTATTGAGTTCTCAGTAATAGAATCTTTAGCTTTTGCAACCTGCTTTCTATTTTGCCAACGGCTGTCCTCCCTGTTAGGATACAGTCACAGCACCAGAAGGACCCCCGTTACACACTCTTGTTCCTCCGATCACTCCGTGAAACAGGAGAGGAATTGCGAGACCAGAACCTGGCGCTGAGCTTTAAATCTGGGCGAGTATCTGTGGGCTACTGGGCCACATATGTTTATGGAAAAAAAACGCAGCTTGTGCGTATTCGTCAATGTGGTCCAAACAAAAGAGTCAATAAGAAAGATAAAGTCGGCGTCAATGGAGCTCAATATGCCAGAGAAATTTGCAAACCATATTTGGTACCCTTTTTACAGTTATTGGCTACACCTATCAATCAATTGAAAGTAGTGGAGGACAAAGCACCATACCATCGCGGCCCTTTCAATGCTTCTATTGATTATATTTATGGTATCAACAAAATTCCAACTCCAGCAAACTCCCCTGATCTCAATCCTATTGAGAATGCCTAGCATACCTTAAAGGCCAGGCCGCGAAAACGATTTAGTAATGAGGAGAAGAAACCTCATAGTGCAGATGAGCTCTGGGAAGCTATGTGAGAGGAGTGGGAGGCTATTGATCAGAGGGTGTTGAATAAATTGGTAGATACCATGTCTGAGCGCATCAGAACTGTAATTTTTGTAGAGGGTGGTCATACTAAATGGTAGAATCTTCTTTGGTATATCTGTATCTACCTGTATTTTTCTTATATCTATTGCTATTGTCTATCTCTACTTTATCACTATCTCGTGGGTTCGAGGGGGTGCCAAGTCTTTTCATACACGGCTGTACATACATTATATGATTCCAAGGATAATTTTACAAAAATTATCCTACAAAAAGGCTTTATTGTAGCATGACTCTTGTCACTTCTACAGTATCTATTTGACGGTCCCCATTCAATAGACGAGAAAATGAGTATACCGTATTTATGATTACTGTTTACTGCCCTTTTGAAGAGGCCTCCCTCGCAATAATATGGTACAGCCACCCCCTCCCCCCCCCGAAGCTCATTTTTACAATTATGCAAATAAGACCGACTCATCCAAATCCCCCTTCGGTCTACCTGGCTCCAGTCCTAACTCACCCCTCTTAACCTCCAACCTTTGCTTCTCTTCAGTCCTCGAGTTATATCTCTGCGCCTTCTTGTTTCTTATATCCGAGCGGACAGCATTCGGTGACACAAACTCTTTATTCTCGTATATAACAGGCCCACCGAAGGAGCCCTCCAAGATAATTATAGGTGTCATGACAAACCGAGGGCCAATCTCGACAAGGGAGAGCTCAGTTTGCTCTAGTGATTTCTTGGATTTCGGTTTGTCTGCTACATCTACGTCATCGGTTTTCTTAATAGCTTCAGCCTCTGATACCTGATAGTTTCTGAACCAGATCTTTCCGTCTGCGACTGTGAAACTGAGAACATGGTCAACGAAGGGCTTGCTCTTCCTTGCTCCCTTGGGGACACCAAAGACGTGTAGAAGCACCTCCTTGACCAATTTCATTGCAGGCGTTTGGTCAAAGGTTGCGTCGAAGCTGAGAATAGGCCGAGAACCCTTCAGGGCGTTTCCAGTGAAATGAAGCTCCTCCATGGTGTGTACTGTAATGCTTAGCAAAAAAGCTCTCAGGCAGGAGAAGTTAGGTGAGGTGGAGTACAGTTTTGTACGTGTAACTTGATACAAGGCCCATTAGGCGCTTTGCTCATCCACATGTAAAGATCCTGCCGCTTCCGTGCTTCAAAGAAGAGGACGTTATTGCAGTTATACAGGTCCGCGATTTCGTTGAGGTGGTAGAGTTTTGACTTGGTATCTAATTTTGCATCTTTACGGCCATGAGGGAGCATAGAAACTAAGTCGTTAAGAAGATGACGGTGTCTACATATCTCTTTCTTAATTCATAATCTTCAAAGAAAGAATTGCTAAAGAGAATTACACAAACCTATAAGTTACTCCACGAGAAGTCAAGACTAAGACCCGCTGCTTGTTCCTCCTAGCGCCATCCTCATCTTTAGAACCTTTTGTGCTAGACTTAGAAATAGATTTGTAGACAGATGCCATTGCAAGATACTGGGGGTATCCTTTTAGTTGTATATTCTAAGTTGAAGTGTGAAGGTGCGGTGAAAAATAACTACGGCTGATATTAAATTTTTTTTGCGGAAAAGATCATACATGGCCGGGTAATAAAAAAATCCCCCCACATTAAGCCTCACACTAGCAGCGCCCCATCCCTTAAACCGTCACACGCAACCGAGACCGTTGACGGTCCAAGGATACAGTAATCCTATTTCTATAAGAAATCTATACCAGAAATTTCTAGACCCCTTTAAGACTTGCAGTACCTACACCTAAGAATATATGGAAACGTGTATCTACACTCAATGCTTTGTGCATTCCAAAATAGCTTAACCCTTAACGGACTGTGCTCCAAGGTTTGTTGTTTATCTTATAAAACCCGCACACAGCTTCAAACACGTCAATGCGCTAATAGCTCAGTTGGGAGAGCGTCAGACTGAAGTCAGACCAGTCTTATATCTGAAGGTCACCCGTTCGATCCGGGTTTGGCGCATCACATGATTCTATTTTTACCTCGGCTGACATACTAGGCCTCCCGAGGCCCATAATTAAAAAAACGTTATAGTTATATGGAAGCGTAAATTGGCCAAAAGTTTTTTTTACCACCGGTGGTATATCAAAGTATAAATACGATAGATTCTATCATCTTTTATTTAGGTCAAGCGCTCCTAATTAGCATTAGTTAATTAGTTAGGTGGCAACTAGACCACTACTAGCGAAAAAATAAAATATGACCCGTGGGTTTACCTAAGTAACAACAGAGCCCGAAGAGACACCCACCACAAGTGGTAATCCGATTTTAGGAGCCCATATCTTTAACAGAGTGGTATCTAAGACTTATGCAGCCTCTGTGCAAAATTTGAAAGGAAATAGGGTTTTGTTGTAATTCTCGTTCCTACCTAGGTAAACCCACGAGTCATAATTTATTTTTTCGCTAGTAGAGGTAAGCTAATATCATTAATATCTAAGCACTGTTTTAGTAAATTTGTTTGGCTAAAGTATAGGGTGCTGGATTCAGTGAAATAGCATGTACAAGCGCTGGATTCTAGCGTTTTTATACTTTAATTTACCTCCGGTAGTAAACAAACTTTTGACCGATTTACACTTCCATATGAAGGGGACTAAATAACATTGCACTCTAGGGTTTCACACTTTACGAAGGTACTTGGCCGGTGCCATGTAGGAGATTAGAAGTGTTGGACTTAAACTAGAGTAACTTGACTAACACAAATTCTATTACTAGGAAGTACATTTATAATCAGAAACAGAATGAGATTATAATTAGATGTATTCAATGTTAGACTTACCAGTTAGTGAGGAGATGCGGTGGCATACGTATAGTAATCTCAATCCTTTATGTCTACAATACGGACTCTTTGCTCTAGTTTTTGATGTCGCTTGTTATAGGTGTTGGCTCCTACACTAGCCTTATAAAGGTTGAATTTGAGGCATTTCTTATTCAAAAGAAAAATATTTCTTGTTTAAAGGAACTATGTTAAATATTCACTCTATAAGATTCATATTTTACACAACTTAAGACCAGAAGATAAAGATAAAGAATTTTTTTAGAGGGGGGAGAGATCAAACCATGGGGCACCCCCCAATAAGGTTTTCCCCCTCATTCGCCAATAATTTATTATATAATAATCTTCAGGAGGTTTCAGAAACCTACCTTAATTCTCTCTTAATAAGCCACATTTCCCTTTAACTTCTCGTTGTGGAAAAAAAAAACTCACTACATGTAGCTTGACTAAATACCCCTCACCTAGGTCTAGAGTTAGGTATAACTCATACCAATCAACTAAAATGCTAGATGTCCCTAGAAAATCCATATACCGTAGTCGTATTACCCAAGATATAGCCCATAAAATCGACAGCGACAGAAGAAAAGACAAGATTGGATTAAGGTAAACTATTCTGAGGCTTGTTTGGTACATTTAGTAAAGTCCTCCAGCAGCATTATGCATAGTTAGCGCTAAAGTCTCCTCAATTGTGAGATATTGTGATATAAATTATTCAATGGTAGATTTAGCCAATGTGGTTCCCATGTAGGCCTAGTCTCAATGAAATTTCTTTCCTATATATAGCATCTTTTTTTATTATAGCTTTAATCCTAAACAATCTTCTCTAGTCTCCTAATCTATATTATATCCTAACCTAGACTCTTAGGCGGTACTGTACCCAAACAATTTTTTTTCGAAATTGTCTGTCTAGATTATGCAAATACAACTATATTTATATATATACATGTATCTATACGATTTCTCGCTCGCCACATTTTCAGGACCATATTCTTTAGACAAACTGGTACCTATCAGAGATATGAATGCGCTAATAGCTCAGTTGGGAGAGCGTCAGACTGAAGTCGAATCAGTCTTATAATCTGAAGGTCACCCGTTCGATCCGGGTTTGGCGCATTAAATTCAATTTTTTGCTAACTCTCCTCACGAAATGTCGTTATAAATGTCCCACAGCCGGGAGAGTCGCCCCCACGCCTTGTGACACCCCTGTCCCGCCCGCACACCAGTTGAAGCAACGCAAGGCCCACGTGCCATCCCGAGTGCATTATCATGATGCACATCCAGCCAGAAACCGAAAGCTTGTTTTCCCTTCCACTTACAATCTGGCAACTTCACCCTACTCTACACTCCCTTCATCATTCATCATTCATCATTCATCTCACCAGTCTCCCCTCTTACCCAGTAACTTCAAGACACCACGATGGCCTCCACACCGACCGAGCCAGAGACAGTCCCAGAATTAACAATCGAGACCACCACCTCCGAAACTGAGCGATTAGCAGGTCACAAACTAATCACCGATTCAATCGCCCAACAACGCGCAACACTCGTACGCTCACTACTATACGGTCATCCACACCTCACTATTCCACCATATATTCTTCTTCTCTCCTTCCTCTACTCTCAAAACACTCTCGCGACAGCACTACTCTTTGGGGCAGGCTGTACAATCGCCATCCTAAGCTCAGCGGGGAGACTAACAGATGGGTACATTGCCGAGGCGGAGAGGGTTGGTAGTAGGAGCGGATATGTGGATATGATGGGTGGGCGGGAGGTGGTCGTTGCGAGGTGGGGGGAGGAAAAGGAGGTCATTGGTGTTGCGGTTGTGAATGTTGAAAAGGGGGAGGTAAAGGCATTGGCGGTGAGGTTGAGGTATAGAAAACATGGGGTGGGGAGGGGGCTACTGGAGGAGGTTGTGAGGGTTGTGAAGGCGAGGAAGGGTCCTGACGCAGTGGTGGTGTTTGCAGATAGACATGCTAGTGAGTTACCTGAGTAGAATTCTTGAGACTGGGCTAATAGGTGTGTAGATTCGTTTAGGATTTCCTCGGTGCCTGGGATGTTTAATCAAGTATTTGATAAGGATGAGAGGAAGGTTCGTGCTCTGCTGCAGGACGTGATAAAGAAAGAGACAGCGTAGGATCTATGCTAGGGAAAGAAGTCTATAATTTTGCAGCAATGGCTTCTACAAAAATAATGTATAAAATTTGTCTAGGAGGCCATAGGAAATTTAAATCTTAGTCTGCTAGATTTACACACCAATTACAGACTAAAGACCTGAGCCTACCAATTCTCCATCTAAGCAAACAGACCATGGTTCCCCAGTTCTAAGACTCCCTTCAAGAAAAAACAGATACAGTAAAGATGATCCCGCAATACATACTCTTCTTAGTTTGACACGTCGCTGGTAACTAGAGCTGAATGAAAATGAAGAAAAAACACCCTACTTAGAAAAAAGAAATCGTAGGGGAAAAAGAGCAATAGAGTAAATGAACAAAGAAAATACTACCAATTTTACAACTTTGCTACCTTATGACGTAATTCCATATACCAAATACAATAATTCGAGAAAATAAATGTAACACTTCAATTGACCACTATTGATCTTGAGTTTCAGCGCCTTCTGTAGCCGCTAATGGGTATTTCTCCTTCCTCCATACAATATAAGTGTCCATCAATGTAGGCCCTGTGTCAAGAAACCCATTAGTATTAAGCCACAAGCTCAATTAAGCCTTGAAATCATCAAGAAACTTACAAGTACTCTCTTCTTCCTTAAATCCTTCTAGGTTCCACGGTACATCCCTATTAAACGGTATAAACTGCTCATACTGGTCCCTAGTGATAACCTGCAAAGAACCTTGGCCCAAAAACTCCACAAACGCCTTCCTGTGCGGAAAAGGCCCAGCAGTCTCCCCAATTTCTTCGGCATCGCTTTCAGGTGGCGGTGTCCAGTTAATTGAGTATCTAACTGGGTCCAACAAGCTCGTAAACAACTCCTGTGCAACATCCATTGTGAGGTTCTTGACGTCCATAGGCTTGAAGTGGTTGAAGCAGAACTTATAGAAGTTCTCGAAATTCTTGTTTACATGTGACGGAGAAACCTCTTTAAGAGTTACGGGTAATTTACGGAGAAGGGCTTCGTTTGAACCAGCACTAGGAAACAATGTCAACATTCATGATCTATAGTAAGGCGGGGGGGGGTCATACTCTAATACGTTCATCCCGCGTATAAATTCGTCCTTCGAAATCATAAAGGTCTGTTTCGCTTTACACATCCAGGCAATCACATAAAAGACGATACCATCAGGCGAGACACCTAGCTCCTCTAGCCACCCCGGGATAGTGCTATAAGTGATGTGTCCTGGACAATCGGGATCTACCCAAACAATTAGCACTATCAGCCCAGACCATAAAAGATACCAAACATACCCTCCAAGCTCTCGAACCACTTCTCACAAGCCTTCGGTGTAAAAGGCTACCCCACGAGAGAGAGAGAGAAACACCCCTCATTAGCAAGCTGACCCACTCCCCACAAGAACAAATAAAAGACTTACCGCATTGGCTTTCTTCTTTGAAGCGGCCATCGTCTTGGGGATAGTTGCTGCTGCTGTTGTTGTCCTTGCCTTCTTCGTAGGGCTAGTAGTAGATTTCTTCGGTGTTGCTTTAGCCTTACTTTTAACCTGCGGGGCCTCTACAGCGTCCGAGTCCGAGTCACTTATATGAACCACTTCGGTAACCGTGCGTTTCCGCTTCCCAACACTACTAGCTTTGGTTGATTCTGGGGTAGTCGTTTCTACAGGAGCAGCAACAGCAGCCTTCGTTTGTGATCTTGAGGATCTTGTTGAAGGAGCTGCTGTAACCGCCGGTGCTTTTGTGTTCCTTTTAGGTGGCATAGTTGTATGGAGGGTTGTGGGGTAGTGATTACGATGGGGTTGTGGTTTGTATTAAGGTAAGTTGAGAGATGGAAGGAGGAAAGGAGGAAGGAGGGAAAGAAGGGTGTTGAGCAAGAGACAATGGAGATGTCACTGATTCTAAATAAGACAAGTGACGGCAGAGGCCAGTGGAAGGTTACAGGTGAGTGAGGCTCAAAGTGAACCCTCGGGGAGAACGTGCCAAGTCTATATGTACAATCAGACGCGTTGCTGCATGTCTCCGGGGGGTGTGAAAGCGCGGGGGGGGGAAGGGTCAAGTTACATGTACGCAATATATATATGCAATATATACACATATACATATACTCTATACATGCAGATGAGTACTCATGTATCACCACTCAACTAATAAATCCAACTGCTTCTACCAGAGGAAAACATCAGACTCCAAACAGAAAATTACTCTAGGAAAGATAGATCAAATTCCCCTGAGAAGACTTCTAAAAAAAGAAACTATCGAGGATCCAGACCCTAGTCCCCTGCCCCAGGCCCTCAGCCCTTACGCCATCCAACAAACCACTAAAAGAAACCAACCACTTCTCCCCCGGAGCCTCACCCCACCATACCGGCAACCACACAACCACAGGCGCGATGGCTAAAAAGACCGTCACCGTAGACCAGATCGTCAAACTGATTGTTGGCGCCGGACAGGCTTCACCCTCACCCCCCGTTGGCCCCGCCCTCGGTTCCCGTGGTGTGAAAAGTATGGATTTCTGCAAGGTACCCCCCAACTTACAATGAATTGAGAGTTATGGTTATAACCTCTAAGATAGGAATTCAATGCTAGAACTGCGCATATTGAAGCTGTACACCTCCTCCTTCTCCAATTCTCTTTATATAAACTAAACAAATATCCACAGGGTATCCCGATCCCCGCTCGCATCACCGTCCGCCCAGACCGAACCTTCACTTTCGACCTCCGCACCCCCGCTACATCCTGGCTCCTCCGTAAAGCTGCCGGTATCCCCTCTGTAAAAGGGAAAATGAAGGGAGCGAATAATCCAGGGAAGGAATTTGCCGGTGAGGTCTCGTTAAAACATATATTCGAGATTGCAAAGATCAAGAGGAGTGTGGGTTTCTTCTTCCCCCGGAGATGAGTGCTGTCAGTGACTGATATTTATGCAGGAGGAGCGTCTCTCCGGGCATTCACTGGAGGCGCTTGCAAAGTGTGTTATCGGAACGGCGAAGAGCGCCGGTATCAAAGTTGTCCCATAGTCCTTCTATCAACAAAAACCTATATAATATCTATACATACGATGTGTAATATCAAGCACAAACTCTCACCCGACAACCAAGAGAAACATTTTAGGGAACTTTTGACTGTTGTAAAATCTACCTTGACATCTTTATATTGATAAATTCATTCATATATCAAGTAACCTTACTTCAATTCTAGGAGTTCTTCTAGTGACGATATCCCCACTCTAAAATTTTGTACAAGTTCGTCATAGCCCCAAGATGAATCGAAAGAGAAACGAATGAAATACAAAAAGCCTACTAAAATAAGTAGATATAAAAAGAACCCAAGCGCGACGAAAGGAGGCAACGGAAGCAAATAAAAATCCCTAATAAAAGAAAAAGAAGTGCAATCCAGATCATACGCTCCCTGAAAAGAATAATAATAATAATAAAATCCAACCCACAAAGCATCCTAAAGAAAAGAAAAGTTAGAAGAAAAAGTCCCAACATGAGGATCAACCCTCGCCAAAACTTAGGAGATCCCTACCCTAAAATTTGCACTATAATAACTGAAATAAAACCAGTCCGGTCTATAATAAGAATGAAACCCCACAAACCTTCTGAACCCTCTTGAGTAGATAAGGAGAAATGTATACCAAACCAAAAAGAAGACCCAAAGAGAAGAAATCCACAATGAATTAACGGAAAGGGATTATATGAATTTTTTTCCCTTGTCCATTATAAACACTTGGCCCTTATCCACTCAATCAGCTGGTACAATACTACCCCAATTCCGTTCCTGCTTTCAACTACACACTATTTTGTGCTCTTCCTCGTGCTCACATTACTCCCTCCCGAAGTTCCCTCAAGCACGTGTGAGTGACCAGGGGCCTTAGCAACATTTCCCCCCACCTCCTGAGTGCAGTATTGTAGGTTCCCAATCCACTCATCATACCAAATCTCCTCAAGGGTCGCCCTATTCTTAGGGTTTAATTCCAGCATCTTCCCAATTATATGCCTAGACTCCCTGGGTAGGAGCCTTAAGAGGCGGTATGGGCCTTTAATTTGTTGTTGCTGGCCTGAACCTTGTACTGTAGAAGGCGCAGGGTTATTAAGTGTACCTTCAACCTCTTTATTTGCAGCGCCGGCCGCAGCAGCGGTCCTATTTTGGTGGCTCTTTGACGTGGGTAACGGGGGCGAAGATGTGGTATTCTGTGGAGGATCTGGAGGTGATGAAAAGAGTTTGAAAGAGTTATCCGATTGCCGAGGCGCTTTCCAGGGGAATCGTCGAAGGGTCATGCAGCAAAAAATGATGGCAAGCGACCAAACATCTGCTGGTTGTGGGTCGTACTTCAATTCACCACATACTTCGGGTGCGAGATACGGATCTGAACCAACAATGCCTGGAAATGATATCAGTAAATTTTATAATGCACAAAATAACACAAGAGTACTCACCACAAGCTTCGACGATATCGTTTTCGAAGGGATAACGGAACACGCTGGCACTTCCAAAATCGATAATTTTTAGAATACCGTGCTCGTTCATAACCACGTTATCCAGCTTCAGATCCCTGTGCGCAAGCCCCATCTGGTGGAGATATGTGACTCCACTTAAAATTTGCATGAAACAGCATGCCACCTCCTCCCTCGACATCTTTCCAGTCATAACTGTTGCAAACAAGTCGTATGGACAATATTCCATGACTTCATACCACTTCCCTTTCTCATGGACAATATCTAATGTCTCGATGATGTTTCCGTGATGAAGGGTCGAGCCAATGCAAAACTCTGCAGTCACCTTCTTGGCATATTCTCGCTCACTTTCGTAAGAATGCCGTGGGCGGAATTCTTTCACAGCGAATGTGACCCCATCACTAGACCGTTTCATCAACCGTACAGAGCCTCCAGCACCTGACCCCAGCACCTTCCCAAATCGGCCATATTTCTTATTGAGACCGTGATCATCTGAAAACGGTGCTGCAGTGGTTGTTGAGGACTTGGAGCTCTTGATAGAGCTAGCACCTGGAGAACGAGATCGCTTTTGAGATGACTTAAAAAACCGTTTCAACTCGCCCATTGATCCCTGCTTACTCCCTACGTTAAGTGTCGAACTACTACTGTCATTTGAGTGGTGTTTTCCAAGAGAGTGGAGAGAAAAGTGAGAGTGATGTTTTTTTTCTGGTTTAAGTCCGCTCGACGACCCATCATTCGAAACTGATAGATTGGAGCTTGAGGCAGTACGACCACCCTTTCCAAAGATGAACCGAGGCTCAATCTCCTCGGGCTTTTTCTTTGTCTGTGGAGGCCTTCGGCTCCGTGCGTATGGGTCATCGTGCTCCCCAGCTGGAGTGAATGGTCTGGATGGTGGGACGATTCGCGTTGGAGTCTGAGATCCACTTCCAGAAGGCGTTCCTGATGGACTATCCTCATGTGAGGGGGGCTTGGAACTATCCGAGGGTCCTATAATGAAGGTAGGGCGTTCTGAGGAAGAGCCCTCATATCCAGAGAAATACGAAGGTTGGGAAGACCCTGAAGAATGTGGACGCTGCCCTACGACATGCCTCGAGACTGAGCTCGTTGTAGCCGAGCTCGACCGCGGTGGGGAAGTTTGGGGGGTCATAATTGAGGGGTCACCAGGGGCTAGCTTTGTAGGGTCCAAAATTTGTGTTCCAGGGCCCCGAGCCTCCTCCGAGCGGGTGTGCCGAAACCCGAGCCTGTCATGGGTAGAGGCAGGCGTAAGAGGTGGAGAATGCATTGGTTTGTCTGAGGACGCCTCTGCCGTATTTAGGTATGGGGTTCCAGGATAGTGAGGAGGAGGAGGAGGAGGAGGACCAGAATAGTCACTAGATGGGACCTAATATGACAGTAAATAAGTATGAATGCTAAAACTGATAACAATTGATAAGAGAGGGCTATGGGGTAAGCGAGCTACCCAATAAACACCTTGCAGAAGCCCCTGAATGCTCAAGCTTTGCAGTCCATGATACAATGGGAAGATATAGAGATGGGGAGTAACATACTCGAGAGGGAGGCAGCGAGAAAGGTTGATAATCAAAAAGGCTCAACCTCCGCTGCTGTAGAGAAGCTACCTCAACACCGTCAATAATGCCGTCAACTTCACTACCGGCTCTAGCTGCTGCTGAAGGAGAGTCGAAGCCTTCTGGAATAGAGAAAGTTGGGAGCTGATCGACGTTTCCTGGATACTGGGCAGAGGAAGAAGTGGCAGAGTACAAGGAGGGGGATGTCGATAAAGCCTGGGTTCCCTTTTCATCTTTCCTACCCCTCGATAGCTCGTCATTAGCGTAGCCTTGGGACGCCATTACTACCGGTAAGTTGATTGAGGGAGTTTGAAAAGTGGCCTAGCCAGCTATCTATTTCCTTCCCCTTCGGTAATATATTCGTCGTCTCTGTTGGTTGGTCTTTCGTCCCACGTTTCTTTTACCGGCTGTTTCCCTGTCGATGTGTCGATTTACTCTACTGGGATAGGTATTCCTTCTACTTTTTCCGTCTCTAAGTCCTCTTTTTTTTTTTTTTTTTTTTTTTTCTTATTCTGTTACCCAGCTAAGTTTGAAAGTGAGGAGCCCTCGGAGCTCTTAGACGTGGGGTTCCGGAGTCGTAGCAGTTGGATGAAGGGAGGGACAAAAAAACGTGCCAGAACTGAGGGAGCAAGGAGGGGCTGAACAGTACAGTACGTAGAGGTGAGCGTGGGTGGGGTGGGGGAAAGGAACAAAAGATCTCCGGGGATTTTTCTCAAACGCAGGTCTTCAGTCATAGCAAACTGCCGAACGTAGCAGCCACACGCGGCCGGGTCCTGTAAGAGCCGCTGCTGTGGTTGCCGCAACACCCGATCAGACCTCTGCCCGGGATCAAAAATCCCAAGAACGCCTCTGAAATACAGCACCCTACCCTATTGTAGAATAGTTGCTTTTGTGTTTGGTTCCGAGCCCGGCAGGAACGTGATCGGAGAATCGAGATGCACCGTTATCTAGTTCTTGCATGTGTAGCTGGGAATCGCTGGGGAGGTGTATGTGCCACCCCTCCATATCTAAACAATGAGCTCGTATTAGGTATACATCTATTTATTTATCCTTTGCCGGTCCCAGCCTTCTTGACATGTGGGGAACTCTGAAGTGTTTCCACAAAAGCTCCCAGCTTTTTGTACCTGTCTACGTACTGTATTTACCTACTCCTTCGCAGAACCGCCGGCCGGCGGAACTCCGGAAACCCTTCCGTAACCATCTATCTGTTGAAATAGTCTTGTTGTCACCGTCATCATTTCGTTTAGCCATCGGTCAAGATCCTCCCGAGCAGGGAAACATCTTCCTTAAGTTACTGAGAAAACCCCATAGACCACAATACATAAAACGATATATGAGAGATTGGTCCGCACACTTGCGTTGTTCTATCACTTTTGAAACATAGCCGTATCGCTCATATCCGACGAATGGCAAGTGCCAATGGTATCATAACTCTAAGGTGATGGGGGTAAACGGGTAAACGGTTGAAATGTGTCCTACTGAGGGAAAATTCTACAGAAGTTACTTTCTAAAAAAAAAAGAAACTTCATGCCAGCCTGCTGACTTCGGGGTTCGTCGGGCCTCGGTCCTTCATATCCCCGGGATCGACCCGGCATGAGCCGCACCCCCACCACTCTAAGAACCTTAGAGCTATTACCAGGCGATTAAGATGCAAGGTATAATCACAACCTCTCAGACAAAGCCGGGGAAAACTAGGAATTAAGCTTATCGTGCATCTATAAGCTATGTGGGAGGTCATTACGAAAGATCTCGTTGGTCTACCACAGACAGCTAGCATTTATGACAAGAGCAGCTCTTGCTTACTTTTTTTATATTATATCGATCTATATGGTACTACAGAGCTTGATCGGGAGTTTCTAAGAGCTGCGAGTAATCTTCCATGAGCTTAAGTGGCTAAATATAATAACTGCCAACCACAAAGTTTTGTCTAGTTTAGCTTTAAATGCAACTTCAATATATAATTCTATGCAACCCTTTATTAGTAATGGTGGCACTAGATAAGGGGCTAGGGTCTATTATATGGTTTAGAGTTACATAACAGAGACTTGATATGTATGATGAAAGAAGTTGGTCATTTGACAGAGGAACTTAGAAGCTTGGGGTTATTAGATATCTTGGTAGATGAGATACATGTAGAACTACAGTACACTATCCCTATAAGAATATGCGTTCTCGGCCCCAACTAGACCAGTAAAGTTAGATTTCCTCTACTTACAAGAATATTCATCTTATAAGGGTACTGAGGTTCGTTCCCAAGCGCATTCTTATAGGGAGTGTCTACTGTGTTACATTACAATGACCTACTATCGTTTACTATATTCGTGAAAAACATCAGTCTAACTTTCACAGGACAGTAGAGATCCTATTCGACCATTACTCTTTGGTATCTAGTGCTATTAGTTTAGTATTCATTCTGTAAGTTGCACCTTGGCTCCCAGACCAGTGAAGCTCAGGCACAAATTATATACATGCAGTTTCGAGTGACCTCGAGTCCAGATTTTTGAGGCTATCTATAAGCTTGCCCTGTGCTAGATGGGTAGCTTTACAGATAAGAAGCCCCTGGCTTACGCGGGCCTAATATACGAATAGTCTAGCATGCCGAGAAGTCTGATTAGTGATGTACGGATCAAATATTTCCATATCTAAAATCTCGTACTCCACACCCGGTAGCTATGTATATGTATGTTGGTGTAACAAGTCATGTCCTGGGCATAGATTATCACTCGACTATATTTCCCTCATTTAATATTAAATTAAAACACAATGGAATCTACATAAAGTATCACACTGAAATAGGGGGTCTTAATCGTTCTTGCCCCTTTACATAAGAATTCAGATATAGCTTATATATTCTAACTTGTTTGAAATTTTACCCACACTAGTAACCATTCATTTAAAGCTAGACTTTATTTTTTGGTGGCTACCCGACCCAGGACTCATTAGATTATAAGTCATGATGCTGTTTGATTCGGAGGAGTATGGAGATAGTAATATATATCAATTTATTCTATTGAGCGCTATGTGCATATCACTCGTTGCGTGGTTTTTTCAACCTTCTCTTAATTGCCTCTGCTTCCCCCAACAGGTACTCAACTTCTTTAGAAGTCTCGGAGGAGTCCCCATCTTCATGCACCTCATCATTCTCCTTATCTTCACCCTCCATACCAAAATCAAAACCACCCCTCTTCCTCTTTAAGCTTTCATTCAGCTGCTCCACCACCCCTTCCCTTAACATCAAGCTAATCAACAACCTCATATACACTTCCACGAACCTCTCACGGTCCCCAACAACTCCAAGATCAAAATATCCAGAAACAGTAACCTCCACCCCCTCTCCCAACCCCCGTGGAACCACCATGCTATCCACCGAGTCAAGATAATCCCTCCTCACTTTTGCCATCACGATATAAACGCGGTTCAGCCTTCTCAACGTAAACAGACACGGCTCATAAGCCACCGCTTCTGGAAACTCAACAAAGTAGCACTGGGAAAACGACAATAAGCAGCCAGCTTCATAAGAAAAATCATCATCCGTACGATAGTTCGGCGCAACGATTATAACAAGAGGCACAGTTGAGTCAATAGAGCGTGGGTATAACCGGTCAATGATCGCCGGAGGATCAAAAGCCACTATCACACGACGGTGAACCATTCCTAGTTGAGTATACTTGTCTCTTTTTTATTTTTATTACCTAATATTAGTCTAAATGGCAATAGCAAAAGATAAATGGATCGTGAAGCTTACGATTCATTCGGCACCTGGAATCGGAGTAGCTTTGAGCAAGGTGGTGCAACATGGGTGAGTAGAAACTCTGTAACCAGTTTAAACCACCCAAGGATGTCTTTAGATGGGCACTCAAATTTCAAGTATGCGCAGTAAGCCAGAACAACACCCAGGAGTGAGTCCCGCTCCAGCCCACCAGACACTACTTCACCTTCTCCTGACAACGCAGTAAGTAGGCGTGAGTAGATCTCGCCGTCCCAAGCTAGTAGCTGATAAACCCTCTGGTAGCAGTGAGGGAACGCACTACTACAGTCGAGTGTATGGCTAACCGTAATGTTTAAGATGTCAAGATACAACTGTGTCCATCTAGACGGACGGAGCACTTGACGGAGTTCCTTCTTACGGAGGTGACCGGTGTAGACGTAGAGTGGTAATATTTTCTGTGGCACTGTGACCCTGGGGGCGGTTGAAGACATTGAATTTCCTCACCCTTGCTGTGGTTCTTGGGGAGATTGTTGTTGCAGGTGTGGGGTGACGTCAGTGGTGTAGATCTCCCGTAGAGCCGCGCGCCTGGTGCGCCGAATATAGGAATTGCTTTTGAAGGGGTTGCCCCCCCGCCAGGGCAGCTGTGTATTTAGCTATATTGTATTCAGTGGGGATGATGCCTATGTTTACATGATTTGTATTTGTCCAAGTGAATTGGAACCCTGAAATGATGCTGCGATGGTTATATGCACATGTACCTACCCTACTATCCACTCAGGGCTTGACTTGACTCTATCTTATCTGATCTGATCAGATACAAAGATTGATAACTCTATATACATGTACCGTACTACTATTTATGAACCGAATACTTAAAGGAGATCTATAGTGCCTGCCTCATTACATACAATATAGTATACAAATCCTCGTTACCCCTTTTGTGTTAAAGAACCCGAGATCCAAGCCATACAGTCGCACCGTTACAACCTGAGACCCCAAAAGATAGAAACCTACACCTAAGACATAACCCTATAATCAATAGACCCCTCATCCAGCACAAAAACCACCAAAAGCCCTCATTAACCCAACACGATAACTACCACCTACCTTAAATCCTTTTCTTCATAATAGTTCAACCCCGCATACCTACCTTACCTGTGTTCAACCTACACCCCTGAAAGAGTGAGAACCCATGTCCGAAATCCGATCTGATAAGGACACTATGCTAGAATTCCTGTACAGAAATCATTTCCCTCCCTCACCAAAGACGGTTACATACTTAGTAGCATTTCACAGAATACAAGAACTCAATAGTTGTAGATAATTACTCTCTAGAAACACCATTGTATACAAGTGACCACAGCCACATCCTTCACATAGAAAGAGGAGGGTGGCAGGCGTGTGAATCTTATAATTGACCAAGCAAACCTCCTAGGGCCCCTCGTATTTTGGAGACATTTTCAAATCCAATCTCCTGCGACTTTACACAATAAAAAAAAAAAAAAAAAAGAACACCAAAAACCCCATATCACCTTCTTATATTTCCTCGCCTACCTCACCTATACCCTACCCATAAAAAAAAAGCATGCCAAATAGCAAGAGACGGTAGTAGAAATCCCTGAAGCATATAAAATAGAAAAGAAAAACCAATTCAGAAAACCCAAAGTAATTTATCATACTACACCAAGACGCTATTCCCACCTCCACCATCCTCCCCACTCCCGACTATACCATTGATCATTTTCTCCCCACCTCCAAGTTTCTGTAGCTCCCTTTCGCAGCCCTCAAGCTCCTCTTTGATACGCTTGCTTTCGCGCTCAAGGTCATGTCGTCGCTGCAGCAGTATACTTCTCCGCTGCTCGTCCGTCATTTCAACAGTGCCAGCGCCAAGGGCAAGAAGACTTGGTTCGATCGGTACGTCGCCCATGCTCAATTGGTTGCGAGGGTTGAGGATAGAGTTGATAGAGTGCAATCGCGGGTCTGGTGCAAGGTTATCTGCCTCCGCGATAGAAAGGCTTCTTTTTCGTTGGTTCTGGACGTGTGGTTGCGGGCTATCACCAAGATGGTGCGGTGATATAGGGGCTAACGAGATAGAAGTGTCTTGACTATGATTGTTTGTGTGAGAAGAGTTCATGGAGGGGGCGACGGGAGCGCTGTTATTAACGTTCCCCTCGCTCCCCTGCACGGCAGTTGAACTACGGAAACTCGTTGTGAAGTCAATGGGCGGTGGAAAATGCCTCTGCTGCGTAGGGTGTGGTAGCTGTCTCAGGGCATTACCACTCGCTTCCGTCATGTCCGTATCATCGTCTGATCCGTTGTTATTGAGACCTGTGAGTGTTCCAGGTCGTGTCAGTGCAGTGCATATCGATATTATAGTGGGGGGAAGCAAACCTGTCATTGTATTTTGAGCCGATGATTGCTGCTGCGATTGCTGGCTGTGAACGTTATCCATCCCGGCCCCTCCCTGGGCAGGGGCCGGGCTCGACGCAAAGTTTCCATTCGCAGGGGCCACTACCCGTTTCCGCCGTTTAATGATACTCTTCTTCATCGCCTCGGGCCGATGGACACCGTGAAGTTTGTGATATAATCCTGTGATGCCATGGCGCCAAGAAATCAGCCATTTTGTTTCAAACTTAGGTAGTTAAGAAAAAGACTCTAATGAAGCAAAAAGAAATGTAAAAGGGGGGAAAATCCCTCGCCAACATCCAAAGATATCGGGTCTTTTAGATAATATAGGTATAAGTTGGCTGCAGTTGCAGGGACATGGGGGCTTATCAATCAAATCATATCAGATGATCGAAAGAAACAAGGGGTGTAACACTGCAGGTAGGGTCTCGGCTAAATCTCCCTCCCGACGTCCATCGTATGATCTGATAAGGAGCTCTCAGGGATTGATTGGACTCACCGCAAGCATTGCAAATGGTATGACCGCTTTCATCCCTGCGCCATAACGGAGTGATGGTTGTACCGCAGTTTTGGCAAGCCACGACAACAGTCGTATTCGTCGGGGAACCTGTCCTTGTAGGTTGCTGAGGTTGTTGAGATTGCTGCTGTTGGTGTTGCTGCTGGGGAGCTGGTGAGGGTGAAGGGGCATTCGTGAGGGCAGGATCCGTGGGGACGCTTCCACAACCCCCATTCGCCACCCCGACCGTAAACTGTGCTGCTTTGCTCACCCTGTTGTTGAAAGCTGGGCAGCCATTACATCCCTCCGCCCCACCCGTCCCGTTGCATCTTCCCCCGCCCGGACACGTTCCGGAGACGACGTGATCAGCGGCGACATAGGTTGCTCCCAGGGATGACTGGACATTACCGACCGTGGAACCGTGGGGGGGTCTTTTGAGATTCGTGGGACGGGCTTGGTTACGAGCCTTTAGGTAGAGACCGCAAGCATTACATATTGTCTGACCATCCGGCGCACGTCGCCAAAGAGGAGTACGTGTAGTGCGGCAATTACTATTCGAAAAAAAACGAAGGGGAGGAAGAAAAGAGTGGTCAGTCGTCAACGAAAAGAGCAAGAGAAGGGAGAGGGAAAGGGAAAAAAAAGAGGAAAAAGGAAAAAGTGCAAGAAAAAATAAATATGTGCAAATAAAAAGACAAGAATAAAATTTATCAGTAGAAATACCTGCAGGTCTGCCCGCTAGCAGGAGTTAGAGGAGTTGCAGGAGTTTCGTGTTGAGGCTGGGGTGTAGACGGAGGTGCAGGCACGGCGGCGGCGGGCTGTTGAAGTTGCTGCTGGTGTAAGTTCTGCTGCTGAACTACTTGCTGCAATTGTTGTAATTGCTGCTGCATCATTGGAGAAGTGTGTCTCTGGTGCTGTTGTGTGGTTTCCTCCGAGGGTGTTAAAGCCGGGTCCACAATGCTAGCTCCCCCGTTCCGATCATGGTCCTGCGCGGAAATGTTTGTATTTGTAGATTGCGCATGGTCGAGGGTAGATTGCGTCATAGCTGTAGGAGAAGATGGAGTAGGAGCAGAAGGTGGAGGAGGGTGGATAGGAACTGTTGTTGAAGTTGGGGTCGCGGGAATTGCGGGTGTGGTTGTTGAGGTTGCGAGGAGAGTAGGAGCGGGAGTGGTTGAGGTGGTAGCGGTAGTGGTAGTAGCAGTTGTGGAGGATGACATGGCTGAGGTCACGGTAAGAGACGAAAGCGATGCAGAGAGAAGCTTCCCCGGCATATCGCTAAGAAGAGGAATGATATGCGAGGGGGAAAGGAAGTAGAGGTTGAAATAGAAATAAAGGAAGGGATGATGGATATGAGATGGATAGGATGAAGAGAAGGAGGAGAGAGAGAGAGAGAGAGAGAGGAAGGGGTATGTGTATGTAGAAGATGAAGTGAAAGATGGAGAAGATCTTTAAAAAAAAAAGATGAAGAGAGAAGAAGAATTCGTTCTGTCGCTGTAATTTGTAAGGACTAACGGCTTCCACCGCGTCTCAAGATGTCGAGTGCCCTCCTGTACCTCCTCCTCCTGCTCCTCCTCCTCCTCCACGGTCGCTCACTGTCACCCTGGATAACAGGATCACCGCTCTCTCCTTCAAGTAGAACTGTTGACGAAGAGATCAGAGGGAAGAAGAAGAGTCTACCTATCACAACCTAGAGGGAGATCTTCGATATGATAAGATGCACACACTTTCACTCTCCTCCTCCCAACGAAGCAAAAAACAAAAAAGAACCTGAATAGGCCCTCGAGTTACACGTTCCCACGTTTTGTTATTTCCTTATTTATTCCGGGTCCCGAGGAATGGAAGGAGCGGGAGTGGCAGTGGCAGTTGCAGTGGCAGCGATGTAGAGTTCTTTACGGTACCGGTATGGTATCCCGAATGATTGCTTGATGCCACTCAACCAGTCAGCGGATCTCTGTGCGCCCTGATTGGACGCGGACGTGTAGGTCACGGGGTTTTCCTGTCTAGGCCGTCCCATAGAGGTAGAGTACATGTATGATGTACCCCCCCGGTTAGGAGATTATCATGCTCTATCTGATCGATCCGATTCGATTGGTTGGTTGCTTTTTTATCTGAGATGCTACCACGGGGACGACATGCTGCGGTGAGATTACTTAGTCTAAAGTAGTAACGCTGAGGAAGGGGATTAGAACCGAGTGGTTTTATTCATTTGTTCCTGTTTCCTTGTTTTTTTTGTTTTTTTTACTCTCTTTTTTCTTGCTGTTGTGTGGACAGGCCGCTGGGCACTTTGGATCTCCATGCAATTCGGACTTTAGTGAGGCCCGGCAGTCATCAGCCATGCTATTCAACACTGCCGAATATCCTGACCTCTCTTCTTAGAGTATCCCCCCCGGGTCCTCCTAATACACTATGTATGCGCTCCGCTCTATATGCAGAAAAAGGAATAAAACAGAACATGCACTTTTCAGCGTACACACAATACAGTATATTTTCGTACACTCATTAACCCATGACCCCGTAATCATAGTCCTCCTATTGTTGTACCCTCAAGCGCCTCAAGGCCAATCCCCGATAAAGCAAAGAAAGGAAGGGAAGAAGAAAAAAAAACATACCCAAATTCTCCACTAATCCCCAATCTCAATTACCAATTACCCATTGAAACCCCCACAAACCAATACCAGAAAAAAAAGGCAAAAAAAGCAAATAAAACAACCACATCAGCATATACCAGCGCCCCTCACTAGCACCACGCAAACTTCTCATTAACAACCCACTCTACATCCGCAACTCCACTCCCGACCTTCTCCTCACCGTACATCATCAAACTCGCAATCGAGTCCATCTCCCTATCCATAACACGCACTTCTCCCGCAAGCTTCCTCGCCGCTTCCAGCACCCACCGGTCCGGGTTCCAAGCACACACCTTCCCGAGCTTCCACTTTTGTGCCTCATCCACCGCCGCGCTTAACATAGCGACCATGTCCTCCTCTCTACCTTCATCATCGCCCAGGTCAACAATACGGAGGATGTAAAGCTTTGGGCCAGAGAGTGAAAAGTCCCGCCCCCAGATAACCCATCTTCTACCATCGGCGGTGATGCACCCCTTAACCTCCGGTTTCCCGGTAGTGGGACTTATACATCCCGAGATAAACTCCTCGCGGTTGTGGTGCCAGTCCATTGATTCATGGTCTGGTAGAAATGCAACTCGGGGTTTATTATAGCGTGTCGACATGGCAGCCTTGACGTTCTCACTATCAATCCCACACAGCGCGGCTATATCATCATGGTAAAGAGGCTGAACCTTATCCGTGTGGTACCTTGTTGCGGCAGGGACAGGAATATCGATATGTGATGAGGGATGAGGGAGCCATCCCAATTTCGCATAAAACTCCTATCCGAGGGTGGTTTTGTTAGCACAGACCTAAAAACAGGGATGAGAAGTGGATAAAAAAAAAACGAACCTTTCCAATATCGGAATACAACACTGAGAACCCCGCCAATTCCCCATTGTGGCACTTCAATCGCTCCCCCAGCATTGTGAGCATGATCCTTGCGTAACCCTTCCCTCGGCACTCTGGGGGGGTGAAGACACTGCCGATGCCATATGCTACTACGTCTTTCACCGGAACACGCTTCTCGCCGTCAGCGGGGGGATATGAGATGACAGCTTTCTTCTGGATTGCTTCGCAGGAGGCAAGGATGTGAGGGTTTGTCGAGGTTGAGTCGATGAGGACCCATTGCGTCATTCCGCCATCACGGGTTAGGTTTGTAGATGCTATGTGGACCTCTCGCATGAGGTACTGCGAAACAGTGAGAGGACCAGCCCAGCACTCTGAGTGGAGGGTGCGGATGTATATGAGCTCCTCTTGGGTAGGGTGACGGAGGAGAAACTTGGATTGGGAGGTTGCAGTCGGCATTATGGGGGGGTTCTTCTGTTTGAGATTCTCTCTCTTTCTTTTCTTTTCAATGGAAGATTTATAGCTGTGAATTGGAGGTGTTTTCGTGGGATTGGGAGATCTAGGGGTAGTGGAGGAATGTTGTGATTATGTAGCGGGATAGAACAAGACCTCCTTCTACAGCTTCCATGGTAAATGATGACAATATTATGAGGCCTGTCCTGCCCTCGGGGGTCTCTTGGTTATCGACAACAGACAGGAAAGAGGGAGACAAAATAGAACGGTTAGCACTCCCTCTTCTGGGTAATACAGTCCACACCTTCACACAACAGACATGCACATCGCGAGTTTGCATTAGCTAAACCCATAGCGATCCTGTGACGGACTTTCCACTACCGGTCAAGCGGGGATTGAGCGCGTGACTATCCTAGATATAAGGTACTTTGTATTGGCTGGTTTGATGGGTTCCTACCACTCTATCTACCCAGCCGGGCTTCTCTTCTCTAGATACCCTACATGCTCTGCTGGAGGTGCGTGCGCGGTGCGGTTATCAGGTATACTCGCAACAGGAATATAGTACCCGGAAATGCAGGCGAGTATTTTCACCAATCGACAGGTATAATTTTTACAGAAAACCCCCAATATCCAATTGATTTTTCCTGTCCAAGACTTGAATTTCCAGGTACTTTATACCTGTTGCGAGTAGAATACACATGTACATGTATATACTAAGCTTTACTGTAGAGAAATGTTGGATATCCCAGAGATTAGGCATGATGAGGTGGAGGCTCTGCGGGTGGTGAACCGAAGAGAAGCGACGGAAGCCGGTGGGAAAGTAATTGGGGGAGGTCCGAGTTATACAGCTGCGAAACCTAACCCTGCGATAACAAGACGGTTCGGTTGCAGCGCTAAAGTACCGGTGCGAGTTTTGCAGCTGATAACGTGGATGTTACCTTGGATTAGGGACACTGGACCTGCTGCCGGGTTCTGCTCTAGATGTATACTAATGTGTGTGTGGTCTGGATACCCTACTGAGGGTATAGTACCTACATCTTGGTGGTACCCGCAATGGAAATGGAGGTGAGTATTTCGCCAATAGACAGGTATATTTTTGCATGTCCAATAAAACGTCCCTATCCGGGACTTGAATTTTCGGGTACTTAACGCCTACTACGAGTACCTATGTATGTATGTACACTTGGGTCTACGCGGATATAACATGTTGGTGGGCAGGGAAGTACTCGGGGCAGGCAAGAAGTACCCGACAATGCAAGTCTTATTCTTACCAATCGATAGGCGTATTTTGCTCACTAGAGAGGTTTCCTCAAATAAAGAGCCCTTGCCCAAGACTTGCATTATCGGGTACTTGTTGCCTGCCCCATACTGTAAGCTACATGTATGTATCAGGCCTTGCCTAGTTACCCTCTCGATGTCATTTCTTTGTGTACAGGAGATCGATTGATATCTAATGTCTGTGGGTAAGGGTTCAATGAATCTCGCTAGACAAAGGATTTATTCATAGAATATCTAAACAAAGACATTATACTATAATCTACTGCATGGCAACAGCTCTAGTGTTTATGTTTACACTAGAACAGCAACGCCTTTCCCCCACTATCATCTAGAATTGAAATCCCTCACCCCCCACTACCTCAACCTCAACCTCAACCAACATCTCATCAATAAACCCTAACTCCTAACCCAAGAGATATCCCATACCCAAAATGTCCTTCAATCCGCGACAGAGCAACGTCTTCCGCTCATCACAGAATCAACCTCCCCCAAGCTCCACTTCTAGAAACAGACAGCAGCACCCACAACCCGCAGAAAACTACCTCCTCATCGTCTGTCCCTCATCTCTCTCTAAATGTGGACATACTAACCCCCACCCTAGAAAGACCATGAAATCGTTGACTGTATCTCTGAGCTCGGTGTCCCCTTCCAACTTGAAGACCTCAAGAAGCCCTCCCCACCTAAAACACAGCTTGTCTTCGAGATGTTTGCCGACCTCTTAATGGGGATTCGAAAGGACGCTGTAGAGCCCATTCTCCGCTCTGCTAGTGAGCAGCTAGAGTTCCCAGAGACACAGCAAGACGCACAGACACTCATGGCGTTCTATGTTTCGCTGAGAACACTCATGTTTGAATGCGGGATCGAAGATTTCACAATCAACGACCTCGCAAAGCCTGATGGGGCTCGGTTGACCCGGATCCTCTCTTACATCATTAACTTTACACGTTTCCGTGAGGGGCGCGCCGGGGTGATTGATGAGCATTTTCAAAAGGCCGAGAAGGCGAAAGAGACTATCGAGCAGTTATATCTCGAGAATGAAGAGCTTGAGCGGCGATTACAGTCACTGAGGCAGCAGCGTGCAAAGGAGGAGCCAATGATTAAGCGTGCAAAGGAGGTGCAGAAGATGCTTGGCGAGGAACTGTATGCATTTTCGAAGAGGGAGAAAGCATTGACGAACGATATGAATAAACTGAAGCAAGAGAAGGAGACATATGTCAGGACGTTAGAGGATAGGCAATACTTTGTCACAAAGACACTGCAGGAAGCAGAGAAGATTCGACCTTATATTGTCGATTCTCCGGATAAGCTACAGCAGGTAATTACCGATATGGGTGCATCGCTCGCGCAGGAGAAGGCAACAGCCGATAGTGTGGAGAGGAAAGGCCGTGCGCTACAGACCTCAGCGGACTCGTTTGCGATTGTAGAGCAGGATGTTATGAGTGCGATCAAAGTTATGGAGGAGTGTGAGCAGGAGTTAGTAAAAGAGGAAGAAAACGCTCGGAAAGCGGCAAGACACTATGAGATCCTCACACAGAAACAAACTGAAGTTCGAGAGACTGAGCGAAGCGAGCAGGTTCGTCATATTACTCTTCTCCTATATGACCCCCCCTAACAGCTTTCTAGCGCCTCCAACGTCAACTTCAAAATGCTACTGAAAAAATTACACGTGCGCGCGAAACAGGCGAATCAAAATCCTCGAGCGCGCAGAAGAAGATGCGAGAGCTGAAGGAAGCATATAAGCAGCTATCCAAGGAGCGAGCTGAGCGTGACAAGGATATGGAGAAGAAGAAGATACGGATCGAAAGGATCGAGAAGGAGATGGCGGACATGAAGGAGAAGGTGGAGGAGGAGGTTATGGCTGCCCATGTGGAGTTTGCAAAGATGAAGAGTCATATCACCTTGTATATCAGTGAGATGGAGCAGTGTATTTGAATGATTACTTTCGTGGGTAAAATCGGGTTGGAGTTGGATGTGTATTTTTTTGTAAAAGATGGGATGGCGCGCTGGTGCTGATTTTTTTTGTTGACTTTGTATCTAGCTATATCGTCTTTTTCTATATATATTTATATTTGTGCTTGTTAATTTATGCTACTGTTATGTGATTCATATTGGCTGTAGGCTTATTGTGAGAGGTTAGGTTAGAAAGGCTTTGGTACTTTATTTAGGTTCTAGGGGGTATTGGGTTTAGCACGTGAAATATCACTCGGTAATTTAGTCTTATCACTGTAGTTGAACGAATGAATTAATAGTAAGTACACAGAGAGTTTATGATATTTTTTGTGTGCTTAATTGTTTGAGTTGCTATTCCCAAGACTAAATGTATCTAGTTCTATGTTTTGAGTTGTAGGCACGAGGTATTATTCGGTTAAGTCTACTCAATGATCAGCAAAATGAGAGCTTTTAAGAATATCAGAGAGTTGATTATATTTTATGTACAGCCTTGGGTAGTCTTGATGGGTGTAATTATAGTGCTGTTGACAAAATCCCTTCAATAAAGACTACATGGACCTCAAGACTATCTTGCAAGATGTATGGTAGCAATCCGCAATATTCATTATCAAGTTATCTCGTAATAATTTAGTGAAAGATTTAATACCAATATTATGTAGCTTCAAAGATCACTCATAAATAGAAAATAAAAATGCCAAATAAAAGGGATACTTATCCCACTATAGCCCTCCTCACCTTCTTCCACCACGGAGTCGCCCCTCCAGCCCCTTCCCCAACCACTGTATCATCCTCCCTTCTCCCCGAATACAAATCCATATCCTCCAAGCGCACCCACTTTGTTTTATTCCAGAACTTATACCCCAAGAAGAACAACAGTGACACAGGAAGGAGTATGTAATTTACCACAAAGTCTTTTGCACTAAAGGGGTTTAAGAATGCAGTGTATCCTATATCGTCACTGTTAGCATACCCTCACACCCCCTCCCCAAGATATAGAATAAGGGAACATACCCTGGAATAGGATTAAGAATATATTAGCAGCTAGTGCTGCATATGTTCCATATGGATACAAAGCGGCTTTAAATGGTAGTCTTTCAATGCTTTGTCCTTGAACTTTCATCGCCATCCTGAAGCGGATATGCACAAACTCTATAGTAGCCCATACCATAAATGTTGACACTCCACTTAGCGTAATCAGTGCCTGGTAGAGTTCGCCGGCGCCCCCAGAGAGTGAGAGAAAAGATATACAGGCTGCAAGATTCGATAATAGTAGTGCGGCCCATGGGACACCACGTTTGTCGACCCGGGAGAAGAACTTGGGTGCCTTTTTGGTGCGGGACATGAATAGGATTGTTCGGGAGGCGACATAGAGTGATGAGTTTCCAGCAGATATGACAGATATGACGATGAGCCCATTAATAAGATGCGCAGCAGTATGAATTCCAGCATCGTCAAGGGCGATAGTAAGGGGTGAACGAGCAGTACGAGAGGTCGAAGAGAGAAGACGGGAGTCAGTGTATGGTATCAAAATACCAATAAAAAACATCATACCGACATAAAACTGAAATCTACTTAGTAACGTCTAACTAATTTTCACGAACCATAACTCACAATTAAAATCCTCCAAAAGACCTGCCTAATTGCTCTCGGCACAGCCCTCCCAGGATTCCCTGCCTCCCCCGCTGTGATACCCACCATTTCCGTCCCAGCATACAAGGTCCCCGCAATCACAAACGTCTTTGCAACACCGTTGATACTGTCTGCAAATGCCCCCGGGTCATTCCAATACTTGAATCCTATCTTCTGTGGCCCGACTCCACCGGCCGAGATTATAATAGCGATAATAAAGAATACCGTTATCGAAATGACCTTAATGAGACTCAACCAGAACTCAACCTCGCCATACGCTAGTACACCTAGCATAGAGAGCGATAGAAAAAGCACCCAGAAGATCAAAATCCATGCCCATTGGGGTACAGTATCAGACCAGTACATAACCACAAGGGAAATCGCGTTGTATTCATTCGCGAGAACAGTGACCCAGAGGTACCAGTAGCCCCAGCCAAGAGCGAAGGCGAGGGCATCGTCGACGAAGCGTTCGGCATATTCAGTGAACGAGCCAGTGACGGGGATGAGAGTTGCAAGCTCGCCGAGTGATTGCCTATGTAACTGAATGTCAGTAATGGAATGGGAAACCTAATAGGAAAAGGGCCATACATTACGAAGAAAACTATCATGCCGACAAGTGTGAAGGATATTAAAATCCCGGCGGGACCTGCGAGGTGAAGTGCATTACCGGAGCCGACGAGTAAACCAGGGCCAATGATTCCTTTACAGATGTCAAGTCAGATTGTTCTTGGAATATTGGGGTGTAACCCGGTTATCGGGTCCCATGTATTTGAGAAATTTTAAAAAAGCACTGAGCAGCTAGTACCACATACCTCCGATTGCTGCAAGGGTAAAGAATAATGATTAGTATACATTATAGGAATCTCGGGGACCTCAACGAGAGTGTTATACCAATCATCTGCAAATGCCTCGACTTTAACTTCCGGTGTAGCGGCGCATCCTGCTGCTCTGGCACCGACCCCATGTCGGAAGCCATTTTCGTCTCTCGCTCAGCCGCCGTCTTCTCTTCATCAGAACCCATCTCAAAACTTTTTTTCGTAACAATTGGTGAAATTGGTAGTGGCGCTGGTGGTAGTAGTAGTAATAACACTAGTGATGGTATTCAAGCAGGGTCAAAAGACGAAAAGCTCGTAGATACATGTAGTTCCCCCGGGCAAAACCTAGATCTGGAAACGACCCCGGAACCTAACTCTCGGATGTTTAAATAGCGCAAGAAATAGGAAATAAAAAAGCAAAACACATTAGTATAGCAATTGGATGCTACGATTTATGTTTAGAAAATTCATGAGGAACGTGGGATGGCGCAATATATATACATGGTAACGCAATGTGGGGGGATTGTCGCGCTTCGTCCCGGGCTCCTGCTTATGAATTTTAGGCACTCGTTTCAAAGACCTGTTTTGGCAGGCTACGGGTGAGGTCGATGTCACCTATATAGATACACATTAATCCCGTCTCTTATCTAGGGGCGAGATCTGGGGTCGAGATCCTGGTGTCGCGGAACAACTTCTCAATGTGGGGCTAGGGTTGTTTATATTGTTTACTCGGACACTTCCCCGAGAGAGAGAGGGAGAGAGAGAGACTCTTATCTCGGTTACTAATTATGAAATAGCTGGAGACTTTATTATTTAGCTATCTGGACAAATAATTTATACTAATGGCTACATGTACTTGTAGATAGGAACATGCAGTGTATACATGTACTCGTACGTTTAACTGCTGAGTCGTATCATGTGACTGGCCGTCCAAAGAGTTACATAACTTGAAAGTAGGAAAAAAGAAATCATGCATCTTAGAGCGCATTAATACCCGTTCTCGTGCATACATGTACTCTAGAGTAAGTATATATATGGGACTGAATTTAAAGAAACAATCTAGGACTGTAAAGTACACTGCATACAGTATACTCCCCCACGTCGCGTATATCTACATGCGGGCCTGGTCCTATAGTAAGACATGTATATGTATACATTTGATTTAGCCACCAGCCGAGACCCTCCTCTCTCTAGATAAGCTTTTGAGCCTCAACTACTATCCTTGTTTCCTTTAGCAACGTCAACCAACAGCGGACGGAGTGATACGATGTCTCTACTAAAGCCACCAGGGCTTGTCGCGTCTACAGGAAAGACATATAATCGTAGGGTTGATGGGAGACAAGGCGCGGTAGGCAATGGGAAAGAAAGCAATCTCTTCAGGAGTGCACAATGGTATGCTTACCTCAGATTAGAGATAGTATGGATTAAAAGCTAACTATCCAAGAGGTCACCGGATGGCACATGTATTTTAACATCAAGCGAGGATAATGAGTTGAGAACATGGGTGCTGTACGTTGGCCGGAATCTTCTACTTGTTGAGAGCATTGGAAACTCACCAGCTAATCTACCTGTAGTCCCGTGGACCTCCTCGACCCCTCATACTCCCCTAAGCACCTAGAGCAGTTCTCCTCCATTCATACCGCAGAACCAACCTATGCAATGGCCATATACCCTGACATGAAACTCCCTGATCCCTCTACCTGCTGCTTCATTGCCTCTTCACGTGATCACCCAATCATGCTCTATGACCTCCTTTCTCCCACCACCCGCGCAAGCTACCCTCTCATAGACCCAATGACCGAGAAATACCATACCCCTGCATCACTGATCTTTGCTCCGTCGAACCCGAACCGGTTTATTGCGGGGACTACCTCACAGATATCGTTCTTTGACATTCATAGGAATGGTGAAGGGCCTATGCTTGCGCTGAAAACAATACCCACAAGGAGAAGTGTACAGACTGGGCACACGATGAAAGGTATCGTGTCTGCGTTGGCGGTGTGTCCAGGGAGCTCGGATGGGACCGGGGTGTTGGCGGCGGGGACATTTGGCCGGCAGGTGGGACTGTATTCTACTGAGGGAACGGGGGAGACGATAGGTGTGTTTGGGTTATTTGAGGGGGATGGGGCGGGGGTTACACAGTTGGTGTGGAGTCACTGTGGAAGGTATTTGTATATTGCGGAGAGAAAGAGTGAGGTTGTTTCGGTGTATGATATTAGGGTTGCTGGAGAAAGGGTGGAGAGCTTTAGGGGGAGGGATGCGGGGACAAATCAGAGGGTGGGCATTGATGTGGCATATGCCCTTGGAGGGGAGGTCGTGGGTGGTGGCATTGATGGAAAGGTTAAAGTATGGGAAGCAGGGCACGGGAAAGAGGGGTCAGAGGTCGGGAGTGTTAAATGTGAGTGGAAAGCGCATAATGATGTAGTGGGGAGTGCGGTGGTACATCCTTCAGGGGCAGTATTGGCTACTTGCTCGGGATCAAGGAAAGCAGTGATACTAGAGGACGAGAGGGAGGAAGAAGAAAGGTCTTGGGATAATAGTTTGAAAGTCTGGACACTATCACGAATAGAGCAGGATGAAGAGAAAGACGAGAGCAGGGCCGAGGATGAGGAGGACGAGGAGACTAGTCGTGATGATACTGGCAGTGCATCAGATGGTCAAGTATAAGACTATTATTTTATCCCTTTCGTTTTTATTATTTCTCTTAAGCTACTATTCTTGTTATCATGGTGATAAGAATGATGCAAATGTAAGCACTTTCCGGGGTCTGCATTATATTGACTCACTCATTAGCGAGGAACATCTGACAGGACGTATGATTCTCGGATAGCTGCGTTACAGACCTAGCCTTCCCCTGCAGGGCGCTGTGTAAAAGCGTCACGAGCAAAGCGGCTGCCTACATGGAAAGATGTGTCTTATCTATACTATACGGTGGGACGGTGTCTGACTTCTACTGGCTCATTGACATTCACTAGTTGGGTGAGACTCTTACCAGTATTTCGCAGTCAGAGATGAACCATGTGTACTCCTGTGGAAAGATTGGTGGTTCTATCTTGTAGTATTTCCCTTGAAACTTTCTATTTGTATCTGTGTAATCATTTCCCTTTTTAACCCCACTATTTCTGCCATCAACATCGACCTCCCCACCATCATTTTCTCTTCATCACTGTCACTTCACACTTCAACGTTTCTGCCTCTTGTTGTTGATCAACATCGACACGCTCTTTAACCACTTTAGTTGAACTTTGCTCTTTTATTATCCTGGGATTTGATATAAAAAATGCTTTCTCATGTTCCTCTTGTCCTTCTCGGAGTCTTCGGCTTTCTGGGAAGCTTCATCAGCGCCCATCATATGCTGACCAACATCCATATCGGTGGTGTAGACCAGGGGGATGGAAACTCTATCCGTATCCCACAAAACACTAACCCGGTTGTCAATATCCAGTCCCCAGAGATGGCATGTAATGTAGGCGGTGAGAAGCCGCTCGATAAATTTGTTTCTCTTGATGCAGGTGCAAGAGTTACTCTTCAATGGCGTACCTGGCCGGATGGATCCCAGAATACTCCTATTGATGTTTCGCATCAGGGTCCGTCCTTTGTTCATCGTTGATGCCTTCGTTGAGCTCTAAACTAAATATTGATTTGTTTTAGGTCCTTGTTCTGTTTATATGAAACGCGTTAATTCATTCGCGAGTGATTCTGCGGCTGGTTCCGGCTGGTTTAAGATCTGGCATGATGGGTACAGTGACGACAAGTTTTGTACCGAGCGTTTAAGGTCTAGTGGTGGGATGATGGCTTTTACTGTTCCAAAGGATCTCGCTAGGTATTTAGTTGATCCTAGATCGAGGTTATGGTGGTTGATGTTAATGAGGAGCTCTATGTGACAGCGGGTACTATCTTATGCGTGGTGAACACCTTGCCCTGCACCAGGCTGTATGTATCTTACTTGCCCTTCCCTTTTCTTTTGTACTGATGCGAGATTGGATTTAGCAAACTATAGGTGGTGCACAGTGGTATATCGGGTACGTACATTAAACACTATACTTGCTCGAGAACTTTTATTAACTGGGTTATAGATGTGCTCAAATTGCTCTCTTCTCTACTGGTGGTTCTGCCCGTCCTTCTGGTGTTTCGATTCCTGGCTACGTTTCTGCAAATCACCCGGGTGTGCTTTATGACTACTGGAACAATATGAATCCTAGGTCTTATAGTATTCCAGGCCCGGAACCATATAAGGTCACCAACTCAGGAGGTGGTACAAGAGTTCCAGCCGAATTCCCCAAGAAATATCCCATCTGCCTAGTTAGTAATGCAGATTGGTGTGCTCGTCCGGTTCCAGATATAAAGGATGAAGCTTCGTGCTGGAGTGTACATTATCCCCTCTCACCCCGCTTTAGCTTTGACTAACAATCTTCCCAAACCCAGGCTTCAGAAAATGCCTGGAACCAACTCACTACCTGCTATGATACCGCACCAGCAACCGGTCATAAAGGCTGCACCAGGTGGAATACATACTGTGAAACCTACCAGCAATACTGTCTTTCCTGTGGTGCTGCCCGTAACTGCAAGGGAAAATTTCCAAACCCACCCGCTGAAGCCTCTAGTCTAACCGCTCGTTCTGAACGCGGTAGAATTCTCCTCCCGCCTATTCCAAAGAGAGATCTTGAAGTGGGGGTGATCGCTCACCATAAACGTCACATCCACAGACACACCCGTCGAGTCACCCCCGGGCTCGACCAAGCTCTCGTCGTTGACAAAGTCACTGAGGTACACAAACTCTGCAGTGCTATTTATGGTCATTGCACTAAAAATATCACTCTTGATGTTTGTAGTATCTTTGCTAAAGCATGTAGAGGCGCTGTTGTGCCGGAAATTATTGAGCAGTTCCCAGATAAGAGTGATAAGAAATGGCAGGTGTTGTGGCTGTATCAAGTTGCATGTGAACACGAAAATTTGGGGAAGGATGAGTGTAGGGAAAGGTTTTCGAAAGCGCTACAGGGGTTCGAGTAGTGATTGAAGCAATAGTTTTATGAAGACCGGCTTCTATCTTTGGTCTTGGGTGGATTTCTGAGTTCTTTTAATTTGTTTGTAGTCTAATAATTTCTGTTTCTTGTTAGTGTAGTCTGTATGAGGATATATAAAAAATTTGGTTCTCGTTTGTGCCGGTTCGTGGGGTGAGGAGCACACAGTTCAAAAAAGTCTTTAGTTACTTTGAGATATTTGACAGCGGTTGGCAGCACTACATGTAAGTATAGTGAATGAATGAATTTATCATAAGTACATGCATAAGTATAGCGAATGAGGGTAACTCAAGAAAGATCATTATCCTAGGGCGTGAGCCACTAGAATACGAAAATTTGTCATTTCTCTAGGGCACCTCATAAAGTAGAAGGTATTCAATAATAATTCGAGATATAGCTCACTAACGCTATGCAAACTGTAAACTAGATACGCTTCAGGATCCAGAGTTAAACATTCCTCGATATCGGAGCCTACGTCAGAGATTACTTTAAACGGAGTACATCATATACGTATAACACTTGTGTAAGTAGAACTAAGTAATATCACCCACTCTCTCCTCTCGTTTAAATTTCCCATTCTCCCTCCAATCTGGCAAGCACCCTTCCCATTACCCTTTCGCCTACAACCCCCCTGAATAACTCCCGTTTGTCGCTCGCACACATCTTCAAAAAAGCTCTCAAACCGCCTTCTTTGCAACTTCTTAGCACTACCTGCGCTGCAAACGCGTTAAATCCAGCTTTCCTTAAGAACCGCTCCCATAGTGTTTCATCCTCCAACAGCCTCACCTCCCTACCTTCTTTAATCATCAGTGCAACTATCCATCTAGCAATTATCTCATCACCCTCTTTCAAGACTCGCATATGCACTCCCGCCCTTAGGCCTGCTGTGAATCCAGCGAATCCAGCGATAGTTCCAATGTCACTCTCATGTATATTACCAAGAACTATGACGAATAGGCGTTCATATAACAGAGAGACACTCATTATACGGTGTCGAATGGTACTGAGAGCCTGGCCGGGCATTGGAGCCTGCCGAATTTTCTGCAGGCTTGTTATAACTATACCAGAGAATTGTGAGAGTATCAGGTCTGCCTCTGCGCTATCATTTTTATTCAATGTAATACCGGCAAAGTTATCAATAATCGGAACTGAAAAATCACGCTCAATGATATTTGCTACAGGGTAGAGGTCTTTGATGAGTCTGAAAAGATGGCGTTCGGCTAGGAGGGTGGTTGAAGCAATGAATGTACCTGGAGACGCCGGTATTTGGATCTTTGGTGTAGGGGAGATCTGGGTCTCAGAAATTGTATTTAAATTAGCTGTAGTTATAACTTTTAGAGTCTGCTCTGGCTCTAGACCTATTTTTACTGTTCGTGATACTAGTGTAGGGTTTTTTTTTGGCCTTTTGGAAGTTCGCGAGCGCAATGCCATGAAGGTATCTAAAGAATTGCTAGAAAGAGACGCTTCAGCCATAGGGTTATTTCTAGTCTTGCTTTCATCCCCTCCAGTTACTGCAGTGTCGGTCCGATTTTCGACCTCCGGTACTTTCCGTTTCTTTTTCTTCTTCAATAGAGCCTCCATATCTATCTTCACTGTAAAAACCCCAGGCTCTAACTCAATTTCCTCATCCTCTCCATGCATTTCAAGTCCCAAAGCTCTTGGTTCATCCATGAGAACCCTCTCATTGCTGTCATCGTCGCTAGGAACAACCATAATTTCATTTACATACTCCTCGCCCCCCAAATCCTCAATAGGCACCTTAATCGTACTCTTTAAAAACGGCCTCCATGAAAGATCGATCCCGACACCTGCACTCCCACCCCAGTTTCTCGCCGCAGCCCCAGCCCACCCTTTCAGATCACGCAATTTCTTTAAAACATTCCCTGAATTCTCCCATGGTAGCTTAGGGATTGACAAGCCCACAAATGGAGTTTCAACCCTTAGGGTTGAGTCTGCTTCTTGTAACTGCTCTTGCGCAAGCTCCTGACTTACCCTCACCAGCATCTCCCCATCCAATTGATCTTCAGCCTCATGCGCTGGTGTACTGATACGTGGAGGTAAATCTAAATCTGCAAAACGAACCTTCTTAACTGTCGAAGTGGGTGGAGTGAGTAGTGCTTCGACCATCAGTGTTTCAGGTCGTGCCCGTTTCCGGATTGGCGATGAAGTCGGAGAATTCATCTGTAAGAAACTCAAAGGATATTCAGAAGACGACTCAGCGAGTACCGAGTCTGCAGCCATAAAAGGCGCTGCGAGATCGTTGATTAAAGACGTAGTTTCCCCAGCATTAATTGGCCTTAGATCTAACGTTTCTGAAAGTTTCAATAACGAAGGAAGGATAACTGGTGATGATGGGAGTAGTGGTGGAGTCAAAAATTGCGAACTTTCGGGCTATATAAAGTCAGGACTTGCCACAAATAAGAATGCAGACTCCAAAACTTGCAATATCTCACCTCTTTCCCAACCACATCTATTGTAGATGGTTGTGTTTCCGGTCTATGAATACCCTGTAAAAACCGCAACACCTCAGTGCCAATGACCATCCTCTCCACTTCAACGCCCCTTACAAACTGTGACACTTGCTCTTTCACATCACTATCCCATAAAATTCCCAGATCCCCACTCGTACCCAGTGGCAAATGCTCAAATTTCTCGGCACAAACATTGTGCACGTGTCTCCTTCTCTGCTCCTTCACTAGCGGCTGTTCAATACGGATTTTTGTAGACCATCGGAGATCCTCTAGGAGTAGGTCTTTTCCTTCATCTGGAGAAATTATGATGGAGGAGAGGTACATAGCTGTTTCGTGTTCAAGTATTAGTTTCTCAGAGCCATCGATATAACGTGAAGGATGGTGGTCAAGATCATCGCTAGATGAGAAGGTGAATGGATCGCGGATGTCAGTGATAGGGTCTATAGGTGAAAGGCGGCAAAGTGTGATGGGCTGTGGGTCCAAAAGGTGATTTCTAGCGAGATAACGACGGGAGTATAGTAGTAGTGATTGATCTGACATGGTGACAAAAATAAAGGGGTAGGAGAGAAGAAGATTGCCCAAGACATGATGTAGCGAAGGTGGATAAAAACGATATGGAAAATTGGTATATCTTAGATCAGGGAATTAACCTAAAAAATAAATAAATGAATAAGTTCTAGAATATTTTTAATGACCATGAATTTATTTTAGAAAAAAAAACTCCTTTATTTAATATCAGCAAATGCAGTAAAACCCCCTTGTTGAAAGACCGCTCTCACTCCCGCTCCTATGGTACACCCAAAAATGAGAACTGAGAAAATATATATCAATTAGACTCAACCCCTGTGATATAGTCTAGTCGTTGTAGTTAGACTGTCTTGCGCCATTCTTATTGACTTGTGGCCTGCCTGCTGCAGCGTTCAGCTCCTCCTCCTGTGACTTCCCGCTTGGATCGAATACTGGGCGTTCACCATGAGGGGTGACACGGACTGCGTGACGCATGTGAGGAGCAAAACCATATGATGCAGAGTGATTCTAATATACCAAAATCAGGGATCAACTACAAATATCAAAATACACAGCAGCAGGGCTTACGCATGAACGATTATCCCAAAGAGCAACACTATGAGGTTCCCATTTGAATCTGGCATGTAGCTCCTGAGTTGCAACGACGATATTGTTGAGGTACTCTAGGATAACGTCACTTTCCATTTTTGGAATGCCAACAATCTGCTTGACGAAGCCCGGGTTTATAAACAAGCTCTTCCAGCCAGTCACGGGGTGAGTGCGGATAAGTGGATGTTCGGTGATAATAGGCTCGCGACGAACAGGCCGACCAGCAGCGCGAGAACCGACAGCCTGCTCTTCAGCCGAGTGCAAAGCGGTGAGGCCCTCCAGGTACTTCTGCATGTGCGAAGAGAGACAGTCGTAGGCAGCATACTGAGACGACCAGAGAGTATCACCTCCACCGCCTCTTGGTGGCCCATTCAAGAGCTTAAGAGATGTGTACGATGGTGGCTGTATTTCATAAGTAACCTATAAAACGATGTTAATATATTTTATTTTTAATGAGAAATAATAAACAAACATCAGAATGCCAGAGATAAGAAGGTGCAAAAAGTGCTCTTTGATCGAGACTTTTCCCATCAGTATATACTACGTGCACCTCCTCTAGTCCGGGCCTCTTAGGCACAGCAGTAGTTGCATGTTTATGCAAAATGCCAAAGTACCTCCCAAGTGCCAATTGATCTTCAATGGTAAAGTCTTTTTGGTCACGGAAGAAAACGACACCTCTAAAGGCAATAAGACGGGCAAGATCATTCCTCTGGAAATCGTTCAGGCCCTTGAGCTGTACTCCGTGGATCTCAGTTCCAATCTTGGGGGTATAGTCGAAGCAATCAGTGGCCTCAGCGAGAAGATTTTTATATTCGGGGTCTCCGAGGAGGCCTTTATCTTCATATTGGAGTTCCTCTAGTGGCTGCCAGGTGATATCAGGGAATGAGGGCTTGAGATCTTCGTATTCGTAGTCTTTTACTTCCTCAACCTTGTTATATCCAGGTGTGAAGCGAGGTGTTTGCTTGGTGCCTTCGCTGAGGGGTTTTGGGGCTGTGGCCACACCAAAGCTGTTCGAAGACTCTACCACACCTGGTGCCATTATGCAAAGTGAATATAGAAATCTTATACGATTTATGAGACTTGAGCACTGGGAACAAAAATGAAAATGCAGGACGGTGTAGATGGGTATGGACCTTTTATACTAAAGCTCAAGCACACAATAAGTATCACGCGAGACGAATGGCAATTTCGCCATTCGACAGTTGCATGCTGCTACTAATGATTTTGTGGAGCCTCAATTCGGATCTTCTATCCCTGTTTGTAAGCTTAAAATGCCAGGATTGGTAATTGGTGCTTTTTAGCCACTTGGTGCCTGTCCTGTACTGTAGTAAATGGATCATGAAAGGCAGGTGCGATATGGAGTAGACTGATCACTGCAGCATTTCTTGCCGGAGATGAACGTGCACCTCATAAATTCTTATCGAGGAGACTATCTCCGAATTAACCCTTAGCCAAGAGTAAAAAAGGAAAGCCGAGAAATCCAAATCCAGCGTATCTAGCGATAAGATACAGGATGAGATGAAGCCAAAGTTTGTTCTAGCCCAGTCCCAACAATCGTGTGGTGCTCCCCGCAACCCCGTAACGCAAGGAAAGACGCCCCCTCCCCCGGATAAAAAACCACAAGCTTAAGCATCCGAACCACGTCGAGATTCGGGCTCAACACATGTAAACAACTCACTGGCAGCAGCTAAAGTCTGAAGTAGATGGCCAGTGATTGGCCAATTGTATGTGGAAGACCCCTCTCGCGGCACAACGCATCGCCGTGATTCGTTGTTGCTGGGCTAGTGTTCTAGAGCTGTACCAGAATCGCACGCAACCACATTCCTAAAGCCGTGCTCACCATACGCCATATGGCACTCCAGTACAAAACCAACTCTCGCCATGAAGTCAATGCTACGTCAATTCTCTCCTTGCGGCCCTCGGTACCTGGAGAAGAAGCCATTCCTCCATGGCCGCTGCAATGCCTTTGTGAATATCCCTCAAAGGTACCACTGAACTAACCCTATTTCGGCTAATGCGAGCCATCCTGTTCTCAAGTTTGTACTGCATCTCGACCCTGACGGCTCATGGAGGTAGCTTCTACAATTGAGATGATTAGCAATGGGATATAAAAAGTCTGTTTAGGATACGTCTTTTCAACGGTAGCCTCCAGCACCTCTCAGCTTTGTACGAAAAGCCTCCAGGGGTGCCAAGAATCGTGCCTTTCTGCTGTCGGAAAACAGATACTATGCATCCTTCGTATTTCAGATAGCAAGATGTGTATACCGGTCATTAGGTGTAAATCCCGATTTCAGTACAAGATTTAGTTCCTATGACTGATAAATTAGCGTGAAGAATCCGCTAAGACTAATTGAAAGATCAGAGAAGGGAATTGAGAGGAGAGAAGGTATTTGTCATTGACTAGATATTACTTGATACCATGATTATATTGGGGCCCATCATAGATAGCCCATGTAGATTAAAGCTTTGAGGAGCTGAGGATAGATGGCTGAATCGAACTTTGAGCGATAATCGGATAATCATACTCATTACTCTGTTGGCGTCATCAGGTCAAGCAAATCGCACCAATCCATCCAAGAGCCTCATTTTCATGCCACATTCTGGCTGTTAAGGGCTCACAAAGTACATTCCGGGCAAAAGATCACTCTCAGTGTCTATAGCTGAAGGGCACTTTAGCCACCGAATTCTGTTCAAAGTCCAAATAGTGAGCGGCACTACTCTAAAGCTCGAAAGAGCTCGCCTGTCGTTCTCAATACCCCATCTACAGGACTCCTCAATGGTAGTGAACTCGTTACATCTAATGATAAAACAGAGGGAGGGGAGGCTGAAAGGTCATGAGTCAGATGATTTTATGAGTACACGATAGACCGCATACATTAAATACATCCACACACGGCTCGATGCAGATTTAATCTCGGGTACAAGAGATGATGTCTTGTTCATCCATGGCTGAACTTAGGGATCATGGTATATCACTCGATGGGATTTGCCCCCTGTTTCTACCAATGGTGAATTTACCCAATTCAATTGCAGTCCATCAAAAAAAACACTTTATAGAGAGCTCTTTTGACAAAATAGGGCCCAGGGTTTGAGTAGTGGAAGAAGAGCCCAGATGATGCACTAGGAACTGAAGTGTACGGGGATAAAAGTGCCGAGTGATGCTTATGCGATGAGGTAAAATTAACAGACCGTAAATACCTTATGTCCCAGATCTCTTTGCACGGATCCTCTTCGCTTCTTCGAACTAGGTTGGATATTCTAGAACCTATATATGTTGGTCATCCCTTTGAGGATTAACCGTAAACATGGCTACTAGGGCCTAATAGTGACTTCTAATAGAAGGCAGCACCAAAACAAACAGCCTCTATAAAGTCTGACCGACATAAAACCTCCCTAGATTACCCCCCTCCCATCCCCGGTATAGAAACCCCTCTTATAGCTTTTGTAGGATCCATAAGTGTTACATACCTATCTTGATATAGTGGTTACGACAACGTCTTTGTTGTTGTGCGACACGCCAAGGTAGAGCGCTGTTCGTGGTTGAGCCTCAACACCAACAGACGTCTCGCGAAACCCACCAAAATAGACCAAAGAGTGCCCGGGAGAGAGACAACAACTATCACAACCCCCCTCCCCCCACCTCTCTAATCCATCACTCCCCCTAGTAATCCTCTCTTCTCCTAAAATACAATCATCGAGGCTACAAGCTCTCCATCATGTCTCTTTTCGGCCGTATCAACACGTCTACCCCGGCCACACCGTCACTCTTGTAACCCCTCCCCACTCCATCAATTCAAGATCTGCTGTTTATCCCATGCTAACAACACCTTAAACAACAGCGGAACAACAAGTAGCCAACCTCAACAAACCCCATCACTCTTCGCACCAGCCAGTACAACTCCCTCCACTGGCGGCCTCTTCGGCGGCGCGTCATCCAACACCCAATCTACACCCGCCTCTTCCGCTCCTTCCGCTCCCTCCGGCGGTTTCTTCGGGACACCACAGACCCCCGCTATTTCTACCGGGGGAGGTCTTTTCTCCCCTGCCCCCTCAACAACACCAGCAGGCGGCGGTTTATTCGGTAATACTCCTGCGACATCAGCCGCGGGCGGCGGCGGCGGCGGGTTGTTTGGGGGTGCGAGCACCACACCGGCTCCAAATACGGGCGGGGGTCTTTTTGGTGGAGGGACACAGACATCAGCTGCTGGTGGGGGACTGTTGGGTGGGACACCTGCTGCTGCTCCGGCTGCTGGGGGTGGGCTTTTTGGTGGCACTCCAGCGCAGAAGCCACAGACCCCTTCGCTCTTGTAGGTCTTATTATCTTCTTATAGGTTATTACTATGGGGAATATCTAGAGTACTAATACTTGTGGTCTTCTATATAGCTCACCTACACCTACCGGCGGCAATACGCTTAATACTGGGGGGTTTTCACTAGGGGGATCAAGTGCGGCGGCCAAGCCAAGTTTGTTCACCGCGCCTACACCGTCCAGCACTCTGCCTGGACAGCAGCAGCAACAAGGTCAACAGCAACAGCAGCAGCAGAATACAGTTCCAGCGGCAACTATCGATATCACTAGACTTACCGCAACAACCAGATTCGGCGACTGTCATGAGAGCGTCCAGCAAGAGCTTGAGCAATTAGAGCAAGTTTATCACACACCCCAAAAATTGTACCTATACTAACCTACCTTCTAGAAAACACGTCCAAGACCAAATTCGTGCTGCCGAGGAGCTTTCCGCTCTCTTCCCTAGCCACCGTACAACCGTCGACACAATCCCCTCCGACACAAAAGTCCTCGCGCATAAGCTTTCCACCACTAAATCCTTCCTTTCCGCCGACCAATCTGCCCTCCAAACCGCTCAAAGACATCACACGGCCGATAATGAAGCTGCTACTCTCTCTATTCGCTGTTTAGATCTCTTCCGACTTCCGCCTGCGCAGAGATCACAGTACTTCCAGCGCACTGAGCAACAGCAGAGGGGTGAGAATGAGGTTACGAGTAGTGGGCCTATGATTGCATATTTCAATAATCATGCTACGACTATGGATAAGAAGTTCAAAATTTTCCTCGAGAGTGTTGGTGAGGTTGAGGCGAGTCTTAGGAGCGTTGAGCAGCAGGCGGCGGCCGGGGGGAGTGGTACAGGGATTAATGGAGAAGACCTGACAGCTGTTACAGGGGGGGTTGGTGGGAGACAGGATGCAAGGAGGCTGAATAGGACGTTGAGGGAATTCAATGATGCATTGAAAGATGTGAGTGGGAGGATTGTGGATGTCAAGGATGGGCTTAGGGAGTTGAAGTCTGGGGGGAAAAGTAGGATGATGGGCTGAGTGTTTGGGAGGGGGAGGGGGAGGGGAAGGCAGTGTTTAGTCTTGTATTGGAAAATGCAATCAGTCCTTTTTTTGCCTTTTTTTTTTTTCTATGATATGTTGGGGTGGCTTTCAAGGTAATCAATGTTTATGCATTTTTACTATATGAATTGTTTAAAGTTGAGGTTGTATGAATATGTGCAGAGTTAGTCGAGAGAGTGTGAATTAAGGATCTTGTGAGGGAGACATACGGTATCACTCGGGTTTCTACCCATTGTTATCCTTGATTTGGGGCTACTGAAGGTTTATGCAGTCTGTAATAGTCTTGGGCTTCATAAATTGGTATTTCTCAGCTGTGGTCTTTATGGTTAGTGAGCTATAAGGAAATACATGGAGTGAATAGAGAATAGACAGAAGGGAATAGAGAATACACTTATACCAGACTCTTATGTTTCATGCCTTAATAATACTAGATACTACACAATCTCAAACAAAGCCACCCCATAGACACCAGACAATAACTAAACTAAATAATAGATAATATATGTAGATAATGGATAATATACCTCTTAAGAATATTTTGAGTAAATTATTTCCCATCTGTGATTCTCAACATCCTCTCCCATTTTCATTGCAGCTCCAGCCCCTCATCCAGCTTAAACACCCACCCCCTTACACCATACATACCTCCCCCTAGCCCTCTCCCAGCTCCCAATCAGCCTCCTCTGGCTACGACACCACTTCCGTCTCCCCTTTACTAGAACTGGCGACCTCAATTCTTCAACACTCCGCCCCCTCACCCTCCACTTCCCCTCCCCGCTCAACCGTATCCCCAACGCCCACCCTACTCTCATCCCCCGAAACCCCTCCCGAAGCATCCAATAAGAACTCCGCCTAGCACGACTAGCCAGAAGATACCGAAGGTTCCTGTTCCGCTGCCGAACCTCTTCGATGTTAATGATACTGTTGTAGTGGTGCCAGATGGCCTTTAAGGCAGCACGGGGCATTTTTAGTTTTTGTTGGATCTCGCGGGAGGAGGCCCCGACACGCTTCATACCTATTGCTTGCCATCGGAGGGGGGCAGGCCATTCGTGACGGAGGCGTTTTTGTTCATGTTGTTTGAGGGGCATGGTTTATTGAAGGTGTAATTAGGGCTCTTGGTGAGCTTGCTTAAGTTGTGGGTACTAGCTAGGTAGGGGCTGTTGAGGGAGGAGCTCAGCTGTACTACATATACATGTAGTTGTCTTGCTGTAAGCGCGATGTCTATAATGCATGCATACATATACATGTATGTGCTACATGTATTAGAAACCAAGTCTCCTAGGACACATTGGTAAAAGATATAATAGTTAATAGTTATTTGTTTTTCTAGAAATACGTTGCGTATTAATGGTCATAGGATTTATACAATGAGCCTTTACACTTCCCGGAGAATTTCCACGACACCGGGGAGGGGTCAATCAAATCAGCTTTAGACGCGGTCAAGATGGTAAGTATACATGTATATGCCAGGCTCATGATATATCACTCGATATAGAAGAATATCCACACAATAGATAGTAGATAAGGGTCCCCAGTCTTCCCAAGTCCTAAACCGCAGCCACTAGAGGATTGGAACAAACAAAGATGAATGATACCACCACCACCAGAGGGGATCTCTGTATGTACATAGTAATAATGAGGCTGACACCCCTGTAACGTTACACCTTGCGGCTCAAACGCCGGCAATGCCAAGCTTCACGCCAACATCTTTGTTGTGACGACTTTCAACCCCAAGACCAGTTCACCATTCAAACTTCCTATCACAACACCATCTACAGATCTATAGCAATGGAGCAAGACGAGGATGATTTTCTCTACGGCGACGCTGCTGTCCAGCCTGCAGCTGTCATTCAACAGCAGGTTCCCGCTGTTTCTACCCCGACACCAGCAAGTGTACCAACACCTTCTGAAGCACCCCCAGGACTGTCAGTTAGTAGCGGTGTAGATACCCCAATGGGTGAAAGTGCTGGGGGAGGTGCTGGTGAGGAGGAAAGTCTCGAGGAAGGTGAGGAGGAGGAGGAGGAGGAGGAAGAGGAGGAGGTAGAGGTAGAGGATAGCGATGATGTAGGCTTCCTTCATATTGTATCGCCACCCCATTCTCTAATGTAGTCCTAAACAACAGGAAGTCGAGTTTGTGATCGAGCGCAAAGATGGCTCCCGGCCAGAACCACCCCCTCAGCCCTCACGCTACAACCAAGTCCGTATGGCGCCATCACGGCCAACTCCAGACGCAAACAAACAAGCACCCGCGAGAGGCCCGGACGCGAGAACCACGCCGCAGCCACAATCTGCTCCCTCTGCCCAACAGCAACCAACACAGCAGCAACAGCAACAGCAACAGCAACAACACCCACCTACATCGACTTCGAAACTCGATCTGTCCGCAAACCCATCCTATAATGGCCAGCCAATTAAGAGCATCTCTCTAGACTCAGACACATTACTCCCTGCAGATAAACCATGGCGAAAGCCTGGTGCTGATGTCACAGACTACTTCAACTATGGTTTTGACGAGTTCACCTGGACTGCATACTGCCAGAAACAAGAGACCCTTCGTGAGGAGTATGACCCCCATAAGCTCATGGAACAGATGATGATGCTCTCCGGAATGGGCATCGGAATCCCAGGGATGGACCCAACCGCCGGCATGCCAGACATGGGTGCAATGATGAACTTTGGTGGTGGCGGCGTCGGCGGTGGCGTAGTCCCACCCAGTGGTCCCGGCGGTGCTGGCGGTGCTGGAGACATGGGCATGGGCGGAATGGGAGACCCGTCAATGTATGGGAATGCAATGGGCGGGGGCTTCGATGAGCGTGGGGCAGCATATGGCATGGCTGGGGGTGATCCGCGGAGAGGCGGAATGTATGGCCCCCATTCTCACCCTACCAGACCTGATCTTACCGAGCAGGATGCCGGTATTGACTTTACTGTTTACAGGCCGCCGCAGGGACCGAATACTGGCATGGGCGCGTATGGAGGATATGATCAGAGTATGATGCAGCAGCAACAGCAGCAGCAGGGTGGAAACCGTGGGTATGGACCTGGCCCACGGGGTAGGGGTAGTAGGAGAGGATGGTAGTCTTTTTCTCTGGGAATATACATCACCGAATTTGGTGTTTTTTTTGTGGTTTTTTTTTAGATCTAAGACTGGAACTTGGGAGAGGAATCGGGAACGGAATGGGGGCGGGTTTCCTTTGTGTGCTTATGTACTATATCACCTCTTTCCTTCACCTATCCTCCTAGGCTAAACCTATTATTCGATGCTCGGGCTTCTACTTTGCTCTCCCGGCGTATCGGTTCGTGGAAAGGGCCTAAGATTTGTATTATCATTTTTCTTTTTTGTCTAAAATTAGACAATGGACGTTTTCGTGCCATCGTATCTTTATTATTTTTATCCTATCTAAAGTGATGACAAATAGATGATACTGTGATTATTTTTTCACTGTACCATTTGATAGACGTAGCAAGGGGGGGGTATTTCCATGATTGTCGTTCTAGTAATTGGGTAAAGGGACTATATATAGAGTTCTAGTTACTGTGTTCATAAGTATACATTATCATCTTGGGTTGATTGGCAGTTGAGCTACATGTAATTCCTTAGAAAGAACTATCCCATGGCTCGTAACGCGATTTTAGACGTAGCAACGGGTACCTCATAGTCACCCCACAACCTCCCAAATGGACAAAATTAATAAAAACATACTAGTAAACTGGGCTATAGGTTTTAAGACTCTTAGGAATATGCTATTTAATTCCTGAGGGGTTTTTCCTATATCTGGTTACTCTATTAAGTAATATCTAATAGGACTCAATTTGATGACTTGAATGTATCTACAAATACCTATACCTTCTAAAAATTAGTTAACCTTTAGGATAAATTTACAGTACCTTTAATGAGAGTAGTACATTAATTTATTTTCCTCTCAAAGCTCTAGGAGCAATTGTGGTGGATAAAATGTGGTTAGTAGTGAAAAAATAGTGTGGAGCTTTTATACCATAAGAAATAGTTGCATCTGGTTGCAAAAATTGCTAAAAATTGCTAAAAATTGCTAAAATTGCTAAAAGCCACACAAAATGCATGGGTTTATAACAACAGAATTACCCTCTAAATATGATTAAAAAATACACAATTAAAACTGGTAGATAAGTGAATACCTAATATTATCTTGAAATTGTGTGATATGGACGCTATTTTTAAAGTAGATACTTTGTAGGAGGGTGGGAAGCATATTGTGTATGGGAAAATCATGGATGTAACCACAATAATTTAGTGGCACTTCAGGTTACCTACTATAGTTCTAGAAAAACAGGTAAAAATAATGAATACTAAAGTATCCCTAGTAAATTCCTTATATATCTAAAGGCAGTGGTTGTGGAGATAAAAATAGGTAAACTTTTTCGAGGCCTTCAAAGGCCTCAAAAACCCGTTGCTACGAGCGAAGGGATAGCCCATGACGTGAGGATATATGTATAATATTATCGTATGGAGATGTTCGCTTTAACGGCCGCTACGCATACATAAGCACACAATTAGTGTTGTAGATCTTCCTAAATAACCTGGATTTTCACCTTGTCATTTCGGCGAGACCTCCACAGCGGGCCGACCACGGCCCGATATGGAGGATATATAGGAGTAGGAGTACGCTCCTAGGGCGGCAATAGACTATCGTGCTTCCTATTTTCTACAGTTAGAAGTGTGCCAAAGAGCGAGTGAGATATTATGATGAGAACTATGGGAACTATTCACGAGGGGTGCAAGGTTCATATTCAAACTTTCCTAAAAATAAAGAAACTTTATTTTTTCCCTCTAATTAAGAGCACAACTAAAAGAATGAAATAAGAATAAAGCGCCATCTCCAGACTCAATCCAACTCAGTCAGCAATCCCATCAAAGGTTTCCATAAAACCCAGGGCTATCAAACACAATGAATGAGAGTGCTTCGTAATTCAAATTATCATAATCGGGCTTTCCGCGAGACGGAAATAAAGCGAAAGTCCCTTTCTGCTTAAGCACCCCCCCAACGGGTTTGAAACAATCGACACCAAAAGCTATATTCACATCTGCGATCTGGGAGCATTTGATATCAATACCAGGCTTCCCACAGAAGTACAGAGCTGCCGAACCAACGATAGAGAGGCAAGAACAATGAGTACTAAATCCGTCTGCTGGGGCGCAAACCTGATCCCCTCTACCTCCATTAGTGAGATCTGCATAAATGGCCATGAAGTCTTCGTAGTTTGGTGAGCTAAAGTTTGGATCCTTAAAACAGCCACTGTATCCCACACCCAGGCCGTCTATTTCATTAGCCTCAGAGTTTTCCCAGCTCCCGGGGAATGACCCTAGAGCCCAGTCTGGAGACTTTGGGACACTTCGGAGGTGGTGGGTTCTTTTGAAGCGCCTTCCTTGAGTATCTTCATGAAGACTATTAGAGCTACTAGCAACATCAGAACAATTAAAAAGAGCGGAAAGAATGAGAATGAATAAAAGAGAGGTGATTATAGGGATAGAATTTGTGATTGAGGATGCCATTTCGATAATAGGTAAGAATATTGATAGCTAAAGACTGTGTTGCTCGATGGTAAGATGGATGGGAATGAGGATGAGGATGAGAAACTGGGGTCAGGCAGGACTTATATACTTGTTATGAATCTAGGAATGTAAAGTACATAGATATACAGTAACTATAGGGTTGGCCAGATTTTACCAGTAATATACTAGTTGTTCCTTGAACAGAATGCACGTGGCAATCTCAGCACCCACTATCCACCAAACCACAAGGTCTACCTGCCTCTCGAGAAATCCTAGCGCCAGTAAAGGCCACCAACACCTATAACCGCTTGTTCAAAATGTTACAGAACAGCACTATACTTCCATGTGTAAGTGTTAGTATCAACTATTCTAATATAAGTGTCTATTGATTGGTTAATCAATAATAATAGATGATATACAGATAGAGGTATCTTCAGCTTCATCCTATTCTAATACATATTTCTACTCTTTACTTGTGTACATGCCGAAACGAATTTTCTCAGGTGCTATAGAAATACCGCAAGGATTGCTGTAAAGACCTGAATAACACCAAGAGGTTGGAATAGGGCACGGCAAAGGTGGCACTAACTACATATCAGAAATAATAGGCAGAAAACTGTGTTTCTTACCCAGACTCTGTATCATAAGCGAGAACTCCCCCTTAAAACCTTGGAGGCGTAGGTACGTATTTCTAGAAGGTTCACTAAATGAAACTAGCTGTTAGATGATAGGAGTACATGGTCTGACATATGGTCATACTGTAGGTATCTACCTTAGCATAAGTAACCCTTCAAAAGCCAATCCTAGACTATTTCTCACTCGGACCCTGTTCACCTACTTGGTTAAATCATTATATACCGTATTCTAGAAGCCCTGGATATCTTAGGCTGAAATATAAATTAGTAGGTTCATCGCCCACACCCTCTTGATTTAATACATAACCGAGACGTAAGACAGTCTAAATATGATAGAGTATAACTAGGTTTATTTTGTGAGGTTCTCATGAATCAGTGGCTCTATAAAATACGGGTGAGATTTGGTGCATGAAAATATCAACCTCCCTGGCTTAGCACCTGACGGCCCTATAGCCTAAGGACAAAGTGGGACTTCTAGAATTTTACTGAGCTACCTCGTTCTCATTAAAGTCTTGATTAAATACACAAGAAGTCCAAAGTTTAATTAATCGAATTAGTATTCCCATAGTAAGTACGAGTAACTAAACGCACGAAGGAGATCTTAAGAGAAAAGGTTACAAGACCCGGATATCCCAACAATGTAGTCTCTGATATATATTACAACAAAATCACCCTCAAGAGACTACCCACATCCTCCACTCTCCACCTCCAGCTCTGCAGCAGCTTCATCCCTCAACTTCTTTGCTGCTTTCCCTTTCCTATGGACTCTCACATCCGCTGGGTCAAACCCACCGTTTCCCCAATTTGCCCACTCAGGAGTCGGCTCGCCGATATAATCTTCAGGGCCGAATTCTTTCCCTTCCTCAAGCAACTCAAAGAAACGTTTGTAATCGATGTGGGTATGCCATCTACCATTGATGAAGAAACGGTCGGAGGCGATCAGAATACAGCAGCTATCACAAACATTACATTAGAGTTTAGGATTTTTTCTTTAATAGAAATGAATATAGGAATAAATACCTGTGAGCGTGTTCAGCCGCAATCCCGTACCCTAATCCCCTTCTCTGCAGCTCCTTATTCAACGCTTCAACAAATTCAACCACCTCATTATAAAACGGCACATTCTTCATAGTCAGCCCCGCTTCTCCTGCAGTTGATGTCCCACAGTAAGTCACACCTTTGACCTCCACGAAACCCGGAAGACCCTTCTCAACAAGATCCGCATATCCCATAACCTCATCATCAACATTGAAGCCTTTAACAAGTGTCAGCCTGAATACTGTTCGCTGTCTGTTCCTCTTCTCCCGTAAAATTTCAAGACACGCCTGGAAGCGCTCCCAGAAGTCGCGGTGAAGTGGTCGGTCAATCTTCTTCAGACTGTCACGGTTAGAGGCGTCAATAGAGACATAGAGCTGTGTGACAGGGCCGAGAGCAGCAAGTTGCGCCGGGTGCTGAGCGTTGCAGACAAGGAAAGAGGAGATCTTGCTTGAGTGTAACAAGTGTAGGAATTCGTTAATCTATATCGGGAAAGTTAACGTTAATAAAGCGAAGATGGAAGGTTGAATGACCAACATATGGGTAAAACACCGGCTCCCCAACAAGGCTCAGCGCACAATGACGAATCTGGAATGCCTCACTGAACCTATCCGCTCTAACACCTGGGACACCCTTCATCATCTTGATTTTTCTATAGTGGCCCTCAACAACGCCTTTAAAAACTTCATCTGCAGGATCAACCTTCCACCGCCATGTAGTCCCTACCGGATTCGTCCCGTGCCTCCAGCAGAAGACGCACTTGTTCGAGCAAGAAAGAGAAGGCGTGGTTTCCATGCACAAATGGGATTTAATCCCATAAAAAGAGAACTTGTAGCAACTACCCCTACCGCGTAAAGCAGACTTCGTCCATCGACAGATTTTTACACCAGAGTGGGAGCCGACGATCATGTATCCCTGTTTTGTCAATGCCTCATAGGTCACACCACCCTTCGGTACCATTTCCTTCCTATCTGGATTCTGTCCTTCTCCATTTTCTAAGGCCTTTTTTCCAGCTGGAGATGTAAAGTCCACAGGCAATGGCCCCTGACGAAAGCTCTTCTGCGCAATATCCCCCTTTTTTGTGACGTCTGAATTCTTCTTGATAACACCACCGAGATCTTCAACGTCCACCATTTCATCTCCACTGTTTGGTGTATCTGGTTCCTGTTCGGCTTCTGAATCTTCGTCACCTGACTCGACAGCTGTGCGCCAGTCTGCAACATCGCCGAGTTCCCCTGTTGCAGCATATTCACGCATTGTGTCTTCCAGATGTATTCTCCACATACTCAAGCTCTCCTCCGCATTCCCAGATTCTTTCCCCTTTGCACTTGCAGGGTTTACGTCTCCCATACCAACTGGAAACATTCGCCTGCTCCCTTTCCTTCCTCCCGTAAGTTTCCCCATCCATTTATCAACATCCACAGCGTCTTTACAGAATCTTCCCTCTTCGACGGGCCATTCTGAAGAATCACCAAATCCGAATACAGAGAAACCGGCAAGCGAGCGTAGGGGTGCAGTATCTATTCGGAAATCGTGGTGTGTTTCCTGTAGGTGATCTAAGAAGGGGGCTACCGGGGAATCCGTCTCGTATGTAGGAACTACAAGAAGATATACATATTTTATCTTTTTCTCACTGTCGCTTTTAGGGATAGAGATAAAATAATCATCCAACTCTATTTCTTCGAGACTATGTATCTCTGGTTGCAAAAACGACCTCTGGAGTGGTATAGAGCTAAGGGAGTTTGAGGGTGTCGGGATAGAAAGTGTAGAATAAACGTCTTCGCCGTTGGTTGAAAAAAGATTCTTCTGCAGCTGCTCGGCATATTTCTGGGTTGAGCCAGTGAGACTTGAGTAGAAAATTAACACCTGGATATCAAAATCACCCTCCTCCTTCTCTTTTACTTTCTCAGATACTCGTGAGTTATTTCCCCGTCGTGTAGGAGATCTTTTCTTCATTTTTTTACCAATAACTCGCTTAGGACCGTTTGTAGTCGCTACTCGGCCTGGGTTTCGCAACCCGTTCTTTCCAACTAATTGCACCACATTTTCTTTGACAATCGGACTTTCGTCTATAGCTGGTGGCACAACTCCAAGCCATTTCTCAGCAGGCTTTAGGGATTCCAAGGATGCTATCTCTCCCTTCTGCAGCCTCTTTATAGAGTGGTGGATTTTATACACGGCAACTCCCGCGACGATGGAAATAATCAGTGGTAGTCGAAGTGTATGCCATAGTCCAACGAGTTCTATATCCATATTAGCGGTTAAAAAGTAAAAAATAGAGTAGTTAGACACATACCAGCTGAGAGCTTAGGCCCACTGTCAGATATCGAAGCCATTGTGGTGTTGCATGAGAATTTGCAGTACGTTTGAGGGTAGTTGAAATTTAGTTCAAGGAGTTACCCGGGACATCAGAAGGTTGGCGGGGCTGCGGGGGCTGACTAAGCTACAGCTCTCTCAGCCTCACCACCAGACCTTGGTTTGACACCTCTAAGCCCTTAATTCCACAGTATAAGCTTTACCTTCTCTAGGCCATTTCCGTTTATATATTACCCGAGACTTCCCCAAACCATAAACCACAGACTCTATGGCTTCTTCAGCTCCCAGCGGAGCTCCAAGCTCAAAAGAAAAGAAATACGACCGTCAGCTCCGTCTCTGGGGTGCAAACGGTCAGAACCACCTAGAGAGTGCTCACATCGCACTATTTAATGCCTCTGCAACTGGTTGCGAGATCCTCAAGAATTTAATCCTACCTAGTACTACGTCTCAATCCGAAGGAAAAAAAAAAGAACTTTATTAACCTTAGTTGATAGGCGTCGGCCAATTCACCGTGATCGATGATAAAATTGTAGAACAGGCAGACCTGGGTGTGAATTTCTTCCTTGATGAAGATAGTATCGGTAAGCCCAGAGCAGAGAGAGTAGCAGCGTTGTTAGGGGAGTTGAACCCTGATGTCAAGGGGAATTATATCGTCGATGTGAGCTTAATCCCTACTCATGCAGCGTAAATTGCGATCAAGATAGCTTACCAAGATAATCTAGAACCTCTCGAATTTACTTTCAATCAGGCCAGAGCTCTTACAGCCCTTCACAACACCATTCACACATCTAATTCTCATCTCTCCATTTCCCACCCCCCTCCTCCTCCAGCTTCCTTCAGAAATCCCAACCTTTCTAGTAAATTCACTAGGGTTCACTATCAGCCTACGCATCTCTGCTCAAACACACACAATCGTTGAAACCCACCCTGATTCATTAACAGATCTTCGGTTATTGAATCCTTGGTCTGAACTCTCGGCTCTGGCAGCTGAAAGAACAATAAATCTCGAGGTGCAGCAGAAAGAGGATGGGGATGGAGGGATGAGTGACCATGAGCATGGACATGTTCCATACCTAATTCTATTACTAAAATATCTCGAAGACTGGAAGCAGGACCATAGTGGGAGTCATCCAACAAGTTACAAAGAGATGGGCGAGTTCAAACACTTTATTCAGGACAAAATGAGGACCAATGTCCCGGGTGGGAGTGAGGAGAACTATGAAGAAGCCATTGCAGCCGTATTTAAGCATGTTCGAAAATCAAAAGTCTCTGATAGTACTCAGGAGGTTCTAGGTGATGAGAAATGTGCTAATCTAACATCTGAGGTCTGCTATATTTCCGCTGAATCTGCTGTGTTGAACCTAGCTGATATTTTGGATGTCAAGTCAAGCAACTTCTGGATTATTGCTAAGGCAGTCAAAGACTTTTTTGAGAGCCCAGAACAGGGAAATGGACTTTTACCATTGTCTGGAGGAATCCCTGACATGAAAGCTGAAAGCAACGGCTACGTTGGTTTACAAAACGTGTAAGCTACCGATAACCCTTCTATAAAACCTCTAGGCTCACACAACCCAGCTACAAGAACAAAGCACGCCACGATGCCTCCCTAGTCCAAAAGAACGTCCAGTACATTCTCACATCACTCGAACGGGACCCATCATCGATCCCTCTTGACGAAATCGAGCTCTTCTGTCGGCACGCTAACTTTCTTCGCCGTATCGCTTACCGCACCCTATCATCAGAGCTCTCTATCCCGACAGACAATCACCATAAAAGGGCCATATTTGATGCCTTCAATAATTGGGACGCAGATGTATCCCTTATCAACGATTATATTGCGCTTCGAGCATATCAAGCGTTTATTACTCAAACAAATGGAAGGGCGCCTGGTGATACAGATGCATCTGTTGATGAGGACACCTCGGAAATGAAGAGACTTGCTAAAGAGTATCTTACAGAGGTTGGCTGCCTCCCAGAACAGCTTAGCGAGAGAACGGAAAATGTGATCGGTGAGGTGGTGAGGGCTGGTGGTGGGGAGCTCCATAATATCGCATCATTAGCGGGAGGGATCGTCGCACAAGAAATAATCAAGGTATGTAGCTTTTTCATATTCCGCTGCCAAATTCATTCATCAGTTTGGATGTGAGCTAAAGGTAGAAAGATCATCACCCATCAATATGTGCCGGTGAACAATACGGTCTTGTTTGATGGAATCAGCAGCAAGACTGGATTCTTTGAATTATAGCGTTTCATACCTCCTGTGTTGGATTGAGAAATGAAGAAAGTAGTACTGGACCCACTAAATGTTAAGACGGCAAATGACTCTGGTTTTTGTTCTTAAAACCTGACCCTATGGTCTAAAAGCGTTTTCCTGCTCTAAGTGACATTAACATTAAGCAAGAATAAATTATATACTACCAATACTAGCTTTAGCAACGGGTATTTAGCCATTTCTAGAAAAACATGTTACCTATGTATAATATGCATAAGTAGTTTCATTTTAACAAAGACAGGCGAGGATTAGGAACAAACCAAGAATTTCGTACTGAGCGGTCTTAATCTGAAATACACAAACTTTAAATTCCACTCCCTTGAACCAGAAACCCAGCTAACTTCTCTCGCCGACCGACTTTGGAGGCTGAATTTACTACAAACAAGCCTAAGCGCTAATGGGGACATAAAGGCTGTTTTCGGAGAGAAATTCCATAAATCCTGGAGCATCATCTCGCTCCTTTGCCTCTTGTAGTACGTTAGATGTCTTTTAACTGATAAAATAACTAAATTTAAGTCAATAATAGGGCTCTCACCCTTTTTTTCCCTCGCCCCTAATTTTCTAGGCTCAGATACCTGGGCCATCAGTCCTCGTGTATTTATGATCAATTAATTAATTCATTTTCTAGGCTCGGCCACAATATTACGTACATCCACTTAAACCGTGAGTGATGGCTGCTTTGGTGAATTCTCAACAGCTTCATAAATAATGTCTGATCTCAAGGTCTTTTTAATACCTCCAGTCACAGGCTCTCCTGAATGCAATAAATTCCGGTGTTGAAACACCAAAACCCTCCCTATCTTCGCCTCTACATCTAAGAAATCCTTCATATTCTGGCCCCAAAACCGCGTAGCACCCCCTTTACATAAATTCTCATCAGAAAGCGCATCCTCACTAGCATTATCGGCGACCGAATCGTTAAGGTAAAGGTGCAGTGTTAGGAATGACCGCTGAGTAGCTGATGGAGAAAATGGACCGTCACAATGAACTTGAAAGAATTGACCCTCGCCGTACTTCAAAAACCGCAGGCGTTCATTCAACCTCCAGATAGAAATTTAACCCAATCTATGCTTATCCCTCAGGAACTATCGATAAACATACCTCGACATACGCCAGACCTTGTTTCTCCAGGTCCCAGAAATAACCCCTGTACCCGCATCTCCAATCTGCCATACAGACTCGAGAAATGGCTTCACTCGCTGAAATATCATCTCAGCTGTCTCAGGGTCATCTCTCAAAATTCTAGCACAATCACGAACGTCCTTCTCAACCTCTTGTCGATCCTCTCCCTTCTTAATCATCGCATCTTTCCATCCTCCTGGATGTGATTCGGCGAGGGAACTAAGTTCAGCGCATTCGGCCGGAGTGAAACAGTTGTCTATGATGAGGGCGTAATGGTTTGGGTGCCCGTAGTACCTCTCGACGGCAGTACCAGTGAAGTCTATGAGTCTTGTTTGGGGAGTCTTTGGTGTACTCGACATCTTTAAAATAGGATTATGAAGTTTTGTATAGATGTGATCAGCTTTAAAGGGCAGTAATAAGATTATATTGTTGACAAGAGACACTTCACCGGAACCATATATGCCAGCGCCAAGTCTATCTCATGAGTCACCCCTAAGAGCTTGTACGGTATTGGTTCTCTCAATAGCTATAGTGCGCACGGCCATAAAGGTACCGCGCATTTTCGGAAGGTTGAACGCCAAGGCCACGAGACATAACTTTTAGCCGGTAGAATTTATTTATTTGTGCCAAGTGTCCTGTTTTTCTAATGGTAAGCAACCGCCAAGGCTTATACCATTTTCCTACAAAAATATAGATACATTTTTATCAATCTAAAAAGTCCTTATGAAAGTGATTCTAATGATACAAAATCTCAGAAGCTCCTGGAGTTATAGGAATATCAAGAAAGTGCATTTAAAAGTATAATGTTGTGAAAATTTGAGGTGTGTATTATATATCATGTAGTCTGTATAATAGAGAATATTACACCCACAGTCAAAAAAATTTCTTATTCCAAGATAACCATAGCCTTTACTCACATATAAAAGGTTTGGAACCTTTAGTAGTACCATATAAAGCTTCTAAACCTTTCTTATGGAATTTTGTCTACTATTGGTCTTGGAATATCGACTCAAAATTACGGTATACCGTTTGCACCATACGAGAATGCATCCAACAAAAAATCGGTCACAGCTAGGCAAAGAGATTTTTCAAACACAAGAGGTTTCTAATCTACTATTTTGCAAGAGCAGTGAGTAACAAGTTCCTTAGTATGGCACATAAATGCCAAGGCTAGCTATACCTCTTCTAGAAACATGAAATGACTCTTTCTCGTATACCGAACTATACCGGCCGGCTTTATTTCGTGTACTAGGAGGGGGGGTCTAGCGGTCGGGCAGTGTAGTGGCTGGCCTAGAGATATCTCCTCGACTACCTCCTAGCCCCCTCTTCTATACGAGACTAGAGGTTCAATATGCTGGGGAAGGGGGTTTAAGGGCAGTAGATAGACTTTATCCTAGAGAGAGGATATTAATTCATGTAAATACCCCGGGTCTATATCAAAGTACTAGCCACAGCTACACCACCCGATCGCCAGACTTTCCCCCACCCCCTAGTACATATCTTAGAACTTAAGTATAAAGTGACAAACACACCATTGGTGGTGTATAGTTGCTCAGATAAAGAATCAGGTCTAAAACAACGAACCCTTATCCACACCTTTGTCACTACCCCGCTTCAAGATTACCACCTGAGGATATGTAAGTACCCATTTAACTAGACTGAAAATCTTTTTCATTAATTTAAAATCATAGAAAATGCGACTCCCTTATGTTCAGAATCCCCCAGCGCCAGCAAATGCCGAGGAAGCCGCTATCATCCAAAGAACTATAGAACGGCGAGGGTCAGAAGGCCTTATACCTCTTGACCTTACCTTACTGCATTCCCCACCCGTTACGGATGGCTGGAATTCCTTTCTCGGCGCAATTCGAACAAAAACATCAATTCCGGCTGATATTCGAGAATTAGCTATCTGTCGAGTTGCCGTTCTCAACCGTGCCCATTTCGAGTGGACCCAGCACTCTCCATTGGCTTTAAAAGCCGGTATCACTAGAGAAGGGCTGAAGACTATCCTAGACGGGACTCCCAGTGATCTCAGCGAGAAACAGACTGCAGTTCTTGATTTTACTACCGCAAGCACGAAGGAGGGTCGTGTACCAGACTTGGTGTTCGATAACCTGAAACAACACTTCGGTCAGAAGGAGATTGTCGAGATTGCCGCTACGGTGGCTGCTTATAATTGTGTTTCAAGGTTCTTGGTAGCGTTGGATGTCGCTGAGGGGAATGATGTCGACATTTCAGATTATGTCATACCATCCTAAGTTATATATTATAAATTGTTGGGAGAAAATAAAGCTGAATCTCATGACAGCCAATATTAAAATCAGGAGAGTTACAAAGCTTCATGGGGTTATATTAGAGTACATTTATATAAATGAGGATAAGGGGAATTTGCTATTGTTGACATTTTCGTTGGGGTAGACTGTCTAACATTCTTTCCTGGGCCATACCCAGGCTAAGGGCAAAGGATTGAGACATACGGAGAACCAATGTGGTACAATGGCCACACAGGTCTGTGACACCGTTGAAAATAAGCCTGCCCCGACTACCGGTGGCGGCATGCCACAAATGTCTTGGTCTCTTCTCCAAGTACACCTCTAGATGCCGCGCACCGACATGGTGCTATGAAGGTTCTGAACGCAATCGCCATTTCTTATTAGATATGCGGCCGTCTAATTCATCTCCAAAGGACCGAACGGTTGGTGCATAGCGCTTTGAGCAACTTAAACTAAAAGGTTTGTGCATACTCGAAACACGGGTGTCTAAGGCTTGTGCAACACCTTGGCGGACCGCTTTCATTCGTCCACCGCTTGTATCAGAGCGAGCTTACTGCAGCATGAAAAGCCTCTTCGCTAAATTCTTAAATTTCCGACCAATAACTAGCCAGTTACTTTATATAAAAGGCCAAACGACCAGAAGCTATCATCGGCCTAGGTGATACATACATGACTCCCCTAGACATAAAACTACAGTTTATATAAGATAACGTCCTTGGCTTCCTGAAACCGTACGCATATACCCTATATATTAGCTCTAGAGGCTGGATTGGCTGAAGATGTTATAATGGTACTCCACTGATCTGGGCACCTCTGTAGTTAAGACAAGCGTCGAGTTAAACCTGAGACTTTTTTCTTGGGCATATATATACCCCTTAGACCTAGCCCAAAGCCGCATTTTATTTTTATCCTTTTGCTTCCCCTTATAAGGGCCTCGTTACCCCCCTTTCTATAAGCACCAGCTGGAACACCTTATAATTCTCAGAATGCCTCCAACCTTTCAGAAAACCTTGATATTCCTGTTGGGACTCCTCATCAGCAACGTACACGGCCATGGGTTTACGGGGAAACACAGGGCATTGCGCCATATAGACGGGGATATCCGTCTTGCAAAACGCCTCGCATCAGAACCAGATATTTCACGAAGGGCAACATTCTATGGTGGTTGGGCCTTATACAGCAGTACATGTCCTGAGGGGTTTGATGATAGCAGCGGTGTTTGCTGCCCTAAAGGAACATTTGCTTATTCAGTCCAGCTGCAAGGGCTACCAAAGGGTACAGCCTGCTGTCCAGATTGTGAGTACGGTCTATTGCTTTTGAGCGAAAAGAACGAAACAAATACTAATAACCCCTGGCTACAAAAGCAAAAAGTAGTTGTGCAGCACTTGTAAAGTCCCTGCCAATATGTGCAGATACCTCGTGGTACCTTTGGGCCAACGATGGGCAGTATCCGTTCTGTTGTCTCAAAGGTGAGGTCGGTATTTGGACATCTGGTGGGATCTTTGGAGCAAGTAGTGCGTGTTCACCAGGCGATATCAATATTCCACAGAGCATTCTTGCCTCATCTGTAAGTTCTTCTCATCCTATTCCTTCCAAGGCCTTGCAGAGATTCTATATGCCTAGATACCTCTTTCATAAGTTTTCTTTGGTAAGTTCTTACCTAATTCTACAGATGATCCTTACATCCGAGACTACCAAATACACCAGCTCACAGGCAACTGCGACGGGAGTCAACCCAGCCGCTACCACGACTGGGGCTGATTCACCTGCTATTACAACTGGGTCCGGCGAGGACTCTACAAATACTAGTTCAGGCCCTAATCCAACTAGTTCGAGTTCAACCTCAAATACAAATAACACCAGCAATAGCTCCATATCTACTCCTGTTGTGATTGGTATCGTTGTTGTGGCCGTCATCATACTTGCAGCACTCCTAGCCTTTTGGTCCGTGATGAGAAAACGTAGGAGGCCATCGGACCTTAGTGTTCAGGGGGGAACAATTCCTCCATCCTATACGGGTGCTGGTGTAGGTACAGGGCAGGGCTACCCAGAGCCTAAACCTTCTCAAATGAACTACCCTCATCTTCAGGAGGTTGACGGAACGTCAATGGCTGGAACACCCAAGCCAACCCAATTTTATTACCCCCCTGTTCCAGAAGTAGATGGAGTATCAGCACCTGGGACACCCAGGCCAACTCAACCCCACTACCCCCAGCCTCAGGAAGTAGATGGGGCATCACTATCTGGGACACCCAAGCCAACACACGCTTATTACCCTCCAGCCCAAGGGGCACACGAGGCAATGGTGGTAAATAGTAGCTATAGGGGTGAGCTTGCTGGATGATTGGGGAAAGTGGGATGGTGTTTTTTCTCCTTTTGTCAGTAAGGAGTGGGATAGCTGTCTTTAATGAGGAGTTTCTATTTTATTTCTGTTTCTGTTTCTTTTTTTACTTATACGTATTTATACATTTTTGGGCTATCCATTATTTGGGATTTATGTACTCTATAAGTAATGTATTAGAACAGTCAAGTGTATTTTTATATATTAGCTATATTACATAGAAACTACTTTGTAACGAGATCCACTTATATAATTATGATTATTGGTGTCTCCACATCGTATTACATTATACGGGTTATAGCACTAGTAAACCTACCCTAGGAACAGGTAGGGAGGTGAATATTTCTATACATATACATGAGTACGTTCCTATTCTTTTAAGACATAGTGATGTTTTCTCTATGACTGAATTTCCTTCGTAGAAACTTTTAAGCTAGCCAGAAATTTAGCAACAAAACACTTAGTTAAGATAAGAGTACTCTAGTGTTGAAACTTCAAGATAGAAACAAGAGATCGATCGGGTGGTCTATGCTTTTAAACCTACTAATTCAAGTAATATATGAGATGCCATTAATGTTAGTAAGGGATGTTCTTTGGCAAAACTAATTTTCTATGACCAGATATATATTGATTTTTCGACTACGCAAGTATATAGGAAAACAATGTCCCTATATATATATCAACCGAGAAAGAGAAGAAAAAACATTAAAATGTAGAGATATGGGTGAGAATAGCCGAAGTCGCCCTTATCTATATTCGTCCGGGAAAGTCTTTGATTTATTTTAGCTAGCTTTTACTATTAATAGAAAAGGAATAAACTTACTTGGATTTTGCCTTGGCCTTATTCTGTTCTCTTAGGTTAATTCCATCAGGTTCTTGAGAGAACTTAATCCAAGGTTTAAGGCGGCGGTGGATCCACGGCTTAAACTGATTCAGTGCCCACTCCTTCAGTCGTTCTACAATATACACGAGTTGTAGACACGACCAAAGGTTTTCCATATCCCCTTCAAAGATCTTGTCAAGTTTCTAAAGAAAATTAGACGGTCGAGTTAGCAATCTAAGAAAATTGTCGTAAGCTATGAACTCTCACATAGGCAGGCTTAGAACCACTATCGTTACTTCGATAGCAAATCCATAGTTTCCACTTCGGTCCAATACATGTGATACATGGAATTGGGAGTAAATCTTCTGCCTTTACTTTTGGCACTTCGGACGAGCCAGGCACCCCCCTTAGGCGCTCTAGCATCTTGATGCATTTGACGGCGGCATTTGCTGCCTGGCATTCAGGCTCAAGCCTATATTTTTTGAGTTCAGGCCTCTTCCCCTCATAGATTCCCCATGGAAAACAAACTCGATGCTTTGATTGGAAGGGTGAAGAAAGCAAATCAATTTCCAGTAAGTCGTCAAGTATCTTGCGACTGAAGCAGCTCTCTTCCTTGCCTGTTGCTTTGCAAATTGTTGTGAACACAAGCGTAGTATCAGGTTTTGGAAGCGTTAATTGACATTCCTTCACATCATATATTTCGTTTGTCTCAGAAAATAACGTATCGGATACTCTGTTATACGTTAACCGCGTTTTTAGCTTAGAACTTGATATCTGAGGGACTGTGATTGATCTTACTGTAACAGTACAAAATGCGATTCCGTTCTACCAGGAAACTTTATCAGCTAGGCCCTTTCATATAATAGGGGGACCCCAGTTACACTTACGTCTGACGGTGGTCGACACGTACATTATCTAAATGTCTCTTAAAGATACCCGACCAAACACCATTCCATGGGAATTCAGCTGGGGTATCTGTTTGGATAAGATACTCGCATTCCTTCCTTATCGCCAACCCAGAATCGAATCTATCTTCTTTCGTCTGTTGGATTTCTGTCCGTTGGTAAGATACCTCAATTGCACCATCCGGTACGTATAAATTGCCCAACTAAGCTGCCTTTAGTCCCAATAGCAAGCAAAATAGATAAAGTTTAAAGAGTACTTACCTCATTTCGAAAGGTACGTGCTCTAGTAATTGGAACTATACCCGAGAAGTGCTGAAGAAGACTAGAAGAAAGTTTCTTAACATGATCTGGCCTATTAGAATTCTCAGGAGTATCGTATATTTTGATATTGTTTTTTAAAAGATTCTTAAATGTTGGTTTGTTACGGCTTCCTTCAGAAGTCTCCTTCTTTGGGGTGCTTCGACTTGACTTGGGAGCCCCAGCCATAATGATAATATAAAAACTTGGAGAAGCCGGCCAGTCGATTCGCGGATGAGAGAGCTACTAAATTTATCAAAGTGGGAATCATTCTCTATATCTACATGTAATAGCACTATCCGTGCCGAAGTACAATCCAGTCTAGTCACCTCCTATTACTTCACTAATGCACATAGAATCGTTTTAGGGAATCGTGACCGAAGTAGGGTTGTATTTGCCCAGGGTTTAATTACAAATGCTTGTTGCGTAGGAATTCGCGCGGCTAAAGCAAGTCTGATCATGTATGAAACTTAGCCACTGGGTTTATGGCGTAGAACGTGGTCCCAACCCTCATAGTACACTCTAAATATATAATACTATTTTCCAACTCTAGTCGGTAATAACGTTACTCTTTGGTAAAACTCCTATATGTATGTAGCTATACTTTTGCTACTTCTAGCTAGTGCAACACAAGTTTTGTTGATTTCTTAACTGGGTGATCAGCCATGAACTCAAACGTTTATTGTAGGAAAAATACTTAAATATTTTCCTAGATGATAGAAGTAGGAAGATCTGTACGCCACGAAATTAATAGGAAACTAGCACTCGGGAACCCCCGAAACCCTAGAATCGCATGTACCTACCATAGGTAAAACCGCATTAAGCCTTCATCGTCTAATGAGCAAGTACCTCCTTACTAGGATATTTTCTCTATATCCGTACCTCCATGAAGGAGATCCGTTTAGGTGAAGCTATATTTATTTAGAGCCTATATATCAGAGCTCTATCAAAGGGGCCACGTTAGAGCTGAGATATTACTTTCCCCCTTTATTATGTCTTTCTATGTATTTGTCCAGCTAGAGTAAGAACAGAAAGTGAGTTTTCTTTGTGTATTTTGCGAGGGCTTGCAGTTCTATATAAATTCCTATATTGGGTAGCTCCTGTAGTTTTTTTTTTTCTCATTAATTACATGAACCTTTCGGTTATGGTAAGTAGCTCCTGTAGTAGTGTAATATTGATTTTTTTAGCTTCAAGTGATTTACATGAATTTAGCTACCTGTCATATATAGGGAAATAATGATAATATAGAGCTATAAATAGAGTAAAAGAAAAAAGAAAAAACAAGTTGTCAAAGCACGCCGTGCAGAAATTCAGAAATACACCCGACCAAGAGAATCCACATATACATAGTTAACTTTATTCAAACCTTTAACCTTGCCTCCGAATTAATCTTATCCACATCCACTTAAGCTAAATAAAATTTAATTCAACTGATTTCTTCTATAAGGCCTTGTAGGCCGCCATAAATCCGACAATCTCTTAACCTCCTGGTATTCGTCGGCTAGAAATCTGTTTTTATACCTGCCTGTTATGCTCTGGGCCCGTAACTCAGGTGGTAGTATAGTCTCTTCAGAACTTTCAGAGTTTTCGAAATGTGCGGCCTCCTCCTCCTCCTCCTCCCCTGAGAAAAAACCGGAATCCCCCTCAGATTCCTCTCCATCATCATAACAAGATTTGACATCTTGATCCAATTGTGGATGTCTTTTTACTTTAGTCTTCACTCTATAGATAATAAGCGAAGGAAAAAACTTACAGTCTTTGTTTTTCTGGGTACCCGATCCAAGGTTGAAGACGTTCTTGGATCCATGGCCTGAATGTATCAAGTGCCCAGTCTCTTAACCTTTCTACAATATACACAAGCTGTACACATGACCAAAGGTTTGTCATATCTCCTCCGAATATCTTCTCGAGCTCCTATAAGTAGTTTAGCCATCGATTAGTAACACGCAGAGAACCACCACAAGATGGTATTCTCACATAGGTAGGTTCGTAGTTGCCATCATCGCTCCTATAACAAATCCATAATTCCCACTTTTGTGCACGACATGTGATGCAAGGTATTGGGAGTATATCCCTTCCGCTCATTTCATATTCTGAGGGTGAGTTAGGCGGTCTTGCGAGCTTCTCTAGAAGCTTTATGCACTTTACGGCAGCATTCGCTGCCTGGCATTCCGGATCAAGCCTGTTTCCATCTCTTGACTTGCCTTCATATATTCCCCACGGAAAACAGACCGGGTGTTTATCACTAAAAGGTGACGGAATCAGACTTTTTGCCTTATCTTTTCGTAAATCTTCAAGGGTTTCTCGGCTAAAACACTTATTTTTGTCGTATATCCGGGAGCCGGCGCCTGGTCGGCTTTTCATGGCACACGTTTGGAAAGCGAGTGTGATGTCAGGTTTGGGAGATGTCAATACGCATTTCTCCACATCATACAGATTCACTGTCTTGGAAAATATAGCATCAGTCATGCTATACTAGGTATTAGCTACCTATTCGTCAAGAGTTAGATGCTTGGTTAATCTTACTGTGCAAGTACAGGATGAGACTCCCTATAGAGTGAATATATCAGCTAAGACTCTTTTATCTACTCAATTGCTTAATAACTAGTAGGAGGAGGGTTCAAATTATTATAACTTACCCCCCATGATCTTCATGTATAGCCGTCACATGTCTCTCGAAAATGACCGTCCAAAGCCCATTCCATTTGCCCTCTTGGGCGGTTTGCCTCTTTATAAGATCCTCGCACTTCCGCTTTACATCTAAGGCAGCATCAATCATCGCTTCTTTCTCTCTTCTTTGCTGGGAGTTTTTGTTGGGATCAAATGCATCACGCGGCGGTTTTTTTTGGCCCCAATCTAGGTTCAACTAAGATATATTTAGTCTGTATTCAACAAGTATAATAAGGCTTGCAGTGTACTTACTTTGCTCTTTGGGACCACATATGAGAAGGGCTGGAGAAGGTGAGAAGAGAGATATAAAACATGTTCTGGCCAGTTAGGACGGCGAATCGTAATATTATTCCTCTCAAGTGTTTTACGGTCCGGACTTTCCCTTGAAGAAGGCATGGCAAGGTCAGTATAGGTTCACAGGAGGAAAAACAAGCGATTTAGCTTGCTAAAGCAAAGGATCTCGGGGTCATCCTCTATATCTACATACGGGTGTAATGAGCACCCCTGTGTGGTAACACAGTTTATTCAGCCACCTCTCTAGTACTCTTCCAATGCACATTGGGTCATTTTAGGGAGTAGTGACCGAAATAGTTTATGTTCATTCCGACTTTGCCGTTTAATTTGACAAAGCCCCTTTGCTGCCTAGGAACATACATGCAGCTGAGTGAGGCCGTGCACGAGACTTGATCACTGTATTTAAGACGTAAAACGTGGCCCCAGCCCCACCCGCCTCCCGCTGGCTGCGCGGCGGGATGCACGATGTGGAGAAGCCATGCAAAACACTTGTGATCGTTCCAACCCCACGTATACTCGCTGTGGATGAGGTATAAGGGATCGTTTATGATTTCTTTTTCTAGACCCTACAGAAAATAGTATACCTTATCAGTCCAACGAAAAATATCATATAATTCTCGGTTTATAGCGTGATTTTTATGACAAGGTTATAAACTGCAAGCGCCAAGTGCATAACCTCCTTAAACGCCTTACACCCAACAAAAAAGTGCAGTATTAGGCGGCTAATATTTCTAATTTTGGCTAAATTTATTCCTGAAACTTTTATCAGTCTTGAAAACTAACTTCCTGGTTTCTGGTTGGTCGTGGGCTGTCGCCCCGAGAAAAAGAATTTCACTTTTCTAGACTTCAAGTCTTAGACATCTTATTGGTCTTAGACATATACGGAACCCAAGATTGAATTTTGGGGGGTTTCTGTACCCCCCTACCCTCCTGTGCCGCAATCACAATAAGAGCGTAGGCATGGGATACCTCAGCGGCCCGTAGTGTATGCCTGGTCTATTCCCTATATACCTCATTCAGGCAACCAATTCTTTCCTTTCTTTATTCCAGCGATTCAGAAGATGGGAGAAATGTTAACCGTCAATAACAGGGGGGTCTTAAGACTAATCATATAAAATTAAAGACCAAAGTTAGCGTGACATACTACGGACTGCTTTACGGAGTCCGCAACCACATTTCATGCTGCGCAAAATCCAGTGCTAGTAAAGGAATAGCGATCACTAGAAGAGGAAACCTGGGCATTATTTCCAGGATGGCCACAGGTCCAGTCACGCGTCACACAAGCCTAGCTTCCTATGTTTATATTGCTTGTAACGCAACTACAAGGAATCTCGTAGATATCGAAACGGATCACCCCTATTCATGTAGGGTCGATTGGTGAGTGAAGAAAACAAATGTCAAAAGGATAGCTCCAGAGAAGCCCCACGCGGGGGTCGAACCCGCAGCCTTGAGATACCACATAAGAGTCTCACGCTCTACCGATTGAGCTAGCGAGGCATGAACACCAACAGTAAACATTTATTATACATAGTTATAAGTGGTGGTGGTATTTAATACGATCCGTGGTCATTCTTTCTAACCACCCCCACTGATATCATTTTTCTTCACTTTGTTACATAGCTTAGAGTTTCCATATAAGTCTTTATGATTTTCATGCAGGAGGTGTTTTGGTGCCACGTCAATATATATTCTTGCTGTCTGTATTCTACAACCACACATAAGACCTAGGACCCTATTCGATTGGAGTTCCATTTTTCTACCCTATGGTTCATAAAACATTGAAACTAGAGAAGTTGTATTCGAAATTGCTACCCGCCCTAAGACCATCACAAAGTGTTGTTGTGAGTCAGCTACCATTGAGAGAGAAAAGAGCTCTGGTTTCGCTTCCCAATACCATAATACCTACCATACAAAGAAAAACAACTCACATAGTTCGGCTCTAAAGCTTGAGAGAACCTCTGTCGCGCTGAGTATCATCCCCTTTTACTTTCCTTCTTTACTCTCTTTTCTCATTGCCACTATCGTAGTTCGTACCCTGTAGTGTATGCCCAGTTCTGCCCCCTCCCCCCCGCTCCCCCACACCACCATCTTCTAGATAGATTGCCAGCGATTACTGCGTCCTGCAAGCGCCCTTTTATCCAGATTCCATGCTGTCTAACAAATCTTTGCACGAACTTAGAGTTACATTAATATATATCATACAGAACTAATATTGTTAGGCGTCATCTTAAACCAAGCGAGCAGTGGTATCGACAGCTATATCTGAACCCCCCCCCCCCATAGGTACCATTAAAATAGCTGTTAGCTCGTAGTATGGGGGGGGGGTAGAATTTCAGTATAGACAAAATATTACTGTAAACGGTTGTCATATCACGATTCGCATACTTGACCCTTTATCGCGGCACAGATAGGCACCCAACAAGTTCATAGCTCATCACGAAAGACAGTCTCTTTAATAAGGCCCGGGTGGGACCATCTTTTGTCCCTCTATTGGGTATTCATACCCGCCCATACAAACAAAATGCCTAATCCACATCTACCAATTTCCCCACACCCGCTTGTGGCTCTATCAATCGCCCATCAACCATCCTCCATCCCGCCTTTAACTTTCTCCAACCTTCCGCCCTCGGACCATCAACCCCTCCCATCAAAATACGATTAACCCACGCTCTCACCCCAAACTCTTCTGGGAATGTAGTTAGTACACCCATCTGCAACTCATGTCGCCAGCACGGGTACACTTCATTGTAGCTCCCTCCTAGCCCAATTTTCTTCAAGGCAGCTTTAGCAAAAGCTGCAGGTGCAACAAGAAAATTTCTTCCATCAATAGGGGAGTAAGAGGAGCTTTCAATAGGGGTCATAGCAGTGCGAACGCCTCCAGGGATGATCGATAGGACCTCTACCGACGATGTGGATGAGGTAGTGGGGAATACAGGGGAGGGTGAAGCGAGTTGGGCGCGGAGACAAGCGGTGAATTTAGTAGTGAAGGATTTCGAGGCACTGTAGGTTGGTGTTCCTGGCCTGTGATCCTCAGTAACCTTTCGTCGACTACGGGCTTTCTGGGGACAAACAAAGTCATAATACTTCCTATACTCCCTAGATTCAACACACAGCTTCTCTCGGCTAGCAGGCCTTCATTCAAAACACCTCTAGTCAGGCAAACTCCAAAGCTCACATTGACGTGTATGTTCTCAATAATCTCCTCGTCTGTCAGCTTTGCGAAGGCCTTCACTGGTGGAAGACCGCCGACATTATTGATCAGGAGTGTGATATTACACCCCCTAAATTTCTCCAAGACTTGAGCGAGACCCAGATCCGTTGGAGGCCTAGAGGCATCTGCAAGGAGAGGGAGAAAGTGTTGGGTTGGGTATGTTTTAGAGAGATGCAGTATGAGAGGGTGGAGCTTGTCGGGTGAGCGACCGTGGATTATTAGATTCCACTAGGAATAGGTTAATAAGAAATAATGGCCACTAATATCATATCGAAATCCCGAGACTTCAAGGATAATCCAAGACGAAAGCAAAGCACCCACTTACTCCTCTTACCGCCAGCTCCTCTACAAGCGCCTTACCGATTCCATCAGTTGCTCCTGTCACAAGCGCATACGCGCCCTTGACTCTATAGCTCTTCTCTACCGCCGCTCCATTATGGAAGACATGTTGATGTAACAACCTTGGTATCGACAATAGTGATATTGGTATTTGTAGCGCTACAAAAAGTGCGGTGTGAAGAAGGACAGCGGGGTATAAGATGATACTCGCCATATAGTCGTTTACTGATGGTAGTTTTAGAGGATTGCTGGTCAAATTCGTCGCAGAATTGCTATTGATGTTGTTGCCAGCACAATAGAATTACTAACTCAATCTGACTGGTCCTGCAGATCTTCCGGGTGATACCCGGAAATACAACTAAATTTGGTATTTGTTTCCGGCCCAGTCAAAAATTCTACAATACCATACTACTCTCTATAAATCCGAGAAATTCACCGTACCCTATGCCTTACCGAACTCCGCTGCTTTCCCAGTACCTCTCTCTGCAAGCCTGATCCACTTCCCAACCCCCCTAGGAATCTCCTCACTTACATGACTAACTACAACCATTGCCTGCCTGTTCCCATCCCACCACTCACCCTCCTCGAGAAGTTGCAGGCACCGGTCTCTTACTCCCTCCTCCATCCCCGAGAATGCTTCATCGAGAACTAGCAGCTCTCTTTTTGGTGCAACTGCCCTTAAGAATAACACTAGTCTTTGTACCGACAATCCTGCTTCACCAAAAGTTATCTCATCCCATTTTTCTCTCCCACCAACAATATCATTAAATTCTGCTAGAAGAGTATCTATAGACGATTTTTCGTTATCGGTGAGGTTTGGCTTTGCAAGGAAGGTCTCGCAGAATCCGCTTGCAACAGTACGGCGTAAGGATAGATGTTTTGGGAAGAAAGCGTGGATCTCGGGAGAGGAGTGGCCGATCCGTTGCTGAATATCAAATACACTGATTCCGCGTTTTCCGGGGGTGGGGAGCCGGGATTGGCCGAAGTGTTTAATGGGAAGGGAGTAGGTGAGAGGGTGGTCAGAGGTGAGGAGGGATATTAGGGTTGTTTTACCGGATCCTTAGAAGGGGATTAGTAGATAATAGAAGAAGTGAAATCGCCGAGGGTTACCATTAGGCCCGAAGAGACCCCACTTTTCGCCCCGGCGAATTATCCAGGAGAAACCACTAAGGATTTCTGAGCCGAAGTACGCGATCTTAACATTCGACATTTCGACTAGTACTTCTGATTGCTCCAATTGCCTCCCCTTAACCTCTTTAATTGGCCCTGTCTCTTTAGCGTGTTCTATGTCGGCACCAGCCCAAACCCTTTCCAACAACCCACCATTCCCCTTCTCCCCTTCCTGTGAAACCTTCACCCCCTTCCGTGATAGCTCCTCAATAACGGTACCCTTTTCTCCAATGGAAAATACTTGATTATTAGCCACATAAGCCACATGCGTACTCCATATTGGTATCGTGTCCTGCGGTCTCAGCCCTAGTACAACTTGGGCTGAGAAATTTTGTTTAGCCTCTGGAGAGCTAGAAATCCTATCAAGGAGACCAGAAATTTTGTTTTTCGATGGCGGGTCAAGCCCCACTAATGATATATTAGAGCTTCCTGGTTATCTAGATGCGTAATTACACATACTAAAAGGCTCATCCACCAGTAGTACCTCCGGTTTCTTCAGCAAGGCCTGAGCAATGCGTGCACGGCGAGATTGACCATTAGATAGTGTCATTACACTTTGTTCTAATAGAATTTCTAGTTGTAATTCTGAAGCCATAGTATCGACTAGGCGTTTTTTAATGCGTATTCCTTCCTCTTCTGCCCGTGCATGATCAATTCCACCAATTTCTTCATACGGATTTCTTCCCAGCTCCACTGAATCCGCAAGCCATTGGCGTAGAGTCAAGTCAAACTCTTCCCTCAGCGACTCATATCGTGAGGAAAGATACCCCTCACCATCTGTACCACCTGCTAACATCCCTGTCGACTTTGAGCCAGCTCCGAACGAGACAAGCCCAATTACTGACTGTGGCCATTTATTGCATTCTGAGAGGGCAGGGTATGTACGGCCATTCGGAGGGCTAGACAAGTGGGTCCCCGAGAGTATAGACAAGAAAAGTGATTTCGAAGGGCCTAAGACTGACCACTTCTGCACTGGTGAGGTTGAGAGAGATGGGAGGATGAATGTTAGGTTTGGGAACAGTATAGAAGTGGATTGAGAGGTGGTATGCCGGAAAGAGGCGGAACTAATTTTAATTAGGGGACGAATCATCCTTATATATAGGAGCCCTAATTGAAGCCCTTTTGAGATTGATTGAGGTGTCGTGAAGTTGGGAGGTTGTGGAATTGAACCCTAACCCCGACGTAATATGACGTTCTTTAGCGCTAAATTGCCGAGGTGTAACGCAAGTGAACACATGCTTTATTGCCAATTTCAACCTCACCTCGATTTCTCTCCTACTAAGAAGCATTCCCATTTATTCAAGTCACCAAAGCCATACAGCTAAGCAAATACATACAATACAATGCTGCCCTTACTACAACCTCCACGCCCAACAACCACACCTGTAGGTCACGAAATTTCCCTGACTAGCATATGCTACATAAGCTAATATACCACTACTAGGTCGCTGCCCAGAAACCATTAGCTTCTCCACCACTCATTCACAACCGCTACGATCCGGCCGTAAGACATCCAGCATTCTTTACGGATCGACTACGAAAAGCACCTCTGGCATGGGGCACGGGTCCAGCTGGATCGAATCCTGCTACGATGGGGTACGTTTATAAGGGTTCGGGTGTGGGTAGTAAGCTTTGAGGGGTGTATTAAATCGAGAATGTAATCATCTTTATAATACTTGGCGTAGGGCGTACTAAGAACGCGTGGGGAATCGGGCCAATCTGGTTTGACAGACTGGACTGAGTTACGGTAGTTACAGTTTTTTTCTTCTTCTTTTCTCTTCAAGGTAGAGAGGGACAGCAGTGTATGATTATGATTACTAGACGATTGTGGATTTTACCTGATTTTAGAGTTTGCATGGCCTTTGACAGATATCCTATGATGGCCTATCGAATCTACAACATTCTTTTGAAACCTACACGGAACTTTTCATATCCGATCGAGTAATACCGCACCGAGTACATGTAGGCTCCGGAGTTAAACAGCCTATCATCAAACCAAAAAAACAAGCTCTCATCGCGAAACAATAACCTGAGCGCGGATTTTGTGTAGACGCGCCGATTTAGGCTGTTGACCGATGCATGAAAAATAAGCATTTAAGGAAAGATCTATTTATTGAACCGCCTTTGGAAGCTGGAGCCTATAGGCTACAGAGAAGTGTCCTAGGTTCGTGCCGCACTTCCGGGGTATGCAGTCCTGGATTCTTGAGGATTATGGCTGTTGAGGTGCTGTCGTGGAACCGGTGATATTGCCTAAGAATAGTGGGAATACGGGTCCCCGCATGAACTGATTACGACTTTCTAAATTTACTGTTTTTTTTTTTAATTCTGAAAAAAGAAATACTGAACACGTAGATGTGCGTGTCGGGGTTACTTTATCGTCATAACTCATCACTCGATGGCTGACTGATCATATAGAGCTCTAGCTAATACTGGAATTTTCCGGGGAAATTAAGCCCAATAACTTAATCTTTCGTATTTCTATTCCTACACTTATTCTACTTTGGACTGAACCCATTGATAAATCTACATATTTTGAAGGGACCTAAAAATACACGTAACTCTACCCACACTACCTCCATGTACGTACATGTATGTTTCACTATTTTTACTATTGATCTGCATGTACATATCTTTAGAACAAATCTTTAACGGAGATCCAGCAGGTATTTGGTTAATTTTTTTGTTAATTTTTTCTTCATTTTACTTAGCACTTATTATTGTATTACTTTCATACTTACATGTAGCTTCTTAGTCCGAATGGAAATCCTACAGTCCAACCAGAACCCTACGGCGGTCTACCCGACCAGTCCAGGCTGCAATTATTAATATGAGTAGGAATCGTAAAGTGCATCCAGGCACACACAAAAGACACAAATCCACCCTTTTTATTGACAAGCACGTAATAGTAAGGACCGGAAACTACTAGTTATTCCCCTAAACAACTCGGAACTTTTCCCATATCAAACTTTGTTGAGCTTGAGCCATTGAGACTATAGTTAGGCTCGTCCGTCTAGTCCTTCTAAATTTTAAATCATATAATTTTAGTCAGTCCCAGTACGGACTAGAGGCTTGGAACCAGAATTAGCGTAAAGACAATGAGCCGGCAACTAAAACCGTTGATATCTAGGATACCCAGGTACCAGAATTATGGGTTCACTGCAATGAAAAGTACATAAACTTAGTAAAGATTACTCCTCACCACCGAAACATCAGCAGTTTCATAAGTGTAGTGACTAGTCATGCATGGAGCAGGTTGATACCGTGACTAGACAGCACGGCCCTCTCAGCCACAAACCTAGTACGTATTTCGGCGCGCACTCGGCTAAAGACCCGTGTCCACCGTGGATTGTTGAGCTGTCGTCAGTCGGCCCACTGAAGACCGAGCGCGCCGGCCTTCCCTTTGCGCGGCGGTCCGTGTAGATATGGGGTCAGTGCTGCGCCGGTGATGATGGTCAATGCGTAGCGGTGTGTGTAACAGAGAACTTGGATATGTCATTCTGACGTAGTTTTGGAAGGCCCTAGCGAATGATTTACAGAGCGTCGATATCGGCTGTGAAGAGCGGATCCTCAACCACTTAGGCACCAGGACACGGGAAGGAGAGTAAAGATGTTAATAGTGTTGAAAAGGTTGATCGATCGATGACCAACGTTGAGTGCGATGTCAACTAATGCGAAAGAGAATGATTGGATAAAGGTTTCAGTCCGGTAGTTAGGTCTACTGTTGACTAATTCATGAGTTATCACTCTCGCTCAAGTTCGTGGCCCGAGCTATGAACAGTCATGATTGAGATGGCCTTTGTCCTGTAGCCCATCGTTACCTCCAAAAACGCGGGACAGGATTCCTATTGATGTTCCGCGGGCGAGGCGGAAGATGCAGAAGATATTCCCAGGAAAGCATGTGTTGTTACGTGAAAGAAACATCTCATTCGGCCTTCGCCCAATGAGCAGTCATCAGGCTTATGAGCATTGTTTCCCTCGCCTAATCAAGGGGGCAGAATAAAAGGGAAAAAACACCAAACAAGAGATCAGATTCCCCATAGAAAGCCTTGATATCGTTGGATGCCGTTCATCGACTTTAACTTCCACCATCGAGGATTTCGCCACTAGCTGTCCAGCCAATGATACAGAGGGGGGCAGTTATTTCTCGCGTGATGCAGCCTTACAGGAACATACGTGTCGAAGCAGTCTTCAAAAAATTCTCTGCGGGCAAATATCAACGGCTTTCGTCCCTACCCCGGATCTTCAAGGGTGGCCAAAGCGAGTATAATAATGCTCCATGTTAAAACAATCTTCCGGAAGCGTCACCTACCACACACCCAACAGAATCTCGAAAACCAGAAACAATCTATTGGCGATCTGCTCACAATGTGATAAAGCCCCGATAAGGAAGAACAAGACAGTTGATCCTCCAACATAACCTTAAAAAGAATATTCCTTACATTAATCCATGCCGGCAATCCCGTCGTGCGTCGTTTCTGGATTATTCCATACTTTAGCTCGTAGTAAAAGGAAGCTGTTATGCAGTCTTGCTGGCAAGCTAACGTTTTGCTGCAATCAAACATGTGAGATCGCCCATGTGAATATTGACTACGCATTCCAGAAGGATTTCTGGAGTCTCTAAGTTGCAGTTCCCCGCAGTAAACGGTGGCCGGATGCGGCCGGTTGCTGAAGCGAGTTGGACAAGGCTGCTGTACTGCCTCCTGTGGTTGGATTGATTTTTGGACTGGAGATGCTCGGCCAGCGCAGATCGTCTGGAATAAAAACTTGCCTATTCTAACTGTCAACGACGGGTCTTTAGGACGGAGTCCTTGGCGGGTATCGTATAGTGCGTTTTGACATATCTCGCATAACTCGAGCTGCAAGATAAACAGCGAACTTTGCGTATCTCACGCCACTCAAACTGCAAGATAAACACTGGTGTTTGCGCTGGAAAAAATCTGGGCTGGCAGGGCGGCTTCTGCACACCCCTGCACGTCTTTCAGCTGTAATTAGGCGGATGCCAAGGCTGTGCTGCGGTGTACGAAAGTTGTGAATACAGCAACAATACAGTAGATTAACCGTGGCAATGTTAGTCTTCTACCGCAATACAGATTGCGATTCCCCGCCGTGCCGCAACTTGATACATTGGTGCACTTTCTAGATGAGGGGTAAACAAGTGTGTGCAAAAGAAACTACCGGAAGAGATATTGCCCTTTTCAATAAGGTGGAAAGGCAGACCCATGGATGAGGTATTTTGGAATGTACTGTGTGATCGGACCAGATCTTGGCAGGAACTGGACATGACATGGACATGGACATAGCGGGCATGGGAGAGCCGCACCAAGCATCAGTAAATGTCTAAGGACATTGGACAAGCTTTGCCAACTGGCCCAGCCGTAAAAGGAATCAAATCGAAGCACCAAACCCACATCGGCGTCCAACTTGTAAATCGACCCGGCTGGAAAAATTCGTTAAAGCATGCATAAAGTTGGCGAGAAAGGAGGGAACTATTGGCAAGTAACTACATACCAAGACGGGGTAAATTGACGCGGTCTCCGCGGTGGTAAAGCCGTGTCTCGCCCCTCACAGGCGCCTTGGGCACTCAAACAACGAAATTTTTCTTCTTCAAGGATCAACAGCCTTGGAAGGATTGATCCTGAACTTGCAATGAGCTGTTGATAGAGTTGCCCAGGGATCCATACAGTTGGGGCTCGAATTGACCCGTGATTACGCCCATTGTGAGGCTTTTATGATAGGGAAGGGAAGCTCAATCAATGCATTTGAGGTTTTTTTCTCCCCTTCTCTCAGTATCTTTCTGGGGGTGAAGCTGTCCTGTAACGTGTGAGGTTTTGTTTGAGACGGATGCGTCATTATATAATGTCCCACACGCAACACTCAATGCAATCGATCAGCCCGGTTTACTCCTCTTTAAGTCCGGGGGCTCTGTCTCGGTTATTGAACCCGTACTTTCGTAAGTGAAGCCAGAGTTTCGTATGTAGGTACCCTAATAGGTAGGATCCCGGAATGACTGAACCCCTGATGACACCCACTCCTGTGACACCCCCACAATCTGCAAGGCAGGAAGGAAGGATTCCGCAGTGATTCCAGAGCCCTCATGATGACCCATATTTGTGTGGGGAAGAGGAAGACACCCGTGGCCCACCGAGTGTGGTGGTGGTGGTGCTTCCTGGAGCACGCGACTATCCTATGGGAGGGGGGGGGGTCTCCTGCAGGCAAACCCCTGTGCTGGGAGCGCTTCAGCACATCTTTCTGGTTTCTCGGCTGAGGATTCTATTTAACTGCTCCGGGTCCCCTCTGCCTTGGTTCTTTTTGCTTACTTCTGCTTTTCTCAATGTCTGTCTGTCTAATTACCTCTAGAGTATTTGGCATCAAAGTACTGCTACTGCCGCTACTATATCGATCGATCGATCCTTGAGTGTTTACCACTTTACCTACTGCTTCGTTATCTGCCTGATATTCAGGTACCCCTCTTCCAGTATTCTGTGGGACTCTCCCGATATAAGCCTTACCGTCGATCTGGAAGAACGAGCACCAAATAAACCCTGTCCATACTACTCAAATACACGATGGCTTCTCCACGTACCCGGAGGGCGTCTTCCCTCGAGTCACTATCTACCACATCCTCCTACGGATCTCTAACTATCACTGCAAATACCTCCACACGGTCTTCGGCCCTCGAGCAGATGAAGTCGCATTCCTCAAAAGCACCTTTGCAGAAGAAAGCAAGGTTTGCCGAGAACCCGTGCACCGGAACATACTACACTCACAACGAGAAGTCGGTACGGAAGCAGAAGAAGAACATCTCGAAGAAGATCCTCCACGGTGCCGGAAGTGCGTTTGGGTTCTGTTGTTGGTTGCTGTGTGCTTCATGCGTTCTATCCGGGCCAGAATACCAGAAGTGGAATGCCGAGAAGCTGGATTGACGGTTAGAGCGGAAGCTGGAGGAGGAGGACAATCGGCTTTATTTTTTGGTTAGGTCTATTTCGGCTTGGGGGATTTTGGGTACTCCACTCTTGAGGAGTGGTTTGTATAATTTGTATATTTATCACTGTATGGGTGGGACTGGCTTGGGAGTTTTTGTGGATCTTTCTTTTCATTTGTTTTTAATTTATGGAGGCTGCATGCTGGAGCTGTCGGAGTTTTTTCATCACTGGACTTATTCATCTCTTTTGTTCTGTATATTTCGAGCATATCTATGTAGTCTTCGGGCTACCGGCACATCTATCGCGCATAAGGTCTTCTCTTTACTCATAATTAGTATGATTATCCGGAAATCTAAAATATTTAGTAATCTATCCTACTGTCCGAGTATTTCCGATCTCTAGATAGGTACCTGCATGTCCAACACATTGCCCAAGTAGACTACCAGTATTCGTAAAACTCCGTAAAAGTGAACTTACTCACCAAATAAATACCAAAAATACTACTATTTTAAACCCGCATCTATCATCACTTCATCCTGCTCGCGTGCTCTTCTCTTAAGGAGATCTATGAAGTCGATTTAAACACTACCAATACCTAACCGCGACGTGAGATACATATCCCAAGAAGAGGCATCCGATAAGCTTTTCTTGGTAAGACTCGCATCTCCTTTACTAATGGAAACCCTCAGTCTGTCGATGAAACTTTACCAAGTCGCGGAAGGCGGCTTTGCAACCGGCCGGGAACGGGACCCTTTGCCAAGTATTTCCCCGCCATGGGGGGGGGGGCTGCGGTTGACCAACCGATAATCACAAGTGACAGCCGCAACTCGCTTCTTGGTCATAGGTAATCACTCTGCCCTGCCACGGACGGGAGGCGGAGTGTATTCAGAAGTGAGTTGTGTTTTTTTCATGGCCTAGGCTGCGGAGTACATACACTCAAGCATTCTGTCAAATATTGATGCCCAGAACCTCAGGCGGGGGTTAGGGTTGCTTAGAGAGTGCTATCAGAGTCATTGGAGCAATGTAGCCTTTATTGTGGCAGTGTACAATAAAGTAAGTCAGGTGATGAAGGCCACTGGCTATATCAACAGAAAATGTAAAGTTGCTGGGTTGTGACACCAACGCGTGACGCAGATACCTGCTTAAGTTTCCGTCTTGTTGGGTACTTGAGAGAAGTTGGTATTTCTTCGCGAGAGCCAGGCGGGAAAGCTGCTCAGGTCGTTTGTAGAATGCCGCGCATGAAAGATTTCGTATGGAACTGAGACTGAAACACAAGGGTTATGTTGTGGGCGCGTTAGCTTCACGTCGCCCCCATCAAATACTCAGTAACAATCACACATGTTCTTAGAAATCAGAAAACTTAGCTCCCTGGCATATGTTATCTGCTCTCGGTGTTAATGCTCTAGAAGACGAAAGACCAAGACATAAAGTGGTCTAGAACTTGAGGGAACTGCATTAGCTAGGCCATTATGAAATATCTCCTCATAAGTACCGGGTGGGCCTTATTCATACTCCTTTCGTAGCACTTATATACACATACATGTAAGTAAGTCAGGTAGCCGCACTTTTAATAGGAAAGAACAGAAAAACTCTCAATACTTGAAAAACAGGCCTCATAATCCCATGGGCGCAATTAAAAAGATTTCTTTTATAGTGGCGCTTAATTAACAACCCCACCTCCCTATCCCCACCCCTATCCTTGTCATAGCCGCCCTCTAGAACCTCTGGATTATCCAACATTTCCTCAACACTCCATACAGCACATATATTTTCAGATAAATGCATACGGATTACCTTCGACAACCCTAATAAAAAGTCTGCTGGTTGGCATCGGCTATGCTTACACTAGGTAGACCTCCTACCAGTCATGTTTCACCAGAAACACGAAGGGGTGGAGGAGGCAGTGGTGGAAAAGGAAGCTCAGACGGTGAGTGGTCTATGATATCCTTAGGTCTGGTAGTAAGGTTTTGTGATGGCGCCAGAAGCTGGTTGAATTTATGGACATGACCAACATGATTTAGAAAGATCCAATTGCATTGAACCTAGTCGTACACACTATTCCGAGAAAGTGACGACCCGAGCTAGGGGGATCTATCTTTGCCGCACTAAACTCCGTATCTGGTAACAGGCTCAAGATATATGTAGTAATATTCATCACCATAGAAGTTGTAATATAAACGCAATGGAACGATTCTGTAGTGAGGTTCAATTTCTTAGTCCTCATAATTAGGACACCTGGGATAAGTATGCAAAGAACATTATATCTTTTGAGGAGATTCCATCAGCGGCAGCCCAGGTATCGCCCATAGAAAAGTTCAATAAGTGATAAACTTTAGTAGTGTGGACCCAATCCATTATCACTCCCGGCAGTTATTCACTGAGAAAGAGTTTTAATAAGCTATCATATCGTCGTTGAGTCACTCCCTGCTTTGTCGTCCCCCTCGCGAGCAAACATGTACTTCATAACTCTATGGTGAATATTCTGATGGTATAGTCCCCTTCGCCCTTGGTGTTGATATTCGTATAAAAAATTTCGTTTTGCCTTCTAGGTGATCCCATATGACTAGGTATATCCACTCTATTAATGAGAGTAACGACGAGAACTCGTATTCACACAATGACACAACTCGCTCCTTTTTGGGTCAGAGGGGTTCTTATCATACCGTTAGAATCATCTCGGGGGTTTTATAGTGCTAGGTCATATCGATCACCTTCTACTAACTTGATTAGAGACTTGCATTGGGTATTCGAATAGCAAATTTTAAAGGCTTTTCAGGCCTAGAATAGATCCTGCTAGCACTATCCCCCTGAACCTCCGGCTAGGAGATATTAGTCTACTACTACTACTACTACTACTACTACTACTACTACTACTACTACTACTACTACTACTACTACTACTACTACTACTACTACTACTACTTATTAGATAAGATGTTTCTTATAGCCACAACGGTCACATGATTGAGGTCAATACCAGTAGGATAATGGAACCCCCCGGCCCTTGAACAGTTTCACACCATTGGTGTTCATCATTAAGCAATATATATATTAAGCGAAAGAGCCTAATGGTTAATTTTCATATACAAAAACAGGTTGCTGGACAAATAATCCTAGTGGAGATTATTTATTATATTTTTTAGTGACGTACAGCTAGTGGTACGTAGTAGTTATTTTTGGTTCTGGTTTGTGAGATCCTGCTGTGACGTGTCCTATTGGTCATACACCCACACTTGTTGCGTCATAACAACACCCGCGGCTCTGAGCTCTACCATCATCAATAATTATAGTAGGATCAATCATAAAACGTCACTCGGTTTCCCTAAAGTCCATGATGGTCCCAAAATAGCATCTGCCTAGGGAATGATGTGTAAATGAGTTCCTCGGAGAGAGGAAAGATTGTCTCTGGGGAAATTTTAATAAAAAGACCGTGAATCTAGACTCTTGCATGTATATTATTATTCATCTAACAAAAATACACACTCATGAACACTATGTCTATCTTCAGATTACACACCCAATAAAATAACAAATGAAAGTGATGTATGAATCTCTCTCTACTGATACAGCCTACAACCCACTCGCGCTCAAGAAACCAAGGATACTCTTAAACGCCACCTGCGCATTCAAGTGGAGATTAATCCCGTGTCCAGCGTCAGGGTGAACAACCGTCTTAAACGAGCTTGACGATGGGAAAAACTGCGAGCTGCTCTCCAAAATACCAGTGCAATTGCCACCACAGAATGGTAGATCGTATTGACCAGTGATGATCTATGCAAGTTAGCAAACAGCGTCTTCATGACGTGTACTAGAGGAGTAATGGAAACATACCAAAACTGGTCCACTGAATGTTTTAGCAAAGAAATTACCAGCGGAGAGACTCATCAATGTCCCAAGACCGGTTGGCTGCTTGTTGTCCTCTCCGTAGTTCAAGGCTTCCTCACTGAAGAAGGGGTACTTAAGGAAGAAAAGCTGATTCGACCATTTAGTCGCCCAGGTGAAGTACTCGCTCACAAACTCTTTAAATTTACGGGGGGACTGCAGCCTCGCGATCTCAAAACCCCATGAAGTGATGGCGCTGTTTGTGTATGATGAATTATGGGAGTATCCGGTCAAGATAAGCCCATCTGACAATTCCGGATGTGTTGATGCAAGGTAATTTGAGAGGACTGAGCCATACGAGTGCCCGACGTGAATAACCTTTGACGGAGTATAGTCCAGGCCGAGACCGTTGGTTCGGATAAGTGTTGTAAGTTTTGTAAGGATGGCGAGCTCGGTGAAGGACTGTACAATGTTGTTGGGGTCTGGCTTAGACGATTTACCGTTTCCAAGACGGTCGTAGAAGAAGGTTGAGTAGCCGGCTGATATTGCTGTATCGACATAAGAATAGTTTGCGCGAGAAATTTCGGGATCCCAGTATCTGGTTGGGTTGTTAGAATTTGTATGGTTCTAATTGATAAGAATGGGGAATGTATACGATTTTTGGAACCCGATACCATGAGTAAGGACTTGCACTACCTGTGACCTATTCCCTCTGTTTGTGGGGGTACAGAAACGGGCATTGATGTTGTAGGTTCCTGTGATGTTCACATAACCAAGTGGCACACTGCCCGCCGGTGTATCACGCCTCGAGAAGGTGAATTGCAGGTCCGTGGCTTCCTCATTGGTTGTCAACGGAGGGAAACCGTAGATCCCGTTTTGGGCAGTGACTGTGAGAGGAATATCAAAATCTCTGCATTGTCTGCTAGAGGAGACTGCGGCAGCAGAGACGAGGCTCGAAGCCAAGACTGAAGAGAGGAGGGTAAAGCCCAAGAAAACCATGACGGAAATAGATAAAGGATGATTCTTAGAATGTCAATGTAGCTTGAGAACTATCGATAAATTGCTGAGGTATTGGGAGGGAGCTTTATATCATACTGACTACATCATTGAAGCTAATTTTGAGTTCTTTGTTTATGTTATCATCTTGCTTGCTCGCGGTCCGAATCTATCCGCTGTAATTGGAATTGTCATTTGGAATAACACGGCGGTCCTGCATTTGCCCATTCAAGGTAACACACGCAGGTACCATTGATTATCTATGTGGCCCCGTTCTAGAAAACCTGATGGTTGTTTGAATTTACGATCCGAGGTGAGCCGTACGCAAGTATTTGTGTTGTTGGATACCTACGTATGCGTTTTTGGTGGTTAACTGCGCATTAACCGGTCACGTGGTGACTATGATGTCGACCAGTACAAGTGAATGGGTGAAGTTTTGTATCGCAAGTAGCGAATTGGGGGAGGCAGTGATAATTGGCTATGATTACTATTCCTTAGTTCCCCGGCCTTCCGGAGTATTGGATGAGACAGCTGATTGGCTGGGGCCTAGAGTAAGCCGGGCATGTTCGTTGTCATCATTTCTCGGCATGGGGAATTTCAAATTGTGGGCGTGGGGGATTGATGACTGCATAAATTGGTGGGCTGTATAGAGCAATCGCGCGATTTCCAGGCATGTTTGCACGCAAGCCGGATGGAACTAAGGGATTGGGCAGCTATGGCGCAGTCACTTAGCCTTACTCTGGTGGTTGTAATATGAGTGGTACGTACCCGGCACAGCGGTAGGGTCGGGTATACATGGTGTTGATTCCAAATACTCTAATTGGACTATTGTTTACTCTCTACTGAGGTTGTTCCGAGCCCCGGGCTGCCTATAGTCCAGGCGCATGTATTTGACATCATGTACATTTAGAGTAGGTGCAAGCCCAGCACAAAGGTTCTCTCATGCACGTTCTCAATGGATACCTAGGTCAGATTATAATCAACCAAATGATATAGTCATCTGGTGGGAGACGGGAACTGTACCTACTACATGTAGATCTATATATGTATCCTTATGGCTGGCTCAGCTGAACTACGCGTACATGCAGTTTCACGGTAGGTCACTCGGGTTAGCCTAGCGAGTTTATGAATTTCGAGTTAGATGGTGGAATATCACTCAGCCTGAAGAGGAATTGAGGATTATATGTAGTCTCTGCTTTGCTACTTGTGGACTTATATTCTGATTTTAAGTCCGGTATCGGGGGAAGCATCACCCGGCTTGGGGATAGATCGACTCTATATACCATTCAACACCAAAGCCTGGAGATACATGTGGCCGAAAGAGCCGTGAGTACCAGTAAATATATGTATGTAGTTGATGCTGCATCAGAGACTCAGGTCAAGTATCAGTTTCTGGAATTGTTACAGGAAGAGCATGCAGGGTATCTATTGGCTAATTCCAACTTGGGCTTAAAGGGTAGCTGCATATAGCATTTATGTAGTAATTGTGAGTTTTGTTCTTGGCTTAAACTCCAGAGATTTACCCCTTTTCCAATCACCACAGCCCTTGAGAGGAAACAGAGTCCAATCATCCTACCTACCCCCCACAATCTAATCTTATCAGTTCGATCTGGTTTCTTCCATCTGAGAGGCAGGTGTGTTCATAGGGTTTCCCAGGCCAGGGATCTCGCAGGTGCCACCAGCGGTTTAGCCGCACGGCCCAGCATTCCAGCCAACACCAATATTGTATGTCTGCCTCCAAGTATCTATCTATCCATGCCATGCACCCGGCCCGCACTCACCTCGATTTCTAGTACTCTAGCCCTTCCCTCTTCTCCAGTTGCAAACCTCCCCTTCGGAAGCACCAAGCTCTGGTGTGCTTCGGTCAAATCATGGAAACAGCAATTTCTCAGGCTCCCCCCCCTCCTGGTGGCGGGTTCCAGAGTAGTTTTTGGAACACTTTTCAGCGCGAGTTTCTCAACTTGATGAGCTTCGGCTATCTCGGTGACGGCGACGACGCGGGCGTTTTCGCGCAGGCGGGGGCGGAGGCGGGGACTGATGTCGGGGGTAGCGCTGCTGCGAGCGAGACTGCTGCTACTGCCGCTGCCGCTGCCGGGAGAGCTGTGAAGGATGATATGGCTGATGCGTCGAGGGGTGTTGGGAATGTGTTTACTTATATCACGAGTCCCTGGGCGATCATGTGTTTGTTTATGGTATGTTTTCTTCTTCTCTCACCTCCACACTTAAGCTTCGGATTGCTCCCCACGAGAGCAGATATCTCTTTTCGGCTTTCGACAACCAATTCATAGAGCTAAAAATGTCTCCTATAGGCAGTCTTGCTGAACCGAACAATGATCTATGCCTCACTCCGCCGCCCACTCCGCCTTCCCTTCAAGATCCGCCTCCTAACGCGCCTTATACCTATCATCCTCGGCTTCTATAGTGTTCGGGGTCTCATGCTCGCTATGCGCTGCCAATCTAGCGGGCTCTATAAGGGCGGTTCTACAAGCGGGGGCTTCCTCTGGCAGGTTGGGTACGCAGGGACATGGTGGATGGATGACAACCAGGTTTGCCAAGCCGCCGGAATGATCCCGGACGAAGCCTGGATTGATAACGTTGCTGAGTGGGGCGGTCTTACTCCACCGGAGGATGCTGGAGATGGGGTTGAAAAGCTTCCGAGACCAAAGGGAAGCCTCGAGCTACTGTGGCCATTGTATAAGACATTATGTATCAGTCAGTTTACTGAAATCTTCTTATGCGCGATTACAGGGAGAAATCCGGCAGCCGAGACGGGAATGACGCTGTTAGAGCATTCTTTGGCGTTTGCAGAGGCTGAGGCACAGGCGAAACGGAAACCGTTTGTTATTCGTTCCGTGATCACTGAAGAGGGGGATGAAGAAAGTAATAGTGGAACCGAGGTCACAGGATCTGGGGAAAGGGGTGAAGAGATTAAGGGAGAGAAGAAAGAAGAAGAGCAAAGGGTAAAAGTCTACAGTGATAAAAATGTTGCTCCAGAGGTTCTCTACATTGGACTTATATCAGCACTCGGTCATCTCACATCTCACATTCTCGGTGTTTTCGGACTCCAATCTCGGTACCGTCTTCTATCTACTGGATTTTTTGGAATCGCCTTTCTCTGTGGCTTCGCATGGGCTCTTAAACGTGGTGGATCGAGCGGTGTGCTCGATTTTCCTACTGTTTGTGTTGTCGGTTTCATCCCACACTTGCTCATCTTCACGGGCATCAGCTTCTGCGCGGTCATATACGTTCTGGCGCTTCTCCTCTCGTCGCTATTTCCACCGCCACCATCTCCTGCGAGGCCAAGTTTCAAGATCGGATTTGAGAATTTACGTGCAAATTTGACACTTAGCACTGTGACAATCAATATGGCAGAAGACTTTTATACAACTTTATTGAAACTTGGCTTCATGTGTCTTACTGCCGCATCAGAGGCGACATACCTCAATGAGGGGCGTAGTGTGCGTGTTCCCACATGGACATGGCTGGAGTCACAAAAGGCAAAGATGCTGGATAGCCAGCGCCGCATGGGGGTAGGAATAGTCCGCGTGTCCGAGGCGGGGACGGTGGAGAGCGGGGGTGGGAGGGGACCATATGCGAGAGAAAGGAAAGATGTAAAGGGTCTTATTGGTGCGCAGAAGGCTGCTAATGCGAGTAAGTGGGTTGGTGCGGGGGAGATGGTGAGAGGTGTTGGGGTTGTGCTTGTTAGGTGCACGAGCAGCTGGGTGTGGCGTGCGTTCGGGAGGAGGAGGAATGGAGCTGGTGGGATAGCTGCAGAATTACAGGTTGGTGAGGGGCTGTTTGAGAATGAACAAGAGGCTGAAGTGGGGGATGAGGGAAGCGCGCTATATAACCGCTTTCTTCGGGGTGGTTTGTGGGGTGAAACGGATGAGTCTGGAGATTACTCCCCTGATGATGTATCTATGGCTGGTGATTATGATAACGATGATCGTGCCACCGTCTTCAGCGAGTCGGAATGGGAGTCTGAATCTGAATGTCCTTCCGGACAAACTACTCCGACACCACAGTCCCCATACAGACGACAGAATCACCACAACCATCCTCCTAGCTTCGGCGAAATCTTTAATACTCCTCTCGAACTTGCATCCCTCCTCGATCCCCAAACTCCTGAGCAACGTGAGCAAGCCCGTGTCATGGCCCGCCACCTCACATCCTCGAAAATCCTTACGCGTAGTGGGTATGAGCGTACTCTCGAAGCTGACCGTGCACTTCTCCATCCTGGACACAATGAGGAGCGGACCCTCGAGTCAGTACTACTACACCGACGCCGGGAGAAAAATGGAGGTAGGGACATTGAAGGAGAGGAAGAGGAGGAGAGCGAAGGAGGACCGCAATGTGTGGTCTGTCAAAGCGCCCAGAGGACAATATTGGTGTGGCCCTGTCGATGTCTGGCGCTCTGTGAGGATTGTAGAGTTTGTTTGGCGTTGAATAACTTTGCGAACTGTGTTACTTGTAGGAGTCCTTTGGAAGGGTTTAGTAGGATATATATCCCTTAGCTTTTTGGGGGGTTTGTTGGATTTTGGATTTTGGATTTAGTGTTCATTGTGCTGTGAGGTGTGGGTTGTATATATAATAATTAGGGATCTGTGGGTGTTGGATTGGGTTGTTACTCTTTTACTCTCGATGGTTTGCATTGCATCTGTTTTTTTAGTGGCTTGTGCATTTTTATTTTATTTTTTGGCCTTGGTTTATCGTGATAGAGAGCAAGAGGAGGAAGGGCATTGGGTTACATTGCATTATCCTCATATATTGTTATATACAGCCTCTTTGATATGGTCTCATTGAATTCGTTTTATACGCATACGATAAGAATCTGTGGTTCATCTAAGGTCATAAGAGATCACTCGCTACTCTTTCCCCCAGCTACGTTTATGAATGAACTAATTAATCATGAATACATGGAGCCCTCGAGCGCTACACGTTTATGTTCCTAGTCTGTACTATCTTCTCGCCACCTTTCACAACTTGGGCTGTTATGGTGAAATCACTCCTAGAAACCTCGCCTGATATTTCATAGAAATCATAAATAAGTGGGGGTCCACGATATTATTACTCATCAGAAGCTAGATACAAAAGCTCATCCAGACGATATGTACTTATACCTTTTCCGGGAAGTTGACCGTGGTATTTTCGATCGCATCTTTCTGAATATTTGACCTCTTTGCCTGCTCCGCTGTCTTATCATCGCCCTCAAAAACTATATATCATTAGAAATAAATTCCTTCAGCGCCCAAGGGGAGTTTTAGGGGTCTTACTAAAGGCAAGATCCTCTAGGGTTTTATCTTTCGTTTCCGGGAATGTAAAATAAATCACTATTTCATGAGGCGTTAAATAAATGTTGAATTTCTTATATTTCCAGTACACGGGCCGGGGGTTGATTACCAATTCCTTCAATAGCTAGCCAGACAGTATACACAATATAGTATTTCCAGCCGATTGCAGCAAGACCAATGGGGTTGACGAACTGATTGAAGAATGATGCGGCGCGGGAGAATGTTTGGACTACGACTGTACCCTTTGCCCGCATGGTGAAGGGGAAAAGCTCAATTGTGTAGGTGTAGCTAAAGAGATTTTAGTAGATGTCTTTCTTTCTCTACTCATGGCGGGTAAACTTGCGTCAATGGAGCACCATTGTAGAATGGGTCTAGAAATATAAGTAATTATGCGGCAATAAACAGATACCCTATGACAAGGAGGAAGAAGGCCTACAGTAGAGGAAAATCATAGCAACAACTGCAGCAGCAGCTTTCGTATCGTGGGTGCTTGCAAAACTCGCACTCGCCCCCGTCCATGCGGCAAAAGTGATGAACATGCCAGTCACACTCGTAAGATACATCACTCTCCTAGGTGTAAGACTAACCAAATAACTCGCTGTAAACCCTGTCACCAGATTCCAGCAGTTTAGTCCGAGGTTGACTTTATTCTGCGTTCGTTTTGAGTCGATACCAACGGTTTCGAGCACGCGGGCTAGGTAGTACGAAACAAGACCGTTACCACTCCATTGACTGAAGGTTCCGATGAAAGCAACAAGGGCGCATCGTTTGATGTTGGCAGGTGTGGAAATGAGCTCGCCCCATGTACGCTTTTTTTGCTCCATGTCCATTTGGATCGTAGCTATCATTTCGGCATATTCGGCTTTGACGAATTCGTTATTTGGGTCGCCTTCACCATGGTATTTTACGAGAATGTCGTAAGCTTCTTTTGCGCGGTCTTTGGAAACGAGCCATCTAGGACTCTCTGGAACACCCCTAAATGGAAAATCAACCTCCTATTACTGGGTCTCAGAGTTCCTGGAAGCTTACCAAATGAAAACGAGCTGAAAGGCCGACGGTACCACTTGTAGAGCTGAAGGAATGCGCCATGCCCAATCTAGGATATATAGGTTGGTATTAGTATCCTTGGTAACACTTGTTGATAGGAGCTGAGATGTAGGAATCGCTTCATTACGCACCAGTGGGGATTTGGAAAGTACCCAAAGTTACACCAGCTGCAATAATTCCTCCGATATACCTGGAGGGAGGTGTTAATAATAAATCTTCCAGAATTGTTATAGAGATACGAGTACCCACCAGCTTACGTTGAATGCAGAAGTCAGCACTGCACGCTCTTTATGATAAGCCAATTCCCCAATGAGTTGCGAGCCCCCTAAAGAACAAATAAACCACATTAGCTACTCTTTAATTGAAAGTCCACCTTGTTTTCTTACCAGACAGAGCGTATGGGATCCCCATTCCAAGTATGAAGCGAGAGGCAAGAAACATCCCCACTATATCCCGAGAGTCAGAGCTCGTACAAGCTGTATCTAAGCTAGAAGGTGTCTTACAGTGTACCGAGCATGTCTGTAGTATTGCGCCAACTACCATAATGATACTACCGACAATAATAGACATCCTTCGCCCGTATCTATCGTTGACCCACGGGACAATTGGCATCATTGATAGCGCTCCTAGGGAGTAAATTGAGTTCATAATTCCCAAAATAGCTCCGCGAGGGTGGTTGAAATCTTATAATGGCATAAGAAAATTTAGTAAAGTACCCTTAATTATGAATTTTAATTTCACATACAGGAGTCCCAGGTATCAACAGCTTGTAGTCCGTTCATGATGGAGCCATCGAAGCCTGAGGTCCATTCAACCCCCATAGCTGCTGGAACGAGAAATAGATAAAGACTTCGGAGATTTGGTTTCTTGTACCATGGTGTATGGTCATCTTTGATAAGATCAATAAACTTTGGGTTTAAAGTAGTAGGGGGAGACATCGTGTCAGCTCAGGTTATCGTGGAACCAGGGGCAGGTACATTTCAACCCAGAAAACAGGGCGATACCCTCTATTTCAATTCCGCGAAATCATTCCTAAAAACCAAGACGAGAAAACTCTAGGAATATTCTCCTACGTAGGCCCTATCTCACCCCGCTCTCTAATCCGTTGACTGCAGGGGTTTATCCGGATATCACGACTTTTGTGGGGAAATCCCCGCATTCACTCGAGATTTGTTTAGGCGAGCGCCCCGAAGAAATAAACGTAAAGGTCTGTATTTAGCCAGCTCGTTCCGGGTTCTTGTTCTCGCGACCTCATACACTGGTCGTTGGAATGGAATTGTTGATCAGTTAACGGATAGAGTTCGCTAAGACCCTAGTCACGGATGTGTTCGCGCTTCCCCGCGAGAAGATCCTGGGGTGCATATCGGGGTAGGTTTTAAGATCTCTTCGGACTTTTGACAAGGCAACGTGCTGCCTGACCACTGTCTCGGTGTTCTGTATTATATCTTCCCGAGTACTAACTATAAGTAGATTTCCTGGGAAAATCGCCCCATCTATATTACTGAACGTGGGAGGATCTAGGTCATGAGTTCATGCTGGGTACGCCGGAGTGAAATAGTTGACAGGGTACGCCGCTCGTATATACACCCAGATAACTTAAGGTGGACTCCTAAAGGCCTTTGTCCAAGTAATTTAGGTGGCCACGTGTGAGCTTTGGAAGTATGAGCACCGATAGTTATAATTCTAGCTACTATGTTGTAGAATTCTGATTCACGTCGTAAAACTTAGATGCTCATTTAAAGAAACAAGCCAAAAGTATTTAGGTCAAGCCTTTCGCAATCTAAGCCATTATGGTTACACATAATATTAGACTTGACTATCTCAAGTTCCTGCTGTGCGATGGTATAAAAATAATCTTTATAAGAATAGATTCTCTATAATACAAATAGAGATATGGGTGTTGTAGAGACATTTACCATTAGTGGTATGGATAAATTGGGTAAATGAGAACCGCAGTATAAGCAAAGTGTTATGGAGGTTATGTGGCTAAAGATTGTGGCAGTACTGAATAACATGCGGAGATTGAGAATGTGCAAGTAAGTATAGGTTGGTATTGATATTTCTTGAGGTTAAGGTATAGCACTACTAGTTATAGAGCTAACTATCTACAATAGCTGGTAATCTGTTTAGATATTAGCGGGGATAAATGAGAATTCGAATGCTTGGATTTCCTGAGTATTCATACGAATACATTGGGGAAGGTATTTTTTAAAATTCCTATATACCAAACAGACCTATCTTCTTTGGGAAACTTCAACGTTTAGAAGATATAGAAATTGATTTTCCCGTCAAAAGAGCTCTGGAGCAGGCAGGAGATCTTGTACGTTCCCTAAATGAGTAGCCTTTTTTTATTGACTGGTTGAACTCACTGAACTGTATGAGAGTAGGAAAGGGTTTTAGAGATATTATCTCTAGCTAACTTACACGGAATACTTAGAATATTATGATTAGTCTCATTTTGGGGCCGCCGAGGGGAGACTGTTCTCGAGCTTCTTTGTTTTAGACACTTAGGGAGATAATTTCCACTTAGACAAATATAATTGCTAAATAAAAGTATAACTACACTAGTATCTTTCCCCCATACTAGCAGATCTCTCCGCCAACCAGACACCCTTCGATTCCGGATAAGGCTATACTATTAAAAGCATCTAATAACTTTAGTAATAAGCCTACTGTGGCTCGCTTCTGTTCAGGACTAGCAAGCTGTGTATAACTGGAAGGTGATGATGTGTCGACTAGCGTACTCCAAACTACGTATAATTTTTCCGTATGGGTACGCTCCTGAGTATGACATCACCCTCTTCGCTCCCTAGCTAGATATACCTTTGTGTATAGGCGTAAAGGTCCTTAGAGCCCGGAACGAAAGACGCTGCCAGGACCTTTCTTTATTGGCTCTCCTAAGTTAGGCACCTTAAGGCATCCAAATAAAACTATGTAACTAGGATGATTCTAGTTTAAGAATAATTCTGTTATCGATATATAGATATTTGTGAGTTTATTGGTAATCTGGGCCCCTGTTTGCTTTACTGTGCCATTGCGTTATAGGTCAAGTGATGACCCACTGTGTAAATAGCCCACCACTAATATAAAATTTCTCTTTGAGGAAATTTCTAGGTTAGCAGAATACATCCCTTAACTCCCTTTCTTGCATGATTAATAGTTCAGCGCCATAATGGAGAAGACCTTCATATTAGGTATGGGGCAGAGAGTAAGTGTAAGCCGACTTTTAATTCCCTACTTCTGCTGAAAAATACTGTATATATACCTTAGAAGGCCTCTAAAGACCTTTCTATATCGGAAACTGCGTTTTTTTCTGAATATAAAATATATGTCCCTAAGTTCCTAGATGCTACTATAAGAACTCTATAATTTTTCGGGTATAATTTGTAAGTCTAATCGGTAAACAAGCCTTAGGAATTAAAACCGATACCTACCCACTATACTTATACTAGCACTTCGAAGTCGTGAATCTCCACGAACTATCAATTATCAGTTGCGACCCTAAGCCCGAAGACACCTGTAACACCGAGCTCTGCTCCCTCTGCCTAGATCATTTTCCTACCCTAGTGAGCTCAATCCCTCATGCCCTGATATAATATAGGAATCTCTCGAGGAACGAAAGCCATTTCCCTCAAGTCCAGCATATCTGTTAGTACCATCAAACCCCAGATGTAATTAATCCCTTATCTAAGTCACTAGACGCACGGATTGGTCTCTTGAATACAATCTGCTCTTTTAGATAAGTAGCACAAGTACTTCTTTAGTGACAGTTGGGGTTAAGGAGCTAGAAGCTTTCTTTACTGTAGAGCCTTAGCTCCTAAAATTCTCTGGAGTCGCGAAATACGTTGATAAAGGATAACTGCCCTATGAAGATATGGAGTTAGAACAATTTCATACCCGTATGTCTTATAGGGAGAATGTTCTTATAGAAAATCAGTAGTACATATAAAATAACCCTATTACGATACGGGATACATGCCATTATAAGTTGAATACCCTTATATGACCATTGTACTGTATCCATGTTTAAGAGTTCTATACTGATGGTAATATCTGTGTATTTTGTGACCCATGTGGATGGCATGATCTAGAGGTCTGAAGTTCTGAACGTAGTAAATCTAGTGGGGAGAAGAAAGGCACTTAACTTTATAATGGCTACCCTGGAGGGAATATTTGGAGTAAGGGGTGTATAACCTGCGGTTAACATTGGGACGGTTAATATGAGTATTATTGAAGAGTTTAGGGTGGGGGTCATAGCGCTTTAGGGGCATCCCAAAGAGATCAAAGTAGTCACTTCCGTGATTCCTACATGGTTACCCTGTATTATTAATAGCGCGATAGAATACCCAAGATTAAATAACACGTCTCACGGTCCATAGCAGCCATCCAAAACCAATCCCAGATACAAACAAGAAGGGGCTATTCAACTTGTATTAGGGAGTGATATATATATACGGCTAATATTTCCCATTCGAGTGACTGTCCATGAGTTACACTATGTATATATCCTGACACTATCCATGAGCATATATAACCTATCTTAATCTTAATCTCCATTCTCAAGCTAACAAATATGTCACTGTAAAAGAAGTAATTTTATTTTGTGGCGCACATAGGCGAGGTCGGAGGTGAGTCTCTCCGAGCCCGATCCACTATCGGCTCCCTTGTGACGATCGTATGAGTTATTAGCTAGGGAAGTATTAACGTATCAAGATAACCGGGTCAGCAATGGAGAGATTAAAATTTACGATAATAGGATATTCCGGGGATTTAACTATGGGTCCTGTTTGACGATTAGTTATCATTGGGCATTTAATTTGGACATGGGGGGTTCATTCTACTGAGACTATTCACAGTTCATGCGCATACATTGTTGCACAAGTACTAAAATCTGAATGTAACCTGGGCCCCAAAATACTTTATATAGATCAGCCCCCAATAAACCTCTCCTAAGAGAAGTACGTTTTTAGTCGTCCTCTAATTACAATAAGCATACCTTCCCTATAAGAATACTGAGATGTAAGAGGTATCTCGTTAAGTTATATTTAGAGTACTGGCTTTGGACATTCTAAGCTAGTTTGAATGCACTTTTAGTCAGGATGTTCATCCTAATCTTTGGCCTTAATCGTATTATCGCGAGAATGCGCTGTACCTTGTCTCGGCTTCTACATTCGCTTGACTAATGTGCTACACAAAAGATCACGTGGGTAGCTTGGCAAGACACTTGGTGTAACTATTTTCTCCGGAAAGGCTCATGGGGAAAGTTAAGTAAAGAGAGCCCAAGAACCAGAACCTTGGGCCTACACAACGAGTTTCTCGTACTCATAACACTACGAAGGAAATAGTGGCACTACTCTAGTATTATAAAGCAGAAAGTGCGTCTACGTTTAAAATATACTTCCTAATAAATTAAATTTTGTGTAGTGTGGTAAACGTGCTAGAGCCATATATTTTACCACCGATAGTACTTTATTGTGTACTGAAATATATATAGGGACTCGTATTCGTTAATTGTAGATCTATATATTTTAAACTTTTATTGATTAATAACCTATAAAGGGACCCCTATTACTGCTTTCAAAAGGTTTACTAGTGGCGTCATAGTTTTACACATTACAATACTTCTTTCCAGGTTTGGATTGGCTATATATACTGTAGATCGAGCAAGATAGGTTTAGTACTTCCAGTGTTACTACTGAGGCCTAGTCTTTTTGTGGACATATGCACAAAAGTGTCTCCTAGATTCTGTTGAATTGTTGCGACCGTAGGCATATGCGCAGCCGAAGTAAATTTTTGAGGCTGGTACAGCATGACTAGCGGGATTGTGTTGATGGGTCTCGTCGAATCTGATTTGTTGGCAGCAGAGTGCACTCCGAGTCTCCGAAGCCTAGAACCTAGTGAAAAGAAGCAAAAGCAGCTACTCCACAAAATGACATCAACAGCATAGCTCCCATGTGGTTGGAGTTTCCGGAGAAATATCGTAGCGGGCATCGGCGTAATCATAGTATGTACACGTAAGAATGGCTACTTCCGCTTCCCCACTTTGTTTTTTGGAGGGTGGGAGGTTCCGTGGGATATATAGTCTTTATAATGTTAGGTATGTTCAAGATATCCACCCAAATATACATTTTTAAACAGCTCTCATCCTGGTATCACAAAGAAGATGCTTGCGCAGCGTTTTTAAAAAGAAAAAGAAATATAAGAATAAGAAAGAAACCCCTGTAGAAACCCCAACACCCACAAACGTGAAAAGTGTCAAAAGAAAAAATTAACTATCGGTCACTTTCCTCCCCCTTTCCCAAAAGACAAACTGTAACCTCCCGTCCGCTCGTCCTTGACCATCCCAAAGCTATCTGTACTTAGCCCAAAGGGTCTTAAAAACCCATTACCGAGCTGCTACAACATTAGAAACTGCAGACCTCCCCTCCTAGGGATCAATAGAAACTTACATCCTTCAATTTTCCCATGACCTCGCACGTTTCCCTCTCCCTCTCCTCCTCAATCCGCCTCGGTAACCACCTCACCTTCTCCTCCAAATCTTGTTTTTCCCTCTCCGTCAACCCCTCCCCCTTCTTCCCTAGAAGCAGCATGTAATCGTCATATGCCCCCTGTAGACTTGTCCACCCGCCCACGCCCTCCCTTCCTTTCGCACGACGATACAGAGCCTTCGACCAGCCCGGACGACCCTCTAACGCTTTCGAAGCAGACTTAACAGCCTCCGCGTGGTTCTGTAACTTGAGATACACAGCCGAGATATTATTGTGAATAGTAGCAGTCTCGAAAGTGAGATAAATTGGGCAGTGCTGCAATGCAAGATTATAAGCGTCCAACGCGGCTAGAAATAACGATGACGTGAACAGTTTATTTCCAGATAAGCGGTACGAATTTGATTCTAGTAGTAGCCGCTATAATAATCATCCCATATTAGTTATAGACCCCCCCCCCCCGCGCGCGCCCCTCTACTAGGGGGTTACAAAATAAAAATAAAAAATAAAAAATACCTGTTCCTCATCCTTCGAGAACCGTTCTCCAAGCTTAAGACCTGGTTCAATAATGGGGATAGAGGTCTCCATGTTCAAGCCCTCACCACCGGGGAACGCACTAGCACCTAGTGAGTTCTCAGGCTGTGGGAGCCGCCCAAGGCTTCGGATGTAGTCTTGTTGCTCGTCAAACATTTCCTCGTCCACACTTTCCGCTGGGGGAAGTATGGAGAGAGGTGGGAGTGACATATTTATAAAGGCAGCGGTAATGTAATGGGAGGGAGGGGGGGAAGGGGAGTCAAGGGGTCGGGGGGTGAGAACTGGGTTCGGAGGCATACGCGGGGGGATTTTTCCGTTGGTGGGTAAGCATGGTAGATGCCCGAAGAAGGCACGTGATAAGATCTACGGTGCATGTTGGGAGATGAGCCGGAAGGGGTAGGTTAGTAACTGGGATTATAGCCGGTGGGGGGGGGTGGTAACAGGGTGTGATAACCGCTCGAGGGAAGGGAGTTGCCCTAGGCAGTGCATTCCCGTCGGAGAGTCTGTAGAATAGTTGCCCCGAGAAATTTCTGAGACATTATTATTTGCCCCTCCCCTTACAAGTCACTGCTAACAGAAGTGCTCCAACCAATGGTGTCATATTTCAATTATTTGTCACATTCGGATCTGAGGACGCCACCATGGGTAAATTATTATTACTGTGTAGCTATATGTATCTACCACCGTACTACATTAGTGGCGTAGGCTTTCTTGAAGGTCTACCATAACTACACAACACGTAATCGCATGCCGGAACCCGGGTCTTGATCCCAATAAGGCATCTAGAAGCATATGGTAGTACTAAATCCCCAGGGGACAAGAATTAACATCTTTCTTCGATAAAGGGGGTTGAACAGGAGGTTATCGTTTTCTTTTCCAGGGGGGCCGGTGGGTTGTTATTTAAAACTCTTACTTCGGCTGAATTGTTAATTATTGCTTCGGGTCAAGTAGCATTTAGATAATTGGGCGGTTTTAGGGGGTGATAATCTCAAATTCGTCCCATGGTAGGTACAAGTGGACGATGAATATACATATTTGGCTCTACCTTGCGTTCGCTGAATTTAGAAATGGATATGATGTCCTCGGGCTAATAGCTTAGGTAGACGAGACATGAAATGCAAGAAACAAAAGATGGGTTGTGATTCGGGGGGGTAGGCGTGGGCGGAGAAAATATCTATCCGAATTGTGCATTTGACATAGCGAGGATGAAACCCACCAGGGACTCCCTGGGAAAGTATTCGAATGGGGAGTACAGGTCATGGCCTTAAGTACTAAAAAGAAGCTCATATCGATTTTAATGCTGTAAATTCCATATCCCGTTGAATATTTTTTTCGTAAAGAAGAGAATTATTCGAGTGGGGGAGAAGTGCAAGTCGCGACCCTAAAGTACCACAAAGGAAAGCTCATAGATTTTAGTGCTGGAAATTATCTTTGAAATAGAATACTTTAGAAAAGAGGCGCGGGAGCGGGGTATCTCAAACACCGTTTATATCCTAGCGGAGCGAGTCGAAGTAGTTGTCCCGACCCCGAATCACTTCTGTCCAATCAGCACCCTCCCTCTAATTTACCAAAATTCCATAACGGGCGTAATCAAAATTCTCCAGTGTACTCCTCAATTCACCTCCCCCATCGCCAATCTCCCCAGGGGTTCCTTTATCCAAGAGTGAACCATGCCCATCATCTCTATCCCCCTCTCCCATCCTCCCAGCCAACACCATCTCTTCCTTCCCAGCATACTCACCCAACAGTCCTGGATGCGGAACCCAGACGACCTTCATCCCTGCACGACGCCCAGACTCAGCACCAGGGACCGAGTCCTCAAATACCAAACACTCCTCTGGACGGATCTCATCCTTCCCCTCGCCTCTTCGCCGGGCATTGATGGTCTCCAATGCAAGTATGTAAATGTCTGGCGCGGGCTTGCCACGCCCATGCGGGACACGTGGATCATCGCCGACAATCTGCTGCGACTCCGGGAAATGCTTGAATATATGCTTGATATGCGCCGTCTTCAGGTCAACGTTCGCACTTTTCGACGAAGTCGCAAGTGCCATCTCCATCTTCTCTTCTGGAGCCGAAGCAGGTGATGATGCAGCGAGGGTGTCGAGGAGCTCTATGACACCCGGTAGGGGTTGACATGTAGGGAAATTCTCGCGTTGTAGCTCAACAAGACGTATGTTGTACACCTCATGCGGGATTGGGAGCTGTGCCCAGTCCATGAAGATTTTTGTTGCCTATGTGGGTTAGGGCTAAGGGCTTTGTGTGGCTAGAGAAAAACTTACGGCGGGGGCAGGTCGGCCTTGCAGCTGGGCTTTAATGTCCCATGGCATTAGGGGGCGATTATTTTCTTGTAAGATTATGTTGGTGACTTTGGTGTAGATATCTTCACTGTTAATGAGGAGGCCATCTAAGTCAAAGAGACATGCCCTAATTGGGGTGGAGCTATTGGGGGGGTGGTTTGCAAGGCCGGTTAGAAAATTGTTTGGGATGAGCATTTTGAAGCTTTGCGGGGGAATTTGATGAGATTTGATGGCTTGCTGGGGACCTTTATGGGGTCGGCGGGGTTAGCTGATCTGATTAGATCTGATAAGTCCCATGGCTCGGCCGAGTGAGAGACAATGATTAGCAGGTGGGATTGGCTGCAGTACTCGAGACAGGTGAGCTGAGTTAAGACATATTACATGCAGCTGTTAGTATAGAGTAAGTAACATGCAGAACTCCCTCGTTGATAGTGGGATACCGTTGGCTTTCAAGAGCCTCAAGCTTAGACCCGCGCGGATACCTTCCCTGGATCTCTGGTCAAGGGAAGTGCACTTCCAAGATTGGGCATGATTGCCTCCAATCTTGGAGACTAACCACATCCAGCTACCCGTGCAACACCAGACACCCCACCTCCACTTCCACCTCCAGCACACCAACTACCCCCCCCTCCCCTCATACACAATGGCATCCACAAACCTAACAACTACCTGGTCTCTAGACCTCCGTCCCGCTACTACGTCATCCCCGTTCATAACTCTCCTCTCCACCGCCCGCCTCCCAGCCCCCAATTTCAACAAATGGCTCCACAACGACTTCATATACGTACACTTCCACAGCTACTTCCTCGCCCACCTTATCTCTATCATCCCGGAATCGAGATCCTCTTTCCGCGATGAAACGCTAGTATCTGGCTACAATGTCCTCACACAGGAGCTTGATCTCTTCCGCAGCAAGGCATTGCAGCGAGGGGTAGAACTCCCTAAGCTACCGCTTGTAAACACGGACTACAAGATTGAAGCTACACGTGATCCGCAAAATGTGCTGGAGGGATTAACACCGACTGCAGCGACAGGGTGTGCCCAATATATGCGTTTCTTGATGACATTGTGCAAGGGGGAGCATCATTGGACGACGTTGTTGGCGGTGCTGTGGATGTGTGAGAGGGTATATTTTGACTCTATGGCCTCTATTCGGCACTCGGAGAAGTTCAAGGAGTTGGATGAGAGTATACAAGACTTTGTAAAGTGGTGGTCGAATGATGAGTTTGGGGAGTATGTCAAGACTGTCGAGGAGGCGGCGGCAAAGGGGAGGGTGGAGGGTGGGTGGAGGGAGGAAGAGGCAAGGGGTGCTGTTGAGGAGGTTTTGGTGCTGGAGAGGGGGTTCTGGGATATTGCAACCGATGGCTTGGATTTGTGAGGGTCGGTAAGCCCTGGTAATCTGAGGTTGAGGCTAATAAGTCGAGTTTGGAGAACTTCGCTTGGGATTTTCTTCTTGAAGCCCGGATCAATGCATGTTTCCCGGTAGTTGGGGGAGGCCTTACCTTAACCGTATTCGTCTAAGTTCGATTTCCTCGATGTTCAGCTGCATTTTGTGTCTGATAAAAGCTCTTCTTCTATGTCTAGTATCTTTATAAATCCCATCTACTATAATACAGACCCATTTACAATCCCCCCCCAAAAAAAAAAAATATTCACAGGAACAAAACGCCATTCCCATAATAAAAAGCTTCTATACCTGCGAATCTCTCCCCCACAGCCACCACGCCCCACCGATAGCAATCCATCCCGGCCACAGAAAAAATAACAGTATCGGGTTCGGTTGCAGCAGTAGCAACATCATTTCGTAGAAAAGGGCGTCTTTGAACCGACGCCACCGAGCGGACAACAGGAAAAGCCCCCACGTTACACAGGATAGAATGTAGCTGAAGAGCAGGAGGGGCCGGAAAAGCGTAAATAATTGCCGGAGTAAGGGACCCACAAGGAGATGCGGGGAGTTGTATTGTGGCAATGATACTAATACCATGGTTTTATGTGGGCTGGTGTAATGATGTTGGTGGCGCCTGGGTGGGATTTTCTTTCGTGATGGGTTTATTGGAAGAGGTAAAATAGTGCCTTCGGGTTTAGATGGGAGGTATAGACGCAAGTTTGCGCTGATTCTAAGGAATCTTGTGAGAAATGTTACTAGGTCGCAAAAGCAAAGAGGGTGCCTATAAATGCGCCATACCTGAGGCTGATTGTATGTGTAAGCCCCCCCACAAGAGAGAAAAAAAAGGTACGACTGATATGAATGTGTCGAGATGCAACTCGCCAAAACAATATCCAATGGGTGTCCAGGGGTGGTTAGAAAATTTTAACAAACGTACGTGTCTAAAGGGGAAACGATAACACGCGTAGTGGCAAAGTACAGCTGAAGAAGTGCAGCTGAAGAATAAATGATAAAACAATCGGGGTTGATGGTATGTAGCTCTAGAGTATATTATTTACAATAGGCTCAAACTGAGAGGGGAGGAACTTGAAGATATAGTTCCCCTCGAATCGAGAGTGCGTCGCACGTGAGAGATCGATCAAGGCAGATTTTGGCGCACGTGCGTGGATGCAAGGGATTTCGGGTAATGACGCAGGCGGCTACAGGCGGTGGACAGGGTTGGAAAAGGGTTTAGCGTTACCCGGTTGGCCAGAGCTTGGTACATGCACCCCACAACTTGGAATATCCTTAAGCAGCACCAGGACCAGGAGTTCACGTCACTGAGTTGTCATTCGTAGTGTAAACATAGAGTGCTTTGCAATTAAGGGGCCTAATTACTATGACTTCATTACGGACGGCAAAGAGTCTTTTTGGTAAACTATCTCGTGGGGGCGAGGGGAGGTGATGGTTCTCCACTTCTAGTCAACTAGCTATCAACGATAGTAACGTTGATAGTCAATGGTATCTTGAGTATGTTATAGGTGATGACCCTTAAAAGTATAGTGAGGCCCTTTCATTGTTCATACTTGTTATTCTTAGATTTGTGCAAGTAACTTTATTGACCGCAGAATGAATGAATTGCATTTTATTGGTAAAGGGGAGAGTAGCTTAGGAATCAAATTAACTCTTTAGGGGCTTAAGAAAGTAGTAGAATATCACAACTAAATAAAAAAAGTTTTACGAAAATTACAAGCGATAGCATTCACCTCTAGATGAGCACCTTAGCTTGGGAGCGAGTAGACACCTAGCCCAGTCATCTCAAGGGAATCTGAGACAGAGAAGGATCTTTAGGAGGTCAGAGGGAGGTGTAGAAGGAGAACCAAGGGGTGTGTGTGTGGGGGGGGGGGGGGGCTCTGGAAAGAGGAGCAAGGATAAGCGGGTGACGGAGAGATGAGAAAGTTCCTTTTGGCTGTAGGGTCTCTGTTTTTTTTTTGTGTTTAATTTTTTTTTTATGTTATTTGGGTGTGATTATAATGGCCTCAGGGCTCCATGTATAAATGAATACATATAATCAATAGACGAGTATTGTAACACAAACATAAAGGGTGGAGGCTAGAAATATTACTGCCTCAAAGACTTGACGGGCAACGAAGGGAGATTGCCAAAGTCCGAGTGACCACTGGTGCCACTGAGCAGCAAAAGGGAGGGAAAGGATGTCGCAGCTCTAGTAGGTTAGGGCAGGGTGTGCAGCACAGAGGACATTTCTTCCCGCCTAGGACTATGGCACATAGGGCTAGGTATCTGCCCTCCACACACACACACTGTTCTCCCTTCGATCTACCTCTTCATCCTCTTATCGCTTGATAATTTTACCTCTTCATCCTCTTACCTCTTCATCCTGCTACTTTGCTTCAACTTCATCATCTCAACCTATTTCTATCAATAGCATTCCTAAATAAATAACTACATCATAAAGGTAAGCTTAGAGGATTCCCTTTATTATTAACTTCCCAGCGGTCTGTAGTGGTATTCCCCCAAGAGCATAATTCATCGTGCTGCAGCAAAATCTGCTGCAGGTATGAGCTAGCTACCCCGCCTATCCACGATTATCTAGAATCCATCATTGCCCGCTGAGAACCTTGAGCTAAAACCTATTAGAATCTAGCATAATCAAACTAAATACCTTAGACTATTACCGAAATTTTAAAGGATGGCAGCAAAACTGACTACAATGCTGCCTTTGGGGGATGAAAAAAGCCCTTACCCCTCTATTCCAGCTACTCTCGGGTACCGTATCTTGAAAGAGAACCCAGATCCCGATGATGGGTATATTTCTGGTGCATTTAAGGGAAAAGGCGAGCAAATTAAACTCGGTTAGTAACCATTAAGTCTTCTCTACTACATAGAGAATACTCTATCAGTAATGAACTTTTAATTGCTAACCTTGTTCATAGTCATAATGGCCATCGATACCATTGGATTCATCCCGCGTGATTTTATTGAAACCGAGACTATATCCTTCTATAACTCTCTTGGGATTGATAGTGAGTAATCTCTATTTGTCACTTCTATCATTAAAACTAAGATTTTTGTAGATATGTATTTCAAGACGGAGACAGTTGTAAGTATTCATATGATTCCCTACTTTAAGTGTCTATTTCCCATAGACCTATCACTTTAGTCGAAGACAATTAGAACAACTATTGATATGTATATCATAGGAGAATATCGCACGTAATATCCTTGCAGTCTATGGTGCGAAAATCAACGCGTATTCTAGGAATACAACGAAGCTAGAACTTTGTCTGGATAGGGAAGCTGAAGGTAGTATCTCTCTTAATAAACTGAAGTTTTGAGTCTAACTTTTATAGATCGCGCGCTCTATATTGATACTACCACTCCAGGAGTTTCTGTGCTTTCTGGTGCCCGTTACGAACAGCGGATTGACAAAAAATACCTCAATCCGTCAACTCCTGCGAGGGCATTTCGCCTTGAGTCGTTTAGGTCTAAGAACGGCAAGTTGCGTTGTTATTTTCTCTATAAATGTGACTTCGTGAATTCTACTCCCGAGAAGAACGAGACTAGTCTCAGCGTCATCTCCGATAAATCCTTCTTGGAGAAAGCTACCCCAAATACTAAAGCTATCTACCAGGAAATTGTCAAGAGTGTTATGGAAGTAGCTGGCCCCGTTATCAGGATGGTGCCGCTTAAAGGGTTCAAAGAAGTTCATCTTGTGATTGGATTCAAGCAGGGGACTGCCATGGGGTTCTTCTCAGCGTTGAGTGATCTCTATCATTATCATAAATGCACTTCTGTGAGGAAATATGTTGGTATGAACCCTCGAATACACTACTAGTCTTGGAGTTTATTTATTGATTGGGTGGTAGAGCAATTTTCTAACGGAGTGACTGTTATTTCTATTTATTTACGTCCTACGTATCGCCCTGGGAACAATAATCCATCTATTAAAGCTTCTATCCACCAGATCATGAAAGAAGCCAGCCTGCTTTACTGTATTCCACAAAACCTCTTTCAGGCTCACTTCATCAGTGGAAGGCTGGGTTTACAAGAGACTATTTATGCCCACTGCGTCTGTCATTTCACTGGACATTTCTTAAATAGGCTTGGTAATTTTTCCCTAGGGAGTATTCTAAACCTATCTAATTGCAAGTTCGCTAACTTTATTAATAGGCACCGAATATAGCACACTGTCTCAATTTCTAGACCCGAATAACAACGCCCATGTCGAAACCCTGAGTAGCCTCAAACAAATGTTTCGCCAAGAGACATTTACTGCTGAGTATATACTAGGGTGTATTAATGAATATCCTAATTTGATTCGCTCCCTGTACTCGTCATTTTCAAACAAGTATGATGTTCAGGTACATAGTAATAAAAAGACGACAACTCCAACTTATGGCTCACAGGGCTTGGGGATTGGATCTATGAGCGATGAAGAACTGATGGCCAAGATCCCGAAGTTTGTGAGAAACGAGAATCAAGAAAAGATCATGGGCTGTTTTATTACTTTCAATCAACACGTGCTGTGAGTTCTATTATAAATTTTGTCTACAGGAGTCGAGTTTAACAGTTTCAATTTAGGAAAACAAATTTTTACACGCCAACAAAAGTAGCGCTCAGCTTCCGCATGTGCCCAAAGTTCCTATCCTCAATCGAATACCCCCAGCACTTGTATGGAATGTTCATGATTATTGGGTCTGAGTTTAGGGGGTTTCACCTGGTCTGTTTTCCGTATAAAAAAAATTCTTATTGAAGCCTTTACTAACTATATAACCAGAGATTCCGCAACATTGCTCGCGGCGGGATTAGGATTGTCACGAGTCCAAACCGAGAAGCCTATAACGTGAATGCTCTCTCGATTTTTGACGAGAATTATAATTTGGCACATAAACAGCACCGTAAGAATAAGGACATCCCTGAAGGTGGTGCTAAGGGTGTCATCCTTTTGGATGCCGAACACCAAGATAAGGGAGACGGTGCCTTTGAGAAGTATATTGATGCCATCCTTGACCTGTTACTCGAACCTAAGAGCCCGATTGTTGATCTTTATGAAAAACCTGAGATTCTCTTCATGGGCCCTGATGAAAGCACAGCCCACCTTGTTGACTGGGCTACTATGCGTGCCAAGTCAAGGGGGGCGTCCTTCTGGAAGACTTTCTTCACTGGAAAGAGTTCCAGTATTGGTGGTATGCCACACGGCAGTTACGGGATGGCTAGTTTATCTGTTCGCGAATTTGTTTTCGGTATCTATAGGAAGATGAATATCGAGTCATCAGAGATGTTGAAGCTACAGACTGGTGGGCCTGATGGAGATCTTGGATCGAATGAGATTTTGCTTAGCAATGAGAAGTATGGTGCTATTGGTTTGTTCTTCTCTTTCCCTGTATTCGAAGCGTCTTTCTAATCTAGTACTTCTAGTTGACGCATCTGGTGTTCTTGTTGATCCCAAAGGCTTGAGCTACAATGAACTGATTCGCCTCGCAACTAACCGTTTGTTGATCTCGCAGTTTGACACTAAACTTCTTTCTGGAGAGGGGTATCGGGTTCTTCTCGGAGATATCAACGTCGTACTTCCGGATGGCGAAATCATTCCCAATGGTTGTATCTTTAGGAATACTTTCCATCTTCGGACCAACCTCCAATTTGATATCTTCGTTCCCTGTAGAGGAAGACCTGAGTCAATTAGTTTGGCGAATGTCGGAAAGCTTATCAAGAATGGAAAATGCGTCATCCCATACATAGTTGAGGGCGCAAATCTGTTTATCTCTCAAGATGCCAAATTGAGGCTGGAGGACGCTGGAGCAATCTTGTTCAAAGATGCCAGTGCAAATAAGGGCAGTGTTATGAGCTCTTCTCTGGAGGTTAGTATCAGAACGAAACTCTTAGATTTTCCTGTCCTCTTTACTAAGCCTACGCTAACCCTAATAATCTCAGGTGCTTGCTTCTCTTGCGTTTAATGATGAAGGTTTCACGAAGCACATGTGTTCTCTCAATGGCAAAACGTCTAGATTTTATGGAAAGTATGTTGCAGCTGTCCAGGGAAAAATCCAGCAGAATGCTAGGTTGGAGTTTGAAGCCTTGTGGCGTGAGCACAATAAGACTGGCAAAAAATTCACCATTCTCTCAGACGAGTTTTCTCTCGCTATTGTAAAGCTTGACGAAGAGCTTCAGGGAACAGACCTTTGGGAAAATCTTCAGCTGAGGCTCATTGTTCTGATTGATGCCTTGCCACAGTGCTTGGTAAAAACTATAGGCCTTGATATTATCTTGGAGAGGGTTCCAGATGATTACTTGAGGTCTATCTTTGTCAGTTTTCTCGCAAGTAGATTTATCTATGAATATGGGTGCAACTCAAGCCAATTTGATTTCTCCGATTTGTAAGTTCCATTTGTTCCTAGGCTCTAGAATATTACTAACTAAATTTCTCAACTAGTATAACTAAGAAGTTGGAGGCTTCTACTATTATCTAAGTCAAGCTTTCTATTGAGATTAGCCTTTTTTCTTATGTTACTTTGGTATCTTAGTCTATTGGGCTAGTTTGGGTGTTCAACAAGAGGTTCGGTATTGGAATGAAATTTTGTAAAACGTGTTAACTAGTGAATCCTGCTTTAATTTAAGTTTGATTTATTTGTTTACACCTACATGAGAAAGTGGTTGCTTTTTAGGATAACCTTTTATCTCTAGAAGTATATCTACTGGAAGGCAAGCGAGATACCATACGTACGGAGGTATCTGCATTTGATATTTAGGGTTACACTTCCATGTAGCTACTATCATATCTAAGAATGATGATTTTTGGGGTGTAATTATATGGGTCCCCTCAGTAACCGAGCTGAGTCCTCAATGCGCATATCAGGAAGTACGACATAATAAAAGTTGCCTAGGAAATAATAGAGTTTTAGACACCTAGAAAAGTCTACACCGTATTTCTTTATAAAGTATGTCGAAGTTCGTATCTCTTGCTACTTGTGTTTTTCTTCCTTCTTTTGTAAACTAGGGGTAATTATGTACACCTAATATATAGCCTTATCTTTTAATCAATGGTAGCTGTACTGAGAATATTCATTAGGATTAACTAATATTCACCTCTCGCCCGGATGTTACCTTCTAGGCTAGTTAGCCTCAATGTGTCAAGCTTCATCGTGGTTTGTATACAGACCTTTTATTCCCATATCATCTCCAAGGTTAAGATTTACTCTCCCGGGGCGTACGTTCCCGCTAACCCCTCCGAGTGGGGCTCGCTTTGGCCTTCTAGATCCGACTATAAAGTTATCACCATGATATCCACCTAAGTTCTGATTGTTCATTGGTAGAACAGGCATCAGGCGTTGGCGATGTTCCTGGCTCATCATTGTGGCCGTATCTTGCTCTAATAAAAAAAACACAATCTTCAGCCTTTAATCCTTTTACCTTAGAGGGTAAATATTATTGCTTACCATTAAATATTCTACCCCCACCCCTTCCTCCACCTCTATACTTTTGTGATTGTTGTAAAGGTGGTACTATACCCATTCCACCACCTTGGTCACTACTAACACTGCTGTCCCTACTAGGAGGAATTCCCCCGTTGATACTTCCGATACGAGCGCCGGTCATAATAAAGTCCGGTTCTACGTCATGACGTTTTCTATGCTGTGAAGGGTTTTGTCTTACTTGGCTGTGGTTCGCAGTGGTAAGATCTTGCAGATGAGGTAGATGATTTGAGGACGAATTTTGTCGAGCGGACATGAGGATAGCGTGGTTCACGTTCTCAGACGCTGCGTGCTGGACTTGTGATATGAGGGTTCGTCGCTTCAGTTTATCGTAAAGTTCCTATAGTAGTCAAGTCAACCGACAAGCTCTCTTCAGACACTGTAGATAATTACCTGGGTCTGTGCCAGCTTCCGTCCTTTCTCACGCCACCCTTCCATCAGCTCGTGATTTTTTCTTCTCAGTTCTTCTTCAGAAATAGTCATAGCAGCGATTTTGTCCCGTAGATTTCCTATCTCCGAATTCGCGTCCCTAATAACTTTGTCTAGTTGTGCACTTAGAGTGCTACTTCTCTCCGTTAAAGACTTCGCTAGATATTCTTGATACACACTGCCCAAGTGTCAGTACCCTGGCACTTGTAGACAAATTTAGAACTCCTATCACTCACACTTCTTGCGTGACCTGGTACGTCCAAAACCCCAACCCTTTTGAGCAAACCTCCATGATGACTGTTGGGCTCAGGCCACTCAGAACACTTGTTTTGTAGTCATCACTGGGGTTGAGAGCTGTGATAACCGCATCATCTGGTGCAGAAAGAACAGTTTCACACGCTGGACACACTCGCTGACCGTTCTGTGGTGGGTTTGTGAGCTGAAGGGATGATGCACAAGGGATACAGAATATGTGACTAGCATAAGGTCTCAGTATTAGTATTGATAAAGAGTGTGAAACTAGCAGGGAGGAGCATACCTGCAAGTTGTGACTGCAGCTCTGACATCCAGTTGTGCTCGGCAGCGGAGATTATTACAGCGGAGAGTAAACCCATCCATCAGGATGTGGGCGTGGCTTAGGAGTGGTTTGTAGTGGTAATTGATTAGCTGATTATAGGAAAGGGCTGGAAGGAATCAGATTGGGGTTATAATATATCTTTATTGAGTACACATTTCGCTAGGACATTCAACAAATGTGACGGTAGACTCACGGGGTATGAGCTGAGCTGTGGTATCAAGGGTGGCTGCTATGGCCTGTTCGTGAGCTTAGGCTAGTAAACCATACGCGTTATCCCCGGAGCGACCATATAATATAATCGGCGTAGAAGCAGGGGAAAACTTAGTATTTTGCCGTGGGCAGTGATTACTCTTAAGAGATTACCGTAGGACCGCACTCGATGAAATACGAGTAATATCATATGAGTATACCTTTTTTTCCCATCGCCCTATTTATTTTAGGCTAACGCTATCATAATTATACACCTAGAGGTTTCGACAAATGTAATAAGAGTATACATGACTGACAATAAACCACTATTCATATGAACCTCTAGAAACGTAGAGGGTTAGGTGATAACAGGATCATGGCTATAAAGGAAAACATAAAACACATGTGGTCAGTTTCGGGAAGTTATTGGGTGTATCAGTTCTAAAGTAGTACCAGGTATAGGGGTGAATAATAGTGAATAGTTTCTTCACAGGAATTATCCACCAATGGCGGATTAGCCATTGTATTTCATCTCATGACGGAGTTTTCCCCCTTTCTTGACCTTTAGTCTCAACTCCCTCCACTTGTGCACGATCGATCCATGAGGTCTTCTGATTGCGAAACGAGTAGCGAGGATATCCGCCAACTGAGCCCAGTCAACACTACCACCTATTTCCTCGGCATCTTTACAAATCGTGTAGATAGTGCATTCTTCCTCTCGGGTATAACTGACTCCACTACTGTGGACAATGATGCGACCATCTGGAGTGAGGTACCCCGCATCCGTACCCACCCGGCTGGGTTGGGATGCTCCGTCTAGAGGGTCTGCTTCGCTATTACTGTTACTCATAGAATTCACTAGCCCACCAATGGAATTCCCCTCATTTTTGGACTTGGCTTCCCCTTCTTGCTCATCCACTCCTTCGTTTTTTTGTCTAGGAGTGTCTGTTTTCCCATCATAGGGCTTGGAGTTCTTGGATCTCCATGAGCCCCACTCTTTTAACTCTTGGTTTGTAACCTCTTGTAGCTTTTCGAGTACTTTATCCTCTGGCGCATCCTGTAGACTGCTTTTAGTATAGCCAAATTGAAGCCATCTCTGGTACAAAGAGGTGGGACTGCGTTTAATTCCAAATCTCTTCGTGTAGGCGGACGCAATGATTCTCCAGTTATGACGCACAGTGAGACCATTGTCTATTTTCTCTGACGCATATAATTTAATCCATTCTAGCTGCTCCAGAGAGTAGCGGGTCTTAACCCCGAGCGTCGAACTTTCACCTCCAATTTCCGTATGTGAAGTAACCCGAGTCTTTCCCTGTTGAACCCTTGTCCGAGCAGCACCCAGAAATCTTTCAATGTCCCCATTGTCTTTCATATCACTCCACTTTTGGCTTAGTGCGAGAGGCTTCCTATATTGGTTGAATTCTTCATGATACGCAGCTGAGATAGCAACCCAGTTTTTTTTAATCGCGTCATACCTTGCATCAATATGTAGAATAAGCCAGCCAACTTGTTCATCGGTGTAATAAAATTTTATATATACAGCTGGGCTGACGGGCTCTGTAGATTCATTGGGTGTAGTTTCACTAGACTCATGCGTAGGAGTAGAGCTGGCCTGGCCGGTTGATGCGGCCTCTGTAGTCTCAGGTGGGTGCGCCCAGGTGTTGACTTCTCCACTAAAGTCAACAAAGCAGACTTTTCGCTGGTCCTCGGTGTAATATCCAACGCTGCTGCTGGATTCGCTGCCTGTAGTTGATAGGTGCTGCCATTGATAGCTCTCCAGCGGCTCTAAATCCATCTTCACCCTCTTTCTCTTTCTCTTTAGTGCATCAAATTTACCCAAGGTGGGTGGCCATTTAATTGGTTCTAGATAGATCCCACGAGGCTGTTTCTCACCAAGAACCAAGATAGGTAGTAGATGATTGTATTCCCCGTCGGAGGTTGATGGATCATAGTGGATTAAACCATGGGGAACTTTGAGGGCTTCCATTCCTGTAAGAGAGGGGGATGGTTCGAATAGATAATCTTTATCCTTAAATGGCATTGTAGCTAGTTATAAAGACTATAGCTTTTAAGGCAGCGAATATTTTGATTGAGGTTGAGGGGGGGGGGCTGAGGCCTTGAGTATTCTTTTTTCATAAGGAAGTTACCACTAGCTAAAACGGCAGTCTTTTATGTGCATCTAGGGCACTAGCCCGAAGACCCTGGTGAACTTGCAGGTTTTAGAAATTAGTATTAGCAGCACATACCCTAGATTCAAACCCCGGGGATCCAGGCTGCCCTTACCTACTACTCAAATCCCCTAATAATTAAGAATAATTCCTCAAAGGCTTACTGATGTGTGTTCTTTCCACACATTATACCCGTGAGAGTCCTGGACATCTATACTTCAGCCCATAGACCAGCTTTTCCTTCATTCAACGACCTCTTGGGCATACTTATTCCTCATATCACTTTATAACCGTCAACGTAAGTTTTTAATCTTCAACTTGAGACCTTTTAGTTCTAAGGTACAAAACAGGTTACAGGGTTAGGGTTATCCTCGTGGACGAGATCACGTGAATCTTGGCGTATTTTCTAACGTCATGTCATCTTATCATTAAACACGTTCCCCTTTCGCGGCCACCTCCCAATTACTTCAGCTACCATGTCGACTCCCCCAAATCCACCCTCTGGAGCCTCAACCCCCTCTAACTCGCGCTTTATATCCAACACCGAAACCCTCGAAGATGCCCTCAAAACGCAGACCGTCGGTCTCGTCCACTTGTCTGACTTTAAAAAGCGTCGCGTGGAGCTAGCAGAACAACGCGAGCGTGAAGCGGCAGAGAAGCTACAAGTAGGGCATACATCTCGTGCGGGAACCTCATCACGGGAAGGAAGCGAGGCGCCAGTGGTAAAGAAGAAGAAGCGGAAGGTTGTTGCAAAGGGGAAATTGTCGTTCGGGGGTGCTGAGGATGAGGAGGAGGATTCATTGTCTGTGGGCGCTGGGGGGAGGAGTAAGAGTGTTACTCCGGCGGGAGATGATAAGGCTATGGTAGATGAAGGTGTAGGTGTAGGGACTGCTGGGGAATCAGAAGGTGGAGAGCCTGAGGTGGCAGCTGTAGTGAAGAAGAGAAAGGTCAACCCTAAGCTGCGCGCTCCCCCGCCGAAAGTTTTGACAAAGAATACACTATTACGAGAAGCGCAGGAGCGGGAAACATTACGAAGGGAGTTCTTAGTACTACAGGAGAAAATCAAGAACGAAGAAATCAGTATCCCATTTGTATTCTACGATGGTACATCTTCCCCCTACTTTTCCCTAAATTAATATCTAAAATAGGAGACCACTAAGATCCAGCTCTCTAGGGACCAATGTTGCCCCACCAGACGGTTCTGGCGTGCAGGTTAAGAAGGGAGAGATGGTATGGTTGTTCCTCGAACGTGCTCGTAGGATGAGTGGTCGCCGAGAGTGGCTCCGAGTCTCCGTCGACGATTTATTACTGGTCCGAGGAGAAGTTATCATCCCACATGTATAACACCCCCCATCACACTATCCTCTCCTCCTATACTACACTTCTTTCTTTATTGAACACCCCGCTAACTCGTCTTAGCATTATGAGTTCTACTACTTCATAGTAAACCGTACACAAGGCCCTAATGGTCTCCTCTTCGACTACCCCTCACCACTCGATCCTCCAAACCCCAACGGCGAAGTAACAACTCAAGGCGGTAAAGAAGACCCAACAATGACAAAAGTCGTGGATAGGAGATGGTATGAGAGGAATAAACATATTTTCCCGGCTAGTGTATGGACTGAATTTGATCCGAATACGGATTACCGGAACATGGTAAGGAGAGATCAGGGTGGGAATGCATTTTTCTTTGGGTAAATGATGAAGATTATTCCTGAAGCAGAAATCGGGGCTGTTAGGGTAGTACATGGAGCGCGATAACTACTGCTAGGTGTTCCTGTTGTATATTTATGTTAGTTTTTTCATTGGCACGACCGGCAGTCTTCAAATCTTTTGAGGGCATTAATAGATGTCTAGCTATGAGGCATTTACCTCAGCCCTATCCTGGTTAGCCTGGGAATAAATAGCAAACCATCCGAAAAGTTTTACCGACGCACCGCTTATCACTAGGATTATTTTCTAGGGGAAAGGGTAACTCAGGTCGGAAGGGATGTTAGAATGTTTTCACGAGCAATAATTGTGAAAAGAAAAAAAGAAATTAGATCGACAACGGCAGGGTTTGAACCTACGCTCCCGAAGGAATCAGATAACCGAACCTGTAAATTCAAGTCTGACGCCTTAACCACTCGGCCACGTTGTCATGGAATCCAACTAATGATTAAACCCATATATTCTATATGCTCTTGGGATGTGCTCTCTAGCTATATAAAAAACTATAAGGACAGGGGAGCTGTTGGGTAGGTGTCGGAGGTTGCAGTGGGATACCCCGCTCTTAACCAACCAAATTACTTAGAGGTAACTATTAGTTGTATAATGCTTAAGTGGGACTAGGTGCTGTCTGCACGCTAGTCAGTGTTTAGGACTATCCATGAGATGGGACGGGGTGACCCCGCTCTAGATATCACAGGCTTCATGTAGCATCACTCGTAGTAAGATTCTTCCCTAGGTATATGCTCAAGCCCAATCAGCTGTGGCATTTACTAGAGCCCATAAAAGAAGTCCCACAGATATATAAGGTTCTACCAAAATTAGCTAGCTCACTACGAGTTTTATCTCTACTAAGGGTAACCTCCATGTGTTTTCCAGATATAGCTCTAGCTCTTGATTCCTCTACATTAAATAGACTCCAGTATAATCCCCAAGGCAACCATAGATCTTAATTTAGTCCTCGTTTAGCTATACTCGAGCTTGGCTCCACCCAACCATAGTTATACACACTCACAACCTTCATTGTAAAAACTACAACAAGGGAAAATGACACTTACCCCCGCACAGCGAATTTCAACTTACCGTGCCTCTCACCAGGGGAAAAAAAGTAATGAATAACCGACAACGGCAGGGTTTGAACCTACGCTCCCAAAGGAATCAGATAACCGAAATCATTGAATTCAAGTCTGACGCCTTAACCACTCGGCCACGTTGTCTTGAAGTCATATCTGCTGTAAGGTATTTATATTCTTTATTCTTCATGAATAGATAGCCCTGGGACCGTGGCGCTCAGTCTCAAAATTAGTTTGTGAATGTTCTCCCCAAGTGCTACTTAAAGGCCAGTACGAGCAACAATATTGTCGAGGGGCCCGCGCTTTTACAGAATCCCTAGAATGTAGCCAACTCGATTCCCAAAAGAACAGAATTAAATTCGCTAGCAGAAAATAGGTAGAGCTTTTACCTGCTTGTGATATAGGCTGGCCTCTTAAGGCTACATACAGAATGTCCCTACATTTATAGATTCGCTTATGATATACCCCCCGCCTACATATACCCATAAAATTCACTGCTATCAGCACTGCATAGTCATCATGACTGCTGAACATACTGATTGTAGGGAAACGAATCAAAGGGCAAGGCTACACTCTAGTCTAACCATAACTATAGCCAAACAGTTGACCTTGAGTTGAACATACTACCTAATTACAAGTCGAGACTTCTAGATACTGTATTCAAGGTGGTTCTGCTGGGGATTGCTCGAACATAGCTCCGTAGAAGTGTAGTCGTACCTCGCTATAAGAAAGCTCTTGCTGCAAGAAAATTTTCCCAGATCCATTCGAAAAAATGAGTGCCTCACTCACGGCTAATTTTCTAGTTGATACTTCGGTAGTGATGGTGGAGATTATACCAGGGTGGAGAAAGCCGGTCGCTAGAATATTCGTCCAGTCTACTTAGCTAGCAATTTGATCCGAACACGGGTTAGGCCTGGTTTTGACTACTGTTTTCGTTACTATCATGATCGTGATGACTGAGTCGGGTTGTAGTGTTTGACGGGTTCGCTTGAAGGGGTTCATTGTGTGTAGTATTCTATAAGAGCAAGGCATTAATGAGGAGTTTCCCATCTTCTAACTAGCCTTGGACACTAATATACTTTGCGCTGAGAAGCTTTTAGGGATAAGTGCTAGCTTTGTGTAACAACCAAGGCAGCCATGTGACGGGTAGTCGAAACAATGGATTTCTGGTAACAGCTCGATTAAAACACACTGCGACCTGGTTGGCTAATTTCATTCCTGAGTATAGTACATAGGTACTGAGTCTAAAGGGGCCAGCTTGGGGCCTATTGACTACTTCCTATTGACACGCATTTGTCAAAAATATCAGGCCCTTGCCCTTAAAAATAGTGATACAATCAAACAGAAGGTATTATACTAGGATCTGAGATTGCTCGTTTCCTACAGGTGTCACAGGTACCAGAAATAATAAGTATAGGGGAATGATTGTCAAAATTTGGCATTTTTTTGTTTCTTACTTTTTTTTATGAGAATCCACAATCAAAAAGTAATAAGCTGTACAGAACTTGCCCCAATATAAGTCCTCCCCACAAACCAGCATCTTAAACCTGGGTCAAAGTGATCCCCTCAAACTCTGAGTCATGAGAAGTCTGATACTTCCCACCAACACGCCAGACACCATCATTGCTAGAGCATCCATCCACAATCTGCCAAGTAACGATAGCAGCAACTTGACACTGAACACGATAACCCTCGGGACCGCAGATACTGATTGTTGCTCCATTAGAGGAGGCGAGTTTGCTGCAGAAGGGGGCGACAGTAGAAGTCTGGGTGCACCATTCCTCAGGTTTGGCCCAGAGATAGTCAACGGCGGTTTCGATATCACGACCCTTAGGCGAACTAGTCGAGAGCTCGCAGGTGAGATCTTTATCGATAAAACCTATATCTTGCGCAATTGGGGAGGCGGAGACAAGCAGGATGCTGAGAGAGAGGAGGGCAATAATGCTGAAATTCATTTTTGATGCTTATGAAATAGGGCGGGTAGTATAAATACGAGTTTTTTTTATAGATCCGCGACGGTTAACTATCTGAGGATATTTGATTGAAGCAATCCTGCTTTTCCTCAGTATTTTGATGTAGGAAGAAAAAAGTGGGGTAGATAGTGTGGAAATATTTGGCCATATATAATCAAGTCACCTTTCTTGTGTGTGCCATGGTGTAGAGTCTTGGAACAAATTAAAGTTTGTGATCTTCTCGTAATCAGACAGATAGAATGGATTGGGATGGCCAAGGGTGTAGGAATGTCCCATTGTATTAGAATTTTTAAGTGCCCGGAACCACCGGGTTCATATCCAACATACTAGAACGCATTTGAAGCCCGAAGTCCCTATATTTCATCAACATATACCACATTCCTCTAGCACATATCTACATTCCGCAACTCTTGTGGGATTCCCTATGGCTTGGTATAATTCGGGAATTTAGGTCGTACGGCCCGTGCGGTATATCGCCCCGAGAGAACCGGGTCGCACCGCATTGCTTTTTGGCGTCCAACGGTTTTTCGGATAAAAAAACTGGGTTGCTGTGTCACCCCCGCACGTCCCAGCTCATCGCGACGGATGCCAGCCACAACCTTAAATCAACAGGATGGGTCATCGGTCCCTGCACCCGAACGTCATTTGGGTTCATTCTGAGCCCTTCTCCAGCTCGGGTATGTCCGCTCGACCGGAGACATACCTCCCGGAACAAATATGTGGGGGTAAGCTATTGGATTTTCATTAACGTGCTCGGAGTGATTTAAATATGAACCGAGTATTACTGACACTTTTGTTTTATGAAAACTTGGCTCGTGCACTTGTACTCCCTCTCTTGCATGTCACCCCGCACTTCTGTCGCTCAAGTGCTATACCCTATCACGCTCACATTGAATCGATTTATCAGGTAAAACCCTATATAAATCTACCGATGCGTACACATACAACACAGACATGTTTAACATTCTTGTATGTATTTGTGTAACCGCACATAAGAAGTGGTCATTTGATAAAATCCCTAGAATCTACATGTATTTTATAATGTCCCTAAGTTGAGTTACAGAACGAAACTCATTCTGGGTTATTGTTCCTTATTTGGAATTTCACTCGCGTAAAACCACCCAACAAACCTTGCGGAATGCATCAGTAACTCGTGACCAACTGCCCCCGCAGCTAGAGTGAGATAAATAACTTTACCTAACTAGAGAGAAAATTGTTTTTCAATGATCTGGATTCTGGAGGTGGGTTAGATCTAGAATTTTTGGTGGAGCTTGGAGTATCCTATGGATCAAATTAATGGAGATGAGAAGGATGAGGATGAGGAGCAGATAAATAGCGACTCAAGCAAATCGATGGAGAGGCGTATATGACCTTCTTGTATAACATAAGGTCACAAATCCTGTAGTCTTTTTGTCAGGCCTAGCATCTGAGCCATACATGAATAATAAATATATCCCTACCTAAATATAGTTCAGATCGGCTAAACTATTACAGGCCGCAATTTTTATAGAATTAAATTAGTAATAAGGCACCCACTATATCACTTTCTCAGTACTACCTAGGGTTTTTAAATATATGGAGGCAGAAGATGGGATCAATTAGATAAATAGAATCATAGGAAAAACTAAGTGTATCGGAATTATTAATGTGTAATGCTTCATAGAAGTCAACTATCCGACCCTAGGGCACCTTTCTGAACTCAAATACATAACTAGGTTGCAGATAGTATTTTCTCTTAATTTATATGAACAAAATAAAAATATTTGCCGAAAATACACTGTTTCCGAGGAAATCAAGGTGACCTAATTCCTCAACTCCTACGAAATTACTCCATGAATACCAGCGTAGTAGGTATAGGTTTATTAGTGAGAAAATTTGACGGGTAAGCAAGTTAGCCCTGCTGGCGCAATGGTAGCGCGTCAGACTTCTATTTGATCAAGATCTTACAGATAATCTGAAGGTTGCGGGTTCGATCCCCGCGTGGGGTGCTTATTTCAGTATACTTTTACCAAAAGTAATCTTGAAACTCTCAGCAAGGTAGAGTTGAAAGTCTTTTGTGAAAGGCGGTATTGTTGACTTTAAATTTGAGTTTTAATAAAGATTTCTGCTAGCGTGAGGATGATTGGATGAGCTATGATATTCTGAATTGCCTTGAACAGGTGTGATGAGGAAAAAAATAGCGGCCATTTAAATTGGTTTTTCCAACTAATTAGATGTTTAGATGCTTCTTTTAGTCCATGATCTACTGAATTATCCGTTATAAAGAGAATTGGCGTCTATTTATTCTAGTACGGAGTTGAGTGCCATTGTTGGTTTATCCATGATGTATTAAGCAACTCTAGCCACCACACAAAAAGGGTAACTCAAAGAATTTATTACTACTGCTGCTCAAAGAACTCTACATAAGGACATATTGAGTTAGTACCCTTAGAAGATAGATATTATACCGAGCGTTCCTAGAATCATGCAGTTCCAATTGAGAGTTTCCCCATATTAGATTGAATTATTAATTAATTGACTACTTAGTGACTATTTATCTGGTACATTCATAATGTATGATACTTAACAAAACACTTATCGATGTTAGTGGTCGTAACTACGCGGCTGTTATAACCCAATGCACGAGAAGCAAGAAAGTACGCCTATTGTAGACTATTAGAAAATTCTTTAGGCGCCGGGTAGATCGGATCAGTGCATCTGGACAGCGGGTCTCTAATGTAGCAGTCGATTCCGATGCGTCGCGCTGTTTCAACTGAGTACTCTAATCACTTAATTAACGGTTAAGTACACTGTTTCGGATTAATCCTTCTGCGATATTGGTTTAACACTAGTCTTGATGAAACGGGCACTAATTATTATAGGATTGATTGGTTTTACTAGCGTGAGTTTATTGGCAATAGCCTATTCGTGATAGATACGACGTGCACAAATCGACTGCCACAAGGACACCCAGCCCGAGAACCCCCCAATAGATAGGGTGGCAGTGGTCCCATAAATAAACCGTAGAGACGAAGATGACTTCATTCAAGTTTTAACTGATGCAGAACGGAGATTTAGCACAGGGTAGCGAATCTCAAGGAATTTGCCGTTAGCTGAGGGGCCCTGAAAACCTAGGGTCTGGGAAGCACGGATGCCAGCTCACTTCTCGGCAATCGAGACAAGCTTTTCCCGTGTCAGCTTCAACCCAGTCCCTGTCATGTATTTCGATCCTGGTTGTTACTTTTCCCTTCTAGAAACCCGTGTATGGCTAGAATATTTGGCCTAGGGTGACTATATCAGAGGTTTAAATGGGCCGGCCCATTAATTAATTCGGGCCGGCCCAGCCACCTTATATGTGGCCCGGGCCAGCAATCACCATACTAAATTAATTATTGGGCCAGGCCGGGCCACCCTAGTTTTGAGCCCGGGCCGGCCCATTTAAACCTCTGGACTATATAGCTCGGGTGACTAGGTATGTTCAATGTAACGGTGTAAAATATTGAATGCAGGGCATATGAGACCACTATCATTATACGTCTTTTTTTTCAGGGTTCAGGTTCTTCGATATGAGTGAATATCCTACGATATAATGCGGGATGGCGTTGTACAGGCCTGGTTTTTGCCTAGATCTCGGGATCTCAGGGCTGGCGCAAGATTTCCCCCTTTGAGTAGAACCTAATCCTTTGTATTCTTTTTAGTCTAGGCCATCGGAAATCGAGTGATCTATTACCGTAGTGCATTTGGTGTGAAAGACACGCAATCATTCGTTTCTGTAAACAGATAGATCCATAGATGATCCACGCATTTGTCTGAAGGGTGCCGGAGTTCCGAGATTCATGGTTCTTTTAACATGATATCTACGCTGGTGATGGTTCCTGCATGATGTATCGACAAATACATCTGCCCTAGAGTCTAATGGCCTTATCTACATGTGATCGGCATAAGCTCCGGCATTCCGTTTTACGGCAAGCTAGCCGAGAGCATACCTACGAACGGAAAAGTTGAGCATAACTCTATCATCCTCGCCAAGTGTTTCAGTTCGGTGATAACCCGCCAAAGATATCTGTGGAGATTGAGAGGGGGATTACTAAGTATATACGTATTCCCTCTACCATGGCAATCCTGACCTCGGTGGTACTGGGGTTATTACTCTACTTCCTAATGGTCGTAGTATGTACTTTAATCATGTTTGTGTGCAGCAAAAACAGGTACTAGCAGTTGAAGAAATTTTTAATTATTTCTACATATTTTATATAATAGAATCGAAACCCCCGTGCCAGAACCCCAGCGTTCGTGCTCTATATAACTTTTGAAATCCGAAAGAAACCCAAACCCAAATGAAACCATGTAAAAAGACTCCGAAGATATCATAAAGGAAGCGTAAAAAAACCATTCCATCTAGCATCACCCAAGCCCCACATATTAACCCAGGTAGTCCCTCTAGGGACTATGTGGCCCGTTTGATCATTCAACTAGTGGCTGATGTTTGTGATAATTATGTCGGGGCTCATATCAGTTCTGCTTCGCCACTGTTTACCATACTTCTGTACGATAGGTACAATGACAAAGATAGCGGCACAGATAATTCCTTGTGTCCCAAAGGACCAATCAGCACCAACTTTATTTGCCCATTTCGTTTGGAACAAAACTACAGTGAAGCCAAATAGAACACGGGTGAAGTTGAGCATTGCAGAAGCGGCAGCCGATTGCTCAGGGAAGCAATCGAGTTCATACGCTATACATGTTAGACCCCTTTTTCTTACATGGTAAATAGGCGGAAGAATTAGGAATAGGTACCTGAGATAGTAACGGTAGATGTCATTATCGCAAAGATGAAGATTCCCCAGAAGAAGGCAATAAACCCCCAATGCCAAAGGCGGTCAAGTCCAACTCCAAGCAACACTAGTCCAATGCTCATCATGACTGCTGAGAAGTATAGTGCCCATAGACGTGATTCCGGCTCAAAGAGACCCTTATTCTTCTTCATGGCACGCATTTGAACGATGTCATTGAACTATATCTTTGTTAGGAAAGAACTTCGAGAGGGTGATGTAAAGACTTACAAAGTGACCCCAGAGTTCACCAATCAAAACTGCAGTCATGGGTGCAAAATAGATCAATCCCAACGCAATAGATCCAAACCCATAACCTTTTGGCGCTACAGGAACAAGAAAGAGAATCAAAGTCCCATTAATCCCAACACTCCACATATGTGTTATACCATGGTAGATGACTGTACTAATGTTAGGTAGATTCGAATCCCTAGTTCGGTGGCTTGTAACTTACACATGAGATAGAATTGCGGCTTGATGAACACCATCACCAGCTCTGTTGCACCTTGTAAAAGAGTTGGTCTCCCCTTAGTACGGTGTCCCATAACACCAATGAGAGCCAAAAACTTATACTCCCAGTAGCTTTCCGGTCGAGTTGGGTTGTTTTCAGGGTTTATTCGGTCAAAAGTCGTTTCTTCCAGAAGAAAGATAACTAGTAGGAGGCCAAGCCCCACCACACCTACAACAATCCAAAAGCTTACTCTCCACGTAATACTATTGAGAATCAAAGAGGAAAGAAAAGGGCCAAAGTATGGCCCAACTAGGATTGACCATCCCCAGATCCCAATCTTCCGTGCATGCTCCTCAAAGTAAAACCTATAGTGTGACATAAGTATTTATCATGACCCTCTCAAACTTGAAAAATTGAGTAAACATACATATCTTGAATGATAGTCATTCCAAGAACCTGTGCAGATGTCGCAAAGAATCCTTGGATGACTCGTACGGCGATAAAGCCTATCCAGCCAGGGCATGTAGCGCACGCAATCGTCATGAAGAAGGTCATCAATGTACTCCAAAACATGACTGGTAGTCTAACTCGTATAACACCTATGTCAGCTAGTTTCTTAGCCCCACAACGAGTTCATGTTACCCACATTCCATAGCGTTGTGCAAATGGCACCGCAATCAAACTACCAAATCCTTGCATGAAGGTGTTACCCGAAAGCGAACGGGAAGCATCTGTAGTGCTGATTCCCCATTCCTTGCTTTGGGGAACTATCATTGGTACCTAAATACACTATTAGGAACCGGCTGATCAAACTCTAGAGTAACGAATCTTTCTGGAACTTACACCATAACCAGCGAGGAAATCAGTCATGAAAGTCATGTAGCAAATTGCAACGAGTATCAAGTGTTTTTTCTTCCAGGACCACTAAAAGAGACATCAGCAACAAAACCTTCACATGTAATTACTCATCTAAAGACATCGATGACTTTGAGGCTTACCTGGAGTGGATCATTTGGGTTGTAGATCTTCGCATCAGTGAATTCAGACTGTGGTGCAGAACTAAGTGTGTAGCCATCATTCTCAGGATCTTTGGTAAAGTCCATCTTTTCTTGCATATTTTCGTTTTTCTCTTTTATCACGCCCATCGTGCAGGTTTTGAGGGCTTTCTATGAGTAGGAAAAAGAAGGCTCTAGTGGAATACAAGATCCAATTATGGGCAAAAGCCTTGACTTGTGGATGATGTGGATGATGATTGTGGTGATGAAATTCGTTTGTTGCACTGCCTATAAGTCTTGGAGAAAAAGAGGGCCAAGGGTTTTGGGAATATATATACTATTGGCAACCAACATATACAACGCAAGACACTTGATGAGACACATATGTTTGATAGGAAATCTGCTCTGCAAAGAATTCAATGTGGGAAATTTGCATTATCCTTGCAAGGAAGGGGGCTACCTGCAGATAAACGGTCCGACCCGGGAAACCAACCTTCGGTAGAGTCTTAGTTCACAATCATCGGAGTGACGGAACTGTAGATCGCCGTTGTCTTGTAGAATCGCTCAGACCATACATCCTTGCGTAAAACATGTCAATCGGGGGGGGGGGGGGGCTCGAATCCATACCCGGCGAGCCAAGATGAACCCGGAAGTGGCCTCTTCTTCTGTTGGTGACGGCTTTACTTTACCTTGAAATATTGAATCTGGGACTTAATCCATACTATTAAAAGTTGAACATTTAGGTTCTTTTTTCCCCCACTATTCACAACTGCGCATACATAAACGGAATATTCCGCACACTCTGACCTTTACGGCGAAACAAAATACCGTGGTAGACGGGGTTAGGATCTGAAAGCTTGTATCATGGAACCCACAAAGTATTAATCTCCTGAGACTGGTATCAAACCATCAGGAGGTGACCAAGTAAAAAAAAAAAAACCAAAGCAGGGAGTAGAGAAACCGTTGATAGTCCGTGGGTTATTGTCGTAAATGCAGCGATACAGTCTCATATCTTTACAAGGATTCTGCCGCTAGTCTACCTCAGCTGCAGGCCAAGACAGCATTCCAGAGACACCACAATACCAAAACAGAAATCTTCTAGAAGGCTACTCAAACGAAAGGTTAGTCTCCAGAAGAAAAACTTAAGAACTCGGCAAGTTGGTTACTGGCTCGTAGAACAAGCCGTAGTATTACGGGTGCAGGAGCTAGAGATGACCGACAGACCTAATCGTAAGCATGCCCCCTCACCACCGATTTATGTCATTACAGCCCGTCTTATCAATAACAAGGGCATTTACGAATTTGACGAGACTTGTTTCGAAAGGGGGAACTACAAAAACGCGTTTAGGCGCGAACATAGAATAAAAACTTGATTGGGGTGAGGTTTCGTTGCCGTGGCGTGCTGCCCCCATCCCTTGCAATTGTCTTAGCTTAGGATAGAAATTGTATATCATATACACTTTACATATTTCACCTAAGAATGAGTTCGGTGATTATGTCCAAAGTCAGTCAAAGCGGTTCAATTTCTAATCCAAAGTAATAGAGGAAGGATATAATTCTCCTGCAGGTACCTCGTCACAAAATTAGCCAATGTGGGTAAAATCTCTAGCAGTTATGGGTATCGACATACATTACAATAAGCCTTTATTTCAAAACCACTAGAGTTGGATATTGGAGCATCTAGGTACGGCCAGAAGTAGTACAACTCCCCAATTTCTCCGGAAAAAAAAGAACAACTTAATTATGATCCAAATCAAGAGTTGCTCCGGCGCTACGAGTACCTTGTTAGCCTGAGAATGGCCTCTCATGAGTGTAATTACTATAAGTATCCTATCAGGGGGTACTTATCTATAGGTAACTAGCTCGGCTACGTACCTTACTATCTATATTGCGTGGGGGAAGGACAGTACAATTGAGCACATAAGCGACGTATATACGCACATATTTCCTATCGATATCGCAGTTTACAGAAGATCCCCCATAGAGACTCTACGAAGAAAATGAAACGCGTCATAAGATTTTGCGGGATTCTTAGCGGGATCTAGAACCTATACATAACGTTCTTGCTCATACATTACACTTATCCCTTTAATTGTTTAGAGACAATTCGGAGTGTTTTTTTACCGAGAACCCGAGTGAAGTCACATTCCGGAGCTAGGCCCGGCCATCGGTGATCCGTCCTATGAGGATAGTACTCAAAGGTCCTGAGAGCCGAGATTTAAACCGCTTATCATGGGTCGAAAGTAGACCCTCAATCAACATTTCCTAGACTCTTTTTCTCACAGTTACATATATACGTACCCCATCTATATGAGCAGGCTAGGTTTGGCAGGACAGACGGTCATTTAGAGTAAATATCTGAATTACCCGGACTGTTGCTGCAAACTGTTGCAAGGTTATGTATGTTGACGCACACATGGTTGCGACGTCGGTTCGGGTAACTAATTTCGATCATTTAAAAGCTAGTGCACTGTGCACTACGCATCACCAAACGTTCAAGTACTATGGCATACTCCATGAAATCTCCAGCAAGCCCTGGGATTTAAAACACCATTATATGTAGTCTGAGAGAACAACCTAAAGAATAACCCAAGTACTCTACTGCGAGGTGACGAAGCTCACTAAAAAATCCAAACACGGATTAGGGCTGTTTCCAAACTTTGCAAGGATAACCAGGCTTGTACAATTAATATCTTCACGTGCCAATTAGCCGTTTTTTAAACTCGCCCATTTTGGTATGTACATACATATCCCTTTCCAGCACTACATATATGCAAAGTACCTACCCGCTCAATTTTCATACCTCCCCTGGTCATGCATTTAACGCTGGAACACTGGTGACATGTATCATATGTTGCTCTTTCAATCTAGCTATATGTAGTGTGATATCTAAAGCTAGATTCTAACAAGGTCACCACATATACGTTCTAAACGTACTAGCTAATAGTGGGATGCACTGGCGGATTAGAAAAACGAAAAAAGACCCTAGTTAGAGAGAAGAAAAACCTCAGCCCAACAGTTGTTCACGGTCACCCGACAAATACTGCCTGTTGATAAACCGGGGTTCCAAGTATGGTAAGAAGCTGCAAAAGCGATCAGCTATCCCAAGTTTCTATAAGATTCTATTGGCCCTAGCCCCCCTGTTCGTCAACAGGCAGTATTCGTCGGGCGACCGTGAACGACTATAGGGTCGACCCATGGTTTTACTCCTTTTTTGAGTGAAATATTCAGCCCGCTAAGCTAAACTGGGCTATCAAATGGTGATTTGAATTATGTCTGTGCATGTGGCGATTTCAGCTAATGTGTTTTAAATCTCCTATTAACTGTAGTCTGAGGCCGGGTAATCAGGATCACTCTTTGAGACAGCGGCTGTGAGTGATGGCTGGTGATTACCTGGGCGTTCGTTGATTAATAAGTCTATCATCTGATTCAGTTTACGTACAGGATACAAATTTTACTAGAAACCAACAGCCTACTATCTCTATATCGTGTTACAATCTTTATTTAACCGATTATCCAAAGAAAACCCCGGAGTAGTGGCCAGTCATGTGGTCTCTTTTCCAAAGACTCCTTTAAGAACATGGCTTCCATTTGAATCTTTTTATGAACAGCGACTAGCAACTTAACATAGGTTTAAATTAGAATACGTGTATTTCAAATGGGTTTAATAAGTAAAGCAGAATATACAAGTGCCGCCTACAATTAGGACCTACTAATCTTTAAGTGTGATAGCAGAGCCCTATATACGAATAACAATACGGGAGCATAAGGAGGTAGTGTTTACTCCAATAAAATAGGAAGAGTAAGTAGTATAGCTTCATATTTCTAGTTCATAAGGCGTAGTAGCGCTAAAACACACCTCGGGGGAGCCGAGAACCTTGTACTACGTGTAATCCCGAGGGATGGTAACTTGCAGTGTTCATTAGATAGACAGTCACACAGCTCAGACATAACTAGAATCTAGGGATATATTATCTTTTTTCATACCACAGCTTCGATTTAGAAACTCTATATTTTAGATTTGCCCAATTATACTATCTTACTAACGTTTCCTTTAGCTACCCACCTAATGCATACTTAGAAGAATAGCAGCCACTTCTTAAGGTTCTATTTGTAGTATTTAGATGTGATGTTGATCGTATACATGAGATTAACAAAAAAAGATAACAAGAGATAACTCACAGTACTCAATCAACATCAGTGCCAGGAGACAAGTTTGAGTGAATTGGGAAACTAGCCTTTTGTTTCAGAAACGGTGGCTTTTCTGGTTCATAATAGCGTCTTATTTGAAACAGCAAATTTGAATTGTTTTACTTCTGGGCAATGTCTTAAGCATTGTTCTGCATGATTCGATGGGCGCTAGGAGGATTTTATTGTTCCTTAAAACACAATTGCTGGTAACGTTAGATGGACTGAGCCCCAGTAAACCCCAGTGCATGGTGTAATGTATTGGTCTTGGCACAAAATCGCTTGGATACATTCTAGTCACAAGTTTGATCTTGCCATTTCCAAGATATCAACAGACTTATAGTTTCGCAGAGCGAGTATTAATAACCAATAGACGATATATAGTGTCAAGCCGTGTCCTATGCTAGATAGAAGTGTTATAGCTTATGATAACCCGCTTAAGCGAATTACCCAGGTTAACCGAGTATATATACGCAGGGCTCATATAAATGAGAATCCCGTTAGCTAGATTTGCAATAAGTTTAAGGTAGAGTAGAATAAATAACATACCTAGTCACTCCTAAGAATCACCAACTATCGTACGAGAGATATCGGGGAAGTAGCTTTTTACGGAATCCCACCTCCGTTCCTGAAGGCCTGGAACTTCCCAGAGACAATCTACCCTAGAAAGTGAGACTGTCCGATAATTTAGATGGGTCGTTTAACTCAATGCACGAAGCTCATATATGCCTAGTCTGAAAGGGGGGAAGGGTGGATGTGAGTTGAGTGGCCTATGTATTATTCTATGGAATTCGACCCGCTGCGGCCGCTGGGGGGTATGCGTTAACAGGCACTAAAACAGTTAGGAACCATAGAAATTTCTACCAATAGGACAAGAAAGATGCATACTTGTACTAATATAGAGTAAGACTTTTTATTTTTTATTTTTTTGTATTGGTAATTGCGCAAAAGCGCATATTAGCCCCTACCACAGCGGGTCGAATTCCGTAAGATAATACTGTAGGGAAAAACCAAGACATAAACCAAGATACCGGGTGATCTCCCCTAGGGACCCCTATATGTCGCGTACTTCACAATTAACATCATAGACCTTTCCCGCTGGGTGTCTTACTAATGCTCACTGGCCTTGTACTCAGGGCAGCTACATAAAGAGAACTTTTTTTCTCGTTGGTAACGGCTTTTAAACCGACCTGACCTCTAGGCGGTTCCCGCCTTCACCCGAGCCGGCTGTGGTTTCTCCGATTTGTGTTGGCGGCACAACGAGTATGTTGGTTCAAGATCACCCCACATGCAGGTACGCACGGTTAAATCCAGGAAAAGAGACCCTTATTCAACCCCGCATATAATCATGGGGGTCTCATATATACCTATCACGATCTGTCACTCGTCGGATATTCAGGTTCTTCGGCCAGAGACACATGGTAAATTAGAAACAAAACAGGACTTTGATTTTATCCTTATAATCCCCCCATTCATAATTTGTGTTTTTATAGTAGGGTTTATTCAGGAATTAGATAACGTTTTTCTGCCTTGGAGCTCCTCTTAGTATCACTACTATTATCATACCAAGATTTTATAGCTCTAGCTACATAGCGGTCAAATCAAGGTTATGAAATAAATTCCCAGTCCTACACTAGCCTATAGGGGAATAAACCTAACTAAAAAATACCGAGGGAGAAACAGTTGTATCCTTTTTCTTGTAATAGATGTGGGCAGAGTAGACGTTTGCTTCATTGGCACCCTCCTGTGCCCTTCTCTAGCCATACATGCACGGTACCCCATTAGGGATGACTCGTTCAATAAGAATGTTGTAAAATAGAGAGAATGAGAGTAGACTAAAGGCTTAGGGGGACTCGCTCCAGCGAGTGCTCCTATGGGCCCTATATATATATGCTCCTGAAGGCGAAGCCTCCTACATCATAGACCCAAAACCTGCTTGTACTCGGCACTATACCTATTCGATACCCATAATACAACAAAGAACCCAGACTAGATACCGAGTGATACCATATGAATCCACTGTCTTAACTCTGTCTATAGTAAATACCCTGTGGTCTAAATTTTAAGATAGGGAAGCCCTACCTCTTCCTGCAAGAAGCTGAATTTATTTCTACCCATTAACCCAATTATAAGAAGGTGGGTCTGTGCTCTGGCTACAGGCCGTTTTCTATTGTCGATTTCTCGTAACCAGAGCTAGGAAGGGGAAGATTTTTCTCAAGCCAATAGCCTTAATATGGAGAGGGGATAATCTTTGAACATAAAACATATGTTTGCTCATTCCTCTCATCGCCTATCTCTCATTCCAGCAAATCCCAACCATGCCATAGGGAAACAGTCTGTCTAACGCTAACGTACACCACAGTACAAGACAGGATAACGGTACAATACAATAAAAAAAACGCCCTACAAAGTATGATACAAGCAATATAAAGTATATAGAAAACGCCACACCAACGTGTATAAACTCCCCTTAAATAAAAACAAAAGTAAAAAGCAGTCTCTCAGAAACGCAAAAGAAATATAAAAGATCTCTGCCCCAAGTGTACCTTACACCACCCTAGATCTAGATTGTCCCAACAAGCTACTAGGGTCAAGCAGTACTACCATGAACCATAGAACCCACCTAGTATGTTTATTTCCACCCTCTCTTCTTCCTTACTCCCATTCCCCTCACGCACCCACCCCTACCTTCCCTCCTTCCAGCCTCTACAACACAGAACCGAACAAAGTCCCTACTTTCCCAATAAGAGCTATGGGCACCTAGCATATTTATATATTGATTCTCTAGTGCCCCCGAGCTTTGTAGAAAATAGTCGATCTGCCCATTATCATTCAACAAATACAGCCTTTTTTCTGCAAGTTCTTCCCTAGAGAAATCGTGTGTCTCGAGCTCTATAGTTGATGGTAGGCGCGAGAAAGAGGGGCTAGGGGGTACAGTTGCAGATGGTGCTGGGAGGACAGACCGAAAGAGAGTATCAAGGAAAGTGGTTGCCGTGCTGGGAACATATGCGGTCCGCAAAGAGGCTGCGTAGGATGCATCGACGGTGGGGTTAAGACGGTACGCGATGGGGTCCGAGTAGTGAAGGACGTTATAAATGTTATCAGCGGCCATGCACCCGTACGTGCCCACAGAACCGGTGACGTGTGGGTCAGTGTCAGATGTATCGCAGTCCTTTTTGGCCCTCCCACGCCGGGGGAGTAAGGTCCGCTTATTGAGTAGTAGGAAGAATGCAGCTGGAGATCCTACGAAGAAGACATTTTTAGTATCGAAATCGAATTGCTTCTCTCCTTTATCCTTATTTGTATCATCTCGGTGGACGCGGGTGGGTTGGCTGGAGAGGATGTCCATTGCAATTGCTGTTCCGAGAGAGTGTGCAATTATATGGACACGGCCGCCGTTTTTCTCGAAGGATGGGTTATTGAGGCGCCATAACTTGTATACCCGATTTGCTTCCTTCACAACTGCGCCGATCATTTTTTGTTTGTGATGGGAAAGGTAGTAGGGTATATCGAGCATAACGTCGCCGATTAGGTTACGCACAGCCGGGATTGACGGGGGGGTGATGTCTTCGAGGGAGAAGTCATTCTCACTATTATTAGAATGACCATTTGAAAGGCCTTCTTCTTCGAATGAGAGGTTATGACGCCAGTTTACCTTCGGGAGGTTAGTGAGAGGGTAGCAAGCTATTCCGAGGGGGAGCTTACAGGCAGCACCATCATCCCTACATTTCCACTATCCCGGAGATACGGCCTCACGGCTGGGTCTCTAAGCTCTACATTGATATGTCGCCGGAATGAGTTAATGGCATGTGTAAAATGAAAACTCTCAACCCTTTCGCTTAACTTCTGTCCGATTCCATGGATGACCAAAAATAGGTCTGTGACCTCAACTCTCTCCTCATCATCAGGACCTAACCCCTCTACGCCCAATGCCTCTAACTCTTCCTTCGGTGCCTCTACACCAGCAGTCGTACTTCGCCTCTTCTCTCTTTCTCGTGCCTCTGTAGGTGTGTTAACCCCAGAAGTAGAGGTTGACCTTATCTTCCTCCCTGCCGCTGCAGAAGCTGGAACCTTCCGTTTCTTGTTAGATGGATTGAGACGCTCCCATACATCTTGCTGGAAACCACGGACTACATGAGTTCCTATAACCTTTCCTTTCCTGATATTTGCGAGTGGTCTTTTATTCCCAAAGCTTAGCATCGTATCACGACAGATGTAAGCATCCACTGCGTTCGCGAACAAAACCCAGTCTGCTTCATTTAGTGTCGTTTGCTGCGGTGTATTTATGCCGCCGGTTACACCGGATTTTACAGGCATAGAGGTTATTGGGTGTTCAGTCTCGAAGCTATTCATTCCCTCCCCCGCGGTACCTCCGTCGAGTGCAGTCCCAGGGCGGGTTGATGGCGCGGAAGCAGTCATTTTATCAAACAATTGCCACCTTACTTTCTCTTCACCCTCCCTCCCGACCTCAACAGCACTCGAGAGCTCCATCTCCCATTCTTCCGTCCATGCTCTAACTTCTTCCCATCCTACTTCAAGCCGGTTCGCAATCTCGGCCTCAACAGGGAGCATGGTGTCTTTATAGAACCAAGTGCCGCGCATTACTGAAGCCACATCTTGTAATGGGCTCCAATAGATTGGCGTCATAACAAAGCTCGGAAGCAACACCTGGTGAAGCCTCTGTAGTCCTACTGGTATCTCTGTCTGAATTGTTGGGGACGGCGGCGGGGAAGTTTTCTTCACACTAGACCTCCGTGATACAGAGGAAGACCTACTCTTGGTGGACGGCATCATCATAGCCCTCGATTGTGTTAAAGAACGGATAAATGGGGTTCTTGTAGTCCCACTTTTCGTATTTGGCGATGTCCCGAGCCCTCCAATAGTCGTATTCGGACTTGTCCCTAGCCCTGTACTCACTGGCGAGCTCGAACTCGGCGATCCAGAATACAGTTGTCGTAGTGGAGATGAAGACGCCTTTCGTGATGGTTTCCCATCCCATTTGTTCCCATGTCCAGTCCCCATCTCATCCGTAATTTCTATTGCAACCTCACTGGACTCTCCTTCCGTAAAATGTAGGTGTCCCTCCTTTGCAACTTCCCGTATCGTGGTGGTACTAGCATTCGTCTCATTTGATCCTTTCCTCGCGATAGCTTTCGGGGATCTGCCCCGGAATACCGAGGACACTGCCGACGCAGCTCGGCCACGTTCTGCTTCTCGGGCGCGTTGTGACTGTAGGAGATCCTGGTACGCTGACTCGAGAGCAAGGGAGTCGTAGCGTGCAAAGGGGCGAGGGGGGTATTTCGCTTGAGCTGTGGCGGCGGTAGGAATCGGGAATGGCGCGAGAGGGTCGTCTAGGGGAAAGGGAGACGAATAGAACCAGTAGGCATGGAGTGGAGGAGGTGGTGGTGGTGAGGGGCCAAGGGAGGCCATGTTGCTGGGTTGGGTTCCTGTTAGAGCAGTTTAAAGCTTGGTTCAGGCTGTATGTAGTGGGTAGTTGGAGGAAGGCTGCTGGAGCCTGAGTTAACGTGAAGCTGTGCTAGAGAAGAAGTAGAGTGTTCTATCCGGATAGATAGATAGATAGACGAAAGAAAAGAGGAGATGGAGAAGTTGAAGGAGAGACAAGGATAACAATGAAAGAGAGATAGTTGGCTACGGAAGACTCTTCTGGAAGGACAGAAAGAAGATATGGGGGATAGCTAAGGGGGTGACGTAGCCCGTTGTTGAGAGCCGCAACATCTCAACACTTTTCCACTTCTGCTCCTGCTCCTGCATACTACAGCTCCCTTTTCCCACTCCATTCGGTCTGTTCCGTGTAAATGCTCTATCACATCTCATGAAACGTTCCTCTTATCAAATAACATCGTGTTAAATACCCCCAGTGACTCTTCCCCATCCCCCAGGCTCAGCTGCCTGCCTCCTGAATGACTGTACTCTTGCACTCCTGCACTCCTGCACTCCCGCCTTCCCTGACTCTTGGTCGGCTGTTCGTGTTGGGTTTCCCCATGATAACAGGACCGATAAGCGCTATGGGCTAGGGTTCATGTATCCCATCACACGCCCGCCCGCTTGACCGTGCATGCATCCACGTCAACCTTAGATCTCGGGACTTTGAAAAGGAGGGGAAAACAGGTTTTCTCCGATATGTATGCGATCGAGTTCCCCGGGTGTGATAGGGTACCCGCATGCTCAGCTTAAGAAACGCCCCGGGAGTTAATCCGGCTTAAACGGAAAAGTTTACTTGAACGTCATGTAATAGCGGGAATGTTCGGCTGAGTATCGTGGGAGGAGCTCTACCATCAAGGAACACGGTGAGACCAGGGAAAGTGTCCCGATAATAAGGCGACGAAACTATATGCCTATGCTTACATGTACTCTTGCACGCCAAAGGTCAGGTGCCAGAGGTACATGTAGTTTCAGAGCTGGTTAGGCACTACAGGCTCGCTGGGCTAGGCTGGGAAAGCCTGTGCCCCTGTGCCCCTCACAAGACTTTATATAGGATGCACAGCATAAAGTAATGCTATGCGCAGGCGCGGGAAGCAAAACAGATGCATTAGGGCTTTAGATCCAGTAAAGCCACCAACCATCTCTTACACTCTGCCTAGCAGCAGGGTTCGATGGAGCACTACCAGTGTTGGGGAAATCCCCAATACCATTGGCTTGCTCTAGCCTTAGCTTAAGTTTAAACCAAACTACCACTCCTGCCGATCCCACTCATCCAACCTCATCTCCTACACCCTTCAAACTCTACTTTGGTCTTCGCCTACATAAAAGATATTGGAGTAGGATTGCTGAAAGGGGCTAGATACTCTTAAGTACATCTATGATATTAAGCCCTCTTACTATAACCTCAATCATAAACCTTAATAGTATTTCCCACCCCCACCTACTATTCTCCTACCTATTATTATTATACCTTCTACTTACAATAGCTTGATGAGCCTCACTTGTAAAAGCTGTGAGGTTGAGTAGTTGCGGGATTAGCTTTGGAAATAAGCCAACACTCAGTAATAGCACAAGGCGAAGAAAAATTGCACGCTACCCCAAGAAGTTTCAACAAAACAATCTACATGTAGTTATGTTACTATGGCATTGATTAATCTATCAAGGTCCCTGCACTTCATGAATAGAACAGACACATGGCCCATGCTGAAATAAGCTTTAGATTATTAAGTATATGTAATTAGATTAAAAAAAGTTCTCTACTACAATTCACGAAGCCAGTTAGTATGTCTGCCTTACATCTGTCGCCGCAGCAATAGCCCCTAAAGTCGTATCTTCTCTGGTAAGCATATTCTGGTAGATCTCTATAAGTGCACGTACCAATAACCACTCAATATCACCTTCCTCAGTATTACCAATATCTCTCTCGTAATTATTCAAAAACCGCAACCGGTTTTCCAGTAACTGCTTCCTTAAAAGTTGGCGTTCCCCTAGTTGCTTCAACTCAAACATGAGCTTTTCATCCGTCAAGTCTTTGAATCTCTCTCCTCTGATTACTTGTCCCATTCTCTCTCTTGCATCTACGTACGATGCGTCTAGGATAAGCATGGCTCCCTTTATCTCCTCACTGAAAAATATTTTTATAGAGTAGTCATGTTTGAATCGGGAAGCTTCCGGATTCAGTATTTTTCTCTCGACTATCTGGAAAGTGAAGCTAGAGCAGCATTTATCTTGATAGATCAAAGGAGCAAGATTCACGAGAATGTCATTGATAACTGTGGTTGCTTCCGAGAGAAGCCATCTTTCGATAGTAAAGGATATAACACTGGGTTCCCAAGTATTGGCTGTACTTGTAGGTTTCTCGACCAAACTAGGACTTTGTTGTTTTGTGGATGGGGCTTGGGAAGTCATCGTTGGGGGTTGTGTTTTCTTGTAGTTATTTGCTCTCTAACGTGGGTGGGTTGATGAGTATTTATTCGTAGGATTTTGGGTATTTATATATAGTATTTTTCTATAGTATTGTATCAGCCAGCATCCCTTCATTGAATTTCCTCAGTAGCCGGATAGTGACTCATAGAGTGGTGCTTTTGCTCTCGGCTTTACCCGTAGACGGCTTAGTAATGGATCCTAGCTTAACCTCCAATAACACTTGTCCCTTCCCTATCTACTAGAGGTCGCGAGCAATATTAAAGGTGGACAAGAGGGTTAAAGCCCCACAGTAGGTCTCAGTATCGAGAGTTTGAATTTTTAATATAGCCAAAAACGTATTTCTACCTTAATCACGATCCTATCTCTTCTATCTTACAATGCATATCCGAATCCGCACCCCCAAAGGCTTCACAGGAGCCTCAGTTTCAATCCTCGTTGGCCCCCGGAGCCTTGAAAAATCAAGCCCACAGCTTCAGAGCCTCTTGGATGAGGAGCAAGATGCATTCATAGCTTACCAAAAGTATCTGAACAAAGAGATCCCCCCAAGCCACGAAAAAAGCAGTCTTTTCGATGCTGCAGTATATATGCCAAGATTCAGCAAGACCTTGTTCCCACGGGTTATCATCGAATTCTTTGACTTTAAATTCAAATTGGTTTTTACCAGTCAGAACGGTATTGCAAGATGGTCCTGGGTGGACAATTTCCCGCTGGGTCCGACTGGGACGAAGAGACATAGTTTCTTTGCGGGTAAAGGGGAGATGGTACCGGTTACTCTGAGGTCACTGCGTATCATTGAGGCACTGATGACGGTGTATGGAAGCCCCCCTGCGTTTCATACAGAGTTAGATGATTTCTTGGGGGATGGCCACGATCACTGGGTTATCAACATATGGCTACGGATTAGCCTGGAGGAAGATAGGTCTGCTGATACAAGTTTCACTACGTTAACGGCTTGTGGGACTACCGAGGTTTTGAAACTATTCAATACTATGTGTGGTATAAAGGCAGACGAGAGGTTTTGTGTTATGCCATTGAAGTGGGAAGAGGGGAAATTGGTTAAGGGAGTGGCGTATTCTTATCAGACCGCGACCTCTTCAAAGAGTACTATTGGAGAGATGGGGTGGCCAAAGACAGTTTGGCTGTGGCCGTGTCGCGTTCTTAATAATTTAGAAAACGATACTGGGTATTGGAAGAATGAGGACTTGACTGGGTTTGATCCACCTGCAGAGGAGGAGGATTCTTCGGAGGATTCATCGGAGGATTCTCTAGATACTTCAGATGATTTTCCGGATAACTCTCTGGATGATTTAATCAGAATCGACTCATCTGGAGGTGATGGCCCAATGATAAAGAGGGATACAGTAATAAAATTTCTTAATTTACTAAAAGAGGCCAATAGAATGGAGTTGGACGACAATCCAGGGCCAGACCACTCGGAGGATCCAACAGATATACCAGAATCAGACAGTTTAGAGTGTCCGATTAAATCTCAAATGTCGGGTAGTATGGAGGGTCCAATGGAACTATCGGATGATGAGCCTGATAGAATTATGAGATGATGAGCCTGATAGGTATACTATCAAAATTTGAAGAATAATGGACACTGTATATTATGATTAATCAATTAATCAACAATGAGGGCACTATATAAGGTGCCAAGACCGAATGAGCTTTTGTGACCTAACGAGTGTAAATTAGAGTCCTAATTACAAATTCGAATGAAAGAATACTATGGACAACGTCTGAACATGCGCGCACTAAACCCCCGATATATCGTCTACAATCGCCGAATAATACAGTCACAGCAACATTACCTTATCCAAGCCTACTCAGTTATCTTATAGAGTACACATCCCCCCACGCAGAGCCTAGTACCATCAAGTAGTCTTCCATTCACCTCCCTCCCCATCAGGGAACCTCGCTCCATTCATCCCTTTTTTGATTCCTGGTCTCTCCTTCATTCTCGAGATCCATGCCCATACAGCCGGGTACTCATCCTTAATGACAACACCCACCCTATGCGCATGTAGGTACCAATGCATGAACGAGATATCTGCCACCGTGATCCGACCTAATACAAGCCAGCCATTTGAGCCAGCCCGAAGAAGCTGCTGCTGGACTATGCCGAGTACGCGGCGGGTTTCAGCAATATAACGATCTTGGGCAGAGGGGACTATCTCAGAGTGATAGTGAAGAAACCACATCGCTTGCCCGATGTAAGGTCCTTGTCCCGACGTCTGGTAAAACAACTTTTTACACTGTTAGCATCTCCTATACCAGCGCGGGGGGGGAGTGGGGCTAACTAACCCATGTCTCAATCTGGCTCTGATCCTCCACGCTCTCTGCCCATAACCTGTAGCTTGGGGTATCGTACTTCTTCACCAGATACAAGATTATCGCCCCACTCTCCCACACAGTCAAGTCGCCATTTCCATGGTCGACGATCGCAGGGATTCTTCCATTCGGGTTTATTTTCTGGTATTCGGGTGTTTTCATCCCATTCCTCCCAGAGCCGAATTCGAGGTGTATGAAACGGTAAGTTAGCGAGAGCTCGGAGAGGATTTCCGCTACCTTGAAACCTACCGATATTTTTAGTGTGTTGGTGGTGAGAGGGGGGGGGCGAGGGAAGGAGGATAAGATTACACTACCATTTGGACCTGTGTGGTGCGCATATAATGTAAACTGAGGGTTTTCATCCGAAAACCCGTTTACTGTGATTGCAGGTGTTATTGAGCGAGATTCTGGCTCAGATTGTGGCATAGCTGTTGATGCTTTTTTGTTATGGTGTAGAAAGTGGGCATGGCTTCTCCTTCTATTTTTTTTAAGAAGAGAAGTCTTCCTTTGGCGGTTTACACAATGAGCCGTCGAAATGGCGTTTTGAGATGACGTTCGTTCGTGATTTGAAATTACAGACCGTTTGCGTTTGGCGGGTTATGAGGCTCATGCAGCACAGGGATGTATGGAGGGGGTAGATCTGGGTCTAGCTATGGGGAATCGCCGATCCAGCGAGACATCTTCCGGAGGTGCGATAATAGTAGATTATCCCGAATAGGTGCTTACTTCTTGGCGTGTGCGTGTGGGCCTATCATGTCCACAACCGATACACCCACCAGTTGTATATAGCTAGAGCGGTGTTATTACCGCGGCCGGTATTCTTTTCGTCCATCACGAGCACTAGCTAACTAAGGGAAGGGTAGCTGTATAGCTTGAGTCCCAAGAAGTGTGTTCTAACTCTTAACCCCTAGCACTTAAAGCTTTTACAAAGGCTTAGTCCTCTAACCTCTTCAAGAAAAGCTACATGGCTGCAAGACTCGATCTAACCCCGTTCCGTCAAACCATTTAAAGAGATCTACTTCCCGAAGAACCATGTAATTGCCCGGTTAGCTCAGTGGTAGAGCGTGTGGCTTTTATAGGCACCTCAATGTCGCGGGTTCGACCCCCGCATCGGGCTTCTCGTTTTTTGAATCACTCACGTCTACCGAGTTACACTACACAGCAATCATAGTATCATTATCCCCCCCAATAAAAAAAAATAACCTCTCTATAGTATTTACGCAGTCTACTTCGGCGCCTTCCAGTCCGGCATAAGCTTATTACTCTTCACCGACTCTTCATCAAGAACCTTCCTCGCAGACTCAACACCAACAACCGGCAACAAAGCTGGATCCAGTAATCCAATCTGTACTAAAACCGTTGCTTGATCCCTACAACGATCCACTGTCAACCACTTCCTCCCATCTACACCATAATAGAGAGGGAAAAAATACCAGTATATATGCTCATGATACAGCTTCCCACCCCTCACACATACAACACTTACCAACGCCACCTCAACCACCTTCCCAGTTGGTTCTACTCCAGGTAGCATCCAGTCGATTATACAATCATGTCGAAACGTCACCACCATCTCATCCACAATCCTATCAGCGCCAACAGTACGCGATATAAGTTTCATCTTCAACGATGGAGGGTTATGGGGTATGAAATAGTGTTTGTAGAAATGATATAGATTCTTATACCCGACTCCACCAATACCTACTTTCATTAGCACTTATACCAGCAGCGAGGGAAGATGAGGGGAGAAGGTAGGCAAACAAGTAGGAACATGGTTGACATAAGGCTCATCCACCATCGTCGCCATAGTCCTATCAACATCCTTCTCCACAAACTCATACAACATATGCTCCGACCATATCTCATCCAGATCCACCGGCGGACCAATAGTCCTCCGCAGAAGATCTAGTGTACGCGAGAATGCGAGGCTAGCACCGAGTTTATCGTAGTTTGGGTTGCTGGTTTCGGCGAAGCCTGGGTGCACGTCTTGGTATGTGCGGACAACGACGTGTGGGGGTTTGTTTCCCGGAGAAAAAGGGGTAGTGAGGGGGAGGTGGAGTAGGACTTGGATTTGGGGGTGGACTTTGAAGTTTGCGGGAAGTGTGGGTGGGTAGTATGCGATTACGGCTGTGAGAGAGTGGATGGATGTGGTGGCGAGGGAGAGGGCGTGGGTTGCAGCGGCACCGAATGCTGGGGGGTGTTAGCGGGGGGTGTTATTCGGGGAGGTGAATAGGAGGGGGGGGTCATATACCGATGATGGCGTACTTTAAATGCGGTTCAATATTATCGGTTGCATCTTCAAGATCGCGTTGGGAGGCTTTAGGGATATGAGTAATTGCATATCCCTCCTGCTCAAGCGGGGTGATATTGAAATAAGTATGATCTGTCGCGATTATGAGGATAGGATTGGACTCCATTGCGGATGGTGATAGTTGCGAGTTGTTGTAAAAGTCATGGTGGGCGGGGTGGTGTTGAGGTCATTGTGCTTGGAGGCTTGGATGCTTGGATGCTTGGATGGCTATCTTATCGCATCTTATCTTCCTCATGATATATCACTCGTAGATTAGTAGCCCTGTTTCTAGATATCTTTAGCCAGTCAAGTTCTCTGGATAAAGACCCCCTGTGAGGTTATTATTCTTGCTCTGAGTTTGATACACTCCCAAATCGTGTAGAACCTTCTAGTACCTTCTATAACTCACAATCAACAACCCACAACCCGTTTAAATGCCCCAACAAAAACCCCTCACAGCTCACCAATGCAACGCCGGACCCCCAACAGAACAGCAACCACGGACGGTACCATCAACACCAGCGACTAAAAATAAGGATGAGGATGAGCCGTTGGTGACAAAGTTGCCGAATACTCATTATAAATGCCAGCTCTATCGAAAACCAAGCAAGATACGAAGTTGTTGTGGAAGCATGTGAAGTATAGGCATGCATAGTCATACATTCTAGTAGAATATATAGATTTATTATAGGATCTAGTAGAATCCTATACTTAAACTACCTCTAAACTACTGTTACTGTAGACTCTACGCATAACCAAGTAAAGAAAATAAGTATCATCCTTCATGGATATCACTCATTACAAACATATTCCACCACTATCTACAATTCCTCATAGCCCATTCACAATAAAACTAATGCTCTCCTCCCCAAATCGCCATCTCAACCCCCAACCTAGTCAATGGTACAAGCACCTTCTCCATAGCATCCCTATCATTCACCATCTCTTGGATACTCCATGGAGCACACATCCTAAACACCGCATCCTTGTTATCCCCTGGATGCTTCTCTACACTCTGTAAAACAATTCTCTTATCATCCACCATCACCACACTCGGCCTCTCACCAACATGGCTCCAATTCACCGTCTTAACCGATCGAACGCTCAACGATGGAAAGGACAGATAAAAATTCCTCTTATCTGAAAACGACCCATTGCTCCCACTTTCATAAAAGTGATTGTCTGATGCCGGCGTTGTATATTGGAACCTATAAATCTTCTTATTCAGACTCATCGCCACCCTCGTCCCGCGCACCTTCGGCAGCAACCCTGGACTCGTCAACTCTTCACTCGGGGTGAGATAAAACTTGTCCATATCCCTCGCTTCGGGAATACTTGGCGAGAGATTAAACCCAAAGACGTCTTCGCCAGACTCAATAGTCACATTATTCATCAACCATGGCTTACCCCACATGGCATCACTTGTCCCCGGGACCACAGACACCATAAGACTACTCGCGAACCCCCTCTCTGGACAGCTCGGATATATTGGCTCAACATGATCGTGAATAATATATGATATAAACGGCCAAGCTGCCACACCAAAGCACAACAAAATAACCCTAAAGACTAAAAAAAACGACACCCAACGAGCCTCCTGCCGTTCCGGAACCTCATACGAGAATGAGGTATTGCGCATACCGTCCAAGAGCAATGGGAGGTTAATGAGGAGCCCGGTAAATACACTGATACAGAAGATGATTACGAACCAGTAATTTGTGAGGATAATGTTGCGGTAGATGGCGCTGGCGGGGAATATGACTGCATAAACATCCATAGTGAATACCAAAATGAATGGAATGTTTAGAAGCCAGATGAGGATAATTCTCCAGTGCTTTTCCCATATACGCGAGTACCAAGGGTTACTGTCCTTAGGACTAGGGCCAGGATGGATGCCGGTGATGTGGATATTCTCGGACGCATTAGCCCTATGAAATAATGGGCGGACGGCGGGTATCTGGGGCCCCAGCACGGGAGGTGTACCAGCTTGACCCTTCGCATCGGAAGGCGGGGAGGCACCTTGAACCCTCTGTTCAGAGCCCCCGAAACAAGCCTCTGGGGTCTGGACGACATATGCAGGAGGGGGATATTCCCCCAATTCGAAGTCTCTATTGATACTCATCTCGCGAGTGTTTACAGAGTCATCAAAGGGGAGGAAGCGAAGCGGAGAAGAGAGAGGATATTCAGCTATTTAAGTCATAGGAATGACCTAATTAGACTCGACTCCAGAGTTACGTCAGATATTCCGCAGACGACACGTAGGACATAAATCCCCACAACTCTGCTGTGGGATTGCTACTATCGCTCAATCAACGCATCATAAAGGCGTCATCTCATAGTCTTTGTAAATGTTTCTATTTAGCGGGGGGGGAGGCCTCACTTGGCAGTTTTATTATGATTAAACCATCCGTTCATTCATCACTTGGCAGTTTGTAGTTGGCTTTAACTAGCGAGTGATTCTAAGTGATAAAACCCTAACCCTTTGTAGAGTTTGAATGAATGAATTAATTTATCATAAGTACATGCAACCCTAAGGTTATGGTACCCTTGGTAGAGTTTAGCGCGATCAATGAATAAGTAAATGAATGAATACAGAGTTTGATACTATACATGTAAATTTAATCACCCTGTTGGACACCCTCAGTAGCAGCACTATCAAATCTCTCCCACACTTCAAGGGCCAAAGGTCTAGTATCCTCCCATGTTACATAGGAAAGTACCCTTATATGGTCTCTAAACCAAACATATTCATCAAAGAATAAGGTTAAAAACAGAACCCAGCTATACACCGTTCCAACAAACACCGAAGGAAAGAAGGGAGGGGGGGAGAAAACCCCCCAAAGACCTGACTATACAAAAAACAATATCTCAACAGAACTGAAAGGACAAAAGAACAAAAGAAAGCTCTTCATAGTTACAAGCCTTTTCCTAGCCCGCTAGCAATCAAGATACACAAGAAAATAAATCACAACCACTTAGCTCAAACTAACCATGGCCACCGCCAACTCATCCGTCAGCTTCTGCCAGCTCCCCCCCTCCTTCTCCACCTTCTTCCTCTTCCACCCACGAAACTGGTTCAAATTCAGCTCCTCGACCTTCCCCGCCTCTTCCTCAACCTGCTCCAATAGTGCCTTCATCGGATTACAAGTAGTACTATGCTCCATCGTTATGGGGCCCGCTCCCGGCTCTTCCCCACCCCAGCTTTCAAAGTCGAGGTTCTCAATCTTGATCCCCTGTAGCGCGCGTACTAGCTCCTCGATAGAGTAGTTGTTCACCTGGCTAATATCGAACGACAGGATCCCGATGGACTTGAAAGCTTTATGGAGCGATCCTAGAACAAACGTGTCGCACCTGTCGTCTTTTGGGTCGTGTTTACACAAGGGGACCACACCACTGACATATTTCGTGAATGTAGAAGAACACAAAATCAGAATCTCGCGCATGATAGCCTCCCTCTTTTTAGAAAGTGAATCTAATTACTATTAGCTATAACCCCTCAAACAAATAAGTTATGGTGGGGGGGGGGGGAAATACTAAGTATAACATCCGGCGTATACTGATCAAACTGCGTCAACCTCTCTAAATCTGTACCTCTTCTATGTGTAAAGAACGGCATTTTCTTCCCCTCAATGTTCTCGCTGATAACAATCTTCGGAATAAGATGTTTAGTGATTTTCGCAAATTGCTTTTTTGACGAAAACACCCATGAGATGAACAGCCAATCCTCATGCCCGACGGTCAACACATCCCCCTTCCATGGTTCCATCCAAGTCTCCGCCCATAATCTCACAGCCCCAACACAATCATATTTATCGCATGTTACCGCGAGCTCCTTGAGCTGCTTAAACGTGACTTTGCGTGGCACTTTTGAAGTCTGCAGATGAATCGCATAGAGAATGACAGCTAACGCGACGCCGTTATCGTCAAACAGTGGCTGTATGTGTGCGTCTGAGTCTGATTCTGCCAGAGAGCGGAGTGAGACAGCTTCAGAGAAGGTTGAGGTGGGTCCTAGCATAGCGTTGAAGACGGGGGATGCGGCGCATAGTACGGCGGAGGAGACACGGAATCTGAATGGGGGTTTTGGAGGGTCTGTTTCGTTCTTTTCCTTATCTTGATCGGCATTTAAGGAGATTACGATGTCTCCGGCAGGGCATATCTCGAGAGCAGAGACTTTAGGAGGTGGAGGAGTCATGAGTGTGAGGGGTGAGAAGATACTCTCGGTCATAGTAGTAGTGGTGGTAGCCATTTTAGGGAAGATACTTTGTACGTTCCCGGATACGTGCGTGTATGTGATGCGTCTTGGGAGCTCTTCTCTTCTTGCTCAGGCTGTTTAGGGAGAATCAGGGAGAAGTTTCTCAAATATTCACAACCTCCTTCCACCCTCCTCTGTAAATATTCTGCGCCTTCTTATAACAATGTCAACGTTCCACAACAAGTATACGTACCCACCCACCCACCCAATCAACCCAACCCAACCCCCACCGTAGAGGAAACAAGCCAGAGATCGACAACATGCAAGACCTCATTACAGTTGGCAGGAAAGGGAGAAACGGGAGTATGACTCCCGCACCTATGACTGTTACACGCGGGCACCACTCGGAACCTCCTTCGTGCAGACAACAAAAACGCACCATAAGCCGGGGAGCGGTTGATTTCCCACGTTCTCAAGGCTGCTCTACAGATACTGCGGCGTAGAGCTGGAGTTTCCCCAGTGGAGATCCTGGTGGCGTGCATATCGAATAAACCTATTGGCCAGGGATATTTAAAAGGTGGGGGGGGGTGGTTGTTGACAGGGCGGGGTTTTATCATGTACCTCCTCTCCCAGGCAGCAGTCCTGATCGGAGGCTGAGCATTAACAAGCACACTTTAAAGAGGAGCCTCATTCTTGGCGCCCATTGAGTTCTCCCTCTCTCCCACCCCCCATCCACATAGCCACTCCGACAATAGTACGTACATACATACGTTTAAATACCTGGAGCAGAAGAGAATACTTGTGCAGAAGGGTACACCGGGCGGGAATTGGGCATTGCAAAGAAATAAAAGAAAAAAGGACTTTGTTTCTTGTAGACTGTACTGGATTGAAGGCTGAAGTCCTGCGCCTCGCTAAGTCTCCAATATCCCAAGAAATTAACACCACACACACACTCAATGCTTTAATGAACAAGGCCGACTATGGCTCCCGGTAAATATATCACACTCCTCCATTGCTTTTTGCACAAGTGTGCGCTTTTGATCTTCAGGTCGGTGGAACAACGGGACATTGGCCGTTGCTGATGGGGGCCTACAGACACGCACGTTAACGAGTGATTTATTGTGTAACAACTACATGCACTTTGCTCGAGCCTCTGGTGGTAAGAAAGAGAACATAAAAAAACCTCCCATCATCTAAATAAAATAGTAACAGAATATGGAAAACACCCTTGCGAAAGTACATACTCAGAAAAACTCATCTCCTCAAACCCATCACCCAGAAACACGCCTAGGGGTAAATATACCAAGGGGTAAAAATATAAAAGGAGAATACAAGGCAAGAAAAGACAAAAAAAACTCTCTACGTTTAGGAACAAACCCCCAAGGTATCAAGTATTACACCAATTTAATAATAACGAAGATCAATCTAGTTTGCTTTTTCTTAGAAAAAAACTAACATTAGTCTCCAGCCCTCGCTCTCTTCATGCGGGACCCATTCCGCTGAGTCTTTGTACCAGCTGCTGCCTCCGCTGGGCCAAACCGGTACTTCACAATTGGTATCTGCTCCTTATGGACAGACCTTCTATGCTGAAGCAAGTTATCGTTTCGTGGGAATCCCTCCACCCCAACTCGGCTACACCCAGGGTGAGGGCATTCAAACCTGATACCCAGATGCGCCGTGTTATAATGGTTGTTGAAAGCGACTTTTGCTTGAAACCTTGACGCACACCCTCCAGCGCCAAGACCTAGGCAGGATATGCTCAACGATCTTCCGTCACGAGAGCACTTGTGCGGACCACTACCACGAACAGCTTTTGTCAGTTCTTTTATACAGAGAAGTCCAAGTTATATTTGCTCCCCCTCCTTTTTTATTTTATTTTATTCGAAAAGTGGACAGGCTCACTTGAAGTTGCCGCCGCAATCTTTTTTGCAATCCCAGGTTTGAAGCGAGCCTACCCGAGGGTTGGCCTGGTGAAAATGATTTGCCGGGACTACAGAATTCGGGATATGGTGACCTTCTAGCGGCGTTCGTCGAGATTCTTTAAACACCGCAGATCTTTTGCGTTTATCGTGACCGGAGGTTTGTTCCGGTAGGTCTTGTAATTCAGGAACGAAATCAAAAGAAGAGAGATCGGGCAAGAGAGGTTGGTCTTGGGTCAAGGTGAATTCCTGGGGCAGGGTTGGAAAGTGTTTGTGGAACATCTCCCGATGGGGACTCCACATTCGTTTTTCTTCTTCGGCTTCTTTTCCACTGTCGCTGGCTGCCGGGGTTTGTGGCAATCTACGGGGAGAATCATACGTAGGGCTGTCTCCGTATAAAAACTCTCTAAATGTCTGGCCAATTTCCGGGCCGAAAAATATCACTCCATGCTCTTCTGCGGGAGATAAAAATGATGACTCGGGAGCCAAATCCGGGAACAGGTATGACCCCTGACCATCGTCTTTTGAGAGCTCGGGACTAGGAAAGGATGCCGATGGGATGGCTGTGCCAACGTTGTATGGCGCAAAGGGAAACCCTTGAGGCCTTTGGGCGATAATCTCAGGGCTAGGTTCCTGCCTGGGAGAATATAACGGAACAGAGCTCGACGACGGCGCACAGAAATAACTCGAGTTTCGAAACGGAGGTTCATAACCACCTCTGAAGGTTTGGTATTCGACTCTTCTTTTATCAAAGACTTGAGACTGAGTTTTGCCCGGGTCGAAAGCAAAGTGGTCATATCCACCTTCCAAAGGGGGGGATAATGATGATAATAGCTCGGACTCAATCGAACCTGGTGGCTGATGAAGCCTACAGCCATAGCGGCTGTCTTTCTTTAAAGTCGTCAACCTTTCTGTTTTTTTTGTCTTTCTTTCTCCCGCGTGGAGCAGGATCGTACTAAATCGCGGGATAGTGGGTTGGTGAGATTTTGAGAGAAGACGAGGACTTTTTAGGCTATAATATGAGAGGGGTACTGATTTTATAGAGATTTTCACCTAGCATTTAAAAGTAAGGATAGGAGTAAAAGTAAAAGAGAGGGACCACAATATATGTAGTTGCACTGCACAGTTCTTGATCATGTTCGTCCCACCTCAACGCTCATTTTGTGCAACGATAGCATAGTCATCCGTTTATTTACACTTTCTCGGAATGAACTTGTACTTTGAGCGTCCACCTAGCTCAGTTTCGATAAATCAGTCCGCCTTGGAAACGTACGTACACCCCCCAATCATTTTTGCTCCACGGAGATTTGAACCTAGTACCGGGTTGTTACAGGCAAGTTCGCAAGGTGGAGGCGTTATATATCCAACCACATCTAGCCGTTAACTAAGACCCAGCGACATACTTAAGCGCATACCGGCCCCGCCCCCCTATCTAAAACCGAGATGTATGCATTATGAGTGATGAGTTGTGACCCATACTCTACACTGATACGTTGGTAGATCGTAAAACATAGACCCCAGTTTCCTCAGGCTCCGAGATCCCATACCTTGGCGAAAAAACTCCCTGGTATACAAAAATTGACTAATAGTGCCTATTAGATGAGTTTCACAGGAATATCATGTCCGAATCCGAGCCTGATTCTACGAAACTGGTCAGCCTTGCCTGTCAAGGTTTTGGATGCCCTTAGATCACGATACTCTAACTCACTAGCGGCCAGAAAGTGTTCTAGTTCTGGCTCATATTCGGTAATGCAGAGAAAACGAGTGATATAAAACAACTCAACACTTCTAGGCTGAGAGCGGTATCTCAACCCACCTAACCCAGATTACGTAAAATGTAACCATGGCGTAGATATATGGCTAATAAGATGAGGTATAGCAAATAGAAATCATGGATGGCACTGAAGGTGCTGAGGGTGCCGAGGAAGGATGAAGCAGGAAACAAGAGGAGAGTGGTATACCAAGCCTCGAGTCAGATGGTGACAACGCAACATCTCTTTTACGCTTCCCAGAGTAGCCCTGTATATAGTCCTTCATAGAGCTCCCGATTCTTATATATCAGGGACATATTTGCCAGAAATGGAAATCTCTACTAAACTGGCATAATAGGAGATACGATACTCCTGTACCTCCCACTTAGACCTGAGTAGTACCCCCGGAATCGTTCCCGCCTTAAAACGCTTGAAGGGAGCCTACTCTCAGGCTCCTTCGATCTAAACCCTTTACGAAGGTAGCTGCCAAGCATTAGTACTGAACTCATAGGTACATATCCCTGCACTAGAAGTACTTCCTCAAAACTCAGCCATGATTTCTTTACAAAATTCTAGGAGCCTTTTAAATTATAACAACCTTGATAATTTGTTTCAGTGATTTCCAGGCGACCTGTTTCCTGGTTCCAATCTACCTCCCGGTCCAACACGTTATAAACCTCACCAAGAGGTATTTTTGGTCTTGCGGGCACAACTTTCACCTCCATCCCTCACCGGAATCTATAACTCCCCCCGCCTCATCCCCTTCCGTCAAAATCTCTTAAACTACCGTACTAGCTTTTTGTATGTGTTGATCAATACCAATCCGCTTTTGTCGAGCTGCTAATTTTCGGTTTATCTATCTTCACAGATATTTTGCGGGGAGCAATTGTTCTTGTCCCAACTTAAAGGTCACACCTCTACTTAAGTAGTGCCTCTTTACTAATACTTACCCAGAGGAAGTATTATAGAGAAGCCTAGATTTGATTGTGGTCCCCTGTTGTGGTCGGGAGGGGTTGTCTTTTTACTTATTTTTCCCACTTAAGCACATGGACAGTTGGATTATAGAGAATTTCATATCCCAAGTTTTCAGGAGTTAGCATAATTAGACTATAAATTTGACTTACCTTTGGGGAATGCTTGATATTACCTTTAGCTTTATTATCATTAGCGCCCCCTCCGTCACAGACAAACGGAGTGGAACAAATAACACATTTTGGGAATTGGCCTATTTTCCGATCCCCAAACTGAACGATAGGCCTTGAAGTTGAGGTGTCTTCGATTTTGGGAGTTCTTGAGTCACGGGTATAGGGGTATTGCCTTCTACCCTTTGATTATAGGAGCTTTCTCGGACATTTTCTTAGACTTTGCTATTTGTTTGATATCGCCTATGGTTACAACTAACTGAGGGTGCTTTGAAGAAGACAAGAGATGAGGTAAGATAGGGTCAATAGCAATGCTTATCTACTCGGGTACTCGGATAGTTGAAGACCCGTACTCTGCATGTATCGATTCTTAGTTTTTTGGTATTACCTAACAGCCTTGTCTTCTATATGGCCCATAAAGACAGGTAGTGTGATCTAGAGATTTTAGTTACCCAACGGTCTTTTTCAGGGGTGATAGAATCACTCAATAGACCACGAAGGCTAGAGGTATAATTTTCAGGTGGTTTGTGTAGGGAGCCGGTATCAGCCTGGTGGTCATTACTGGTCTGGGGGTGGACTGTCGATTCCACTGCCATCATCTCAGAATACGACAAAGAGATTCTAATTCGGTACCTTGTAGATATTTAGCCTCTACTGAGGGAGATCCCAGTGGTTAAAATATTTAAACTGTAATAGGGTAGTATTAGTTAAACCTCTCATCGGTCGGCTGACTATGACTGACCGAAGTACAAGGACGCAGTATCGTTAGTATAGGCTTAACAAGTATACATAGCTTACAAGCAAGAGTCGCAAATTTTCAGGGGATCACTGAGGTGATTCGAACTTAGGGAACAAGTCCGGGCTAAACGGGGGGGTGGGAAACATACCTGCCATCGGCCTGAACTAAATCCAAGACTACCCACACCGTTAAGTAATACTTGTGACTCGATCTTCGGTGTATCTAGAGACAAAACACAAATTATAATTGGAACCGTTTGCCCCCAGTTATCCCAGAGATGGCAGCTGGCGCACCGAGAGTGACGGACAAGAGAAGTCGAATGATCGCTCCACCAGCCTAGGCACAAGCACTTGTAGACTTCCAGAGTTACCCTGATGATAACGGTGCTGAAAATAGGGGAAATACAGAAGTTCTGCGGCGAGAGTGATGACGGCAGGAGTTGTGATGTTATTAATGACTTGTGGGTACTGTAGGTGTCCACCAAACATTTCTGCCTCAGCAATGCTATTACAAACCACTATAAGCTATAACCATAGAGTACCAGCTACAGTAATTCAATACCCAAGATTCTTGAATTCCCACGCACTACAGTACTAACTAGGCGGTATGATACTCGACTAACGTGCATCAGGATTGATCCCACCTTAAACATTTTTCAAATTCACTGGTTGTAACTGAGTCCCAATTCCTATTCAGTCGACCCGAAAACAACCCCTACCCTGCGGTCTCTCAAGTTCATACGGTACTCTACAATAGAATTCGAGCACAGTAGGTCACCATTAACATCCGTATAAAACTACCAGGCCAAGATACCACGATAGTATTCCAAATCATAGCTACTTCAGGGTAACCTATCCACTAATCCTCTTTAGCCTCGCATGCACACGCGAATCCGGAATTCCCACTGTGCCTTGCCAGGGTTAGGGTCCACAGCCGAACCTGTAGCTCATCGCCTGAATGTTAAACAAACTTTCCCAATTAAAAATTGCCCAAATCTCTTAGTGTGATATGCATGCATAGAGATCTTCGAATAACTTTGCTGTATGGTAGGATCCTTCGGTCAAGACTTATCGTCACTGGCTTCATCTTTAGAGTATGTGATATCACTTTTGACCTCTGGTTAGAATCCAGAGGACAGCATTCGCTCCTAAATAACCTATATAATACAAATAACGGATAAATCTCTTATGCTTGTGCCTAAGACTCTAAAACACCAGGTTTTAAACCAAAGAATACTCTTGTTCCACGGTTATGTTACCCAAAGGTGCCATTCCAGATCACTCGGTGTCAGCCTGATAAGTCAGCACACCCTAGCTTAGGTAAGAAATGCCTTGGCACAGGTCGTCATCGCCTTAACCTGCTTGTTACCCCTTCTCAACTCAACAGCTCCAACCTTCGTTCACCTGACATCACCATCACCATCGCTTCTAAACAGTTCATCAACATCAATCAACTACTATGTCTTCTTCGGCTTCATCAGGCCCACTCCTCTAGTAAGTCCATCAATATTCGACTATCCCCCGCTTCTTCCCAGTCGCCGTTACCGCTGCTAACCATCTCTCCAGCTCTTGTATTGCCCATGGCACTACAATCCTCTCTGAGCACTCTCCCCCTGGCACTGCATCAACTAATGCCTCTTCTCTCGCCTCTCTAATTCTCCCTAAGATCACTCATGCTTCCGCTCAGAAACTCACCTACACCCATGGCGCCCATAACATCCACTACATCGCGACAGCTTCCTCATCGGTCATTCCGCAGGGATTAACCTTCCTCGTGATCTCATCAGCCACATTCGGTCGTAAAGTTCCATTCGGCTTTCTCCTCGAGATCCAGCGTCTCTTCACCTCGCGATACCCTGGGTCTACGATTGGCGATGCGCCCCCATATGGATGTGCTGAATTCAATGCGACGCTTAAAGCAACGATGAATCAATTCTCTCAAGGTGGAGAAAACGAGGACGTTGTGCAAAAAGCGCAGAGGGAAATTGAGAGCGCGAGGGGGATCATGACGGAGAATATTGAGAGAGTGTTGGAGAGGGGAGAGAGAATCGATTTGTTGGTTGACAAGACTGCCGGGCTACAAACAGGAGCTATGGAGTTCAGAGTCAGAAGCAGAGGATTAAGGAGAAGAATGTGGTGGAAGAATACCAAGTTGATGATCTTGTTGGTGTTTGTGGTTATTTTCTTGGTTTATCTATTTGTTGGAATGGGTTGCGGGTTGCCGAGTATGCATCTTCCCTGATTATACTCCCATAAACTAGCTCTTGCGCTAACAGTTTTTCTCAAAATAGCCTGGGGACGTTGCCGTGGTTAACCGGCAGAAATAAATCAAAATAAAACTCGAGAAGGTGGGAGGAGGTCGATATCCACAAATGGAGTATCATAGGCCAGCTCAAGCGCGGTGTACTGACTTGCGATCCCCCATCAACTCTGATTATACCCTTCTAAACGAATAGTATGCAAATTGTTTCTCTACCAAAAATTATATCTCAGGGAAGGTTTTCCAACGGTGTTTTTTCCTTCTGCCTTCGGGAAGGTCTGTCGATCATATTTGTATTGCTTATACCCGGGCTGCCTAGCTATCTGGAACACATCTACCTCTTTTTTGTATGCCCTACCCTATATTTTCCTTTTGTCTTTCTTTACTGTGTTGGTCTGGTTGGTCGGAATTGGTGTCTTGTCTTGTCTTTTTTTATAGTATTCCTTGGCCTTGGGTGGAGTGGGTGTTGTAACAATATACAAACGGGTCTCTTTCTTGAGTGTGGGTCCAGTTTTTGTTATCGTCCGGCACTTCTGCTCTCATGACCGATGTTTTGAAGGCCTCACGGCCAAGGTCATACTTGTAATACATAGTAATTCCTTTTCAAATTCGTCCGACCCGAGATCTAAATTAAGTCATAATAGAAAGCTTAGACATTAATTGGTTTGTCCCGGGAGTTGAATAAACCAATGCAGGGTATTTGACTACCCATAGCTTTAGCGTTCCGATATCCAGGCACCACCTTCACCTTGCTTGTTACATTAATCTATACTAATATCTAATATCAGGTACGCGTATTTAAGCCCTTCTAGCGACACTCCATGACTGGCTCGACCGGAACTCTCCCTGTTCAATAATTACCGGTAATATCACCTAATATGAATAATAACAACACATCTGAGGTCTTAAAAGAAGTCATACATGCCCCATCACTCGTTTTTACCCGGCTGGATAGTGAATTATTGCTAGCTCTGTTATATCACTGGTACTTATTGAGCAAGTCGTTTACATCTATAACCTGTGGGATCTAGAGTATATACGTGCTTTTAGAGAAGAGAATAAGCATAGACTTAGTTGCAATAAGAGTAATGTGGGATTCGTGCGAAAGCAAAGTCTGCATTACATGATGAAAAAGCCCCCCAAAAGAAAAGTCAGTCCTGAAAAAGTAAAATTTCCGCAAAAGAAAAGCAAAAAAGCCATAAAGAACCCCTCTCGTAGAATAGGCAAACCCCGCACGCACACACACACAAAAAGAAAAGAAAAGAAAAAATCTAAAAAAGAAAATATACTCTACGCGCTTCTAAAGATACAGCCCGCATCAACCCCCCACGGATAGAGCAAAAGTCATATGAAGTCACTCGGTTTCTTTATCGATCCCGATGTATTCCCGGGATCCTAGAACTATGAATATTTAATTCCAGAAAGCGCGCGGGTACCGGGTATCGGCATCATATGGTATGTCCATGCAGCAGCAATATTAATCCGAACTGCACCGCAATATATGGAGCCGCGAAGCCCGTACCTGCATTTAATATACCAGCTCAGGAGAGAAGAAGGAAAAAACAGATTGCCCCAGCATATGCATAGCATATCCCCAAAGGGGGGGGGGGGCGTAGTGTTCATCGATAGGTGTATACTGTTAGGAGAATTCCGAAGTGAACTTTGGAACCAGTTTTTCTTTTGTTAAACAGAGCATCTATAAAATCGCGTTCCCAAGTAGATGTATAGACAGTTTATTTCAACACGTGGTACGTCATCCCACCGAGCGGCGTGACTCTCAAGGGGGAAAAAATCTCGAAACTTGACTCTCAAGCCTAATAATCTCTTTTTCCTGTTAAATCGGTCGGACATGGGGGTGGGACGCGAGCTGGGGGACCAGATCAACAAATCTTCAACCCCAGAAGTTTCGAATGACCCCCCTAATATAATTCAACAACAACAGCAGCAACACACAGAAAAATGAGCAGCAATCACGTTATCTTGGTAGGGCTTACCGCCGATAACACTGTGAGTTGCTCTTGGTTATCCTGGGCGGTGTGCAATTCGCTTAAAACTCGTTTAGGCGGAACGTTGTTGCTGTGTGGCGCCTGAAATCTCGGTTCGGTACAACATGCCGGGGTTTAAAGAAAACTCCTATTATTACGATAGAGGGAAAAAAATATTTTTCTCAGGCCTTTACTTTTTTTTCTCGGAATTGCATACAAATGTGCTGCTGGGTGCAGAGAATATTCTGGACTGCATTTTATTGCGTCCTCTAATTCGATAATTTCACAAATATCACCATTAACCTTGCTGGTGAGTTCCAAGAGTTCCACTAGGTACGCACCTGTAAAGTAGAAGTACTCTAATTTATCCAAATATGGCGCATGCGGCAAGAACTTCCTTGAAGTTCTACCCCAGGGTACCAGAATTGGGACTGTCATCATTGAAGAACTGACAAGAATCTTTGCGTAGCGTGTTACACAGGGGGGTCGATCATATCCCTTTCGTCCTTATGAAACTAGGACGTTTCACTTGGCATCACGAATACTAAGATTTACTACTAGCTGAATTCCTATGAGAAAAGCTTGGTATGGTCATCTCATTCTAACTCCTTAACGAGCACTCTTTTGTTCAGGGAATTGCTTGATGATTGTAATGTTGGTAAAGTGGGCAGTTTATTGGGAAGGTCAGCATTGGGCATCTGAGTAGATAGATTGAAAGAAGCAGGAGTCAGGCCCAGTACCCAATTTCTTGTATCTCTATATTGTCAATGACGGGAGATATATTAGTAGCGGCCGGAGCCCGAAGATGCAGGGATTGGTGCCTTCCTCATCAGTTCGTCCGTAATAACACTCTGCCAACCTATCACGCATTCCATGGGTACTCTGGCATAGTGTGATCCCTACTCATCACCAAGAAATCCGATGAGTATTATAATCCTTGACCACGCCGCTGCCGTAAAAACACCTTATTCTCAGGAGTGAGGGAACAGGTCTGTATAAAGAAGACCCTCCGTTCCTCTGTTTGTGCATTCCTTCTCACCCACCATCGGACTAGATCCTTCACACTCTCTTGTCGCTCTTTGCAATCCGCTCTCGTTCTTTTTTTTGTGGCTTGACGCCCATACAGATTCTTTTTCGTCTTACTAAATAACGCATTTGATATACTTGTTGAACTCGTTTCCAAGTCTCCAGTCAACGAATCAATCACAAAAAATCACACTCATTAACTCGCTGAGCGTTTCACTCTTTCACACACAAAACCGACAATGAAGTACTCTGTTATTCTTTCCGCCCTTGGCTCTGCCGCCACTGTCCTCGGACATGGTCTCGTTTCTCAGATGCAGATTGACGGCACTTTCTACGACAACTACTCACCCTATGTTGACCCATACTTGAACCCCAAGGCTGAGCGTATTGGCTGGACTACCGAGAGCAACGGCCCCGTTGAGGTGAGTTTCAATATCAAATTATTATATAAGTGTAAATATTAATAGTCACCCATAGGATGTCTCCACTGCCGGAATTGCCTGCAACATTGGCTCTACTGCTGGTTCCCTCACCGCCACTGCCCCCGCTGGTTCCGATGTCAAGTTCTTCTGGACCGTCTGGCCCGATTCCCACAAGGGTCCTACTATGACCTACCTCGCAAGGTGCCCTGGGACTGATTGCACAACTGCTGACCCCACTACCCTCGACTGGTTCAAGATTGACCACGCCGGTCTTAACTCTGATGGTACCTGGGCCTCTGATACCATCATTGCCAACAACAATACCTGGACTGTTACTCTCCCGTCCGATATTGCAGCTGGTCCGTACTTGATGCGCCACGAGCTTCTCGCTCTCCATTCTGCTGAGAACACCAATGGTGCTCAGTTCTACCCCATGTGTGCCAATCTCGAGATTACTGGTTCTGGCAGTGCTGTTCCTTCAGACACCGTCAAGTTCCCCGGTGGTTACACTTCCAGCGATCCCGGTATCCTGATCAACATCTACTACCCGGTCCCGACCAGCTACACCATCCCCGGCCCGGCTGTGTATGTCCCTGGTGGAGCTAGTGCTTCATCCTCCGCGGCCGTTACCACCTCTGCTGCTGCCACATCTGTTGCCGCCACTTCTGCTGCTGCCACTTCGGATGTTGCCAGCCCTACTGAGGCCATCCCCACCGAGGCCGTCCCCGAGCCCACAACATCCACCGTTGTTGCCCCAACCTTTATCGGTACCGCACCCATCGGAACTGGCCCAGCCACCTTCCCCACCTTGGCCCCTTCAGCCATCCCTCCGTTCTCCAACAACACCCGCCCTGCTTTCACCCGCACCCGCACCCGTGGACAGGCTTCTTCCAGCCAGACTCAGATCATCGATGCCACTGAGACCGCCAGTGTTGCTCCTCAGGAGACTGATGCTGCTGATATCGCCACCGAGACTTTCTATATCACTTCTGCCCCGGCCACCACTGCCGCACCAGTCACTACCATCAAGGTTACTGAGACCTCCACAATTGAGAAGACTGTCATCTTGACCTTCACTGCGTCGGCTGTTGAGACTGTCACTGTCACCCAGAAGCATGTACCTGCTGAGTGCACTCCTGTTGGAAGACACAGACGTGGAACCTACTTTTAAGTGGAGAGTGTTGAGATAGAGGGGAGGGAGGGGAGGAGAGGAGTATGATTGTACGGGATACAGTTGTAATGTTTCGGATGGCTAGCCTGTTCGGAATTGTGTTTATTTCTTTATTTCTTGTATATATTCCAATAACTAGAGGTCTATTGGCTGGTTGCGTCTAAAAATATATTGCATATTCACTATTAGAAAGAAAAATTGTCCCATCATTCATGAGTTTCTACTTAGAGATTCTACTACTTGTATTCCTGGTATGAATTCTACCCCCTAGCCAAGAGTGGCCAAGATTAAGAGCCATGGAAGCCTCGGCTGAGATTTACTCCGGTTACGGATATCCCGGATACGAGGTCTTCCCGTCCCACACCTTTATGGTGGCTAGTGTGGTTTTATCGGAGCTGGATTAATGAGTTGAGATAAAAACCGGATATGCGGGTGCTTGTGATCGAGTGATATACTATGACTACATTGCTGAACCTGCTTGGTGAAAGAAATCCCTGTCTCTAGGAATGTTTCAGTTCTTTTCCTACCTTTGTATTTCAATCTTTATCATGAACACATGCGATCAAGATAAATCAATATACTGCCCTACCCTGCCCCAATCTACTTTTGCCTTTCTATCCGCGGGGATATTGGTGCCTTAGGCCTGAAACACCCACTACTGTCGCTAGATGAATATATTAGCGAGGGCGAGAGTTTTTAGAAGCTTCTGATTATAATGTAGGTTTTTTCAATAACGCTTCTGTAAGTGAAACCGAGAAATATTCTGCAGCGTAAAACTCGATGCTTATGATGACTATGAAGGAATTCAGCGTATAAGTGTTTTATTTTTCGATACTACCAGTCGCTACTTATATATCCGCTTTTCCATGTACTTATGATAAATTCATTCATTCATATATCCGCTTCAGCGTCACGAACATCAACTGCCCGCTAGACTGTCTTGGCTGCCGCGACACCCAGGCGTTCGGTAATGATTCAGTTTGCCCACCCGTTGGCGTGGGTTGGTCCGTGGATATCTACGCGAGACATCTCAGAGTTGATGTTCGACTACGTAACAATTGAGGTCTTACCCAACCTATTGCATGTGGGATGGGGCTTAGACAGTATGTAGGTTTTTCTTTTCTTTTTTTGCTGCTTTATCATATGATGTAACTAGTAGGACATGACCACTCCTTGTAGGAGCCATTGAGGGTGTAAAGCCCTCAGTCGCTTTATCTAGTTTTTGTGCCGCTTATACCAGGGAACCCAGGACCAAGGTCTGACTTGACCTTTTAGAGGTTCGGAAGTTGGCGATAGTCCAGGCCCGGCAATCAGCGAGAGAGAAAAAAAGATTTTTTGTAGTTAGAGCTGTGGGTTAAGGCGTTTACCTATACTCCCAGATATAGGCCTCGTTTCGCCTTCCTAGACAGCTGCCAGCCCTTCAAAGACTTGAGCTGACCCCTGCAGAAATGGCCTCAAGCTATTAGTTTCCTACAATGGCTGGATAGGATATAGCTGTGATGTAGTTTAATTCCGTTACTTCTCCCTCGAATTTGGTTACTACTCAAAGTGGGCCAACCTTTCTCCCCGGCACTCTTATATAATTATGGTTAACCCAGGATTTTGCCTTTATCTTTACTATTGCAATTCTGGAGATAGGATTTGTAGAGCCCTGCCTAGAAGTAGCTGTATTTAACTAATTTCTAGGAAACCCCTTCTTACGTGGGAGTAGGAGGGGGGGCGCTGGAGGACCGCGGGAATTAGATCGAACTTTTGAAGATACGTGTCACCATACCGGACCTATATGGGATCCCAGCTAGCAACTTTGCACATTTGGCATCAAAGTAGTAACTCCACCCCGAAATATTTTTCTAGTACTAAGGGCCCCACTCTAACGCTCTGCGAGACTGAGGGGGTGCGGGCGGAGAAGATGATGAATTGATTTGAGTAGCCATTTGATCCTAAAGAGTGTATAGTCCGGCGTAAAACTTGAAAAGTGTGGAGAAGAGGCCACTCGTCCCCGATATAAAAAAATGATTTGACCGACAACGTGTGGATAAGACTGGACGAAGGAGAAAATATGCGGGAGTCCCCGCCGTGGCCCATTCTCCGAAGCTACCACACACCACCCCCGCACTGCCCACTTCCCCGTTTGGGTGTTTTCCCCATTGAGTAACCCTTCATAGATATACTTGGTCTTCTTTTCTACAGTCTAAACTTCCTTCCCCGCGTCGCGTGTATAATTTGTGCTGCCTCATCAGATTAATAAAAGTGCCTCTAGGAGGGGTTTGGTTTTGGGTGCATATATCCTATCTCTTATATTTAGGAATACTTTTAGAGTGCTTTATGGACCGACTCACTCGAGACCTTCCACCTTGACTAGACATTCACTGATACAATTCTGTTCGCTTATGAGCAATTTAAATCTGGCCCAGCGAGACGGTACCAGGGCCGTCCACTTGTGACGATGCTATATGAAGATCTATTATAACCCTAGCCCAGGTATTCCATCACCGCTCATCGGTGCCTGCATGCAACTTGTATTCTTGATCATGCATCGAAGTACTAAAATAAGCCAACAGCTTACGAGGCCGTCATATTTGCCAAGGCGAAAGGCTATTAAGATTTCCATGGCGTAACGTTGTAACAAATAAGCTCTTCCAATAGGGGACCAAGAGTATGTTGCTGGGGCGTTGTGCGCCCAGCCTTATCACAAGTGGTGGTGGCCAGGTCTGAGCTTTCGTTGTCCCACAGTTTCTTCCTGCAGGGAGGCTCTGCGGAACAGAGTACTCTAGAGTACATGTTCGGCATGGAAACTCCGGAGGAAATTCCATACTTGGATAATTTACTTGCTTTTTTACTCATGTACGATTTAGTTGGAAGAGGAGAAATTGGTAGTACAGGAAGAGGGCTGTGTGAGAGAGTTGTAAAGATTGGCATTTGCAGTATGTATGTTGCTACGCTGTACATACATACACTTGGGTCGTATGATTACTTGTGCCTTTGTCTGTGCTGTTCTCGTTTCTTTGTTGGGAGCGAGTGAGGCTGTGGGAAGTATAGTCATTTGCTGAGCATGGGTTCATACCCGAGAGCTTTAACTCGCTCATTGTCACTCGGGCGGGAGAACCAGAAATACGGTTTAGATGCTCCAAGGGCACGATTCTTTGATTGGACGAATTACGATTACATTTGTGCTGCCATTCGTGGGGGGGGTCATGGCCAGAAGAGACCCGTTTTTCCCGGGTGGAATTACAGGCGCCAGGGTCATACAGTGGCGCTGTTGGCTGGAGCCCTTGGGATTGATGAGGTGTTTACAACTCCTGTGCGCGCTTGAGAATTAGGCCCAGTGGAGTGAGCTATAGCACGCGCACCCCTGCCTTGCCTGCTCGGCTACAACAGCGATCCGTTCTTGGCGATCTGGACTCAGTTTACCTTCGGTTCCTGGGGAAGAGGCGCTTGGCAGCGTACCGTATAGGCAGCTATTTAAAGGGCACCTGGTTCAGAATAAAATGCTTGGCCAGCTGCAAACAATTTTCTCTCTTGTCTTTAAGGTGTTTGACAGGGGGAGGGGTTAGGGGTAGACTTGTGGGGCTGTGAACCGTCCTTCAAAATCATACATCATTAACCTCTTGCTCCCTTCTTTATTTGTGCTTCGTTCACTTCTTCAGTATCACCACCATAAGCAGCAGGCTTTACCCTCGTTACTTTATCAGTTTTGCTCGCTTTTTATATCTCTTATCACTGTTCATCCCCTACTCGCTCGATCACTGCCCCCCCCCCTCCCAAAAAAAGATGCTCGCCCTCCTAGGGTTCTCACTGCTTGCCCTCCTTAGCACTCTTATACCCACCGCAGCAGCAGCATCATGTGATTGCTACGAGACAGACTCAGAAGACTTTTTCACAGATTACCAGTTTTTTGATTTCCGTACAATCACGCCAGTGGCCGCTACTCCTCCACTTCCATCCGTCTTGCCTACTGAATTGGATCCTAAAAATTCGGACTATACGAGAGAGCCCGGAATTGGCACCCAGCAGACTGGATGGATGGGAAGTGACGACTGGAGTGATTATTGGGCAACTATGGATTGGGGGAAAGTAGCGTCTAAAGGGTTCCCAACCCGGATGCAGAACAGTTTGGCGAATGTTTATATTTGTTAGTGATCATTTCCTCTTGGCTGCTTGTCTTGGCTGTCTTGGCTGTGGTGTTGTCAGTTGCTGATTTGAAATTTCTGGGTTGCAGCCGGTTCCGATGTTGATACGAGTGTGAATGCAACTTCAAAGCTGGTATTCAGGACACATCGGTTCCCAACTTTCCAGTCGTCAGGAGAGGTGGAATCCCAGTAAGCCAAGACTCTTCCCTGTATACCTCATACTCAAAGTAAATTACTAATCAGACGCCGAGTAACAGGATAAAAAATCTTTTCTACGCCTCAATTCGTATTCGAGCACGTGTCACGGGTGCTTCTGGAGCTGTTGCTGGTCTTTTTATCTACCAGAATGGTCAGAATGAATCTGATATTGAGATCCTAACCCGCGACAAGAGCAACGAAATCCGATACTCTAATCAACCTGTTGTTGATGAGTCGGGTAATGAAATTGTCGGTGCATCAACTTCAGTTGACATGGCCACCGGTGCTAAACTTGATGGCTCCTACGATCCGGATAACAAGCGCCGACTTATGTCCCGTGCTAGTGATTATGGAGATATCAAGTGGAATGACTGGAACACACACCGTATTGATTGGGTTGAGGGCAAGAGCAGCTGGTTCATAAATGGCCAACACTACCTCGATAAAACATATGGAGTTCCAAATGTCCCAAGCTATTTTGTTATGGTAATTCAATCCCGAGCTCCTTATTTTGTGTACTGTATACTGATTTGTATAGAATATGTGGTCCGACGGGGGTGTCTGGTCCGGCAACATGACGGTTGGTCAATCAGCGTACATGGAGATTGAATGGATCGAGATGGTCTACAACACTTCTGGGACCTATGGTAGGGACTCCAACGACAAAGTCCGGAGAGCAGACTCCAGCACGTGTGGAACTGTGTGTATTGTCGATGGTGTCCAAGTGATGGGGGAGCCCGAGGAAGGGGTTGCTGCTGCTGCATCTATTATGGTCCAGTACTCAATGTTATTTGGTGGTGTTATATTAGCCGTGGTAGGTATGGGAGTTTTGTAAATGGCTTTCCAAGGGATGATTTTTTTCTTTCAGGGTTTTTGGTAAGGAGTTTGAGGTATGGTGTATACATGACTGACTATTTTATTTGTTTATTGGGTCTCTTTACTGTGGTTTATTATAATCTTTTACTCGGTATGTTAGACAATTTGGGCAGGAATACCAAAGCTATATACTATTACTGTAATTAAGATAAGAAATGTTAGGAAACAGGGAGATAGTAGAAGTGCTAGAGAATAACGTGACCTTACAAGATGTCTATTGTGTATAGACGCTTATTATCAACCATCTATCACTTAACATTGAGTCTAGAATTTGTGTCTACACCTGAATTATCTAACTGTAGTTATCAGATGATTCGTAACTTTCGGCTGGTAACAGGTGGTAACTTATCATCACCAACCACCTCCCGAGACATTCTAGCAAGAATGCTCAACTTGTCTCACATGTCTTAGCTTTGTGTCTTTCTAGCAGTAGGCGACGACACTTATCGTCCGCTAGAGCAGGGTGTGTTCAGAGCACAGGCAGGAAGAGTTTCTACGTGTGGGTGTGGAAAGGGGGTGCCAGCCGTGCTGGGTCTTGGCAAACCAAAGCCGTTGTCGGCAAAAAGCCACTCGTGAATGAAACGAGGGGGTGTCTCAGGTGAGCCTTATTATGTCGCGGATAGTTAAATGATAACTATCTGTTGTACGTACATTACAGTAGAGACATATTCTGTTGCTGGGTGATATGGGATTGAGGCACATAATTGCTTGGAGGTCATAAATAGTCACTCGGACTCTAACTGGGTGGTTTCAGGGAATTGCTTTTTGAATAGGTCCGGAATCTGTTAAAGTTACCTTGAGCCTTTGCCTTAATGGTAGTTTGACGACTCAAATACACATGGTGATTGGTTCGAGTGGTCCCTAATTAGATGTAGCTTTTACGCCGAGGACATAACTTAAGCGGTGTTGTTCTTTTGATATCCTATAGATTTATTAATACATTTCGGGTTTATGGTTTATCAAGAGAAGTGTATACTAAGTCGTAGTATAAATACATGTACGCACTATATAACTTCAATCGAAGGAGTTCCTATACCCACTACTATACTCACTAGTCTAGTTATGATGTCATGATTGACTAAAATTCGACGGTGGAATCAAGTCAGCCCTGCTGGCGCAATGGTAGCGCGTCAGACTTCTAATAGAGATTCAAAAGTCTCTGCTGGCTCAATCTGAAGGTTGCGGGTTCGATCCCCGCGTGGGGTGCTTACATCTTTTTTTTTTGTTAATGGAAGGTGTGGAATCTAAGTTGCTCAGAAGATACTTGAGATCGTGGCTCGAGAGTAGGTTGTTGAAACGGCTTATGTTTGCCCTGTATAGTATTGTCGGGTAGTAAAAATACCCGTATATTTGCACAGCAATACAACCCACTCTACAGCATGACAACTAAAAGAGCCAAATGATATCAGAGGAGGTCATAGATCTATGATAATGGCTAAGAAAATACCTGAATCTAATTTTTTAGGGTAGGAGTAGGTGAAAGGCGGCATGTCTAAAGCACTCTCTAGATACTAGCCCTATTGAGTATATATACTTAACCTCTGATTAAATCTTTCAAAATATTAATTCATAATTAACTTTTTTTCGCTTTTTTATTGGACCCATATTCCATGCTCTTATGGTTGATTTTCACTCATCTCTGGGAAGTTTAATTTGCTGTAGGCTATTCACTAGTCACTAGTCGCTAGTATGGTATAGTGTTGGGACTTATTATTTGGGGGAATGGTTTATGCTAATACGCCAAGAGGATTGCGGGACATAGTATTTACTAATTGTTTTTGTGCTGTCACCGTTTGTAGGGAACGTGGTTTTAGTCTTATTTCTTAACCAGTTAGCGATGGGAACCGGAAACGGGAGAGGGGCCCAACTAACCTCTAAAGTGTGGGTTTCGCGCTATCATAGGGACTGCTGGCGGTGCTTGTGAGTATTGGCCGGGTTTTAGTATGTCCCTGTCCCGCAACCATAGCTTGTAAGCTTTCGTGAATATCAAAGAAACGATCGCCATAAACATGCGTGCACTAATAGTACATGTATGTGAGAGACAACAAAGTATAGGATTAGGACTTATTCCCCCCCATTTTGTACAGTCACCGAGAGAGGAAGAAGTCAAGAGATTAGGCTATTGGATGGGAATTAAGACCATTGTTACGTCAAGATAGTCCGGTTTGTCCGGTGAACTGTAAGGGAAGTTTCTTGGTGTACCCAGTCAAATATGCAAGGCATGCTGCAGCGCATCAATGGATGACTCTTATTCACGGTAAAGAGCTGGCACATGATCACGCGTACGGCAGGGAGGCGCGTAAAGTGGATGCATAAGCTCGATAACGCCGATAAGAATTCTCAGTTGCAATTGCAACAATTGCTACCCCGCACGTTCCAAGGCAGGAATTGAGAGGCCGGAGGGAATCAAGGAATTGCAAGTAAATTAATCTCTCCTCTCGAATTGGGTTTGAGAAACACCTCGAGTAGCTTCAGCAGGTCATTGTTACGTTTGAATAAGGGGGGGGAGGTAAACAGGTTTTGGAACCTCTGCAAACACTATGATAAGCAGCATTCCAGCTCGCCTAGTGAAGCAGTGAGTAATAACGATCTTTTCATAGCCTGCTCACCACCGTGACTCTTCCTTTGAAAGTTTCTGAATACTTCCAGGATCTTCGTGCGTCGGTGTGCTGTGATCTCGCGTGTAAGGACGCGCTCAGCGTTTGACTCACACCCTCGCGTCCTCCTCTTCAAAAGAAACGCGTCTTCCCCATCCTTAACTGAATCCATCCAGACTCTAGTCACGAAAACATCACTGAGAAAATCAAGCACAGGAGAACTTGAATTTAAATCAGAGTTAAAAATATACCCTCCTCATATAACCACCGCAAACATCAATTCAGGCTACAAAATGCCATCAAAGAAGCTTCCCGCTGCTGAGCAAATTGAGCTTCCTAAAGTGCTCCCCGAATTGCCGGTTCCTGTCGGTGACTTTTTGAAATATATCGATCAGAATCCGGGTGTACCTGTTCGCGAGCTTTTGAAACCGTACCTGGAGTATGAGACTGCTCTCAGGGCTTACTTTGCTCAGGAGTCAGATCATGAGTTTGTGCAAGGCAATGTTAACTTGATTTCGCTGTTCGAGGGAGAAAATTCAGACTTGGTGAAGATCCGTGCGAGGAACCTTGCCGAGGAGAGCAAGGAGGAGAAGGAGAGGTATAATTTCTCAATTGATATATTGAAACTTCGGAGCTAGTTTGACTGATGTGCAATTGATAGATACATAATGCCCCTAGACGATGAGGAACGGAAGTCTTCTGGGGAGCGTATCTTAGTTGAGTCTTTGAAAGAGTTCAAGGATAACTTCAACATCTTTAGTGAAGGATCTTTGCTGAACATGGGTATGCAACCATGACCTTATCACTTATCAAAAAAGTAATACTAAACTGGGAGAAAATTGATATAGACTGGAGCAATGTCATTGCTGCTGGTTCATCTGTCCTGACTCCCTTGCTCAAGGTTCCCAAGAAACATGCGGAGAACAAGAAAACTCTCCGCGAGTACTACCACCAGAACCTTGCACCAGCATCGGATATCGACCTGTTTATTCACGGAATTGAAGATCCCGAAGAGGCTATTAAGAAGATAGCTCAAATTGAAGAAACTATCAAGAATAATCTTCTCTGGGAGACAACGTAAGCCCTCCAAAGTCTCGCTTGACTCACAATGAAGCTAACCATAACCTAGTACTCTCCGTACCCGTAACACAGTTACTATAGTCTCCCAATACCCCAACCGTCATGTTCAGATTGTCCTCAGGCTATATAAGTCTCCATCTCAAATTCTTACAGGTTTTGATGTAAATTGCTCCTGTTTCGCCTATGACGGCACCAGTGTCCTCTCAAACCCTCGAGCTCTTGCTTCCTGCATGACTCAGTGCAACGATATTGACCTCACACGTCGTTCCCCATCTTACGAGAACCGTCTCTCCAAGTATTCCCACAGAGGGTTTGAAGTCTACTGTGACTTTCTTGATCGCACAAGGATCGATCCTACCATCTTTGAGCGTTCATTCACAAGAACTGTTGGCTTGGCCCGATTGCTTGTGCTAGAGGCACTTCCAAAGCCGGAGGATAGAGACTCCTACGTTGCTCAGCGGCGTACTGAGATGGGGCGCCCGGAAAAGGTTTCGCGAGGGAGGAATGTGGACTATAGGGATATCAAGCAGCGGGTCAATGATGAAGTTGCAGAATGGGATTTCGAGGACGCAAGCGGTTACCAGAAATTCAGTATCCCGTACGGTCAAGACTACAATGCGAAGCGAATCGAGAAGCTGTTCTTCAAGAAAGATCTCTTGCTGAATGCAGAATGGAATCCTATGAATAAACCACCGAACCGTGAAGTTAACCTTCATCGTCATCCAGTGTTTTTTGGCGGGGTGGAGGACGTTGTGGGCGACTGCTGCGGCTTCTGTCCAAAGCCAGCCAACGAAGAGGAGCAGAAGGTGTGGGAAGAAGAAGAGAAGATCTATGTTAGCGGGCCAATCACGTTTCTACATGATGATCCTGGAAGACAAGAGATTGGGTCCTTCTATCCACTTGGTCCTGAGGATTATATGGATATGGCTTACGTAGGCTCAACTGAGATGCTGTGTGAGGCGATTGTAGAGAATAATATCGACTATGTGAAGAACTGGATTGCACAGGAGAAGGTCGATGTCAACCGCCGTGATTTCTGCGGGAGAACCCCGTTACAACTCGCATGTATCAGTTTAGGAACTGATATTAGAATCGTGCAGACACTTGTTGATGCTGGGGCGAGATTGGTGGCGAGGTTGCAGGATGGAAGAACCGCGTTACATTTGGCAGCTGCAGCAGGAAGAGCCGATATTGTGAACGTCTTGTTGGAGAGAAGTGCAAAGAATGAGGCGGAGAGAGATGAGCGGGAAGAGAGGAAGTCTAAGAAAGATCAGGCTACCGGAAAAGGGGATGGAAAAAAAACTATTCCTCTAATTAAGGAGAAGAAGGATGACGATGGAGATCAAGCGATGGAAGAAGCTAATGAAGAACCTGGAGAGGCTGAAGAAGGCCCCGAAGAGGGTACTGAAGATGGGAGCTATGATCAGATGTCTGACGCCGAATCTGAAGGAGCAAAGACTAATACGACTCGAGGGTTTGTCAAAGTGAGTAAGGGGAAAGCTGACGAGGTCGATGTACTTGATGGGGAGGAAGAAGAGGACGATGATATTTATGAAATCAATATTATTGACTGGGAGTAAGTAATATCTTAGTTGGGATTCCCTTCTCATTAAACTAACCTTGATGTAGTAATGGCATGTCTCCTCTCCATCATGCGATCATTAGGGGCCATGAAGATGTCGTCGAAGCCCTTGTATCTACCCATGGCGCGGATTGCCTACTTCCAATGAAGATATACCAACATAGCCACTATGAAGGCATTAAGAAGCCTTCAAACGCAATTCTGAACCTGGTGCTCGCCCTAAGATTGAAGAATGCCGAAAAGCGAGCAAGTATGGCTGGGACCCTACTGAAGCTTGGCGCAAGCTCTGCGCAGGCAAACAGCTTTAATTCTATGAGTGCTTTCCACTACGCTGTTCTTGCTGGAAGTATGGAAGTACTGGATAAGATGTTTGAACTGGATGGCCCCGGAGCCAGAAGTGTTATGGAGAATATTGCGGATGCCCACCAGGACGAATGGTATGGCAGGCTAAATGCGACGCCACTAGTTGCTTCGTATGTCTCTAAGTCATAAATCATTTATTTTTGGATTTGGAAGCTAATAGTAGGACTATGACAGACTCATGCAATCCAAGGAGATGGTGGATTATATTCTTGACCATGGGGTAAAGGGTACAACTAGCATAGAATCTTTCGTTCATGTTTTTAACAAAGACGAAAGACAATATTCTGGCGAAAAGCAGAAAATTATTTTTGGCTACAGCGTGAAGCAACCAATCGAGGTTGCTCTCATGTACGAGTACACTTGTGATGTTATCTCTCGGCTTATTACGGCTGGTGCAGACGTATCTACGGTTACTCAAGATACCTTTCGGCAATCGAGGTGGGAAGAGGAACTGCCGTTAAAGGGTGAAACGATCATAGAGATGGTGAGGGGGAAAATAGAGAAGTGTGAGAAATTCCTGAGTAAGGAGAAAGAGAAGCCGAAAGAGTGGAAAGAGCGTATCATCTTTGGTCCTGAGGTCCTTGACCAATTCGAAGAGGGGAGCTATAGACGCAACTGTGCGGAGCATCATTTAGCCTATGAGAATAAGTCTCGTAGGGAGCACAACGAGTCTAAGCCCAAGAAAACCGACAAGGAAGAAATCGCAACTGAGAAAAAGAGAGCTGCTGTTGAGAAACTACTAAAATCTCTTAAAGAGACGGAAGGGGCACTTCTTGCTGCAGGGGCAAAGACCTATCATGAGCTATTCCCGGAGAAAAAGAAAGTTTTAGCTAAGGAGATTGCTGAAAAAGAGGATATTGCGTATCAAAAAGCCCTCCAGGACCTCGAAGAGCAGAATCGACGACGTTTAGAGGCCTCGGAGAATGTGGAGAAAAATGATGAGGTGGAGAAAGACAATATTTTTATAGTCCCACATTTTGTTAACGTTCCTTACCTTGGTAAAGGGCCAGTACAAGATGGCTACCTACGGCTCTTCGAAGCCATCTGGCGCGGTACTCCGGAAGATGCAAATATCGTCAAGGAGCTTACTCTTGGTCCTTCCGGAGAAGGCGAAAACAGGCTCCCAGCGCTTAGGATATCGGTATATGATTCCTTTGAACGATCTACGCTATGGATGGCGCTACATAATAGAAACTGGGAGATGGCGAAGTTGATTTTGGGGATTGTACAGGAGCAGTATAAAGGGCCTGAAGGGGACACAACTGGGAAACGCTTCATGATTGATTTAGGGAAGGGTTACAATGATAGTGATAGTGATGATGAAATCAGGTCAACTGAAGGGGAGGTGGCATTTACGATTGAAAATATTGGGGTTCGGGATGAATTGGCGAAGTGTGATGTGTCACCTTTCGTGAGTAATATTTTATAGATCACCTATATGACATCTCAGGCTAATATAACGTGTGTAGAGTTTCTTAACGGGAGATACTATGAGTATGGCCAATCTCATTGGGGAGGAGTTTACAGAGAAGTTATCCACAGGTGTCTTGGGTGTAAGTCAAACAAGGGCCCTGCTCCGAGTTGTCACGATACTGATATTAGTGAATTTCAGACATTCTACAGTAGCAGAAAGTGGTCTCTTCTGTCCTGGGCAATCTATAATGATGATATGGAACTCATCAGATTTCTCTTTAAACTTGCGGCAGAAACAAAAGAAGATGGTGTTGCTGAATTTGTTGGTGAAGTTCACCTACTCCATCATGCTCGCCTGGCCTTGACTCTTGGTCGGATCGAGATTCTTGAGGAAATAATGAAGACGGTTCCCTTTGGAATCCCATTTGCGGAGCTCATGGAGTCGGATGAAGAATTTCAGCTGCAGAAGCCAAAGTTTTACCAGGGATTGACGGTATATGGGGTTAAACGAAAAGACTGGGCATCGAGCTCCTACCCAGCTTATGGTACAGATAGCGATAAGCAGCATAAGGCAATACAAATCGCAGTTTACTACGGCCAATTAGATTCGATCAAGTGGCTATTGTCTGAAAGGCCATTTGAGTGTCTCAAGCAATTTATGGAGGCACACCCAGACAATATCAAGACAAAACTGCTAAAAAAACAGGGAGATGGGGTTGGTTTCATGCTTCAGAAAGGACTTGGTGTTGAGACGACACTTTTACCACACCTAGCTATCGTGGGTTGGTTTGAGAAGTACCCAATAGAAACTTTCCAATTCCTGCTTTCTCGGCCTGGTGCACTGGAGGCGAGGTCAAACAATTCCATGAATCTCGCACTCTATGCAGTTGAACACGCCTCTCGTTCACTTACTTATCTGCCTGCCCTCGAAGAGCTATTGAAGCCTGAATACGATGTTGATTTCTTGGCACGCGATGGTAAGGGGCGCAACGTTTTACATCTTGCACTTGTACCACATACACCGGGCATGTATTGCGGGAGTAAACCCGATCAAGATCATTTGGAAACGGTACTTAAGATACTGCCTAAAGAATTCCACGAGACTGGGTGGACGCAAAGGATGTTAGGAACCGGCCGGACGCCATTGGCAGAGTGGCTCAACTCCACCTCCTACCAAGGTCTTGATATCCCAAGTCTCAGGACTATCTTGAGGTATAGTAAGGGCAGGGAGTTGGGAATTCCGGATGGCGGGGGGAACCTACCAATTCACTGGGTTTGTTATCTATTTCTGTTTGGTGATGATTTCAGGAGTAGGCTGACATAATTTAACAGGCATATCTTCGTGGCTACGATGGAGCTTTGGTGATTATCGCAAACATGGCACCACAATATATTAATTGCGAAAATGCCAACGGCCGCACACCCCTAGAGATTGCGACATCGCAATATCTATTAAATGTCATCAATAATCCGCTATCTCCACCAAATAACATGGGGCATGACTCTGTTGTGGATCAATCTTTACATGAGTTTTATCCCGTGGAAGAAGAAAAGAAAGGAAAGGCGGTTTTGCTTGCTATTCGTGATAGTGGGGATAAGATGGAGGTTGATAGTGATGAGAAGAAAGCATTAGAAGGGGGCGGGGAGGCGTCAGATGATGGTGTGGTGTGGGCAGTGGACTTCGCTGATGTCAAGAAGACGTATCAGCTTGCAATTACTTACGCGGAGAAGTACCCAAGTAAGAGAAAGTTAGTTAGCTTGAGCGATGCAAATGAGTTGGCAAAGCGCATCACCAGTGGCGCGAATAGGGAGGTTATGTTTGATGGTGGAGATATTTTGAGTTTGTGGGCAGAGTACAGTGGCTAGGGGCGGTGAGTCTGATGGACGGCTGGTTGAAGAGGTTATGTATGTGTGTTGAAAACTCTACTCTGAATTGTCATGTATGTAGGATTTATAAATGAAAAGAAATGCTTCTCAGTCATCGTTGATTACGATCGTATGATAAGTCTTTGTAAGAAATATGTAGCTAGAGGTGCATTGTAATGTTTCTGCTCGTTCTCAACTGAGGGTTGGATTTCTCATAAGTCTACTCACTTCCGTTCTGGTTGGTAAGATCATTGTAAGCCTTTTCAATATCTTCAATATAATAAATGAGAGAATAAAGAATAAGTCGCCTATATATCTGCCAGAGTTCTTATCTACTAATATAAGTTACTAGGGCCTAATTGCTAATTAACAGATAGAATACAACAAAGGTTTCGTTTACCCCACACAATTCTACGTTTTTTCTCAGTACGAGAGGACTCTGCAATAAAAATACCATAGTCACTATGTTCAAAACATTCCATATTACTAGAGTAAGAGTGATCTGAGACAGTTAAATCGCTAGTGAGTCTCCTTCTATTGGTCTTATATTTGTTTCTGAAGTGGAAGAATGTACGGATACCATAGTTACTGCGACGTCTTAGATTTCGGGCCTCGATACACTGTGGACATTGTGGCATTTCGGAAAATCTAACATGGAGGTGAGTAGTACTTTTTGGTGGTGGGGTAGTGTGTGGGTTTGTGGTAGTGGTAAGTTGAATATCGAAGCTTTTGAAGGAGATTGGGTATTCCATTTCTTTTGAGTTAGAGTTGGGGATTTTGTTGAGTGGGGTATGAACGCGTGGAATCATCTTTTTTTATAGTTCAAGACTTATGGAAGAATATTTCAAGTTGGTTCTTGGTATCCTTATATCTTGAGTAATCCTTTTTTGAAACTGATAACCCAATTTTAATTATAGATGATCACTCGAGTACGTATCGGTAATTATGATCCCGGGAGGATATTTACCCAATAGGTCCAATGTAAAATAGCCTTACGAATTTTGAGAGAGTGGTTAAGGTATTCAATCCACAGTACTGGGTAAGGATAGGTATTAAGACACTGAGGAGTTTTACTTTTCGCCGTTGAACCGTAATTATATATATTACGCAGCACCTCGTAAGTCAAAGTCCCGGGCCTACATGTAGTTAAGTACTGGATTATCTACTTGAGTGAGGTATGTGCTAGCACCTTGGCTGAGAATGTTGGACTGTAGTCACCTAGTCTTGTAATTTCAAGACCGCCCGTCCGATCTTGATTTGACGCATCGAGGGTCATTTGTTTCAAGGGTAACTGGAGAAAGTGATCAATCTCCTAAGTTCATAAAGAGAGATCTTTACTAGATAGGGTATAAACTCATAGCTCATCTAGAGCTTTTGCCCCCTGTTTAATACCTCTTTTCGCATTGGATGCTGAGTCGGGTAGCTAGCATCAGATTTTGATTCCGCCAAGTTTCAGGAGACCAGGCTACCGCATAAGATTGTTTCAAAAGAGAGTGCATCTGAGGTTTTATACGCCGTCTAGAGTTTTTGAGAAGATCTTGAGGCGTATTGTAGTTACGTGGGCTCACTCCTGTAGCGCTAGTACATTGGGCGAGATAAATGACGTCATCGAGTGATAATTCGTGAGGATAACAGCCCTTGCAAAGTTTTTCTATGTCGAGGGGGGGCTAGAATTCTGGTAGTCATGAACTGTCAATTGAGCAGCGAAGAATAGCAGGTGAAATGGGCTATATCTCTTGTACTAGAGTATTTTGATGGCAATGGCTGGTGCTGTCTCAGGGCTAGGGTTTTGGTTTAGCCCTGACACCTAACCTTCATCTGTCTTGTAGACGCTAGACTGCTACTTCACTGCTTCTTCTGCTGACACAATTCATTCTTTTCTTCATCGTAGTTCCAGCCATTATTTCATCGACTAATGCAAAATCTGTGGACGGCAACACGATGAACATACCCGCACAAGACCAGCAGCCGAAACTCCCAGCCCCCCCAAAGGGACTCCCTCTTCCGAGCAGTAAAACCCCTGGTGGACGGGAGCGTTTGCATCAAATAGTTACCGTTGCTATCGAAGTGGCTACGGGTCATGGGCATCTAGATCAAGTTCGCGCTATACAGCAGTTGTACGAGCAATCAAAGACAGACAGATATGTAGCAGAACTGATGGACGTCGTACTTGCTCGTAAAGCTACCCTGGAGCAGTATACTCTTTTCCGAGCATATATGAAGAACCTTCGGGAGGATATTCCGACACCTCGTATTTCGGAAATCTTTTTCAAGCAAGACCAAGAATCTTCGGAGTTAACGGGCGAGGGGAGCTCATTTACGGCGATAAGTAGTAGGGGAGGAGTGGAGGGTGTGGCAAATAGCATAAAGGAATCTCACTCGGGAGATTTTCGAGGTCAGTTGACTGAGGGAGGCAGTGATTCGGGCCTGGGTTTGGTTCTATCAGGTATGCTCAGGAGCCATGGAATAAAATATTTGAGACCAAGAATTCATAGGTAAGGGCAATAAATCTAATATGAAATCTCTAGCGCATCAGCATATACTTGAACCAAAGTCTGAATTTAAGACAGCCCTACCTCAGCCGAAGGGCAATATGAAGGCTATACAAAGCGACAAACGGGGCTCTATATCTTTAAAGCAGGATGAATCCAAAGTCGAGAGCGCCTCGGGTAAGCTGCGGAGAAGGACACATCCAGATCCCGAATACCGCCGTGATACAGAATACCTCACTCTACACAGCCAGAAAACTAGAGGTGGTAGGAGTTCAAAAAGATTGAAAATAATGCGCGAGGAAAGAACAATCAGTATGGCGCAACAATCTAGTGGTGAAGAGGAGGGCATAAGCACGGGCCCAGTCCCTGCAAACCAGTCTGTGGTTGTTGAACCTCTTTGTGACAGAGATTTTCTTTTTAAGGTTATCGATGGGTGCATGGTGCGGAGCGCTCAGGCAGGTTTTCCTGAGATTGGTTATGCAATTAAAGATTTTTACGAAGAATCACTGGTAAATCCGGAATTAGAGGGATTTTTTGAAAGTTTGATTACTGGGAGAGTTGGCTCGGAGTCGGTTCTTTATTTTCAAAAATTCGTGCGCGAATATGTACTAGATTCCCAAGAAGGGAATTCAAGAGGAGCCAAGCCTGTTTCAGATGACACGGCTCCTGTTCTTCATGGAAACGAACTTGGGTTTACTGCCAATCAGTATGGGGATAGAGAAAGAAGGATCGAAGCCACCACGTTCCGCTCTGATCAGGGTCTAGAGCCTCGTTCTCTAAAGAGAAATGTGGATAATAAAGGAACAACAAATACTCAAGCTTCCACTACTATCAATCGTAGCAGGGTCTAGAGCCTCGTTCTCTAAAGAGAAATGTGGATAATAAAGGAACAACAAATACTCAAGCTTCCACTACTATCAATCGTAGCAAATCAATATTGTCAGCTACAACACTGGGCCTGGGTTCTATTCTAACATCTCACGCGACTGCTCCTCTCCCGAATATGTTGTCGCCACATATGACCGGAATCTCAGAAATTCCAGACTCAAGCGACTCCCCCCCGTCGTCAGCATCATTCCAGTCAGTTTAAGTGGCTTCCTTACCATTTCATCCTTGAAACCCGTGGCTTCTCAGGGAGGGGTAGCGAGTCTTGTTAATAGTTCTTACTTCAGAGGTTAGCCATCAACTTAACTGTAGCTACCGTCTTCGTTTCTAAAGCACTCTAGTCTAAAATCGCTTTCCTAGTTATTAGGAATAATTGGAGTCTCGAAAGATTCCTGAAGAGGGGTGAGCGGGCAAACTAATTTTTGCCTACTGCATTGTTGTTTTCTTTTTATTAAGGGGTGTATTTGTAAGCTTAGACTTCGACAGGAATTGAAGTTAACAGTCTTCTCGAACCGTGTCGTCACTTGGTTAATAGGAATTTATTATAACCTGAAACTACTAGCGTTTTATGATACTTGTACTAAAGAGAAATTCTGTAGGAAGAATGGTTTTAGTGATTTTAATAGAGTATGGTCAATGAAGAAAGGCCCTAGGACCTGTACTAGAAGCTTAGAGGTCATTCACTCGGCCTATAGAATATTCCACATATTTTTGAGAAAGTTTTAAACTGAGGACCCAGGAAAGCACTCCGGAGCAGAGGGGCATAACTAGTTAAAATGGAGATATCTAATCGTATTAATATTACCTGAGCCGGTTACTGGCCCTCTTTACATGTCTCTAGGCTCATATACCTACATTCAGTTATCCTATAGCCTGCAGCTGGTAGAAAATGGTTGCCCCTGTGTCACTGCGGCTTAACAAGGAGTGATAAAATAACAAATAATAAGAGTAATTAAAGATTGGCCTCCAGACGTATGGTGCGGTGGATGTGTTAAAACCTATTTTATCACTACTGGTATGGGCCTCTGAATTTTAGTATATAAGGGGTATGCCAAGTATCAATTTCAGTACAAGTCCCCCAGTAATAACTAGTGGAGAACTAGGGAGTCTGAGATTGCTATAAATTCTTGATGTGGTCGAATTCATAACCAGTACTACCAAGAAGCGTAGGGACTGACAAGTTAATAAGTAAATGCTATAAGTAGTAATTTACCACGGGTGATATTGGTACTCTGAATTTGAGAGTTCTGGTATCACCGATGGTAAAGTGGGTCTTGACACATTTACCACCGCATACAGGGGCCGACTTTAGTTTGAAACGAAGGCGTAAGGCGGAGTATTAGGTAAGCGGAGTCATGAGTTATATGCCTCGCTAGCTCAATCGGTAGAGCGTGAGACTCTTATGTGGAATCTCAAGGTTGCGGGTTCGACCCCCGCGTGGGGCTTCCATGAAGCCATTATCTTTTAGCTTTGGCACCTATGACTATTTATGTCTACTTTGTGGATTTATTCAAGTGCCGGCACCGTCTGGTGTGGTAAGAGCGAAGAATTAGAGCGGAAATTTAGGGCGCTATACCGGCTGACTGGCTACGGAATTTAGGATGGGTACTCTTCGGAAGTTACGTATCTAGAATTTTTAGGATATTAGTTATGAGTTCATGAGTGCATATGGTACATGCTACGTATGCAGTATTACTGTAACATCAGAGCCTAGGGATTTGCGTGATGATATATATGGGTTGTACACCTGTCGTGTAGCATTCTACAGCAGATTTTTATTTATGCCTTTGTGTAAAATGTATCCTGAAATTAGGAGTAAAGAATATGTGACTATATATGTGTGTGATCTATAGTTAATTTAGTATATGTTTCTTAAATGGAATAAAATTTCCAGCTGTGGAACTCTATATTATGAAATGTTTAATTTTCTAGCTTACTTTTTTGTGTAATATGATTTCGAGGGTTATACAGCTATGGAGTATCCCTAGTTGGGGGTGGCCATTAATATAGTGATCGATTAGGTGTTTATCCTTTTCTTTCGAGATGTCAGTGGTAGTCGAGGCCATATGAAGTTATATTAAGATGGGCTTGTGCTCATCCTCGGTCTTAACCGAGCTAGATATATCTTCGGTACTACGTAATTCAAATTGACCGTCCTGGTCACTAAAAACTTTGTAAATTTTATCGGGGACATCAGCGGGTGTCTGCGTGTGGGTACATCATACGCACTTATCAATAATATCTTATAGCTACATGCATTTATGCCTTGCTTATCATACCGTAGTTAAAAACGGCACCAATCCACTACGCATGCTGATTAATAACCAGGACTGTGATGACAGAAGAACCTGGTTCGGCGGATTGACACCTTTCTTCTTTTAGTTAATCGGTAGAAGTACTTGGGAAGCCTCACTGTACAAGAGTACGCTATATTTCTATTTAACCGAGGTATTAGAACTACTAGGTGGTTGGAATTTCTGTTACTTATGTTTATAGGTACTTTGTGGATTAAAACATCACTTGAAATTATGTGTTAGAAGTTTTATGGGAATTATTTTGGGTCTTTAGAGAGTCTGGGATTATAGGCCTTGGATATGAAGTAGTATAGGCCCCATTCCCCCTTATATATGTGAAGTATACGAGTCATCGGGTATTAGTAAATGGAGTAGAGAGCAATAAGGAAAATAGGCAGGTAGAAGAAGTCGAGGGAACCTTTTTTTCTGAAGCTATTGGGACTAATTTTGTTTTACTTCACTGCTATATATATTCACCGTCGCGTTTTGATTCCACTTCTAGGTGTTGTGGCGTGCGCGTTTTATGGATACAGTACCGTAGGTGGAAGTCTCTAAAGTATTGTCAATCAACCAATCAGTCAGTCAGTATTAATAATGGGGCTAGGGTTACTCTGCTAAGGAAGGAGTAATGACTCCGACCGTGAGAAATCTGCTGACGTATATGATTCACATATATTCATCCTAAGAATTTTCGTTTATGCGACGCGTAATTCCCTCCTAACCTCTTATGCACTGAAGCCTGATGGCTTATACAGACTCTTTCTAATCCTCGAGTTGGTCGGATGCATAAAAGTTGAGATAGAGCAAAGGCTATTGCTATGTAAGTGGCCAGGGTAGGCTGACTAGTACGTGGGGGCTTGGAATTCCGGCTAGGGCTGCAGCACGGTCATTACTAGTTGTAGGGCACAGTACGAAGGCGCAGCGGCGCATGAGTTTACATCAGCGGGTATATTAAAGATGATGATTACATAATTACTAGTGCAAAAATAAAGTCTGTTCGGTTTGGTACAAGCAACAAAGTCTACCCCAATGAAAATTTCAATAGCAAAAAATTCCCCTTATCCCTATTCATATACATAAATTCTAATATAGTCTTCTGAAGCTCTGTAGCTCTAATTTCATCCTAAAATTAGTTTCTGTGAGGTTTAGTTGTGAGGTTTGTGGTTGCATCGCCATGTACCGAACCGAACAGACTTTATTTTCGCACTAGTACATATATCAAAGCAATTTCTAGGCGCCAGTGTCGGGACCAACGCCAAGAAAAGGCACGTGAGTACTTCTCATGACGAATAGAGTTGATTACAGCCCTAGGGGGACTCGCCTCCCGAGTGCTCCCGAGTGCTCCCATGCACTCTATATGCGCCCCTCATCTCGACCGGGTTTCCTATATTATAGTACTCGGGTCTCGTACTATACATATTAGGTACCCATAATCTAACCCGGATATGTAAATAGTATACGTATAGGGTGACAATATGTTCAACTAGAGTTCAATGTAGTAGGGGACAGTTGCATGCAGGACTAATTTTACCCTTTATCTTCGAAGAAAACGCTTTATTCTAATATGAAATTCAAATCTAAAAGAGATGCTTTCCAAGAAACAAAACGAACTGAAGTAAGATCGATCGCGATAAGACAAATAGGTACTCCCCTCTTAGTACATGTAGTAGAATAGAATCAACTAGAAGAACAAAGTAAAAAAGATCAAATCCCTCCAGGGATAACTCCAATAACAAGTAACCACTAAATAAATAGAAATTGTGTATACTAAACCACCCTATTCGAGAGGTCTTTTGCTTAATCGATACTGATGCACTCAACAGAAGCATTGTTGTGAGTATATATTGTCGATAAAGGATCGTTGACGATCAAGTCACCGGTTTTCCAGACGTGATCATAGCATACACGGCGGTCATATAAAAGAGTATCGATGGTTCGGAGGGTTGATATATCCCCGTTGTCGATATTAAAAATACTATCATCGTGTCGGGTGGTTTGGTATCGCAAGCAGGGGGTGCCTAACGAAGGGTGAGGGACAATTAAGGGAATTTTCTCAGACGGATTTGAAGGTGTGCTGAAGGTGTAGTTTGAAAGTAGCTCAACATTGAGTGGGTCCGGGAGGTGCTCGAAAAGCTGCCTAGAGGATGAAAATGACGAGATAGCGTTGTCCGACACGCATGAAGTGAATACTTCTAGTCTGTAAAGATTTTAGAAGCTGTATAGAAATCTATTGAGTCTGATATTAATAAGGGTAGTGAACTTACTTGGGGGAATTGAAGTCTGATCTATCTCTCTCCTTAATTTGACCAATTTCAGCTACTTTGTTGATGACTAACTCTCTTTCTGTCCCAGAAAACCCGCGAAGAACAATAGGTGAGTTTTGTTCAGCCAAGCGGTGAAGCTTGTTCATATCAATATCTTTAAGTGACGATGTAGCGAGACTTGGGGTAGGAGTGATAATTAGGCCAGTTGGATATAAAGGCTCAAAATATACACTCATTTGACCCCAGTCATAGAGATCTGACCTTTCTCGATAATACCAAGCCAAACCATCTTTGTAAACCAATTCATAGTTTTTAGAGGCTTTAAGAGTGTCTAGGTGAACCGTCGCAACTGAACCATCCAGACCGTAAACGGTTGTGGCATGCCAAGGGGTCATGTTATGGCTAGTATGGGGAAAGAGAGAGATCGAAAATTTAGTGCTACCAGAAGAAGGGTGAATTGAAAGACGGACGTAGTCTCCGAAATTAGCTTGGACAGCAGCAGCAAATGCCTGTCATCTGTTAGGAGGAGATACATCTATCACTATCCGGATGTAACTATACTGGACTCACCTTTCCGCGAGCCATCATCCTCCGTGCAACCATCTCATTTCTCTTTTTAATAGCGCTCTTTGTTGTTTTCGTCTCATACTTCTTGGTGTTTGCTAAGTCTTTGGTGAGAAACTTGATGTACCCCCGGTATGTTGCAGCAGCATCCTCATTCTTAGCTATCTCATGGCGGACATCAAAACCCGCTGGAGTATGAAGTTCAGACATTTTTTCTCTAAATTTTGGGGCTTGGGATATGTATGATTCTTCTGTGAGTGGTTCTAGAAGCTCAATACCAAGTAAATCTCGTAGGTGAGTAAAGTGGATATGAGTAAAGTCTAATTCTTTTGAAATCTTTTTAAGGGTCTGTCCGTATGTCCAAACGTCACTATCGGAGACGCCTAGGAGATCTATTCCTCTATTAGTTTGATTTAAGGACCTTTATAGATATATTCAGAGCTTACCATTATACACGATTCCGTCAGGGGCGATAGTAACTTCCGCTCCGTGACTGTAAATCTCTTTGATGCTCTTACATATTCCGTTCAAGTGTGTAAGTGCAATCTCTTCTCCCTTGTCCGGAACTGTGCCCAAAACCTTAGAATCGTTGTTTGGAGATTTGAATGGAAACGCTGGAAGGACCATATGGATGGGCTCTGAAGCTTCTACTCTTCGCATAACTATAGGAAGAAATCGTTTCCTTCCTTCTTCGTTGCGGTTAGAAGTACCATCGCGTTGTCGGAGACGATATCGTTCCAGAACATCGAGAATGCGGTTTGCAGTGATATATGTTTTCTGTTGCTGTTCGGAGGTGTGTCCAATGATGATAGAGATAGCCATTGCTTCTTCTATCAGGGCTCCCTGATGCAGAGTTCGATATTTGTTTGAATATAATTATAACGGCTGGGGGCTCAAGAGGTTATATACACAATATTGCGCGTGTAGACTATTGTGTACAGGCAAGTCTGCCTAGAAGAGGCTTAATGTTTTAGCTTGTGTAAGAGCAAAATTATATAGATAAAGCCCAAGGCGTTGGGCTATTGGAACTATCTTAAATCCTGGTTGGAAGAATCTAACCCGTTTTAAGTTTTGGGGTTGTGGGTACAATACTCGGGTCCAAAGGTTTGTACGCTGATATATTAAGAAAAGAACTTTACCGGCGGCATAGTAATGCAGCCATTACCAGAAAGGAAGGTGCTTATCGCGTAATAACCCTTTCCAGGAAGGAAGGAAGGTAGGATGGGACCGAACACGCCAGAATGACTCTGCAGAAGATAAAAGACCACAAGAGTTAGAGGGATTGATCCAGGTTTTGGGAACGTTTCCTCGTGGCATGGGGTACATATGCATGGATACAGGGGGAAAATTACAACATCATCGTATATTTTCGGCACTAGACAACATTACAAAACAAGTTACCTTTGGGGAAGATCTATCACGACTGGAGTCAGTAATCTACGTCCTCTATTACTAATTACAGCCAGCTCAGGGGATTGCGTACTGGAGATAGCACTGCCGAAGTATATCCCACAGCATATTTCAGTGGCTGTAAGTTCTAGGCTAAAATTCTGGTATATATATACGGTTAGTGGTATAGAGGATCTTGTAATCCAGCCCTAGGATAATTATGCTTATTTTGCAGCTACTGTACGTGTATGAGAGATTTCTCCACTTTACGTATACATATATGCATTGTGGAGGGACACTATTGCCATGCATGTACCTAGCTTGAGTGTAACAAATCTTCTAGAACTTCAAAACATGCATATATACTCAGCGTTAATAATACTCTGAATAATCACAGGGCTCTCACATAATATTATAGCCATAAAATTCTCTAGTAAGCACTTCACTTGATTTAAGCGAGGCTCATTGCTTAATTACACCGGTACCGGTGCGACCGTACACGCTGAATACACGCACTTAAGCCCGCAATATATATATTGGGGGCCTATGACGATCGCGGTCACACTACATAGCATAGTGACCTAGCTAGTAATATAAAATGTTTCTCTATAAAGAGCCCAGTTATTCTGCCGAGTCTAGAACTCAACAATGTTTAATCTAGGATTTCCAAATCATTACTCAATGTAGCGACGGGTAGGTAGTAATTCTGCAGTATGCGGCTCTTCCCTGTAGTCAAAGGCCTGCTGAAATCTGTGATATCCACAAATGTTATTGTATTTTTCAGAATTACATGCATATGTACACGGATTATCGTACCATCATCACCTTTGTATTATGCGTAGGGTAAAGGAGTGGGGACCAGCTAACCCCTAGGCAGTTGGGTATCCTTGTAGCTATCAAATGGAGGAACGGCTAAAGAGGCTCGTTCAAATCTATCAATCGTACGCGGTTGATGGGGTGAGGCTTGGCGTATAGTTAGTCACCCGTCTGCTGAGACACAACAGGACTTGTGCTTATAGGTGCATGCACTTGTGTTACAATGCAACAAAACCAAAATAGGGAGTAGCAACTAAGTAGAATTCGAATCACCATTCGCATTCCTAGGATGACTATTATACTGGTTACCAGCCGGAGCCGAGCCCTGCATAACTAAGTGATACTAAAAATCTACCAAGGCAATAAGCGGGAATCTACATGATGGATTTTGCCATTCGGTTGGAGAAGTAGCACCTTAACTCTCGGTCAGTTACGGGAGCGCAAATCAGTCAAGGGTTAATTTACCACCAGTCGTAGATTAAAGTTTTAGTACCGCTGGATTTTAGCATCTGTACATTTAGTTTTACTGTATAGCAAGCATAAACTAGTGATCTATTGGCTTTATATTTTACCACTGGTGGTAAATTTAAGTTCAGCGCGCTGCCTTCAGTGTCAATTGAGCGTACAGGTCTTCCATATTAATCGCAGTTCTACAGGTAGGTGTAAGCTCGTTCCCTTTATTTCACCCGAACACAACGGGTAGATATATGACTCAGACCTAGTACGATATTGTCAGAATGCCTTGAGCATCAGTGGTACCGGTTAGAAATCACGCCTTGGTGGGTACACATCTGCTTACGGAATTTTATTAATTTAGGTTTCAATCATCATGCAGCCACTATGATGAGATAGGACTAAAGCCACTTGAGCGCTTTCATATATATCTATTGGGCTATAAAGCTCTTACTCCGGCCTAAAGCAACTTGGGAAACGTAGTATCTAGCTAACGAGCGCTCATTTAATGCTAAAATTATGTAATGTTTATCTCTATTACGTTAACATGTATCCCTACGGATTGATTACTATAATTATAAAATTCGTGCATATGGCTAATATCATTCCTCGGGAGTAGTCATTGAATTCGAATCACAAAATACTTTTTAAATAGGTCGACCATGGGGCAGGAAATCACATAATGGCTATATATGACATATGGGTTGTTTTAACAAAATCCTACTACATCCTTAAGTTAATAGAAGCTTCTAGTGTTTTTACTAAACGTGCAAGATAGCTTTAAACTAACGAATAACGAAGGTGTAACAACTTATGTGTTGAATTTAGCAAGGGTATAGATAGCATTCTAGCCGGAGGTCATACACTGGAGAAAATGTTAGGTTACAAGACTAGCTATAGCCATAGTGACACTTGAACCTGAAATATTTTGGTAGCTCGTATTGGAGAGTCCTATTAGGTCCTCTCGAAACGGTTACAGAAGAGAGGGGATGGTTTACGTACCTAGGGTATATACTATTTAAGAATTATATATATAAAATTTGTTTTTACATGTGCTAAAACCCTTAAGTTATTAGAGCTTAATTAAATATACCTTTGGCTCCGAACCGCTACTCGTAAGAATATTAACCTGCCTAATAGTATCCCGGAATTACTAAAGGTTCATTTGGGACTACACAATCTTGAAGTTCTACCTTGTGAGGATCTACAATTACACTTGCCATTTAAGCAAAATCGAAAGCATTGTACACTGAAGCTACTCTGGGAACCTTGTCTAAATGTATCGGGTAATCATACATGGTTTGTGTGCGGAGCTAATTTGTTTAAGGACTCCTGGCCCCCACCAACACTTAAAAAATAGGAATTTATCTATCTGCCTCCGGGAGAAGGCTTGGGAGACATGAAATCCTAGACTAAAGGCCTTGATTAGCCCCTCACATCCTCTTCTAAAGACCCCGGTAATATTATTGGCCTAAGAACCCCTGCACGCTACGTACATTTGTCCCTCGATCTTAATTTTCTACCGGAGTCTATATATTTGTGTCACTCTATACGTACAAGCTAGCTTAACCCCATGGGATATTCCGTTGACCCACCTTGCCCTGTCCTGAATTACCGCCCTACTTTTATACCATACCAATAGTTATTAGCCAGTATATATGATTACTCATATATATACCTACTTTGTTTCTAGAGACTCTATCACTAATGACTATGCGGTAAGATTCAGCTAAGAGCAATAATATCATATATACCTGAAAAGCTGCATATAGTTAATAAGAAGAGGAAAAATCATTACACATGCTCATGTAATATCACTCGATTTCGGAATCGCTTACGCACGCCCGCTGCACCCCCCCCACCTCATCAATGGTAATCATGGCCACTACACAGCATATATTGAGGGGTAGATGTAATACAAGGATAAAATCACAAAGTAAAAAAAAACCTTAATAGTTTAAGGAGGTCGATTAGTGGTACGTCTTTGGGTGTATATAATATACCTAGTTTTAAGAAGACTTGCTGCGTGTTTAGTATTTTTTAACAGGATCCGGCCGCCCTCGTATCCGTATTGCGGCATTCTCCGTATGATAAGTACCAAAGACAGTAATACGAGGCTTACGGGAATACATAGAGTATAGAAGTGAGGAATATAGTTTAGAAAAGGATCGGAAGTATCTATGTAGCACTTTCATTATCCAAATGATCTCTCACATGCAACTTAAAGCATTTACTATGGGCGAGAACTAATACAGCAATAAAGGCTCAGGGCTGAGTACCATCTTGCATGGCCATATATATAGTCAATGGACACTGTACTCACTTAGTATAATATATATATTAGCTGCTAGTAGTACAATCGGTCATGTTCTAGGACCTTCCCCCCCAAGAAAATAAGAAACTCATTATGTATATACACATGCAGCTCAGCCTTTATGTCGACTATCGAGAAGAGGGGTGATGTGAAATGACTACATGTATTGATAAACGTTGTTGGATCTTCCGTGAATACACTACACTGGTCGCAGCGCTTTTCATTCCCAAAATACACATTAATATACTATACCGTGTGCTGCCTGAACTTCAGGGGTTTGATTTTTCCGGAACCGAATGTTCCACAAGAACGACAAGAACAGTACGTACGGGGTGTACAGGCGCGTGGGGTCTAATTAAGATTTCCCATTTCAAAAACATACCTACCAACAGCCCATGTGTTTAATCAATGGAAACATACATCTGCACAAGATCTATCCGGTATGTAGTTGGTTCTTAAATCATATGTTTTACAGATTACTTTATATAACTATCAGATGTTAAGCTAGGACCAGCTATATATATACAGCCTAAGCGAATCCCGAAGCCTCGGTAGGTTTTTTTTATCGCTGATTTTATTAGCTTTTAAACTAAACTTTAGCGGGTTGAAATAACCACCTGGGTTCTGTTATTATAATATGTACGTGCTTACCGCATTTCTTTCTATCTATCTAGCTAGATTAACGTATAACTCTACAAGCTATATTATTATCGACTTGATGTGCTAGGAAGCCATTAAATCTAACTAAGTCATGAAAGTGATTGTAGGATAACCTGTACTTCTTTACTCACAGCTATTCTAACATATGATAGGCCAAGCTAAGGAGTATTCTCTAAGGTATTGGCTTAACCTATGCTCAGCCTAATCTGATACTAATCGCACTTTGTTGGAAATTAGGGTTCTCCACGTGGCTATAAGTTATATGCATACTAACGAGTCGTAGACTGCGACTCATTAGTCTAATCTTAGTCCTCTGGAACAGCATTATATATAGGCAAGACCTAGTGCACTGGGCCATCCAGCTTTTCGGGTGGCCCTATATTTATATATCCCCCATATGACTGCCATGTATTATTTAAGTAAATAATGTACGTACGTAGTTTACTTATGCCATTGTATTGGAGGTTTGTGTTTATTACGCAGGTGCTAGTTGTGGCGAAGTATTCAAGATTATGAGGGCTATATAGAGAATGATTTTTGAGTTAAGTATAGAATAGGATATATACGGAAATACTGGTTACATGAAGCTAGGAGAAATAAAGAAGATTGTGGGGTTTTTAAAAGAGAAAATACTACAACATACTATGCCGGCTTGGCACAAGAGACATCACCATAGAAAATTCCACGGCCGTTGGTACCCAAATAAACCCTGGGAAGATATGTATGTTAGTAAGTTATTTCCAAATATCACCCCATGGGGATTAATTCTTTGGGTTAAAAGCCTGGAACTAACCTTCCATAAGTGTTCTGGTCTGCAGCAACAGGTACAGAGTCAGGTGATCCAAATCCATGAGCGGCATCATTGATCTTATACCAAGTAACACCAGTGTTGTCACTTCTGAAGACACCAACAGCTCCATCGACAGTACCGACAAGGTAAATAGCTGGGTATCCACTGGTGGTAGCGGGAGCGCCAAGAGCGAACTGGTATCCTTTAGTCACTGTAGAGATGGCTGTGAAAGTAGCACCGAAATTTGTCGAGTGGAAAAGACCAATATCGCTAGAAACCCAGACATCACCGGAGGTTTTAGGGTTAGCCACAATCTTTACAGGGCTTGAGGCGGAGCTGGTATAGCTGCTGGCAATGGTGAAAGTGGCGCCAGAGTTTCGGGAAATGTAGAAATTCGATCCAGAGGCAGCGTAGAGAATTGTGTCGTTCTTCTTGTCAGCACCGATAACTGAATAAGATGGGAGAGAGGAAACAGCACTGAAGACAGTGTTGGTGCCGGTTGAGACAAGGACACTTCCAGTCCCAGTCCTCCACAGGACTGTGTTTCCGTCTGCTGAGAGCGCTACCTTTCCACCATTTATGTAGTCTGGGGCACCTTCATGCTCAGACCAGGTAACACCATAATCAGCAGAAACCGCAACCTGCTTCGTCTCGCCAGATCCATCACTACCAACACGAGCGATATTGTTGGGTTTGTTGCCAGCATAATCAAGATCTAAACTGGTAGCCCAGTAAGGGGTTTTGAAACCAATAGTGGGGGCGACATCGAGACTATTATGAACAAAACCAGTAATATCCCCAACGGCGGAAATAAGTTTAGGCCCGGTAGGTGGTGCGACAAGGCCTTGAATCGATGTTTCTTCAATCCCGGTTGCCATTGACTTGAGTGTGATGTTGTGGACAGTATCCCAGTTGAGCAGGTTCTTGCTTCCATAGACTGTGGCTCCTGTACCGTAGAGGAAGTGATTTGAGTCAAAAGGATCGATGGATAGGCCCTCAATCATCCATCCAACAAGTTTTCTGTAGTCTTCGCCGGAGTTGGGATCTTGAAGCCAAGGAGCAGCAGAGATATCGTAGCTGAAATATTTATTCATAACTGGCCATGACCAATCCCAGATAGGGGACCAAGTGGCGCCAGAGTTTGTTGACCGCCAAATGTTCGCATCGGGCCACCTTTTAATAGGTCAGTAAGGTCCTAGAGTTGATATTGAGACAAAACGTTACCATTCATTCAAAGCAGCAACCATCAATGTACCTGGCCTCTGAAGATCAACGTCAATGCCCCCAAAACCAAAAGTGCCAATTTCAGGGGTAATATTTGTCCATGTTGCAGCAGTAATGTTATATTTGTAGACATATCCAGCTGTACCATCATAAGGCCCAGCACCGTCTGTGTATGTTAAATAGAGTACCTTTTCCTTAGGGGAAAGGACACCCTTGTGGGTCAAATAACCGGTTGGCTGGCCAGGAACGGCAGTCCCTAAATTGAAATAAAGTAAGTTCTATATTCAGACGAGTGCATAAAAAGTTTGGAGGATGTAAAGGGGTATTATTTCATACAAGTGCTTCCACCGTTGGTCGAGACAAAGACAGACTCAGTATTCTTCTCAGCAACACCGACATAGATTCTAGGAGTGGCAGTTCCACGGGTTGCGCTTGTCGAATCGAAAGTAACCCACGAAATACCGATAATGTCTCCGTTCAATCCGTCTGTGTCTGAAGGATCAGGGATGAAAGTTCCTACAAGATAGCCGGTTCATTAGGTCCGTGACAAAAGCCGAAGAAAATTGAAACTAAGTACTTACCAGGGTTAGGGAAAGAAGTAACCTTTGTCCAAGTACTCCCATAGTCGATACTCTTGTAAAGACCATTACCGCTCCTAGCACCTAAGAAAAGAATGCTCCCCTTATTGGGATCGATTGCAAGCCTCTCCCCCATGCCTCGCCCTGGCATATTGCCACCAACTTTAAAAGGCAATGTGACCGTCGTAAAGCTGGCGCCAAAATCGGTAGATTTAAGAATGGCACCATTATTAGGGTCCCTAAAAGATACTTGATAAGATACGTGAAAACTATCTATGTTCCTAAATGATGACATACCATGAATTTGTGTATGCTCCTGTCAACAGGTAGACCCGGCTGACCTCCACGGGGTCAGTTGCCAAACTATCGACATACCATTTGTTCCTAATTTTTTATATGTTAGGGGTAGCCCAGTTGGAAGAAAAAAAATACCTTAAGGGGTATGGAGCTTACCAGTCAGTACCGGTCGCGAAATCAGTCAATGGGGTCCATGAATCGTCAGAATTTAGCTTGTAAGCTCCGCCAATATCCGTCCGGGCATATGCCAACCCTTGCATCCCTTGGTTGAAAATGATACCTGGGACGAACCCTCCACCACCACCAATCCTGACATTCTTCCAGTTATAGCATTGAGCAGCTGGTACTGCATTCACGCTAGGGATAGATGCAATCAGTGCAGTCGCTGCGGACAGCACAGGAATGAGCGCAGATAGACTGTACATTGTAATATGGCTAAAACAGTGATAATCTGGCGATCAACCAGACGAATAGTGGGGAATAGACCAATTGAAGTAGCATTTTATAGCTTATTCTATATAGACTGACGCATTCTCCTATACAGAGATTGCTGAGACTGTAAATTAATTGAATGAGCCCCTTTCACTTCTTTAGATCTCGGCGAGTCCACCGGAGAGCATGTATGAAATTAACTCAGGGCTGAGAGGATATCTTGGACAAGCAATGGTGGAGGGGTTTCCCATCAATACTCTATTCGCAAGGTAATTTCATGTTACGCGGTTCCTGAATTCGGACAGCGGCCCTCCAGCGCCGAATAGAGTACTTTCTTTATCCTGGTATAGGACTCTAGGGAAAATATGGCCTTTTAACATGCAGTAGCCGAATCGAGCCTTCTAACGGGAGAGCGACAGTAAAAGATGTCATCTTTGTACACTTTAATGATTAGTAGAAGCCGGAGCATCGGGGGGGTCTGCGGGGGTGGCAGTACCCGCCTAAATTCAATTCTGCAACCAACCCAGGAAGAGCAGGCAAGAACCTTGCAAACCTTAAGGAACACTATTCCGACGGGTATATTGTGTTAATATAATTTTATTCTATAATAGTTAAATACTCTACCAAGAGTAATTTATGGGCTGGGCAATTCAAAAAGCGTATACGCCCAGAAGTCCAAGACCTACATCTATATAATACATGTAGTACACTATTAAGTTATTAGGAACCTGCATAATGTGTGATGCTTGTGTACAGATAAGACGCCGTACCTCCTACACCTTTTGATGAAGACCAGGTAAATTATATTACTGGAGTTCTCTCTCTCACCTAGGAAGCTAATTCCAGTTTGAGTAACAACTCTAGTCTTGTCCCGGGGTTCAATGTTGTAGTTATCTTTTATCCTCCTAAAATATAAATATGACGCGATCACGACCTAAATCTATTAATCCGCGTTACCTAGCTGGAAGATAGGGCCGGTATTCATTCAATAGATTAAGGGTGAATTTTATTTAGGGCTCCAGTACTTGGCTAACGTCATGGGGCTATGTGAAAACCCACCCTTGCATGGTAATTCCTTCGCTAGCTGGGTACCAAACTTACTAGCAGTTAATTACCAGCCATTACCAGCAGAACCGCGTTTCAGTTTAGAGAAGGCAACGGCAACAACCCCGCCGAAAAACATCGGTGATTTCAATTCAATTTAGTCTTTGTAGGTTGTGCCAATAGTGTTATCTTTCGATCTAAACCTACAAATGTTTCACATGAATAAGAGAGAATTAATGTACGTATGAAACCTCGAGTCTATATCCCCAGCTAGGTAGCTATTTATGCAATATACCACTTTCATGATTCACTTGCTTGAATACCCTTATGTGTATAAATAGTTGTAGCCCGTAGGAAACTGCTATTAGGCTAGACAATGGGAATACGGGGCGTGTGTAGTTCATAGAACCTTAACAAATAACGGAGTTTTCCATAACTAGGAGTACTACCCTAGGATAAGAGCCACTATCATCGTGCACTTCTAGACAACGACTTAGCTAGTCTAGCTCCTGATTCTAGGCACGATCTAATCGTGGTTCTCAAATATAGTTACTGGCATCTATATACCCTATTTGAATCTATATGTATTCAATATATCTAACCAGAATTAGGGTTTATAAAACTTTCAAGTATTCATGGTGTGTTTATATTCTAGTTCAATCGATCCAGATCGCCAGCTATATATATATAGTTAAGTATACGCAAGTTGGGCATGCGCACCAACGACAAATATATAGATACCACGGATTTCTCGAAATAGAGAATGCTAATACTAAATGTGTTCTCGATACCTTCCAAAAACAACAACCCACATCAGCTTTGACTAAGGTAGCTGGGTTAGGGCTAGGGTTAGGGTGGCGATGGCATATGTCTGCTTACTGCTAGTACATATATTAACCGTAAATCGTGCGGGGCACACCAATACCCGCGGTATGACATCTAACTTACCAATTTTTCATTTCCTAAACCATATACAGTTCCTCAAATAGTCCATTAGCCATCGCCATAGTTCACGTTCTCTATTATTATAAATCCACTCACCGCTATGCCCCAAATTTTCAACATCGCCCATGCCAGGGACCACTTTCCTAGCCTGTCTCATCCAGGTGCGCAGATTTTTTTTGACAACGCTGGTGGAAGTCAAATATTGGGCTCGGTAGTGAAGGCGTTCGTATGCATTTCCTGGTATAGAATTGCCCTTGGGCTGACCATAAACATCTAGGACCGAGAAGTACTACATAACCTCCAACGTTCAGCTCGGTGCACTATACTCTACTTCCAAAAACGGCACAGCTCTCTTCGATAGCGGCTTCACCGCCGCTCAGAAGTTTCTGAATGCTAGTTCTGTAGGCGAAATCGGTTCATCATACCTGCCCTTCTCCTCTCTATAGTTCTGATCTAAAAATGACCCACTAGCAATTGGCGCATCTGCAACCCAGCTCCTACACAATCTCTCGACTTCATTTTGGTTCCCCCCAAGCTCTGAAATTATACTCTCCCAGATTGAACATGAGACCAACATCTCGCCCTGGGTACGGATGGCTGAAACCCAGAAACTAGTCCTAAAATGGTGGAAGCCTGGTAAGGGTAAAACAAGGCTTTCGATAGACGGCCTTGTAGAACTTCTATCAGAAAAGACTGTGTTTGTGACGTTTACACATACAAGTAATATCCTGGGGACGATTGAGGACGTTAAAACAATTGCAGAAGTGGTCCATAGAATGGTTCCGGAAGCAGTTGTGTGTGTGGATGGGGTAGGTCATGCACCGCACAGAAGAATAGATGTCCAAGCGCTGGGGGTGGATGTTTATGTCTTTTCATGGTATAAGGTAGGCCCAACACGCCTATAGCGCATCTAGTCTAAATTTAAGAATGCTCGAGGCTAACCTACGGCAAAGGTCTTCGGACCCCATATCTCTTGCCTCTATGTTAAAAATTCAGTCCAGGATGACTTGCTTCGACCTCTTAGCCACTTCTTTAACCCTACACACTCTCTCCAAGCTAAAATTGGCCTCGCGGCGGCAAATTATGAGCTCACTGCATCTCTTACAGAAGTGGTGAGCTACTTTGGTGACGACCCAGACACAGCATGGAGCGCTATTGCGGAACACGAAGGTGTACTACAGAAGCTTCTACTAGACTATCTATGCTCACGGAAGGACGTGGTTATTCATGGGGAGACGTCATCTGACAGCGCTATCCGGGTACCAATCATTTCCTTCAATATAAATGAATGGAAAAGCCAAGATGTGGTAGAGTTTATCATAAATAGGGATATGCAGCTTGGCGTGAGTTGGGGTCATTTCTACTCGTATCGGTTGGTGACAGAGGTTTTGGAATTGAATGAGGATGGGGTTGTCAGAGTAAGCATGTTGCATTATAACACAGGTATGTACTCACCCGGGGGACTTCCCCGTATCACACAACTCGGCTAAAAAAAAGCGCAGTGGAGGAGGTCAGGAGGTTGATACAGGTATTGGAAGAGATTGAGATTGGGGGGAGCCAAGGCATCCAAAGGGAAATGGCACGACTTTCAATTGAACTTGACAAGGATAATTGAAGTCACTAGTATCTCTTTTGCATAGACGGCATCCCGCAACTGCGAAATCAAAATTAGGGAATTAAAATATTTTGTTATATCTAGGGCTCCGTTGATTAGCTTTGAGCTAGTGGTCAATCTCGACACTGATATTAGAAATAAGTAAATCATCAACTAGCACTAGCCAATTCACAATGTCTAGCTTGTCAAAGGAAAGATAGATAAATAGCTCTCCTTATATATTTGTAGTCTTGGCCCAGTTGGAGGCGCAGAAACTAGATCATCGGGATCTGAGACTGACTCTCGTTGACCTGTCAAAGGTTCAGTGGCTACCTTGTTACACAACTCAATCGAACAAGATCTACACCTAAAATAACATACAGGCCAAGCATTTGAATTTTAATACCGACTTGTATCCTAGGTACTCCTAGGCCTAGTTTGGAGCCCAATGTTACCCGAGGAACGAGTTTCTCGCTTCTAGGACAAGTTCATCAGTCATTCGCAAGATATTTCCTTTGCGGGGAAATACTTCCCAAGGTCCCAAGATCTATGCTACTATAAATACACATGCGTTACACCAATACCACGAGATCTTATATCACACGCTGAAGAGCGAAGCGGAACAGTATCATATTGGTTGTGTTCTAAACTTTTAAGTTCACATAGGGTAAAGGCTCGAATAAAAGTCTACTAGTATTACCACTAATTCAAACCGTGAACACACAACCCCTACAAAAACTTCCCACATATATAGCATGAGTTTTTTTACATATCACAAGCCTTCATAACTCGCTAAGTACTACTATTTTGGTAGATGATATGAATCGGAGGTGCCGCTCATTGTACTACAACCCCTGGAGATCATACAATGAATTACGAGAATCCATCAATTTTGATAGCAGTGGTATGTACCGAAGCCCAATGCTCTTCGTATAGGATGCCGCTGTAATTTTCAGTCTCACTATTCTTGTGATTCTATTTTTAGCGATATGATAATAATATAAATAGCAGTACCTCCTTCAGAGTCAGTCTCTTTTTCGCCCCCAAAAGAGCAACACAGGTCAACCTTCGTTTTACTAGCACTACCATACCTCTACCCTCGTTTACTTTAGCCATAATGTTGTCATTCTCCTTTATCTTAAGCTCTGCGCTTCTTTTACTCCATAATCTCCATGCTCTGCCTGTTCTTGGGCTTCCAAGCAATGATCATAATACCTGCTGGCCCAAAAGCAACCCCCAGCAACTTACCTTAACGGTAAATGAAACATCTTTCTCTTTAATTTAATAGCTGTAATACTTGAGTGGCTAATTCACATGGATAATAGTTCGACGACATCCCAACGAGCCCAGATAGTGATTTCGCCCAACTTGGTTTACCTGGCGGTGTCCCATACGAATACAACGGATTCAAATTCTACCAAGAAAACCAATGGTACATTTTACGGTGCAACAATTTCCAGAATAACCCAGCACTCCAAATATACTATAAATCTGTAATTATTCCCACCGTCTGTGAATATATGTTTCCAGCCCCTAATCATCCCATTCCGTAGTGTGGTGGTTCTAGTCAAGCTTTGTGGACAGCAGGTGCTGTCCGCATCCCCGAATCCACCTTCTCGGGACCCAAGATCTTTGACGTCAGTTCATTCTTTATTACACCAGTTATGTTCGCCAACGCAACGACAGAAGTCAAAGTCAAAGTGACAGGTAAAAAGTACTTTGCTAATGGCAGGGCACCGAGCTATGAGACAAAGGTGAAGGCAGATTTAAGGTCTGAGGTCAAGGGACTGAAAGGGAAAGGATTTGACTTATTGAAAGAGGTTGAGATTCATGTATTTGATGCTGCTGGAAACACACTTGGGTATGTTATTGATGATGTCCGGGTAGGGAAGTGGGATTTTTGGTGTAATAATTAAGGACATGTGGCGCTCCATGTACTTATAAATCATTCATTCATTCATTCAAGGATATGTGGCTTTTGAAGTGATAACTTGGATCCTGGCTGGATGGATATGGAGCCGAGGGATTCTAGTTAATAGTTTTAATGAAACATATATATATTACATTCCTTTATACTTGAAACAAATTCCTATAAAGATTAGAAAGGATTTTGTTCCGAAACTTAATTATTTTTAATGCAATCAGTTTTGTTTCATAATTTGATAAACAAATTGTGATAATTTTTGCCGAAAAGCCACAGCCCGGTTAGCTCAGTGGTAGAGCGTGTGGCTTTTACATGATTAAATCAACCAAAAGCATACCTCAATGTCGCGGGTTCGACCCCCGCATCGGGCTCGTAACTGTTTTTTTTTAATTCCAAGCATTTTAAAGTTCGCTAACATTATTACCAGCCCCAAAAAACGCTATGCTTCAGAGATAGCTAACCCCTATAGGTACACATTTGAAATCCATCTGAATTAAGTCCGAGGGTGACTTTAGTGTTGATAAAGGGATGGAAGATTCCCACAAGAAGGCAGCACTCTCACCCCGTATATAAAGTATAACTAGACCGTAGGTCTAAAACACATTTTTTCAGTCAAAAAAAGTCAGTAGTACTAGACGGAAACGATAAGAGTGGATATATATATCCGTTTGCTAGACTTTCTAAAATCTACCTAAATTCGAATTGTATATATAACTTAAGAAGTACATTGTGATTGACTCTATCTTTGTCCTCTTAAGAGTCTTCTCGTCGTCTCAGGTTTACATCATTCATAAGCTCATATCTGCATATATCTACATTATATATAAATACTTACAAAAGCAATCCTGTAGTTACAACAAAAAATGTCGCCATCAAGCCAATAGCAAATGGTGCCCTTGATATTACCGCGGCATTTTCTTTAGTAGTAGTATTAGTAGTAGTATTTACCAAGCTTCCATTTATTCCCCTTCCCCCTTCCCCTCCCGTCTGCCACCCAGTATTGTTGGAACCATCTTCCGCGGGCGTGTCACGTTTGCCTACATTTGTGTTCCTATAAATAACTATGATTAGTTGCCTACAAAGGCTACGAAGTAGAAGAACTGAGGGCTTACAATTTTCTAACGCAACTATCGAACCACAACTTCTCTAGCCATGGACTTGCTTCCCAGACCTCCTGGAGAAAACTACCACTAATATTGCCACTTCCCCACTGTTCTTCAAAGATATCCCTATTTCCCTCCATTATGTCGCTTTCTGTACACTCGTTTCTGATGTCCTCCCCCCACTGGAATAAAGCCATGTAACAAGTGTTTGCACAACTCTGCTGTAATATTCCTGGTGCAAGATTTACAGTGATGTCGGTGTGGGTATCAATAAGCCAAATAATATCAGAAGGGCATGGAAGACTGCGTGCATAGGTGCTAGAACAAGTGGTGGAGACTAGCGATCTTGAGGGGAGAGTATAACTGAGGGTATCACCAGCATGATCATGGCCGGGTGGATAGATCCAGGAGGTGTTGAATGTGAATTCGGCGGAGGCCAGAGGAAGGAGAAAGATTAAGGTAAGTGATATATAAGACATATTTCTTGTGGAGTAATTAAAGCAATCGGAGGTTATTGGCTACAAATTGCAAAAATATTATGATGGATTGCGATTGACTATGTGATTGAACTATAGCCGCTACCGGAAATTATCAAATATAGCGCGCGAATGGCACCACACCTGGACGATGGAGCGAGAAATCAACTGAATCAAAGATACAGCAGAAGGAGAACCCTCAGCTTTATTGCTTTTCCCGGAGCACCATTCACTACATGCTGTTAAAGAAAATGCGCTTTTAGACTTCCCCAATTCATCGGCCGATGATAGAACAGTACGCTTAAAAGCTCATGCACCGCCTGAATAGACGCAACGTGATCCATTTTATGACTCAAAACAGCGCCCATTGGCCGCTTTTTATCTTTATTAGGCGATATTTTCGCTATTGACCGCCTCAGCAGGTGGCGCTAGCAATTCCTTGGCCTTCTTAAGTCTCAGTAAGGAAGGTCCCAGAACCCGATTAGAGTCATACCATCCTCTGCGGGGCTATAGGGTAAATTAATCGAGATTTCCCCCGCTACAATTCTTAAAAACGCACCTCTTCGCTTCACATTTAGCTGAGCTAAGACGCTTGAAGCAGAAAAAATAGTAGCTAATTGCCAATGTAGCGAAGAAAACGGTCCTAACTAAACCGGAAATATATGTGAGCATTAATTGAGGGAATTGAGGTTGATGGAGCCTATCTCCTCCGAGAGATATACGAGGTTCAATAAGAACAATTAACAGTAGAAATAGTACACGGACACGAGAGTTAATTCTAGCGCAGAACAATCACCTTCAGCCGCGACTTGAAGACAGCAGGCGTAAGACCTACATCCCTAAATATATAACAAGCCCACATCTATGTAGCTAGCAGTGTACCTTTGTCCTACTTTATTCTTCTGACTACTAGCTAACTTATCACTTAATTAATGTAATCTACCATAGCACATGCGTACCTATAAACATTAAACGTCCGGTCTAACCCGTAAAGTAGACAGTAATTCTCAGCACCCACCGCCTGTCTGGTATAATGGGAGCTGTAGATCAATGTAAAAATTACTTCTAGGCTAGATAGTTGAGCCGGTTACCATTAACACCTGCTGGATGCCACTGTCTCAAGTCATTAGTGATTACCCGGCTCGAACAAGGACCGACGATTGCCTCATTCCTTATACTATTTAAAACTCTTACCAGATAGTACCAACAAAGTTATAAGTTCTAGAATAGAGACCTAAAGAGTATTTGAACTATTCGTGAAGAAGGCAGCTTATCTGTGGCAACAAAAGCACCAGTTAAAACGTATTCTCTAACCGTCGAAAGCTCTACCTAACGCTCGAATTAGCCTGATATTCTACACCAATCCAATGCTACTGATGTAACGTATCATCAAAACGCACCTGATAATACGTATCTTATCAATTCCAACGAATCAGAAAAATTACACCATAGAAAACGATCAGGAGAGGCTTTCAGACACAGTGCATATGTATCCCGATATGGGCATTCACGCGCGCTATGCTGTCACTTGAGTGCGCAGTGGATGATCCCTGTCAGCCTTTACGTAACAGATTCAGTTTAGCGATCTCCCCCGCAAACCTTCGTATGGTGAGATCTCAGTACTGTGGATATCATGCAGAGAACCATCCAGTCTAGAAAGTTTTAAAGAGCACTCGTACAAGCTGGCTTTTACTTCAGCTATATATCTTCAAGCCATTGTTACATCTCAGCCTAATAAACCAGCCCAACTACTCCCATATACCCAGTTGCCTTCTTAGTCCAGCGTGAGATACCGCACTGTAGAGCATACAGAGAACTGTCTCACCTTAAAATGCTGTATAAATATTATTTAGATCTCGGAGAATTTGCGGGAGCCGCATGCATGAGCTAGGATGTCTCATGCTAGACCTTACTCTACGCTTCCCGCAGCCATGCATGCTAGCACCAAAAAAAACATTTATTCTGTATATATTAAAGTTGGTATTTAACGCGCAGCCGTATATAATCGTAACGAGGAATTATCTTAACATCCGTGTCGCGACGTGGTGATTTTACACTTAATTACACTTAAGACAAGGTATGCACGTAGGTGCATGCATTGCCAGTTATACTTAAAGGTAACATAGTACGACATGTCTTATGCACCTTAGTTACTGGTATTTGATATTTCTGCAATGTTGCGGAGAAACTATTACACAATTGGCTTCTCAATTTCTGGGAAGACCGCTTCAGTAACAAGCCCTACCGAATTTCGTCACGGTGCGTGTTTCTTATCAGAACAGCTGAAACGTAGCAAATAGGAAGAACAACGTACCACGAGGATACTTTCACTCGGGCTAAGGCTACGTTACGGAAACACGTTGCATAGCGGCTAAGGTAGAGAGGTCAACGTCTAGACAATATGAGAAGCCTTCCCCACTTTCGTTTTTTCCCATTAAAAATTATCAACACGTTATCTCATATCATCGCCAGGTCTAAGATTCTTCAAACTCCAGCATCCCAGTATGGCGTGCCCCCTTGGTTTCAGCGACATACTGGCTATTTCACGGACCTGTTATACCATTTGTAAAAAGCTTACCATAGGTCATATTGAAGCAGTAAAAGAATTTGAAGGAGTCCGAAGTCAACTCTCCGCCCTTGGAGAATCACTCAAGCATTTAGATACCGAAGTCAACAAGCCAGACTCAATCTTTGCGCAGGGCGATACTGCTAAAATGGCGTTGACCCTAATACGGAATTGTTCCGTGCGGCTAGACAGATTTGAAGATATTGTGGAGAAGTATAGCGAGGCTATGAAAAATGAAGGATCCTTGAGAGACTTTGCACAAGGCTTCCGTGATAATTGGATGAGGGTCATGTGGATGAAAGAGAAGAAAGAATTAACGGCTTTGACTACGGATTTGACACTACACACAAGTGCAATCAATAGCTTTATCACAACAACGAATAGGTATGAGAACCTTCCATCCAACCATAAGGGTACATCTAATCTTTTTATTGTAGTGCGGCTTTGGGTAACATCAATACTACTACAATCAATATTGAGAGGAATGCGCTTAAGATCCTGGACGGTATCCAAAAGTTACTATCGGAGTCGACAGGTTGTGCAAGTAGGTGTGACAAAGAACTATCAGCAGCACCACTGACTACATTCCATACACCTCCACAATCAAATTCTCATAGCCGAGTAATACCACATCCCCCCAGTCGAGTACACCACCCGGGTGGATTACCCTATGTCTCGGCACAACGGTGCAGTGAAATAGATAATATGTCCTTGTAAGCCACAATCTCATTAAATCTTTCTATCCTAAAGTCCGGACACGAGGAATTCTAGAACGTTTCTAAATTATAGTTATGTTTAGTGAGCTAGAGATCTCGGAAGAGAGGGAAGATGGGAAATATGTGATATGTCCAAGCGCTCAGCTGAAAGGCTTTCATTTCATGGCACCTCAGCGGCCAGGAAATTCACGGGGGGATCTTTTCCAGTGCAACTGTAAGGCTGGACGGCTAAGATCGGCGCTGAGCAACAACGGTCACCACACCAAACAACTCAAAGACTATTCTTGTGCGTATTGAACGACGTAGTTATAATAACTAGAGGTGGAATGTTGACCAATAAATATAGGTGGTTCAAAGACATTTATTGCCCAGTCCTATCTTAAAGCAGATAGTGGCTGGTGGCTATTGAAGACTGAATCAAAGTTAGGGGGTTATAAGAACTTATTCCTAGAGCTCAAGGAAATCAATAGTAACTCTTACCCTTGTTCACTTCACCCCTAAAGGAAATCTACTAAAACTTCTTGGCTGGTGACAGAACGGCCCCAGTTTGCAAAGATTGTTGCATCAATGCTTAGGACGAACGTCGCGAGGAACGTCATTAATGAAATAATAAAGCCCTTCGATCTTGTTAGGCAGGCAAAGAATGGACCAAAGCCGTATAACCGACTACAAATTGTGTGGTCTTACGAGTAGGTCACTCGTTCCCCCCTCCCCGGACTTGGCCAATTATATCAACCCTAAAATACATTTACGGCGCTAATAGATCTCGACTAGAGAGAGAACAGTCGGCAGAAAGGGGATACGGATACACATAAAAAACTCAAAGTCTCCATGCTCCATAGATAAGTCCGAGAAAAGGTATTTATTTGGGAAAACCGTCCAAGACTACTTCACCAACCCCTTAGGTTTCTCATGGTACCGGGTAGCTACGTTTGAAAGTATAAACATACCTAGCTCCTTCGAAGACAACGATCTTGAAGATGCGTATTTCTTCCTTGATCATTTTCATACATCAGTAGAATTGAAAGTGCAATTAAGTGATCCGCGGGATCCCAAAAATATTTCTTGGGGGGTCGGAGAATGTATAGAAATCTCATGAGTACTTGGAGGATCTTCACAAATTTCAATAACTAACTGAAACGTGAATTTTTCTAGACGGAGGAGCCGACCCGACCTATTTCGACAAGCCAAACAACGATGAACTAATGCTTAATATTTCAAGATTTACGGTTGAGAAAGGCGAAGATTGGAAGAGCCCACGACCAGTAAACTGCTCCCTTTACCTTACACTCCGCCCCGGAAGTTCAGGTTTGTCCACATACCCTGCAAGTCGACTCTCACAAAATATTAGCTTATACCTCTCCACTATATTCCACTATAGACGCCCCTATGGAGATGTACAATATTTTGAAACAATATGAAACTCTCACAGGTAAGATAGGGTATACAATTGAGTTTTCTCGTACGAGGCCAGAAACTTCAACTAAGGAAAATCCAAATTTTTCAATGTAATACAAGCGCCCTCCTTCTAGAAATACATAACTACGACTAATACTATACAAGGAGAATTAAAAACGCTATATTTACCGATATATCTACAGGATGCAAAGAGGGACCAGCTTCATTAGATAGACATGGCTTTGATTCAACTCGAACTTTCCGCGATTGCTGGCTCTTCGGTAGGAGAAGCGGCGATAATCCGGGGTCACCGCTACAATTTATACTACGAAGCGTGGAACAAGATATACTATGCCATATATACTGTGAGTTCTAATTCGCAAGTCATCCTAGTTTCTGACAATACCCTAACCTTAAAAAGTATCTGCAAAAGATTCCCGGAGTTTAAGGAGATCAGAGGGATACAAAAGTGAAATCTTCCCTATAGAGCTATATGAGACAGCCCCAACGGTAAATGAGAGATCTAAGTCATCCTGGGGTTTGATCTATCTTCGGAATCCGTACGATTCTATAACACCGCCTGGTATCAATATTTATGGTTCACTAAAACTAGAAGCTGTTTCAGAATCTGGTATGTCTCAAAGTCAGTTTATCATGGGTGCCCGGATAATTTATCTAATTTTTCAATATAATGATATAGATCTAGATAACCTCCTTGGAAAAGTCCAGCAGCTTTTAGACATATATGGCGCGCCTGTAAGTAAATACGAAGCCCATGTTCCACCTTATAAAGAGAATCTTTTATCAGAAGACACATCTACACGAGGTATGCAACTCATCTTAGTTCTCTTTTCAAAAAGAATGCATTAAACACATATTGACAACGCTGAAGGCCATATACACACAATCAACGAATTACCTACAAAAACTCCTGAAGTTCCGACTGAAAAACAATACTCACCAGTCAAAGGTCTACCACCACGATGGGATACAAATAGTGAACTTAATGGAAATCATCACAATATTGAATCACATGTTTTGGTGGCTTCAAATTCTTCAGATACATCAATTCGGCGGTCAAATACGTTCTCCCTGGGTTCCGGGTCATCCCATTTCTTGAAGGAAAGAGCCACCTCTTGGTCAATAGGACAAACACCGACCGTACAGAGCGCTATCCAACCTCAATCATTTCATTCACGCGTGGCAACAATCAGACCAGGTAGTATGTTTGTAGTAACTCAGGGAGAAGTTTGGGGACCCCCTTCACCGCGTTATGCTATCCCTGAATACCAACCACACCCAAAAGGACCGAACCAAATTCAGTACCAACACCAAGAGACCGAGGTGCTTTCCATGCCTGATGCTGATCAATTCGCCAATTCTACCTTAAATCCTAATATGAGTAGGCAAAATATTGACGATAACCCGCATCCAGGACGGAACAATAATAGTTACAATCACAGGCTATTGGCAGGAAAATATAGGAACATCTCTGTTCCACGAAGTCCTCAATCAGAATACCTCGAGAACTTCCAGCCGGCTTTATATGGTCTCCCAACCTTTCATTCACCTGAATCATCCCCCAGCTCCATACCCTACCCACAACAGCGGGAACAAGCCCTTAGCAACCACATAGCTGGAATAAAGCGTTTTGCTACGATACATGATTACAAAGACTCTTCAGAAAATTATAATGTACCTCCGCGGGCTGGGCAGATGTATCGTGTAGCCCCACAACCAGATAATCCACCTTGTAAGGTAACCTACCCAGTAAGCACCCTTAACATTACTAACACTTATTTTACTAGATCAAAGGGATTTTTCAGGAGGGTATTCACATACCCCTCCTGAATTTACTCAAACATGGAGCTACCGAGATTATCACGCGCATTTAGGGCGAAAGCTATGAGACATGAGCAACGAGTGAGAGTTTATGATTTAAGATATTTATTCAACTGTGTATATAATTAAGGGTACGGCGCAAACAAAATAGCTAGCATGGCAGAATAATATAATGGCAATTTATATGTCTGTTAACTTCCTATAGTTTTCACCAAAGCTGGTCGGATAGGATAAGGCGCACTAAGCTTAGAGATACATTTCTAGGTCCTCTCATCGCGTGTACCCATGTAACATCATAAGTAGAATCTAAAATGATAACCGGATGCATCGGCATTGGCTTTTGTACAAACCCTTTCAATTCTTCCACTGCAGGTCAGCAAGTTAAGGTGATGCAAGCCCCGCGTTCAAATCAGGCATGGTTCTGTATTGCTTAGCGAAAAGCCCGCTTAGCTGATTTGTTGAATAACATCTAGCAAATTTTCCAAACGATGCCTTAGAGACTGACCAACTAGCGTATCCCTCGTATATTATAGCCACAAGAGCGGATACTCGTCTAACACTGAGCTATCCCCGGTATTGGAAGCGATGTAGTGATCCCATGCATTGCCCCACGTTGTACAAGGGCCTTTGTGAGTTCTTGACTCGGACTGATGCGCATCCCTGTCGCCAATTCGGGCCGTGCTCGTTAGTCCCCCGGGTTTTCGGCTGGATGTATGGCATTTAACCGAACCGCGGTGGCTGAAACGCCTTTGCGGGTCCCGAGAGCGAGTTATCGGAGTGGGGGATCGGCAAGGCAGAGCTCACGTGGAGCCCGAGGGTGGGGCTTTTTTTTCTTTTTAGTTTATATCATTAATTAGGTGTAACCGAGGCAGGGTTGTAGTGATTAATATATCGTTCTTGTTCTCTTCTGGAGTGAGATTCCCGTCATACCTCCCCAGGTGAATTAAAGTACTTACCACATGTAGTTAATTTCTAGCCCACAAGTAGTGTATGTCCTACAGTCTCCGGCAGCTACATGCAGTAGCTAGAATCTTTGTCGAGAACATCATAGGGCGATAAATGACCTGAAACCCAGGTGTCACACTTACGCAGAAACCCTACTTATTTTATACTCTAACAGTGGCTGAAACGGGGGCTGGAGTCTGTGAACATAGCCCTATACCCGTCATACCCTCTGAAATTTGTATTCTAGAAGTGGTTTAAACAGTTCTTAGATAAACTTCTAAGTTCCAGCGTTTCTTTCGTCATATCCCTTGAAAAACACACCGAACGAGTCATATATGATGATTGTACGTACTGGGAATAAAATCACCACTTCAATTACCAATATACAACAACTACATGTAGTCGAGTCAGGCCATTATACGAACATGAAGATTCTTGCATGTATTTAAGCAAGATTTTCTTAGGCCATGACTATATAATCTGCTCATTCCCTCGTATGACAATAAGTCGAGACCATTATGGTGGAGTTATTCGGAGCATATCTTTTGTCTCCGGTAGATCTGTGCCACTCTACAAGGATTACCGGAAAAACTTTATTCGTTCCCATGCTATTATTACCCCTAGGAACGTATCTTCCCCTCTGGAAGTACATGTATATAGCTATATATGTGTGCACGAATATAGTGGCAATATCTCTCAGCCGCGCGCTCTGTATTGACATAAAAAGTGGCTTATTCTCTCCAGATCTACCGCTGGTTAACGGTCCGATAAAGCCTTCGACAAGATCAATGCTAATATCCTTACGATAAACTCATATAAGTTTAGAATAATCAATTACGGAGATATACTGCGCCAGCGGTAGCTCCGCCTAATTTTAAAGATTAACCTCGAATGTTCCTGTACTTTATTAAACCCGGTCACATGAAGTTCTAGAATGCTTCGTAAGTGAGAATAACGCTTAATTAAAATAAAAGTAATGACTATGAATCCCCATAGGTGTGTAAGTGCTAGCTCGTAGCTAGCTAGGGAGGCTCTTGTAAAAGAAAGTATGTCTATATCCAATAAATATACGTAAAGAGGGAGAGAAACTTATGAGGTAGCTTAATATCTCTTAAATGAATCTATACCAGGGACCAAGACTACATGTATATGGGATTTAATATCAGCGAGGTGTTGTAACATTGATATGTAGATATGCAAGATCTGATAAGATAACGCTGGGGCAGATCTCCGGGCACTTCCTAGGATGTCGGATCAACAACAGCCACTTCCGAGAACCCAGCGTAAAGCTTTCCTCCCTAGCCCATTTATTATCTTCTCAACCTATACTGTTGTTAAATTACAAGGATACACCAAGTGGGGAGACTTCCTTAGCTCCCACAAGATATCATGTAAGTATGGAATTTAATATCCGTTTCATTAACATCTGACGCGCCTCAGTCTCTACTGCTGAAGTATTCCAATGCGGATGTACAGCTGACACCTACAGAGTTGATATCCTCTGTCTAGTTCAGTTATGCGTCCAACAAGCAATGTTTTGTCCTCAGGCTCTGGGCCCTCTCGCGACTAAATTCATTTACCGCGCCGTTTGCCCTTTCCACCGGGCTCTTGGAATTGTGGGAGTGAAAGAAATAATCCATAATTCCATATTTATAGGAGGACAGGAGGTGCGGAAAGAGTTTGCGGGGAAGCGCAGTAACGGGCGACAGGTGCGACGGATCCACGGGCCGTGCAGCTGTCAAGCACCCAAGATCGGCCTTGTTCAAGGCTGCCTACTCTCCGCGTCTTCTCCACAACTCTTCCTGCCCCCGACCCCGCAGTCTCGTCCAAAAGGAGAAATAGGAGCTCATTTACGCTCCAACGGGCCCCAGGGGCGTATCTCCACACAACCATTATGTGGTAAGGGGCGCAAATCCCAGGAACCATATCTTGTACCTGCGCGGCCAGTTCCGGATAATCTGCGAGTTAGGGTTATTCTCCCGGCGCCTCAGGGAAATGCTGTATATTACTGTTGCACTGGTCATGTACATACGGAGATCATCGTCATCTCCCGGTTCCTCGAATCTTAACGTCAATTTAGTTTCTTTGCTCTCGAATTACCCAGGTCCTTGTTCACTACATCTTAACAAGCCCCGTCTATGACTATACGGATTTCGGATGACCACCCCGCTACCCTTACCATCATGGTATGGCCTCAAGTCATACGAAACCCGTATAGAGGTATAGCGTACTACTGCGCTTCTCCGGCCTGCGAAGCCGAAGGGCAATAACCCAAGATTTGGCTTTTTTCTTTCGCCTTCAGTGTTCGATATTGGAGCTCCACTTTGGGTCAGATGGACCGGCATAGTCGGACCTTAATGTATAAACTCTTTAAAGAGTAGTATTCAGAGAAAAAGGAGGTATATAAAGGTTCAATTCCCTCCCCGACTGAGCCTTCTCTTCACCACCACCACCACAACCATCACTGTCTCCAACAATCAGTCAGTTTACTCAAACTGCATCGACAATCCTTAAACACATTCTCTCTCAACCGTTCAAGCCTTTCAGAATGAAGGGAGCAGTTATTGCTGGAGCCTTGTTGGCGGTTCCTTTCGCTGCCGCTCAGCAAGCTCTTTATGCACAGTGTGGAGGTATCAATTACAGTGGCGTGACTACTTGTGTGTCTGGGGCCTACTGCAGCGTAATCAATGACTGTAAGTTTTAGAGTCCCTTATAATCGACCCCAGATGGTAGTTCCTTGCGCGGAGCTCCTCTTATTTACAATAAACCTCTTAGACTACTACCAATGTCTCCCTGGAACTGCCTCGACGACAGCTGTGGCTACCCCCACTACCCTCACTACCTCCGCCACTGGTACCAGTACCAGGACTACTGTTATCACCAGTTCTACCGCCGTCATCACTGCCTCCGGCAACCCGTTCAATGGTAAGACCCAATGGGCCAACCCGTACTACGCTTCGGAGGTCTCAAGCATCGCTATACCGTCACTTGTTGCGGCTGGCAAGACTGCTTTGGCCACCAAGGCCGCCTCAGTTGCCAATGTCCCATCATTCACTTGGCTGTGAGTACTCCTCATCACACATTACAGATGTAAGACTCTAATATTTCTTTGTAAAACAGTGATACAGCAGCCAAGGTCCCTAGTATGAGGACTTATCTCACATCCATCAGGGCTGCTGGTGTTGGCAATTATATCGTCCCCTTCGTTGTCTACGATTTGCCCGATCGTGACTGCGCTGCTTTGGCTTCTAATGGAGAGTACTCTATTGCCAATGGTGGTGAGGCAAACTACAGGGCCTACATTGACGCTATCCGCGCTATCCTCGTTGACTTCCCTGAGATCCCAATTGTCTTGGTCATTGAGCCCGATTCACTTGCCAACTTGATCACCAACATGGGCGTCGCCAAATGTGCCAACGCCGCTACTGTATACAAGACGTTGACTGTCTATGCTGTTAAGCAGCTTGCTCTCCCCAACGTTACCATGTATCTTGACGGTGGTCACGGAGGATGGCTCGGGTGGCCCGCCAATCTTCCTCCTGCAGCAGTCATGTATGCTCAGATCTACAAGGATTCAGGCTCCCCATCTCAACTCCGTGGTCTTGCTACCAACGTTGCCAACTACAACGGCTGGAGTCTTGCTACCTGCCCATCATACACCTCCCCCAACCCCAACTGTGACGAGAAGAAGTACATCAACGCCATGGGACCCGCTCTTACTTCAAACGGCTGGCCCAACGCACGCTTCATTGTTGACCAGGGCCGTTCCGGAATGCAGCCCACTGGTCAGATCGCCCAAGGTGATTGGTGCAACCAGATTGGTACCGGTTTCGGTATCCGCCCCGGTACCGCTGTCGATGATACTCTTCTTGACGCCTTCGTCTGGGTTAAGCGTAAGCATTCCTAATTCCCCAAATCACCCCAAAGAATTCTTTTTTTACTGACATTCAATACTAGCCGGTGGTGAATCTGATGGTACTTCTGATACCTCTGCTGTTCGTTACGATGCCCACTGTGGTCTTGCCGATGCCCTTAAGCCCGCTCCGGAGGCTGGTACCTGGTTCCAGGCCTACTTCGAGCAGCTCCTGACGAACGCCAACCCTGCTTTCTAAATTTCCAGTTCAAGCGTGCTTCCAGGGCTCCTTTTGATGCCTGGTTCTCGGTTCAGTGGGTTTAGACGATTGTTTGGTTGACTTCTTTGGTGACTGTATATATAGAATATTTTGTGTGTCTAGGAGAAGGGAGGGGGGGGGGGGAAGGGAAAAAAAAGTGTTTAGTATAAGACTTTCTTTTGAGTTTGTGGAGGAAGTTCATGGGGCCGGATAGGCCACTCTCTTTCATGCACTGAGGCTGCCTTGATGGTTGCTTAGCTAGTCATAATGGAGAATTGTTCTTTCTTTATAAAAATGCCTAAAGTTTGTGAGATTTGAGAAAAATATATGGGTTCCAATATGTTTCAGGTCTAATCACGAGTCGACTACCGCTAATACCAATTCCTGCCTCTAATTTCAAATTAACATAGACTATTCCAGTTGGAACATGGAGCATAGTCTCCCTGTTCCAGCTGGAATAGATTACCTTCGTAGAGTTCTAGTTAACCGTATATACTAAGATGGCCCTTGGTCTATGAGGGATACTTGGTGAATGATAGCAGACAGGGCCAGAGAATACTATCTAAAAGTAAGTACAATACCATTTCAAGAGGCATAATACAGATAGATATTACCATTTACAATATAGGCGAGTCGGGAGATTTTCCAGCACAAATCGTAAGTCCTAAACCTCTTGCTTATCGAGAAACGAGGGAACGTTTTTATCAACAGTCACCTTACTTTAGGTAATTCCAAAACTTACATTTCTAACTCATCTAAAGCCCAGTATCTACGAATTTACCAGCTAACCTTTAGTATATCGGAAAGAATACATCATCCTTATATTATACACTAGTTGGTTCTGCTCATAATACAGATGGAAAAAAAAACTAAATCTATTTAGGGCACAATCTGTCGCTAGCACCTAGGGCTAACCTAACCTAGTGAGACAAAGTCTAAAACACTCCAAAAAGAAAACTCACTACATTACATCTTGAATCGGAATCCCCGTCTAATTCATCTCATCCTATCCTAAAGATTAAGTATTTGGCAATTACCCCTCCTCTTTACGGCTTATAGATACTGGTTCATTTATTTATACCTACTCGATAAACTCTCGGTGGCTACGTCTATGTAGGACGTCATTGAAATTACGTACGTGAAACCCTTCTCTATTTACTGACATCTGGCCTTTTCTGATCCCATAATAAAACTTTAGCCATCTCTAACCTTCTACGTCAACAGGGTACAACATCCACGGTAATCTATCAGACAGCTATCAAACCATATATCAGGAGGAAGTGTAATTTATATGTATGACTGCTCATCAAGTGCTTTCCTACCCATATCATTGGCTAATATCCTAAGACGATTTTCTATGGATAAGTAATAATATACGGGTAGTTTGAGATTTTTGGAAGTGGATCAACAGAAACTTTGTCTTGTGAGTTTTTTTTTTTTCTTTTTCTTTTTCTTTTTCTTGACAGGACAGTTCTTGTAAATAAACAGGCCACGATTATCGAATGTAACTTCAGGTGTATGCTGAAAGACGAACCCAAGTCCTTGTCAGAACAAATTCCCTATTGCCGCGAGCAGAATACATCAATCCCAGAGAACGCAATCTAGAAGATTCTTAGAGGATTTATACTACTACAACTAGATTTCTCTAGCTAAAACAGTAAACCACCTAGTTCTTTCTAGCGAAGAACAGATTATACAACATGAGGTTACCTAGGGTATATTGAACAGCTAAAAAAAAGCACACATAGATCATTTCAACCATCTAGAGAAAGTTGACGGATTTTTAGTCTAGTTGACAGGATGAAAGCCCTGTTAAGCTTAATACACCCCCCCCCCACTCTCGTTAAAAACTAACATGTTGGAAGGCATAACGAACAGTCAATTATTACAGCCTATAAAACACTCGAAATTCTCACAGGAGGGCTATAGCCTGCGTTTTCTGACATCTAGCCAACCGGGTGCATACTCTATGAGTTTTGTAACCTTCATTGATCATTTACCAACACTAGTCATGAAGATTTTCTCCCGGTTCACCAGGCTGGTGCATATAGCTAAATTTCTTTATGTTACCCTAAAAATTACAAAGTTAGTTGAGAATTACTAAGAATAGGACATATCTATGATTTACAAGTTTCCCGATCAGGTATATAGGGTAAAGGCTCCAATAAGGGCTCAGAGGAAAGTCATAGAGATCCTGTAGCTAAAGTAGGATCCTAAGAAACTTCAACAGCTCATATCCAGATACTATAATAGTACTTAACAAGAATCATACGACCGAGTAAGCGAAACTAAAAACCTGGGTCAACCCCATATTTTGATACTGGATATGTAAAGAGCCATCCGGAGATGTCTTAAGGAAAATAACACCAATAGCAATTCACAATCCAAGGATAAGTTCGAAGAGTTATAGACATCAAAATTTCTATCAATCTTAACTTCGAAAACCTAGATCCCTCAATGATATCTATATCAAAAATCGATAGGGAACGCAGCTTCCACGTTATAATAATCCCTGTGAAATACAAATACCTTAAGTCTACAGAGATATATATATATAACCCGCAATAGGTTAGAAGATGTGACCTAGGCGAGTCAATTACTTTAATATTTTTTTACTTTATAGAATACCCAAAAATCTTAGAACAAAATTTGGTACTGAACTCTTAACTAAATCACTACAGGTTATTATCTTATTCGGGTTAATCTTAAACTCACGCTTAGAAGACAAAACGATAACGATTAAACAGAAACTAGAAAAAACTAGGCTCAGCCTAGTTAGGGATATTCCAGCATTACTATATTCGTATCACTATTGAATTGAGGCTTTAATGTGCAAATTAATGAGAGAGCGCCAAAAAATATGACTTATACGGCACCGCTATGTAGGACTGAATTATTAGGGGCTCTGACTAATAAAAATATGCATCCCATTTCGCTTAATTTATGTCGATCACTTTTATTTCCAGCGATCGCGGGAATACTTTGGTGTTGCCCGGACAACCACCCTGTTAACTACCAAAATATTCAAATAGATTATAATATACCTAGTAGTCGCTGCAGACTCGGGCCACTCAAGGAATTTTAAGATCTAAGCCCAGTATTGTTTCAGGAGATTTCAGTCCACAGTATCGCGCAAGGCACCTCCGTAACTAACTTAATGTATTGAAAAAATAAGGTCAGACCTCAAAATTCCCAGTATCACTGTCAGTCCAATCCATATGATTATTCAGAACTCACTTTAGTGCGTATGTGCCCCCATTCTGGATCGTCCCCCCCCCACTATAGCCTACTTCTGTCTCGTACCCTTCCGCCTCCTCTTCCATATCTTTCACTAGCCCCTCCTCCCTCACAAACTCCTCTTTTTTTTTGTCGACGCCTATAACCTTTCCCATCTTTCCAGGTTCTTTAAAAACCGCCGCGTCGGGGGTGACTTGGGGCCTACTCGAGATCTTTTGCCTCAGTAACTGATATCTTATATCATCGAGTTCTGTAGCAGGTACCACCTGACTCAGAGATAGCAAAGTCTCTCGTTGCTTCAGTCTTTTCTCCCTTCTTACTAGTCTCCCTTTCTTGTCCTTCAGTTTTGAACTAAGAATTTCCCACGCTTTTGACAAGACCTCCGTAGCATTTTTGTGTTGGGTCTCTTCGTTTTGTCTCATAGTCACCTCTAGGCGATCCATACGAGCCTGCTGAGCCCGTAGAGATTCCTCTAGAAAATTGATAAGCTTCTTGTGCTTCTGAAGTTCAGTGATGCTTGCTTGATGCTGAGCCTCTAAAGCACGAAGTTTCTGTGAAAAGGTTCCGTCCCACTTTTTCTGTTCCATTCTCAGCTGCCGCTCGCCACGGGCCTTCACTACACAAGGGTGGTTCGCAATATCTTGCATCCCTGGTCTCTTCTCTGGGTCTAGGGTAAAAAAAGCCTGGATAATTTTCTGGAAGTCACTCGAATAAGACTCTGGGATCGGGGGGTACCAGCCGGTTGAGATCAGTCCATATATTTCGCTATTATCTGTGCCCTTAGGGGAGAATGTTACATCCTGGGTTGCCAGTTCGTGGAGAATGCATCCTAAACCCCATATCTCAGACTTCTCGGAATAGGTCTTGTTGTTTAACAACTCTGGGGACATGTAGGGATAAGTGCCAACAAACGTAGAACGCATGCGCTCTCCCGGTTCAAGGAGGCCACATAAGCCAAAGTCCCCAAGCTTGATAGAGCAGGCAGAGCCGCCAATAAATACTATCGTTTGATGTTAGATGATCTCCATGATACGAAGTAGTTGTGTATGAGGCTTACTATTGTCTGGTTTTAGATCGCGATGGTAGAATCGGAACCCATCACCATAAAGAATACTACCATGTGCTCCCGCTAGGTCTCTGTGGTGATTGTACCCATTATGACACCGAAACAATGCCATGACTAGCTGTTCTAGAATAGACCACAATTTTTCCTCTGGTATCAATTTCTTATCTTGAGCAGCTCTATGGATGTATTGTTTGAGATCTCCGAATGCACAATACTCCATATAACTACAAGTATCACCTCTTAGCGAATGCCCTCCACCCAAAACGTAGATAATATTAAGGCACAACTTACATGTGAAGTGTCTCATTTTTGGCGTCGTCAACAGCTTCCTTGTATTCTACAAGATTAGGGTGTTTAATCGTCAACAGAAGCCTAACTTCATCTCGCAAAATCTTCCTCATCTTGGGTGCCATTGCCCCCCAATGAATTTGTTTCCTTGCGTATATCTAAATTCCGATGCAATTAAGACTTTAGACTAATAAAAGACAGAAGCAAGATTTCTACCTTGTTATTTCCTTTAGACCTCACTTTAAACACTTGTCCAAAACCACCCTCACCTTCGAAAGAGTCAGCCAATATAATTCTCCAAAAGCTTTGGAGATAGGTTCCCCTAGTGTGAGAGAGCATTACCTATCTTCCCGAGCTCTTCGTATGATTGAAGGGTCTTATTAGGCATCATAAATTGACAGAAAGGAGATACTTGTTCTTTGAGCTTGAGAGGCTGTAATCAGAGGTTATAAGAACCAGATCCCAGCCAAACTATCCAAAGATATCGATGATGGCTACAAAAACGATACCCAAACAGCTGCAAGATGCTGAATTCTCAAACTATGCAAGACGCCTCCGGAACCTCGGCAAGCTCAGACTAGATCTAGATGAGAAAGTAGGATGCGATTGGATCTGTTTGATAGATGGCTTTTGCTGATGCTTCGTCTTCTCAAAGTAGTCTAGATGGGTTTTTGAGATAGCAAACGAAAAGTTGAGGTGTAGACAATAAGAGGATGAAAGTGGGCTGCCTTTCTACATCCAAACTTTTACAGGTCAGCTGGGCTTCTAGCGGCACTTCATAAACAATCACTCGCCTTCACCATGGCAACGACGCAATGTACATAAATACATGTAAGTACATATATAAACAAGCCTTCAATGCATGATCAAACCAATGTGATTCATACACATGTAAAAATTAATACATAAAATGTTCAAGTTCCCTGCGCTCCCAAAAGTACAAAAAATCATGTATCGCGTTAACCCATCAAATAGACTTTCTAGAATACGATAAACACAGCTGGGCCATCCAGCTTTTAGATAACTAGGAGTTCTACTCTAGTATCTATATATATATGTATTCATATACGCATGGCGGTATATAGTACAGGTCGAGGGAGTAAAAAATCAAGATATCCTCCGTTTTACAAACCCGTATAAATGGTCCTGGGGAAAGAGGGGAACAAAGTAGTCTTTCCATAGCATATCCTTCTCACTAGAAAGCAGTTCACGTTAACAACTATATCGAACCCACATAAGTACCAAGAGCGAAAGTTAAACATACGTCTTTCCATCCAATCTCAACTCAAATCTACGAAAGAGTCTTGCAAGACCAAGGTACAGTTCACAGTATCCAAGACTATAAAGAGGGTTCTAGTTAGCCTACATCGGTTATATAAATTACGGTAGATGCTCTTACTTGATTCCCAAACATTGTCTCTGCCCCTTAGAGAAAGAAACAAGATACTTTTCAAGTTCCTTGGCATTTGGTTGTAGCCAGCGCTCCGGAATAAATCTTTGACTATTAGGGAAGATATTCTCATTACTGTGTACTATAACGGAGTTCATCGCAACTACGGTCTAACGAGCCACCGTTAGTTGAAAATCCTTCATGGAAAAGAATCCTTCGCCAAGGCTACTATACCCCACCTGGGATTGATTCCCCATCAATCATCATTCCTGTAGCTGGTACCACCCTTCCAAGTGGAGACACGACCCCGCCTCCAATCCTTAAGCTTTCCTTAATAACAGCGGTCTAGATTATCAGAATGGAAAACAACTCGTAGAGATTCTTTTACGTACCAGATATGGTAGTTTCTCAAGATCCTCATATGTCGGGGTCTCCTGTAAGTTCGGCCATGCTTGCATCAACTCGGTGAGTAGTTTCTCATGAATAGCCGGATTATCTAAAACATGAAATATCCCTACTGAGAGGGTAATTGCAACGGTATCGGCTCCAGCAAATAGCATGACATTGGCCTCCTGAAGAAGGCCTCTCCGTGTCACAGGGGCGTCAGAAGCCCCTTTTACATTGGGATCGAGAAGACGGCTGTAGATAATTGGATGCGGAGTGTTTTTAAGGTCAGAGGGATTTGATAGGAAGTTTTCCAGTTGTCCCTCTAGGTTCTGTAGGAAGTTTAGTCAGCTGATATCCTTACATTTACCATCAATAGATTTGGTAGATATATACCCGTGAAAGATCCACATATCCAGCCACGTCGGAACTTATCATCAATAGAGGTTTGGGGATATTCAGGACAGACAGTCTTATTAACGGAAAGTGCTTGAATAGCTGAAACATTTTCAACGTGGTCCGCATGCCTTGCAATACTGGGGCTTTAAATCCTGGATGATCCAATGCATCCATGCATTGTGCGAAACAAAAGGTCATGATTATGTCAACGGTTGTGGACCGGAATGCCGAGGAAAGATTCACGGCTTTTCCAGAAAAATTGTGCTCTTCAAGTTTGTCGCAGAGTTTGTCAAACTAAATATATTCAACATTAAGAATAGTTATATGGAGTTGGAAATTACCCACCTTCTCTGCAACCAATCCCTGCATTGATTTTATTGTTCTGTGTGAGAACAGTGGGCTTAAAACATCTCGTCGGCCTTTAGCTGCGTGTGGGTTGATATATCCGAAAACAGACCCGGTGGAATCAAAGGCTGCGTATTGTTCGGGGTCTTTTAGGAGCTTAGTATTATTATTATATATAGTCTGATATACCGAAGGCTCGCTGAAATGAAGCTAAGTTTGATACAAGTTAATGAGCTATTCACAAAGCTTTTAGCAGAACATCAATAGGTATCCATACATGGTTAGGCCCAATTCTAACAATTCGACCTTTAATTATGATGTATTATATTAGCTACCTATCTAATTTCGTACTCTCTCACAGATCACAGCTTACCATATTTCTGATGTAGTTCTGCTACATGGGCTACCATTTCACCCTGCTTCCAGACATCATAATAGGTACGGTACCAGCCTGTAGCCGCTGCCGTCCGTGGGCCAGGAAATCTAGATAGTGGATGAAATAAAAGCCGATACAGGACAAGAAAAATACAGCCAAATAGGTAAAGCAGGGCCACGGGTAGTAGTATGGCCCACCCAAACTCAAAGGACTGGAATTGATACAGTGCCATTCTAATCTGTAGTAAGTATGTTTCCAACTCTTGATACTAGCTAAATCTAGGTAAAGTGGCAGGATAGCAACCTTTAAACTTGTTTTTTTACAGTCATGACGCTTCTTGATACAGCCGGCTTTTTTGCATCCGTCCAGGAGATGCGGGGTTAGAACACATTACTATCAGCAGGAAGATCCACAAGTAGTATACTGATAGCCGATGATGCTTAATCTATGATTGCACTTAATTGATTACTACTCCCTATCTTAAGAGTCTCTAATCCGATCCAGGTAGCCAAGGCTCGGATCTAGACTAGCGGCGATCTGCCGAAGCTAAGATTGGCTCAAGCTCGCTTAACACCTTGCAGATCTAGAAGCCATCTCCAGAAGGGGTGGCGGAAGCATGATGGCGTGCATACAGCTGGGTAACGACCATAGAATTTTGTAGGTTGATGTGTGAACAACGCGCTAGCATATATGTGACCGGAATCGAAGCGCTTAGAAACAATATGAGCAAAACTAATCATAGTCATATGGAACAAATATTATAACAAGTATCTCGCACTTGAAAGAATTGTCTTAGTTGGCTCACTTTGTGAATCATGGTTAGCTTTCATATTTATGTAACTGTTTGAATCTATTCGAGTTTTGTTCCCCAGCCCGCAAGGTTACCTGGCACCGATATACATGTACCTCAGCCCCAGAACCTCCGTATTAACATTACGGAATGAACCCAGTGCTCCTCAAGGCCCAAGCCGGACTTACATCTACAAAGGATTATAAAATAATAGAGCTTCGGCCTAGGACTAGTCATAAGTATCAATGAACCCGTTCCATACATATATGTCCGATCCTACTCCAAACCCGACCGCCCGGCAGGCGTTCATACCTGCAATGCCCTACTGAAACTGTCTTAACGACCCCTAAACTGTTTCTTTGCCACACGTCCTGGTCCACATGCCAGATATACTAATACTACCTTGATACGCGCCCCGATCTTCCACTAGCCTCCTTGAGCTAGTAGTTGATCTCTTTTCATGCCTATCGGCAGGTAACTCCTCATCTCAAGACAGCTCTTCAGTGTTGGGCCAAAGGCTGACAAAGCCAAACACACGATTTTTATCCGGTTATGAGATTCGATTTGCAGCGATTAAGAGAGCTCACATATTAGATTTCCACAGTCAGCCTTTGAGTCTCACTAGCAATCCCCCTCCCCGAAAAGGCATTGATCTACCCAAACTCTTGGTATTCTTTCGATCGACGTGGGGGGCTAATTCTGCAATTGGTGGACAGCAAACAAAAACCAGAACTACTCAAAAGTTTGGTTTAGGCTTATACAAGTTTTAATCCAACTTTAAATGTCTCAAGAGCATGAGTAGTTTCGGTAAAGGCTAGAAACGGCTTGAAAGCAGTCACTGTATGTGAACTAGGTTTCCTCCGTCTACTTCTAACTCGCAGCAGGAAGGATGTGAGGAGTAAATGAATAAATAGAAAGACTAGAGCGAGCACAAGCATAATTCTACATAGCTAACATCATACCCAGAAACTTTAAGGAGAAGCGTAGAGCAATTATTTTGACATCTGATAGACTTTTAATAATGCCGATATCAGCATAGAGCTGGCGACCGCGCCAAGGCAGGCCGCGATCATGGGACACCCACCTAAGAAAGTAAGAGAATCTGTAATCTCAACGACACATCTATACAGTAGCCCTGGGTACTAAAGCCAACCATTCGAAGCTTTAAAAATCGGTGACCCCAAGCCACAGAGGAACTTGCTAAAACTCAATTTATCCAAAGCTTACAGAGAAATCCTATCCCAAGGCCAATGCAAAGTGAGAGTCGGGTCCAATCGAAATAGATGGGAGAGAACACAAATATCATAATACACAATCATCGAGGCAGGGAGTGATATACAAAGCAGAAGTTTAGAGTAAAGCCATAAAGTAATTCTAGAATATTTATAAGCTGCTGATAAACAATTAAATTTAATACCCGTTTATAGATCTGAGACATGTCAGCAGAGGTGAGCTCGCCTATACGTAATGGAATACATGTATTCGTGCTACCGGTTCTTGAAAAAAAAAGGTGGGCAGCTCGATCAAAACCCTAATCTTAATCGATCAGATAGTCAATCTAGCATTGGAAGATTGCAGTCACAAATCTTTGAAGCGCCAAGGACCCACAAATTCATAAAACCCCACCAGGAGGCATCCGCTTCACCTTCAATCATTCACCTCCGATAATTCCCACTTATTACACAGAATTTTACCTAGGAGAAGGCCACCACTTACAAAAACACTTTTCTACAACAGTAGATATTAACATTACCAGGGCCACTACAGAACCATCACTCCCCATCACGTTTGGTATTATACCTTAGAATAAACCAGAAAACCCAATAACCAAAATGAATAATCTTTATCAAGAAGAGATGAGTTTCGATTATAGTAGGGACTCTGGAAGATATGCTAGAGGGTATAGTCCGAGCTTCGAAATTCTTGATGAGGCCCAGGATCCTATCACTAGCGGAGAGGAGCTCAGTGAAGCTGAAATATACGAAGAAACTGTCACCAACGGGATACTTCCTGAAATCATCATTATGCCAATCTACAATACTCTAGCTTACGCCGCATACGCCAGCACGCTCCCTTCGAATATCTGTTTCCAGGTGAAGATCAGAGACGCTACCCGCGTCCAGCAAATTTACCCTACCGCCATTGTTGGTCAAACAATCCGTCTCTACTACCCTGACTATCAATCTTTTCAAAGATTCGTTGAGGAAGGACTTCTTCAAGTGCTTGGGATTCCAAGTAGAGAGAATATTGTCCGCCTCAAAATTGTCACTACGAAACGCAACAGCATCTCAAAGGAGCTACAGCCTAATAAAGAGGCTTGGGATGACGCTCTCGCCAGTCTTAGGGCAATGGATATTGGAGGAAAGGTCGGTGAAGGATTGAGGAGTAGCCATAAAGTGAAACTTTTTGTCTCACTAGCTTAAGACTAGTGGCACTCAGCCCTGGTGAAAGGACCACTATACCTACAACTCCTGGCTCTACTCCGTACTGGCCTCATCTCCTGTTTTCCCAGCTAACTAATATCTCCCCGTAATCTAAGGTTTTTGTATAACATCATGATACCAGCTTCCTTCTTTGTTATACCTCGTAACTCTCTTTCTAAATAAGTCTTTACTCTAACTTTAATCCTCTAATTCACTACTCTGAGTACCATATTAATTAAATGGTGACTTTGAACTAGGTATGCATGCGGGATTTTTCCTAATTCAACGCTTCAGTGCTTAACTAGGAAATCCTATAGAGAGGTAATATATAATGAACACATCCTTTGAGAGGAGTTACAAAGGGTGTTGATTTTAACAATGACCCCATCGCAGTAGACTGGCTTATCCTCTGCTATGTATATATGGTGGCCTCCAAAACTGATAGCCCCAGAACATACAATTATCAATACCAGAAACTACTTCTAGAGAATCCTTAATTTATACATACCTAACCCCAGGCTTCAAGAGGGGTTAGAGTCTTTTCGTGCTCATTTATCACCTCTCAGCAATGAACTACGGTCAATATCTATAATAAAAAAAACATAAAAAAGTGCTGCCAGGTACTTAAACAATTAACACCTCGTCCGTTTAAAAGCCTATTAATAAAAGGGGTTTTTAAGAGCCTATTCTCGAAAAATATTCCTAGCATAACTCCAATACTTTGTTCCAAGCGTACGGGAATAATCTACCTTGATCAGACTTCAGCCGTTATATATCCTGTTGATTCCTGGTGTTCGAGTCCCCTGCCACAAAGTTCTTATGTACAAATATCTACTGTTGAAACTAGTTTACCTTTCCTACATATATTCCTATAACATAAAAACTATGATCAAGTACTTATGCACTCAAATTATACGCTCAAATTATGGCAAATATCGCCTCGCTATCTATATTATTGACCTTCGCGACGGCCTCGGGTCGTTATTGAATGATACTCCCACTAAGAATGTTTTAGGAATGAAGGTTAGGGTCAGCCGCTCAGCCAAGGAAATAACTCACTAACCAAAACCTACTATAATACCTATATTATCTTATCCCAGCTGACCTTTCGCTAAGTGAGAATTAAACCGCGCATACGATAATGACTCCAAGAAAACGACATTAATAGATCAGATTTTGTGCGAAGATGAGCTGAGAAAATACTATCTTGCTCAACTTCTTTATGAAAATGCTAGGTGCACGGGCCGCGTAAATACCATAAGAAAAGAAAAAAAATGTCTTTTAGACTATGGAGTATACCGAAAGCGTGGGGGTCTGAAATAAGATATGTAGGTTACCTCTACTTTTACCGATCTAGTGGTATTAATCACTACAGCATGTTATCAACACAACACGGCAATAAGCTAGAAATTCTAACCTTCTATCTCTTACGACTCCTCCAATTTAATTGGAATCTTCTCAAACTTAGATTCGCTACTTCTTTACATCTTCACTGTTATTCGCCACCCATGATCTGCATACCCCTAAATCTTCCAGTTGATTCCCTCAATAACCTGGCCCACACCTGAAGATTACTCGGCTTACTATAAAAAAAACGTATGATAGAAATCTCTGCACCCGCACCGCCGTAAGGAGAATATATCTCAATAAGTGCGATTGCTCCCCTAAACGAAGTTCCACCAAAAACTCCCATAAACCATACCCTATCTTAACCCACCAACACCCCTCACTCACACCCTCCCTACAACTCTAGGCATATCATCACAAGGCACTTTAGAATCAGACGGTACCGTATCACTAAGGGGCTCTCGGTTAGTGTGTGAGAGGTTCCCGAGGATTTTCTAACATGTGAAGCCTATCCGGCCCATTATCATGAAGATAAGGAGCCAAGAGAGCATGATATTCCATACTAATACCTCCGCTGATACCCAAACCGAGTAATCCTAGCTAAAAAGTTACTATGGAGCTTTAAGTGCACAAAACATATGTACTAATTAACTATACAAGCACAAACATTATGAGATATATGTATTGACTTACAACGAAACCTATTAAATCAGAGCTACCTATCTATAATCATATGATTAGAAACTAGCCTATCATGTAATGTGACTAAATAACAAACAAACCTTACTCGTACTACTAGGGTTTTGGCCCTAGGAACACACACACAGGCATTTTTTATCGTACATGATTATATTCTTCACCGGTCGCTATCTCGCCTCCTATTTAGTCAATAAAATCAATAATCTCACAGAAGAATCGTATCTCGATCTATCAGAAATATGATACCCAGCTGGCCGAAGCGGCATAATCTGAGCGATATTCAAACTCCCGCATGTCAAAGCAAGTGAGGCCGGCCCGGAGACCCAACCCAATCACTTATCTCAAATAGATAATATTTAGTCTCGAAATTTATACCCCTACAAAGAAACCTACATCGTATGTTACCTTTGTAGCCAAATGAAACAGTCGTAAAGCCTCCCTGTGCGATGAATTATTCTCGAGAGTATGTATATAGTCTGAACTTCTCACCGAGCCGAGTTGTCGCGTGATAGCCTATGATCAAACCCAACCACAAACCTGCAAGCGCAGCAAGTAGGCTACATATACATGTGCCAATTATAATAGTGAATATACTTGTTTGAAAAGACTCATCACTCTAAGTGCTTAAGCATATACTGATTCCCATCAAATAATAGATGCCCACGTTACATTATTTGCCGTCTACAAACTTATCTATATATAGTGAATGATTATGGGAAAATCAACATGCACAAATGTTAGGGCGAGTTCAAGTACCGCCCACCACTTGTCAAACTCTATGGTACTACAAAAATCCAAACTGGTTCGCCGGTCAGTATACCGTGTTATTATCAAAATACAATTGTAGCTATATGGATCTATGAAGATTAAATTAAATCAAATCGGATGCACCGATTGCGGGAGCATCTAATTTGTGCCTACAGTTGCAGGATACACCTAGCTAGTTATCCCATTATTTAAGATATTATACATTGTTAAATAGGAGAAATTCCCCTTAAAACACCAACAAAAATTCTATCATGAGCCTAGAACCAACCCCCCCCCCCTAGAGGTTTCTCACTAGGCCTAGAAGGAAAAAGAGGGCGTACACCTATGCATGTTGTACCCCGCATCTTATATTACAGGAAAGGGGAATAGATCTAGTGCCATTTTGAGTAAAGAGCGCTGGAACCGCTATCTTGTCCTTTTGGAGATTACGCAGTGCACCTTGCTGTCACTTGATGGATTCGGTTTTTCATAGATCTGCACTGCCAGGTACGTACTCCGGGAACGAGAATATCTACTCGCACGGTTACCATCCTCATGGTATAGAACAAAAATTGCGTAAGCCTCATGAAAGCCATGATCGCCAGCCCAATTTATGATAGGACCGCAGCACAGCGTTGAAACGATGGCGACACGCGGGCCAACGCTCGCATCGCTAAAGTGAGTGGCGTTCTACATAACCCGCGTGTGTTTCAAGGATGTTGTTGAGGCCAACTGCTCATACGGATTAGGACCAAGAGTAGCTGCTTTTGATGTCAGAATTACTCCACTATTTGTATCAATAGCTATATTCTCTTAATACTATTATGTAGGAATAATTAGGTGTATAAATGTCATATAGTTCACATGCTTTTGTGGACTGATATATGGCGAATCGGTAGATAGAACTAAAACCTCAATATTATATACCGCAATATAAGGCTTGATCCGTTACTTAGAAACCCCACGGGCAAGTCCGAAACCCCTGCGATGTCCCATATCTAGCCATACTCTTTTCTTTAAAAAGCCAAATTTAAGCTTTAATTCGGCAAGGATTGTATTGCGGCTTTCTTGGCATAAATAACATTCAAAAAGTACAGGGAATAAATCTCCTGCATATTGGCGAGCTGACAGTTTATGACTGCAGCTTTAGACCCAAAAGAGGATCAAAGCCGACCCCGGAAATTACCGTGTCCCGTCTACCTTTGACGGCATTCCTTTCTGTGATACTAAGGCCTCGATATTCAACGTTGCAAATGACTTACTGATTGGTTCTCTGAAGCTTGAACCGCGGCACGTTTCTTTGACAGGTGCTGTACCTACTCTTATTATTAGTGGCAGATGCTATTAGATGCGGTCTACAGGGAAGCTAGACCTAAATACCCTCATACTTTGGTTTTGAAAGATGTCTGAGCCGTGGTTCATGTCAGAAAGATAGATTAACGCTATTACTGGTTCTCTTAACTAATTACCCTAGCCAGGCCAGTAAGCCTTGATACTTGGAGCTAAATTAAGTATTTTCTAAAGCCTAGTTAATTTTTACCGTGTTGTGAACCATACCTAATTAGCTCATCCGCTCGCCCTACGCAAGCAAAATCCGCCAAAGAGTTATGGTCATAGCTCCGTTCCAGTATTCTGAAATCTCCTAGGGCTATAGTGAAAAATCCTCAATTTTAATTTCAGATTAGAAGAATAGCAACGTGTGATTGATGGTGTGGTTGATATAAAAATGCCGAGAAGAATTTGTAGGTGATTCCCAAGAAAGGATTAAACACACCACCTTTCTAGGTGGTACCAGAAGTGTTACAAGTGCTCTCTTGGTCTTCTGCAAAAATCCACAGGCTCTTTTGATGTAAATGACGCTGGGCCGCTCTGCCAAAGGGGAAATTTAACAGGTTTACAGTGATTTAACCAAGGCCAAGTTACAAGAACATCCGTAGCTTTAGCTCTAATATATTAATATCATATTAGCGAGTAACCTTGGTATTTTACTAGCTCTGAGCTCTATTTTATTTTTAAAAGAAATGAGAACTACATGCACATTTGGCCCTCCTTACGTATACCATAACAAGTGATCAATGGTTATCCTACTTACTCGTATTGGTTAAGGTAATCAAGTAATGCTAGAGATGACGAGTGAACAGAGACATGGAGCAGCGAATCATAGACCACGAGAGTTCTTTAGAATGTTAAAGGGATTGGTAAATATTTATCGGAGCTCAGATTTAGGTGGACTATGTATAAGGAAGTGATCTACCGACGCTAGGTCGTCTTGCGGAAACGAATGAGTCAATACTTTTGCACTTCAAGTTTGTGTGGGAAATTTATCAAGTGATTCATTTCTCGGTGATAAGTTGTAGGCTGGGCTGGTCTGCAGATCCACGAATGAGGGTCATAATCGAGGCGCTTCATCTCGGCCTGCTTCGATGTTAACAGCGGAAGAGTGTTATGATTCTTCTACCCCAGCAATGTGATGAGGGCTGATACGATAGCGAGCCATGCTATGTTCACGTGGCGGCAAGTTTTACTAGGTTCAGGTCGCAAGCTGCTCAAATGCCACGATTCCGCTTGAGAATCGCCCCGTAGAAATCTGACTGATCACTATCCAACTGCGGTATATACCGATATTTATCATCTTGGAGATTACTCAGCTAGTAGGTTACCATAACACAGTCTTCCAGAGGGCCATCATGCATGAGCTCCGGCTACGCCCTAAATCGTGAGGGGATTTCCAATCAAGGACTGCACGATACAACAGATACAGCTCAAAGTTAACTTGTATCTGCATTGTTGAAGATCATGCAGGTATTCCTGCAGAAATTCATTCGACCTTATTCTCGCACGCTCACCGAAATCAGTAGTACCACCTAATAAGAACTGCTTATGGGAGGTTTCTTGGAGATCTTCTGTAAAGAAATGGAAATTGTCCAATGGCCTTACAAGATGGTGATCAAGACTAGCTTTAAAGTCCCATCGGGACTATATATAGCTGCATTTAGGCCACATCTCTAGCTAATTCTATTCCCCATACTACGCCTTACAAAAGCAGGCCCCACAAGAACCTGAATATCCAAAAGATGTTGCTTGTGAAGGGAGATAGGACGCCTTACTTCTACACAACCTAGCGCCGTCCCAAGCTTAAGCCCGAAAGGTCAGCGGACAAGGTCACAATATAAGGCACAGAAGTAACCAACCGATGTTGAAGCACTGGTGTAGGTTCTGCGATCTCTGAAAAGTGGTTTTACCCTGCAACAATGAGATAGAAACCCAAATCCGGAGACGGCTGCTATTCGAGATGACTGCAGATCGAACTAGCTACACAACACATGCACAATCCAGTATGGTTCGACCGAAAGCCTGAATTTGTAACCAGACCTTACTACGTATATTTTTTACGCGTAGAATACTCCTTCCAAGATATTTGTATCTATGAGAAAAGGGGACAGCAAATTTGTGTCCAACTCGGCCAGTGCTTCAGTCTCAGGATTTCGTGCAGTAGCTGCCAGCACATGCATCGATTACGTTTTGCCTAGACATTAATGGGGTTTAAATTCTCGCGCTCGTTGGCTAGAAAAAAGACACCCCGATTCCCCGGATAAGGGATGACATGATGAGAGCTCCACCTCTATTTTTCTCATTGGGTAGGATAATTTTATAGCAGCTACCTATTGGGGGTGCTATAGTAAGTCTTTATAATATATACCCTTATAGCCAACAGTGGCTTCTGTTCAAACAAGTAGAAGATAGAAGTCGTTAGAGATATCTCTATATCCATTCTCGAGGAAAGCCGTACCAGGGGTGGTCCCTACGCTAGGGTATGCCCGTTGTACTTGTCAGTTCTTTTGTATTAGAGAGGCTTATCTTAGACATAGAATTGATATTTAATGGGCAGCCTGGTGGTTGTAGGGCCGTGCGGTTACTTCGCGGTTCGGGGCCTTCAGGATACCCCGGCCAGGTACGTTTTGGCGATAATTTATGACACGTTACTTTACAAGTACACCAGCATAAGAACCCGGAAACAGGGGTGGTGTGCACGGAGATGTCTTGGAGCTATAGATTCACCTGAAATCTACAAATAAGGTAAATAACGAGCTATGATTCCCAATACTAGACAGGTTCAGGAAGATTCCATTACCAAGAATGGCATATAATTCAATACATGATGCCAAAAATTATACCACCGCCACTTATCTACGCCCCTGGTCATGCCAGTGCGTACCCCTCCTGTTTCCGGGTTCTTATGCTGGTGTACTTGTATAGGCTACTTGACAAAAAAGAGTACGGACTGCAGAAAATCCCGAATACTCGTCTTTGACCTTCCCCCCGGTTTCTGTATTTGTCTAAGACAATAATGTAATGTCTAAGATCCCCTAATTTGGACGACCAATTTTCTTCTCAGCGGTACTCCCCGTACCGAATTTTGAGCACTCGAATCATTTAGGAACTCCGTAGGAGCCTGCCTTGTCAAAAGCAAAGGAGAGACTCACTACCCTCATATATACTATAAACCCGTGTAAATCTGGTAGTTTACATGGTAGTTTCGGGGATCTTTGTGTGGAACGACTGATAAATATCGGCGCCAAATACGATCCTTCCAGGGTCTTGACTCGATGCACTGAGACCACGAGTGAAACGACTCAGAGTTGCAATGGGTACAGTGGGTGTTTTAGAAGCTGGACCGGGTTTTGGTTAATCGTATTACGGCGGGGATCGCTCCACTGGTAACAGACTATCGATCTAAATAGCTTCTAGTCTTTATCGAAGATCGGATACACCCCCCAAGATTGGTTTGTAAATGTAAAATAGGGGAGACGTGTTGGCGTGAAGGCTCAGAGACCGCTTATAGGGGCCTATGTCGTAGCAGTTTGGGTAATTGAGACAATACCAATCAATAAGAATATACGCGTATACGCTAGAATCAACGGGGCAGATCTCACAGACTGTTACCAGAACCCCCATCTCGCCTACGGGGGCACAGTCTAAGCACATCGCTACCACCGGTTAGGTGTTTATGCGGAAAGGATAGCTACCCGTCTCCACAGCTTCAATGCCCACTACCACGGTTTTGGGCCTCATAATCCTAGTAAAAAGAAGTCGAAAAGTAGGCGAGTGACTATTATGCAAAGGCTACGGTTATGTTCTGAGACATCTTTTACACCGTATACTTAGTCACATAATGACTTCAAAGCTTCTGTTATGGATCTGCTTACCTTCAATGGCTACCAAATGGCCTCACAAGTGCACGGTTCGAGGTCATGAGACCCGGAGCGTTCAGACAGTCCCTTCCATCCTCAGCTGCTCTGTACATAGGTTTCCGAAATGTGTTAGCTTAGGGAAATATTGGTCGATACTGTAGCTAGGTTCTGTCAGACATCTTCATATCATCAGTTGTGTGACCAACCCTGTCAGAATCGAATGTTAATTAATGCGCACTGACCATAGACATGTATACGGAATGCAAAAACCTCTCAACACACACCCCGTAAGGCTTCTTTACTACCATACCACTAAGTAGGGGGGGGGAGGCCCAAAGCAAAATCTTGCCACAGACCAGCCAAAATGAAGTCTAGATTAGACGTATTAAAAGCTGTAAGCCAACAGGAATAGATGCATACTGGACTAAATATCTACTTTAGAAAGGCCATTAGAACAAGCACGCAGGTTACTGCGGTTGACGAATTCTGGATCGTTTGTCCCGCTGCAATCCAGCCATCCGAGATATCACCGCAGTGCTATTGACTTTGAAACTCTTGTCTTGTCTTGGCCAAGCCATAGCTCATCGCGAAAGATCGCCGGTAACAAATGAAATTCTTCGATCCATAGTCCTTGTCTCAAATCGTCACGATCGGACAATTTCATAGGCTATCCTCCGAAGAAGTCTCGGATTTGTTCCGTCCGAACCTGGAGGGGTCAAGCACAAGCGCCGGATGACCCCGATAGACATCCCTAACCCTATAGATTCTCTCCCGAATTCGGGCAGCTTGCTTCATGATCGCATGTAGCGGTTAAAGATGCGCGAAGTCCGATTTCTGGCCGGCGTGGTTAGATCTTGACGCGGTCAAAAGAGGCTACCACTTACAAAATTAATATTAAGGGAACCGCCTATGATAATGATAGCATGCAAAGCCTTTAATTCTTTTCCTGTATAAAAACTACATGTATATCTCTTACGGGAGTTGAGGAGCTGCAGGGGCTGGATAACTACGCGAATCATAAATTCTATCTAGGGTGGCATGATACCCAAAGTAAGACATTTTTCGCGAAGACTCGTGCGCCAGTGGTTCATCCAATACCTGCCTATGCAAGATAACCAACGGTAATAATCTTGGCAATTATAGTAGCCAACCAAAGTATTAAGGCTGGATAAATTTGTACTTACTCAAACATCAATGTTCACAACCCATCACTCGCGCTATAGCACCGCAGGAGTGAGTCCTCTAAGCTACTCAAAAAATATGCCCCAATACTATAAATCTACAAATTTTAACAGCCAGGATACCTGGGGAAATAATCGGTAACCTAAATGTTAGTGTGTGTCCTGGCGGATGTCCAAAAAGAATGCACGGGCAAGGCGGTGGCCAACTCACCCTAGTCGGCCTATCTCGGGAACGGGAGGAATGCATAAAAACCAGACGAACCTGTCACGAACGGGATGCCTCGCATTAAGGAATTATTTACATTATTGTAAACTGGTCTGATGTTCGGCTGATTGGGGAGCTGAGTTTCTCAGCCGCCAGGCACCATCCTCCAATATCGCGGGGTCTGGAGTTGTCCAACAGACCGGGCTTCTGAGCGTGGGGATGGGTAGGATCTCTTTCTTAATAACTTACGGGAATACGCACTTGTTCTGAGCCCCAGGAATCTACTTAAGATCTTCGACTATTCAGAGCGATACTGATTACGTACGGCCTTTGAGCAAGTAGTCCCCCCCCCTCGCTGGGGGGATCCGAGTGCAGCGAGATTTGATAGCCTGCCAAATGAATTCCTTTTTTGGCGCTGAAGCGTTTGAGGTGGCGTTCTTGGGCAGACCTGTCTGAGTTGTGTGGCCACAGAACGGCATAGGTGGGGGAAAGGCACGTGCGCACGGCCGGGGAAGAGGGAAACGGTTAAACGCCAAGTGCAGTATCAAAGGGGTGATTCGCTGGGAAAGCTTCCGGCCAATTGCTGCGGCCTACTTATTTATTCATGGTCAGCTAGCATACACATACATGTATACCCTGTCAACGTTCAGGAAAAAAAAAAGCCCGGTTCTGCATGAAGAGGAGAAATGCCGTACAAAGAAGAGGAGGCCACCTCTCAGGTGCTGGCCAATCGGGGGGTGTGGCAACAATGAAACTGACCAGGCCTCATGGAGTGACTTATGGCAATTATTGCTGGGGAAGTTTGTGGAGCTGCCTGCGGGGATCATCAGCGATCAATATGGCCCAATTGAAGTATACAGAGCGGACGGTGCAGTCCACTTCAGAACAAACGTGCACGTACGCAGATAACGATGGGGTAGAGGTCTCTTAATGGCTGTGATATAGGCGGAGAGATTGCCTCATGTTCTCAAACGTCTTCGGGCGCTATAGTTATTTGGCAGTTCGGGTATTCCTTCACAATCTAGCTTTCAATGTCTCGTGCTGGTTTTAATTTTCCCCTTTCAAAAAGAAGGTTTTGATTAATACCGCCCTGCTGTGCTCGCAGCTAGTAGTGATTTGATTCCAACATTTAATTTAGCAGTTGTGCTTCCTCAACCCGCCCTGAAAAAAAAAAGGATGGGATATTGAGACCGGATTTTCGAGGCCGCTCAGGCCGCCAAAGTCCCCGATTTTTTACTTCAAGAATGCAGATTTATATAGTATCTACTGCGGGGCATTAAGGGTTGGGATTGTTGAGCCAACTTTGGTAATTTGTTTTCCCATCAATATGGATATGGGCTAGTTCCCACATGTTTGGATGTTGAAATCCCATCTGCACCATCCTTGATAGCCGCTATTGCATGAGCACATAAGTTGGTTGTAATTACTTATGTTTCTGGTTCTGTACGTAATTGGTTTCCGAATTTTCAATAGTCACCACGATTTAACAAGCATGAGTAGTTATTCTTGTCTGCCTTATCGAGATGATGCATGTAACCGGAAATATTGAATCCTTGAGGAAATCCGGAATCGAATTGGACATGCACCTCATATTTAGGTCTTAACTTCTACTCATGTCAGATATACCGATATTGAAGTATCGCCAAGTTCGCTTCACACAACAGACCTGATCGGGTCAGATGCGGCGAATCGATAAATTAGGATTATGATTGACCAGTTCTAAGGTAATTCTGATTGTACCGCTTAAAAGTTCCGTAGAGCGGTGCTCATAATTAGCTAACACATTTATAGATAACTTACGCTCTTAGGAGTGTTAACGTCCTTATCGGTACTGGCCTCCGTTCAAGTTTAAGGAAACCAGTTGAGAACTGTATTATTTATGCAGAAGTGTGGCAAGTTTAAGGGGACGGCTGGAAGGGAGACCGGCGGCCGGATTCTACTTTAGAAGGGTTAAAGGAGATATATGTGGGTTTTGGAGAAGCATTGTCATAGTCAGATATATCAGATATGTCTTGGTGCTCACACCCCCAGGCCTTACGTAATTGTGTTTTTGTATTCCCCGACTTTCTACTTCTGAAAAAAGCCTATTCCGAACCCTAGAATGTCTCTCCAAAGAGCAGAACAAGACCATTTCCTCAGCATATGGTACTTTGTGCACCTATAGGTTATGTTGGAGAGCCGTAATGTTAGCGAGCACACCCCCCTCGCATGGTGGCGCTGGCCGAAATTTCTACGTCTAAGCGTAACAGCATGACGTCTCTATGGGGGCACATACTTTAAGCAACGGGGGGGGTGCTGGTGGTACAGATCGTAACGTCCTGATATTATATCGGACCGTTATTATCAGCCCAGGGCAATCCTCCCCAGACCTTCTATCCAGATCAATCCTTGGGCCTTGCATTTAAAAGGTGAAAAGGCGAGATGGAACCCCGTATCTGTGAAGGCAACAGCACCTCTAATAACCCTGACGACGGTAACCATCAGTCCGCCATGGTTCCTCGCGTTCTCCCCAAAGAAGAAGAAGAAGGAAACTCTCCCCCACTCCACACCATCCAGCCTGTTGCGCGTAAACGCCGGTGTGTTTCTAGTGCCTGTATCCCTTGTCGGAAACGGAAATCAAAGGTATGTGGCGGCTTCAATCAGAATGGCAAATGTCTATACGCATTTACTTGTGCAGGCTATGGGGGTGCATCTTCTAACTTCTTCATCGAGTAGTGTGATGGTGTTTCCCCAGCATGCTCTACGTGTACTGCAGTATACAGCACAGAATGTGTTTACGATTACGAGGGAGATCACCGACGGAAGGGGGCGTTGAAAAGAGATCTCGCGGAGTTGAGTAAAGTGCACCAAGACTTGGATACCATCGTCAAGACCATCCGTTCAGCCTCCGAATCGGATGTAGGTGATCTTGTCAATCACCTGCGCGAACACGGTAACCTGGCAGATATTATGACCGGCATGCCGGATGGCCCTGTGGCACTATCGCTAGAAACGGATTTGAGGGATATGTTGGAGAAATTCCGGGTCGGTGGAGGGGGGGAGCTGAGGTGCTTGGGGTATAATGGAACGATTGTCGGTGACGAAAGTCCTAGCCACAGTAGTCAAAACAGTACACGCCTTTGGACCCATGTAACAACAGATGTTGGCTTTATATCTGATCTTCTTGTGAGTTTGGCGGCTTATCCAACAACAAAATAGCTGTGAGAGAGTCCACTAACCAAGTAAAAACCCATCCCTATACAGTCGTTGTATTTCACATGGAACCATCCCTCCTATGTTCTCTTCTCAAAGTCTTGCTTTCTGGCCGACATGAAAAAGGGGCGCAGGAAGTATTGTAGCCCTCTCCTTGTGAATGCGATCCTCGCATTGGCATGCCATTTCTCGAACCGACCAGAGGCTCGGGCAGACCCAAATAACCCGAACAGCGCTGGCGACCATTTCTTCGAAGAAGCCAAGCAGATTCTGGTGTCAGAAGGGGAAATTCCATCTTTGACGTCTGTTCAAGCGCTGGCGCTTATGTCACTCCACGAAGCAGGATGTGGTCGCGATTCCAGTGGGTGGATGTATTCAGGTCGGGCGTTTCGGATGGGACTAGACTTAGGTTTTAATCTTTCACTTGACAGTTTGGGCTTGTCTCCAACCGAGATAGAGGTTCGCAAGATTACATTCTGGGGCTGCTTTACTATTGACAAGTAAATGAATCGTAATCTGATTGTGTGAGAATTTGGGCTAATGGCATCAACAGGATGTGGTCATCATACTTGAGAAGAATTCCGCAGCTCCCATCAGCTATCGTTGGCGTCCACAAACCAGGAATACTTGGACCTCTCGAGCGTGAGGCGTGGGAGCCTTACCCAGCTAGAAACTCCAACGGATTTACACAGCCGGGCCGAGTGCAGACGATTGCAACTCGGTTCTGTGAAGTTTCAGAGATACTTGGCGATATCCTATCAATGTTTTTTTCACCAAAGGAACAAGTGACACTTATAAAGCTTAATAAGCTATGCTCTCGACTAAAGACATGGCATGCGAGTCTTCCAACAGATATGAATCCCAAGAATGAGGAAGCTTTGCCATCCGTTCTGGGACTCCAGTAAGTAAACATCTAATTTTTCTACGACTCCTTTTAGTCCCACAGCTCTGTGCATTTCTTTGATATATTGCGCTTGGTTTTCTTCCGCTTTTTGTCGGTTGGTTGGATTAGAGGACAGTAAATGGGGGATATAGCGGATTCCTGCATGATTGACAATTTAGGACTAGAATCAAGCAGTAATCATCGTTATACCCTTCCTTTTTACTCCCTACCCACACACTTAGAATTTTGGTGTTGTAATAGAAGTTCTGGGGTATTCACATTGCATTAAATTCTCTTATTGAGAGAGTGGCTACGTGGATCCCTAAAGATCCTTCAGCAACTATTGCTATTGTTTGGATTTTATTATTTTTATTATTCGCTCTAGTGGGCGTATTGGGGGTCTTACATATATCAGCATTTTACTAGAATTTGCTAACATACTTATAGTATCTACTATCATGCCACTCTCCTTCTCCTTCTACGCCCCTTCTTCCATAAAGACATCCCAATAGGTGGCCACACGCCCCGCGAGATATGCCGCCGAGCAGCCAATGACATCATAGTCCTTACGTCTCAATACCGAAGACTCTACACCCTACGTCATACGGTCATTCATATTCCACAGATTGTCCTAGCAGCCTCCACCATTCTCCTCATGGATCTTCCTTCACCCTCGCCCTCTAGCGCTATAAGTTCAAATCTCATCCGCTCTCTCAAGGACCTACAGGAACTATCAGAGACATGGCATTGGTGTAATATGACTTTACGACTCATTGGGACAGAGGCAGAGAAGCGGGGTATTGACTTGGGGGTTGTTGGGTGGGATGCGGTTTCTTCGGCCCATATGGTTCCTAGGCCTCTAAATGTTCACAATCGAAATAACCATGTTAATCACATTTTCCCGCCACTCCAGTACTGTTTTGGGGCATCGAATTCCGAGAATTCGGCAGAAGTTAATGGTCACGGTGCTCAGTCGGGGAATCCGGGATGGGGAGCGATGAATGATGATGATGTGCAAGGATTTGTCAACTCTTTGATAAGTTTTCCGAGCGCCATCGAAGACTGGGGTTGTATTGGTGCCAATTCGTGACAAATGAATGAATTAATCATAAATACGCCAATTCGCGACAGAAAGGACCGGCGGATAATGAGAGGGTGGTATCAAAATCAGGAATAGAGGTATTCGGTTCGATTCACATTCATTGTTTCTGTAAATACCTGTCTCTCCTTTGTTCATTGTGGCGGTGTAATGGTTGCTTTTTTTGTTCCTGTGGTTTTCATTTTTCTGGTGGATCGGGATACGGGACTTTTTTCCCTATGAAGGTTAGGACTGACCCCTCTCTTCATTACTTCATGTATATTTTGGTTGTGGTTATTTTTCTTCCCTCTCTCCTTCCTTCTCATAGCGGTTCTGGGGCCGGTCCGCAGCTAGGTATGTTGCAGTTTTTGAAATTATTATGTACATCCGTTTTACATGTGAAGGCGAATTTAAATAAGAAAACTAGGGTTTCGTGCTCGTTTCTATATTGTAGAGATCCCAACCAAGCGTCCCTAATTTTCTTCAAAGGTAGGAACCCTATACAGTAGGCACTGGTATCTCCTATTATTGGTATATGCTAGAGGTGTAGTTATCTAATTACCCCAAGAGGTTCCTCAAGAACTGCCCCGGGTAAACTTTGTCTTGAATTACTACGGTACAGTTCTAATAATTTAGGCTAATATGATGTACTTACTAAATAGCACTGTAGTACCAGACTTGAAACATACTCTATTCGCTTCCATATTTTTTTGTATTACAATACTAAAATTACCACCCAATAACCCTGTAGGCTGTATATGTACTCATTTTTTTTTTTTTTTTTAAATATCTTAGGACCTCAAGTTATATCGAGGTTCGAGAACCTTGTACCGAAGATCTGATAGAAGCGCGTACGTACCCCAAGCTATAATAACCTAGATTTATCCAGTTAGCTTGTAGTTGTACTACTGTTACAAGATATGTGTGTATGGGGGGAGGGGGAGAGAGGGGGAGAGGGGGAGAGGGGGAAGGGCATAAGCTACATATAATATGCTAATGGTACATGTAGATCTAGCTTATGGCTGAACAACAAGGTTAGTATAGCTAGAGTGCGACATATTATATAAGTAGACGTCAGAGAGGAAATCATCTCATGATAATGCCATCACCATTACATATACATGAATAAATACTAAAAGTGTGGCTTAGGGGAATGGAGCTATAAAGGTATTGACTAGATGTATACTAAAGATGTACTTCTGGCTGATCTTACAGCGATCGCGGGAGGCTGGTGCATACATGCCGTTTTTCTTTTTTAGTAATTAGGGCTTGAGTATACATGATACCAAGCAAGTCCCCTCCCCCCCCCCCACACACACTGTATAACTTGTAGGGCTACTTCTAGCACTAGTGGGGAATGTGGGGTTGGGGGTTACTAAAGATGAGCGCTAGCTATTTCCGTCAGGGTGTTGTGTAAAAAAAGCTATGGTTTGATACTCATGGACAATTGGTTGGTGTCATACTCAAAGTGAATTTGATCTTTGCGCCTGTTTCAATACCATGATATCTCTCGTAGATCGAGAGGCGCCAAAGGCTCTGATTGCCGCTACACAAAAGACTAAAGCGCATGGGGGGGAGTGGAGTTAGAGAAGGGGTGTGTGTGCTAACCTAGGGCTACTCCGCGTATAAATGCCTTAACGGCTTCTCACTGGAGGAATCTAAGGTGCTTAGGACGCTCATATGTAAGATATGGGCTCGGGCGGTGAAACTTGCGCTTTAGCTGCTATGATATCTACCCACAGGATTTCGTATATTATGTATGTAGTTATATCAAACAGACTCGACACCGGCGCTAGGTGATAAGATTTATAGAACCCCCTTAATGTGTAGTGCGTATTTAGGTGTATATTCAATCGGCATGGGGGTTCGCAGTATGCAACCCCCCCCGCATGCATGAGTGCTTCAACAAGCCTAGGGCTAAAAGTTCTTTTTGAGGGTGTGTGAACTTCTTGAAATATTAAATAAGATTTTGGGTTTTGTTTCGTGCGCTTTCTATTCATATCATTGCGAATTTGTTTGAGTTGCTAATTGCACGCAGTTCAAATTTAAATGATTGATGAGGGAAACAAAAGAAAGGAGGGAAATGTAGCTCAGGTTAGACGTATTACTTGCATTTTTGCATACGGTACGGGGCCAACAGCCCCCAGTAATTTCTGGTGTACCATAAGCAGTCAGCGCGCGGTATTATAAATTAAGATAAAATTTTTGCGCCTGCCTTATATAGGCATTTAGTTTCCCAGTAAGGGTTTTCATTGTTTCTCAGGGGCTATACGGTTTGTGTTGCTCCTCAACATAAGTTTGTAATACGATTCTACAAGCACACTGGAAAAGAGTTGTTTTGGTGGCAGCTCGGGTATTTCCCCTGTGTTATTTTTGCGCTAAGCGCGCGGCGCCTATGCGTGTTCTGCGGTTGGCTCGGAAGAGCCTATCTGGGATTTCCAAAAAACCAATCTTGCCACGGAGGTCTCGGGGTAATCTTTGGGCTGAACTATGCTTGGATTTGGGCGTACGGTGTGGGCAATCCGAGGCGCAGGCGTTTTCATCTTATTTTCGTGATTGTGGTGCTTGGCCGCTTGTGCTTCTAGAAGATCATGAGTTTTCGCTTCCATGCCCGATTTCCGCACTCGAGACGTACGGTGATATCAAGCTGAGAATTTCAAATATTCCCTCGGACGCCGAGGGACCGGTGGATGGATGGCACACGTAAGTGCATAGGCTGAGCATGAGTACTGTGATAATATTGATGAAATGAAAACTCTTTCTTCTGTGCTTTTGATCGCCAAATGATGCAAACCAAGGAAGGGCCGCCGGACTTTTGCGTTTACCAGGGTTTCGCGTCATACTGCAGTGTCTACCCATCATACCGCAGCGTCTACCCACCACGTCAAATTAAACTTTTGATAGATGCGATACAGCCCCGCTGTCTGCACGGTAGAGTTTTCTTGACTCGTTATCGCCAGTTATCTTGTATTACGGGGCTGTGGGCAAATCAAATCGTCATTGACAAGCTTTGAGGTTGTTACACGACTGAGCCTCCCCTTCTCTGCACGTTCGTCCACGAGGCCCGGCAACGAGTAAGACCCTCACTGCCCCTGCCCCTGCCTGTAGTCCGCCAGCCCCCTGGCCAGTGGAGGTGCTCAACACCCTCACAAGCGAACCTATGGCTCCTGCCTCACATCCCGCCGTCCTATGCACTGGGCCTGCATGGCATATTCTGGGGAAACCTGGGTCTTTGACTGGACATCTCTGTATTCGCTTGCATGCATCTGGATCTCATCACTCATCCCAAGAGATTGTAAAGGTACCATAGTAGCTAGAGAGTATACAAAGATGGCCCTGAACGGATATATCCACCAATACCGGCAGGTGTTCGAATCATGTATTTCTTAAACAGGATACCCAAGCACGCGAGTCAGTAGTAGAATGACTCAAAATCCCCTAATCCACGCGACCTACCCCTTCACGCGTCGTCCCCAGACTTTAGCATTTTCTGTGTTTCAGTGGCCCGGTGTCGGAAAGACAAACAAAAAAAAAGGACGTGATAACAGGAAAGCCTTCTCGTTCGAGAGGTTTCTCCTTATGGGTTTGGTATTGCGCTCCTTCTACTGATAGGTTGGACTATAGGTTGTTTCGCTGAAACTACATGTGGTACCTAGCGGTTAGCAACATGCATGATATCGGAGTGTGGCACGGCGCGACACCACCACAGCCCCCGCGACCCAAGAAGACTGTGTGGCGCGTCAATTCCAACGGTACGGAATAGCTGCATACATGTATCTACATCACTTCGCACCTGCAGTTTTGAAAACTAGGGTCTGCGTTTCTATAAAGTCCGGCTCTTACGGCGGGTATCTTGGTCTTTTCGCTATCGACATCCACAGCTGAAGTTCAATATATATATTCACAGCCTTCTTCCTCTTCTACATCTCTGACTCTAAACCAGAATCACAAGACCATCACTCGCCCGGTACTCGACTCGGCTTACTGCTTATCACACGACTTCTGATAAAGCCAGCATCCCATTTGACAGTATATAAGGCCTCGGGGTCTCCTTCCTGTCTTCTTCACCAGTTCGCTCCATATCATTCCATTCTATAGGTTCACATCAGCCATCAATCTCTCTCACAATGCCCATGTGCTTTACTCTCTACGAGTCCTGGCTCGACGACGAAGGCAATCCGATGCCAGCCCGGGAGGGTCGTCGTATCGCTGAGGATCGCAGCCGCCGTCGTTACTCTATTCCCTCAACTTCTACCAAGGTCCACATTGTCCTACCTCCTGAGCAACCCAAGGCCCCAGAAGTCTGCTATGTCCCTACTTTTATTCCAGCAGCACCAGCACCAGCACCTCCTGCCCCTAATCCATCTTACAGCATTGAGGCTACTGCTGCCGAGATTGCAAACCGCATTGTCGCCGAGAACGCTGCTCAGAACGAGATTACAACTCTGCAGACCCGTCTCGAGGAGGAGCAAAACCTCCGCCTCCAGGCAGAGCGTGATCGGGGCAGAGAAGAGGCCAGACGTGTAAGGGAGGAGATTTACTCAGAGCGTCGGTCCCGAGAGCTCATTCACAGAGAGGAGGATGCCCGTCGTCGGATCTCAGAGGAATATCACCAGACTAGATCTCTTGGAAACACACCTAGATCTAGTGGGGATAGATTGTGGTCTAATTCTCATGAAAGCAGACTAGTTGTTCACGATCATCGCCATAGCCATCACCGCAGTCACTCTGACTCTAGAAGCCACAAGTGCTCCAACTGTGGACACTCTGGTCATAGATCTAGGGAGTGTCGTTCTAGCCCAGAGCCTGTAATTTACAGGGTTCCTACGAATAGGGTACGACATATTACATACCTTTCATAAGGTATGTATCGGTTGCTAGGGTTGAGAGTTGAAAAGTGAGAAAGGATGGAAGTTTGGGAGAGGGAATAATTCGAGTCAATCACATCACACGCAACACCAATCAGCCTCGCCAGGATTCAGCAGAGGAGCACGATTCCCAAAAATCACCCCTTGCATTGACCAGATCTATCTTCGATGCAGATCTACCAATTACGACGCAGTTCGAGTCACGAATAAACTCGCTCCGGGCGGGATGTTCGATGACTCATACCAAGGCGCTACAGTAGAATCGCATACTGTCATCCAGCCTTATATTGTTGCCTAGTTCGTGGTTCGCATCACAGATCTGGAGTATTTTTTTCTTTTGTCTTAAGTCGTGGCTTCTTCTTTCATCTCGGGGGCTGTTTTGGTGTTTAATGGGGATGCTTCAGTGACGGGGATTTTCTGTTCTTTTTTTAGATTTCAAGTTTCTATTGTGAGGTTTATACTTTTTGATTTTCTTTGGGGTTTCTTTTTTCTCTTTGACAGTTACCTATACCATGCTTGTTTCAGTTTAGTTTCACCGAGTTGGGTTTCCTTTTTTTTTTCTATGAATTTCATAAATAGACGCATGAACCAAATTCTTTCCTTCTGGTTATTTCGTATATTTTCTATCTATTTCTAGTGCGTTCTTGATGGTTTGAAATATATGTTTATGTAATTAGCCCAGGGCACATTTTTGAGGCTCTTCAATGAAAGTTACCGGTGCGCATCTTCTCACGTTCATTACTTTTTTTTGTGTGCTCGTGATACCAAATCGGCTAAGTCGGGCCATCTCCAGTGAGGTCATGAACTCTTCTGATGGGCATGTGGGTGCTTTCAACAGATCCTCGACCCCAGTGATAGGTCCAAAAGCACTACAGAGTCACTGTCCTAAAAAAGGAACGAGACTGAGTAGGCTTAGGCGATAGTAGTCCAAATCGAAATTCTATTTACTCTACATACCGTACTGGGGCGTATTTAACCGGGCGTCTTGGCAAGACACTCCGAGTGATAGTACGTGAGAGAGTTATAGGATCGACACCGGCGGTGGCGGGGCTTTATAATTATGGCGTTTTTTTTTCTTGGTGGCGTTACATCGGGAGGGAATATTAATATATTGCTTACTCTATTATTTATCATTGATAAGATGGGTTTTTTTTTTAAAATTTCATTCATGAGGCTCTGTAGACTATAAGGTGGGTGGCTTGGTCTCTTCTATAAGACAAACCCGGTACTGGACGTCAGGGTCATTTGATCAGTCTTCTGATACGCGCGTCTTGTGGTCTGTATTTATTAATCAACTGAGTATCTCTACATAGACAAGAAATATTTTTTTTTTCTTCTTCTTTCTCTTTCTTATCCCCCCCTGCTATTATTACGCTACATAACTAGTCAGCCGCACGGGTGTTACTAGCTGTACGTATAGGTGAAACTTGCCTGATACTGTATGACTTGATTGTGCTGATGGTTTTTTTTTCCCTCTCCTCATCCCCCTGGACCCCCCCCAGCTTCTTGAATAGGTAGAAGGCGCTAGCTGGAGTCTTCGAGTAGTTCTAATGACTGAGTGTATGAGTTCGTCGAGGTAGCCTTGGAGATGCGTAGATGGTATTGTTAAAGGGGGATACATAGTACTGTACATGATCTTATGAGTTGTCTGACTGGTTTCCTGGTCGGTAAGTATACGCATATACGTACTAAGGCATTTACTATTCATGTATTTATGTTTTTTTTCCCCCCTGAAATAATGACTAGAATGATAACGAAGAAGGCCTCCAAGGCACAAATTCAAATACTCATTCTACAAGTTGAAGTGTTCGTAGTGTTGTAGCGCTACCCATATAATACTGACACGAGTTTGGTGCTGGAAATAATGAACGTTTGCCTAGCTAAGCGTGCGTTTTGTCGGTTCGAGATAGATCTTACCTCCAACCAAACCCTGGGATTTTAGGAGAGGTCAATAATAAACTGCACTCATATCTAGGGAATAATTCTAGTCTGTTTGGGGGGAAAAAACTCTGAAGGAGGCCTAGGTAAGACGTGGAGTTCCGCCATGCTCCTAATACGGAGACACTTGACATAAGATGAGTATGGCTGCAAGTTTTCTATGGGGGCTTATCGTGCACAAAAAATAAAAAAAAAAGACCAAAGAGGGAAATAAGATCACGGAGTACTGTCAGCCGCAGAGTTCTCACCCTTTCTTCTCCTGCGTCCCTGCTGGTGGTTGCGTGGGGAATTTTGTTTTTATCAATGTGTGCTTCTATAGAACCACACCATGCACGTACCAGGGATTACATATTCGCTACTTTCCAAGTTCGTAAATGTAACTGTAAGAATGCCACCCATGTCTAAAAGGAGTTAGAGGAGTTTTCGTGCTGCGCCGAAAAATTCACTTGGATGTAGTTATTGAACTGCACTTTAGGTTTCTTTTTTGTGGTACGTTGTGTAACTACGCGTTTTATCAAGGATTGGAGAGGGGGGCTGTACGTTCTGCAGGGTGGTATTAGAAATTGGTGTTTATGTCCTTCTTGCTTGTGATTGTAACCCCTAGACTCAGTGAAGTTAATTTTTCTTTTTCTTTTCTCTTTCTCGTAAGATTTGTGTGCGTAGTAGTTTTGAGGCGGTTAGATATACAACAATAGCAAAAAGAGTCTGACTGAAATTACGTATGTGGCACTCGCAAGCATCTACGTCATCAATAGTGCGAACAGTACGCTCAGGGGGGGGGGGGAGCACCTCATACTTCAGTCGCGGGGTTTACAAGTGTTAGTCATAGATATCCTCCAAGGCTGGAGGCTCATACCGAAACAATGAACACAGCTGGAATTTTCCTCAGTCTCTGCAGGAGTAAATGTCATCTAGTAAAGTAGATGCATAGTTGGATTTGTAATTAAATGGGTGCCAGGCACTCGAGCTCGGTTTTGAGCCTTATTTCTCTCAGCCTTCTGAGTAGATAATTAGTAATGCCCTGAGTGTAATATCTAGCGCACCAGTTAGCCACATACCGCACTTTTAGGGTTTCAAATATCAAACAAGCGCGTAAGCGCGATTACAACAAGGTTGTACCTTTCTTAGACGCAATATAAGCGGAAATTTATTTCTAGCTATAAGAATGTATCTTCATAATGTACTTTGAGATACTTTAGTCTGCAAATTTGAAAAGTAGTTATATTCTAGTTACATTTAGTACTATAGGACTAGAATATACTCTTATATGATATCACTACAGTAGTCTCAAGCACTAGCTGCTACTAATGAGATTCTAGCGGTCTACTACCTTATTGGCACTAAGAAGACTGTCGGTATCAACCCTAACTTAGTATCAGCTATTATGAAAAAAACCTAATAGATAATGGTTAATCTACATGGGGGGTTTCGAGACTTACTTTGTGTACTCTAGAATCAGAAAGGCCTATCGATTCATCACACCTGTAATCGTCCAAAATTACTTAACAGATGGTAGTCCCCTTCATACTCTTCTCATTATGATGTAATATTCTTGCCCTGAGTCGTGAGAGATACCGTACACGTGCAACTAGTAACTTAGAGTACGTTTAGTTATACAGAGTTTGACCCTTAACCCATTCTTGAAGTAGCTAATGAATCGCAAAGGGTGTAGTACCATGATACCTCAGTGAAATTGCCTCATCAAACACCTGTAGGTTATGTGCAAGTAAGCCTTATGTCAGAGGGGCAGCACGACTAGAGGTACTAGTAACTGTAGAAAAAACTCCTGTATAATACCATTACAGGGACATCTTGAACGTCAACATGAAGAATAGTTGTCGATTGAAACGGTCACGTGATCCCCTCGGAGTTTACTTCCGATTACCAAATTTCCCTCACAACCAAGAGGGATAATTGATCATAGCTACTAAATATCTACTTTCCCGGGGATTATTCGTTGCTGCACTGGTAGGGGGGGGATACTATACTCCTACGTCATAAGGTTCGCTTGTAAAAAAGCAAAGATTTAAGATTGCCGAGTGGTAAAACTCTATTTTCGAGGCTAAGTGCGATGATTGGTATCGATCCCCATGTTACGTGTCGCACTGCATTGTCCTGATGCCCTCTAGGGCTGCATTCGATGGACCTACGATCGTGTTGATGGTTTGCCGAGGCCGAGGTTCTAGCTATGTAGCTTAGCGTATATAATGTTTATTGGCTGTGGTACTTGGATGCATTCACTATTTAAAATATTTTAATATATATGGCTCGGCTCTTTTGTATCAGATATTTGTACTAATGTAGGTTATAAATATAAAAATAACCAAAGAAAAGAATAGAACTAAGGAAAAAAGATATATACTATTTTTGTATGTCTTGGCGCGACTGCGAGTGATTCTTGGTGAAATTTCTTGATGATGATGATGATAATTCATAAATACATGAAGGCTAAGGTATTCGCACTGCACACTGCACTTATCAAATATAAAACAAAAGGAAACACAAGGTGAAATTTCTTATTTATATTGTGAAATTATTTCTTTGAGCTAATATTTTATTAGACGACACGGGTAAACTGGTCTAGAACTGTTGGGAGGTTTTTTGTTGTCGGTTGGCTTTCTAGGCAGCTCAAGAGATATCAGTGGCATGGATAATCTGGATAAGTCTAGTAGGGGGTAATTAGTAGTGTAGCACGGCGGAGAAAGTAAACACATAAATTAATATTATCTCCTTCTAGGATTGGCTTCAGTGTGTAGTATAATCAGGGTTCCCCTTTAAGATATGGCAGTACGTGGCAGATGTGAGATGAGGTAACTGATAGGATAATAAATTTAAGAGGTGCTATTATAGAAAGCTTATAAAATTTCTCAGAAGCTCAAGTTTTTTGGACCTTTGTGTCGGGGGTAAAGTTTTCCAAACATGGATAATCACTCGCATATAGTATTGGTGACTCGCGTATGAATGAATGAATGAATTTATCATAAGTACATGCAACCGTGACTCGCGTATATAACACTGGTGATACTATTTTACTTTGCCCCGGGTTTTTTTTAGTACTCTAAATCTTGTATATATATTTTGTTCTTCAGTTTTTAAACTGCTCGGAGTGTTAAAGTTTGTAAGAACTTTTGAAAGACATTTTAATTTAAACGATATTAGATATGTACGGAGGTATTTTAGCCTTCTAAAATTCAGCGGAGGCCAGTATCATCTATCCTCATACCGTTCGCTCTACTAAATGTAATTCTTTAGGACTCGAAGGGGCATTTATCTATAATAGCGAGTTGAGTTATAAACTCGAAAACAGGGCTAGGGTTAATCGAGTTATCATAAATCTCAAAAGTTAACCCTCCACCACTATATCTACAATTGGTACGTGCATTAGGTTCGAGACTGCACGATGGCCTTTTTGATCCGCAGCCATGCTGGCAAAGATCGCTGCGTTGTCGATCTGCGGCGGGGTTTGCCGTGGGAACCCTGCACCAAGTCTCATAGCCCCCCCGCACGATCAAGACAGAGCTAGCAAGTTGCTCCTACTGGATGATAATTCTTTTGAAGACTTTGATGTCTCAATTCAGGTCTGATTATACCATGGAATGAGTTTGACTCCTTTTCTTGACTCATTGTTTTTGCAAATTAGGCGCAGAGCCTCTTAATGACTGAAATATATGTCTCTTATAAGCGGGGAACCCTTGTAACCAACCGCCCTGAATATTGGATAGTTTAGCACACACTCGACAATCTCACGCGTTTGTCATTCTCGACAGCTCTGCAAGCCCACGAGATAAACAGGTTCTGGGTGCACTAGCGAAATCACGAACGAATAGCCTATAAATCTTACTTTCCTCGGGCTTCTGCCTTAAGACGCTTTATACGTGCTTTCTCGAATGTAGGGACATATATCAATTCCAGTCGATATGCACTCATAGCTAATTTAACTCCCCATGGCAGAGTTTCGGGTCAAACTTCCATCTCGCAGTCGTCACAAAACAAACCCCCTTTCACAGACAAACACAATGCCACTCCCAACTCTCCCCTCCGAGATCCTCCTCACCATTGCCGAGCAACTCCGATTGAAGGATGTTAGCTCCCTCATCAGATCAAACAGTGTACTCCACTTCCACCTCTTACCATATCTCCGCTCAATCATCAACCACGAAAAAGACAAACTTCTCATCTGGGCCATCAGGAGCGAAAAAGAATGTATAGTCAAACTACTTCTTACAGGACTCCCAGAGAGCGCCAATATCAACTACCAAGACATCTATCGCAACTGCCCGATAGGTGCTGCTTTCAACACCGGGAACAGAGCTATTATAAAGCTATTGCTCGAGAACGGAATTTCTATCCATGAGCCTGTTCTTATAGATGGATTGGATGGGAATCCACTTTTCCATGCAGCTTATCGAGGCTTCGACGACATTATTAGGATGCTGCTCGATAAAGGCGCGGATATTAATGCAGTTGGAGGTCCAGGCCAATGGAGGGCATTATACTATGCTATTATAAAGCGCCACGAGTCTTCTGTCAAGCTCTTGTTAGAAAACGGGGCTTCTATTGGTATGGCTGATAACTCTGCAACGGTGTTGAGCTATGCTGTCATTACAGGATCCGAGAGTATTGTGGAGCTGTTGCTGGAACACGGGGCCTCTGTGGACTCGAGAGATGGACAGTGGGACTTGGTCCCGGCCGCAGTTGATCGGGGTTTCAACGGAATCGCAAAATTGCTAGTCAGAAGAGGTGCCGAAATCACTGCGAGAGGGCAGATGGGATGGACAGCGCTGCGGTTCGCTGTCAAGCATTCAAACGAAGACATGGTGAGGTTTTTGCTGGAGAATGGGGCTCCGATGGAGAAAGATGTCTCTGAGCTTGAATATGATGACAGATCACCACACCCCCTCCGCTCCATAGACAAGTTGATCATTGTTGCCGTCAGAAACGGAGACGAGGGTATTGTGAAATTGTTACTGGAGTATGGGGCTTCTGTGGATGGATCGTTTGATGAGTATTTTGATGAATATTCTAGCTTCTACTACATAATGCTAGTAAGTTCTATGCGTGGAAGAGGAGGGGATAGTCTTTTAAGGCTATTGCTGGAAAACGGGCCTTCCACATATGAGAATTACCCCTACGAAGTTGTGTTAGGACATTCTATTCGCCTTGGGGATGAACGTTTAACAATGTCGGTAATAGAGAATGCGAAAAAGAATGGGTACACCAAAAATAAGATTAGGTGGGCATCAATTCTTAGCTCAGGTGAGAAAAATATCCTATAATTGTTATTAGAGCGTTGGTGATGCTTACTTTAGGTTAAAAAGTGCTTAGCAACGCTGTTGAGAATGGGAATGAACGTATGGTGAAGCTTCTACTAGAAAATGGTGCCGTTGCGAATTCTCAAAATCAATACGGCGCCGAGCGCCCGAAATTAATGGTTGCTATCGAAAAAGGTAAAGGAGGAACTTTGGCTATTACTGAAGAATAAGGCTCCTTTCCTCTGAAGAGAGTGTAGTGGCATTTGCTTACTCTACCTACGTACTATAAAGGTCTTTTTAGAATCGCAAAGCTGCTGATCGATTATGGTGGCGATGTCAATGCGAAAGATTTGCGGGGAGATACAACGCTGTGCTGGGCCCTTTTGTGGGAAAATGAAGCTGCTGTTAGATTTTTGCTCGATAATGGGGCCTCTATAAACTGCTCCGAGGAACTCCGCACGCCATTTTATTGGGCTATTCACTGTGGAATGGAAGATGTCGTGAAGCTCTTCTTGGAGGGGGGTGCTCCTATTGATAACAGCGGTGGTCATTCCCTAACAATGCTAGGCTATGCTGTTGATGAAGGGCAGGGGGGTTGTGTGAGGCTATTGCTAGAATATGGGGCTCCTGTGGACTCGAGGCAAGGACAGGAAAATCTGCTCATTGTTGCAATTACGAAAGGGTTTAGAGAGATTGCAAAGCTATTAGTTGGTAAAGGTATCGACCTCTCTATGAAGAGGTCCGACGGATGGACAGCACTACAGATTTCTGCCAATATGGGGGATGTTGAGATGGTAAAATTCTTTCTTGAGAATGGGGCAAGGTTGGATGCGAATGTGATGGAAGCATATGAAATGGTGGCTCGGTTTTCGATCACAGGTTAGAGTTTTAGTATACACATGAAACTGGCGTGGACAATTATTTTCATTTGTGAGTATGTTTTTCTAAATTATTTCAAAAATGCGTATCATGTCTCTCTTTCGCTAGATATTTGGGGATTTCCAGAGATGCGCTTTCCCCCTCATAAAACGAGCCCTTGCTTGGGTTATGGTAAGATAGGCTTTCATTGGATGTTTATATTATTTTTTTATCGGATAATTTGGTATCCAATGATGGGTAGATGTAGTTGAAGATGTGGAGCATCTTTTCTTTCGGGTAGGACAGATAATTCCTACTCAGATATACTGAGCCCATGGTGCAGGGTACTTGTCTAAATGCCAAGCCGTAGCCTCGCCAAGGCAAGGTCAATGAGCGACCGAAGGGTCTGATCTGCAATACGGAAGAATACCGTATTACCCCAGTAAATTGGCTATGCAGGCGTCACCGCCACTTCCTATAAAACGTATAGTAGCTATCTGATCATAAGGGTTAATATCTTAATCTAGCTTTGATAGGTTTAGAGACAGCCTAATAGGGCTTAGATAACATGTTTAAGCCTAGGTGGCGGCGACGCCCGCATAGCCAAATTATTGAGGTAATACGGTACAACGAGGTCGTTTTTCTATTGCATCTCTACAACCGCAATACCCGATTGGCTCCGGCTGACGGCTTGTAACGGGAGATATTTTTTCCTTGAAGGTTAAAAAAGAGCGCAGCCTTCTTTATCATGTTAACCCGGTGATTTCTCTTCAAGACGTTTCCCTATTACACCTAAACCTGCACATAAGAGCCTTGCGCATTGATGACTCGAATTGTATGAAGGAAAGGGAAAAGCTAAATAACGCAGCTGAGCATGGTAGATGTGCAGCAATGACGTGCGATTAGCTATCTTTCCCAGGGTAGTAGAGAAAAGAAATGTGACCATTAAACTCCAGACTTGTTTCTTAATACGATCACATGCAATAGCACAAAAAAAAAAAAAAAGAGAAAATGACCCCTCCAAAGCATCACGCTCTATTATACCAGGATCAGAATTATCCAAATGCAAGACCAGAAAATTTTATTCTGTACGTACGTACCCAACACTCGGCGGTTGTGCTGTATGTAGATCACTGGCTGGGTAGTTAGTCCAAACCCTAAGCCCTAAATTCTCACCCTCCAAGTATTCACTCCCGGTCCGCTTGGTCTCGGAAGAACCACGAGAAAAACGTGCTCGAGAATCAAACGACTAGTGGAACACGTATTTTGAAAACTCGGCCATGGTTCGACTTCAGCGGGAAGATTCTATAGAAAGACCGAGAGCTCGGGTTTTCTCCGGTCAAAAGCCCGAGGCTGCGACGTGGGGGAGGGGACGGGTGGGCTGAATGTAGCTACGATGCGAATTTTGTCCGGTCGTGCCTGCACCGGGTGTTGAGAGTAGGGTTTATTAGCCGTTGGGGTTTTACATGTTGCCGGGTACGATTACGGGTGGGGGAGGGGAGAGACCGAGCCTCATAAATACAGACCACACGAGCTTTAGGAACAATTCTTTTTTCTGCTGTGATTTCCTGTGATCTTCTCGAGCTTTCCCCGGGGTTTGGATTCGGTCTATTTACGGTTACCTCTGTTTTCACATTGCTGGTCCGCAATCTGAGAAATTGATCTGCCTACTATTGCTATTGCTTGGTTATCGCGAGTGGAACTTGCAGGTGAAGCTCTAGAGTTCAACTTCTGACGTCGTTGGGAGTTGAAATTTTCACGTGTTTTAGACAACCCGCCAATATCAGAGCTTTTCGCGCTAAAAAGGAGCTTCAGCATCCCCCGCATTCATAACTAACCCCCTCTTCTACCTCTCCATCATTATCTCCTAGTAAATATATCTAGCAAAGAAACTTTAGAACATGGCTGCTGCACGGTCAACAGCTCGCTCCCTCGTCAAGCCTTTCTTGATCGGATCAGCAGTCGGTGTCGGAGGTTACTTCACATACAAATCACTCTCCTCACGTCCAGCAGCAAACACCTACAGAATTAACAATGCTGCCGGTGTCGAAGGAAGCTATGGTCGTCCTAATCCCGCTGGGACCCCACCAAAGTTCCCACCTCTCCCTACCAGGGCAGAGCAAATTGAGAAGCTGAGGGCTGGAAGAAACGAGGCCGCTTATGACCTAATAGTTATTGGCGGAGGGGCTACAGGTAGTGGAATTGCGCTAGATGCCGCCAGTCGGGGGTTGAAAGTGGCTGTGATTGAGAGGGACGATTTCTCTTCTGGGACGAGTAGTAAAAGCACAAAGTTGGTACACGGGGGTGTCCGGTACCTAGAAAAGGCAGTCAAGGAGCTCGATTACAGTCAGTACCAGCTTGTGAGGGAGGCTTTGAAGGAACGTGCGGTTTTCTTGACGACTGCACCCCATCTGAGTATGAGCTTGCCAATTATGCTGCCGGTTTATGAGTGGTGGAAAGCACCGTATTATTGGGCCGGAACGAAATGTTATGATTTCCTTGCTGGAAAAGAGAACCTAGAGAGCTCTTACTTTTTAACACGCGGCAAGGCCCTCGAGGCATTCCCAATGTTGAAAGGGGATGGATTGGCTGGTGCGCTGGTGTATTATGGTATATATGCCCGACACCATTTAGGGTCCTATGATTAACAATATTAGACGGATCTCATAATGACTCGAGAATGAACGTTGGATTGGCGCTCACTTCGGCACTCTATGGGGCAACGGTTATTAATCATATGGAAGTTCAAGATTTGATCAAGGACCCATTAACGGGTAAGATTACCGGTGTTAAGGTTAAGGATCTTTTGAACGAGAAAAAAGGTGGGAGGTTAGGATTCGGCGAGGGCGTGGGCCAGAGTGAATTCTTGGTAGAGGCAAAGGTGAGGATGAACGATACCTTGAGACTCCTAAGCATTAAACAGCATCTAACTATATTTATAGGGCGTTATCAATGCTACAGGTCCATTTACAGATAGTATCCGAAAGCTCGATACTGGTGAACAGACCCCCGAGATTGTAGCTCCTAGTAGTGGCGTTCATATAGTTCTCCCTGGCTACTACTCTCCCGCTAGAATGGTAATATCCAATTGAGAAAGTTTTGCCTTTGGATCGCAAATTCTAACTCAAAAATAGGGCCTAATTGATCCAAACACTTCCGACGGCCGTGTCATTTTCTTCCTTCCTTGGCAAGGAAATACAATTGCCGGCACCACCGATGCGCCCACCTCTATTACCCCACATCCACTACCCCGTGAAGAGGAAATCAATTGGATCCTGAACGAAGTCCGCCGCTACCTTGCACCCGACATCAATGTCCGCCGTGGTGACGTCCTTGCCGCCTGGTCTGGAATCCGACCTCTTGTCAAAGATCCTGATGCGAAAAATACCGAATCCCTCGTCCGTAATCACCTAATCAATGTCTCTCAAAGTGGTCTAATCACCATCGCTGGGGGTAAATGGACAACATATAGACAAATGGCCGAAGAGGCTGTTGACGAAGCGATTAAGCAATTCAGTCTTAAGCCTGGAACCTCCGATCTTTCTGCGAGAACAGAGGGGATGGTGGAAATCGATGGATCTTGTAAAACAGAGTGGGTGAAGCTTATTGGCGCTCACGGATTCAGCAAGACACTATTTATCAACCTCATCCAACACTTCGGTGTTGAAACTGAGGTCGCCCAGCATCTCGCCGGCGCGTACGGTGACCGTGCCTGGGCTGTTGCAGCTCTCTCGGTGCCCACAGATCAGCGTTTCCCTGTCCGTGGCAAGCGTTTATCACCTCTCTACCCATTCATCGATGGTGAGGTCCGCTACGCGGTTAAGCATGAATACGCACAAACTGCAGTCGACGTCCTTGCACGAAGAACAAGGCTTGCATTCCTGAACGTACAAGCGGCACTTGAAGCACTTCCAAAGGTCATCGATATCATGGGTGAGGAGTTGAAATGGGATAAAGTTAGAAAAGACAAGGAATGGAGTGAAACAGTGGCATTTTTGGTTAGTATGGGGCTACCCGAGAAGAGAGTTGGTGTTACACGGAAGGAGGTGGAAGCTGGTGCTGTAGGAAAGTGGGGTGTTGATGAGAAAGCCTTCTCAAGGCATGGTGAGTTTTCCTGAAAGATCCTAGGGTCATTGAAGTGATACTAATAGTAGTGTAGCTGGGCCGACAGATGCAATGAGTACTATTCAGCCTACCAAACCTCTCGATTCGAGCACAGTACGAAATGGCGGTGTATAAGCTACACACATAATTACGTGTGTCGCGTTCTACCATGTTTCGTTATATTCTCCGTGTTTTTGCCTCACATATATCTTTTCTTATTTATTCTTTTTATTCATGGTCCTTGGTGTGAATATTTTGGGTTATGGGTGTTCTTTTTCCGCATTATAGCGTTTATACCAACGATAGTAGTTGTGTTGGACATAAAAGTTTGCATTTTACCTTTTTGTATTGTTTGTAACCCGATAGGGGAGAACCAAATGGTAAATGAATTAGGTACTGAATAAGATTTGTTGGTACCTACGGGATATATGTTGCCTGTCTGTGGTGAAGCTGAGATGTATATACCTCAAGAGCTAAATCACTGTTCTTTTTGGCTAGCAAGGGGGTTGAAAGATGTCTGAAGGGAAATAGAGTATTCCAACACAGAAAAATTGGGTTATCACTTAAACTCTTATACCTTTAGATAAATATGCTTTTCTCATGTGAAAGTCCCACCCTTTCTAACCAGCGTGGTTCCTACCTCATGGTCTATCACTCGGTTCATCTAGTTCACGTACATGAGTGTCTGGGAGCCTATGTATTAAATCTTCAAGTGAGGAATATATATTTAAAGTGGGTAAGTTATTACTCTAGGTATTTCTATTAGGATTTTTATCCACACGTGGACCAGAGCTGGATCATGGAACAAAGGTTGATTAGTCAATTGTCTTGGTGCCAAGAGCGTTTTTTGCCGAGCAACTACTAATACCAATTTCCACTCAAGTGACATGACATGTCTTTTATAAGATAAACCTACAGACTAATATCCTAGACTGAGCTTATCATCAGAGGGGACCAACGTTCATGTTGGTTGTTAGAGCTTATCACCAATGGTAACAAAAAGCAACAAAGGCTGAATAATAGCGCTGAATCCCTGCTTTGAACAAGCCTTGGTTGGCCACACACCAGCGTGTGAGTGGCGTCAGAAGACAAAGGTACCAACAGTTATGTCCTTCACATGTTTGTCGATGGACTATGGGTACCTGTTGGTTTGGTGATTATACGTTGGTGATCGATCAAGAGGCGAACCACTACATGTACTTGTTTTAGGAATGCACTCCGGTGGCAATACTTGATTTGTATTTTTGGACACGGAGGAGGAGGAGGAATATCTATTCCTCAGGTTTGAAAAAAAAAAAAAAAAATTGTCCTTGGAATAGTTTTGTAGGTGATGTTCGTCTTTATCGATTCGGTTGAGCTATAAAGCCTTGCATGCATGTATCGCATTGCGTTTGTCTAAGTAGAGTAGCTGGTAAAGGGGAAAATTAATTATGTAAATGGTTCGCCGAGTATCTATCTCGGTTGTTTATGAAGCTAGGATACGCGGGGGGGGTAAGAATCTCGGCAAGTTCTAGTCACCTAGATACAGTGCATATCTATTTTCAGCTAGATTCGACCAGATTCCTTTGAGTACTCAGTGTGGGGTGAGGGAAGGCTAGGCTGTGTATTATTCTAGGTACAGTCGGAGTGGTTATGCATAAGAGGAAAAGTGTAATTATTTCGCACGGAAACAGAATGAATTCCCCCCCCATGAAAATAACCTCTATCTTTATTTTTGTCAAGGCGTCAATTGAATCCTACTCCACTCGGCGTGATTCTAGGAATGCAGGTAATTGGTGACCTTATTCTTACTATGCTTATATACTTGGCTTATGCACTTTCGGATACCACCTCAGTATATATCCGCTTTGGGGGGGGAGAGAACTTCGGCCATCAGCCCTATGCTACCGAATAGCCTACCCGATTTGTTGTTTGTTAATTCCGCAATTGTGTGCTTAAACTCCGGGAAGAGAACACACCTTACTGTATCATAATAAGCCGTGCATAAATATTACAAACCTTGTTTAGAAGTCATGTCACCAGATATGAAAGCGCCTTAAATTTCAGTGGAGTGGGTTTTAAAAGACCATACCGGCACGATAGACCTTAATTTGCATAAATTAAAAAGCAATTCCAAGGTTTGGTTAAGAACATGGCCAGGATAAATTTTTTTTTTTTCGATATAGATTATCTTCCCGCGTCCTGAGTGTCTGGATCAACTCGTAGGGCTGTATTAGACGTACCAGCACCCTCGTCCCTGTTGGTACTACCTTCTAATGCGTTATCGCGAGAACGTTTCAAGTTCAAAACACCCTGAAATGATGCAGGGGTAACAATGCAGAATTCCATCATCATGTTTCTTTTTCTTTATATGTACAATCTTTTTTGTAGAGTTATTTTTAGTTGCTCTTGGCTAATCTTGGCGTGGCGAAGCTCAATCCTGGTCTCACCGGAAGTTGAGGAACGTACCTATCAGGGAGGACTATCGGGTAACTGCGGGGGGAGGCCCAAGTTTACATATCCGTGGTAACGATATCTCTGTTACCTTTTGCAACTATGTCTGCTTGGGATTTAGTAGGTAGCTGCCTAGTAGAAACCCAAAATAGCATAAAGGGAAAGTCTGTCTCTTCCTGCAGTGTGCTGGACTTGACCTATTTTGAAACTGGTCCGGGTAGTATTGCGCGTACTCCTTTGTAGAAGCGAGCATTACCGGCTGTTTGCATAACTCGTGATACCAATGGATACCACAACCATTGTCAGTTCTACCAGTGCCCTGATTACATACGCTCTTGCCAGTCCTAGAGACACCAAACAAAAACAAAATAAACAGCTGAAGGCACCAGCCCCCCGTAACACATAACCTGCCGGTACGTCCTCTCGACCAACCTCCACTTAAGCTTCTTATCAAGCCATAAGCGAGGAACGAGGCAGTGCAAAGCCTTCTAGAACGAGCTTGCGTTCCTGTGTTCGCAAAGTGCATTAAATCTCAAGCGAGCTAAACCGGTTTCTCACAGCACGTTGTGGAGGTGTTCCAGAAGCGTAAGTGACAGGCACGACCTGGCGGTTGGGTTTTGTGGGCCTCCAGAAGAACGCCTCGGGGAACGCCTGACTGACGTACCTACATGATTAAATTGGAATCGTTCCGAGATACCCAGCTAGATTGGGACCTGGCTATTTGTAACGACTTTAAGTATCAGGGACCAGGATTCTCATGTGATTTGCTAATTTCTGTGTTTGTAATTTGACAGGACGGGAGAGTTGGATATTCAAGTCCCAATTGCTAAATTCTCAGAAGCAGTGGAGGAGTTCATCAGCCTAAAACAACATGGATATGTAGAATCCAATGTAGAACCCCCATAGGGAGGATCACGAACACTGGCAAGACAAGAATAGATGATCGAAAGAAGAATAGCAAATTAGCCAAGACGGTGAATCATCACGAATTAAGATCCCTCCATCGCCAGCCACAATCCAGGAACGGTGATAGAAAACCCCAATTTGGTAACAATGGCTCAATTGTTGGTTCAGACCCTGCCTGTCCCATCACAACTCGGACAATACAGTAGCGGTCTCGGCAGCCCATGATAACAAGCACCCCGCCATCAATCATCTCCATCGATCAAAATTAACCTCAATAAGCTATAGCTTTTATTGTACGGCTTCGACGGCCCTTGCTGTATCTTTCCAAGCGGTCCAAGCAATCAGGACTTCTTGCAGTTGGCATCGCGACTGCTGCAGCGTTTAATAGCAGCCGCCCGCACAATAATCCACCAACACCATCCCTCCCCTCCCCCTCTTCCCCCTCTCCCCGCACGCGCTCAAAGCTCGCAGAACCTCCACTCCGCCCCAGTGCCCGTTCTGCCACCCCGCCGTGAGAAGTCACCTATTCTGATACCATCCCCCCTCCTCCGTCACATTCCCAACTTGTACGTAGTGCCCCTACAACGCGGCTGTGTTCCTGCCGATCAACCATACGGAACAAGCATTCAGCGATTATCTTTCCGTCGTGACATCTCGGCCCCAGATCTGGCCAGAAATACATCTTCGACTTGGACTCCCACTAACTGAGACTTTGCGAATATATTACTTTACATGTAAGGTACCAGTGGTTCTTTTTTCTCCCGTTTGTTCCTGCCGTACTTATCCCAACGTCCTCCTCACCGGTGGTTTACCTCGCGAGGCATAGAAAGTCTTCGTACTGACTTTTCGTCTTTATCGTAAGGGTAGCCTGGGATAATATCCTTCTAGAAAATCACACATAAGCCTCTTCCTGTATTTGCAAGCTGCTTTTTCTGCATCTCGCGTCGACTTACACTCCCTCTGAATACATTTATCTCCATACATTTATCCCGTTCTCCTGGGCCGTTGAGGATCGGATAGCTTGACCCAAGCCACCAGATCTACAATTTGGACGGATCAAGTACAGGCGGTTTCTTAAATTGGACTGAACGTATTTGCTGAGCCTCACTACACATCACCCATCGCTCACATACCTCACATCTGTTACCTCAGCCTCGTCATACCCGATTTCTCTACTGAAACATCATCGGACAATCGCAATGTCTTCTTCGGGAGGTGCTCAACATCACCAGCCAGATGGCTTAAATCTCCCCCACTTCGCCCCAACGGACGGAGGATTATACGATCAGACCACTGCAGATCAAGAATATAGACCTAATTATCGCTACCAAAACCACTCTTCGGACCAGCAACAGCAACAGCAGCAGCTCGAGAATCTTAGGCAGAGCGCTTCACCCCAGTTCCATACCTCTACACTTCCACACCATTCCACAGCCACAGACAGCTGGAGAGGCACTAATACCATCCACCAAGGGTTTGGCGACTTTCCCTTGTTTCCCACCGCCGCGGACCCCAATCTATACGATTACGATAACAAGGATTCTGTGGCTTCCGGTAGCATTAATCCTGCTGATTTGATGAACTCACAACACCCCCACGCAGGGCTTTCATCTCAACACAATACTCCTCCACTTCATATACACTCCAACCAGCAAACATCTCAGTCAGGTTCTGCATCCATTCTCTCTCCCCCTTCAACAAATCAATCAAGTATCTTAGCTCAGTGGGAAGACGTTTACAATCAACAACCAGAGTGGAATCACCGCAAAGCCCCAAGTGAAATCTCGGAGAGATCTTCTGCGGCACCTAGTCCATACCTCGGAAACCGAGAATTCTCTGAGCACCCTTCACCGTTGCTCCAAGGAATTCAACAGGGATCCATGCAAGACTTCCTCAACGCCGGTGCAAGCCCAGGGGAATCATTTGGGTTAGACCAGTTCACACTTTCTGAGCGTGAAGTCTCGCCTCATGTATCCCCCAGGATCAGCCCTGCCCCAGGACACCATAGTAGTGCAAATAGTCCTTATATGTTGCCTCAGAATAACCAGTATCTTGGGTATGTCCCACCAATGGGTTTAACTCAAGACATGAATAACTTTCAACCACCACCTCCTCGCAATACCAACGGACTTGGATTGGACAGAGGCGGTTCACCCGACGATGGTTCATTCCCTCAGATCCACGTTATCTTTGCTCCCCCGCAAAGGCAACCTACATTCCCTGGTAAGCCAGGATTTACGCATGATGATAGTGCTCTAAGTCCCCCGCCAAAAAGTAAGTATTTACAATCTTGGAAAATATAAAAAATAAGGTCAATATTAACAACCTCAAAAGGTCCACAAAGGAAAAGAGCCAAATCTGATCCGTTCTCGGGTACATCATCTCCTGGCCATGGAGGCACTCCTATCACTAGACCTATCTCTCCAGGTGTTCCTAGCCCTGTAGGTGGACGTTCTAGAGGAAATTCATTAAGTCCTGCGGACGCAGTGACAGCACCCGTTGGTAGTCCAGGCAGTGTTACCTCAAATGCATCTTCGAAGCTTTCCCGGAGGTCTTCTACAAACTCTGTCCCACCTAACAGAGACTACTTCCTCAGCTTAGCGATGCCAGGGCGCCCAGGAACAAGCTCGAGCGACAAGAGGGTTCAAAAGCACCCGGCCACTTTCCAATGCAACCTCTGTCCTAAGCGTTTCACGCGCGCGTACAATCTACGTTCGCATCTTCGCACACATACCGATGAGCGGCCTTTCGTATGTACAATCTGCGGGAAGGCGTTCGCCCGCCAACACGATCGAAAACGTCACGAAGGCCTTCACTCTGGCGAGAAGAAATTCGTCTGCCGTGGAAATCTCAAGCCCGGCGGAGTCTGGGGATGCGGGAGGCGGTTTGCCCGTGCTGATGCTCTGGGCCGTCACTTCCGTAGCGAGGCTGGTAGAGTTTGTATACGCCCATTACTGGAAGAGGAAACGGCCGAACGGCACCGAAACCAGATGCTTGCGCAAGGCCAAATGATGGATCCGACAATGGGGCCTATGTCACATCCTGATGCGCATGGGGTCCCTATGGGTGCGGGGATGGATCACGGTATGATGTTCCCGAGTGCATTGATTGAGCAGTATCCTGCTCTTGCAAACATGGAGTGGGGAGCGCTACAGCCAGGAGAACAAGATGTCGATGATGGTGGAAGCGGTATGGACGATAGCTATCTTGAGAATAGTGGGGGGGAGTGGGATGATGGGAGCGTTAGTGGTGGTTCTGCTATGGGAAGTCATAGGAATAGCCACGATGGTAGCCGCGGTGACTGGAGTGGTAACGAAGAGTGGGCCAGTGATACAGGCGATGGATACAGGAGGTAGTTTAAGAAATGGTAGTTTGGAAGAAGATTGTTATCGTGGGAGGCGTCTTTTCTTTTGTTTATCTCTTTATACCACATTCGTTGTAACAATTTTTATGTTTTCTTGTTCGAAGTGTAGTGTTTTCTGATATCCCATTTGTTTGTTTCTCTTTTTGATTATCTTTTTTTTCTTATCCTTCGTTTATGGTAAAAAGGTTGGGTTGGAGTCAATCGTTTTTCGTTCTATTCTATTTTCTTTCCTACAATAAAGGCCCCCTTTCAGTTCTTCTAACGTGTTCGATCCTATTGACGCACGGAATTCTTTTTTCTTTTTTCTTTTTCCGACTCTTTATTTTCTTCATTTCATATCAGCTAGACTTCGTTGCTCTGCTTCTTTTTCTCGTGTCATCTTGTATGTATTAAGTTTTTTTTCTGTATTCAAATATTTTGTTCCTTGTCGCTTCATTCCGGGTCTTGAGACATTACTCATAGTTGAAAAGAAATCAAAATTTGATAGTTTATTGCATAAGCTATTACCCTCACAAGGTAGGCAGGCTTACTTTACTTTGATTACACTTCCTTTGGTAGATGAACCCCGCATTTCCCCTCAACCCTTATCGGGAACTGAGACTGAAATGAAATGATTAGAATAATGTACTCTAGGCTGTGCTGGAATATCGATTGCAGGTATCCAAGATTCGGCCTATTAGGGTTTAAGGAGGGGCTGAGAACTGGTAGCCTAGAATCTAGAATGGTGATACTGCATAATAGGTGAATTACCCGGGTTCGCTATTTGACGTTATATACCCTTATTTTTTTTGTTTTTCTTATAGTGCCTGTAAACGTTATCCCCAAAGGCTATGAAAACGAAGCCTTACGCAAGAGCTGCGGAAGATCACACAAGAGCTGTAGGAAAAATTAAGGAAATATCTGCTTAGTATACTAGAATTTCTTTTCCAGCCTGTATGTATTCTACATATACGACATTCAGCTAACTTCTTTCTGGGCCACCCTAGTGTCCTCATAGCTAAGCTAGAGAGAAACCCCATTATAAATCTTGAAGCTGGCCCACAATGGGTGAAATATGTAAGGTACTTGAAGGTTTTGAATAGGACTGCACCTAACAACTCTCAGCTGCCTTCTACCACACGCTTACAGGCTGTGTCAAAATCAACTCCCAAGGCCTTCTCAGCCACGGTATATAAGAAATGTCTTCCAGCGCTTCGGTCAGACCAGCGCCCTATCGGTTTTCATATGGATTACCCATGTGGATGTTAATATGAGCTAGATATTTGGTACGGTTGTTCGATCTCTGTGAGGATATTTATCATGCATGAGTGCGACGGCAAGTATCCGCCAATGACCGTACACGCTTAGCAATGTTATTACAGTACAATCACTCTATGAGAATGTGAACCGTAAGAATGCTCGCCTTATAAAGGTAGGAGAAACAGAATCAAAATGTCCTTGGCATTTCATATAAGCATAATCACCATACAAGAGTATGGTATGGAACCCTCAACCATAGCATTATAGGGCCAGTGTACTGTAATATCTAGTTTGAATTCCGCTTCTATGGTTTTCTCCTCCATTCCTATCTTGAGTTAGTGGGCTTCACCATAGAGTGCTATTTCTAGCAGGATTTGTCTTTTATACCTCTCTGTCTTGGATATAAGGCATAGGTGGTTCTTTAGGAGGTGTATTAATCCTAGAAAGCTCGGTTTATTACCCTTTGATGGTAATTCCATGGATGCGCCTATGTATCTGGTGCGGCGGTTTACATTTCTGGCGGCGGCGTACAAGATGATTTGGGTCTTGGAGATGATGAATTGAATTGTAGAGATCCGATTTTCGGTAATGTTATGGCAGAGGTGCCCAGGCCACGTTTATGTATTCAGCCATTCCCAAGCCTTGTTGGTCGGGGGAGAATGCATTTAAAGAACCTATCTGTGGGTATATATACTTAGTACTTATAAGTAAATTGTAAAGAAAAGAGGTAGTGATGGGATAAAATTACTTGTCATTGAAGGGATAAGGCACTACAGAAATTGAATTGCTGATGTTACCCATTGGTGAGCAGGCATGAGAATAATTTCTGGATTAGGGTAAACCTCTTTGTGCCATTTTCGGGATCGTGTTCTTTATTTGCTATTATGCTTACAGTGTTCGCGAACATTCCCATGAGGGCTGCAGAACATCAGGGAATGCCAGGTTAGTAAAAGAATTTTCAATGTGCATATATGACTCCTCAAGCCCCACCATCTACCGCTGACGCATGTCTCTGTGTAACGTCATCCACTCAGCCGCAACAACGCCAGCCAAGACCCTTGAATTTACTAAGAATCCAGGAACCGGAAAGCCAACACCACGACACTCGCCTCACTAGAATGCCAGCCGAAGCTCCAACAATCAAGCAGCTTCCAGAGTCTGTAGCTATCCGTCTCCGCTCTACTCTCGCCGTTACGACCTTGAGTGGCGCTATCTCGGAGCTGGTTCAGAACTCACTAGATGCTGGCGCAAGGAATATCAGAGTCCAGGCAAACTTGTTGCGGAATAGCTGTGTCGTTGAGGATGATGGGGTTGGGATTTCTCCGGTGGACGTAAGCATGGTGGGGAAAATGTATGGTGTGTCTTGCTCTTCAGCCCCCCCCCCCTACGCGAGATAGTGGGACTAATATCCGTAGCAACATCAAAGTACCCTCCACCACCTAACTCAAATCATACAACATTTGGATTCCGAGGACAGGCGCTGAGTTCTCTGGCGACGCATTCATTATTTACGCTAACTTCTCGCCACCATGAACACCGCTCTACGCACACCGTTCGGATATCCTACTCTACACCGGTATTTACCGGCCTCGCACCAGAGCACCTTCGGCTCACCTCTGCAGGGACTGTTGTGAGGATTGAGGGCTTATGGGGTGATATGCCAGTGCGTTTTAAAGCGCGGCTGCAAGAAGGTGTGGAGCGGGAATGGGAGGATATCAATAGGACGATCGTACAGCTTCTTCTAACGCCACAGGGCAAAGGGGTTGGTGCGATAGTGAGAGATGATAATGGGAATCGACGGTTGACAGTGAAGGATGGGAATCTTGGCTCTTGGGAGATTAGTGTCCTAAGGCAGGTTTATGGGAGGGAGGTCATAGGGTCGGGGTGGGAGAGAGTGAGGGCTCAGCAAGGGGGGGTGGGAATTGAGGGCTGGATCTGTACGAGGGGCAGTGGGACTAGAGGATTGCAGTTTTTATATATAAATAACCATCCGCTCCCACCTGCTACAACGCTATTACACGCCGAGGTCAACCGCGTACTTGCAGCATCATCGTTTGGTGTTGTTGAGGATGAGGAGAATAAAAAGTCTAGGAAGGGTGTTGAGAAATACGGAATGTTTATCCTTCGTATTGAATGTGCAAGCGGCGATATCAGTGTATTAGGCGGAGAGGGTGGAACAGAAGGAAAGTCGGGCTTAGAAGGTGACCATCTTAAGTCGGTTGTCAATCTTCTCAATAAGCTCCTTCGCGAATTTCTTAAAACGCACCATTTCCGGCCGTTTTCGATGAGTACCCGGAAGGATGCCGAGGGTACAGAAGCAGATGAACCTATACAGAGAGGAATAGTGGAGGCAAAGTCAAGATCCAACACACCATTAAGTACCATTAAGGGTAATAGCGGTTCTTTTATGACAGAAAGTATTCATGGGGATCCACGAGCGCTTGCAATGTGGAGTAGAGTTAAATCAGCGAAGGTGGATCCGAAGGAGGAGGATGGGAGGCAAGAGATGGGACTTAAGACGAAGGAGCTTACGTTCTCTGCTCCTGTTTTTTCTTCTACTGGAACGGCGGCACCTGGTTTTGGGGGAAATGGACCTAAAACAAGAGATGATTTAGGAGAAAGTGATGGTCAAAATGTCATATGGACTAACCCGATATCGAGGAAGTCATTCCAGGTTAATACTAAAACTGGGAATACAGCTCCAACGAGAGGGAATTCCGTGCGGCCTTCATATACTAGACGAAAAAGACCTATTTCTACGCTATCATTTCAGAGTGGAAAACCCAGCGATAATTCCAAGAGAATACGAAGAGATGAGAGTGTAGACATAGCAAGCAAGGGAACATTCGTCGAAGAACTATTGAAGGTAAATACACGATAGATATCTTAGGTACTACTATTTACTTACATTTTTATAGAACTGGAAAAACCCTGTCTTCAAACCTACCGAAGCCCCAATCCCTTCACTCACAACAGGTGCACAGCTGTCAACCGGAGACTCGTGCATTCATGATTGCACTGACGGATTCATGGAGGCGACTTCAACAACTTTGGGAAAGTTTACTAAACACGGTTTACGAAACGCTAAAGTCATTGCTCAGGTTGACAAGAAATACATCTTGATCAAAATGCAGGGTATCACTACAAACAACGCCGAAAATGCAGAAGAGCCAGAACTACTAGTCATAGTCGATCAACACGCAGCAGATGAGCGTGTCAGGGTCGAGTCGCTGTTCGCGGAGATATGCAAAGTCTCTGATCCTCCGGTTGAGGAACGGCACGCTCCAAAAACACTACAGAAGATTCTGGTCTTCAAGGTTACTAAACGTGAGTGGGAGTTGATGCGCCGTTATGAATCCGTATTTAAGGAATGGGATATCAACTACCGCCTCTCATCCAAAGACGAAGAGCTATCACTTCATATATACTCCCTTCCCGCAGTTATCTCAGAGCGCTGCGCGAATGAACCCAACCTCGCGGTCGATATAATTCGGAAACACGTCTACGAGCTGTCAGAGAGGCGGGGTACTAGCCATACCCACAACCATGGCAGCGGTGACTGGGTGAAGAGGATAGGGTCATGTCCGAGGGGCTTGGTGGATATGGTGAATAGCAAGGCTTGTAGGAGCGCAATTATGTTTAATGATCCCTTAGAGTTGGAGGAGTGTAGGGTTTTGATGGGGAAGCTGGCGAGTTGCAGATTTCCGTTTCAGTGTGCGCATGGGAGGCCGAGTATGATTCCGTTGGTTGATTTGAGGGTTCCGTCTGTGCCGGAGTTTATAGAAAAGGGGAGAGGGGGGTTTAAGAAAGATTTTGAGAAGTGGATGCGTAAGAAAGAGGTTGAAGATGAGGGTTAGGTTTGGGTTTGCTTTATTGGGCGTTTGGGAAGAGGTTATAAGGCATGGGTTGGTTGATCTTTATGAGGGACATTATAATAGATGGTGTGGGGTTATTTGTGGGGTTGGGTATGGACTACTGGGATGTATTTTCTGAAGTCGATCACTAAAGCCGATCACTATATGAGGACTCAAGAGCCTAGAATTTGTATAAATAGATAGCATGCAAAAAACGCTCTAACAAGCTCTTTTTTTTTGTTAACCTATTTCCGCTTATCGGCTCGCTAAACAACATAGTCTAGATACATGTAATCGCAGACCTTGAGAATAAAAGAGAAAGGAAAAAGAAAAGAAAAAGCACCCAAACTCCCTTATCCACAAATCACCCCCCCCCTCCCCCAAATCTAAGCAGCAGCCTGAAGCTCAATCGACTTTTCGATCTTTTGACCATCAACAATCTCCGCACCATCTTTGATGGCCTTTCCGGTCTTTCCGATGGTGTTTAGAACTTTTTCATAGTCGAGGGTAGGTTCGGCTGTGACTTTAACAGTCTGGGTCTCGAGCGAGACGTCGAATTCTTTGACACCTGTTTTTTTTTTGTTAATTTTAGTAAGAGGGGGGAGGGGGGGTAGGCGATGCGGGGTGGAGATAACAGACCTTGGAGTTTTGTGAGAACACGGGTCACAGCGCCGGAGCAGCCGCCGCAGGACATGGCGACGTGGAATTCGTAGTTGCGGTCTGACATGTTGAGTTTATGTTGTTGTAGTAGAAGATGTAGTGATGATTACGTAGCGGGGGGGAGGGAGGAGGAGGAGGAAGAAGTGTAGTGTGTAGTGGTGGGGTAAAATAAGATGAGGGTTCTCTCTCTTTGAGGGTGGGTGAGTGGGTGTAGGGTTATATAGCTACTCTACTCTACTCTACCCCCTAACAACAGATTTCAAATCTGATGAGAAATATTGAGCTTGTTTTGCGGCTGTTTCATATACGCGATTACAACTACTCCTATCACGGGTGTTGTGAGCAGGATTGCGCAATAATCTCTGCTGAGCTGAGCTGTTTGTGCCTGAGAGGACACGCCGGACCCTGCGTGCCGGGACTAGCTAACTATTTAGTTAGTTAGCGATCGTTTCGTGGGGCGTGGTGAAACGCCGGTTGTGTGTCCCGAAACCCTTCGGTGGTGCTGGAGCGGTGGGAGGGGCCGAGCCGAGGTAGGGGTTGTTGCTTGCGGCTGTTGTTTTGTATGTACTACATGTAGTAGCTTTAGTCGAGTTTAGTTATGTGGGGTAGGAGATGTAAAATATAAAGTGTATAGAGTAGAGTATGTAGAGTATGTAGAGGACCTTCTGGATTTGGGTATTGTGGTGGGTTTTGGTCATACTAAATCACTCGATTGGCATAGTTGGCGGGGTTGGGTAAGTGGACTATGAATGAATGAACCAATCATGAGTACTAAGTGGACTATGAGTATATTTCTTTCTTGGGAGGACCTAGCCTCACGGGAAGCTGTTGGCTTAAATAATACCAAAACTCTTAGTAATACCTGATAAATAAATCTAAGTTACTCATACGCTGGTGGCCACATACTAACTACGTATTTGTATAAAAACCCATGGGTAACACAACAAGACAGATATACCACCCTCTATAAAGTAACAGCAAAGTGACATGGAGATTACTACTCTGCCTAGCTTGTAGCTCAAACAAGAGATCTTCAGCATCATCCTAGATGTAGGCTAGTGTATTTTGTGAGGCTCTGTGCTCATTTTTCGTAGAACACACTAATTGTGGGGTCGAAGAATAACTTGGTTGTGATATCTGTGGCTTTATAGCCAGGGAGTTTTTGGGAGCAATGGTAGGGCTTAGGTTAGGGTAGCGTTTTGTAGGAAAATAGTCGGCCTTATGTAAACACTAGTGCAGTAGGCGGAGAAGTAGAATAAGAGGACCAGGATATTTGGGAAGTTTGAGGACGAGGCATAGGCAGAGGGGATTTTTGTCTTTTCTTTTGTTTTTATTTTTATTTTTAAGTGCGCAGTGTGCAGTGCGAATACCTTAGCCTTAGGGCTTCATGTATTTATGAATAATCATCACCATCATCATCATGTAAACACTAGTTCGTAATACGTATTCGCGATATTACTTACCTTGCTGCTTTTCAGGCCTTATATCAGAGTAACGAAGTGCTTGGTGCGGGTCAGCGGATAGCAGAATATATTTTTCATTTCTAGAATCACGGTGGGGATAAGCTATTGGGGTAGTAAAGAAGCTAGCTCAACCCAAGATCCACTTCGGTGGAGTTATTGTTTGTTTTTCTTAGTAGATATCAGATTCAGCATATTTCAGGAGGATGAGTAACTATAGGATAGACCCATATAAGTACTATACTAAACACCACAAGGGGATTTAAACGCCATGAATAGCAGCTGAAAATAAATATCTAAAATTAAAATTATGTAGCATGCGCAACCCACTGGCTAAATTAGGCCCAAGTGGTGATCGGTGAGCAAGAAATCAAAAGTACACCACTATACAAAAAAAAACTCAGTTCTAGACTAAACTTCCTAGTAGAATAATCTCTCAGTAATACACGTACTAGGTCTAGGGGCCTTCCCTAGAACAAGTCATAAAGAAGTATAATATCTCACGCCAACAAAGGGATAATAAAAAAATGTGCCCAAAGGGTTATACAAAACGCTCGCTATCGGTCTCTATTCTGTTTAATCCTTGTCGCTGATCTCAGTAATGGATTTAACATCTCTATCCTTGCTCTTCAAGTCCGACTTCGCCCTTCCTTTACCTTTGATATCCCCTCCTTCCTTCTTCTTCTCCTTCCTCTTCTCCTTCTCCTTTCCTCCCTCCTTCTCCTTCCTCTCCTCCTTCTCCTCTCCTCCCTCCCTCTCCTTCCTTTTCTCCTTCCCCTTCCCCTTCTTCCCCTCCTCCTCCCCTTTCTCCTTCTCCTCCCGATATATATACGAGTCCCCGTATTCATCCTTCATAAACATTATCCCATTATCGGTAGTGTAATACTTCCTCTTAGACTGGTCCTCCACGAGCTTACGCTTAGGTTCCTTCTTTGAACTACTTGCTTTTTGAGACATGTTCTATCAACTGTAGTGGTGGTTAGTGTACTGTGTTGTGTTGGATATGCTGACAAGAGGCCCAGCACGGCAGGTTATATAGTACTTGAAACACCATTGAATGCCGTGTTTGTATGGAAAATGGTATTCAAGTTCCTTCGAGCGGTGTCGTGGTGATTCGTAGAAGTCGCTTTTTGGGGGTGTGTCTAATCATAGAAGTAGTAGGTATTTAGAATAGACCAATGATCCATGTATATGGCTCACTCTCTCGCTGGTTTTAGTTCGAGTTTGCTGGTGGGCTGTATAGATTCTACTGTCAGTTAGGCTGTTTTATAACTTATGTCGTAGTATTTAGCTATAAAGTAGGTGTTCTATCCGGGAGAGTATTGAAGTATAGTACTGGGTTATAACTAACTGGCTCTATAAGTTTGTAGGCTTAGTTGCTAAATACTATATATTTGTAACTATAACTAATATTCTGAAGCTTAGGACTAATAATAATATTATAGACCGAATCTACACTGTATTATATTTTGCTAGTCTATGAACTTACTACTGGTTGTATAATTCATTTTATTTACGTTTCTATAGTAGCCTCTACAACCGTGGTTAATGAATTAATATCGGAATTTACCATACAGGCAGGGTAGGACATGGGAAAAAGAATTTGCTTTAGGGGGGGTGGTTGGTGCAAAAGCATCAGTACTGCTGTTATCCTACAGTTGCCATCCCATTGGTATCCATCCTATTTCCATCTCATTTAGATACAATTGTCATCCTTTATATCATCCTTTACCATCCCTATGACCATTGATTTAGTGGTTCATATGTGGCATGAAGTGAAGGAAAGCACACCAACTAGTGGTCTAGTTGGTAGATGGGTTAAATGCGGTGAATGCTTCAGGTTCAATTCATAGAGAGTTCAAATATAATAATATAGATAAAATTGTAGTTTTTAGGTGTCATTTTCTCTTCCCTTTAAAAGGGCAGAAAGGGTGAATAAAGGCATCTGTAATATTGTATTTAGAGGAAACAATGCCTTTCTCTCAATTGATCTTCCCTTTAGCCATACAAACTCTGGCTAGTGGAAGATTCTAGGTGCTTTTAATTCACAGCGCCTTCCCCAGCGCCTTCCACCTATACTTTATCTATACAAAGGTGTGGCTGGTAAAAAAGCACATTGACTGATTCGTTACCCAATGTAGGCTGTCTGGTGTTCTTTACTATCGAAAGTCTAAGAAAATGATCTAATTCGACCAGACAGAAACCAGGATGATATTATGTAAATGGAACAGGAGAGAGATTATCTTAGTTGGAACATGACTCTAAGAGGACAGGTGTCTATGTGGCTAGTAATACTTAGCCTTGTCTACTAGCGTGTGCCGCACCGAGCCTGTAGAGAGCTACTATTCCAGTAGTGATGTTGTAATGACAATTTATGTCTATACGCCACGTATACTATAGCTAACGGAGTTTTTTTTAAAAATATTATATTCACTATCATACAAAGAAATAAAGAATCCTTTCTCAAAATATATTTAAAAATAGCCATATCAATCGCACACGAAAACCGAGTGCTAGCCAATGTTACCCGCCCCAAAGCTTTGTTCGGGGGCTTTCAGGCAAACCTTCATCCATCCACCAAACCACCAGAAAGGTTATCCAGCTCAGCAGAAGAGAGTGGATACGCCTCGAATCTATCCCACGGAAATACACGAGACTGATGATTCCCTCATCCGATTGGCAGAGATTCCCAAGAGAAACGATGGCTAGAGATACCCCCATGTCCCTGGAGGGATGAGACACCTGAACAGTTCTATCTCCGCTGGGTCTATATCTTGAATCCTGCAACGAAAGCTGAGTACTGACCGATTCAATAGGCTCGGAAGGCACCGAATCTGCTGTGCTGGCTCATTGCATAGGTCGGGGGGGATATATACCGAGGCGTTGTCTTAGGTTACCGTGGAAAGGTCTTAATTCTGAATACCCTCAGCCTTAAAGGATGGGCTTTTGCAGTGATGGATGAAAAAACAGCCCACTAATAGGGGGTACGGACAAATAATCGAAAACTCCTCCCCTTGGTATGCACCGAACAGTGACCTTGGGTTATCACAATCGACAGCAGTGGAAGTCACAAGAAAAAACTACATGTGCTTTTCGAGGTTTCAAAAGGGATTAGTAATTACGGAGGTCCCACTGTTATACAATCACCTATTGATCCAACAATATTACCATAAAGCGATACGACATAGACGCACAATCTCAATAGGTTTCAGCACTCAAAAAAGCAAATCAAGAACACATTCTAGCCTTATTACGCCATACTAGGAGAAATAAACCCCACATTCTTATCGGTCCACTGGCGACCCTCATGATCAAATTCTGGTATCTCCTTAGAAACCCGGCACTCTTTAAGGGTAGCCAATACAAAATATTCTTCCATGAAGATACCAAAAACTTTCTAGCGGTGTCGATCAGATACCTATATGATAGGCTCACTGTTCACAGAGATCTAAAATCGGTAAAAATTTCAACGAATATCCGCATATTCTTGGCCAACGCTGGAAACTTGTGAAGCGTAAACAGATAAGACAACTAGGAACCATAATATCTACCACCAAAACACTCCCGGCAGAGCAATTCAAAATGCCAGCCGCGGTATCTTGTGTTAGTAGGAAGACAGCTATATTTTCTCTAGGGAGTACATTAGCTAATACGACTGTGATAGTACCGTTCCAGGAAAACTTACCAGCACATCACATCCGGATTCTTACACAACAGCAATAAAGCAACACTAGAAAAGTCTACAACGCCGATTGATTTGGCAAAGCATCCAAGAGCAATAATCAAGCTAGGGCTGTGGCCAAGTATAAGGAAAGAAGCAGAAAACTGACCGGCTATACACATAGGAAGTAGCCTTTCCTCTGATTGAATTGTGGCACCCGGAGTAATGATACGGGCTAGTCTCGTGCCCGGCTCATACTTGCGTTTCCAGAATGCTGTATGGCGTAGACTGTGGTATCAGTGATGGAAACGTGCCTAGGTTCATAGTAGTAGAACTAAGTCCCTAGTACTCGACCTTTTGAACACTACTCTATGCAGCGGTGAGGCTGGCACCAAGCTACTACTAGACAGGGGAGGAGGGTTAGTACGAGACTTTGTTTTTAAGTTGTCCAATCTCTTGGTTTCGGTAGGGGTTGGACTAAGTTGTGAGTATTTTCTATATAATATGAAAAATTCGGAAATGGGGGCTAGAAAGAGGGGTGTATCTTTTTGCATCATTGTTGCGTAGCCTTAAGTGTATTGAGGCGATAATATATTCTTGGTAGATGAAGTCGAAGGGATAACACTAGTTGACCTACATGTATTCTCTTGGTTCAATAATATACTGAAATAGCAGTTATCACGAAGTATCACTCGAATTACACGATATGAATGAATAAATACATGGAGCCTTACGGTCCAAGATATCTTAGTGTGGTAGAATAGAGAAGATGTGGGTTGATTGTAGGCTTAGGATGACTCACTCCAGCAAGATTTCCCATTGCCTTTATAATATGCGTTCCTAGAGGCAAAGCTTCCTATATCATAGACCCAAAAACCTGCTGATACCGGCACTATACCAGTTAAATACCCATAATACAACACTTAGATTAATATCTGTGATTACTAGTAAGTTTCATTATAATTCATAGCTAAGTTATAATATTCACAACTTTTGAAAACTAGATAGGCCCCAGATACTACCGGCGGGTCAAATTCTACATCAAGCGGTTTGCCTAATGTTTCCGGAAGAGCTTTTGGCTCACTTTCCCCAAGGTTGACTTGAATTACGAGGCGAGGTCTCATTTTCAGATCTTGAGGATTGTATGACCGTAGAAAAGCTTTTACGGGGGGAGAAAGCAATGGAATGAGGGTTAGGTTATAAGAGTAAATGGGGGAAACCCCCGGGTATTATAGATTTTTGTACCCAGAATAATAAAATCACTTGATATAAAAAAAAAAAAAACCCCCCTGGGTATTATCAGAAGATAAAAATAACAACTTTTACTAATCCAATAGCCATTGATGAACTTTGAACGACGGTTTTTTATAACACCCGCCCTCATATGCTGTATTGACCGCCGTGCTAGCTATAGGATCCAGCAGCTCCATACTATTGGTAATAGATGCAGAAAGACTTTCCCTGGTTAGGGTTTTGATATAACAAGAGGGATCGGAGATGGTTCTATTGTTAGTAGTGGCTACCAGCGGATAAGTATGTAAGGCCTCCCAAACGAGCCTCAAGACAAGTAAAAGTGGTCTGTGCACGTCCCAAAACTCACCCGATGACATCCCTTCTGGACTAAAAGAGGTCTGACCGATGACGGCTGACCAGGTCGCTTCTATTATTTTTAAAGTCGTATATGTGACTTTCTGCAGGATCGCACTGGCCATTATACCGTAGGGACTGGTGAAATTCAGACCGTTGCCCAGAGCACGGCTTTGCTAAACTATACCTCTTGAGGTCAAAATAACACGTCAGGAGGCAGTAAGACCCAACAAAACTTCCGTAACTGGTATAATATACTCATACCGTGCTCTCGGCAACGGTCTGAATTTCACCAGTCCCTCTGGGGAGACTTGGGATCCCACGTGGCATTGGCATTACTAGTAATGGCTTCATCAACCTGTCTCAGCTTAGCGTGTACATACCCTCATTTGGAATAAATGGGCGGGGTCTTTACCTTTTCGATTTCTTGTGCGTGGTTATGTATTTTTACTGGTCACTGATCATATTCTCGCTGGTTGGGTGAGGTGTAGCAGAGCTAGAAATTAGAATTACCAAGGACTGGATATCATAGATTACTTACTACTATAAGAGTTCCATCAGATTTGAAGATTAGTGCTAAAGCGACAGCTTCATCGTCTGAATATATATATTTTCTAGGTTGGTAATATCAGCTTTTGTAGTTTACCGCATGAGCAAGAACTAAGGATTCCTCGGCGGGGAATATCACCTAGCGAGGGTTGTCGCAACGCTCAGTCCTCTACAGAAGTGCAGCGGGAATGGTAGCAAGGTGCTCAATTTCAGCGGGGAGAGGTCACGTTTGTCACCCGTTACGTTAGTAGTCATATCTGAAGTTCCCCGAATCCTCTATTTGCTATACACGAATATTTACAGACAAGTTATACTCACTGCCCCTGTCTAGCTGTCCTATTGAGGTCACGCCGGATACAGGGTGTTGATACCTGCTCGGGTAGGGTGTTCGCTCTATAATAGAGAGCCTGCTATAGGGGCAGCAAACTACCGTTAAGCATATAATGCCCCCTGTATATTCTAGAAACAGCTCTTTCCTGCCAATAAAATTCAAGGAACCGCCTCGGCTCGATAGCACCAGAACAAGGCGGGCATACGATAGTTGATTATTAATTATTGCTTTCTTTTTCTCTCGCCCTACGTAACCGCGACCAACCGCCGGTTCTCACCTCTGACAGCCCCATCCGGGCATCATGATAAGATGTTGACGTAAGGTTAATCCGTGTTCCTGCGGCTCGGGGATCTGCAGGGCTTTGGGGCCAACCACCGGCGACGAGTGAGATTGTGAGACATCGCGAGATGGGGGTGTCTCCTGAGATGCCTGGCACGGGTCAGGTATTGATCCGGTTGATAGGCATAGACAAGTCATCACACTGGGAGTGTCTGGGCGATGGGAGGGGCATTCGGAGATTCACATGCATCATCACCCTGCACAATTAGAGTGTTGCATTTGTTGGGACCTCTTCTGGGGGGCGTCAACAATACTATATAAAACTCTTCTGGCCGCGTTCTTCTATTACAAACCCCTTCACTTCCCTTTTTCTATACACTGGATATAATGCAAGATAGGGATATCCCAGAAATGCAGGAGGAAAAGAAGATTAGAGTTGCTGTCGTGGGCTCTGGCTTAGCTGGACTAACAACCGCCTACCTCCTCGCCCGTGACACCAAGAAACGATATGAAGTCGAGATATTCGAGACAGTAAGTTAACCCTCCCACCCAATTAACCCCTCACCAAATCTAACAAAATACCCCTCCCACCAGGGCCCCTCCCCGTCCCTCGATGCAGCATCAACAACCGTCACACCACCCTCCTCACCCCCGATGCGTCTCGACGTTCCCATGCGCGCCTTCGCCGGCGGCTTCTACACATCCCTCATATCCCTCTACACCCACCTCGGGATCCCCTACCGCCGCCAATCCTTCCTCTACACCTTCAGCACAACCACCACACACCACATGCACCCCTCCAACATGCACCGCTTCCCACCCAAACCCACACACATCAGCTGGACCACCCACATCCTACAACTCGCTCTCTTATATGTAGTGTACGTCTACTTTACACTATGTGTATTCCTTGTCTCTCCCGCACCCGGCGAGAGCCTGCGGTGCTACCTGAGACGTGTGAGGCTCCCTGATTGGGTCACTCGCTCTTACTTACTACCGCTGTTCTCGGCCGTCGCAACTTGTCCCCACGATGCGATGCTCGACTTCCCGGCCGCCGACCTCGTCACATACCGGAAGGCAGTCTATGCGCAGCCGCACTATGTAGTGAATGGTGGGGTTGCGCAGGTTCAAGAGCGCCTACTGGAGGGTGTGAAGATCTACTTCAATCGGCAGGTTTTGGGTGTCGAGAGTAGCGGTGGTGGTGGGGTTGTGGTGAAGTGGGACGGCGGTGAGGATATATTCGATAGGGTTGTGTTGGCGGTGAATCCGAGGGTTGTTGGGAAGATCTATAGGCCGTTGGGGAAACAGATGGCGAGGGTTCCATGCTGTGAGGTGGAGGTGGTAGTGCATACTGATAGTAGTGTACTGGGTGATTTGTTCCCGGGAGTGGTGGCGCAGAACGAGAAGGCGCCGTTGATGGGTGGGGGGGAGGTCAAGGCTGCGGAGAGGCTGTTGGGTGCATCCGGCGCAGAGCTTATACATCTTAATACTAGACGCCTTAAGGGAGGGACCCAGACTCAGGCGTCGCATTTGTATTCTCCTGGTGTGATAGTCACAACGCAGCCCCATAAGGAGGTCCCGTCGGAGAAGGTCCTCGGTGGGACAAAGTTCACGAGAGTACTCCGTAACTGTGAGTCCCGGGAGGTGGTGCAGGGTCTTGTGGACAGGGATGGAGAGGGGGGTGTCTGGGTTGTGGGTGGGTGGGCGTGGGATGGAATGGTCCTGTTGGAGGGGTGTGTAGTTAGTGCTATGAGGGTTGCGAGGGATTTCGACGTCGAGGTGCCTTGGTAGATATTGCATTGGGATGGCGTTGTTTTTTTTTCTTTCTTTTTCTCTTGAAGCGTTTGATACCTGGGATTAGCACAAATTATACGATTAATGGAGAGCTTGACGTCTACTAGTAGTCTAATGTCGCATCTACGCCCCCACACGATCTGCATAAGGATCTCACTACTCGTGCATGGGTGGGTGGGTATGAATTATAGATCTGGGTTAGGGTTGCTCCCCCGGAGAATCATCTAAAATCACAATCTTCCCTATGATATGTACCCGTAACTGCATCTATATATATATAAAAACCCCTTACTTGCTATAGCTATATCTACAAGCCCCACTCCTCTCATATCTCCGGGATCTTGTAAGGATCTTTAACTTTACATGGCTTCACATCCTCAGGCTTCGGCATAGTCTTGTACAGGATTATATTCTGCACAAGCGAGTATGCACCCGATGTAGCCCAGTAGAGCGTCAATGCCTATATACATCAGCCGAGAGCTCTCTGTGCTACGTAAGGGGCGGGGGGGGATATACAGCAGGCATATTGATAATCATCGGAAACGCGGCAGCAGGGATGAGCATTAGTGACCTTGTGAATATACGCTGATTACGAGTTGTAGGCGGATGTGCACGAGATTGCATCTAGGTATATTAGCCAGAGAGTTCTAGTAGAGAAAGAGAGGGGTGTATGAACAAATATATTTGCAGTCATAAGGAGTGAGAACGATAATGGTAGAATCATCTCCGGATCCGCAAGTAATAGATTTTGGAACCAAAGAGCACCTTCGTTTGCGAATGATGGTTCAATGGGTATGAGTTTTTCCACCACCACCACCTCACCTCCTCCTCCTCCTCCCCCCTCCACTACACCCGCCTCAGTTCCATTCCACCACCACCTACGTAACCAGCCCGGCGCACCTTCGCGACCACTCATCCCACGCAACGTCACCGACGCCACGATCCACACCGGGAGCTGCAGGAACGGGGGAGCGAATGATTTCCAGCGCTGGCAGTTATGGCGGCGGAGGATCTCGGCGCGTTTCTTTCGGACGGAGGTGCGGGTTTTGGATTCCCATTCTTGTGGGGTTGTGGTGGTTTGTTTGGCGGCGCGGGAGAGTGGGTGCTGCCAGGCTGAGATGAGGGGCTGCAGGGAGAGGGCTTTGAGTGCGGTGCGGCGTGAGTAGATGGTGGTGGGGGTGGTGATGGCTGCGCGGAGGAGAATGGCTGTCAGTGGGATGAGCGTGCTCCAGGAGAGGGCGGTGGTGGTGTGGAGGGTGGTGAAGAGGGTGTGGGTTGCGGTTAGGGTGCTCTCGAGAATGCGGGGGGCGGGCGTGGTGTGGAAGTGGCGGTGGGTGCGGGGGCGGAGGAGGGGGAGTAGGCGGAGGACTGGCATTGTTGGGTGGGCATGGCGGGGTGGGTTGGGTGTGGTGTTGCTGTGTGGGTGGGGTGTCGATCGCTGGTAGGGTGGGTTGTTTGGAGGCTAATAATTCCTTACTATCAGTAGTAGGTCTATATAATTTAGTATTATAATGTATTAGCTGCTAACTAATTACTATAAGAATACCCTGTATATAGTTTGAATTATAATACATTGGCACACACATCCCTAGTTCCGCCCCCACAATAAATTACTTCTTCGGTGTAGCGATAACCTTCAAGTGACCCTTCGTAAACGGAATCCCATAATCCCTCCATTCCATATCCTTGGGACTAGTCATATACAATTCCAAATCAAACCTCGTAAACAGCGCTGCTAACGTGATATACATCTCTGCCCATGCAAGACTATTTACCCAGGTACCATTAACATCCCTTCTAGAACCCCTCGGATCGTGGATAATACTCACTTCATGCCAATACAACTCCTACTGCCCTTCGAAAAAGGCACATACCACTTCTCGGGAGGAGGGCACAACGCCCATCTCTCGGGCCAGAACTTCAATGGTTCAGGATAGAACTCGGGATTGATGCTAATATAGTAGTTACTCATTCCGATGACGGTGCCTGGTGGTAGATACACATCGCCGACACGAGCGCCAGTGGGTGGTACCACTCGCGGGAGCTTCCCGGGGATCCCTTGACTATAGCGGACTCCTTCTTTGACTACTCCTGTCTAGGGTAGTTCACTCAGGTTAATAACTCAGCGCAAGGGATCGAGATTTTATCTTTATCACGCACTAGATATGGCAGTTGTTCCAAGTCCTTCAATGCTGGTGTCCGACTACCACAGCGCTCTTTAAATTCCATCAACTCACGCACGAGTTTTTCCTTTATCTCGGGGTTATGCAAGATGTTGAATACGGCAAATATCAACGATAACCCAACTGTGTCTGTCCCTGCACTCAAGAAGATGATCGACTCCTCGATAAGTTCCCGCTCACTCAGGACTCTCTTCCCTTTAGCAGCAAGACCATTCTTATCCAAGAGAGCATCATATATCGTCTTATACCTCAACTGAACCACCCCGTCATCGTCCTCGCTCAATGGAACCTTATCAACACCATCATCGGCCTTCTGTATATTGACTTCCGGCTCCGAGAGCGTAAGGTTCCTAACAATCTTCTCTGAGATCTTCCCCACCCGGATAAAATCAGTATTTAATTACAACCACCACCACCCTGACTGCATCTTTGTAATACCTTGAACATTTTCACGAACCCCGGCGCAACCTTCGCAGCCCAGGAATCCGGCAACAATAGCGCAACATCTTTCAGTACCGGGAAATGCTTAATCAATGGTAATCCCTGCGTAAGCTTCTCCATATTCCGCACATGTTCCCCATTGAACTTCGGCTCATCCAACATGTTGAACGACGTCCCAAATAAGTACTCGGAAATAACATCAACCTGTTCACACCGTCCTAACACATTAGTCACACTATTCCATCCCCCCCTCTAGAAAGAAACGATTATTGGGTTTTTTTTTTACCGTTAAGCAATGGAACCCATCACCAAGCATGATGGCTCCACCAAACTCTCCAAGCCTTAGACAAAACTTGTCCACCTTATCCTGCAGAAACTCATCTAGCGCATACACAGCCCGCTTTGAAAAAAACGGACTAAAAACCTCTCTGCGCTGCCTATGTTCTGCAGGGTCTATCATTGAGATCATGGATGATGGCTGAGTCATTGCATGGTAGAATTGACCATCTTTTAGATATGTTGTGTTTTGTTTATATATACTGTGGTTGTTAGTAGGTGTTGCTTTTTATATTAGAAGGGGGGAGTACTCGTGGTAGATGCTTAGGTCGTTTACGTGGACTTCGCGCGGTGAGATTCGGATAATGGGTCCGTATTGGGCGTGTAGTCTTCCTAGCTGGAAGACCAGGTCGCCGTCGAGTATGACATCGAAGTAGAATTCGTACCAGCTACTTGCCGCGGCTAGTCGTGGGCCGGGAATGTGTCTGAGAGGGTGGAAGTAGAGGCGGTAGATTATTAGGCCTATGTAGTAGATTATGGGGAGTGCTAATAAGGTGAGTAACGCCATTGATGGTGAATTGAGCTGGTCTAGGGAGATTTGGGCCCTCGGTGGAAATACAATAGTGACAACGCTGAGGAATTGTGGTTATATAAAGGGCCGAGGGAGGAAGGGGGGGAAAAAAGTAACATTTCCGATTAGTCAACATGATTTCGGCACCTGTGTTGGCTACGATCTTGCATCTGTTGATATTTGTTATTTTATTGGTTGTAGGTGGTAGATCTTGACTCAGATCTGGATTTTAGTGCCCATAGCTTGTTGAGTAAGCGCTATAATAAGTGATACGCTGGGGTTGACTAAATAAATATCCTGCTGACCCGAGGAAAAAAAGACAGTAGATAAGGGCTATAGAGGTATAATGGCCTATCAAGACACTGGTTCATATGCACATGGCTAAGAAAACCCTGGCCCCGTCAACCTCACATGGCGTTAGCCCGGCTGGCAAGGGTACAGATGTTTAGTGGTTAGCTTCTACGGGTTACTAGTGTCTAGGATAGTGATTAATACGTGTGAATGCGGGGTCCAATCGATTCGTTCGTTGAACTCATTGGGCTTGGTGGTAGAGGGGCTGCGTATGTAAAGAAACTACCGGGTAGAACATACATCTTCGTAATCAACACTATCTCTAACATAACGTAATGAAGCCTGAAAAGGAAGGCCAGTATAAGGAAAGATCTCTATAAGAATATTCTTAAAATAAGCACCCGAAAGAGCCCCACTGTACTTTATTTAGCCGACATAGTCCCGGGCTTGGGTAGAAGGCCCATTCTTATTAACTTTCCATAAGTTGTGATCCTGACCCTACTCTTACAGGTTCGCCTATAGTTACTATTAGTGGGATAGTGATAAATGGTAATTAGAGAATGAACCTACTATTGTGAGATGTCGCCACTATTGAGACGAGGCCTACTGTCTTATTAGGAACGTTGGTCTCATTGTTACCTCTGATACTCTTCATATCCCACTAATACCGCTGGAACAGTACAACTGACCTTTAAGATTCTAGTTGGACCAAAAACTAGGGGGAAATTTCTTTAAGAGGTATATCATAGCTCGACTTAGTGGCCTATACTAAGGTTTGCTAAATACGGTGTAGTAAGGTGGTTGTGAGGGTTTAGTTACGAACGTCTTATAAACTGGTGCCGCGTTTAACACCACTCTTACCGCCACCAGCCCCCACTCTTGTGGCTGAGTACGAGGGAATTGGCTCAGAAGTTCTCCCCCTTCTCTCATGATAGAGAGGACAGGAATGTATTTAAGAAGATTTCAGAAGGCGAGCTCTTTGTTTTTGGATTTGCCGCTTCATATGTAGTGATAACGTGGCGTAAATGCTATTTTCCATGTGCAAATAAGGTTTCTTGGCAAGCTAACAGTCCCGTCGACCTGCATGTAATAGTATACACAAAGTGCGAATATAACTGCTTTTTAAGCGATTTCCGACCTCTATTAAGTGAGGGATCATGTTTATAGCCGTTAAATCCTAATTCACAAGATTCTCTTTCTTAACACTGCGTCGCAACGCCCCCCTCGAGTTCTATGTTCCCTACCGACCAGAGGTTCAATCAGGCGAGCCATCTACAACTTAGCGGATTCCATAGTTTCGAGCATCCTTCGAGGTCTTTAGAGGGAACGATGCTTGTGCTCTGCGAGGCTGACTCTTTGGTTTTCTGTAAAACTGGCTGGTTTTAGCGTGAAGATTTCACATAATGAGTGTCTCTTGCTCCTCGAGGACAACGTCCTTACTTTACTAAAGGTTTGAAAGCCCTGTCATCATAGTTAGGAATGACACCAAAAGAAACTGACACAATACAAAATATCATCAGTCGCATCAATGGACCCTTCAAGGCTATATTCGAGAAAATAGTGCCTAAAGTTTTCATTTTTAGACAATTTGCCGTAAATTGGTCTTGATTGCAATTATGGTAAAACCCACTAGGGCGCTCATGTCCTCGGTTGCCGAATTTGCCTTTGGAGAGGTTACACCACCCATTAACCGGCCAGGTGGTTAGGGCCTTCTCTGCATGAGCAGAATACTTATCTGTGTTGGAAACAAAGCTGGTCATGTGACATTATTCGAGAAGTATAGGCTGCCACACAGAGTTGACAAATTCTTTACGAGGTTGTCAGGTCATTATTAATTAATAATCTACTTAGGTATTCAAGTCAACGTACTGCTATGGCGCTAAGCCCCCCAACATGAACGGTGCCATGCAGATGCCGGGGCATAAATAAGTACGCTATTATTCAATACTGCAAGGCGGACTTCCCTAACTCTGGTTTGGGTGTCGTGTTGCAAGTTAAAAGTTTATTAAGCAGCAATCGTAAAACTGCAACCATGGACGGCGGATTATCGCAATGGCGAAATTTTTTTCTGGGACTGCATCATCCGCGGCTGAAACCCACCCACTACAAATATTAATAAACACCGAAATACCAAGGCTACGATGGGGCCCTGACATGAATGATACTGTAGGGTCGGTAAATCAGAGCCCTCAAGGAGCTGTCAAAGTCCACGTTCAGGGGTTAATTGTAATATCATATTCCTGGTGGGTCCAAAAGCCGGGTGCTGATACATAATAAAAATCCGTGATCAGATAGATCCCACACCTCCAGCCCGAGAGCTAGATACTTACGTCTCGGTCGTACACCAAAGCCACTCCTATCTCGAGGCCCACTCCTATCTCGAAGCAAAGCGGGGTATTGTGGGTATGTCTCTCGATTTAGGCAAATTCCCGCCAGCTTGGATCCGATGTTAACTCTATAAATGCTGGATTTTGGTTGGTGTCTCGGAATATGCAAGGCGGCTTTTTTTCTTGGACCCATTCGAGTACTGAGACAGCGCCATCCCATGCTGTTCGAAGGCATCCAACCTTGGTTCGAGATCAGTTGACAGAGGTTGTTGAAATTTGAGAGTTACGTGGGGCATGTTGTGCAGTGATGATCCGGACAAGGCTGAATATTCTCTTTTCTTTTTAGGTGATATACCACTTTGGGCTATAGGGCAATATATATGTACGTGGATCCCTCGAAGAATAAAAGGGGTAAAATATATGTGGATCCCTAAGCCGTGACTCTTATATATCAACCTGCTTCCGTCCCAGATAAGCCAGCGTGTACCTATCAGCCTTGGACCAGAGCTAGCTTACGCGTGCAAAAGGTACCCAGAGCTCCCGCCTAATGAGACAGTAGACTAATATAATGGGGTATAAGAAGGGTCTATCCTATTTATGAAAACGTTCTTCAATGGCGAGAGTCGACCCTCAATTATATTGACGAAAAATCGGCTATCGTATATCTACACGTGCACGTGCACATGCACATGAGGACCTAATTTTTGGTTTCACAATGAACTTCACCGCTTGTCGTATCGCCTTCGAAGGGAACGCAACAAATCTTGCACTTTATAGCTATAATGGACCAATCCTGGGTCTCCCTGGGGGCGCAGACAGGCCGAATCTTATAAGCGAGCAAGGCTGCCGGACGCTCTGTGGGACTGGTGCCCAAAAGTACCCTTGGGCAACAGCAGCGAATACTATCACGACTTGGGTCTTACCGATCATTGGTTTGATACTTCAAGCACCGTTCGAAAGCAATCAGTTCTTCAAAACCTTCCTCGCAATTTGCCGATGGATTGGCTCACCGATATCTTCCTTATCCTACATCTTTTGGAATATTAAGATCACTGGCAAATGTGCGATAATGGCCGATATGGCTGTTGAGTACAACGCGTTTCCCGACTCCACCTCCGAATTTAGTCAGATACGGGACTCTCTCTACATCCTAAGTATCATGAATCAGTACGCCCTTAACCCCCAGATTGACAGCATATCTGCGGAACGGGTCCTACGAGTAGCTTTGTTTGACAATGATCTAACATTGCCAAACCCAAGGAAAAATCTGGTTCAACGACGGGCGAAAATAGCAGGGTTGCTACGGAGTGGTCGGAAGCGAGGGGTTGTGCCGATTTTCATATCAACTCTTTGGTTTATGCTATCGTTGGCGATTTCAATACATGCAGGTATGTACGCACTTCTCGGGGAAGAGTAAGACTTATCGTTCAGGCTATCAACTATGCTCGCCCGATGAACTCCACTGATGGTAGTAGCCTTCGGTAGCCTCGGAGTCAACGCGACCGCCCATAACCTCGCAATAGGTTTACTACTAGGGTGGCTACCGGTTTTGACCCTGAGCAGTATAACCGACCGTAGCCCGGGTTCTGCCGACGAAATCCGACAGAAGCTGAACCGCCTGCTTGAGTCAGTTCAACTTGGACTCCTCCACGACCCTAACCGAAGATGGAGAGATATTCCAATTCCCGAAGGGGGATATTTTACTGGGTTTTGTGGCCAGGCGAGATCTAGGTGGCATTATGGTGTCGCCCACCCTATCCTAGTTGGAATCGAAGACGACTTCGCTGCTCGCCACGGTAGAGGTTGGCTATCGCACCCGCATGCGAGAGCTATGTTAACTTCAAGGCCAAAAAACATTAGCGGCCTTATCTGGTTCGACTTTCGGGAGCTGTGGCAGATAATGAGTTCCATTTGGGTAGTGGGCTCCTCCGTGTTTGGCTCTTTTATTATCTCATACTTTACACCAACCGTAGGATTGGGCTGTCGTAGTGGAGGATATCTAATATTTTTTATCCTTGCCATGACCGATTTTACAGCAGAGTCAATGATCTGGTGGATTTTTCCGACTGGAACTCCTACACGCAGAAGGCTCGGATACTTCCTCACCCTCATCGAAATAGCCAACACCGCTTGGCTTATCTACATTATCGGGGCTCAAACCTTTGGACTCTATCAAACTTGCTCTTGTTGGTCTAGCTCCTGGGCCGGTGGCGGAGGATATATCAACTTCAAGACATCCGCATATTTTAAAGAGCATGGTATAGAGGTCTACTGGTCAACCGGCACAATACTTTCCTGTACGGCGATGGGATTGGGGCTCATGTATATTGTTGCCGAATGGTGCACCCAGAGTCATTTGTGGACGGAGAATTATAGTGATGCGATGGATGGTTTGAAGTCTACAAGGCGGTTCAAAAAATACACCATCTGGTTCCGGTGTGTTCCAGATTGGATCATCGTAAAATTCAAAACTCACAGACCAAGGTGTATGGGAGAGAAAAGAGGGCGGAGGAGTCTAGTCTGGAGATGGAAAGTACGTAGTTGAGTAGATTTACACTGCTGGTTGGTGTAAGTTAGGGTTTTTTCTTTTCGAGTAAATAGTTTATTTTGGTGGTAGATGTTTCTAGAAGATAACTATGTAACTAGTGCTTAATAGATGGAATAATTAATTTTCAGGATATGGCTCAAATACTGCAGGTCTGAGTGGGGCGCTAGCTAGGTCTAGGGTAAAGGTTTATCTAAAAGAAAATAACAAAATTTAGATACTGTGGTCCTATTATAACCTAGAGTCCTTACAAGGAGCTATTCCTAGGATATTAAGACCCTCTAACGCTTTTTAGGTGTCTGGAAATTTAAGCCAAACCCTTTTTTTTATCAGTAGATACTAAGGTTCCCGCCGAACCTACTACATACTGAGTTTTCCATTCTAATACTTATTTTACCAAAGATTTTTCTATCCATTCTAACTACTACGTATACTTAAAATCACGCCTCAATGAGTAAAACCCAGCCATTAGCAGTAGTACCGGTAGTCAGCGACTTAAACGTCACATCCCTCCACCCGCCCAGAAGACCAATAATACGAGTATATACGCGCCATCTCTAATATCATACCTGAAAGTTCATCAGACCTCAGTTCTGTCGTATCCACCATAAACGGAATCCCTCTTGGATTATACACCACCAGTCACTTCTCATATATGTGAGTTTGTAGTACCACTGATACGATCCACGCTATCCCAGTCGTACGACGTAGTTATCGATTGATCCGGTATATATCCGTGCTACGTCCTTCAAAGAACTTTCGAACGTGACCCATCTAATTCATCATAGGTTTTGTGTCCCGGAAACTCGCATTCCGTGCCGGATTTTAAAACTGTCATATGGTGGCACATACGTACCTTGTATACAGTTAGCACATATAATGAAGGATTGGAGGTGGCTGTGTGTGTGTGGTACTTACGCGCCTGGCAGCTCTAGCGCCATGCGCCCCATATTCCTTATTAAAGACGTGTTCCAGCGTCCACTTAGCCAGTGTCCACTTAGCTAGACGTAGGGAATACTATGGGCTCTGCTGCACTAGGTATTATAATATTAGTTACGGGGAAATATCTTAATCAGCAGGATACCGCAGCGTAGCAAGTAGCTAGAGTAAGTTTAACCCCAAAATAATAACTTTCTCTACTTTGTTGCTAACCAAAACTAGCTGCCCCAGTTGACCCTTCAGCCATATATAGTAAAACATGATAGTAGTTTCTAGATACCAATGATAAAAGAAGAAAAAGAAAATAGAAAATCAAGATTTAGTGGAGAAACAAAACCATCATCACAATTACAGAACTAGACAACAAAAGAAATAATAAAAACCGTGTCCCATAATACTCTACCAATGAATAACCAATCAAATAACTTCTCTAGTGTACTACTCATGCCTGTCCCTTAATATCCAAATCTAGTCTCGGCAGCTTCGGCTCACCATCGGCATACTTCTGCCCCGCATCCTCACGGTACATATCCGTAATCCACTTCGCATTCGGCTTCAATTCCTCCCCCTTCGCCAACTTGGCGGCCAAATACAACCAACAAGCCGCATTACCAACTGTACCAACTTCGTCACTAACACTAGTCTTCGCATAGTCGCTCAACCGATTATACAATTTCTTGTCTGTGTAGAGATTGAAAAGGTGATTTGCAACGGCAGTTGAATCGCCAATTTCGACAAGGAAGCCGTTTTTGCCGTTTTGGACTTGGAGTGGGATTCCGCCGGCGCGGGTGGCGATGATGGGCTTGCCTTTGTGGATTGCTTCTGAGACCTTTACTTCGAAGCCTTCCCGTGAAGAGAGTTGGACGACGAGTTTTGCGCACGAGAGGATGGCGTTGAGTACTACCGGCTGTTAGCTCTGCGTTTACTTGGAGAATTTGGTGAATCATACTTTGGTCACTCGGGCCGATTCTCATAACGACAATGTCCCTTCTGATTTTGTCGTATTTAGGCTCATCAAGTTGTTTCATTGTTAGGTCATAGATGATGGAGGCGTCAGGGTCATCAATAGCTCCGTGACCACAACTAGAGAGATTAGTCAGTATGAGATTTACCAGGAGATTCTATCACAGGGACTCGTACATTAACAATTGTGGGGTAGTTTTGTGAGGGGCTTTCTCTTCTAGAATCTCGCGGAGCTTTCGGTAGGATTCGATGACGTCTGGAATTCCCTTACTGGGATCAAAGCGGGCAACTTGAACGATATAGTCGCGAGCTGGGTACTGCAAAGTGCTCCTAAAAAATGTATTAATGTAATTAGTTTCCTTAACGTTCATATTCATGTATGATCTTTTTGCTTCTTACATTCCGATATCTGCACAGGAATTCCTTAGAATGTGATGATAATATCTCAAATCCCACTCTTTAAGGTCCTTATTCAGTCCATCCAGCCTAGCTCATCTCAATTAGTACTTATCAACCAGAAGGAGATCTTTGTTGAAACATACCAATCTGTGCAAGCTGGCATCAAACCAACCATAGAAATCGGGACCTGAGCTGGAACAAACCTATCGACCGGATGGCTAATAAACACATCCGAAAGCTTTATTCTGTCCCAAAGATATTTCCAGACTTGCTCTTGGGGGCTTCCTTCTTTCCCAATAAGTTCGCTCCTGATCTCAATATGACTCCTGTAAATGATTTTTACCTCTGGCCTGTGTTCCTTAATTAGTGGAATAAGGCCAGGCATTTGTGGATCATCGATGATGACAACATCTGCACCACCCTTGGCTAGTGGACCTCCTTCACAGAACCAGTAACGGCGGGCGTTGTATGTGACCCAATCGGTCATCATCTGTTGCCTCTCTTCATCTAGCCTTTCAGAAGGATCAGAGACGCCTTGGAGGATGTTGTGGTTCGTCTTTGTAATTCTGAATACTTTGGGATTCGGCTTCGGGATGTACCTGGGTTGAATTGTCAGCAATCCTAAAAGAATAAAAGGCTAGGTGTAACAAACCATTGTACATTCACTCCCAAGAGGCGATAGAACCTGATCAAAGCATGTCTCATGAGTGCCACCCCTCCTCCTTGTGGCGTCGCAGAAAAGAAGGCGACCTTGGTCTTGTTCTTCTTAAGCTCGTTGGCGTATTTCATAATACTGTTCCAGGTCCCTTCATGGACAGTCTTCCTATAACTCTCTAAGTTGGAAACCAGCTCAATTCTTCCACTAATATCCGGCTCAACTCTGTTCCTAAACCCAATAGACAAAGAAGGATTATGCCCAGGGCCAAAGTTCATAATACATTTCCTCACTGCAGAATCCGCCTGCTCGTCCACATCTATGGGGATGGTCTCGGATGACGGCTCCCCATCTTCCTCATCTGAAAATGCGAATTTTGGAAACGTAGTCTTTACTGCGAACTTCATAACGACAATATCGAGCTCGCTCCAGAGAAACGATCCTATATCAGGGCAGAGTTTTGCAAGTTCTTCGGTAATACCACATCCAACGAACTTGGCCTGGTGTTCCTTAGAATATTTCTGAATTGTCTCTAGGGCATCAGGTTTGAGAATTTCGGAGACCGTACCGCCCTCCTTGATGTGAAGGGTACGAATGCAGAAGTCGACGGAGTATACACCATCGTGGATTGAGACCCCGATTTCAATTGTGTTTTTGTCGATTACGTTTGCCGCTAAGCCGACGTAAAGAGGCTATTATGGGGTTTAGCAAACAATAGCACCACGGGTATGGTAATATGGGTACTACTTACTGTTAAAGCGATACCAGCCCAATACTGTGCTGCATCCAAAGCGCTGATCGATCTTTTGCGCTCACTTCCGGCTATGGAATGAAAACCATGCGGGCATTCAATTGCATGAGGTGCCATGATTGTAATTGTTGATTGTTTTGTTTTGTTGGCTGTCTAGGGAAAATAGTTTTTAATATGCAATTCTAAGTGAATAGCTATAGTTCTGATAAGGGCTTCTTATATACCAATTGTCTTTCCTCCAAACTTGTTTTTTAAGCTCGGTAACTCGGATAAAGCTACTATTTATTTCTATCTGACTCTCACTCTGATTGTTAGTGTTATTTCCACATCCAACATGAAAGAACGCAGGACGGCAAATAAGAACCCGGTTAGATACGTGTTGCCCCCAATGGTTCACATGTCAGGCGCTCTGACAATGGCCATAGATGAACATCAAGATCTGGTGACTGATCATGAGATTTTCAACCCACAGCCCAGGGAGGCGACACATTCAGAAAGGGGCAAAAGTTTAACCACTTACTGCGTCCGAAGAAAAAAACAATGGGTAATTGAGAAATAGTATAGAGAAACGCACCAGAATTAATATAGGGTATGCACACCTTAGGATATAGTCTCTAAAAACCAATCAATGTTATCGCTATCTACTGCTGCACGAATAAAGACCAATAACTCCAAAAAATATTGAACTGGGCAGACCAACCTGGCCCTGAGGTTGATAAAAACGGAGTCCTGGATCCATCGATATGACGCTGTCATGTCGTCACCAGATCTCCGCGAACATCTTGCACTTTAAACAAAGCGGGCTGAGATCCGCCTTGCAACCAGGAAACCCATTGGTGTCACGCGGGGCCTTGCAGTCATAAAGAGCGCGCAAATATTCTTGTAATAGGAGCTCGATGAGGAGTAGAAGGGCCCCGGATACCAACTTTGGGTCTTCCATAAGTTCGGAGGTCGGTCTTATCCGGATGACGACAACCGTTCTGGTGTAACAGTGTTTAAAGTCGTATCTTGGCGCGCAGAGCCTTAAAATCATGGAGAATCACTCGGCTAAACCACCAGGTTGTCACCAAACATAGTGAATGAATGAATCATAAGTACATGGAACTCAAAGGTTAAGGTACTCGAACTCACCAGACATAGTGGATATGGGTGACTATTGAGGAACGTTTTCATCAATACAAGGCTATGTCAATAGTGGCGGTTGTGGGCGGTTGTATGGTGTTGGGAAAGTGGCATGATCTTAGCATCTGCTAGCCTCCGTCTCACTCCATAATTGCGTACGAGCTTGCCACCCCCAAACCCCCAGCCACAGTCTTTCCGTATTTAGTAGTTAGTAAGTAATGATTGACCTAGTTTAAACTCTGAATTCGTGTCACAAATCTGACTTCTCACTATAAATAACATTATTCTAGAATTATTAAATAAACCAGCTGGGACTTCTTCATAGGCATGAGACTAATAACCTCATAATCGGGATATAATCTGTAGCAAATATCCAGCCTATCAATAGTCCACGGATACTCTGAGTTATAATCTACGCACGGGGACAATTTATTTAAGATAGCCAATCCGGGCTCTTTCTCAGAGTCGAGACCCAACAGTGGTCTAGTGGTTCATGGTCCCCGAAACTTCCACACATACCTTAGAGATTATGAGAGTTTTCTCAGCCATTCGTATTACTATCTTACACAATATATCTTCGATACGAAAGAAAATATCAAGAAAACACCAATTAACCCTTATATTCTCTAAGCATCTTCTGCGCCCCAGAAGAACCTGTTGAATAGATGGTAGCCCGACTCCCCCTCGCCCAATGGTCTTATAAACTCACTTATTTGTGTTAAGTGATTATTACACTTCTGCACTGGCAAACTCTCCCTATTCCCTACCACATATTCCCCAATTTCCACCAACTCCTCTTCGGTATACCTGTGGCTCCAGTTCCATTCCCACACCTCATTAACCAAAGTAAACTCCTTCAGCACCATCATTTCACCCTTTATCATCTTGGCTATATTCGTCCAGCTCCCCGACAGCACCAGTGTGTTTTTAATGCCAAAAATCTCTAATGTTGCTGCATGCCGTTTTAAGAGATGCAGGAGTTCATGGTCATGTATATCGATCCACGACAACTGGATCTCCTTTAAACAAGGCCAAACAAAATCTTCACCTAATAGTGCCGACAACGGAATACTAGCATCCTCAACCTCAGACGGCGTATTGAATCCTAGACGAAGGCTTTCGAGCTGTAGTGCGGAAGAAATAACCCCATAAACCGCGTTCTCATAATCCTGCAGTGAGGGATACTCCCTCTCCGAATCTGCGGCGAAAAAAAGCTCTAGTGCTCTACACCCACTAAACACCTTCTTTGCACGGCAGAGCGTCTCAGTATCACTATAAATATCTTGAGCCATCGCGCCACAGCACCGGAACTCGTGCAAGGAAATATCAGCCTCGAAGGCGGCATTAACCGCTCCTACAAATACGTTGAAGTAGTAGTTTTCCCTCGCCCGGTAGATCTCCATTTCCTCGGCCCAGTTCATCTTGTGATGTTCTTCATCAAACAGCAGATAGCCACGGATACGTATACTCCTCAGCTCTGGTAGAATTTGGAATACGGCTGCTAGAATCTCTATGAACTCTTTTGATTCTCGGAATCGTCTCTCAGTTCGAAGGCGTTCTATTTCACTTGCGAAGTCGCTACTCGTCTCTCTAGGCACTGCTTTTGAGGTTGATTGTTTCCCTCGCGGGCCGATGAAAACGATTTCTTGCACTGATTTTGAGATTGCGGGGTTCTGTAGTATAGATAGTCCATTTGAGAGGCTCTCGTGTGTAACTTCGATAGGGGTTGAGCGGAACATGAATTCATTGGTGAGGCGGGTGAATGAAGTATGGGTGAGCCGGAGTGCTGGGAGATCGGATATTGGGACGTAGGAGATGATTTCGTGGACCAGTTCAGTAGGGAGGGATTGCATTGTGACTAGAGGATGTTTTGCTAAATAAACCTGTTAATGGCTAATGAGTGATGGGGTGTTAATGACTGGAACTAGAGGCCCCTTACCTTAATTTTAGGTTGGGTCTATAATTGCTTTTTTGTATTCTCAAGTGTTGGTATACGGATAGAAGTACAGAATAATAGAACCCGATAGCAGCTTCTTAAAGTCTTTATACCCCTTTGAACAATCCTGAGATGAGCCACACCCTTTTACGCCTTGGGGGCGCATCTAATCTTACTCGAGAGATGGCCGCCACGCACGGTAATATGGGCTTGGCTACATAGAATAGCCTCAAGTAGACGTGGTTAGCTTTGATGCTGTAACTGTAAAAAGGTAGATTTCTTCTTATCCTAAACAGCAGTAGACCGAGTGAGAAGCCGTGGTATAGATAAGTAATTTCTAACGAATTAGGACTAGGGTTAGGGTTCAGAAAAGGGAGTATTTCTACAAGGCAAGTGAGCGCCCAATTAACCATCCCCAAATCGTCTCTGCTGCTATAAATAGGCATTCCCACTCTCCCGGGAGCTCAATTCCGTGCATAGGATGACATCGGGCTGAAGCACGGGTGTCGTTGCGCCCGGCGATCCGTGTCATCATCACAAGAAGCTCGACACAAAGACGTCAACAACACCACACGACGGGTCCGACTACAACGAACAAAGGTCCGAGGGGAACGACGCTCCCAAACAGCTAGTATGTCATTTCTTACACTACTTTTCACCGTGATAGTGGTGTTTGTGTCCACCGCCGCGTTACTCTATTTCGTCGTTCTTAAACTCGTGTTTCGTTCCCTTGGGAGCAACCTACAACAGCGCACCGAGACAAAACGGAGGCTTGTGTTAACGAGAATATCTGAAGAGGCTGTTGGGGATGGAGTCATCGTAGGGTTTTTTCATCCGTTCTGGTATGTGCCCTTGAGAGGGGGCGATCAGGAGGGGAGCGATTGGTAGGGGGTTGTTTATAGTTGGAAGTAGCTGATGATGGGGTAGTAATGCCGGAGGAGGTGGAGAAAGAGTTCTATGGGCGGCAATCAGAGCTACACAGAAGAAGCACCCAAATGTCATGTGTGTCGTTTATACTGGCGATCAAGACGCCGACAAAGCTACCATTCTCTCACGAGTTGAGGTTCGTACCCCTTGGGCCCCTGCCCCTCTAGGTAACCGTATAATAACATCCTCATATAGAACCGTTTCGATATCCACCTAGACCCAAGCCGGGTCCTCTTTCTCTACCTTACAACCCGCCACTGGATTGCCGCTTCAACATGGCCCAACTTCACACTCATCGGCCAGTCCCTCGGCTCCCTTATCCTCGCCTGGGATGCATTCACACTCCTTGTCCCTGACATATTTATCGACACCATGGGCTATGGCTTCACTCTCCCCTTCGCAAAATTACTATTTGGGATTCCAACAGGCGCATATGTACATTACCCTACCATCTCAACCGACATGCTCGGCTCCCTCCCCTCTGGTAGCACCACCACCCTCCGCACAAACGCCAAGCGCGCATACTGGAAGCTGTTTGCAGCACTATACTCGCAATGTGGGGGAGGTATAGACTATATCATGTGCAACTCCTCTTGGACCGCTGGGCACCTACGTTCCCTCTGGAAAAACCGTGCAGATGCCATAACCGTTGTATTCCCGCCTGTGGCGGTCGAAGCCCTCACTGAAGCTATCCCATTATCCAAAAATGGCCCCGGAATGATCAGGGAGAAGGTTATACTCTGTATCGCCCAGTTCAGACCTGAGAAGAAGCACGATCTCATTATTAAATCTTTCGCTAGGTTCTGTGATTCGCGCCCAGATGATAAGGATACAAAGTTGGTGCTCATAGGATCAGTGCGACATAGCGAGGATGCAACACGTGTCTATGACCTCCGTCTACTTGCACATGAGAAGGGAATCAAAGATCGCGTCATCTTTGTTTGTGATGCCTCATGGCCTGAAATCCTCGACTGGTTGGGTAGAGCTTGGATTGGTGTTAACGCAATGTGGAATGAGCATTTTGGAATTGGTGTAGTAGAGTACCAAGCGGCAGGGTTGATTAGTGTTGTACATGACAGCGGTGGTCCGAAGTTGGATATTGTTGTTGATGTGGATGGTGGGGCTACTGGATACCATGCCGAGACGGCTGAGGAGTTCGCGGAGGGTTATAGGAAGGCCCTTGACTTGCCGGCGAGAGAGGTTATAGAAATGAGGGCGAGGGCGCGAGCAAGCGCCGGAAGGTTTACGGAGGAGGTTTTTGCGGAGAGGTGGTTAGTAGGGTTGGAGGTGTTGTTGGACATGCGTGGGAAGAGGTAAGGTGGGGTAAATTAGAGGATAAAGGGAGGGAAATTAGAATGGCACGCCGAGAACGGTAATTATTCCTTGGGTTAGCAATCAATATAAGTATGCAACCCTCACTACTTGCTGTGGAGAGCTGGTGAGAGGAATACAAAACACGAACTCACCTTACCTACTCAGCGTAAGTTTTTAATAACCAATCGACTAAAATAGTACGATCCCTGTAGTTATGGCTATTCATGGTTATCCTATAGATGGGTTCTGGTGTGTTTATTATGGGCTTATTTTGATTTCTTTGGGTGTTCACTCACACAATCTCACTCGAATATTTTCTTATATGTAACATATAGATTTACTCCTACTTTAGTGAATCACTGATTTTTATTATGGGTATCTTATTGTGCTAGTAAATCATGAATTATCACTCGATTACAAACATTAATTACGCTTTTAAACTATTAAGTGTATGTGGCCTTATGATTATGATGATCCTATCGCCTGGGCGCCTAGGCGTCCGTACAGGGTGGTAGGGCAGTCGTAATACCATTCGCTTCTGTCAAGGGTCACCCTAGAACAACCGTGACTTTCTTTGCTCTACTCTGCTATCAACAACCCCAAAAAGATATAAAGGACGTAAAATTAAAAGGAAACTTTAAGAAAAAACTGACTACCATAAACTTTCGTTATGAGACAGGTCTAAGGTGACGAAATGTCTCAGCAGGGGGACCCGGCAATATTGAACCTAGTTAGAGAAATTTGCTAGGAAATGGACACAAACCAAATACTACAACTTGGAAAGGGGTCCAGGCAGATTATATTTTAGAGAAACAAATATAGCTTTTAACTGGTAATTATATATTGTTTTGGGGGTTTTTTTTTTGATAAGTTTTCAGACCTGCGTGGGTAAGCATAACCGTTATGAATCGCTTTGCGTCACCTGAGACCTGTTCTACTACGAAACTCCTGCACAGCAACTGTATATAATATGAATACCTTCTCAGTCACATTTAGGTCCAAAAAAAAACGGTGTTGTTGACTTGTATACAGTTACACCACGCTATAAGAAACGCCAAGTATTCAGCGGATTTCGTTTCTTATAGTAAGTTTCCCAAAGATATCCCTTATAGCAAGGGTGAAATTGGAGTGGAAAAATCCGGATTGACCTGGAAAAAGTTACTTATAGCAAATTTTTTCTTATAACGAGGTTTCTTATAGCGATGTGTGACTGTATGTACCCCGACCGGCGCCTATTAATAACGGGTAATTGAGGCTGTAACCGCGGCGATATATTAAACAATCTGATGAAATGAAGCTTTCAACTCTCGGAAATGATCGCAACAGCAGGAATTAGGTGAGATTATAAAGTGCAGGTCTGGGTCTTCTTTGGGGCTTCCACAGACGCCATGATTGATTCTTCATAATAGATGGAGCCTTTCGGCTATGATTATGATATAGCAAGTATATTATTCTCTTTTCACATTTCAATTTCTCCTACTCCACCATTTCCTAGTCCCCGTGCTTGTCCTCCAGTCCCCGTACTCATTCTCCTAGTCTCCGCGCTTGTCCTCCTAGTCTTCACTATTCAGTTCCTCTATCCCAATCCTAAGCAATTTTCCTTATTACTGCTACCCTTATTCTACGGCTCTCTTCTCTGCATCTTTTTGAATTTCCCCATAAACACTTCCCATAATCCCGGGTCATTTCCCTAATTTCCTTCGCTCGGGTATAGGATGGTTTGAACACTGAGTGAGTTTTTGCGCGTAGCTGAAATTTTTCGTTGTTTGTTATCTGCTAATAAGGTCATGGTTGTTTAGTTAGGGCTGCGTCGCGATGGATGTTTCCAGAGCTACAACTTTCTGTGTTTCCACGGTTGTAGCAGTCTCAAACACGAGTTATTAGCGGACCCCTAAGTATAGGGGCGGGTAAAGTAATGTCTGCTCGTTTCTATGAAAAGACAAACCTGAGTTTCCCTCAAGACTAACTTATAGTATTTCCGGCCTCATATGTGCATCTGGCACTATTTCCCAAGCGTGGCGGGCCACGATATGGTTAGCCACCTATTCATGAACACGGTGAGATCCCGGAGCCTTCTCCGGCTGCATCTATCGCTATTCCTCTAATAGAGCTGGGGAATGGTGCCAGAGAGGTTTGTCGATAAGGCTGATTAGAGGTGAAGGCTGCTATGTAGTCCTTATTATCGGTATAGTGCATGAGGAAGTGATGATGCCTGGAGTTTTCAAGTTAACATGAATAAGGACAAGGCTGGTGGTAGTAATGCTCCTAGGATAGTCGCCGGAGAGAGCACTGTAACCCCTACTCTTTTAGATGCTGGCGGAGATAATAGGTACTGTATGTCGATGGTTGTGGATAGAGAGGCCTGAGGTAGAGTATCCTTTCACAGGAGTCAATAGTACGGTGGGTGGTCCTTTGCTTTGCTCTGCGGCAGTTGAACTATAGGTGAGGATATAATAGAAGTGCCGCACATGAATAAATACGAATCACGTGATAGACCCTGCATATAAGATTTGTGAAGGCGCCTAATTTCCAACATATGAGTATTAGCTTGAAGGGGTGAATGGTAGTACCCACTCACCCCTAAGAAAATTAAGAACGAGGTTGCAGAAAGCGTTTAAAGGCTCTCAGCTTCTACTAAAGCAGGGTTTTACCCATCTTTACCCCCACCTCTTTCTTCCGCATTGGACTTCTACCTTGGGCTTCCTGAGACATCTCTCTTCCACTTTAGCTCTCAGTTCCAGTTCCAGTTCCAGTCCTAGTTCCGTTCCTGCCTCCGCCTTTTAGCCTCCTTCTACAGCCTTCTCAGCATCGACTGCTGATTAGGTTATCACGGACTAGCAATAGTCCTTAAGAGAGGGAAAAAGAAATAATGAAAAGAAGAAAAACAGGATATTCAGGAATATATTAGCCTTGTTGATCAAACGAATGCCACAGAGTGCTTCCCAAAGAGGACCCAACATAACAGTGCACCATTTTTTATACCAATAGTGTTTACGGATAGCCGAAACATAAGAAGCGCTTCCACAGACATATATTATGGGCCCACGAGGTTTAACGTAGTACCGGAGGTACCGATACCCCTCGATTTTTGTTTTTTTGTTTTGTATTTGGCATAAAAACGTGTCTTAGGTCTCTTTGTCCGATCCGCTTCGCTTGGCCAACTCTACTACGCTCGTATCAAAATTTTACAAAGTCTGTTAACATAGAACGCCATGTCTTTCATACCAGCCCAATTCATAGGCCGGCCCACGATGTTTCCTAGACATAGCAGTTATGGTAACCTATCCCCCGGCCGAATGAAGGTCAGCGAATTGTTGATTCTTGGTTATATTAGAGTGTATTTTTTCAAGGCTATATATTGTAGGGGTATCGGATCTTGCGGATAGAATTTGCTACATAGTAGGACATGGCGTTTCCTTTTGCGTATATTCTACGGAGTCCCGGAGAAGCCGTTAATTATGAATAGTAAAAAGAAATCATTGAACAAGAGTCAGAGGACTGTGCGAAGTTGATCAATATTTACCAAAACTAGAGTATGTTATAACTTAGGATTGCGGTGCTCTTGCCGCGATGGAAGCCTTGATTACAGGGATTTGGGATGGTCTGTCGTCTGCTTCAGTTCCGCCGCGAATCAGGCCCTGCAGATAACACCCTCGGAGAAATTTACCAACTATGTGCCTTGTCCTGACACTGTAGGTAGTCCTCGGAGGAGGGTTGTTGGCGATGCGTCTTTCTTGGACCTTACCAATGGTATCCTAGGAGAGAAGCTATTGATGGCGCATGTTATTCGCGTCCTACATGCAGATCACTGGCATCCTCGAGGAATGTTACCAAAGATGCACCTTATTTGGTCTAGAATCTCGGTACGATGTGAGGTTACTATAGCTTTAAAGTTATTAACTTCCAAGCCAGTACCATGGAAGGGGGAACCAAAAAAACTACTTAATGGGTATCCTAAGTTCCTTGTTCCCAATTGACATCAACCACGGAAGAACGCCTATAGTAGTAACTACACCATTATCCCCGGACCTCGGACTTCGGCCCCTGCTTCTGTTCATCGAAGCCCTTTAATACTTCTACTACGAGCGTATTGTCAAAATACAATCTTTCATGTCACCCCAAAGCCCTCATCCTTCTGGAGATAATGGAGGAGGTATATCTGGGATAGTTCTCGGGGCAATCACTGCTATTGCTGCTGTCCTTGCTCTCTTTAAAGGGTGGAAGATCTGGAAGAAACAAAAGACTGCTGTATGTCCCCATGATTATATATTGGTCTTATTAGTTATATCACTAGTCAATGCATATAACTAAGAGGGGGCTATATGGACTTCTAGGCAAGAGGTGATGTGGAGTCCGACAGTAGTGCCCAACTTGATACAAGAACTACGACTCCAGGCAACCATTACGTGGGAACTATAGAAACGAATATACTCACGACATACAATAATACTACAAATATCAATATCCAAATATACTCCCCCAGTCACAACATTCACATCGATCAGGGTAATGGTATAGATGAACATGGCCGTATACCGAATTGATGGAATTATTAAGTTATTTGGTTTTTTCCTTATACCTTTAGTGGTTACTGTAACTAGGCTGTTTTTCTCCAACTTTCTTAGGAGTTAAGGAGTAATTTTGGGCGGTGGTATTAGGGCTCTATTAGGTACTACTTGGGGGAATTTAGGAAAAAACCATAGAAAGGGGGTAGGATGTTTTTTATTTGGCCTAATATGTATCTTGAGAGTTATTAACCTATTGGGTTTATGCCCGCGGAAGATACATAGATTACTAACCTAAACGAGGAGTGGGAATGACCTCGTGCATTAGACGAGCCTCGTTTTCGGTAGCTTCCGATCGAACGATTAGAGTACAATAATCTTTTTTCTTTTTCTCTCTAATACACCCGGTTCAGGGATAGAGTATTTGGATACACTGGGAAAAAAAATACCCGTCTCCCGGGGAAAGGGCCAGAAAACATGGTGCATACGGTGGTCTCAGTAATAAAAAGAAATTATTCCTACTTTACAAATGTTCAGGAAACTTGAATTACCAAAGATGGCATATATATTACTGAGTACTCTATTTAATGTCAAAATAAGTGCTTCTACCACCCCACGACTGTGCCTGTGCGTACCTATTTTCTGGTTCTTTCCCTAGATGGTAGTACGGTCTGTTAGCTTGTTCCATTGGTTATGAGGCTCATCAGGGTCCATATGACTATAACGGACCGGCCGCCGTCCGCCGCAATGGCCACCGTATCGGACGGGCGGGTGGGCGCGCATCATTTTTTCTCCGCGGCCCGTTGTATAGGCTTTCTTTTTGTCAACAACAAATAAGCAAGCCTGTGCATGTGGCTTGCATACTTAACGACAAATGCGTCTGAGGTCTGAAGTCTGAGCCATATCTCAGTTAAAACAAATACGAACCTATCAAACAATAAAGCCTGCATAGACTACTTCAGCCATGTGTCTCTTGCCGCAGTTCCTTGAATCAACGATCTGTACGTACATCAGCATACCTGCTAACTGTATTTGTGCGAGCACGAGGCCAGAGAACTGTGCCCTAGCTACCCATCTACCACACTGGAATCTAGCCGCAATTCTAAGTTGAAAATGCGAGTTTTTATACACAGGTAATTCCTAGATTTTACTAATTAAATCTATAGAAGGAAATCATACCCCTTATAGAATCCCGGAGTATCTTAGAGATAAAACAGGATATGCTTCTTGGGATCTAAAAAAGTAATATATAAGTAAATTGAAGCTATATATATAGGAATAAGGATCAAGGCTTGTGTAAGCAAGTAAATAGAGGAGATACATATATAGAACTATCTAGCAACCAAATATAAAGGAAAGAGGCTTTCAAATTTCCTTTTTGTAATATGTGTTATCGAATAGGCGTAGTACAGTGTAGGAGTGATTATAGGTATATGTATGATGATGATTGGATTAGGGAGTCTCCTCGCTCGCTAAGCTACTTATACATCACTGATGACTAAGCTACTAAACTAGGCCCTTAAATACAGGTACAAGTAGGTTTCGGGTCACTGGTATAAGATACTTGATCTATTAGGGTACAGCCGTGTCTAACAAGTTCCCAGAGCCCTCGTAACACAAAAAACCACCCTAGTTATAGTACTATAACAGAAAACCATATTAATCTATATACTCTTGGCATCTATAAATACTTTGATCCTGCCTTTGTCATGCTCCAACGCTTTGTTGTTGATCTTTAGGTAATTTAGGTGTGTTGAGCTAGGGGTCTCGGGAGTTTGTTATACACGGCTGTACATATATATAGGGGATGTAGGATCACCTATCTACCCTTATGGTAATTCTACTTCTCTTTTCTACATTTTTTGTGTTTAATACTATAGCGGGCACTTAGTACTATACTTGGGCAAGAAATCCTGCTGTTAGTTTTAAGGAAAGCACATATAAGAAACCAATACCCCTAATTCACTTCTTATCGTTTGGTAAGTCCGACCTCATGGGATGAGCTGGATCAAGCGAGGTAATTTTTCGATATATCTGAAAGCTCGAATGATTCACTAGTATATATTAATAATCTCCGCGTGTATCGGTATAGATTTCATATCTTTAAAATATTTTAATACTTGAAACCCGATGTATTTAGAGCCGCTAGGGAGTACTAGCGAATACGGAATAAAAATAATCATAGAGATTCCAATTCCACTAAACTTTCATATAATTATTCCTCTGCTCTCTGTTGAGTCGGCTGTTAGCTAGGAAATATTTGACCGTAGACACGATCAAGTAGAAAGCAGATGCATAACATCTTGAAATATGTATACTATTTATTATCTAATCGATGTATATACATACTCGCTAGAGAGTATATTTGTCGTCCAGGTACATAAATTCCTTATATAAAAGCATAGCTATAATTTGTAGATGTATGTAAGAGTTTAGCGTAACAAGTAAGGTTTCGGTCATACAGTATCACTCGGACAGTACGATGAGTAGCTGTGGTAAAAGGTGCTGAATTGATTGTCTAAAGGAGATAGAGATATATATCGATATATTCTTCAACAAAGGAAACCCTAAACTCTTATATGGGGTGCCTTGCCTGGATCCTCAAACATAGCGAATAAAGAAACACGCGACTCATTTATGATCCCCATATTAGGAAGCATCTACAACAGTAGCTGTGGTAAAATAGAGAGGACGAGAGTAGACTCTAAGCTTAGGAGGACTCACTTCAGCGAGTACTCCTGTTCTCTATATGTATATGCTCCTAGAGGCGAAGCCTCCTACATTATAGTAGACCCAAAACCTGCTTGTACCGGCACTATGCCTATTTGATACCCATAATACAGCAGCAGCTATTAGAGGCACAAAAAACCACACAAATATCTATAATTATCATACAATACCCTGACTATAATCTCATTCTACCACCCAACAAACCACCGCCCCCCTCCTCTTCATCATCATCATCTTCTTCTTCACCCCCAAACCCTAAATCTCTAGGCTCAACATCAATCCCATTCTCTCTCAGTGCCCTCCTAATATCTTCTTCTGTCGGCTCTTGCCCCCCTGCACGGTCCATATGTGGAAATAAACTCATCAAAAACTCCCTAAACAAACTTGCCCTAGCTCCGGACTCCTCCCCACCCGTACCCTCTATCGCACCTGGCGCAGTATCTGGAATATCAATTGAATAGCTTCTAATATCCTCAATTGGTGGTAATGGATCGTATCCTGGGCTCTCACGCCGCGTAAATGCTCTAGGTAGAAGTGCGGTGACTCCGGGAATGTCGGTAACGAGGATATGACGTGCGACGTCTAACGACACACCTTCGATTATCTCCTGTCCTGCAGTCTCCTTCTCTGACGGTGGCTTAAGAAGTGATTTCTTCGGGAGGTTATAAATTGTGCTTGCTACGTCTATTAGTAGTCTTGTAGCTTCTGGCTCCTTCCATAGATCCTTTGAACGGGAGGCATATAGTTCAGCCAGTACAGGCTGTAGCTTATCTCCTTCAGGTGGTAGAGCTCCCCAGAGTGCTGGGGGGAGATCGATATCAATGTTTAGTTCCGCATATAGCCGAGAGACAACCCATGGGAATTTAGTCATTGCCTTCGCAAGATACTCCCTCGCTGCAGTGTCTTGGTCAAGTTGCTTATACGCCAGGGCAATAGAGTAGGCCATGTTCGGCAGACTAGCATATCGCTCTCTGAATGCGGGATGCTCGATGAGTGCAAGGAGATGCTCAGGTTGTCTTGCTTTTAGGGCAATAAAGTCGATACATAAGCTCATCTGGTACGGGTCTCTTTCCGGATCCATGGCGAGTAATAACCGCGCAAATTCCTCAGCGGTGCGCCATGTTCCGCGCATCTGGAGATTCCGGAGGTAGCGCCAGCAACATAGCCAGAACTCACGATTTTCAGGGCGGAGGAAAGAAAGGCGAGCATGACCCTCAGCCATTTTAGAATGGAAGGTAGAGTGGAGAGAACGGCCAAAGGTGAAGAGGGCACGTTCGAGGAGATCGCCTGAAATCGTGTGATCACGTTGCTGAGCAAAGATCTCGGAAGCTTGGAGCAATGTTGAAACGTGGTAGTGATTGTGTTGCATTAGCTGTATTAACCGGTTCGGATCTAAGTATTGGCTTTCGATTAGAATAACACTTGGGGGTCCCTTTGAAAATGACATACCCATTGATGCAACACACATCATGAACTGTCTTTGAACATCCTGATATGATTTTGCGTGCACAAATCTGAACTCTGTAACATTTTCCTCACTTGTAGTTACCGTTTCCATCCCTAGTCCTCCACTCCCTGAAACTAGCCATTCATCCTTCGCCTGCACAAATGCATTTCTTCTCCCGGTCAACCCCCTTCCTGTAGCCGCTACTCTCTTACGGCCTCCCGCTGCTCCAGTATCATCTGACCCGTCTAATACTACACGCCCGAATAACCGCCGCATCTCATTTGCAGCGTCAAAATTCCGCGGATCTACCCGCAGGACTTCTGATAACCGTTTAGCTTTCTCAGTGTGTGCATCTAATGTTGAGGAGGGGTTTTGTTGCTGAAGATTTAATACACGAAGTGCAGCGTCGATTTCGTCCTCGCCTTCTTCCTGTACTAGTGGCACAGGTTTTGATTTTCCTTTCTTCTTTTTCTTCTTTTTCTTTGAGGATGTACTTGCTGATTCCTGTTTCTGTACTACTGGCTTCTTCGCCACTTCCGCTTCCGCTTCTTCTCCGTCTTCATCTTCTGTTTCATCACCCTCGTCTTCTCCGCCGAGTAGTGCAAATAAACTTTGCTTCTGTGGGGGCGGCGGTGTGTCATCCTCTGATTCTTCGCCCCCGTGGTCTGTACTTGTGTCTTCAGGCTTCTGGGAGAGTGCTGCGAGCTCACGCTGGCGGAGGGCTTTTCGGACTGCACGGCCAGACATTTTGAAGGTATTAATGGTATCTGGTTTAGTATTGGGGGTAATTTGATGTGAATGGCCAGTACTTGGTACGGGTAAACCTAGAGCCTTGTTTGGTAGGGCCGCGGGGTGAAGTCGAGGCCGGGTAACATTCACTAGTGTTACAAGGCTTATTATTGGTGATCACTGCATGTACAGCCATAGGCAATAAGTCTCCGGATGCGCTTAGTAATTTATGACTAATCGGACACCTCATAGACCCCCGCCTGTACTCTCCATAGCTGTAACTCCACGAGATGTCAACCAAACAAGCCCCAAAGGCAGCCATAATGCAGCCCCCGATGTCGCCTCTAAATATAAAGCGAAGAGAGACAACAGAAGCACAGCGATCACAGGTAGTCACCCTGAGAGAACAAGGGTTGACATTTGACGAGATTGTTACCAAAACTGGTGTGAAGAGAAGCACTTGCTATGATATTGTCAAGAGAAATAAAGAAAGGCGAGAGCCTAAAAGCCTCACCCCCTACACAGCGACTGCCCCTAGGAGTGGCCGCCCTGAAAAACTCAATCGAAGAGAAAAGAGACACTTTATCTCTTTAGCCAAGCGAATGCGCCGAGCCGCACTAGGTGTACTAGTACGCAGTATCACCAAACCGGTATCTATGAAGACAGGAAGAAAGGTTCTTGCCGAGGGAGGACTCCGGAGACGCCGAGCCAAAAAAAAACCGTGGTTATCCAAGCTTAATAAGCTCAAGCGCATGCTATGGTGCAAGGAAAGGAAGGACTGGACAATAGAGGAGTGGGCAGAAGTTATTTGGACTGATGAAGCACGGTTTGAAGTGGGGTTTGTGGGTGGTACATGCTGGGTATGGAGGAATACACGGGAGGCAGAGAAACCAGAGTGTCTCCTTCCCACATTTAAAAGTGGGAGAACGTCAGTAATAGTATGGGGGTGCATTCAACTGGATAATAAGTTTCAAGGGGGACAGCGTATGGACAACGTAACCACAGGACACAACTAACTTAATGGCAAGGCAACTATCCGTTGCAAGCAAAATACCAAGAGTTTGTGATGTAGTCACAGTGGGTTCAGCGATCGCAAATACGTTAATCGTAGAGAGCAATGGAAAGAGAAAGCTTCTATTGAATCTAATCAAGAGACGTCACAGAAAGAAAGAAAACTATTACAGAGAGTGAAAGAACGCTCCCCTTTTTATACCCAAAACCCCACTTTGTACAATGCCCTTTGTTCCCATCCGTAATACCTGTTACCCTACCTTCTTCCTTGTATGAGTTACGACAAGACTCACCCTAGCGTTTCCGATCACTCCGTGAAAGTAGCCCCCCCTTTTAATCGCGAGCTCCTGCGAGGCTTTGAGTCCCAGGGTCCGGGTTTACCGGGATATTGCTGATGAAAAACATCCACTGCTGCTGTTTCCTCATGATAAGAGGCGGGCTCCCAGGAGGGTTGGTGGTAGCCAGTCCACTTAACGTAATAGCTAGGCACCCCCCGGAGTATTTTTGAATCGAGAACCTCCTCCACTTCCCACTCTAGTTCTCCTTGCGTGACCACTGGCGGGGGGGGCGTTTGGACCTGCCCCGGGAGAGGATCGGTGGCTGCTGGCTCCAACAGGGAGACGTGAAATACCGGATGATTAGGCATGGTGGATGGCAACTTTACTCGGTAAGCGTAAGGGGAGACGATCGCTTCGATGGGATATGGTCCAGCTTTCTTCCAATCCAGCTTTCGCGAGTTCCGGGTGGTCCTAATATTGCGTAGGGACACAAAGACCAGGTCTCCTGCTTGATACCGGGGGGCGGGGGTTCGATGGGCGTTGGTATATTGCTCCTGTTTGTCCTGAGCCGTCCTCATCTGCGTACCTAGCCACTCGTGCAATTTGCTCATTTGAAGGGCGAAGTTTCTGGCGTCTAATTCCGGGACTTCTTTTCCTTGGGGCGTAAGGCTAACCTGGAATCGAGGATGAAATCCATAGTTGGCAAAAAAGGGGGTGGCTTTGGTGGTGTCGGACACCTGATTGTTTGCTGCGAATTCTGCCATTGGCAACCATTCGCTCCAGTCGTCCTGCTGATAGGAAACGTAGGCGCGGAGATACTGTTCCATAATAGCATTCACTCTTTCTGTCTGGCCATCTGTTTCTGGGTGGTACGCCGTGGACATGCGTGCCTCGATTTGAAGATGCTTGCATAGGGTCTTCCAGAACTTGGCTGTGAACTGAGTGCCTCTGTCCGACGTAATGTGCGAGGGTAGGCCATGCAGTTTCCAAACGTGATGGAGATATAATCTGGCCACTTGGCTGGCATCGGTTGTGGTGTGGCAAGGAATGAGATGCCGCATCTTGGACAGTCTATCCACGATCACTAAAATGGCGTCGAACCCGTTGCTTTCTGGGAGGCCGGTGACGAAGTCCATTGATACTTCCCTCCACGGTTGTTCGGGGATGGGTAGAGGGCGTAGGACTCCATACTTCTCGTGCGTGCTGGTTTTGCTCCTTTGGCAGGTGTGACAGTTCCTCACGTATCTTCCTATATATTCCCGCATTTTGGGCCAAAAGTAGTGACGACTGATTAGTTCAAAGGTTCTTTCCCTACCAGGGTGTCCCGCTGATGGTGCGTCATGGTGTTCCTTCAGGATTTGGAGGCGGAGAGGATCATGATCGGGTATGTATATGAGGCCTCGGTAATGTAAAAATCCCTGGATATTGGTACACTCGGCCAGGGAGATTTCTGGGGACCTCTTTTCTCCGCTGTCTAGCATGTTCAAGATTTTCTGCGGAAAGGGGTCAGTCTTCATTGCTTCTTGGATTAACTTTGTAAGAGTGGCGGTCATTTCAGCGGGTTCATTTGACAAAGTACCTGCTAACAAACTTAGCTTAGGATCCAAATTTTCCTTCTTCAGTACTGTTTGACTCTGATGTCTAATCCTTTCATCCCCTTCTTCAGGGAGATCTCCTGATCTCCTTGTCAACGCGTCCGGCTTGCCTCCTTGTTTCCCAGGTCGGTAAGTAATCACAAAATTAAACCGCGAAAGATATTCTGCCCATCGTGCCTGTCTTCTGTTAAGATTCTTGGTTGTCATAAAGTATTCCAAGTTCTTATGGTCTGATATAACGGCTATGGGGAAGGCTGCTCCTTCTAGTTCTGGTCTCCATTCCTCGAAGCTCCTAATTATCGCTAACAATTCTTTATCGTAGATCTCGTAATTGCATTCAGCGGGTGAGTGCTTTTTGGAAAAAAATGCTACGGGGTGCAGGATTCCTTGGTCGTTCTTCTGGGATAGTACTCCTGCGGAAACATAATCGGAGGCGTCCGTTTCTACCACGATGGCTTTCTCTGGGTCAAAATGCATGAGAACTGGTGCGGATGTGAAGGCCTTTTTAAGAACTTCAAAGGCTTTTTGATGCGACAGAGTCCACACAAATGGAACGTGTTCCTTCGTCCCTGGTTCCTTTTTGGACAATGCTGTAAGGGGCGCTGCCAACTTAGAAAAGTCTCGGATAAATCGTCGATAAAAATTTGCGAATCCTAGGAACGCTTGAAGGTCTTTAAGGTGTTTAGGAACTGTCCAGTCCATTACTGCCGATACTTTCCTTGGGTCCATGCTAATTCCGTCTGGGGAAATGATAAGGCCAAGGTACGTTGTTTTCTGGCAGTGAAATTCACACTTTTCGGGTTTAAGTAGGACTCCGTTGCTTTGGAGGGCTTCTAGTACCTTTCGTACATGCACCCTGTGTTCTTCCAAGCTGTCGCTATAAATCAAAATGTCGTCCAAATAGGCGGTGCAGAATTGGTCCAGAAATTCCCTAAGACAGTCGTTGACGAAGTGTTGAAAGGTTGCAGGGGCGTTGGTAAGCCCGAAAGGCATAACGGTATACTCGTAATGGCCGTACCGTGTTCTGAATGCCGTTTTCCACTCCTCACCCAAGGCCATCCTTATCTGATTGTACCCCATTCGTAAATCCAACTTGGTGTACCATTTTGCTTTCGCGAGTCTGTCCAGGGTTTCCCTAATCAGAGGGAGCGGATATCGGTTTTTAACAGTTATTTCGTTAAGACCGCGGTAGTCTACGCACAGGCGAAGGGAGCCATCGGATTTTTTAACAAATAGTACTGGGGAGCCGGCGGGAGAGGAGCTGTCTCTGATGAAGCCTTTCGCCATGTTATCTTCGATGTATTCTTTGAGGACGATAAGTTCTTCTCGAGTCATTCCATACAGGGGACCAAAGGGCGGTTCCTTTCCTTCTTTCAAGGGGATTTTATGATCGTAGGGACGTCGTGGGGGTAAGCCTTTTGAGAGTTTCTCGTCAAACATGTCGAGGTAGTCGTGGTATTCCTTAGGAATCTTTTGTTTCCACTCTTCTTTGGTGGTCTTATTATCGATGACTTTGTTTATTTCGTACAAAGAAAGCGAGAAAACTTGAACGTCCTTTTTTCGTGAGAGTCTGCAGAATGCCGCCGAACCGATAAGATGAATTTTTGCTTTCTCTGGTGGGGGAATTCCTGGTAAAACCACTGGCACTCTTGAGGTGGTACAATTTTGCTGGCAGAATTTTGATCCAAATTTAATATAATTGTGTTTAAACCGGAGAGAAACGTCGTGATGTTTAAGCCAGGGGATTCCAAGTACAAGGGGATACTGTCCTAACGTGGTCACAAAGAAAAGAGCGTGTTCTCTATGGGATTTGATGGATAAACCAAGATGGGCGAGATGAGTGATTTGACCAGATGACACTGGTCGTCCGTCGATGACCTCCAACTCCCTAGGAGTTTTAAGAGGTGTTAGTTGTAACTGATGGTGGCGTGCAAAGGTTTCGTCAATAAAAGCGAATCCAGAGGCTCCAGTATCGATCAATGCATGAGTTTGAATGGTTTTGTTATTGTTTGAAAGTGTACATGAAATAACTAAATGATCCCCATCCAACTGATCCTCCACATTGATGTCCGAAACTGAAAACCCAGAAATTGAAAACGCAGAAATTGTAGAAACCTTAGAAGGTCCTAGAGAAGAGCCACCGGGCTGCTCTAGGACTGACGAAAACCCTGAACCGAAGAAGATGTAGAAGAAACAGAGGAGGAAACCGAAGAAGAACCAGAAAAGGGGTTATTGCTTGCCAAAGGAGATTCATAGCGAGGCGCGCCGGCCTGCTGTTGTTGTTGGGACCCGTTAGGGGCGGAAAGAGCTGCTCCCCTCATAACCGGAGGTTTCTGGAGCTGTTTGCCTTGAGGGCAGTTGGCGTATTCGTGTCCTGCTCCTGCGCAGTATCCGCATCGCTTGTTGTCCCTCCTCCACTGTTTTTCAGCTGGGGAGGTGCGTCGTGACCCATTTACGAAAACGTACCGTTGTTCTGGTGGGGGGCGGGGTATCCCCTGGGCTTGAGTTTGAAGAGCAGACAGGTCCATAGGGGCGTACCCTCCTGGAGAGAGAGAGGGGTGGTGAACGTAAGGGGCCGGGGCAGCGAACTGTCCCATTTCGTTTCGGGGAGAGGGGCCCCCTTTCTTTTCCTGTTGTCTTGCCCTAACCCTTCCGTCTAGTGCCATTAGGTCTTTGACAAATTCATCGTATTTTTCTTTTACCGGAGTGACTACCAGGGCGTCTTTCATTGCGTCGGAGAGACGGGAACGGAGGGCGTCTTTTTTCGCGGTGTCATCATATTTGAGTTTCCCCATGATGCGTAAGAAGTCGGAGTAGAAGGCCGCGAAGTCTCTCTTTCCTTGTGTGAGGACCCTTAGTTCCTCCTGTGCAGTGCCATGGGGGTCTGGGTCGCCGAAAGATTCCTGGAGATATTTGTACATGGCGGCAGTTGTGGTAAACGGAGTGGTTGTATCGGCGAGGAGAGGTTCGAGTTGGTCCATGGCTTTTCCTTCCAGGCGGCTGATGATGTACATTACTTTGGCTTCCTCGCTAGCCAACCTATCGGCATTCCCGACCAACTTGACCCTCATCATGGCCAAAAAGTTTGGTAGTTTAGCTCTATCGCCGTTGAAGGGGGCGGGGTCAGGCATTTTTTCCGACCGATGGGATGTAGTCGAAGTAGTTAAAGGCGGTGGTAATACTGGGTCCACGATTTCTTTAACTTCCTGGGATGCCTTTTCTTGCTCTAAGCGATCGTAGGCGTCGAGGGATTGTTGTAGCTGTAACCGAGCGGTGGTGAGACTGGCCTCCGAACTTTGGTAATTTACGACGGCTTCGTTTCTTTGAGTGAGGTAGCGGTCTTTGGTGGCGGTTAAGCTATTGAACATTTCTTGTAGGTGGGCGTAAAGGGTGGGGGTGTCGGCGATTTGTGCTTCGAACTCTGTGAGAGTAAGGGGAAAAGTATAAACTGGGGCGGAGGATGCCATGATTGTGTGACTGCGATTGTTGTGTGGTGTGGTGAACGACGCAACGTAATTTCAAGGGGGACAGCGTATGGACAACGTAACCACAGGACACAACTAACTTAATGGCAAGGCAACTATCCGTTGCAAGCAAAATACCAAGAGTTTGTGATGTAGTCACAGTGGGTTCAGCGATCGCGTAGCGATGTTAATGGTAGAGAGGCAGCGAAAAGAGAAAGCTTCTATTGAATCTAACTGAAGAGAGAGAGAGAGAGAGAGAGTTTTATTTCCCATCTAGGCCCGAGGCCCATTAGGTAAGCCATATAGATGGCGCGCACTGAAAATAAATACAAACAATAAGAAGCGACAAGAGAACTACTTGACTAGATCAAAACGTGTAAGGAAAAACTGCAAGAGAAAAATATCTTATAACCGAAGAAAAATTGCAGACTAACTGCGGTCGCAAAAAAAAAAGGAAAAAGAAAAGAGAAAAGAGAAGAAAACCCTTAGTCCGTCATGACTACCTCGACTTCCTTACCTTTCTTGATGGAGAGCTTAGCTCGCGTAGGGCAAGCTGGATCGTTGGCCTTATGTCCTGGGTTCTGCGGACAGTTGACACACTTGATGGGTAAGTGAGTGCACTTAACGCCTCCTTTACAGGAGTGGCACTTGTGTTCGGAGGAATGGTGAGAGCCAGCACACACTGCGCAGCAAGCTTCACTTTTGCAGCGTAGATGGTGGTGGCCGTAGCGTTGACAGTTTTGACACTGTGTAGATGGGTAAATAGGAATGAAGGGCTCGAGGCGGCACATCTTGTTCAAGATGACTAGGTATCTGCACCCGAGGTTTTCGATGGTGACTCTTCCGGGGAAGGCGAGGATCATGGAGGAGTGATTTTTGTTGGTCCGGTCTCTACTGAGCCATCTGGGAATTTGTGCTAACTGCACATTTGGGAGATTAAGCTCGACGTGGGCGGCTATCTCTTCGCCCGCTTTAACTCCATCTCCGACGGACGTGGGGACTCCGTGGAGGATAAACTTAGACCAACGACTGTTGGCTTTGGCTGAGGTGGGGGAGAGACCGAGGGCAGACAGTGCCGCACAGATGTTCTCTGAATACGGTGCCGCGTTTTCTCCTGGTTGATTGGGGCCGCCAGAAAAGACCAGGTTTGACTTGCTGGTGTATCGGGCCATGAGGAACGAGACTCCCGTTCCCTTGAGGGTGTTGTTGACTTTGGCCAGTATGGAGTCTTCAGAGACCCTGTCTGGCGCTGGTTCAGAGAGTTCTATCACAAACTCTCTGTTGATCTTTGTGTACTGGGGTTTGAAGAGGGGTTCGACCTTCTTCTTTTTGGCTGGAGGGGAGGGGGCCTTGGGTGCTGGCTGAGCTGGCTTCTTTGCTGCCTCGGCGTAGCTGGCCTTTGTTTGTTTATGGGGTTTGGGAGCCGTCGGTTTTGGGGCCTTTGGCTGTTGTGGTTGTGGCTGTGGTGCTGGCGGAGAGGGTTGTTGCGGGCGGGTGTTGGTCTGTAAGCGAGCCACGGTCGCTTTGAGACAGACCACCTCGTCTGTCAGGGTGTCAATGGATTTGAGGAGGGGGGAGATGGCGTTATGGATCAGCCAGGTGGTGTAGTTGACTGTCCCGCTCTTGGATTCGACGGAGGGAGGGAGGTAGGAGACCTTAGGGTCGTAGGGGGCCAGGAAGTCTGGCTGGTCCAGGGACATCTCGGTGTCCTGGGTTTGGGGGGTGGGGTCTTTGAGGGGGGTCTCTACCTCAAAACTCTCTGCTAATGCGGAGAAACGGCTACCACTGGCGGTAGAGTCGACTCTGGGTCGTTTTGAGGGGGAGGCGGATCTGGAGGAGGAGGCCGCTGTGCCGAAGGGAAGGAAGGTTTGGGTGAGCGGGGTGAATGAGGGGGTGGATCCAGGAGTGGCGGCCATGACTTTCTCAGTCTGCCTCCGCTGGATTTCTGCGTCAATGTCCGCCGTCTTCTGCTGAAAGTAGGCCCAGTTGTTATTCGCAACTGAGAAGCCTGTTTTGGTGTGCTGTTGGAGAGTCATTCTCCTTCTCGCTTTGAGCAGCAATTTCAGGTCAGAATCGTCGTAGTCGCTTAAGGGTTTGTCGGCGTAGGGGTCGACATAGTCGACGTAGGAACCGGAGAAAGACATTTCTGAAGGTACGCAAGGCTTCAGAAAGAAATAAGGTGTGTAGATCAAAAGACTCTTATCAAAAGGAACTTGCCCGAAGGTTTGCGCCCGTGAAAGAGAAAAAGGTCGTGGTATAGACACGCTCCCTAGGAAGAGACGTTGCGTAAAGAAAGAAGAGAAAACTATTACAGAGAGGGAGTAACGCTCCCCTTTTTATACCCAAAACCCCACTTTGTACAATGCCCTTTGTTCCCATCCGTAATACCTGTTACCCTACCTTCTTCCTTGTATGAGTTACGACAAGACTCACCCTAGCGTTTCCGATCACTCCGTGAAAATAAGGGTCCCTTAGTACTACTTCCAGAAGTATCTCTTACCGGACAAGGATATGTGGACTGGATAATTGAGCCAGCTCTTTATCCCTTCTACAAAGAACGATATGCAGCTACACATAAGGCAATTGTAATGGAAGATGGAGCTTCCCCTCATCGTGCTGTTGTCTCCAGAGAGGCTAGGAACCGTCTTCATATCCAAAAAATGCCTTGGCCTGCTCAGTCACCAGACCTCAACCCTATTGAAAATTTATGGCGTATTATGAAGAACCGAATCAATACTAGGGCAGTACCTATTACTACAAAAGAAGGGCTTAAAAAGGCATTGCAGGAGGAGTGGGACCGGTTTACTCCAGAGGACTTTAGGAAACTCATTGAGAGTATGCCTAAAAGAATTAAAGAATGTATGAAAAACCGTGGGGGGGCAACACATTACTGAGTTTCTTTCTTTCTATATGTTAAAGTAGTGGTTTTTGTGGTCATTTTGGTATATATAACATGTATTTGGCTCAACGGGTTCTGGAGTATATTGCGAGAGGAGGAGGGGGGTCTCCGGTCTGAGACCCCCTCCGAGACACGAGTCTGTGCGTATCCGGAGACTTATTGCCTATGGCTGTACTCTAGTTCCCAACAAGTCGCCGCAGGTCAGATCCTGTGAAACGTCTAAGTAGGTAGAAAGCAGGCGCAAAATTAGCCAATGAGTTACGGAAATAAAAGCGGGGTTCTTAACAATGTGCAAAACCCTTGAGCCGCTAACAATCTACATCTAATTAGTACATACTCCCCTTCACCTCCGCGTGCGCGTGTCCTTCTGCTCTCTCAAACAATTCCAACTCCTAAACCGATTGCTTTGATAGTTACTCTAAACCATGCCGCCTTCCAGTAAAAAGGCCAAGCCAAAGTCTGGTATGTTCTTTTACCAGGCTAACTACGAGTGGGACTTATAAAGTACTCTATTACGTTATAGATGTGATACCTCCACCGAGAAAAAACAGATTTCATAGCAACAGGCTGAGCGCATTTGGGGAGACTCTTATTCGGGCAATATCGCCTAGCAGAGCCCCTTCGACAGATTCATCAGGGGCGCCGACCACACCTACACTACCCCCTTCGGCAGAGCCTCCAAACAAAACTGTAGGACTGGTTACCGCACCAACGCAACCCTCCCCTCTAGTAAACCCCCCGAGCATTGTTTTACCTGCGGCAGGTCCTAAAGAGCCGATTAATACACCAATATCACCTCCAAGTAACATTTCGCCTACCCAGGGATCAAGTACTGCACCAACACCACCCCTTAGCACGGATCCCGCAGCTAGTGTCCCAGTACCACAAAGTCCTACCACCTTAAACTATTCTCGGTAAGAGTTATATACCTAACCAAGCACTTGCATCGTAATTCTAGCGACTGACTGATAAAATAGTACACCTTCGCTATGGGAAAAGGCAGTCAAAAGCTTGCCCGAAGAAGATCAAAAAGCATTCGACTTCTATGACCCAAATGGCCTTAAAATTCTTGACGCGGTTCTGAAAGCGACGGAAGAAAAGAGAGATATCTGCCGCGAGAAGATGTGGAAAATTACCTGGAAAGGTGAAAAGGTGATCTTACGAGACATCGCCGACAAGACAGTTATATGGGTCAAAAAATTCAAGACCCTAGGTAACATGGCTGCACAATGTGACCCAGTTCACGTTGCAATACCTTGGGCACCAGTTCGGTACCTCCTAGAGGTTTGTTTCTTACTTCCAGATAGTTATTTAGGCAACTAATCTAAAGATACTACAGGTAGTCATAAAGGACCATGAGAAGATGGGAGCGATGCTTGTGGGGATCGAAGTGATTGCAAACCTGATGGGAAGATGCGCAATATACGAGGAACTATATCTCGGAACAAGCTTCGACACGGCCCAGCGCGTCGAGGAGGCCTTGGTAGCGCTATACGCGGACATGCTAACTTACCTAGTCAACGCCAAGCACTACTATGCCGAAAATACTATAGGTTAGATCTTCTACTCGGTCCATGATCAAATTCTTGAACTGATTTATCACAGTTCGAATCGCATGGGGGTTTTTGGATACGGATGGACCGGCAGAGGCTTTAGCTGCTCTTCAGGCAAAAGAGTCTAATGTCTTCCAGGAAACACATCTTGCAGAGGCCAAAAGTATGCTTCTTGACCCAAACATAAAATATTTATCCGGAATCTTTATTAAGCATAAGAGAATTAATAATCACTTTCTATTCCATAGACCAGAATGCAGCAAACAAAACCGCTGAAGGTTCCACCCTAGAGCCTTGTGTTCTTTAGATCATTATATCTTACTAACCGCTTCGGGTTTTCAGAGAGGGTTAAGAACCTCCAGAAGCTTTTAGAAGAATTCAAAATGCCTATTGTAAGGATTGAGAAAAATATAGAGACTCTCCTTGATGGACTTGAAGGTAAGCATAGTTTCGTCACCTTCAACTGTAATACCATAACTATTTTGCGATAGGGGGCTTTCTGATCTACTGAAACTAATGAAATACTTCTTTATTAGTTACTAAAAGAAAGAAAATACTTGATTGGGTATCCAAGGTTCCATATACAATGTACCACCGAACCGCCAGAGACCGTTGGAAAGAAGGAACATGTGAATGGCTTCTGGAAAGGGATGAGTTTCGTGAGTGGCAGATGTCGAGCGCCTCAACTATTTTGTGGCTCCGGGGGGATCGTAAGATACACTATACAAACAATTATACGATTATTTCAAAACTAACCCGAATTTTGTGCCTCTAGCTGGCGCAGGGAAAACAACACTCACGTGAATATCCCAATTTTAAATCCCTGTTCTATGGGTCCTTAGCTAAACAGGCCAAATTACAGGTCTATGGCTATACAAACCGTACTCAAGAACCAAGAAACGCCAGGAAATGATGAAGCCCTAGCTTATTTCTACTGCAGACGTGGCGTGACACAGCTGGATAACCCAGTGGAAATCATGAGGTCTATCGTGAGGCAGTTATCTTTCAAAAGCACCGGACCGGCTTTACAGAAACCGGTGATTGAAGAATATGAGGCGAGAATGACCGGAAGGGCCTTTGATGATGGGCTTGGTATTAAGCAGTGTCTTAGCTTGATCGTCTCACTTATCAACTTGAATCTCCACACCACGATTATAATCGATGCCTTGGACGAGTGTGATACCGAAAAGAGGCATGAACTATTCATTGGACTAAAAGAGATCATTGATAGCTCTACAAGCTTGGTTAAGATCTTCATTTCGAGCAGAAATGACGATGATATCAAATTTCAATTTAAAGGCAAACCAAATATTTGTATCGAGGAGAAGGATAACTCCACAGACATCGAACACTATGTACACAAAGAGGTCGAGCAGTGTATCGATGATGGAAGACTTCTGCGTGGTAAGGTTGATGGTCCTTTGAAGAAGCTCGTTATTTCCAGCCTTCTCAAGAAGGCTCATGGAATGTATTTTGCCCCTGTATCACGTCTTTGCATGTTACCGTGATTTACTAATATCCTTGTAAAATAGGTTCCTGTGGGTCGAGCTCCAGATTAAAGGACTTTGTGTCCTAAGGCTTGAAAGCGATGTCAGAAAGATGTTGTGCAACTTTCCCGAGAATCTCGAAAAAACATACGAAGAGATCTATAAGCATTTAGAACTCGAGAGGGGGACAGCTCCTGAAATAGCGAAAAAAGCACTCATGTGGGTTATGTGCTCGTGCCGACCGCTTTCACCCGACGAACTGATCGCCATGGTTTCCCTGCAAGAATCTGATATCAAGGTCGATATAGATGATTTATTGCACATGTGCCACAACTTCTTGAAAGTTGATACACAGTTGAATGTTGTACGGTTCTTCCACCTTTCTGTAGAGGAGTTTTTCGAAAAGGAAACTTGCTTCACAGTCCTCGAGGCCAATACCATCGTCGCAGAGTTCTGCCTTTCAAGACTACGCAATCTGTCAGGGTTGGCATCAGACCGGTACACCGAGGACTATTCGGTTCTCTACTGGCCAGATCATACTCAACGGTGCTCAAACCAAGAACCGGGCGGCAAGATCTGGCATATGTTAAGGATCTTCTTCGGATCCTTCAGTAAGCCAAGTAGGGCATACGTTAGCTGGATCCAGAGAGCCGGGGATCTCTATAAGTCTAAGAACTATGATGAACGATGTAAGGTTTCTCTATTTACACAAGCCCATTATTATAAAGAACAAGCCCCAAAGGAAGCATACCCTCTTCCATTATACGTAGCCTCACGGTTTGGATTCGGGGAAAATATGAAAGATTTATGGGACGAGAAGACATGGAACCCTAACCTTAAGAACTCACTTAATGAGTCACTCTTATATTTGGCATCTTTCTATGGGCACGAAATGGTAGTTGAAATACTACTAGAGAACGGGGCAGACGTCAACGCCCAGGGCGGCTTCTACGGCAATGCGCTACATGCAGCGGCCTCCAGAGGGAACGAAAAGGTGGTGCAAATACTGCTAGAGAACGGGGCAAACGTCAACGCCCAGGGCGGCTTCTACGGCAATGCGCTACAGGCAGCGGCCTCCAGAGGGAACGAAAAGGTGGTGCAAATACTGCTAGAGAACGGGGCAGACGTCAACGCCCAGGGCGGCTTCTACGGCAATGCGCTACAGGCAGCGGCCTCCAGAGGGAACGAAAAGGTGGTGCAAATACTGCTAGAGAACGGGGCAGACGTCAACGCCCAGGGCGGCTTCTACGGCAATGCGCTACAGGCAGCGGCCTCCAGAGGGAACGAAAAGGTGGTGCAAATACTGCTAGAGAACGGGGCAGACGTCAACGCCCAGGGCGGCAGATACGGCAATGCGCTACAGGCAGCGGCCTCCAGAGGGAACGAAAAGGTGGTGCAAATACTGCTAGAGAACGGAGCAAAACCTAACAAAAATAGTACATAACACCTTACAGTCACTAGTTAAATACTAATATGAAATTTATTGCAGATACGCGAAGACGCGGTGGCCACAGACACAAATAGCTCGCCGGTATCATCGGATGTAAGTATTTTAATATAATTGTCAGCAGCTACTAGGCTAGTACTAACAATAAACCGAAATAGGAGGACTAAGAGGCATATGACCTCTGAAATGAAAGAGAACAAAATGCGGCCACGCCCCGCATGCTTTGAGAGAACCGAGATATTGGAAGGGCGAGTCGGGAGTATGGGCAGAGATTTATTTTATGGACTTTTTTATTTAAGTTTTCGAGAGCTGTAAAAGTTGAGTTGATTTTTTTATTTTTACCAAACATGGCACAAATGTAGTCTGAGAAACATAATCCCAAGTTCTTTCACCCACCTCAACCGCCAAAAAGCAACGCTGCCTAGTAAATATTACAGCGATAAACAATGAGCACGAAACATTCTTATAAAAAAAAACTTAAGTCTATCCAACCTACCCCACTGTGTCCATATCCAGCCGAGTCCCGGGTTCACAATACTAAACAAAAACCGCCTACCGAAAACGCGAGTGACACTCCATGATTACTATTACAACACCACACTTCCATATAAAACTACCGTATAATCTCGGTCATAAAGAACTGGACCGAGCTGAGACAGCAGAATGAGGGTGTGTTCTGCCTGGTCGAAAAGTCGTGAGGCTCAATTTGAACCAGTGAACAAACACCCAAGATCGAACCTACAACCTAAACAGTACGGGTCCTACCACCTCAGCCAGTAGTGTTGCGGTATTCTCCTGTAGTCTCAGCCCGGTCCAGTTCTTTATGACCGAGATTATACGGTATATTCTAACACATCTAACACAACCATTACCCAACCCTGGCCAACTAAAACGCAACAAACTAGACTAGAACATCAGGCAAAAAAAAAAAATTAGAATAGAACATCCCCCTGTGGTCCAATAATAAATAATAAACCACAAGAAGCCAAAGTAAACTATTCCAGAGACCCCTATAATATCCTATTCATTTTCCATTTTCCATTTTCCTTTAAAAAACTAGAGTGTTGAAGAAGAAACTTGGGAAATAAATCTCGCATTAAATCTTTTAGCCCCTATAGAAAAAAATAGTTCAAAAAAAAAAAACTTGAATTGCAAGGTATAAAGTGAGCAAAGCAAAAAGCCCTGCGGAAAAAAAAGTAAGAGTAAAGTAACTACCGTAATGCAAAATAGAAGAGAGAAAAAAACTCATACGGCAAATCCCCCTTGTTCAATCCAGAAAAAAAAAACCCGAACGCAGCCAAGAAACCAAAGAAATTTGAAAAAAATAAAACTAAGAAACCTCAAAACATGAGAAAAGAGTTAGATCAGTGGATAGATACGACAATCCCGAAAAGAAAAACCCCCCCTAAAATTTTCCTCCTTCTACCCCAAATAATATGGCCCCATAATACTACCCCCCAAACCTAAGCCTCCTGTCCTGTCATTCAATTATAACCTATCACCCTCATTGCTTCTCATTTCCTCCATCCATAGTCCTTTTCTCCTTCTCCCCTACGTCCTCTCTCTTTCCAAATACACCATGCCAAACCCCCACACTACTGCTCCCATCCCTCATACTAGCTCCATCTCCCCCTCTCCCTTCTCCCTCATCTACATCCCCATTCGCACTCATACTCCTCCTCCTATCCGTCGCGTCATCATCTTCAATATCCTCCTCCTCTTCCTCATCCCTAACCCACCCACTATTCCTCCTACTCCCTCTTCCCAAGTTCATACTCTCCCTATTCCCAATAATCGACATTCCCGTATGAGGACTAGCACACAACTGACCTGCCCCCGAAATCTCACCCATGATGCTTCCACTTCCACCCACAAAATCCCTCATGCTCCCCGCATAGTTCATACTCGCCGCATCCCCTCCCCTTGCGGTGCTGAAGGATGTAGACCCATATATGCTCCCTCTGTCACCAGCTATACTCCTCCCCATATCAAAGTTCCCCGACAACACCGATAGTGGGAGCGACTCGCGCGATCCGCCCCAGAGCGAAGATGGAGCAAGAGCGCGCACTGATGCGTCTGTGTCGAGAGAGTGACGGCGGCGCCGTTTGGATGAGGAGGCGAGGGTAATGATGGAAGCATTGTCCGTCAAAAGACCCCCTGCTGTAGCGGTGGAATAGTTGATTGGGTGGAGTGTACCATTGTTCAAAGCCATCACTGGTCCCGGGCTAGCTGGTAGGGTTGCTGAGGGGGAAGAGGGGAATTGGTGTTGAAATAACATTGGCGGTGCATTTGGATTGTGATGGTGTGACGGGTGTGGGTTGTAGTGTGGGTATGGGTCGAGCAGGGACCCTGGTGCGGTGGACTGGATTGTTGTGAGGGTTGTGGTGAGAGAGCGAACGGATGGCGTCGGGGAGGAGAACGCGGATGTAGTTGCTGTTGTCGCGGTTATTGCCGATGGTGCGGGGCGACCGCGAGACTTCTCGGATGGAGATTGCGTGAGCGAGTGTTCCCCGGAGGCGGTGGAAGAAACAGATGCAGTGCTAGATATAGAGTGAGTAGATCCGTGGTGGTTCGGACCGAACGAGATGTGAGAGGGAGCTGCAGCAGAGGCAGAGGTGGAAGGGGGTGGACTAGCAGGCTTCCCAGACTTGTACGGGTAGTACGGGGAGTACGGCGATTGGGAGGAGCACGAAGCTGCGCGCCCGCCATTTGCGGCTCGTGATTGGGAGGAGGTGCTGGTACTATGACTCTTCAAGGAAGCAAGGCGCTTCATGAGAGAACTAAAGGGCTTCCGGCCCTTGTGGTGGCGCTCAGTGCCTAGTGCAGATATCTTATTAGTTACCCATTGGTTTATAAGGCCAAAGCGAGAGAGCTCACCAGCAGTCCCAGCGGGTGCTTCAGCGGCAAGAGACGAGTGTCGAGAAACATCAGTGGCCATCGCAGCGATCCCTTCTGAAGACTCCTAGTAGCGATACCGGTAGAGGCAATGACACCGGGCGAGACGCTGCTGGTAGCGGTAGTGCCAGCAAGCAGTCAGTAGTGTGGTAGTGGGTCTGCTGTAGGCGGGACAGCTACAAGATTCTGGAAGGGGGGCGTAGGGTCTGACAGCAGCAGTGGAGGAAGCGTCGACACCTCGCAGCGGATAATAGTAAGACCGAGTATCGAAGTATCAAGTATTCGCTGTGGTGGTGATTACTTCAGAAAGATGGCACTGAAGTGTCGATGGCTGATGTGTCTAAGCTCCAAGACCCAGGGGCTGGGTGATGGTGTGGATGAGGCGTGGGGGAGAGAAATTGCGAGCAGTTGCTGAGTAATCGGTATCCTCTTGGCAGTCCTCCCAGACACAGCCCCTCACTCGCTCTCTGCTACATATATCCTACCGCGTAGAGAGCAGGAACCGGACTTATATTCCTCTGAACCTTGAACCCCTCCGACTAAGATGGACTATCGTGTGCTGGCCTCCAAGCGAATTCCTTTTTCGCATGATCTACACCCGACAGATCAAGGTGTGGTGTCTCATCGCCTAAAAGGAATCCCGTAGCGGTACACACGCGTGGACCCCAGCCAACCAGGGCCTGCCCCCACTGTCACAAGTCGCTAAAGCAAAGCCTGGTAGCAGAGACAACGCCAAGCTTGCATAGGAACTCAACCTCAAACTCATAGTCGCTCACTCGCTCACTCACTCGCTACACATATTGCTGCCCTTCCAACCACAAATGACGCGAGACATGCACGGCAAACATGTTTTTTTTTTGCCCAGCTACCAGCTCATCAATGTCTGCGCTGTCCGTTCGTGATCAAGTCGCGGCTCGGGAACTCAATCTCCGGTGCCTAAAAGACATTTGGGGCGTTGAGTCATTGACCCTAGCTTCATCCGGTAATGCGTAACCAATCGGGACAGCTCCGTTGATCGAAACAGAACAATCATTACCATCCACGATTGCCGCGATAAAAATGAATTAAATAGTATTATAATATAAACAAATTAATTGTTGTCTCTACTATCACGCTAGATATATAGCCTACCAGCAATAATTTATCACTATACTGAATTATCATCACAAGAGAATGGTCTACCGCTTTTATCGTCATGAATCGCTTTCCCGGAAGCATAGAGTCCACAACACATCTAAAAGAACTCAGCAATTAACCACCTCCCGTTGTATTAAAGTAACTTACGATAGTCGCCCCCATACACATGATCGCTATATTCACAATCGTTAAGCACGCCTTGCGCTTAGTCGAGAATAACCTACCCCTGTTCATATGGATCCAAAACCACCCACTTATACCATCTACCAAAATGTCAACCACTTGTGCCAATCCGGGGCAGATAGATAACTTACAAGTGAACCAACTAACAAACAACGCACTCTGTCTACTTTCAGCAAGCCCATCTTCTTATAAAGGTAGAAATAGATACTCACAATCAACCCCAACAAATTATTAAAAACTGGTACTGCACTCGCAATAATCCAAGCAATCACCCAAAGCACCGTGATAATTGCAACCCAAACAAAAGTCGCATACCAGCTGCGACTCCCGAGATGCTCAGAGCCTCTGAATATCCGGACGTATATATACTTCTGCCCACCATATCAGCTTCCTTAACTACCCAGAGAAGTGAAGAGACACAAACAGCAGCAACATGCCCATTGATAACCCCTGCAATCACAATAGTGGGAATTGCAATTCCATAAGCAATCTTCTCGAGTGTTTTTGTACTAGCGCCGAGGGCGGGACTAGTTACTTGATCACCTGTGAAACGATAGATTACCACTGCGGCAACAAGGTAAAGGATAGTATCGCTGACCTGGAGCGCACACAGTGCCTATTAAACACCACAACTAGAGTAAGCCCAAACCCAATAGAAACTACAAAAGCGGGCTCACCTTTGGATAGTCATTCGGATTCTTCATCTCCGATATAAAACTAAAGAACGCCAGATGCCCCGCTATCTTCATCAGTTATCACTCACCTCCATCACCCCCCGTTGAAATAACATACCATATGCAAAGATAATATTACTAACCGCCCCAAACGCCACATAAAACTCTATTCCCTCCGCGGCAATAAGCAGCGTCGGATGCTTCCCTGAGACTCCCACACCGATCATGGTGATGAACACCGCGCCTAGGATACTCACGAAACTTATAATCGAGAAGTAAGATACGCTCCTCATAGTGCGTGGGAGAGTGCATATTAGCGATATGATGAAGCCACAGATGGTGAATACTATGGTGCAGGCTCCGTGTGAGGTTACGACGTTGAGCATAATGGAGAACGTGAGGATATGGGAACCCATTATGAAGACTATAAGGATGTTGTTCTTCAGCTCGTGTGGTAAGGGGGAGGGGGTGTTGGAGGAGTACCTAGGAAGATGACTTGCGCGGCTGCAAAGAGCTCACGGCCAAAACCACCCATGATTATTTCACCTGCTTCGGCGAAGGTGTGGACGTGGGGCTTTGGATCTGATTAGCTTCTTCAAAGTAAGATTATAGAAACACAAACATAGCGCAACTTAAATTGACCAAGAACATAACCGGTATATGTCGCGACAATACCAAGGCCAATGATCAAGATACAGCCCCTAAAACACCACATCAACAAGACCACAATACACGAATCTGAATAAATAAACCATACGGTACGAGCCCAATCGCCTTCAAAACAGATGGGAGGCTGAGAATCCCCAACGATATCGTCTCCGCGATCATTATCATTGCCGTTTGCCTATCACACCGCCTACCGTCAACACACAAACACCCCCCCTCCACCAACGTAGGGTGAAGTATACTATACCACCAAGTCATAGTCTTAAACTGAATATCATTACCCCCCTCATTCCCGAAAGGATCATCTTCAGGTACGACCCCAGGATGCAACCCTAACCTACTCCTCATCCTACCATCAGCATCCTCCTTCTCAGCATCCGTCACCCTAATCGGAGACACCGTGACCGATGTAGTTCTCTCCTGCAGCTCTGTTCCTATATCTGAATGATGTAAACTTGGTCGTAGATGAAGATTTGAACTCATGGTTTCTTTTTTTCTTTTAGCAGTGTATGTTTGTGTTTCTTTTTTTTTTTTTAGTGATGTAATTGGAATGAAGGGGAATCTGGGCGTAGAAGAGAGAGCTAAGGTTCTTCTTTTAGAGAACCCCTTGACGTCAGTGTGGCGAAATCCGCTGGTGGGCTTCTAGTGGTGTTCTAGTAGTGGTGTTTTTTTTTTTTTTGACTAATGCGTTGACAACTAATGGGATAAGTTTCTTACGGGGAAAGACTAAGAGTAGTTGAATTTCTAAGAACAGTTGCATCTTGTACAACGGTTGAACCGGACGATGTGAGCGGCTTTACCTGAATTCTAGGTGAGAGACCTGGGGGTTTCCCGTGACTATTGTACGAAGTCGCTAATCCTAGCGCTAGCTGCTACGAAGGTGGTAAAACTACGGAAAGGTCAATTTATCTCGTTACACGTTACAATCAAAGTAACTCGAAACTTTATTTTATTTCTGAATATCAAGTACAATTTTTTGTAGTTATAACTCGGAATGTACAAAAGAAATGACTGAAGAAGTACAAGTCTATATGTAGGTGCTTTAAGCACGGGAATACATATGTACTATGAGCTTATATCTTTTAGTCAGCTAGACGCGCAAGGAACAAGCTACTAGCAAGCGGTCACAAAAGTAGAGCTTACGAGTCATGACCTGTACATTGGTTGCACAGTGTGAAACATAGGTCTTCCCAAACCGTCACAAGTATATAATGTTAAGCAACAAAAAAAAACTTTTAAATCAAGGAAATTAACGCCCCAGCACCAAAAAAAAGGAAATCAAATTCAGAATACCCAAGTACACACTCTCAGGTCCAAATACCCGGCTCTTTATCCCAATGATTTTGTATGCCGCGCTCGTCTACAAGGTTGACGTTGTCGGTATAGACAGGGTGAGCGTGTATTTGAATATTGAAGCTCGCAGTGTAGTATATTCGAGATGTATTGTTGCCGTAGCTTTCAGCCTTATGGCGCACCCCATCAGGTCTACCAAACCGTGTTCTACTACCCGATTCCATTGCACTTAGGCTTTTATTTTCCTACAAAAAAATGTTAGCTTTATCAAACGAGATAGTATTCTCTAATTAAATACTTATAGATATCATTATGGAAGCTTAATGAACAGTCTTGAAGCTACTTACGGTAGTTCTTCGTTTTTTCCAAATCTTCCAGCTTTTAAAGAGAGTAAGGGCCTCAGCAACAGCAGCAACAGCTCCAAAAGCTATCCCAGCTATACTATTAATATCAAGCCTTCGATTCCCGGGATCTGAAGGTTGAGATGACATTTAATACGCTTTCCCGTGAGGTTCAGGTGGGGGATGGTTAATGATAGGTTCGTGGGGACCAACTATGATCTCTTTCTGGGAGAAAATTCTGGATAGGGTAATTTTGTATGGGGAATGTCTGAATGGGGGATTGTGAGATAGTAGAAATGTTGCCCAATAGGATTTCAGTTGGCTGCCAGGTGTGAGCTATATATTGGGGATACAGACTACTAATCTCCCCCCCCCAAAGGAGCCTCAAGGACATAAAATCAGAACTATGCTTCTCAAGTTCAGTGTGGTTGTACGTCAGATACGTGTTGGCCACTCACCATCTATGTCTTAGGACCTGCATGCAGGTCGTTCCCACATGATTCGTCATTCGCAGGCAACCAGTACGGAGACTGCACTGCCCCTCATCCCAGGAGTACTCTTCCAGTAGTCCAAGGTTCCCAGAGATTTATTCCAACCCCCCCAATCCACCGCGGCAGCGAAGCCGGATTCACAGGGCAATCGACAGAATGCCACGATCTCAACTGCTGCACCTGTGGTGCATCCACGTCTCTGCTGTGCACCAAACCAGAGTCATATTACATGAGTGCGTACGTATACGGCTCATGTTAAGTAGCTGCCTTGATGATCATATCATCTTATAAACTTGTTTAACTCTGATCATATTTCCATTGACTTCTATGCACAAGCTCATCATAGCTGCCCACAGATATGGCACGGAGACTGTCCTGACAGAAGGCAAAGGGAAAGGCTGTGGTCAGTCCGCCGAACCAAGGTTCTGCACCACGCTGGGCCAAGAAGCGTTTGTTAAACAAACCCTAACCCTGACCCAAGCTGCTCCGACACCATCTTTTTCTCTATCTCCTTTTAAGATCAAAGGCATTTAATAACTATCTTTGTACCGCATCTCTATTTCTAATCCTCTGTGACATATACTTACCGTGCCTCCCTTAACCAAGGCTTTTTCAAGATAAAGTAGAATCCTCTTCCCTCGAGGACGATAATCTCTCTACGCATAGCCCAAAGCTTCCCATGGATACATATCGGAGTAGGTTGATATAATTAAGATGGAGTATCAAGACAAGGCGACAGGTTCTCAAGAGATTATAACCGCAGCCTTCTGAACTTGACTCTTGTAAAAGCGAAGAGAGCCGTCTTGATAGCAAGCTTTTCCCTCAGAGCTTACAGGAAGAGTATGCCCATCCTGCTCTACGAGTCTTACTGTATAGCCCCTAAACTTATTCAAGTACCGAATTGTGCCCTGGTTTACCAATCGGCAATTTTTATGGGGGGGCTCATAAATTTACATTTCCTCTCACTACACAGTGCCAGATCTTGCGGATATATATCCGTCACGCTGTGCTAAGCAATGTCACATAACCCCCGCCATATCACGTGTAATAGTTCAACAATGCTATGCCAAGAAACTCTCTCATTAGACGCACGCCCCGCCGAGCCGCCTCCACGGGAAGAGCCGCTGCTGTGCAACACTACTAAGCCCGGTTTACAATTATTCTCGGTTTAGGCCGAGCTCTCTTCATCTCGTCTCTTATGTTATCTCTTCTTCTCTTCGGCTCTTCATTACTTGACTCATATCTCCGCATCTCCGCATCTTCTCTATCTCTTCACTTGTTGGCTCCTCTCTACGCCTCGTGTGTCCTTTATCTTCCAAGTCTCATATCTTGTTTCTCCATCTTTTTCCTCTTGCCCTCATCTCTTCGTTCCATCCCTTTTGTCTTCTCAAAGGAGGTTATTCCTAGGTTCTAGTCGCCTCACGCCTCAACATACCTCTGTCTATCAGTATCCCTCATCAAATACGCCTTTCATTACTTCCACTCCCTCTCAAGCTCTTGTCAATAGTCTATTCAAAGCTCAAATAGCCTCTAAATAACTATATATGGGTCTTTAAAACTCTTCATCTTCGGCCCCTACTGCTTCTCTAAATCCTCTATTACTCCTTACCCTCACTTCCATTGCTACCTCAAAATGATACTTCTGACCTAATTCCCCAAAACACTGCTATCTCCTCTGTATATGAGTTTCTATACTATCTACATATACTCTATCAGTCTCGAGAGACTGATGGTTTGATTAAAATAGGCAGTATGCCAATATAGCTACAGTAGGATATAGATATATATAGACTGATGGAAATAAGTATATATTAGATACAGTAGGGAGCCTTATGTGTGGCTTGAAGACTCATGAAATGTGACACTAATATTCTTTTTGTCCCACCTCTCAATAAGCTTAACCCTCTATGTCCGTGAATTGCGGGTAATTTACTAGTACTTAATTCTATATGTTGATCATTAAGGTATGTACCTTTGATGACCCCATGCGCCATAGAATCCCACCATCTTCCAAATACCTATGTAAAATATCCTTATATATATACTATTTAGATTAAAGTATGAATCTTGTTTCTTATCCCCCTCACAACGAAACAACAGTCACAGTCACAAGGTATCACTCGCTCATGTTAAAATTAAGTCTAGGCGGTACACCTCCCCCTCCAAATTCTTATAATATTGCCTCGTGAGTGATACCCTGAAACCGCCCATTAATTCTAGAATCCTTAGATTTAATACTCAGGGTAAATCCTTAATCAATTGTTTAAACAATGCTTACTAAAACCCAATACACAAGATACAGCACCCAAACACCAACCCCGTAATAACAAAACTACAGCTTTGCTTCCTCTTTTGGTGCAGCCTCCATCCAAGCACTAGCAGCCTTTCGGCTCCTCGCTTTCTTGACTTCCCCATCTGACAACCCCCTCGCCTCAACCGCAGGATTATACCCTCTCCCACCCACCTCTTCGACATTTTTCAGCTCCCCTGCTTCTAGCTTCTTACTCCCCTTCCCATCTGGCCTCTTATAAATCGTCACGACTGCTGCCCCTCCAAGCCCAAGGTTATGCTGCAACGCCGCCTCAACGCCCTCTACGTTTCTCTCTCCAGCCTGCCCACGAAGGTGCCAAACAAGCTCTGCACACTGTGCCAATCCCGTGGCGCCGAGAGGGTGACCTTTCGAAATAAGACCACCCGATGGGTTAACGATGACACGGCCCCCGTATGTGATATCGCCGTTTCGGACCATCTCGTGGGCTTTTCCAGGCGGACAGAGACCGAGGCCGTCAAGAGTTACCATCTCGTTTGTAGAGAAGCAATCGTGGAGTTCAACGAGCTTGATTGAAGAGGCAGAGACACCGGCTTCTGCGAGGGCTGATATGGCGGCGCGCTTAGTCATATCGTAGCCGACGAGGTCAATTGCGGATTTCGAGTAGAGGGAGGGAGAATCACTGTATGAGCTATTAGTAATAGTACTTGTAGAGAAGACAGGTAAGGTAGTTGGTCATACGTAGCCATCGACTGGCCGGCAATCAGGATAGCACGCGATTTCAATTCTGGGTGAGATTCAAGCCACTTATGTGAAACGAGCACAGCAGCAGCAGCACCATCGGATGTGGGGCAGCATTGAAGCTTCGTCAACGGCGCAAAGATCTCTGGTGAGTTCATAATCTGCTCATGTGTATAAACATCGCGGAACTGCGAGTACGGATTCCTTTGAGAGTGTTCATGGTTGACCCTCGCAATCTCTGCAAAGTCTGCTTTTGTCGCTCCATATTTCTCCATATATTCCCTTCCGGCATTCCCAAACATCTGTGCGGCTCCTGGTTTCTTGGGCTCGATCCCCCGTGTTGCATGCATCATTATGTAAGATTTATCCATGGGCGAGACGCGATCGTTGAAGAATGTTTGGAGAGAGCCCGGGAACATCTTTTCGAACCCAACTACCAGAGATACATCTGCAGCACCGTAGGCGAGGAATTGACGGGCCATATGGAGGCCTGTGGAACCAGTGGAGCAATTGTTATTGACATTGTAAATGGGGATTTGTGTCATTCCTGAGCGTGATACGAGTTAGCCATAGTAAAATCTACTAAGTTTCCATTTAACCCCCATGCTGGCTTACCGAATTGATAGAATACTCTTTGTCCGCTCGTCGAATCACCATAAGCATAGCAAGCAATTCCCTGGTCAACATCATCATAGTTGATTCCAGCATCTACCATCGCTTTGATACCAGCCTCGAACCCCAGTTCCGGGTAGTCAACCTTTCCACGAGGCTTAATGAACTTGGTCATGCCCACACCAAGGACATAGACGGGAGATGAACCTGAAGACATATTTGTGGCTGAAGATTGGCAAAGACACGAGCAGTATCGAGATTGAAGACTTGACCTTGATAGTAACGTGGCAGGAGAAGGTGTCTATTTTATGCACGGGGCTATCCTGAAGCACTGAGAGGACGGAGGTCCAACGTTCCGCCCATTTATGCAGGGTGATATATCTCCAAGCTCGGCTGCGTGCCTGTAGCCGATATGCGGGGGAGCGTGGCGCTCTAGAATATGGGGAAGATCGAGGTCGCTTACGGCTAGCCGGGGACTGAGCCGAGGTTGTAACGTATATATTTGTCTTGTGACTCTTGCTACATTCACAAGTCATCACTCCTCTCATGGGATACAGTATTGTTTTGTATAATCTTATCTTATCCGTGATCTAGGTATGAGGTTGATTTCCATTTTGGTAAGGTTGAGGTTGAAACGCCGGCTAATATACAAAACGTACGCCATCCATCCACCCATTTCTACCATCCCAAGAAATAAAGAACTTTTTTTTTTCTTCCCCGGCTGTTACCACCTCGTGCAGTTACCGCAACGTTGGTGATCACAGTTTTCGCAATCAACTATGTCCATTTCCTCTTCATTGCTGCAGTTGCAACACTTCCATATGGTAGCTGTCCCGTTTGTTAAAGCGGATTTTATTCTAATAACCCCCAGCGCGAGAAGTGGGGAGGTACCAATACTGAGTGGTGATGGTTGTGGTGGATATACATCCTCGTACTCATACTCTAAACACATGGTTTCCACTTCGCTAGTGATACGCGTGACTATGTTTGAAGCTCTGTACGGTGTATTTAGGGATGTCCAAGGGCTGTCAGTGTATCGGTTTTGTAGAATAGAAATAAGTTCGAGACTTGGCGTGAAAGATATATATAGAGATAGAAAAGCCTAGGGGCTTGGGGATATGGCCTTAAAAGCCATGGCTTTATAAGACTATTCCTGTCATATTAACATGGAGCTACTATTGCAGTTTGCATAAATCTAGTTTTTCTGTGGTCTAGCAAAATGATGTGAGCCATCACTCTGAGAGAAATATGCAAGACCCACCCACAGTTTTTGGACTTGATCATGCATCACCGCAAAGAAAACCAACAGTATAGAGGATCTTATCAAGTGATCACCCGAGATCAAGATGTAGGAAATCAAAACAGAGCCCACCAAAATCAGCACACCCTCTTGAGTAGTGACTTCTGAATCACGGGGTTTCGAGTGCTACATGACTAAGACTAAGTATAGCACTAAGAACTTTTTTTTTTCATTCAGCCTAGTGCTCTCTTCCTTCCTTGTTCAGCACCGGCAATCACAGGTTGGCTAGTGCTGCAGGCCAAGCTTTGAGGCTTGATCCACGAGCCAGTTATTCGAACACAAAGAACTAAGAATAGAACAGAACGGAAGGTTCCTGTCCTTCACGAGTAGTCTTATTGGTACATCGGTGACCCCCAAGCGCTAGGAGGATGCATGATTGATGCCACCTCAACGGCCAGGCTACAAACCCCTTACCTGTACTCCGAATCGCTATTCTATGCGAGTACGGAGGACTCCGGAGACCCTTACAAGGCAGTTCTTGAGTCTGATTGGCCATCGTTCCTAGGAGATATCACTGACGTACTTTGATCATCGGCATATTCTCATCTCAACCCTTGAAGGAACAGTCTTGTATTGAAGTTTTAAGAGGACTTTCCCCCTCAATGTAGAACTTAAGGCTTTTTTCCACCAACCTTTGGGATAGTATCGGAGGAACCCGTATGTCCCAGTCTCCCCATAACAATGCCCTAGATAAATAATAAAAATACCCACATTTCTAATAGCTATCGAAAGCTCTACAGGGCTCTCTTACCCCTCCATCCCCTTATATTTCAGTCACATATAATATATTCACTACTAATGGTCCTCCATGTTATCTGTTCAGAGGCCTAGCTAGTTGTATATTACTAACCCTTTGCGAGAAAAGCACTACATACTAAGTCCATACACTATTTCTATTGTTGAGAAGTGAAACTATCTCTGATATTACCCCCTTACTATTGCTTCTGCTGTGAGAGTCGTCGATGTTGGATAGCTGAATGTTATTTAAGGGCCGAGCGTGTCACACAACAAGGCTGTTGGTGTGTCTACGGCGCCTTCTGACACAAATGCATGTGGGGTCTAAAATTGATGGAATTATGTTAGACTTTTTGATAAAGTCAATACTACCTAGATATCTTAAATGAATGACCTTAGCATGTATGTCGCTACTTAAAACAATAAGTCTATCAAGCAAGAATGGAAGATGATACTTCTAGGAAGATATTGATAGCGGCTTTTGTTAGACCCCTAACGCTAGTAATGAAGATTTTCAGGCTAGAAACTTATTTACGTAATATAGACCCCCCTACTAGAGAAAACGTATGGCATTACATCTTAGATGAGCCCCGCTCTCATAAACTCGTAAAAGTATTAAGAATATCATAGATATCCTGAATATAAGTAGCGACAAAACGGATCATAGAATGTCAATCGACATTCGATACCTAGGAATTACCGTTGAAATTTTTATCTATCTTAAGAACTCCTGCATTATTAGAAATTCTTTTACATGGGAGGAATTTGAATTTTATTTCCCCATAAAAGGACTTAGGTCTAGGAAGTAATAAGATAAAACCAAATTTTGTGGCTCAAATACGTAGATATCGATCAGTCTGAAGTACTCGCTGAGTTCAGAGATTCGATCAGAGCAACCCGCAACTAATGGAAAGTTTCTAGATATACAACTGTCTACTCGTGTACTCTCCAGAATGGTTGAGAAACCATTGGAATTAGTGGCTTTCCTAAAAGGCCAAATTTACAGCAATATCCCAAATATTGTATAAATGCGAGCATCTTTTGATCGGAGGTCGAAATAAATGTTTACTTATGAAGGTAATATATATACATCGAGGTACTATTCCGAGACTTTTTTAATACAGAACCTCATATAGACAACACTAGCCCTGAAAGTGGCTATATATATAGCATAATATCTCGCTACCGTACGTTAACTAATTTAACAAAAACGGCAACTGGGTAACTGTTATATACGCTCTATATAGAACAACCGCAGATAACTCTTATCTTTTATAGCTACTTCTAACCCTTCATCAGATGTAAAGTTCATGATAATATGCTGTATATAAGGCTAGGAAGTCGTCTCTAGAAAATATACCAATTTCATTCATGACATATCACCCGCTCTACGACCTAAGTGATATCATAAAATTAGCCAAAATAACCCCTTATAATCGAGTATTACATACCATTGCTAAAGAACATTCACGCCCGTTCCCAAACCGTGTAGCTTTGATGGTTACGGTCTTACGAGCCTTTCCCTAGCTAATATATAGCTACATGTAGTTCCTCCCCCCCCCATATATGTGTATCCTCGATCTGCCCTCTCTCTCTCTTACTAGAACACTATTATAATTCAAAAATCTACCAAGACTACTTCCATTTAGCCTTTCATTTAGGGAAGCTAATAAGTAGTAGCTGATGCTTTCGAGTGATATTTCATGCATTTCAATTTAGTCTACCTTACACATCACTCGTTGGGCCACCATGTCAAAATTTAACACTAGCTTCATTCCAAACCAGTCCAAAGCTTTTACCATGAGCTCTTTGTCTTTTATTCACTAGAAAACCCTTGCTCTTTGGTCCCTATTGACCTCCTATTTATTACAATGCCAACCATGCCAACCCAACCCCCTACCCCCAAACAAACAGTATATGATATTCCATCTATTAAGCCACGTTTGCCTCCCCGCAAAGTCATCGACAAGATTGCTGAGTTTCTTGAGGCCAACAACATATCATGGGCTGGGATCGAGCTCAAGCCAATCGACCGCGAGGGCCATCTTAGCCCGGGGACTTCCAAGATGCCCCCAGCAGGAAAGTCCTTACAGATATACGTTAAAGACCCTGAGGAGCCAACATCCGTAAGCTATCTATTCCAACAGAGCGGATTTGTTACGGATCAACTACCGGATGAAATCGAAAGGGTTGAGTTTATAAAGATTCAACATGATTCGGAGAGCTTGACTTCCTCTAGAAAAAGAGGTCAGAGTAGGGATTCAGAGGGGGAATGATTGGCGGGTCACTCCATAGCAGAAATTGAAGGATTGAAGGCTACTGACTAATAAGTTTTGAGAAAAAAGAAATTCGCTTAGTAAAATTACAAACCTTTGCTACAGGGTACTCTTTATACAGAGTACAGAATTTTGATAACAATAGACAGAAGTGAGTCTGGCCCTGAAGCTTATGCCTTCTAACGATGGTCCCTACACACGTGACTGTCGTGTACTCTCTTTGCTGCTTTTGAGCTCGTATAATTATAATTAGCTTAAGAAGGCCTGCCACACCATTTGACTTGGATATATTTACATCTTACTCAACTCTAAGCTGATGGCAACGTATATATATGTAATAGGCCCCTAGACCAACAAATAAAAGCATACATACATACGGAATAACGGCACCCAACACCTGTCCCCCATCTTATTTTGTAATTTCTATCATCAATGAAACATCTACCATAACGTTTGTTAAGTATATTTCTTACAAAGTAACCCCTGACCGCGCAAGTATCATGAGTGATGGATAATGATTTTTATGTTTCCCGGAGAACCAACCATATACCATGCCAAAGAAACTTACGAAGAAAAAATTCAGTAGAGAGCTACTCTCTAGCGAGGCTACCAAGTAATTTAGGCCTTGCTGTAATTCTGCGAGATGATTTTTTATAAATGATGATCATACTATATATCCCCCCCCCTCATGCAACACTATCCAATATAGTATTCTCACATGATCATTAAAAGTGTAGTCACAACTTTCATTGCATAAGACTGCACCACATTAAAATAAGACGCAGCCTTTTTCTTCGGTAAAACCCTTTTTCTCCCTCACCACCCGCTCAGTTTGTCCTATTTACTTCAGACCTTTTTGAAAGCAACATAGCACGCAGGAACAATCAAAATACTTTCGATCCGGAGAAACATGAAGAGACAAGATCGAGATGACTATGTACTTGAATAGATCATCTCAGGTGATATCTAAATCTGTACAACTAGATAAACAAGATATACGATAGATGCTTTTTATAAGTATCAATATCAACCGGAAGTCTCAGAAGCCGACCAAGTCCACTTGAACGGAACAAAGTAATAAGTCCCCCGTCCCCGAGAGGGGTACAGAGAGCAAGCCTACAGAAATAAAATCCGAATCATAAGCACGGTCTTGCAGCTATAATAATAGATAGCTATAGCTATCTATGTACATGTACTACCCAATAAAGGAGAAAACACGGTATCCCCGCCGTGAACTCTGACTCGTGCTCGGGTAATTGTTCTCCCAGTGAGCTAGATTACCTCAGAAAGTTCCAGCAAAATAACTCTTTGGTATCAGCAATCCATAGGCTGGTGGTTGTTCAGCCACCAGCCTTTTATGATTAGTAGCTCAAGCTGTGAGTAGTTTTCTCTCTCTCTTCACCTCTTTTACACGATTATATACTTTCTTTCAGGCTCTTTACCCTTCAAAAGAAAGGAAAAAACGCAGCCATCCTGCGTCCCACTCAATAAGTATCCATGTCGGAATTCGGCCTTTTCTTGACCAGGTTTTTTTCACCTGTGTCCCTTAAGCTCATGAAAAATGTGGGGACATAGCACGTACATACCCACCCCCTAGCGTCCGCCTTGTCAACTCAATTATACTGCAGATATGATACAGCATTTATCCAGCTAGACCCTTAGTTCCGCAAAGCCGGCACCGCACACCGCACACCATAAATTAAATGATAACCCTGAGGTCGTCCCGAAATGATGGAGTTTACATGCTGCTGCTGCTGCTATTGTTTCGTTTCGTGCGACCCTCCGTCTATTTCTTTTTTTTTTTATTGTGAGCTACTTTATTTATTTCAAGGGCTTGGGCTTGCAACATAGGCGCACCTGAAACACGAACGTGAGCGATGCGCGATTATTAGAAAGCCCAGAAAGAGTGGTGATCGTGCAAATTGCACACAGGCCACCGTGGCTGTGAGTACAAGTACAAGATCTCAGTACATACAGTGATTCCCGCCTGTTTTGTCGCCGGGGGGGGAGGTAGGTTTCTGGTTTTTGAGGAGTCATGCTCGATGGACCCTTTAAAGGTCGATGTCGATGTCCATAGTCAAGATAAGCCAGCTGTACGTTTACTGAGACAGATGTTTCAGTCCTGATAAACGGAAGATTGTCTGATAGGAGACGGAGGGCACCCACCGTAGACACCGATATGTATCAGATTTAATCCGATCCCCCGGCGGGTAGTACACAGGGTGTATTACCGGTCCTACTGGAGGTCGGGGCGCCCTCTGAGGGCTTTTTAATCTCAAATTTCACGCCGGGCCAAGGATTTGGCCTGTTTGGACCACGGATTACATATTACAAGCTCTGGTTGTTGAACCCGAGAAAGAACCGCAATACGCGGACGCCCATAGTGAGTGTTTGGTGGTAATTATTTGAGCACCTGCCTATTTCAGCTACACTGTGCGGAATGGGGTGCGAAAGCACTCTTCGAGCGAGGTGATTATTTTACTTAGATTATTACAAGTCCATGAACCTGCTGGATTATCGCATTACTTGAAAGTAAGTAATTTAGCAGGCTATTTGGCTGTCAAAATAGGTCCTTAATATTTAGCGGTCCGGACACGACACGAGTTCGAGACATTATAGATAAGAATATGGCCTGCAGAGGTATATCAGCCAGGTGTTTTTTTACCCACTGACTTATTCTATGTATAGTACTATACATATAGAGTACTTTACGGTACTTTCCCTAGGATAGTTCTCTTTTGCCGAGGGATCACAACAGATGTGGACACTATTTCGGTTACCTTGAGGAAAATTTGACCTGGGACTGGAATCTTACTTACACCCCTACCTGGTCAACAAAGGCCGTAAAAGCCACACGTATACCATATACTTTTCTGTGCCCAATACGCAGGTATAGGTGTCTAGTTTTATGGATGAACGGATACATATCCTATGTATGTGCTGTGTATGCGTACATTGGTGCACGTTGGAGAGTTTGCAAAAAACGTTAGCGGGATTTGCCGGACAAGATCTGCTGTTCTGTTTGCTTCCTAAGCAAACAACACTCCGGTACCTGATTCGCAAAAATACCGGGACCTTGACCAACTAAAGAGCTCCCCTAAACAAACCCTTGTGAACATCCCTGAGGGGGCCAACCACTCTTAGGCTGGGTCCGGGGGGATCCACGTTGAATCAAAGGAACGGGACCGGAGTTTGCTCAAGGGGATGGAGTAGGTACATAGGAGTACATACAGTATGGGGGAGACAACAGCGGCAGATTGTCATACATACATATGTAAAGTACATGTGGTGTACCAATCATATCTTATGTTTATCTCAAATAGCAAGAGTAAACCCTTTACGCTCGCTATTGCCTGTAAGCATCCCCTATGTACCCTAGGGTCCTACTTTACATGTGTCCTGCATTTTATCTGCTCTTGCCCACACCTCATCAAGACATGCAGGCATCAGCATCGCGTGGGCCCGGAAGCATAAAATAGAGAAGTAATACGAGGCGAGGGGAAAAAAAATTTATTAGAAAAATCCAGAACCTTGAGTAGGGTTGTATTTTTCCCTGAATGTGCTGTTCTGGTAAATGCCTTAGATGTATCGCACACGCATACAGACATGTGTCGAAACGAGCGAATCGATTACCTTGACTGTGTCGAAACACGCTCGGTATCCGATACCGCGGTTGGCGATGATCCGCCCGCCGCCCGGTGGTGGTGATGGTGTACACATACCATGTACATATGCGTGCGCTAATGAGTACTCTACGCATCCATTCGCTTCTGGATAATACCCCATGCGTGTGTGCATAAGTGTATGACAGGTGCGAAGAGAAGGAAACTAAGTTTCGGAGGTTGTCGGAGCGTAATACAAGATGTTTTTATGCCTCGGGAAGGGGAAGGGGGAAAAAAAATCATTGAAGGCCGACGTTCAACGATGTTCATGGCCTTGGTGTAGATCTTAGTACCGGCCATGATCCATACACGCAACTTTAGGCCGCCCGCATAGCGCTGATTGATTTGCAACACGGTGACAGGCATGACGGCGTTTTGCTCGCGCGTTCTTTTTTCTTCTTACTATTCCCTCTTTTCCCTCCCTATTCTAGTATGTTCTGGCGTCAAAGCAGTTGGGATGATCTCAGCCTTTCCTAGGGCTTAACCCGATCGATAATCGAGGGATTATCTTGATGAGCGCGGATTAACTACAAGTAAGGTTGCGGGTTTTCTTTTCGACTGCGTCGATCTCTGCGCGGAAAGATGGTCGATCGAAAGACTAGGATTTTCAGAATGACGAAAGTTATCGGGTCCCGCTACGGTTGCATACCTTTTTTTTTTTTTTTTTCTCAGAAAGAGGGTCTTTTCTGTTGGAGGGAAGCGGAAAAACCCACCCAGCTCTTGGAGGTTGCTTGGGATCATCGGGACTCGGAACCTACAGGAAATTGAGAAGTCACTCATGCGCTAGGACACTTATTATGCCAAGAAAGAAACAAGCCGGAAAACGAGATAAGTATTTGAGGTTATCAGGAAGTACCGACCAGTTAAGGAGTTTCCCACCAACAATGGCAATCTTGCACATGCGTAGAGGATGGATGAGGCAAACTTCCGTTGAATCTAGATCCTCTCGGTTCTTTCCAGTGTACCGAAAATAACCTTTTTTCTTTTTTCTTTTCCTTTGCGTGTTTCCTTCTTTTGGTTTTTGTGGAGAAACGGCAGAGATGCCTGCAATGCAAGGGCTTGGAGTACTTTATTCTTGTGTTCCCCATCCTCTGTGTTTAGTTTATGTAGCCGTAGACGAGAGAAAAATAAGGTTTCATTCTTTCGTTTTTTCTTCTTCTTTTGTCTTTTTACAGACGACGGCATATATTTTGATGGCCTGCCGGGAACTCTGCCTTCTACTTTACATAAGGACATGTCCTCCTCTTAAGTATTTCTGTCATAAAACGACGAACGGAGCGCGTGCGGCAGATGTGGTTTGAGTCTGCGTGTAATAACTCTTATTTTAGGTATCCATAGATTGTAGGATAAAGGGCAACAAGAGCCGAAACGAACGGACAAAGTGTTGAAGATCCGCCCAGCATAGCTCTGGGGGGCACGGTCTTTCAAGGTTTTCGGCAATGAAGATAGTGGCGTTACAGTCGTATCTACAATTAGGATGAGCCAAATAAGTCCATAAATAACAAGCCTTAGGGATCGCGGAATCATTATTCCATCGTTGTTGAGGAAGCAAGCTTTATGATGGAGGCGAAACAGGCTTGAGAATGATGAGGGAATGGGAGGGGGAATGGGGAAGGATTCGTAAGTGTCAATGACAGAATAAGAAGCTGCTTTTAGAGAGCACAATTTGGCCTGCCGGGGACCAAAAGCGGTGAGTGCAGATTGATTGCAAAGGTGCTCTGTCCCGAGTTCACCCTCGGTGAAGCGTTGAAGCGCTTGTGCACACTTTCACTTCTCCTTATCCCCGGCCACGACAGGCCAACAACAACACGAAAGAAGGAAAAAAACATCGTGAGATTTGCTTTTTTCTTTAGCCCCACGAAAGCTGCCGGCGAATGAACCGCCACGCACGTATCTGCCTACATGTACATCACAATCCTACGTGACCACTTTGCAAAACCACGTCCCCATGTTATATTTTAGGTTTCAGTGCACGGGATTCCGCGTGCAGACTAGCAATTGATGCGTGGTACTGCTGTATTGTGATTGATTAGCAGTGTAGAACTGCCGAACGGAGCCATTCTGGGATATTCGTAATTGCTGTTGCCTGGGTCACCAGGGAGCTCACCGCAAAACAGGCCGCAACGGTTATCGTGAAAGAAGCGGTTTGGGGGGGGGTAAAGAGATGGAAAAAGGAACTAAGCGAAACATACGCTCGGACAGTGGAGAATTATGGATGTCCGTTCTACAAGAAGTGGTCCGATCCCTGCAGGACAGGTTGCGACTGGTCGAAAAAACGAATTATACGGGGCAAGGATTAGGATTGGGTGGAGTAGTGGGGGGAGAGGGAAAACGAGACTCAACAGTTGTTCGCCTCTCTGTATAGGTTTCTCGTCGGTATGCTTCCGAACCGAGACAGAAACGCTGGTTTCTTACTTGTGCTTTTTGGAAAATACGCCAGCCTCGACAACACCGACCGAGGGATCGCTTACAGCGGGTCGGTCTCCGGAGAATCACGACGTCGCTGTGCGGCAACTAGACCGGCTAGCAACAGACTCTACACAAAACCTGCCATTCCGAGGAAACGGAGTGGAGAGCACCGTAGCCAGTGAGCGGCACTCGGGTCTGCCTCTTCAATCATAGCATCATAGGCCTTCGCCCATCGGGCCTGCACCATCGCTCAGGATCTGCGAGGGAGCTACCTGTTGGACCAATGATGCGCGGGCATCAACTCCAAAAGAGGCATGGATTGGTTCCGACGAGTTATTTCGCGCATAGTGGGTAAGGGGGGTGGTGGGAGTTCATATATAGTCTTGGCTTGCGTGTGTGCGGATAGTAATGGGTGCGCCAAACGATTTGATCGGGATTTCGCCCCAGCGTTTCGAAAGAAGAAAGTTGGAACAGACATTCACTGACGACTGAAAGCAGTCAGTCAATCTAGTTGGGGGGCCCTCAACACCTCAAAGCATAATCTCACGATAATTTTTTGACAATCTGCGGCAAACAGTCCCCGGTGAAATAACTCGCTAGACATAGTACATATCTGCCCTTTCGACTTTCCGTTTCATGATATCTTACGAGCCTATCTCTAAATTACCTCGTCTCCTTTTTCCCTTCCACACTCTACGTAGACCCTTCTTGCCACTCCTGCGCCGGGTGTAGGGAGCAAGATCTCATTCTGGCTGCTTGGTTGCTGCTCTTGCTGCTTTCTTGCTTTGCTACACACTGTGCTTGCCGACTGCAGGAATAAATTTTTTTCCGGTTCTATCTGCTTGCTCACCCTCGTCTACCCTGGCCCGCAGACTCCAGAGACTCCCTTTGCATACATACGACTGGGCTCGACTCCACTCCTGTATCTTGTCCGGGGGGGGGCCCACTTCATCCACTAGCACGGCGGCTTTCCGCTTCCACTTCCACATTTCACACATTCAAGTCGAACACCAACGCCCGACTGACCAGACTCGCTTCCACAATCATCGTGAGAGTGTCTCACCCGCCACCATCCCCATCGCCTATTTGCTCACTTGCTTCTACTACTATACCCACAGCTTAAAACTCTCTGCCCCATTTGAGTCTTTCCTTTGTCCGCCCACCCTTTACCTGCGCAAGCCTGCTTCTACCGCTTCTCATCCTCCTGCTGTTCTTGTACTTACAGAAGAAACTCACACCCCATACTGCCTCATCCCCCCCAAATACAACTTACTGTCGCGTTGAGTGTTCCACCGGTCGCACCGAGCTCTCCCGTCTAGTCCGCTCCACGGCTAACTAGCTAACCCCTCTTTCGCTTGCCCCAACCTCTATTCGTCTGAACACCCTCCCCCCTCCCATCCCCAAAAGGACCCTTCTTCTGCTCCTCCATCCCCAGGATGCCATTGACAAAAAGGGCATTACGATGAGGTCCTCCGGTCAGAGTCACTCTTCCCATCATAACAACAACCATCCCCCTTTGCTTTCTCAACATCTTCCTCATCAACATTCAACACCTCCTCCTAATACTACCCCATATCACCCTCCTGCTGCTACTACTTCTCGGGCATGTCACGGTGAAGACCAGTTGCCCCCGTATGGCACAATGGACCACTATTCCAATAATACCTCGGCTACTACATCTAGACACACATCATCGGTTTCCATTTGGTCTCTGCATAATCACATAACAAGTCACAGCCGAAATCCTACACCTCCGACACCTGTATCATCACCTAGCCTTTACACTCCCCCTCCTCCTCCCGAGAACCTACGAAAGAATGACAATGGCCCCCATCTCCATCCTACCCAGTACCGACAGCAGGCAGAGCTGGCGCCAGCTGTCCGGGAAACTCATATGCTCGATCTAGATTTCGACCCAATCTCTGGACGCAAGATCATTAACCATTACTCAATAATAGATGAGATTGGCCGTGGGGTGCACGGTAAAGTCAAGCTTGGGATGGATATCGATACTGGCGATTTGGTAGCAATAAAAATCGTTGAGCGGATGCAAGGGCGTCCTCGGCTTGGCCGACGCGGCGATGGTGAATCCGAAAAGAAGGTTCGGAGGGAAATTGCCATTTTGAAGAAATGCCGCCATGAGAACGTCGTTCGGCTTCTTGAAGTTATCGATGATCCACAAAGCAAGAAAGTTTACCTAATCTTGGAGTATGTTCAGCTAGGCGAGATCATTTGGAGGAAAGAGGGCGATCCGGACGTTCTCAGCAGAGAGCGCCGGCGGTTACGCAGGGAATTTGCGGATTCTAGACGATCAAGTGAATTGACTCAAGGCGGTGAAGAGGAGGGCGAAGACACATGGCCCCGTAGAAAACGCAGGAGAAGAAGAGGGAAAACTGGTCAATTTTGGTCTCTAGAATTTGCTTCCGATTCCGATTCCTCTTCATCTGCTGAACACCATCCTCCCATGTTGCCGAAACTTCCTCCAACTTCCTCCGCCGATCTACCTCCCCTCGACTCCGATACCGAGCAGTTGCCCCCTTCTGTGGCTGGTTATTCCTCAGACAGCGAGTCAGATAGGGACGGTCTCGACGACCAGAACTATGTCCCGGCATTGACGATTGAACAGGCACGCAGTACTTTTCGCGATACTGTCCTTGGTCTTGAATATCTTCATTACCATGGTATCATTCACCGTGATATTAAGCCGGCCAATCTCTTATGGACTAAAGGTCACCGTGTCAAAATTTCTGATTTTGGTGTGAGCTTTCTGGGAAGGCCGATCAGAGACGATGAAGATGGTGAGGGGACTGGCACAGATGAGCCTACAGGTTTAGAACAGAGCGACGTAGAACTCGCTAAAACAGCTGGGACACCAGCATTCTTTGCCCCAGAGCTGTGCTATATTGGTACGTATTATCACTATTCCCACTATATTCGATACCTCCCCCTTTCGGGCACCTATTTCTTAACCGTGAGAATTTTCTTTGCTGCTTGGACCTATCATTTGGTTTTTATTTTTCGATCTTTCTTTTTTTCTAGCTGTCTAACTTTTATATTTTCAGATCCTACAAAACCCCGGCCACAAATCACTAGCGCGATTGATGTGTGGGCTCTCGGTGTTACCTTGTACTGTCTGTTGTTTGCTCGTTGCCCATTTATGGCAGATAATGAGTTTCAGCTACTACATTGTATTGCCAAGGATGAGCTCATGATTCCTAATCGCCGAATACGTCCAGAAAAATTAGTCACTCTCACTTCGAGGCCACAAAGCTCACCCTCTCCTGAAGAGCTTCTCGAGATGGAGACTGAGCCTGTCGATGATGACCTCAAGGATCTATTAAAACGCCTCCTAATAAAAGACCCATCAAAGCGAATCACCTTGAAAGAGGTTAAGCGACATCCATGGGTTCTTCATGGCATCGCAGATCCGTGTTCATGGGTTGACGAGACTGATCCAGAGAGAATCTCTGATGGTAATAGGATTGAAGTTACTGTTGAGGATGTCGAAAAAGCTGTGTCTAGTGCTGGCGTTCTTCACCGAGCACGCAGTGCCATGAAAAGGGCCGGTGCATGGTATAGGGGACTTCGCAAAAGGGCTAGTAGCACCGCTGATATGCCTAACACCATTTCTTTCAAGGATTCAAAGGACAAAAAACCCGAGCGTAAATGGGAACCAGAAGATGCTGCACAACACTTGCAAGCTTACTACCATTGGAAGGACGATGATGATAAAGAGTTGCAGTGGATGGGTGGAGCTCCAGCATGGAATGAAGAGCGGCGTCCATCAATGACAACCTTTCCGACAAGCAGTAGCACCGCGTCTACAGACACCGTTCAACCCCTGGTTAGTCATGACAACAACTCTAGAAATTCACCAAACCCTAATTCAAAACCTAGCACCCTCCAGCAACACCCAGAGATTGAGCGGCACAGATTACGGAGGAGGCCGTCTATTAACCTTCTTGGGTCGCCCAGACGCCACGCTACTCATGGTAGCGAGCCTGGATCGGGTAATCGTTCACCAAGTACTAGCTCGACTTCTCGCTTCAGTGAAATCAAGGGTGAAAGCGCACCAGCTGTAGCATCACCGCAGCATTGCAATGGTGGCCTTTTCAGGGATGGTATGAAGAGGATTGTAGGCAGAATGAGGAGTGGTGGTCTGTCATCTGATTACGGGGAGAAGGCAAGAGATCCGATTAGTAGAGAGGGAAGTCCATTGAGAGCCAGGGATGCACTTGCTGGACATTTGCGTGGTGATCACTCCTTCTATGCCTATGGACACCATTCACTGCAGGTACAAATTCCCCAGTACAGGAGACACTCCTATACCTGTGAGCAAATCGAAGCTATGGTGCCGCTGGATACACCGCCTCGCTTTTCACCAGGAGGAAGCAGGACTGAAAGAGGAGTAATAGGTCGAGCCGAAGAAGTTCGGCGCAGACTCGGTTCCTTAGGAGTAGATGAAAATGTTGATCAACATTGTCCTCCTAGTCCTGACGACAATGTCTCGATGGAGAAGTTTTGGCGACGGGAACAGCAGAGGCGAATGCTGCGACTCGAGGAGCGGGAAAGGTACTCGCAGTCGGCCTTACAGAGTCCTAACACCACGCCTGGATGGACCAAGGAAAGCTACTACTACCCAACTAGAGATTCTCCTACACCACCAATAGCAATTGATGGCAAAGCCCGTAGCAGTTTTTTTGATGACAACATAGCCCCTCCTCCTGTGCTACCGCACCATGGAAATTCAGATGGTCATCTTGTTTCATCCTCTAGCGAGGAACAATTCGCAACTACTGCCGGCTCAAGCTTAACAAACTCAACTAGCTTCCCTTCTGTGCCAAGCGTTCTATCTGAATCTAGCTCTATCAGTAGTGATTTCTACAGCCGATACTCCCGTAAGAATTCGATTGCTGGTCTAATGGAAGAAGAATCTTTGAACGAAAATGGCGAATACGAATACTCGCGCAGAGATCGCCCGGGGACACCCTATCGAGATAACTTCAATTCTTTTACGCATTTTGATATCGATGAAGAAGCAGATGAAGGTGCTCAAGGCGACGATGGCGATGATGGTGATGAGAGCGATGGTGGGTTTGTGTTGAAGATCAAACCACGTAGTGAAAGTGTTACTGTAGCAGAACTGTCAAGGAGGCCTGTTGACCCCACAGTCGATGCCCCTATACGGACGAGAAGAAGAAGCCGAAGTAGCAGTGGTACGGTGAAGGAGAAGAGTTCGCGAGGGGGGCAGCGAGGGAGAACGAAGGAGAAGACGGTGGCTGAATAATTCACCAACATATATTTCTTTGATGCGATTTTTTCCTATTTTTTTGATGACCACATATACCGTGCGAGTTACCTCTGTTTTCTGGGTTTGATTTTTACTTTGCATTTGGGATTTTGCATTTGATACGATAAGGATTTTATTATTTTCTACTTTTGGGGAGAGGTGGGATTCTGTTTTGTATGTTGTCATATCTGGGTATGTTTTGGTGGCATTTTGTCTTTTTTTCCCCCTTATGACGAAGGTTGATGCATTTCTTTTTTTTTTTCATGGCAAGGACTGGATCTGCTTGGGTTTTCTAGTGCATAATTTTTTTTCCCCATCTGTCTCTGTTGGTGTTTTTTATGTTTTATGTTTCATTTGGCATATGGGTATGGGAGAATGGGTGCGGGTGTGGGTTTTTGTGAGAGTTTGTATTCGAATGACCATTCGCTGTAACTATTAATTTTCCTTCTTTTGTGTAATATTTCTTTGAATTGGGGGTAAATATACTCACATGTGGAGTTTATAAAGGAAGGATTGGGAAGATGGAAAAAATACAAAGGTATCTTTGGCTCTCTCCTAAATTTGCAGCCCGTTTTTCTTTTTCTCCTTTTGTTCAGTTCTTTTTGCTACGTATATCTTTTTGCTAGTCATACATAGTATGGCGTTGGTAAAAGTATGATGGGAAAATACTTAGATTACTTTATCTTTTTTCCTTTCTTCCTATGTCTTGGCTTATCACTACCAACTCTTACAGACTTTGTCTTCGCACTTGTATTTTTATATCTAGATTGTTTTATTTTTTTTAAGGTTTTTAAAAAGCTATGTTGGTTAAATGGAACGAGAATTAATCTCGGGTTGACATGTCATCGTTACTTACGGTACCATCTTCGTGAGATGGAGTGACGGCGCAATGATCAGTTCACAGTAGCTACCCGGCGGGGGATGGCGTGGTAATGACAATCATACCATGTTTAGGGTGAACTTTCCCGATATCGAGACATTCCAGGATTACATTTGAACACCGGCACTCTATTACCGTACGAGTAAATTGAAACCTTGAAAGAGGGAAAAAAAATCCCACTGGCAGGTAATAAAAAAGATTACCGAATACGCGTAAAAGGCAACCCTTAGCGACACCGAAGGGAATAAGTGGCTGGGCGACTGTATTCCTTCATGTGGTTATTAATGATATGACAGAAACCGCGACTATCACGACTATCAATTGCAGCGATCCTTGAAATCCTAACGCAACTCGTGTTGATCCCGTCCGTACGCGAACGGGTGGGATATGCCGAGCAGCGAAACACCTTCGTCATGATCCTGGAAAGTGATTGACGTTTTTATCGACGTTTCGAGAGTTCCCATTAATACATGAGCAGTTTTAGCGATAATTTCTCGGTTATAATATCCCTTTCAACTTTTTCCAAGGTCTTTTCTATGAGCTCACTGCAGTACTAGTCTCCCGATCATTGATGGGTATTTGAGTACATCTCCCGACCGACCGCCCGAATAACTCTACCCCAAAACCTCACGCTACCAACACAAGGTCTTTCCAAACGGATGTCTAATGCTCCTTGGCCTCTTCTCACCGGCTAGGGTAGCTGCTGCCCTCCTTACTAGCACATATTCCCAGGCATTGGTCGCACGGGCTTCTCACAATTTTCATCACATTCCTTTGTCAATTGAGGGGTTGGCCTCAGTTGCTTTTTTTTCCCTTTCTAACGGCACTGCCAACTATCTTAACATTATCATCTGCAGTTATATAGCTCAGTGTGATCGCTGCTCCCGTGTATTCGCAACTGACGTCACAATAACGCTGTTCGTATAACCTCGAGTTTTCAGTGCTAATCAGCTATATATCCCAACATCCTAATTTGCTTTGTTACATGTAGCTTAACCGTTTCAGGCTTAGATACCAAGTATCGTTCTCACATACGTATACAGATACAAGGGGATCTCTTTCAAACTGCGGCAGCATGCCAAGAGATGACAAGTATTTGAGTGCATATTTCCTGGCCTTGTTGCCGAGAATTCTCAGTTCCTAGGAATCTCAGCCACTTTACCTTTACAAAGGGGGGTGATGTTAATTAAGCCCTAATAAGGCAAAACATCGAGTGGGATATTGGACCCTCATAGTGTATCACTCGGCTGTGTCTACTCAGCAATAGATAATTTTTCTAGAAAGATTTTTAAGTTTATAGAGAATCGTCTTCTAGACGTATATTTAACTACATGGGTATTTTTTAGTAGACTTTTGTGGATTTGTTTCGGTGTTGCTCTGTAATAACTAAAGAAAGTCTATTCCTTAATAAAAGGCTCCAATAACCCATGGACCCAAGGCAAAAGGGCACTATATATATATCCTACAATCATTCGATCATTAGCGCAGGGTAAGGTAAATCTTTACCATTTATATTCCCTGGAATATGCAACCCGGTGATAAGCCCTCTATAAAGAGTACAAAACCAATGATAGTTTAATTAAATGAATAGTAATAATTAGGAGCTAGCGGCCACTAAAGTCACGTGGCGAGTGTCTATGTACATTCGGGCGGTAATTGTTTAACTTCCTATTTTTCAAATCCCACGTAGGCTTTGTATTGTACTCTTATGGTTGAGTACTTACCGTCGATGTACCAATATAAGCCTTACTACATCCTTATCTGAAAGGCAGATTTAAGAGAGCCCTTTAGGTATATAAAACAATTTTAATATTCATTAAGGTCTTAAAAAATACTTATCTGGGGCTTATTTGAGACTAAAAAAGAAAAAGGCTATTTTAATTCTATAATTCAGATAAAGTTTATATAAGGTTTAGATAAAGCTTACATGATTTTACGTATCGACATTAAAGTAGCTGCTAGTGATTCGAGCACGCCAGATCATGTAATTAGTGCTCGATCCTAGATACTAGGAGTTACTGATGGTCGAGAGATCAGAATATAAGGGCAGGGCAGGGGGGCTGCGATTGATTAAATGATGGATAGAGTTGAGAGGGGGCGTTAAATTAAAGGTATGGTGAGGTTATTTGGAAGGACTATGACTATTATTGGAGCTTGCATACGTGTTATAAGGGTGTATTCGCTAGAGAACCATTAGAGTCACATAAAGCTATGGCTCTAGTCTAGAATGTGTCTAGAGATATGACTATAAGCAGAGGAGCTTATTGTAGATGAAAGATGAAGAAAGGATAAAATATAGTTCATATAGAGGGAAAGATGGTTGGGGAGAGAGAAAACGAGATAAACGAGACTGAGGGGGGATGAGAAGAGGTCTCAGAAAGAGGGGGGGGGTTTATACCAAGTACAAGTTCGCTGAGTGCGCGTATAATGAATCCCCTCTATACTTTAGTAGGTGATTTTTAAGGTTTATGACAAGGACAAGTGCCAGTTAGAATTCATAAGCACAATCTAGAGCCTAGAAAACTAGGAGTACGTGGCTCATGTCAGGTAATATCATATCCGTTAACCTATACATTATCACTATATATCAAGAGCAACAGTTCCAAACCCTATACTGAGGAGAGTCTACTTAGTTATGAGCTTGATAATAAAATATCATCCCAATATTCCCACCCCGAATACCGGGAATAACCCAAGGGAGGTTTTGTGGGGGGTCACTCACATGTAAATTTCCTAGGTCAAGAACCTCAGGTCAACATAGGTACATAGAAAATACCCACTTATATGATAAGCCCAGAACTCATACCCCTGATCTTCTATTATGGTCGAGAACCCTATGACACCTAATATCTTATGGCCTGGATAGAGAGTGAGTATATATGATTCATCTAATCTAAGCCTTATTTAGCCAAGTAGGCTAGGTGGAGCTTATAATGAGCTTATAAAGTTTGCTTTCCCATGCAGATATAAAGTAGTTATCCTGCCTGAACTGGCTGGCCTTGTAAACCCTACTAGAATTTTAATCATAATCAATCACTCGATGGGATTAATATAACCACGATTAATGAATGAATGAATTTATCATAAGTACCCACGATTGATAATTTGCTAGTTGATCGTTGATGACTTAGCCTAGAGGTAAAGGGATAGGACCGTAATGCAGTTGGATGAAGTCCTCTTTTAGATGTATCACACATGTAAAGGGAAAGTAGGCGTACTAAGATGACAATTCTATCTCGCCTAACTGTCCTAGAACTATGGCAATAGGGCACCAAACTTACCATCTAGTGAATCATGCAAACATGATGAAATAGGAGAGACTGTCCTAATCGAATATATAGACAGGAGAAAACCAAAAAATTCCATGACACGGTTAAATTAGTACTGTAACTAAGAACAGAATAGACGTGCCCCTAAAGCTACCCTACCGATTTCCATGATTATCCCATCCTATTAGCTGATATCCCACCTACTACCCCTCAATAGGCCGCGTATTGATCCCATCTTTCCACCCCAATTAAAAACTTTCATCCATAGACCACTAACTCCAGGAACACTCCATCTCCACTTTATACCCTCGATAGTTCTTTTCGAAGTTTTATTTTCCTTCGACAAATCACCCGCACGTTTCAGACTGCCCTCCAAACAAGCTCTCAGTCCACATATTTTATTTTTCTACTATCCCCAGGTTCTTCGAGACTTTTCAGCCACCCACTTCGGCTATCTGACCGCTATGTCGTTCTTCTTTCCACAGCTTTCTCCGAGGACTGTAGAAAAACATTTTCTAAATGAAGGCTTTGGTGGGGGTTGCAGGTGAAGGATTCTTAATTTTATGAAACTAGATGATTAGTTTCCTAGAAAAGTTCCCCTGTTATCTGATCCCGGTGTAATTTTGTATGTGCCGTTTCCTCCCTATCTACAATAATCGTCCGCTTTTCCCTATCTTTATCGTAAGGACCCAACACCCGTGCAATGAACCATATGAATGCCCCCCAATCCCTCCTCTGTAAGAACCCCACCACGAATGACTCCAATAAAACCACTCCTATGAAAACTCCAAATCCTCAAGCCCTTACAAGCTCCCCCCCCCCCCAAGCCCCGTAAACACCCAAGCCCCCAAAATATCCCTCAGGTTTACCTCGGTGTAAACCCGCAGTATATCGACCCAAACAGTAAAAAAAAAATTATTACGGCCGAATATAGTTATAATAACGCCATAATATCCAGAAGATTTGTCGTCCTAATTTTCTGCCGCAGGGCCATGGAACCCCCCCCCCCCGGTACCACATTCCAGAACCCCCCACGGTTACCCTCCCCCTCTTCCCCCACTTTCTGCTAGCCCCCACCTTCCAAGTAGCCCAATATAACGCCCGCCAACGCAGCGATCGTTCCCAAACCCCGGAAATGGACTTCCCACACCGGATATCCCAAGATCCTTATCTTTTTGCTCCCGCTAGGAAAAATCGTGGCGATGAGGTGACGTTAGTGATAGGCATGATTAAACCTGCTTTGGATTATGTGTTAGGGTTAGGGTTTACATATACCACACCTAAGATCTGGGTCCGCAGCCACCGAAGCCAAGCTCACCACTATAGCTCGCTGCCCCCCCAATAAGGACTGACTTGCATCACTGCATTTTTGTCATGCACTTCCGACTGGTGCGTTTAGTAGTTCACTAATCACTCATCAGCAAGAAAAGAGGCACAATACGAATTGTTTGAACGTTCCATTTCATTTGAATCGTGAGGAGCCCACAACACCTTTCGCAACCTAATAGACAAAAGAAAAATGTATGACACAAATTTAGTGGTGGAAGAAAGAAGAAAAAGTATACATCCCAGCTCCAGAATCCCAGCTAACATAACCAATAAACCTCGTCCCTAATATGATTGATAAATAAGAAAGAAAGAAAAAACACAGTTAAACTCCAATTTTTTTTAAAAAAAACCAAGCCGTTTACCACCAGTCACCGTGAGCCTTCATGGCGGTGACAACCTTAACGTATCCAGCAATGTTGGCACCAGCAACAAGGGAAGGAAGCTCGCCCTCAGCAATGTCGTAGTACTCCTTGGCGGTGTTTAGGCAGTTCCAGAAGCACCTCTCCATTATGCCAGCGAGCTCTTTGTCGACTTGTTCAGAGGTCCATGAAACACGCTGGGAGTTCTGGGCCATCTCAAGACCAGAAACGGCGACACCACCACAGTTGGCGGCCTTGGCGGGACCATACCAAATACCTTCGGCCTTGCGGTTACGGCGGTCCTCCTCGTAGACATTGATGGCCTCCTGGGTGGAACCCATGTTGGAACCCTCGGCAATAAACTTGCATCCAGCAGAGATCAAGTCCTTGGCCTCCTGCTCGCTGACCTCATTCTGGGTCGCTGAAGGAAGGGCAATATCGACACACTCGACGTTGGACCAGGGGCGGGCACCGGGGAGGTACTTGAATCGGGACTTGAATGAGTCCTGACCCTCGTGAAGCTCGGTGAGGTACTTGCGGTTGAGCTTGAGTGCGGCGATTTGTTCAATGTCGGCTTCGTTGAAGCCATCCTCGCCGGTAGCAATCAAGGCACCCTTGGAGTCGGAGAGTGTGATAACCTTTCCACCGAGCTCGAGAACCTTAAGTGCAGCGTACTGGGCAACGTTTCCGGAGCCGGAAATCGCAACACGCTTACCAGCAAATGTCTCCTTTCCACCAGAGGCATAGGACAACATGTGAGAGACATAGTAGACGAGACCGTAACCGGTGGCCTCAGGACGGATCAAAGATCCACCCCAAGTAGTACCCTTGCCAGTGATGACACCCTCCCACTGGTTCTTGTAGGATTTGTAGGCACCGAACATGTAACCGACCTCACGACCACCAACACCGATATCACCAGCAGGGACATCAGTGAACTGGCCAATGTGACGGGAAAGCTCGCGCATGAAAGAGTAGCAGAAACGACGGATCTCGTTGTCAGACTTGCCCTTAGGGTCGAAGTCGGAACCACCCTTACCACCACCCATGTTGACTAAAACGGCGAGTCAGAACTATGACTAAAGATATGAAAACCGAATATTATGAGTTACTCACGTCCAGTCAAAGCATTCTTGAAAGTCTGTTCAAAGCCCAAGAACTTGAGGATGGATAGATTGACGGTAGGGTGGAAACGAAGACCGCCCTTGTATGGCCCGAGGGCAGAGTTGAACTGGACACGGTATCCGCGGTTGACCTGGAGTTGGCCATTGTCGTCCTCCCAGGTGACACGGAACTGAATCACGCGCTCTGGAACGGAGACAACTGGGAGAGCAGCCTTGAGCTCGGGAGAGACCTGGAAGAGCTTAGAGGAAGACAAAGAGGACTCAAGCTCTATAATTGAGTATAAATGTTAGCATAGCTGGTACTTTATAACGAGGGAAAATCGAAATATAAGATAGGTGTTATGCATACCATGGTAGGCCTGCTGGAACTCGGGTTCGTAGGCGATGTTAGACATGTTGATTGATGGATTTAGTGAAGAATTCTAAGAGATTTTGATAATCTTGAAGGTTGATATGAGTGAAAGAGGAGCTCTTGTCTTTAGATTCTTCGACTGCTAGGTATCTAAGGCTGGCTTATCCAAACTATAGTGCGAGGAGATCTTTCAAGCAGTGGGCAATCAGGCCCTCTTTAAACCCCTCCATCGATAGCCCCTCTATCACGCCGGGAGACGAGACTAGGGTAGCTATCAGCCACCCGATAGCCTACACGCCTCCGTGTGTGGAGAGAAGAAAAAAGAAAGGCGAAAAGATTTTCTCTGGCGTAATTCTCGACAGTCAGTTGAATTCCGAACCCCGCATCGAGTTGATCGCGGATTACTGCCCCCCTCTATTCATCCTTATCGATTGCTTAGTCTAATGACATACATCATATTAAGAGTACAGGTTATGGTTGTGGTGGTGGATACCGATCCCATATCCGCTAGTCCCGTTACGGAGCTTCTAGTGCAGATTGTACCTTTCCGAAGACCTGGGTCGCGGCCAGATTTGTATGCGGGTAAAGTAAAAGAATACAGATCCGTAAAACAAAATAGTAAAAAACAGCTCCCCGCGAAAGCTGGGACGCGGGCTATCGAACATATCGCACCGTATATTGCAGACGTGGGATGGCTGGTCGCACAGCGCCTCCCAGAGCTCCAACCTCACGGAGGAACTCGGCGTCAAGATCCAGACAGAAACGTAAAAATAATCCCAAAGGGGAAAAGCACGTCAAAAGAAGCCAGGCCAGAGGAATCATCGCTACGGAGATTTGTGCGCGAACCAAAAGTTTCGATAAGATTTGATGTTTTGATTCCGTAGGGCGATGCATCGGCCACTCACAGGGCGACGATAAGAATGGCACTGATGTAACAGTTACGACTAAACCGCATTTCCCCAGGTAGGATGGGATTCGGGACAGCAGGAGGAAAAAGCAATCAATCCCCCCCTCTACCGTTGAACCATACCACTAACTACCCCTCCACCCCACATGCGACTCCGCGTCTGCAAGATGGAGATGGGATGATGGGGATCGGTTTTTCAATTGCCGGACACGCATGAAAAAAAAAACATCAGGATTCACCTAGACACGTGCTTCATAGCCATTCTGTCTATACATATATGCTGCGTACACGTAAAAATGAACCGCGGATAGAGAGAGAATGGCTCGACACTGGTAAGGGCCCTCACCACATAACCCTAGCCCCTCATGTAAAAAATATTAATTTCCTTCCTCCGAGGAGAAGGCAACAACACCTTAGCCCCCCCCGGGGATCCATCGAAATCTTCCGAGATTTCACGAACGCAACTCGTAAGCGCAAATAGGTCGTGGCCGGGGAAACACCCGGCGCATTGTCACGTTCTGTACATCGAGGTCCCTGAGAACCTCCCCACTAGACAAAAGAGACTCCACCAACGAAATCTATCTATCTACGGGTGCGTTCGGGAGCTAAGATCATGAACTTTAGCACCATGTTAAAATACATAATTCCCCCTTTAGGAATGCGTAACCCTTTCTCACCCCGTATAGATAGTACCTGTAGGCTAAGTACATGTAGTACCCATTGCGACTACCGACTGCACTTATGTAAATTATATATCTAACAACCAATAGCTATCACCACCACCCCGCTCACCGGAAAAAAAACGGAAGCAATACAAGCTCGTAACAAATTGCCGCCTACCTTATGTCAAAGAAACAAATGGCGCTACCGGGTACCTACCCTGTGCCCCCCCGCCACGGCATCGAGAGCGGTGAAGGAATGTATAATGAGCTCGTACACAGTCTAGAACGAGATATATTGTGATGCTGCCTATATCGCGGATATTCTTATAACCGGTACGCTTACCCCGAGAGTAGATGTTCCTCCACAGCCATTGGCATATTACGAGCGGGGTCTCGACGACACATTGCAGGCCGGTCTCATTATTGGGCCACTATCGTGCCTTGTAAATCCACCGCGATTCTCCTTCGATCTAATCTATAGCATTGAGGTTCTCAAAAATATTGGATCGATGGGCTGCAGAAAGTGTGGGATGGGGCTATCATAGGTTATATTTGGGAGAGTATAGAGGCATTCTATGTACGCGCTTCCTCTGCCTCTAACTAGTGTATTTAATAGACATTGCTCCGAATTTAACAGTTATATAACCGTATTCTAAGAGTTTTCCGGCGTTCCTCTGACATGATTTGTTGGCCAGATAATGGTCTCGCTGTTGCTACTGAATAGAAGGGTCCACTAGACACTGCTGAAAAGGGTCGAGTGCTCTGTTGTGCACAAAGGGGGGGTGTAGGGGGCCTCATAGGAACAGATGATCAAGATGCCGAAAAATAAGACCATTGTCGACGTACGATCAGGCTGGAAAAGAGTTAGCCAACACAGGAATTAATATACAGGATTGTAAGGCCGAATGTTTATTAGATGACTGGCAGTGCTGATACCTAGGCTCCAACTCGTTGCAACTCGTAAGAACTACAAACCTTTGATAACGCAGGAGTAGCGGTCGCATACTCCAATATACTAATCCACGCTCTGTACCACCGCAACCTTTCGTGAGAAACAGCCTCAAGCCATAGTAGGATAGCACGGGCTTCAGAAGCCAACATTTACAGGCCATGAAACAAGCTTTCCGCCTAAATAATAATAATAAGGATCAGTTGCGATACCTCTACTGACAATTGTAGGAAAAGCATACGCGGTCACCCCGGGTCAGTCGGCATGCAACGTGGGTTACGCGTCAGGACGCGCAGCATCGACCATAGTAAGGGGGTAGCAGCAGGTACAAAAGGCCCTACGGAGAACACAAGGCCAAGGAAAACTACAATCACAGCACACTTATGGCATTGCGGGGCAACTCGGGCAAAAACGATGAATAATTTTATTCAAAGAAAAACGTTCAACACAACTAAAATGGAATAATCGAAAGAAAAAGATCATGATATCAAAAAATCAACTCAAGCAAAAGAAAAGTTCGCCTTCCCCCACCTCGTTGAGATAAGGACTGAGAATACAACCGAAACCCAAGGTGTTTTCCTCCCTTGTTACTTTACCCCCGATGGGATCGACGATCGGAGAAAATGGCAGCACCCTCACACCACATTTCACGAAAAATACAATAAACATCCAATAAAAGCAGATTATTTATAAAAAAGAAACAAGAACCTATCTACTTGTTACAACACTCCTAAACAAAAGAAACAGTTTCCCCCATCAGGCCCAAACTAGGAAAAAAAGCACGCCGCCCCAAAATATGAACGTCAAACGACAATTTACAAAAATGCAGCAAATCCAACAATGAGCATAGCAACCGACCAGCTGAAGGCATTGCTAGTGATAGAACCAGATCCGTTAGATTCAGCTGTAGAGTTTCCACTGGTACTAGTAGAACTTGAAGACTTAACACCACCAGTTCCAACACCACCGCCAGTGTTGACACCGTGACCACCACTTGGAATAGCGGACTGTGAGACGGAAGCAACTGCCTCAATGGTCTTGTCGGAGACCGCCTTGCCGTCTGAGTCATTGATATCGAGGGTAACAGTCATAGGGACTTTGTCAAGAGCAAGGAACTTGCCCTTAACAAAGGTGGTAGTGGAAACACCACTGTCGATGTATTTCTGACCAAGAGTGGTGGGCAGGGTGAGATTTCCATTGATGTTCTTGAAGCTAGACTCAGCGGGGCAGTTGACGGGGCGGTCAACAATGTTGACATTGCTAGGGATGGTAGGCTGCGAGGGAGCTTTGGCGAAGGCAGTAACGAGAGTATCATATTCGCTCATGATATTGGCAGTGTCACCATCAATCTCAACGAGACCATACTTGTTGGGCTCTTCACTGAACTCGTAGACGAGACCACCAGAGAAAACACCAGTCATATCCTCAGAGTAGAGGGCACCGACTTCTTGCCAGACACGGGGGCGGACCTCGTTACAACCGTACTCGGTGAAGAATACTGGGAGCGAGTAATCGGCATAGTCCTCAACGAGTTTATCGTAGCCGGAGCCTTCGAAGGTATTGTCACCACACCATTGGTAACTAATATAATTGTTAATCATAATAAGACTTTAATATATTTGATGATATAGACTTACGAGTTGACACCGAAGAAATCGATGTATCCAGTGTCACCACACTCAAGGTAGTGAGCAAGTGAAGTACGGAACTTCAAGTCATCAGCGTTAGAGTATCCAACAGGGATGATACGATGAACGTGGTTTGTGATGTACGCCTTCATGTCACGAACGACAGCCTTGACATAGTTTGGCGAGGCCTCAGCAGAACCTGAATCGAAGATGACCTCGTTACCAGCCAAGAACGCCAACATATTGTCGTATCCAGAGAAGACCTCAATGACACCAAAAATGTGCTCAAGATACATGGGGGTGTATGTAGTCCATGGCTCTTGGTTGTTCAAGTGCTGGTGCTCCAAAGGAGAGTTGACATCGAGAACCAAGTAAATCCCAGCAGCAGCCAACATAGTCATACATTCATCGTGATCGGCTGTAGGGTCGACAGAGTATACACGGATAGTGTTGACACCAAGCTTCTGGAAGAGGAAGATGTCACGAGCACAGGTTTCTGGGTCTGAAAGGGGGTCTCCACCCTTCTCGACATCGGCGGAACCACCAGGTTGGTAGTCTACTCCCTTAAGCTGTAGTGATAATAAATATTAGCGGTTGTAATCAACATGATTAAATTGGCTACTTACGAAGAAGGGCTTTCCAGTCTTAGAGTTAACAAAGTGCCTGTCCTGGACTTCGATGATATCAATAGCGGCAACCAATCCACTAAGGACGGTCATAGCGCCAACAGCAGCTGTAGAGAAACGCATATTGTATTATTTGAGGTGGTGAAAAAGAGCTAAAAAATAAAGGCTCAGAAGAAGTTGTAATTGTAGTGTTTGCCGAAGGGCTGTGGTGTTAAACGTGTATTTATTTTGCTCGTGGATAGCAGACGGACGAGGACAGTGTATCGCCTCAGTTGTGATTTATCGCTTACGACCGGCGAGAAAAGTGATGACACAATTAGATGTATTAAAAAGAAAAATAAAGAAGTCGAGACCAGGGAGTGTCGTGAAGTGATGGTTTTGAATGAGGAAGAGAAGAGAAGAAAAAGAAGGGGAGACAGCAGGAAGTGAAGGGATTGAAAAAGGGGACGCCTAGATGCCCAGATGCCCAGAGATTTCGTTGAAATACCCCAAACGGTAGGAGGAGGTCGGCTCACCCGCTCGCCCAAAATTGCACCTTCCCGCACACATTGTTCCTGTAAGGGGAATACGAGCTGTGGTTGGCTGGCTACAGGTTGCAGGTTACAGCTGGGAGGCTCACGCGCCCCAGCATGCAAATATCAAAGCGTTGGAGCCACCTCTATTTCTAACCTCATTCTACGCTATAATATTGAATATCGAATCCAAACCAGTGCCAGCATATCTATGAAATAGACTTCATCTAAAGACTAGACCAGGGAACTCTGAACAGGTACCAAGGGACTCTCAACTCTCTGCTCCGCTCTCATTTCCAAGCGAGAGTTCTGCCCCACCAAAAGCAGCCATAGCCCCTGGGTGAGATAAAGCGGCTAAAAGTTGACCAACTTATAATTATAATACTGCCTTGGCGTCGTGTATGCGAAACGAAACGGTTGGCCAAGAGGTGGTAATTCTCTACACCTGCATAATACCATGCCAGTACCTTTCTCATTGCATATGAGCATCAAGTTAGATTCTAGCAGCATCAATAGGAACCCTCCTAAAATACAATACAATCCTGTACCTGAGCGCCCAGTAGTAGCTGAAAAAAAAGGTACAACCTTCAACTTTGGGGCAAGCGAGGGCGGCGGCCCCTTCCGAAACCACACCTCCAACGTCCATCTTGGTATCAAGATAGAGTTAGCATGGCCATGCACCGCCTCCGCCAATGTCCTATTATCCTAGGTAAAGCGGCAGCTGAGGCCAATGCGATGGGTAAGCATAATCCAACATCTGATCGCCACATGTGGCCAAATAGGTAAGTCCTACGGTTCAACCCCTACTAAACCCTAACCCGCTCCCTGCAGCCAGCTTTGAACCGTTGGAGTACCGGAGTCCGAGCCGGACTGGGGGCTTTCCGAAGCCGAATACGTTCTTGTGAAGGGCCAAGAGAGAGACACGCGTTTCGTCTCGGCGTAGCGAATCCAATTGAATCAGTTCTTACGGTAGAGAAATAGATCTTGGCCTCTTCGAAAAGCGCTAGGAGTTGACCTAAATTTTGAAGATGTATCTTTTCAGGGGATTGCCGCCCATCATTCCACCCCCCGAAATTCAGGGAAAAGAAATTCATCAATAGCGATCATTAGGTCAGCCTATATAAGTAGATGATAGGCACTCAGGGGTCGTTATAGTGTCAACATGAAACAAGCGCCTGTACCATGCAGCAAAAGAAAAAGTAGACCGTCACCTGCCAAGAAGAGACACGAAGAACGGACTCAGTGGAGTTTGTCTAGCAGCGCCCTGATTATAAAGAAATCAGGATGGCCATCTTTCCTTAAAGAACCACTAAATGACGTAAATAATAGTGAACGAGTACGTATTCGTTCCACGGATTTAGATCATAATGCTCTAGAATCTTGAATACTTCTAAATTCCCCGGAGATCTTTTTTAGGCTGGCGTGATGATTACTAAGTATACGGCGGGACGGTTACTACATGTAAGAGAAGGTCTACCACATACATGTACCTACGAAACAAGGGCGATACAAAACTGTGACTGTGCTTCCTTACAAAACCGCCACCAGTGTCAACGGTTCAACTGGAAAAAGCATGTTTCTATAGCCAAGCACCACCCACGTGTTTATTCTTGGCATTGAAGTTCGAGTGGCCCTTCCCTTTTCATCAATCACTTCTCCATGCTTTATTTGGCTCAAGGGCTCTAGTTTACAATATACCACATGCCAAGAGTTAGAGCGGTTTCGAACAAGATAGCTAAGAGACCGCAAGGGAAGGCCAAGAAACACATGGTAAATGTGCGACTGTAGTCAACCGAGAACCGCTTCATCTCGTTCTCGTATCCCTTACCTCACCCCGCCTATCAAATTTGAAAATATGTAGCCGTCCGCTTCCTGTACCGTATCCAGGGACATTCCAAGTCCAGGACGAATTTATCCCTATGTCCTTACCCACTAGTGTAGCTCAACCTCCAACCATAGGCAGGACGATGCAGGACGATGTAAGGCGGGGCTATCCTAGCCTATTATAAACTACTCTACACGTGCTTTTGCTAAACCTGTCGGACTAATGTTATTTTCTCGGGTTTCTAGGTTAAGCTACACTAGTGTAAATAGTGGTATCCTAATAGAAAACGTTGCAAGAAGCAAGACTTAAAACGCCTTTCAAGGCTCTATAGCTCAAGAAATTGTAAATGAGCTACCGTACTAGTACTTCTAATAATAATAATAGAAAACTTGCGGCGAGCTTCAATTCTTCACACTACACCATATTATGTTCCGTAGTTGGGAAGCAATTAGAGTCCTCTGTATCTATATTGACTGAACTAGCAAGCTATGGGATAAACATATAGATTGGGGTCTCCTTGTAATTTTACCCTTACACGGTGTGTATTCTTATCCCTTAAACCGTCATGCGTAACCGTTCGGGACCGGTTTTTCAATTGGTATACCCTACCTACAACACCTCTAGATATTACAGGAGTTATGCTAGAAGATTTAGACTACATTCTCTAAACCATATTTATTATAAATTCAATAGGCTATAGCTAGTGGCTGGGTGACAAGGTTGTAAAATCGGGGGTTGTGGCAAAGACCGGCGCAGCCCCGCTCGGGACCGTTGACGATTCAAGGGATACAAGGACCGAGTGAGTTTTTATGATTTTTACATGCTTCTACTAAAATTTTCTCTGGTTGACCTTTAGCTATTTAGCTAGCCCTCTGCCAGTCCTGTATTTTCCGAGTGTCACTGACAGCACTGGTTAAGATTGTATGGGTAAAATTAAAAAAAGCTGACTCTGGTATGGTGGTGAACGTATGTTCATAGCAAGAACAATAATATCAACTCCTGGCCGTGATATATTCTACACTACTTGAACCATGGACCCGTTGTTTTATCAACCCCCTAATCCTACTGTTTTATAAGAGTAATTTATGTACATAATGTTTAGCCATGTATTTATGATTAATTAATTTATTCATATAATTTTTTTTTTTTTTTATTCATTAATTACATGAACCTTTCGGTTATGGTAATCCCCCACTCCATCCTATAGCTATATCCCCACACCCACTACTTAACTACACACCACTTTCTTCATACAATTTCCCTATCTATCTCACCCCATCCCCATTCTTGCCAATTTAAATCATTCTCCTCCATCATTCTCCTCCATCATACCCACTCTTCCAAATTCTTTAAAAATCTCTACTGCCCACTCTGCCCCTTCCTGACTATACAACATTGTTTCTTTCGTTTCCACTCCTTTTCCTCTTGCTTTATCTCTAGCCTCCTGTCCCATAACGCACTCTTCTAACACATGCTGCACACTCTGCACTCCCTCTCCGCACTGACATTCGTTACTATTTATTCATATAATGTTTAGGTTAGATGGCAGTACATAAGAAAACCCTCCCTCTATTATAATCAGAGCGGTATAGGGCTGTTAACACTAACCACGATACACCAAAAGCCATTCCTATTAAAAAGGTCAAAACGACTACACCCAGGGTTTTTCTGCGAGGAAGGGTATGTCGGAGGAACTCCGCATAAATTGTGATCTGGATTTTCCTCTTTTGTAAGAATGTATTTTAACACTCTAGTAAATAAATGGGTAAATGAGTTGTAAGGAATCCTGAAAGTTCATGTTGATTAAAACCTAAGCTACATCGCTTCAACTAGGGCTTTAAAATTTTGGGAAAAACCGAACCAATAACCCCTAGATAAGATATCCACGCCCCCAATACCAATATAATACCCCAGAAATCCTCATAAAAATAATAACCCAATAATCACGAATCGAAAATAATAAAAAGGAGAGCGAAAATGCCTTATTAGCTATCATAGCTAAGTATTAGGGTTGATGTTCCTTCCACCTCCCCTTAACACTTCCTCTCGTACCTGCCCTAACCAGAACCTCAACACTTTTTGCGCGTTCCTCATAAAGCGCTCTTAACTCCTCTACCACTCCACTTGCAACAACCGGGGCATTTCGTTCCACGACCGACCCCCTCCTACTTTCGTTACCTCTTAAGCTTATCAATGTCCCAGACCTGCTTCTACTCCCAACTGAAAGCTCTGTTTTTGCTCTCACCATCGGTACCGCGGTAGGGCTGATACTGTCTCTCTGAGAGCTCAATATGGGCACGTTCTGGCTTGGATTGAACTGCGCGCGATTTAGCGAGTTTGCGATCGCCGCGACGCTGGAGGAGGGAGAAGGGGAGAAAGAAGTTGCAGAGGGTAGGAATGAAGAAGAGATAGCTCTTCTTACAGTTCGTGGTGGTATAGAGGAAGAAACAGACAATGATCTTGTAAGGGGTGATGGATTTGGTGTATTGTGGGGGCTTAGATTTGAAGATGATGAGTATGATGACGGACCTTTTGAAAGTGTCCCTTCGTCTCCACCCCCTGCAAGTGCTTGGAGACTCGCTTTACGTCGTAACACTATACCCCCCTGGGGAACGGGGTTGGAACTTTGCGGTGGTGGCAGCGTGACGGCACTGGCAGCGTTGTTGGGGCCACTGGGGGTTGAGCCACGTCTATAGACCACTGGCGGGGGTGTTAGGACTGGTTGGGGTTGTAATGGTGGTTGTAGTGGTAATGAGAAAGGTGATGAGATTCCTTCGCTGTCGACTAGGGTTTGGCCATCCATTGATGACCGGGTACTTCCGCCGACTGGTTTCCTGGATAAGTGGACTCCACGATCACTTTCTTTGGTTTCTGTACCGGGTACCTTCTTTCTTTGGGTTTGTTTTCCAGGTGTATATGGTGGCAGTGAGGTTGTAGAGGTTGGTAAATTAATTCCAAAATCCACTACACTGCTGCTGCTGCTATTTCTCCCGTGTTCTACACTAGGTCTATTCGGGAGTTGTGGCGAGAGCTCCTCAATCCGCTCAATCGCGACCTCAAGAAATTTCCGGACGCCAGAAGACGCCTTTGCATCTGCCATCATGTCATCTGACCTTATAAGACTGGCTGCGATACACACAGCAAGGTTTTTGGGGGTCATTTTGTTGACCTCTGCATTTTGGGCTACTAGTGCAAGGAGCGGAAGGAGATGTTTTAATAACAGCACTCGACTAGATTTAGGAAGTCCTTTTTCTCCTTCGAGGAGGTATTTAATCTTAGGGAAGATGTATTCCTCTTCTAACCTATCTCCATCTTCGGCGTCACCCATAGCGGGAGAGAATGACATGAGAATTTCGTAGTACTCTGTTGAGAATATAGGTTCAGGGAGAGAACGGTAGTATAGCTTTATCAGCGCGGCGCATGTGTGGGGCCCCCACTCATCTAATTTTAGGTACTGCCCGCGATCCACTGCCTCGCGGAGTACGTCGAGAAGGACGGAGTTTGGAGGGACGCGGAAGATCCCTTCAACATGTAGGCATCGTGAATGTATATACCGGTATGTATCGACAAGGACTTGCGGCAGCGGCATATTCTCACCGATACGGGGTGGGTTGGAAGCATTATGGAACGGCGGGCAGCCGAAAACAGGAGGCGGGGGGGAAGGAATATTTATTGCTTGTGAGAGCTTGCGGTCATGAAAATAGACTGCAGGAGGAATGTGGAGCTTTTTTATGTCAAGATGCATGGCAAGATCAGATATGGTGTTTACTAATGTGGGGGAGAGTCCAGTTAGCTTTAATTACTAAGGAATTTTGTTAAACAAAAAAAGAAAGAAATTAGTTGAAAGAGGACAAGCATACAATGGACCACCTTCTTCCTGAACTTGACGGAGACCACACCAGCCATCATCTCAAATATAATACGGACCCAAGCCTTCTCATGAACAACCCACAGCTTGCGTATCCTTTTCCGCACTGCCCTTCCTAGCTGTTAACGTTAGCTTCTTATCCGAGCAACATAAGTTGGAGTTTTTATAAATAGGTAACATACCAAGTGGTAAGCCTGTAGTGTCCATGCCCAGGACGGTCTGTTTCCCTGGGTTATTCCACCACCTCCGCCACCATTTCCAGTCCCGGGCATCCCACCTCCGCCGGAAAAAAAGACAACCGAATACCCCCCACCTTCACCTTCAGGGCCCAATTCATCATCGCTCGGAATTATACTCAGCACATACGGCAGAAGCTTGTTATAATCAACCTGTTTTCCGTCCGGGAAGTTTGCCGCGCAAAGTATCAACAGCGGCCCACCAGACTCTGGATCGTATCCTGAGCGGTACAGTATCTTTCCCGCCAATGCTGCAAGAGTCGGATCATACGCTGGGTCATCTCTCTCGGGTGCCTTCATCATCATTGGAGCTGTCGAAGGGGATATCGGTGAGGCCGGCTCTGAGGACGATACGCTTCTTGATGCCGGTCGATTAGGGAACCGATCTGGTATCTTGGCGAACTGTTCCTGTGCCCGTCCCTGTGCAGTCTGCAACTTATCCGGGAGTGTCTGGAGCCTATCGGGGATAGATTGGAGTTTGTCGGGAATCCCCTGGATGGTTCCGGGTAGTGATTGAAGCTGGCCTCGTAGCGAGGAGACTCGGCCTGGCACAGAGTCTTTGAAGCGGTTGAACGATTGCCTAGCGGATGAGGAGGAGCTAGGGGGGGTATAACGTTCACCATCCTGGGAATAGCGACCGTCCATTATTCCGATCCTTTCCCAATTGTGCTTGGAGTGCAGGAGAGTACAGATTTGTGGGGGTTGGTATCTGATGCGTGAAGGGGGGGGGGGTGAGATGGAGGGGGAGCAGCTGTCGTCAAGGGTCCACGGGGAAGAGGGAGCAGGAGCAGGAGCAGAAGCGAGAACATGGATCGACTATGCACATATGTAGGAATTATCACGTGACTCACAGATGTAACCCTAGACAATATGTATGCTGCATAGACACCGGAACCAGTTATCGAGGCCGGGTTGGGAGCGCCTTGTTGGTTCCTCAGGATATACGCTGACAGAGAGAAACAATACTCATCCGTATATCCTACATGTATAGTACACTACCCTGACATTCCGGCGCATGCGCAGTGAAGCCATTGACCGCAATGGACTATTGCATAATGCGGCAATTGAAGGGCCTGTGGGTTAGCGGGGATTGCCTGCGGTTTTTGAGGGCAATCGCTCGGTCGGGCTTACGCTACACGGTATTGAATAAATCACTTGATCGAGAGATCGATAGCATGGCTTAACAGAGACTATTAACTTTAGTCTGGATACATCCTCCTGTATTATTCTGCGAAACGTTCTAATAGAAAATTATAAAGTCTATAGATAAAGAGAAAAAAATAAACTATAAAGGCCAAACAAAAGGTATAAGGACTGAAAAACACCCCACTAACAGCAGCTTGCTAATACGACACCGAAAACCCAAACCCAGCCTCCTGCACCTTGAGGTCATCACCACAGATGTCCGACCAGGCGTTGTGGTCACCAGTACAACTAAATTCCACTAAGTCAGCACATCATGAGTGAATGGAGGTGATGAGTGCACTGATGGAAACTTACGATGTGACAATCTCGGCCGTGATATTATCTTTAGAGCAAACACAGCTCTTAACCGCATCTTGGTCGAGTTCTAGGTCGCCGAGAAAGGTAGTCCCATCTCCAAAACAGGCGCTCATATCTGCTTCCATTTTACGGCAGTGGTCTGGTACCGAGGGGTCGTGGAAGGGTATTGAGGGGTCGCTGAAGGGGACGACGAGAGCGACTGGTGCCGCAGTCGTGGTGGGGAGGAGGAGAATGGTGGAAACGTATACAAGGGCTGGAAAGATATACATTTTTTATGTTGTTCTGATGATATTTGTTGTAAAAGATTTTGTTGAAATTCTTTTGTAGAATGCACTGAATGGGTGTATGTAGGGGGGAGGGGGGGGGCTTATATATACACAAGTCTCTAGACCTAGCGGGCTTGTGACTACATATCTACTACTAAAGCTATCAGAGTCTGGATCCGGGAAAAAACCTAATGGAATGACTTATAAGGAACTAAGTCCTAAACTATGCATATATATGTCGTCTCTATTGCCTTGCGTTGCCTTGTGACCTAGCTACTTAGGTCTTTTAACCTACTAGTTAGAGTAGCTTTGCCTATTAATTTTTTTAGGGGCATATATGTAGTTATTTGTATGTTGTACTGACCACGTCACTGTTACCATAATGGTTTGATAGCTCTTTGTATAGGAGTGATCAGAAGTTAGGGAGTAGATTAGTTAGCACTATGTAGGATGAAAGTATTCTATTATTGAGTAGCAGACCCCTCAGGCAAAGTAGCTTAGAAAGGCCCTTCTGTCAAAACCGTGACCTCTAAGGGTACAGTCTAGTAAAGCTCTCCGCTGGAAATAGCCTTATAAATAATATTCCCATAGAGAGCCTCCCCTATACCCTATTATATAGAGTGGTAATTGTCAGCTCCTTATACTGAGGTCTAGCTTTCAGAGACCTCTATACATAAAGTTAAACGCTGTACCAAACACATACTGGGCCTAGCGTGTGTCTGCATATCTGTCTTTCTGACGGGTATATATTAGCAAAACGTGGGGCACCAAACATATTTTCCATACATTAGGATTAGCTCCCTCTAGTCAAAAATTAGGCCCAATATCTCAGCCAATTACCGTAAACGATATATTTAGCCGTGTAATACGCTCTTATCACTTATTTTTATAGTGAAAACCGAATTAGGTTTTTTTATAGCTGAGTCATCATCTACACTTGGGGTAATGAAAGATGAGATAGTAGAATACTAATAGCTTTATAGGAGATTGAGATGAATTTACTTCGAAGGGCTTCTTATAAGAGAGCTATAGTTTTTTTCTATGGTTTATGGGTTTAGAGGGACGGATGGCCCTCAATAAAGAAATCATCGCTAGCTTTTTATTGACTTTTGTGTTTTCAAAAATACTATGACCTTAGTAACCTATATCTGCCTTCTCAAGCCCTGTGCCTTAAATGGTGTTGAGATAAAAATTAAGTCTAATCGCAATCGGTTGGGTCCCAATCTATATACCATAAATTAGCATTCCCCTTAATATTAAGTAGTAGAACTTACCAGTAACAAGGTGCTCGTCAAGACTATCCATAAGGTCAATGTCCTCTTCTCCAATCGTAAAGTTGTCCACAGCAACATTCGATATAATACGTTCTTTCTTGACACTTTTCGGAAGAGCTACATAGCCTTTCTGGAGGCTCCACTTCACCATCAATTGTGCAGGTGTACATTTGTATTTTTCTGACAGCATCTTTACTGTTGGATTCTTGAACCGCATCGCACGTGCTAGGGGGGCATATGCCTCTACTAGGATGTTATTATTGGCACAGAAGTTTACCTGTTTTGGGAAGTGTTAGCTTGACCATTAAGACCTTGAGACACGATAGGAACTGACAATCGTAGTTTGGGTATTGAACGGATGAACTTCGACCTGGTTGACCACTGGCTTGATCGCTGGGTTGCTATCTAGAAGCTCTCGGAGCTACTCATACAGCTAAATCAGCTACCACCTAGATTAATACTGGTAAATATGGGTTCCCACATGTTTCACACCAAAGTTGCTGACTCCTGCACTCTTTATTTTCCCTTGTTTAACACCATCCATTACGGCTCTCCAGCTCTCCAATCTCTTTGTCTTTCCACCATAGGGACTATGCAACAGATACAGGTCGATAAAGCCTAACCCACTCTTTGTAATCGAATCCATTATTGACTTCTTGGTTGCCTCATACGAGACATTGCTTTGGAGCTTAGTTGTGAAGAAGACATCTTCACGCGTAATCCCAGGGTTGTTTCTCAAGAACTCATTGATCGAGCGGCCAACCTCAGCCTCATTATAGTACCAGGCAGCAGAATCAATTCCCCTATAACCGGCCTGTGTTAGAACTAATTAGCAATAGTACGGAAAAGAGCGTAATTGGAAGGCTACAAAGAGAGAGGGGAGGGTATTTAGAAGAGTAGGTATGAAGATTTAAGATTAAAACTCTGAAAAGAAGACTTGAATGTGGAGTAGATATTACCTCAAGAGCATGGGTAACTGCCTTTTCGCACTCGTTGCCCTCGGTCATATAAACACCTAGATGCAGTCGTGGGATTTCGAGGCCGTTGGAGAGCTGTAGAAATCCTCGAGTTCATTAGAAATCCACCGGAGTAAAGGATGATTGTGGATGGAAAACAGACAACAATACGACTAGCAAGAGCCGAAGTCGTAGCCTTACTAGCAGACATAATAGAAAGATGAGTGGGTGTGCAAAAAGAGTGTATTTCGGATAAGGCTGAACGTTGGTTGGGGCTAGAGAGGTGAAGTGAATGGAGTATCAGAGAGGGAGGCGACCAAAGCTTTTCAAGTAGTGGAGAAACTCAACTGACTTGCCACTTGTGGTGTGTTTACCCGAAAGATAAAGTAGATGGTGAGTTGGTATATATGTGATATCATCAGCGGCTGCCAAGATATTCAAGCGCCTAACCCTTGCCCCATATTAAATTAAATTTTGTAGTCCTATAAAACTACATATAGCCCATTTTATTCACATCTCTTAAATTCTGAATTTCGGAGGAAGTACCTCTACTATAGTAGTTTCATATAATTCAATTTATATAAAAAAATCTTCTAACGTCCTCCCACAAACATAAATGAGCATACATAATTTTCATATCCTTCTTTACAGGCTCTACTTCTACTTCTACTGTCATACCACCAGCCTATATAAGCTCAAATACTCCTGTTTCTGTATTTCAATGCAACCATAAGACAAATGAAAGACATATAAAAGCAAAGCACAAAAGCAAGAAAGGTTACAAAAACAGAGTATACACAAAACGATGACGAAAATCATATGATACCATTTAGACCTATTAAGAACATCAGAATAGGAACACACCGGAGTGAACAATCATAACTTATAATCACAAAGGTAGAGATCCACAACGGATGACCAAGTGACATACAAGTACACTATACATACTACTGCTCAAGACTAAAGATTATATACAGCCCACAGTCCGCCAGACCAGCAACTCGAGAGAGAGTAGAGGTGTAGCAGTAACAGTTAAGCGCGGATAGGTAAATAAGAGAAAAACACAGTGTAGAGAACCGGCTAGGAACTTCAATGAGGTTGGGATAAATAAACCTCAGCAAAAGGAAGGGGAAAAAACCACAACAAAACTCCAAAAGAAAATACCACACCAGTGAGAAGGTAAACATAACCTCGCCACCTTTTTTTTTGCGCTGCTTAGCGGTCCAGAAATACCTGCTCGAAATAGGCCCCAAAAAGTACACGTAAAACGCCATGAATCAAATGAAAGGAGATAGTAACAGAAACATAAAAATCAGGAGAGCAGGAGGTAACAAGTTAACTATAAAACAAGAGAAAAAACAAGGATAAAATTGTCGCTTCTAAGCCGCTTTAAACCCTATTGGGTAATTTAAAGCTAGCAAAGGAAATAAATCACAAACATCAACCAAGAAACGAAAGGTGGCAGCCAGAGAAAGGCCAGCTGCTCAAATAGAGAAGGGTATATATAAAAAATCGATATCGTTTAGACCCCTCAAGTGGTAGAAGCCGTAAATTGCAAGAACATACAACTATCATACTCTGTTCCTTAATTGGGTGTTGTCGGCTGCGATGCCTGTTGCTTGAAGGCATGTGCCCATGCGAAGAGATCAATTCTTTGAGCAACAGAAGGTTGTGTGGGCGGCGCAGCAGCTTCAGCGGGAACAGGTCTGGGCTGTGGGACTTCGCGAGGCTCGAGAAGAAGGGAACGTCTATAGAGTTGCTGCACATCGCTGGCATTGGAGTTATGCACTCTGGATATCTGAGCGTCGATCCACTCCTGCATTTCCGGAAGGTCGGCAATGCGGTATGGGATCTGAAATCTCTGAAGTTCTGAGATTACTCGCGCAGTCTTGACATGCTTATCGAAGTTAATGAGCTGTTTTGTAGAGCCGTCAATTGACACTGGTCTTTTCGATGGGTTTCCAACGTCAATGAATGTGAGCTAGATTAGATTATTAGCCTGATGATATCAAGGAGGGAGCACTGAGGATCATACATCTGTCAAGAAAGTACCTAAGAAAGGCAAGCATGGAGGAACGTGATTCCGTAACCTTGCACGAAGAACAGCATGGTTCTTTGACACATCGATTATCGACCTCAAGTGTTCAAGCACCAATTTTGTCTTCTGAGAAACCAACTCCCATGTCTTCTTTAGTCGACTGATTGTTGAAGCGTTTAGTGTGCACATAATAGCCATAAGCGAATCATAGTTATTGAGCTCCAAACAACGATCAGCAATCTTGATCCAGTGCTTGATGACCACAGCCCGGCGTTTTGTATCAGGGACATCGAGTATGGTCTCCGCAACAAGATGAGCAAGATCTGTGGACAGAGACGACATTGCCAGCACGTTGGTAGCTGTAGAATTATTCTTCTTAGTCCATTCAAGGGCAACAAGTTCCTCAGGCCTGATAGAGCAGAACATCTTCGACTCTTTCAAGGTAAATTGCCGTGCAAGTTCTAATGGATCAAAGTCCAATATCGTGGGCTGCGAACCAAGACCACTCATACCGTTTCGAAGAAGCTGTAGTTGATTTCTCGTGACAATTGGTGACGGAACAGGGGTTTCAGGAAGGCTGTACTGAGCTGTAGCTGTAGCTTTTCCAATACCACATACAAGCCGAGGAACAAGAGGCCCATCAACCTTAGTCACCTTCATTGCTAAGTCTTTTAACTGCTTCCCCGCTCTAGGCAGCACCAGTTTTAGATTTCCTGTAGCAAAGGTAGTGATAATCTCCAATGCTGCATCATCAACGCCGATTCTCCAGTGGGATTCTAACCACCCCTTAAAAACGTTGTATACTCTAAGGTGGACTGGGGATGCAAGGCCAGTCCCCTCATCTGCCTCCTCAAAACGCTCGACCAGAGCTGACGCAAAATCCTGAGGAGTGGTGAACTGCCGGAATGTAAGATAGAAAGTAGCGACAAAGACGGCATCAGGTGTCGAATCATGGATAGTCAGTCGCTCTACAAGAGATGGGAGTGTTCCACCTATGATTTGACCATCTTTATTAAATGCCAAGTCTTCTGGGTGACACCTCTCTATGGAGGCTAGGCTCGCAGCGCTACTCTCGACGGAAAGCTGTCTTTCCATCATAGATAGCTCAGGGTTGAGAAGTGGTGTGGCAATGCTTGTCGATGAAGCAGGTTCTGGGGTTGTTGCACGAGTCGAGGTTTGCGATAGCAGACTGAATTCAGAGCACCGCATGCTGCTAGCCCCAGTATAATCAGTAGCGGTGCATGAAGCAGCACCAATGCTATCAGCCCTCGCGGTCTTTTGAGCTGTTCTACTTTCCTCAGACTCCCGATTGTACTCGCCTTGTGTCAACAACGGGGTGAGTTGGGGTAAAGGAGGCAAGAGTGACGCGGCTGAAGATCGTCGAGATGATAATTGAGAAGAGAAGCTGGGCGCAGTTTCCGGGACAAAAGGAAAAGGGAATCCTGCTGAGACGGTGTTTGCATTAGAGTCGCTACTAGAAGTCTCTTCCGTTGGAAGTGTCGGAAGTGGCTTTTGTCCATTAACATCCTCCTTTGGCGGAACCTGCGGAGGGATTTTCTCTGGTACTGTAGGGGGGGGGGGCATCAACTGTCGCTCTAGTTCCGCTTTTGCTGTTGGTGAAAGTCCAAATGACCCATCGATAATTGAAGACGCCGAAGACGTTGATATCCCAAGCCCAACCCCAAACGATCCCAATTCCAACTCAAAATCGCCAATCCTCTCAATAACAAATTTCGACTTTGCGACACATTCACCGGCACCACGAACACAACCTGTCGCTGCATCCATCAATTTCTTTCCATTGTCAGGTATAAGGATTCCTTCATCTTCGTACTCCTCTATCCGTCCAGCAACAACCTCCTTAGCAGCGGATACCAATGCGGTCATACGTCCGTACATAGCGTCTTTGGCAGACGCTAAAGCTACCGCCTTCGTATCTCGCGCATAAATTGCCTCCACAACCTCGAGGAGATCACGTGCTGCAGTAAGGGAGTGTAGTTGATAACGTTGAAGTCCAGGTGTAAGTCGAGCTTCACTGCACAGCCCACCCATATATGACCCAAGCCAGGACAGAAGTACGTCGTGAGTAGTATTCAAGCGAGCCAACGCATAGACAGGTTTTGGCTGGCCATCGACCCCGCGATCGCCTTGAGAGCATGGACTTCCAGCACGTGGGGTCTGCGAATAAGGTGTTGAAGGCAGAGGATGGGAATCCTGTCGCTCGCTAGTCACATCATGGGATGTCGATCTCTGATGTCGATCACGGGCCGATAATTGTAGCCTATATTCATCGCTGTCGTTACCGGCGTTCACTTCCGAAGTCGCGTGTAACGTGCTATCCGCTAGATTATGTGTTGATAAATCGGCTGGGGGGGTAGGTGGAATAGCATCTTCTGTTTCTGCATCCTCTTCATCAATTTCATCATTGAAACCAAATAGCGCAATCCAGTTATCCAGGAATTTAACGCCCCGAAGGACAATCTTGAATGTCCGCAAAATTATCTCATCGAGCAGATCCTCCAAGGAGCCATCATTTAGGTGGTATTCAGAGTGCCCAGGGAGTCTTTTACCGGCCTTGATTAGGTGAGAGACTTCAGTCAATAACACCTTTCGTGATTTACGAATAATATTACTGTTCTTAACTGTTGTAGCCTCTCGAGTAAGACATTGTGTACTTTCCTATAACAAAAACGTCAGAATTACCCCAGTTAATTTTCCTGCTCGAACAAATAGCTATAATATCCACCTCGGGATAAATTGAGACCCATTCTAGCCCTCTGAGATCTCTTCTACTAAACTTCAGGTTGAGATGCACCTACCAATAGGTATCTAACCCCAGCAACCACATCACCCACTAAAGTCTGACTAAGCCTAGAGCCTCCCGCATTTCCAGTCTTAAATTGATCAAATAGGCTCATACAAGCCTTTAAAGACAATTGAATTTGATCTAGATCGTACTCTTCGCAGTAATTTGTTGGTAACCACCCTCGAGCCCCCGAACTGAGCATTGTTCCATCAGCCCAGCCATTTGTATGTATTGAATGAATCAATATTAGATCTCCAGCATTGAGGGGTAGTGTCACTGTTGAAGAATCTGCAGAGAAAGTTGGGTGAAATGGGAAAAAGGCCCTGACGAAAGGTTTAAAGGCTGGAGTAGAGGGGCGGACTTCGGTTCCTGATACTGTATCAAGAGAGTTTTGTGATGTACTGGGTGTTGGAGGCGGCGTCATTTGCTGATGTGATGATTGAGATTGTGTCCCTTGTGAGTGATTTCTTGAATGCTGACTCCGGGGGCGAGACTTCCGTGATCCGCTGCTAGATGTTCTTTTGGGTTTCTGTATGCGTAAGGGAGCCACATAAACACTTTCGTGCCCAGAATAGCGGTTTTCTTCCATAGTCATTATTGATCGTTTAGATGATGATATTATAAGCCGTTGTTGCTCATTCCAAATGGGATTAATGGTCAACAAGTCCCAATTGTAAATTTGTCCAATCCAAGCCAGGGACAAAATCCGTCACGCGTCGTTGTATCAGAGGTAACGTCGCTCAGCAAGTAACCTATCTATGAAGAGTAAGTGTTTTTGCTACCACGTACGTGCCTCCCAACACCCCCCCAAAGCAGTAGAAGCAGGAGACGCACCCGTTGCAAGTTCTTGATAACCAGTAAACGACGGAAGCCGGTAACCGAGTTGTACTGTCGTGATAGCTGCCGAACTCTCTACACATGCAGTGGGCAGAAAGGCAGCCGAATAGACACGGAAAGCTACAGTCCTCGCGGCTGTAACATACAACACTCCCCCAAACCTTCACGATTACGGGCAGCTCGCTGGCCCTTGAGAATGCAGTCAAGAAACTGGAACAATGAATGGGAATGTTGTCACCGTCGGAGAAAATCAGTGGAATGGGTGAAGACCTCCTGGATCTGAGGGACGAACTTTGCTATGTACTCGTATGCACGGGATATCAGAAAAGACTCGAAAGAACTACCGGGGCCCCAAAGTAACGGGGCAGGCGATTAGATTAATCAATAGCACTGCTGGAAATCGATATAATCCCAAAACAAGAAAGGGACGCATAGAAAGATTCGCCGAGGCTTGTGCGTTCAAGACTTCGAGAAGAGAGGCAAGGGAGTAGGTGAAAGCACCTCTCTGTTCAATAATAAAACAGATTCGCGGGTGGCCAGAGCGGTGCCTACGAAAATCACCAAAGCAGCAACAGATACCAGGATGGGTCTGAGATGAGAAATTCATGCAGATTATAGAGTAACTTGCTTCCCAGAAGATAGCATCTTGGCTCATCCTAGAAGGGCTACGTAGTGCTGGAAGTGGGAGAGTTGGATGGAGATCCCATGCCAGGTTGGGTCGAACTTCTCTGCTGCCCGTGCTGAGTACTCGGAGCTAACCTACGAAGGCCATATCCCATGCACCCTGGTACTGCACGCACCGACTCAAAGAATCGTAGGCCACTGCCCCAGTACCTGCCGGAGGCCCAGCTCCCTGACAGTGGTTGAGAGCTGTTGTTGACCTTTCTATTTCGCGCCGGTAAATGAGCAAGGGGCGGCATGTGTGGGGGCGAGCTAGACTACATGCATCGGGAGCTCGTTGGAGGACCTGGAGATCTAAGGGCGCTTGGCTCGAACCTACCCAACAGGACTGCTCGGCGGATCAGCCCAGAGAAGAAAGGCCTTCATCCGTCATGCAAATTGAAATAAGCATCAGTCTTAAATTTCAGACGGGTAACCAACGTTCAATATTCAATTGGGTCCTGCTCTGGACAATAGCTGCTATTGTGAACGATTTTCCGCGTGACGATGAGATGGTGAGAAAGGTATAGTACCTTCCGTCCTCAGACCAGCAGAGGTTAATATGCCTCATGCGTTCCCCTCCAGGTGATTCCAACGAATGATTATCTTCCTTTGAGGTTTAGGGAAGAAGCGCACCCTTTTGCAAAGCAGTGTTGGCCTGATCCAACAGCTGTCCGAATTTGAACATAATACCCCTGCCAGTTTGTTGTTTCTTAGAGCAAAGCTACAGCCAGCCACTGAAGCGAGTCCTGTTTGGCTTAAGCCTTCCTCCGTTTGCTTTTCCCTGCTTCTTTTTCCTTCGCTACATTCCGCCTTTGGGTGGTTGACATGCAAGTCAGGTCACGTTTCCCACCTCAGTTGCTTCGGCAACTTGAGGTCTCCGGCTTTACATTAAAGTGAACCAACCTGTGCATCCAAACCCTAATTCTAGAGTAGTAGAGGCCTACAATATGTACCCAGTACAAGAACTCGCAAAAACATTGTCCTGGATTGCTTAGCTGTTGGATATAGAGAAAACTCACTCAAAACATCCCCAAAGAAGTTATTGTTACCCTGATAGCTATGGTTGGTTGGACAGGATTAACGTTGCTTCCCTTCTGCACCTCCCTCGTATCGAGAAACGCACGCGAAACTAAGGAAAAAAGCAAATCGAATACTTTAATCCGACTTCCAATAGCTTTGTAGTATTAGTAGCCCCGAGATCTCTTCTACATATGTACTCCACAGTTGCCTAACATACAAGTACCTACTGACTATTGCGCTGTCATTGAGTACTTCATGTGCCTCCATTGCATCTCATCCCCATACATAAAGGCTAGGCCTTTACGTTTTGGAGACATAGGGCTCCCCAGAGTACTAAAGAGGAACAGCATCGCCCGGAAGACATAGATGCTTAAACAAATACGGAAAGGCTAGAGGCTAGCCCTCCCGCCTTAGATGCTCGCATGCATAATCTCTTTTCATCCCGCACTCCCGCCATCGAAGGTTCCGAAAACCCAAGAGATGGCTCAAATTAGCATACCCCTTTCATTTTTCGGTACTGGCGCTGGGACGGACCGAGTGGTATTGTCGACTAACTATTGGATAAAGTTGTGTCTTGGATCCGCAATACTGGGTCTCTCGTGCACCACCAATGAGAATTGCCGGTATGAACACCGGCTCTAGTGCACATGTCGTGATCACGATGATATTACTATGGTATAGCTCACGTTAAAAAATAAAATAAGAAATACTTCGGGAAAAATCGTAAGATACACGTGCGATTACACTCACTGGGCCGAACTTTATACATACTGATAAGTCGATAACACCACAAACTCACCCAAGATCAGTGTTCCAGCAACCGGGTATACCCAACCACATATTGAAAAAAAGGGAAAGTTCAAAACGCACGGTGATGTCTTAGGCCACTGCGCCGCACCCTAAGCCAGTTCTTAGAGAAGTTGGTTACCTGGGCGTGGGGAATTAGCTTTGGCAACGACAAAGGGGCTCGTTCATCGGATCGCGATCTCATTGCCCTTGCTTACGTGTGGGACCCGGAGGAGCACCAAGATAGAAGGTCGAGAATACGGAGAGCCCAAATTATGAATCGTAGCTTTTCTGCAGGGTCCACTCTCGCGCATTTATTTTTCCGTCGGCGTGTCATCCAAATTTAGTTCTGTTTCTCTAGGAATGTTTCAACAGCAGAAGTCTGATCTACTTTGAGCCGATAGCCACTAAGTTCAACGGTGCGATCCCCACATATTACTGGAAGTCGGAAGATAGCCTTTATGCTAAAACTTGCCCCGAAACAAAACATTCGGCAATCTGTAATCCACATGACTGGCACCGGAGTTGCGAGCTTAATGAAGACTTCTACGTTTTGATGCTTTGACACCAGAAAGACACATCGGTATGTCGTGCTTTTGTAACGTTCTCGATCTTCTGTAGGAATATTGCGTGATTCAACGCTCTAAAGGTTTCAAGGCTTGCGTAGGTTATTTAATGCGTAGCAAAAACTAACTACGAATACATAGCCACTTGATTTTCCTCTGTCCCGTCTGTCCAATGGGTATCTGTAACACCTGATGATACAAGTTTCTACCTATGGAGCTACAACATGCAAGATATTTTACCTCAGCCAAAGTAGCCAACTCACTAGTCAAAGGTATTTGTCATCTGACGACAATTTTGTAAGATAAAAAATCAATGAAACCTTTGTGCAGGTCGTTAACATGGGTACATGTACTCCATGGCCATCTCTGACCATATATAATGGATGCTATATACTTAAATGTTGTGATTATGCTCATAAAGGCCCGATACTGATACGTAATCTGGGGGCTATGAACTCCGCTATTATATATTTAGAAAGATAAACCTCTAGGTCAAAGGAACTCCAGCCCTTTCGCCCACCTCGACATATATCCCCAAAGCTTCCCCCACATTCATGGCCCATAGTTTTCTCTCGGAGCGGAGACATTTCCTTCTCATAGTATAAAATTTAGTTTTATAGTCGCCACTTACCATACCTGGCGATGGGAGGCATTCTATGCGGGCCAGGCAGTTTATAAGAGATAAATTAGTCCTTTTTGGGCCAGGAGTCCGGCCTGAGACTTAGCCTAACAGAGGTCTTCTATGTCATGTTTTCAAGGCTCCGAGACTAAGATTCGGTAAGCCGGGGCCGGGGCTTCCCGCTATCCTGGGCTCCGTGATACTTATTCTGAAACCACGCTAGAGAGAGTAGCTGAACATCACCATTGTAGTATGTCAAGGTCCAAATTGCAAATCTTATCGTTCTTGCTAGAATTCTTGTATGCTAGAGCTATTCTTTTTATATTCTCTATAAATCTGAAACCCGCCTGTCCGTTACCCAATCACTGGCACTATATGACACTTCTAGAAGACACCTACTCGAACGAACCATGCCTATATATAATATATGTCGTAAACGTTTTATCGGCACAGCCTAAAATTGGAGTAGCATTTAGGTATGAGGTAAAAAGAGGATGGATTTAGTAAGTCCTGTAATAGAAATTTCTAAGATTAACAGACGTGTGCCTATTTCGCAATCACTACAACTATATACTTGTCTCTACAATTCTGTTTGATCAGACATGAATTATCACTCTAAAAGTCCACAAACTTTTCCTACCTGTGTGTAACATATGGTGTTCCATAAAAGATCTCGGGTTGTCAACCTGGTTTCCTTTCCCCCCTGCATGGCTTGAGGCGACACTGCATTTGCATACATGTATCCTTGGGATGCTACCCGGTAAGTACATATACTGGAGCTTCCAATCGATGCAAATGGGAGCTGCAAGATGTTTGTGCATACTTCCATGTATAGAAGTGTATGGATTATTTAGTACTCACCTATTTTTCGGTCCTATGAGTAAAGTTTAAATTCGCGCGCGCCGTTACTTGTAGGAGTTTTAGAATCGGCCTCCTCGTACCATAATGTCAAGAAATTTGGCGTTGTTAGTAAGATTAACACTAGTCCTTCTCTGGGTATCATCTACATTACAGCTTGCGCTGATCGTAATCTCTCATAGGTCAATTCCAACTAAAATGGTCTCCTTGAGGTTTATCAATCACATATTTAGGGGGATGATACTAGACTGTCATAAGTGATAGGACTTTGTAACATATGACGAGTTGTAGCTGTCTATAGATGCCTCCCCTGTGCGCTTCTTTGCTATCATCCCATGTGCCACTCGGCTAGATTTCCCTTCGCTTGGGTAAAATATTTCCTCGGGGCCGTGGGTGGAGTGACCAAACCGTTGGAACCACTCGTACCCAAGAAATAGCCAGACCCCTGTAGCAGATTGGAGTTATTTTTGCACTGTATTTGGGGTATCTTCCGTCGCTTCCTTGCAACATTAAGAATAAATACTTAATATCGCCTCAAGCACAAGTAGAGTACGTAGACTACTCTACCTGAGGGGTATATTGCAAGAGCTTGTATACCCACCACCTAATATACACGCACATCTACCTTTAAAGGGTTTGGGGGTACCCTTGGGTCCGAAAGAGCTATACGTGGGGAGATGTTATCCGTTTGCGACATACTTGGCCCAGTTTGACAGGTAACGGCTTGACAGCCGCCGTAATAAGCCGAAACGGGAATAGCTCCGGCCTCTCTGACCCTATCACGCGGGTGTTGCGCAATATTTTAGGGATGAGCGGTCAAAAATTAATATCGGGAAGTGTTGGCCGTGCCATTCCGTTTTCATTTCACGCCCACCGGAGCTTTGTTTCCCTAAATCCAATAGATTTAATTCCTGACAGCTGATTCTTATTCATGCATTTTATCCGAACACAAGACGTTTCTAGCTATGCTATATGTAGACCCTGGGTTTGAACCTTGTTTCAGGAGTGGATATTGATACATAATATTTTATCTCACCCTTACCGGGGTGGGAACTTGAGAACTGATCCCTGCTTAAGTTGATAGACTGGAGATACACATGCACCGAATAGTAAATCTCAGTATTCTTTTGGGAAGGTTAATCGTAAGATGAGTACGTTTGTTTGTGGGCGAAGACTGTATGTGTGAACGGAAAGTCGGCACGTGTAGTGTATATGTTAGAGAAAATACCGACAGCTTATGTACACCCACAAGAAGACTACATGTATGTATGTGGGGTTGGCCATGAAATGTTCAAAGTGAATCACCAACAACTGTAACAAAGCACCACCCCTAGCAGTTAACTTGTGCGTTGGTTGGAATATTTCTGTATTGTCTGTAGTAATATTAATGTATGATATATATAGCTACTAGCGGGGGGCAGCTCAGTCTAAGGAAACTTCTTTTAGACTACTCGAGTGTGTAGCCAAACCCAAGGTAATGTGATGCATCGCGGCCTCTAGGTTAAGTAGTAGATTAAAAAACAGCCGAAGTATACTTTCGGGGTCTAAGGCCTAGATTTTAATCAAGGAATCCATTGTTACTAGTTTTATAACCCAATGAGCAATAAAGAGCTACTGAAATTTATTCGATCTCCTTGAGATACTAAGTCTAAGGGGTTGGGGGGCCTGAAGAAAAGTATATAGAATAGTCTATGGTACTCCGAGAGAATCAACCAAGCGATCCTTCTACACTCTATGTATCGGTATGTTTATGTTTGGGTATAAAGTATCAAAATACATAAGGTATAGTGGGTATGTATATACATATAAGTACTGAGTTTTAGTCTAAAATATAGGAGCATGTATATAGATAGAAAAGCATGCTGTTATATAGCTATTGGTGTACCTCTTTTCTATAGTTTAACTTATTTATTCGAGTGATATATAGTGATGCTATTCTTTCTCTTTTTTTCTCTATAATTAATTAATGCGACTTTCTTGGTATATTGATAATTGATTATTCACTTATATATAGAATTCTGCGTGAGGCTATGATAAGACGTAATTCTTGTTTAGTTGATATATATATATGACACTCTTTTGTATCTTAGAAAATATCTAATATAGTACCTATTCTAAATATTGGCCAATTCAAACCTATGTAGTTTCTGCTGGCTGAGAGCCAGGGAAATTCTAGTACTTAGCATATATAGCAATTTTTCTCGTACCTTAGAAAAGGATTTGGTTTCTCTAAATACTTCTATAAATATTTCTTGGCACAAGGAGACCGGGCCTAGAAAGCCCCTTATATAAGTACTTGCTTATCCTAAATACATGTACCTAGCTATACCGTGGCATATAGGGAGAGTTTATTCTATTCGAAAGAGAGGCTGCTATTTATATAATCTATTGATGATTCTGGCCTTTTAAGCCTACTACAGAAAGCGGTGAACAGCGTAGATAATACACTTTTAGGCGATGTGGTTTCTTTCTCCTTATAAATTTATATTACCTAGTATGTATCTACTCAACTTTACTTTACTACATCCATATCCGGGTTATCTCAATGAAATATATTTGCCAGTATCTTCGACGAAGATAAAAAGACCAATAAACATTTGGGATTTATGGGAATGGAAGTAAAGGGTGATTATATACAAAAATTTCACTACTGCATGTAGTCACAAGTTTTTGGTCTCTGGGATAGAGGAATGTAGTTTAGTTTGGGGAATCGGGGAGTTCATTGTAGCTACATGTAAATCTACGCAAGCATAATCGTTTATGATATATATTGGTGTTTACGCTACCTGTAGCGTAAAACATCATACATTTGAATTCGTGACTGGTCAACAGTGGTGCTGGTACTTGCCAAGATGAGGTTTCAGACCCAAGGGTCAAAGTTCGGTTTCGTCACTCTATAGTGCTTTAAGCAAAGGCTCCTATAAAGAGAGTTTATTTAGCGGAGCTCACAAATATTGAATACTAATATATTAAGGAAATGGAGACTTACCAACAATACTCATCCCAATTGCGCCAAGAAGCACAAATGAAAATGCAAGAGTCCTCTTCTTTCCAGACATGCTTTCAAGAGCTTCGTGCGACAAGAAGTCCTCAGCCAGGAGATCTACAAGCGCTGCGAAAATGAGTAGGCCGGAGGAACTACATCCAAGATTAACTTCAGTGCGAGAAACACAAGGATTGAGGAGAAATGACGTACATGGCGTTAAAAATTCCTACCAAAATCAATGCGAAAGCGCTTGATGGGTCATAGGAGTTTCTCATAATTAAACCAATAATTTGTCCAATGGGTGTAGTGAGACCAAAGGCTAGGCATAGCATCCATGGTCGTATGGACTTTTTAGGGTAGGGCACAGTGGCAATACGAGAACCGAGACCCAACCCTTCGAAGGTTTGGTGGAAAAGGATAGCGATGAGGAATACCAAGCTGTTAATTGATAAAGTTAGCTCCGATGGACTTTAAATAATTTTAGCTGTAGGAGGAACTGGGACTAACAATCCATCACTGGTAACGCTCAACGTCATTCCAATAAAAATCGAATGAAACAGAATGCCACCTTCCAAGAGGGTAATATTCAAACTCATCTTACGCAATACCTCTGGATCTACTTTTTCGGGGTCTTCTTCCTCGGTACTCAAGACCATCTGACTTTCCAAAGGCTGTGGTTTCGCCAGTTGTAGGTCAGTTAAGGCGTTTTGGAGGGATCCAATCTGGGAAAGATAGTGGTTGTAGAATGACATGAACCACGCTGGGACCTCTTGCCCATTTTGCGCATAGTCAACCGGCTCAGTCTTTAGATAATCGAATTTGTGTTTCTCTTGGTAGTCGTCATTGGATCTATTCTTCAGTTTAGCTATCTTGTATTTGGGTAGTTACTCGAGAGGATAGATATACAAGTCTTCGCGTGAGCCTACCCCAACGAAGGTCTCAACTGTATCAAAACTTTCAGTGCTCTCAACTCTTTTTATTTCCGGCCTTCTAGGTGCGGATAAAATTTGAGACTTTCTGTTGGCATCGGCCGGTAATCCGGTAGCCCCCCCGTGACTATGACCGTTACCAGTAGAATGTAACCACATTTCAATCGTGAAAAGAGCGAACATGGCCATCATGATGATTACACCTGGTGTTGCAGGGTATATCTCATTGAAAAGCGCAGGAAGGCATGGGTCGTTTAGCGAACCGAAGGCTGTGGGTAAAAGCTTTATGTGTATTAGTGCGAGTGAGAGGTCATGATGAGAATATGACTAGCTCACATGGACAAAAGCAGTTGCAACCAAGACCCCAGTACCTATAATTCTAAATGTCAGAAGTTTTCTCTAGAATCTAGGCCTTTGCAGATTTACCAAAGTGCTTGCAAAAGAAGAATATCGAAGGTGGTATTCTCATCCATGGTACCCGTGCCGCAACTACAGGGAAGCCACACCCGACGGTGCTTTGAAACATCACAATAACTATAGAATATTAGAATACTTTATTTTTATATTGAAATCTGGTTAATACTCACAAACAGCAGCAATGTGAAGAGGCAGATCATAGGCATCAGGATCTATAGCTCCCCCGCCACATTGTGGTTTTGTTGGTGCCTCCATTTAATGACTCGAGATATTTGACTTGGAATGTTTTAATGCGTAGCTTGGAGCTAGTCCGATAAGTTGAATCGCTAATAAAAGCTGACTTGTATAGGAGTCCTGGATCAACCAAAAACAAAAGGAAGGTAAAGGAAGGAAGGAAGGAAATGAGAAGAAAAGAAAAGAAAATAAAGCGCCGGCGCTGAGAAAGTAGAAATGAAAACTTTTGCTCGAAAGTGTTCCTATTGACTGGTGTTGGGTGGTAATAGAATATCTGGAATGGGGGATACTCCTAGGCTTTATGGTGTTATTGGCACGAGTAGTACTCCTTTGCGCTCCACACTCAAGCCGTCTCGAGATCTAGAAAGATTTAGCTTACACAGAGTGGTAAACCTGGTTTACCAGTAATATGGGTGCAATTATCTGTGGGTAAAATATTTCTAAACAGCCAAGTGCTTAACGAGACATTATCCAACAGCCATGGAGGTTTCTTGCATGATAGCGCGCTGACATTTTTTATGGTTAACTATTAGGTGATTTGTAGAGCGTATTGATGGATGTTGTTATAGTCCGGGGATTTGGTCTGCGGGTTGGTTTCAACGGAGGCCGGAGCCATCAATCATTCTCGGTTTAAAGACCGCGCGGCCTTGGCGCAGATTGGGGCACATTCAACTATAAGCGTTGAGCTCTCAAGGGGACTAAGGAGAACGAATCAGGAGAGGCTATAACCCTAAATATTTCAGAGGTCGCAATAATGTGAGATCCTGAAACAAGCATGTAACCTCCTTACAAAGCCAAAAAGGAGATAACTACAGCAAGGGCCTCTGCTAGGACAACCGTTGCCGGGCGCTCAAGATACATATGTAGAAGGAATGCGGTTATAAGTACTATCCGGTTTCAATATGTCGTAGACATTACTCGGGCGTTAAACCGTCGGAACTGTTGCAACTATGGGCGACACACCAAAATCCAATATGTACGTAATGGGGTAACAAGAATAAAACAACAGCAACAGTAAACGATGGCATGAATTAGACGAAGTTATAATAGATAAATCTTTAGTGGTGTTCACATTTTTTAGGTCGTGTTGTGATAAGCTTTTGGTGTTGCGGCTACAAAACCTGACTCAGCTATGTAGCTTGACAAGCCACTAGCCGAAGAAATCTCTTTTCCCCGCAACCGTTTTTAGGGGCCGATGGAGACACAAGAATTATCAAAAGATACAGAAGCTGTAGGTAGAGCTTAATGATACTAGTTTACCTGGTATACTAAGTACCGGCCCGTTCCAGCAGGTCTAAAGGAACGACATGTATCTAAAAGGGGCATCGGCAAGAATGACCTTGAACCTACTAAAGCAGGGGTAAGTGGCGCCCCGGCGAAAATCTCGATAGTAGAAAACCCTATTACACGTATTAGATCTTCAAACCCCTGAACACCTAGATGATTTACATGGAGAGCTATCCGGGGTCTGTGCGCATCTCTCAACATCTTCAAACTGTTTGTGTAGGACGCCAGTTCCTGCCTTAGGGCTCACCAGGAGCCGCCCGAGATACCTAGTTAAAGCCACTATTCCCCTAGGTAAGATTATTACTGGCCAAGTCCCCCCCGAAGCGCCACTAGTACATCGTGGGGACCTAATTCGTTTTGTAGTCGCATCGGTAAAGATATCGGTAAATAGGTGATGTAATAACTCCTAGGACGGATTGTGTTTGCGTAGGCCATGGTTTATAACTGCATGCTAGATTTTGCATGTACCTAGAAATAAAAGGGGGAGGGAAGAAGAGTTATATTTGTCGACCAAGCAAATCATTAACCCCCCACATTCCACTGAATTAGATAAACCTGAGCATGAGGGATTCGTAGAGCAAAGATAGTTTGAAGCTCCTGGGTCTGCCACCTATAGCTGGATAAAGTGGTTGAAGTTTTCTAGATTTTATCTCTCAAACTAACCTAAGATATGAAAAAAGTGCTTGATGTGATATCCATCGCGGTGTACTTTGTGGTGGGGGAAGGTTTGAATATGATACTATAAACATCTACAAATACTTGAATTACCTTTCTAGAAGCTTATGGTATACCTAGTGAATTAACGCATGAACACAAGAGAGGACTTTGTAGTTCCATCACTACTATCGAGTGAGGGATCGAGAGAAGAGCTAGAGAGCAGGGCGGAAAGGTTGAATTAGGATTTAAAATTTAGAGTCACTTTTACATTCAAGCGTGAAGTTTTGCTTTTACTTTTACTTCTATTTTTATCTCTATTTTTGCTGTATTGATCGAATACCTTAGCCGAGATGCCCCTTGTATTGATGATTAATTCATTTATATATTCACTACCATCGAATTAAGTTGTAATTAAAGCCGAGTGACATATCGTGAATTGACCGGGAAAAAAGCTCCTGAAGATTAATAGGGCCCCAATCAAGATTCATATAATATTTTCTGTACTTTATAGGAGGGAGGGTAGTTATAATATATAGCGATAGCTGTTTTTTTTTAATTATAATACCTCTTGGTGTATTTGGATGTTCATGCAAGTTACATGTAGGCGCTAGTATAGCTGCATAGTCGGTATCACAGAGTTTTATAGAACCGGAGAATCCGCCTCCTATAATATGAATTATAGGGTGGGAAATAGATGAAGGCGGAAAACTCAAGATTCTTGGTTGTTTATTGTATCGCATAAAAGAAAAGAAGGACCTAGAACTAAGACTTAGAATTAAGCCTTTCAACGACGAGCCTAAGAAAGCCCAAAAGTATGGGGATCTCTGGGACATTGAGAGTATTCGAGATCATCTGTTTGGACTCTCCAGTCATATTGTGTCTTGTGAGACATCTCCAAGCATTCGACAGTAAATCTGTGTGTATACTAGGAATATTAGTTACTCTTATCGAATCGAGTGTGCGCAGAATTCGTAGCATGAGATCCTAGGTAGGGAACACACCACGAAGTTATTTACGCACAGGCCATATGATATCACGCTTCCTCAAACCCTTGTTATTGAGAGCACAAGAAATCAGACACCTGTTGATAGTGGAGTGTTGGCGGTCGCGGCATTTGCCACCACAAAACAGCTCAGCCTATCAAATTTCTCAGCTGAATAGCTTGAGGAACTTAAAAAATCATGTATTCAGTCATTTATTACATCTCTTCTGAATATTTTGATTGAGGGTGCCTAAAATGTGATTCGATATTTGGGGAACGGAGAACGATTGACCATAACCAACCAGTACTGTAATTACTCGAGTATTCTGCTGGCGCTAGACCAATAGTAGTAGTATCTAGGCCTGATGGAGCTCGGTCACATAAGGAGCTATCTCGTGTCTCAGTTTGGCCTCTAGTTTTCGTAAGATCCCTGAGCAGTTTATACAGGGGACAAAATCATGATTTTAGGCATAGCTGCCGTGGCTCACGTCTTGGTGAGAATATGTACAATACCTATCGGATTTTCGGTGTTTCACACGTGTAACTGCACCCTGCATATGTACCGGTTCGTGATCGAAGGAAAATGTCAACTTAGAAGCCTCCCGCGATGCGGAAAGAAAAAGCAAACAAACGCCAGCCTTGATGTCTCTTCACTGGCGTGGGGTACTTACCATCCATCTCCGCGAAACACTGACTCTGATCATGCGATGCTCATGGACCGGAAGGCCCAGCCCAAGGGATCGGAGCATGTCGAAAGTTGTTTATGGCTAGCTAGCTATGGCTATAATCATCGGTCAAATACCAAGTATGGTGATGTAACTATCCCTTAAAGTTAAGGTTATACGTTAGTAAGTTGTACTTCCAGCGGAACGAGAGACCGTATCTGGAAAGGAACTCAAATATCAGAGACCTTTGCATATTCGATTCAGACAAATAGGTATAGGGCAGGTTCGGTTCTCATGCAGCTCTAGTCACCAATGTTCCATCTGTTGGTATTAACTATTTGCGAGGAAGGAGGAGCCTAACTAACAGATAAGCCGGCGTAGTTAACCATTATCGCTCTTCCCGTTTAAGAGACTGAGGCCTGTGGGTGGGTAGGGATAAGCATTGTTTGCGGGATGTCCATGTACACGGCCATTGATCTCGATTCCGGACAAAATGCTAGGGCCAAAGGTGGCTAACGTTTTTGATGGCTCTGATGCATGGAACGTGTAATACTGGATGTATTTCCCCAATCAAGTAAACAAGAGAGCCCCGATCTGAGGCTGCCTACTTGTTTAACTAATTTTTTGGGCGCAGGTATTTAAAAGCTGTCCATCTGCTTATAAGTAGCTCTAGACACTTAAGATTGCAAAGAATAGGTATACATATACTAAACCACCCCGACATAAGTCAAGTTCGGTACCAGAACTGGGACGAACCCATTTTCTCCAACCAGGTTAAGCCTCTCTGATCTGCGATGTCGATTCTGTCGACAGGGGTTTTCTGCCTGCATCGCGCCTAATTGGACCTCTAAGCCCTGGCCTTCGGTCCGAGATCACCGTGTATGTAAGGCTAGGTTTGTTATCGATATATCGGGTAGCTATCTTAAGCACTTGCACAACGCAGGGGAGGGCCCAGTACTGTATCGGGGGTACGCGGGGAAAGAAGGGAAGGCACAAATTATTCCCCGCTGCACTGCTACCATGTGGCTTTCCTTGGGAGTAACGCTCGGTAGGTCAAAAAACAAGTTGGTCCAATGATTTTCTAGTAACAAGCCTAGTTTTTGTACCCCTGGAGGCCAGCATGCAGGTGGACTACTACCAAGATCCAAGCACATAAGAAATAAGGCACCAAGAAGCGAAGCCATTGGGCACTGGGAGGATATGAGTGGTAATTAAAGTAAGGGGAACTGGATTAGTCTAACGGTCCCGGCTTAACTTTCTAATCCTTCAGTCTCATCGCCTGTGCTAGCTGTTTTTTATTATGAAAAAAGAAAGTTGTATATGGTACGGAATGACGTGTAAAAGAACAAGAAGGCATTTCCCCTCATAGTGTAAGTAGTAAGGTGCTGATTCTCAGGGTTGGTGGAGGAGCCGGAAATTGCTGCTGTAAACTGAACATCGCACGAATTGCGCAAACGAAGAGCCAGGTCGCCGATATCCACCCTGACCCATGTTTGGTCCCCGAGAAACTTAGCTCACCGGTAGTAAACACCGGGGGGTAACAAGAAGATCGATAATTAATTCTTGAGCTGCTTGCTATATGTGGGTACTGATCCAGGGCTGATAAATATCTCTGCGGTTAACTGCGAGGCGGTATACCCGATCGCTAAATGGTTTCGCCCGTATACAAATAAACATAAATCAGCACGCTTTTGCCTGTAATTTCTTTATTATTATATGTGTTTAAGGGTTAACATTAAGTATCTGATTTATATTATCAAATAAGCTCCTGTATAGTGCAGAAAATACCAGGTATGGGACCTAGCTTTATTCCCTTGGGTCCTATAACTAATATACTTGCTCATATATTCAGTTAAAAACTTCATGGCAATCGCCGCCACTATCAAAGAAAAAGGCGGTGGAATTTGGGGGCAAGAACCAAATTTCTTTCTGGGCTAGATACAGCAGTTGCTTTTGCCTGTTATTCCTCTCAGCCCCTTTCGTGGTGGTTTTATTATCACGGAGGTTCCGCCATTCGGTTATATCTGTTTATATCCGCTCGATCGTGTCAACAACTCTAGTAGATTCTGTGCGTATCCGGGCTCTGTAAATCGAGAAAATTTGGCCCATAGCTTTTTGATGTGGACCTCAAGACTGTGATTCTAGATATGAGATCTCTTTAGATATTCAAGTACCCTGTTCCCGGCTAGGTTTTATGTACCTGCCCAATCGCTATAGGTAGTCGTGGGGTTAGGTGGACTTAACACTTTGCGGTGGAAGCCGTAGGGGGGAAAGGGGAAGGAAAAGATCATCTTGATTTTGCCAACTTTGGTGTGATCGGTGGGCTAGACGTGGGGCGCAATCACTTATACCCCCAGTCGGGCTGGGGTTTAAGTATTTTATTGTTTTTGTCATCCATCGTAGTACATATATCGACTGTCTAACTGAGCCCTCGTGGCGGATACATCCCATCCCACACACGCAATAAGTAGCCGTGCGCAGGGCATACTTTCCTGTGTACTCCCCACCAGACCAGAGCGATGTGGAACCCTCCACAAAGCACCTCCCTTCAGTTGCTTTTTCCTCCCGTCGCCACCTCGTCCCTCTTCCAGCTCGTGAGAGGGTCCAGAAACTGGGACCGATAGCCGTGGGCTCTAGGATGATCAGTGTGTCCCTCCGAGAAGGCCGAGACGTCTGCGCTCTTTCTTTTTTTTCCCTTTTTCCCCTTCTTTCTTTTCATACTTCTTCGCGTTACCTGCGTGGACGAGTGGTCAAAAGGATAGACGCGTGGGTGGCTTAGTGACTACGGATGGAGAACTGAAGGTTCGTTATATAAGTAGTCAGATACAGAACCGGGGTCTCTGACGGATGACGGTTCAGGATGCGTGATTGAGTTCAAACCTTACTATTAATTCAAGTCGACCAAGATTAGGTTGAGCTCAAGCTGATTCGGCGGCGTCTCTTTTTTATTATTTTTTACCTTTCACGGTTGACAAGATATCTACATACATACTCGCCTCTTTCGTCCGACTGCGCGGGTCAACAGTGTTGTATATTTTCCCGGAAAGAAAAAACGCACTCGCTCTACGAAGTCAATACTACTCGCTGCTTGCTAGCCTAAGGTAGTCCGACTTGACCCTGCCTACCTGCCTGCCTTGTCTAGGTCTACATACGGTACAGTGCAGTTCTTTAAAAGTAACGGAAAGCGAAAATTCAGGAGGCTCCGCGACGCAGGCGGAGGTTCCCGAAGCATCGCTGCTACAATCTAGCCCATTCATTCGTTTCCCTCACAGTCCCCGAGTTCCCAATACTACCGGCCGGCCGACCGGATACAGTTTTCTAGGGAAGTCGGAACGGAGCGGTAGAAGCCGGTCAAGCCTGGAACCTAGGGTTGAGGTAGGGCAGATGGAATATAACGCCCGTGCATCCTCTTTCCCGTTCAACGGTTCGTCCTCCTCCTCTTCGGGGTACCACCATTCGTCGTCTACTCCAGGCTCGTCTAGCGCAGGCTCAGGCGCATCGGGGAATTCCTCCAACAGTCACGGTGGAGGTAGCGGGGGCTCAGGTTCTGGTGGCAGGGGAGGGGGTGGGGGTGGAGGGGGAGGGGGAGGGAGGTCAACTGCGTCCCAATTCGACGTTATCAACTGGTACCCAAAGTACCAATCTTGCCAGCGTTACTTCCTCGAGGTCGCGCAGCACAGTTATCCCTGCCAGGCATTGGCAGCATTTATAAACATAAAGCTACCCTTCCAGCGGGTATCTCCGCAGCCTCCAGCAAGCCTCAGCGTACCCTCTTCTCGACCCCCTCCCCAATTCCGACCCCCAGGATATAGTATCCAACCGCAACAGACTACCCCCCACCCAACGATATCACCATTCGGGTGGGTCTCCCTACATCCTTACATGCGACGGCTAGTCGCAACGGGCTTCGATGTGCCGGCGATTCTCCATGGTTGGTTTGGCGACGATTGGGAGAGTGGGGTGGGACCATTACATGAACAAGAGCGAAGGAATTACCTTTTCGCTGCCAAAAGCGGTGGGTGGGCGAGTGTGAAAAAGGAGTATGATGTGGTTGTGGATGAGGCAATACCCTATCTAATGCCCCTAAGTGGAGTCGACGACGGGGAGCTTGAAGGGGCTGAAAATTTGTGGAGTAGATGGCTTGCAATGGAAGACTGGATGCTTGGGTCGAGGGCACCGGTACAAAGAGAGAGGCACATGGACGATGGATGCTAACAAGAGCTGCAGATAGGGTAGGATGAGCGTTTCTGGTTATGTTTATGGTGTTGGGGTTTGTCTAGGTTATGGGGGTTTTCTTTGGGAGGTTAAGGATTAAGTCTTTACAGCGTTTCTTTGGTCCAGGTATTACTATCTACTTATCTTTTTCTTTTCTGATAGGCTAGGGGACTGCTTGTACGCATGCGTGGAGCCTGTTTGTATGTAAGAGGTGGGCATTATTTATTATTATTTTCTTTGGTTTAGGGTTATTAGCGGGGGGGAAGTTTGCCATATATCAATCGTTGTTTTGTCGCTGTATATATCTACTACAATAGTGGTACGATAATCGAAGTAATCGGCTCTCTTATCTGTGGTGAAAGATATAGGGTTAATGTTTTATATATATGGCTATCTGTAGTACAAGTAGAATACTTGTAACTGTCCAACAAAAATCCCGAGAGGTCCCCCTATTCGCGAGAAAACTAGTCGTATAACCGATTCCCGAAAATTTCTAATGGGTTTTATGAGGAGAAGCTTATATTGCATATACGTAAGGCAGCAAGGTAGATGGAAATCGTGTTCTAATCAGCCAGGTCATTATAGTGCCAAGACTCGAGGCTCAACAAGCATAGATTCATATCTCTAGACCCAGCTGACACGGCTCTAACAGCGGTATAGAGATGATAAACCTTCAAGGTGAATACAATTACTGATCTACGGTAGTAGGGGGCTATTAGTTTAGATCGGTCATAAATAATCACTCGGTTAAAAATGTTATTATAAGAACTATAGTAATTAATACACTACATATAACTCCCACTTGTGTCTTTTTGGAGCCCCTCCACTATTTTGTAGTTTATATCCCTGACAATCATAGTAGTGGGACCAATATTATAACTGTTATACTGTACCGCACCGGGTTGCTAGTACTGGCGGCCGTAGAACATACCATGTCTAAAAGAAGGTGGATGAATCCCTAAGATTCTAGTATATTTAGCAGTATTCTTCTTTCTAGGGTATAAACTTATAGTGAGTACTCATCCACTAACATAGCTACATATACAGTACTATGATGGCTCACGAGCAATCAATCCTCAAGTTATGAAAGATGAAAGCCACCCCTAAAATTTCGCTCGGGAGAAAGTCAGGACTAGATTATATCATTAAACAGTGGTTATATATATATATCTACTGCTATAGAGTCGCCTAAAGAGCAACCGAGACCCTATTAGAGGCAGAAACACCTCTGAATGACCCTCGTTTTACCTTCATAGCTTTCTTCAAGTTTTAAAACTTTCGAATTTTCAAATTTAGGCATGGTTCGCGATCCATATTTGGAGAAAGTGCTTTTGGTACTACAATATAAAGATTTATGATGACTATTTTTAAGAACCAAAATAAGCAGACTTTAGCGGATGATGAGCGTGTACGTAGCTAACTAGATAGGGCCTCTGGGATAGTTAAATCGGCTTATTTGTTGGCACCGCTGGTATTGGCCATGTATAGGTAAAACCTCTGAGGTAACTATATCGACTTTTCTGATCCTATACTACTATTGATTATAGGAGCAGGAGCTCTTATATCGTCTATTAATTAAAGAGCCTTCGAGACCTCTCAGTGAAAGGGTTACGGCTATGTAAGCCGCTATTTGAGATTAGGGGGGTAGTGGATATGAGTAGCGCTAGTATATATAGAGATATAACTAGGGAGTAACCCAAAGCGAGGAGGTCTACCACTACTCTTTTCTCTCGGCCAGATTGAATATCATAATCTCATTTAACATCTAGAACTCTCTAGGTAGGACTTATTTATTGATATGCCTAAAAATAATTTAAGTAGAAAAGGGCACCCAATTAAACTCCTTGGCTAGTTCCTGGTATTTGGGGGAAATACGGAACTAAAACAGCATTCTGTACTGCCGTCTAGCTCGAAAAAAGTGCTCAGTTTCAATCTAAAAGTATAGATTAGAGACCCTCTACTAAATAAGCCTAACTATTGGTTTCTGATAGGTTTTGACGTGATTTTTACCACTCACTGCCTATCACTCTGTGCTAGCTACATACTTCTTATCAGAAGCGCCTTGCTCATATACTATTGAGTTAGAACTAAGTTCTTGTTTTAGTTATAGGTGATATTGATACAATGTTTTTACATTAACCCTAGCTATCTTTCTGGTACTGAAGTCATTACCCTTGACTATTGCGCCCATATGTTACACGAAGAGCCTCACCACTGTCGTGACAACATGTGCTGTTATATAAGGATACTTGATACCTCACCTCAAGAAACACAGAGCTTCAACTCAAAGTCTTTAACTGTTCAATCAGCGCGTCATGACAGGCTCTTCCTCGTTCAACTCGAACCCTCATTCCCAAACATTCCAGAAACTCTTTCAGAAATGTCTACTAACCCGCACCAACGTTGATCGCGTCTGTACCTCCCAGCCCCCAAATCCTACCCACAAGCTAACATCTAACCCACTAGTTCGAAAAATATACCACCCAACTCCTTCTCAAAGCCCCCTTGCAGCCCCCCGCAATTTGCACCGAAATACTCTCTCCTCAACTCACCGCAATTGTTGACCCGTTACACCTGCAATATGTCCAGCGCCTTGTCGAGAGAGACATAGTCAGCCTCTCGGATGTCCTCCAAGCCCTACTACGTACCTCAACCGCCAGATCCGCCTCGTCTACATCACCTGCTGCAACTATCAATGGAGGGAATAGAGAAGCCCTGGAAACAGATCTGTTTCTTGTTTTGGCAACAGTACTGAGAACTAGGAAACCGAAATCCTCAGATTCGGTATGGAGTGCTGTGCAAACGCTGAGCGACTGGATGGAGGCTGTGATGGCCGCGTCGGGAACGGGAATGTTAGATGATGCTAGTTCAGCAGAACATGTCGAAGGCATGCCGGGTTCTGCGAGCGAGGGTAAAGGCCGGAGAGAGGCATTAGCGGAGGTGGTGATTGCGCTCGGCGGAAACGAGGATGCCGGGAGTATACTCGGGGAGGGAGGAAGAAAGGAGAAAAGGTTGATGTTTCAAACCAGTTTAAGCCTATTTACACAGTATATCCAGGCGCAGAACCCGAGTCTTGCACAGAGGATGGAGAGCTTGTTTAGGCAAAATCAATCCCCGAGGCAGAATCGATCCGGTGGTGGGAGAAGTGGGAAGGGTGCGGGAAATGAAATTGATGGGATGATGATGGGGATGGGGGATGGTGGGGATGGCGCAGGAGGACCTATTGTGTGGTCGAGAGGGGGGTTGTTCGTGTGGCTCAATGCACTGGTGCGTTTACTTACTAGATCTTTTTGAACCTTGCCCCCTTTGAGGAGGGAGTCACATCTAACATCTCATGAGGCCTATAGTTGGTTGGAAGGCCACAGGTTGACGACGAAGCAGTGATTGGATATCTCTATAGTAGATATAGGAACGATACAAACACTCTTCTCGCAGACTTCGTAACTGCTGTCCTTGACACTCTTTCCAACGCAATCCTCCGTAACGAACCGGCCAGTACATTCTTTCTTCAACGCTCCTTCCTAACTAATAAGGTTCCCATCATACTCGCCCGCCTCTCTCCGTCACCTCTTACGGCATCATATGCCCTTGGTCAAGCGCTTCTGCGGACCGACCAATCTACTCTTACTAACCTGGCTCCTTCGTCTTTCGACCCTTATACCCACAACACTAGCACAAATCCAGACATGCTTTTCAACGGTGACCTCCCTGTTGACCTCCGCCAAGAACTGCTCTTTGCCTGCGCGCTCCATGGGGTGGTCGGCGAAGAGGATATCCAAGGTATCCTCGGCGAGCTACCACTCGGGGCGCTGCCAATGACAGGGAAATACGAACTTGGAGAATTGGTAAACTCGTGTACGCAAGATCCCGACCGAGTTGAGAGACTACTTGAGGAGATTGAAGGGGTTGAAGGGAATTCTGGGGCAGTTGTGAGAACGGTAGTAGAAATCATGAGAGGCATGTGTGAGCAGAAGGAAACGATGCCATTGAGGAATGTATGTTCCTTTTTAACAAGGAAGACTAGTAGTTTGGATGTTATGCTACTTTTCGTTAAGCCCGAATATCTACTAGAGCCGCTTTGCGAATTATTAGATACATGGCGGTATGAAGAAGATCAGAGTGAGACCCCCAAACAAGCCTGGAAAGAAATATCTCTAACTGTTTTTAGGTGAATATCAGCCCATCTACGAAGAATTCGGCTACATTCTACTCCTCGTCCTAACAATAATACACCGCTATGATCTCTCTCTCTCTGATCTCTCCGCATCCGGCACTTCCAATAATGATTCCTTCATCCCACAACTTCTGCCCAGAGAATCGACTTCACAACGTATCGAGAATCTAGGCAGTTCAGACAAGCACGCGCAGCTCGGAGGGTGGATTCGTGAGATCTTTGAGGGTGAAGGCATATCCGATGGCCTAATGAGCTCTTGTAGACCGCAGGACTTTTATAGACTTGTTCCTACACTATTCATGCAAAGCGTCTTAGCATGTGAAAAAGGTGTACTTGACCTTGATACCCTTAAAGAAGGCTTTGCATTCCTCCTCGAGCCTTTCCTACTTCCGTCCCTCGTCTGCGGATTAGGCTGGTTAGGTAACCATCTCTGGGAACACCACGAGGATATAACAACCCCCCTTCAAATCCTCCATTCCCTTCTTATCGTCCCGAACATCTCCTCCGACGCAGCAGAGGTCCACCGCACGGTTGTTTCTATTTCTGCTCGGCATCTCGACCGTGTCCTCCGGGAACTTCTCCGTCGTGGGACTACAGGGGCTCAGCAAAAGGTTGTAGAACAGATCGTATCTAATCTTCAACCGTACACGTCTTTTAAGCGAACCGGCACCGCAACTAGAGATGAGCTGGAGAGTTGGACGCACCATGTAGGTGGTGGAGGGTTAATACAGAGCCTTGGAAGCGCGTTTCAGAACCTTGTCACCTGGAGTGTAAGCCAGGGTGATATCAACATTGTTCGCCCGGCAACAACGTACACCCATCGCCTCATCCTCTCAGCGTGGAGGGTTCTCGGCGCGAAAACGGTAGTCCAGGGTATCGTGAGCGAAGTTGTAAAATGTCGACTTCAGGGTACAGCGCCTGGGTATGCGGAGGACGTAGCAGTATCCTTTATCCTCTCTGTCGGACCAAACTCGAGCGATGAGGGAAGTAATGGAAGAATGGGATTACTGGAAGCGCTACGAGCAGAGGATGTAGAGGAGAGAGGGAGCGATAGCGATAGAGCCGAGGCTGTGAGGGGTGTGCTCAGGAGGGTAGAGTCGCAGATGACTCCGTTTAGTCCGGTGCAGCATCATGCAAATGTTGGTGGGGCAGCAGGGGTAGGTGGAGATGTGGGAGATGGAGGTGTTGGGGATGTGGAAGTTGATTTAGGAGGTGTGGATTTGGGAATGGGGGATGAGATGGGTATGTTAGGGGACGGGGATTTGATGGCTGGAGAGCTGTTGGGGGATGTCGGAGGGATGGACTTGAGTTGATGAGTATTAGGTGATAGAACTTACTTTTTTTGTAATTTCTCTTGATATCCGTGGGAGTTTGCTTATAGGGTACTTAATTACGTACTGGTTCTAAAATATTATATTTAAGAGCTCTATAATAATTCTAACTCGTCTAGTTTATCTACGAGTTAATGGCCATCTTTAAGCCAACCATCCCTAAATAAGAGATCCAGTCTTGAAAACTTCCAAAGAAAAAAAAAACCCAACCCTTATATAGCGGCAGCATAATAGGAGTCAATGCCCCCATTATAGCTCACCCTAGAACCCTTAGAAGACCCGGTATCGTCACAAATAATTATCTCCCCAATTTCCTCATCATCCTCACCACCCTCATATTTAGGATTATCCCGCCACCAGCCACCATCATGCTCGTGCCCGATATTACCCTCTGGTATCTCTCTGCCGTTTTTTGGTAGCCACGCAGAGGCTTCAGCACCAGGATATAATGGCCGCGGTAGCTCATGGCGAGGTGTGACGTAGGTAGTAGGAGTTGTGCTATTCTGACTTGGGCTTAGATCCCAGCTGAAGGCCTGAGAGGTGGCGATGAAAGGCGAAACCGAGGGCGAACGCAGTGGCATAGGCGGAAGGTTTTTGTAAGTATTTGGTAGAGACAGGGTTGTAGGTACCGGTAGAGATTTACGGAGAGCAGAACGACGGAGACGGGAGAATCTCCACCGGCTATCCGCTGGTAGGAACGAGGAATATATCCGCCGGTGGGTGAGGGTGTTGGGTTTAAGGGTGGGTAAAGACTTAAGTCCCATTTCTGCATCTGGGTTCATGGTTCTAGACATACGCTGTTGTGTTGGGGTTTTTTCTTGTGGTACCGTAGATACCGTTGGTACTCTATGATTGTTTAGAGAATCAAGACTTGGGTGAGGACGAGAATCAGCGTATTCATGCTTGAGTTTGCATCTGTGCCTGTAGCTAGTACTAATAAGCACTATGAAACTCAGAAAAACACATAGACATGACGAAAGTAGCCATAACGTATGTATCAATGTAGTAGATGAAATGAATCCGAGACCGATGCGATTGGGGTCGGTGTAGAATATGTATAAGACTGCAAGGGATAGTGAGTTTGACGAAATAAGGAGGAGTATATGGTACTTAAGATCTCCATAGCTACCACGATGACGGCGGTAGCAGGTGATGTCTCCTGGCATTTCTGGTAGACGTCATAAGGTTAGAGGAGCAAAAAAAAAGAGATCTCCAGTCACAGGAGTTGTAAAACATTTTTTGAAAGTTTCTTGTAGGTAGTATTCACTTGTAATTGTAGGCTAGTATTGGTTCATTCATTCACTTGTATGCTCCTACTAAGTTACGGCTAGTTGAATTTAGTCGCCAAGGAAAGTACATAGAATTATGAAGAAACATTAGCATGTAATTGTTTCATAAATATTAAATTCAATTCTTCTCCAAAGACCTAGTACCAATTCAGAAGTTTAATGGGATCCTCATTATAAATGAAATTCATTAGGAGAAAATTATTATTCCGAGATATATGAGCTAGTACGAGTGATAATTGGTAGTCTAAGTGCTTGAGTCAAAATAGCGAGTTAAAAAAAACGAGTATTTATCATAAAGCCGGGGAAATGCTTTGTATGAATACCTTGAGCAAAGTAAAGAGGAAAGTTGAGAGTGACGGTCCTGATCGCTCAGTCTGACAGTAAAACCCAATGCGAATCTCCAAAAAACCCTAACCCAACACCTAAATCAAAGTGTAAATTTCTGACATAGAAGGGCTTGGATCTATTTCCTAAAGCTAAAGTAGAGCATGCAGTCTTATGTTTTATAAATCATTGGCATATAGATTTAGCGGTCATGCACGCATCGGCATACGTAAGGTTATATGTACGATTACGCGTCAAAGACTATGGTAAGTCAAAAGTCTTGAGCTATAGAGCGACTTATTTAATGCGTGGCTCCATCTAACTTATATTCTACCCTAGTCTAAAGTAAGCCCGGCCCTAGTCTCGTTCCCGTTCCCGTTGCTTTAGGGGGCTGGGCACGAGACTAGCCCGGCTCTACAACCAATTATATTAGTTTCGTCCTTTAAGCTAAAGACCCACGCATACCCGCTTTACCATCCCATAGTATCATTTATGGACTCCATGGCATAGTGTTGAATGTTTTTTTATTCATTTAGGGAAAAATTGAACAGAAAAAGAAAGATTAAACACTTCATCACCCATTCCATAAACATAGCTCTAGCGAGATTGCAACTACCAACATGCACGTAGATATAAGAAATTAACAAGAAACAAAAAAAACGCCCGATTTCACAAAATGGCATTTTTGGTTACATCCAAAACTCTAATTCCTATGATCGAAGGCGCTTGAGTGCGAGATAGGCCATCGTCTTATCCACAATGAGGACTAAAAGTCCGTTAGTACAAGTGCAATAGGTTACTTTATGCAAAGAAGATAAGAACTTACCGAAGAAGATCATAAAGGCAACTTGTGGGATGGGCCAAGGACCTCCCCACATAAAGTTTATGTAAGAGTCATGGTGTATGGGGTTATAGTATAGCGCGAGCATTGAAAGGAAGGCTACTGCAACGCTGAATCGAAGGCCAATCGAAATATAGTCGAAGATATCCATGTGACGCCGTACAATGATTGCAAAGACGCCAAACATGACAAAGATAACACTCAAAGATATATAAAAGTATTGAAAGACCAAGTTAAAAACTTTGAGAAGCTCCACAAGCTGTTGGTCACTAGACGTTGCGTATGGCGCTTTGATCCCATAATACTCGCCGAGACCAGTGAAGGCGTCATATAGAATCTTGTTCAAGTATTCTTCGTATGAAATAGAGCCCTGAATCTCGTTCTGCAGCGAGTCTATGTTGGCAAGAATAGTTTTGTAGCCCTTCAATACTACCTTGGAGGTGCCGTCCTCGTAGAGAATGTTGAAAATAGTCCTCAAGTAATCTGGGAGAAATGACGGGTCTAGAGGCTCTAGCGTTGAGACATTAGCGCTAATCTCGGTGGCCAGCAGGTTGAAACTTTGCATTGTTGTAAGTTGGCGAAGACCTTCGACACAGAGGACGATGGCAAGGTGAAATGGAAAATGGAGCATAGCCCAGATTTGCTGTCTGATAGTTCCGTAGTGGACATTCTTTGGATTGTAGTCGAAATAGAACATCCAAAGCAAGTACTATTATACGAGAGTAATGTTAGCCCTTGAAATTGATGCGATCTACGCTGCCGGCATCGTCGAATAGACATGATGAAGCATTGAAGCAAGTATCGAAAGTATGTACTCACAATCACAAAAAGAGCAGCAGCCACAACCCCGAAGGTCGAAGTTGTCCACCCAAATCCCTTTACAACTGCATTGATAGCTTTGAGCATAACAATGATACCCTCCCCTAGGATAATAAGAGTTAAGAGCCCCATTCGTTCAACCAAATGGGTTTTCTTAAAGCTGACGGACCGCCAGACACTTGAAGTAGCGATTACGGCTACTATCTCAAAAGTAGCCATTATGTACCTAGAGAGTGTTAGAAATTAAAAGCAAATAATGAAATTTGTAAGAAAAATGGTCTCCGTACCAAGCAATATAAGACCTTTTCCTTTCGCCCTCTGTAAAGGTCCAGTATAGCTATTTAAAAGTCAGTCACGAGGTCCCAACCCTAAAATCAAAAGGCTCTTAATTACCCCCAAGTATACGGATGCGGATACAAGCATCACTACACCGTGGATTGCTAGAGGAACGATAGTCTTCTTCTTCGACCTTCCAAAGCCCATCACAACGAAGTATTGAATACAAAGGATAAACCTTGAGAACATCAACGTAAGGGTCATTGTCTTAAGTCCTCTGGCAGAATCTACGGTGTCTGGGCTGAATGGATCCCATGTGGTTGAGACGGAAGAGAACGCAGCCATGACTGCGAAATGAAGAGCTTTGCAAATTCTCTCATATACCGAGTCCACAGAGAAGCGCACATCCAGGAGAGTAACATGCAACCAAGTGAACCAGAGGATAATGAAGAAGAGGATATAGGAAGAAAAATCTATCCACAATGCTCATTAGTATTCTAGTAACATAAATTTATAATCAAATAGGTCTAAAGTATACGTACTCCTCCATCCCGTTATGTACTGTACACCGGTTACAGTTGTCAAGTTTGCGACAAAGAAAAGATCATAAAAGAGCTCTATAGGTGTAGCTTCTTCAATTTCCACGTGTTCCTCAATTACTTCAGCGGCAGTGGGTTCCCCATGGCCATTATAAGACTCTTTGGGCTTCCCCCCAGAGGCAGGAGAGTACGCTATTGACTCCCCATGCTCTGAATGTCCGTGTTTTGTGAACGGATCTGCTATCCAGGGAAGTAATTGCGCCTCCCGCATGCGCCTTATCTGTCTGTAAAAAAAAAACACCAGTGAGTAAATCACCTTTTTACTTTCATAAGGGCTAACATACTGTGGATTTAATGGGGGCAACATGTTTCCCGCTGTAGGGCTTTAGGTCCGCCTTTAGTCCTGTTTTCCGATTGATATTTTTCTTCCAGTTATAGGAACCTGAGGTACAAGTGGCGACTGTATCGGTCCTGGAAGAGGTGCTTGCGATTCTGCTCGATGAAGTTGTATTTTGCAACGGAGACAGCTTGGCTTATATACTTGCAGGAACCTTCCCACCAACACGCAGTATTGCTGTCCTGAAACTCCACTAATCCTAAAAAGGTGAGTCAACTTGACCCGATCCGCCCGCTACAATGTGATTCGCAGATACAACAATTGCTAGGAATTCAGCCCTACCTTTCGGGAACGTGGTTTGTGGCACTCTACGTAGTAAAATTCCGCATGGGCTTGACCCAAAGCTTGTTTTTGCAGTTTCAGCTCCTTACCCTAAACCGTTGACATTTTTAGAAGGGACTGGGTTTGTATATTGTACAAACCCGATAGTATGTAGGCTATCCTATAAACGCCGGCAGCTTACCTTTTACAGAGTGGCCCCACACATTGACTTGCGCGATGCGCTAGCTAGCCCACTGACTCGCAGCTCTAAACTTACTCCGCCATCCTCCGGTATCAGCCAAGTTGGGTGATTACAACAACATGTTTATGCCTACATAAACAAAAAGAAAGAAACATACTCCATAGGAAAACGCGCTGCAAGGTAAATCATCATCTTGCCGTTTTTCCGTCGCTGGAGCCCACACCGACAACGTACCCAATTAACGCCCAGGTACCGACAACATGAGGCACTACGGACATCAGTCAAGGGCAGAGATCGGAGGAAACGACGCGTCCACACAGAAAACAGCTCGTTTCAGATAGGCCTGTTAAGTTTAGAGATCCCGATAGATACCCCCGACCGCTGGACACCAGCTTTACCGTTGCCGGGATATCCGCAATTTGGAGGTTGAGGTCTAAAACATAAGACATTTAAGCCCCAATAGATTTTGAATACCAGCACCACGGTACTACCCAAACAAGCTTTTCAATGAGGCGATGCACCCTTCCCCCCTCCCAGCCGCGGCAGTATGTGTTGGCAAGCCCACGTTCCCATATCTCAAGACCCTATTGAAGCAGCGTAGTAGCAAGAATTCTTATTTGCTTAGCGCAAGATTTTCTTCTCTACTGAATATATAAAGTATAGGTCCCCCTAATTCCCTCTAAATTACGACGTAATTGTGTTCACATTGGCGCTGCAGCACTACTGCGAGATCATAAGCGAAGCGCCTTGCATCTGTGGCTGTGAACACTAGCATATTTTATCCCGATGCGGTAGTCTCACTCGGATGATAGTAATACTCTGGTGTATCGTGAGCCTATGACATAATTATGGGGGTAAAAAATACCGTCCGACTTAGGTAGAATAAATATAAACCATCCAGTGATGCCCCAGGTGACAGTTACAGAGATGTTACTGTGTTGTCTATTACTTCAACACCGCATTATATAATTCATTGAAAACCTATGTTAGAGCCAAAGTGTGACCCTTCAATGTGTACCACCAGAGTCTAGACCTCCTAGGTACTATCGGGTAAGAATAGCTAAAGTACCTTATGGATCATAAATAACACCTATCCCGCCAATATAATTATGTTTCCTCACTCGATGTATAATACATTCATAAGACCCTGCGACAAGAAAAAAAAGGCCCTTTATACTTCGTAATAAAGCATAAACCAGAAGCAGTTCAATATTTGCTATCGAGAACACGGAGGCTCACAAAAAAAACAACTACCAATATGGAACCCATTATGCAATGAATTCCTAAATATAGTAAACTAATCTCCCCTCTATTCAAGTGGGACACCAGTCACTAGAGCTAATAAAGTCACAGAGTTGTTATTAGTCGATTAGTAACGATAGGTTGTGTTACTTATGAGGTTTGGAAACCATATGTTGGTCAATTGCTAAAACAAGCCACCAGGTCCCAACCGCTGAGGACTCTACATGGTGCCCTCAAATATCCTCAGTCTCAAAGCGCACAATCAAAATTCTCGCGTGGGTACGTGGCTGAGTGTTAAGGGGTACTTTTCCCTCGTGCAGAGTAGGCATGTAGATGAGCAGGGGGTCAGAGGATATTCCATGCGCGTCAAACTCGGTGGCAAATGCTTGATTTTTGCTGGCTAATTGGAAGCTTCAATAATCTGTAAAGTAATATAAGATGATTGCCCTAATATTTAGTTCATAAGCACGAGCGTGAGTTTTGACCCATGACATCTGGTGTATGTAGTAGCTAAGAGCTGGGGTAGTAAAGGCCTTGGTTTGTGACTCAAGAGGGCAGCCTGCGACCCGCGCTGTATGCTGCCATAGCCTCTCCCAAAATAAGGAACTATCGCAAACACGGCAGGTTTTGCATCTTGATCTCCAGGGTTGTCGACGCGTGTTTTGCCGAGTAGCCGATATATTGTAGCAACCAACAAAATAAGCTCTACAGCAAATCGGGGCTCCGGAGTAAGACCGGGCATCTATGAAGGTATAATAGGCGCTCATATCTTAAGGACCCCACACCAGCCTTAACGTTATGCATCAATCTCAACCCCAGATCCGTTGACCCTCATTAATTTTTTTCTTTGTGTTACTAGGGAATGACTATGGACATTAAGCGGCCATGGGGTAGCTATAGATCCTGGTGATTCCTGCTAGAAGCACAGTAGGGTTTCGACAGAATATTTTTCGTGCCTTAAGTTCACTCACCGAATGCTTAGCTGTCCCAGCTTTACATGCCATATGATAACCGCTTAGATATGACCTCCGGGCCAAAGTTCCCGAACGGTCAGGACTACAATAGTCAATGGTCGGTGTAACTGGCATTGGAACTCTCGGAATATTTAAGAATAAGTATATTAAAGGCTAGTCCCGTCATGATCCTAGCCCGGTATAATTATATAATCTGTGGAATCATTTTAGCTGAAAGCTAAAAACTTAAGACTCGCACAACCCTTGGTACCTTGATGTGACTTAATTCTAAAACCCAAAGCACACAACCCCTACTATTAGTTTGTTAGCTAGTATCCACACTATGAATACATGTACTATATAAAATGCACTATAATTAGCAAGAACTACTATAGTAGGCTCATTTGAGTGCTGGTTTCGGTTCCCGGCCTAAATTCAAGAAATTACCCTATCGTTTTTATGTCGTACATACTAGGTTCTATTTCTTTGTTAATTGCAATCTATGCTTCTAGGTTGTCACTGCTTGGTATTCGCCCCCAAATCCTTGCCCTATGTGCTATGAAATGTGTGATTAAGCGGTGAGTAACAAGTACAGTGCATATGCTAACGAAAGAGGAGTACATGAAGGTGTTTTTCAACAACTAAGTGAGTAACTAGGAGCCATAGGAGTATCAGCGAGAAAGTCTCAAAGTGTATACAAAATGCTAACCCATAACCAAGTGATAGGGGGAGATCTGCTTCCAAAAATTATAGTGAGGCTGTGTTGAGTAACATTTAAAGATGCTGTTGAGTCTGGACGGGCCTCTTGGGCCGTGTCTCGCCCCCAGGATATTCGTTATGTTTCAGGTCTTTAAGGTTAGTAGATGAATCGCCTACAGCTTGCTTCTAATTCTAACTTTATATCACATCACATGGGTATATTTGCTGCTGTACACACTGAAGATATCGCGTGATTTGAATGTAATCTCTTGACGGGTAATCTATACCTCCGATATGAGGGCTTTTGAGATTTTTTCTTTCTTTTCGTGCTTGACACAGAAGTGCGGCTGAAGAATGGCTCAGTCATTGCTAACAGCAATTCTATATTGTCGCGTATTGTGGATGCCTAGCTACATAGCTAGCTCGTAGCTGCCAACGCAATTATCAGTCCTGCTTTAAGGCCTACAGGGAACTTTGGCTTGGCGGTATTTTGTATATATTGGGGAAGGTTAACCCCTCACAAGAGGAGCTCCCGATCCTCCCACATGTAGGATCTTTCATTCAACTCAAAACATTGTGTTTGAACTATTGAGCGTAAAACAAGCCATAACCAAAACAGAAACAAAGGGTATTTTTTTTTCTCTAAAAAAAAAATAGGGGGGAGAATAAGGGCTAGAAGATGGTTTAAAAGGTTCTTGTACTATTTAGCTTAAGGTTTTAGGGTTTTAGCACGTTGCACGTTGTCGCGCATCTTATATAAAGAGGAAGCCTGGGCGCGATGCTCGGCTGTTTTTGTCGAACAAGCACTAGGCTGCATTTGGGACAGCCACAAAGCTTGGCTTATTTAGCCAAATCGCATGCTTGCTACCGAGTATTTCTAATCAAGCGGAGCCCTCGGACTTAGTGTCTATTCATACACGATTACTATGCCGGTAAATGGCGGAATTATTGATGACAATACTGGAATATTTCGCCATTTATACACCTGAATTCATAAACTCCGAGGATTAAAAAACATTAAGCTTTTTAGGCCGAGGATGTACCTGATCGATTTGTTATCATCGTAACTCACTAGCTACTAATGGTAATTTTTGAGGCTCAAGTGGGGTTAAGTCTCTATGAATTCATGGGGTTTTTACGATATGTCATCAAAAAGTTTATAGAGCCTTCCAGTTTGGAAGAATGTGTATTTCTAATATCGATATATGGGAGAAAGTACTCAAAGAAAGTGCTTCTAATAGGAGTATATAAGTCTCCTGATGTTATCGAGAAGCTAGAAAAAAAACACCAGAGTTCCATTTCCTGATCATCCAATATCTCAATTGTTATAAAAACCACAAACTATTCGCTTTTAAAAAACTTATCTCAACAATTACTATTCTCAAAATGAAGACTATTGTTGTCCTCGGTGGAACTGGCGGCCAGGTAAGAAGCTTTATTCTTATCATCCTGTCTTTCTGACTTATATCTGGAAGACACTACTAACAAGCTTTTGTAAATAGGGTGGGTCAGTGGTCAAGGCATTCCTCAATCAACCGGACTGGAAAATCCGTACGATAACCCGTGATCCTACCTCTTCAAAGGCCCAAGATTTGGCACAGAAAGGTGTCGAGGTCGTCAAGGGTGATATCGACGATAAGGATTCTCTCACCGCTGCTTTCAAGGTATGTATTACATTACTCCCCAAGTTTCAATTTAGCAAAGTTATAAAAATAACACTGATATAATGAGAGTAGGACGCAACCGCCATCTACGCAGTGACCGACTTCTGGAGGCCCTTCTTAACCAAACTCAGCGCAGAGGAGGCCCAAGATCTAGAGGTCAAAGGTGCCAAAAACATTGTCGATGCCGCCTTGACAATTCCTACTCTGGAGCACTTTGTATGGTCCACCTTGGAGTCCGCCGAGAAAGCTTCTGGGGGCAAAGTACAAGTCCCGCATTTCGACGGAAAAGGGAAGATTGATGATTACATCAAGTCTACGCCGCTACATGCTAAGACCACGTTTTTATGGGTTGCATTCTATACATCAAATCTCCACTGGCAGCCTTTGTTGCCTACCAAACTTGTAAAAAACTCCTTCAAGTGTCTTGCTTTATAAGAAAAGAAAAGAAAAGAAAAGAAAAGAAAAGAAAAGAAAGAAAGAGAACTAACTAGCTTTATTCAATACAAAGATCCAAGGTAAAAAAATAACCTATGCACATCTTCAACCAACCTCCCCAAATACGCCTATTATATTCGTTGATCACGACACCGCTGTTGGCCCTGTGGTCTCCGCAATCATCTCGCAGCCTGAAAAGACACTCGGGAAATACGTCTGGGCAACGAACGGGGAGGTTTACACTATCAAGGATTATTTTGCACTTTGGGCTGAAGTTGCTGGTGTAAAGGACGTGAAGTATATCGAGGTCACTAGTGAGGCGTATGAGGCCCTCTACGGGAAATTAGGGTTGGAGATTGAATCGATGTATAGACTCTGGGAGAAAGTTGGCATAAACTCAGGCAAGGGAGTTTTGTACCCGGCAGACTTGGGTGTGACTGGTTTGAAGACCCTCAAAGAATATCTCCAGGAGCAGGATTGGAGCGTCTACTTGTAAAAAAGGGAATATGTAACTAGCTAGTTAGGGAGAAACATCCCGTTAGGTTCAAGAGAAACTAGGTCACAAATAAAATCTTCTAAGATTGGGATATAGTCCTTTTCTTTTTCTTTTACTAATCTTCTCGAAATTTCTGTGTAGTGCGTGCTTTTTTTCTTTCTTTCTTTTCTAGTGAAGATTGATTACATAGTCCAAAGTTGAGTAAGAACATTACGATCGTTTATTTTGTTCCGCATCGTAGGCTCGGATTATGATCCCAACTTTTCATTGGCTGTGTTCTCATACCGCGGCTCCCAATGACGGCTTTATACCTAGATCGGATCTTTATCGCCGTGATCCCGCAAAGCTCAAGTATCACTATCACGTGAGATTATTTCACACTTGACTAAACAAGGCTTAGATGCACCTTCAAATATGGAGAGCTCCTAAATATACTTAGGCTGGCACAACTAGATACTCGGACCGAGTCGGGCTGCGGCGGGCGCCTCGCACAAGCTCAGACAGAATACGTACTTAGTTTTTATTCTTTAGTCGTGTTTTTATTTAGCTTAAGACACAAAGAAAGCGTATTTAATGTAAGATTATGGTGTCAAAAGAGCCTAGTCTAAGTACTTACGTATAGGTTATAGCCTAGATATCATATATTCTCCTAGGATACTACAGTATATTATCAGCCCCATATGAATTCACGGTGCCTTTTTTTCCCCCGTGGACTTATAAATGTAGTGTATATACTTAGTTTTGATTGAGCTTACAATTTGATTTTCCCGACCACCTGAACCCGATCATTGGGTGCTGCTAAGAGTCATAGATCATCACTCGCACAACAATATCCTTATATTATTCTATGTTAAGAGTCATTACTTGTTAACTACGAAGATGAGGCAAAGAGCCAAAAAGAAAACCACAAGCTCAATCTTACTAAATGCCCCACTCTAGAGTCTTTAGTTAGGCTACTAATCTGTCTCGATATCGGTTTAAGTAGTGATAACTCCTACTATTCTTCTCTACTCTCGGTTTCCACGACAAAGTGTCTATAGACTAGCTAATTTAACGGGGGTTATTTGCTCGGGTGTTTATGGTACGCTATTGAATGTTTCTTATACCTGGTGAAATAAATTTTGTTTAGTATGTGTAACTCTATCTAGTCGGTTGTGGGATGCCAAGCATTATAGAAATTGCACCTTTAGATATCCCATATCCTCTTCATGCTGGGAGTACGTATTTATCCAACGGGATGCAAAGAGTTTCATTGTATTCTTGGTGGGTTATTACGGTGTACCATAGTAATAACTCGTTTATTGGACTTCAGTATCAGCACCCCCACACTATCGCGTTATCACTGGCACTTTTAATGATTCAAGTATAATAAAAGCTACTCTGTTCAAATCAGGAGTCTAGGGTCTAGAATCTATAGCCAAAGGACCAAAGGACTAAAGAAACTAGAGAAAACAAAAGTAGTTTCAAAACTCATGACTAGTGAGGTAACAAGCAATGAATTTCACTGGTCCGAAAGGAAAAGAAAATCAGAAAGAAAAACAAAAAGCGAGAAAAACAAAGTCCGTTGCCATCCCAAACTCCTCCACAGTGAAACACCGGGGAAGGAAAGAAAAGAAAAGAAAATTTAAATCAGACCAAGCCCATGAAACTCTTCACGCAATCCACCATTATAGCTAAAACATCTTCGCATCTAAACTCCTAAAATGCCATCATACCACTCCTTGTAAACCTCCCTGTTCAAACCCCCGCATCCAACTACTTTCTCCACGTATCCGCCAATATCGCCAATCCACTCCGCCATTCCGTAACTTCCCAGGGTCTCCCCTCCCCCTGTAGCAAGGCGCACCTTGTCCCTGCTACTTTCCGCGTTCAACCTTGCTACCACGAAACTCATTATCCTATTGCTCACAACCCTCACCACGGGATCCTGGCCTGCTGCATCCTTTCTGGAACGAGAACTGATACGGGTTACGGCGTTGGAGACGTGAGTGAGGACTGTCTTAGGGGTTGCAACCGTTTCTTGTAAGAACAAGGAGATAGCATCTGCAAGAGCCTTATTTTCATTGGCCTTTGGAGGAGAGGAAGTGGGTTGGGCGGCGAGTAGAGTGGAAATGCGGTCTTTCAGTGGTTTCCAAGCGCTGCGGACATCACGACGGAGGAGGTTCTTGATTGTTAGAGAAATCGCTGCACCGAGGACAATATTTCGGAACTCGCGGCGGAACTCATTTATACGGTCTATATCTAGATGGAAGGTCTCTGGGACGTCCGCTGCGGTAATAGGCGTAGTGTCAAGTGTCATGATTAGGTCTGCATAGGCGTGGTTGTAAATTTCCACGGATGAAGGACGATTGGCTGGGTGGTTGACTTGCTCGGGGTCTCGTGATGCAGCTTCAGCAAGTTTTGCTTCCTTAGCTGTAAGAAGCCAGCTTTTAGTCCTAGCTAGAGTTATCTTTCCTGATTCTAAATCTGCAGCGAACAAACGACGTTCATAAGGCGCTGCCTCCGGAATGACGTATTGCGCGGACATCATTAGGAGAAAGTTTGCATGATCGAGTTGCAAGAGCTCTAGAACATCGAAGAGACGCTGGAGACGCTGGATATAATCTCCAGTGTCGTTAATAAGTGCCTGAACATCTTCATCCCTGGCGGGAGAACAGATCTTTGGGAGGAAACCGAGGACAAACGAAAAAAACCTTTCGTAGTCGTAGGATCCTGCACGGCATTGTTGCTCAATTATTGTGATATCGATAGAGTCTGAGATCATACGATGCAAAGAGCCGTTGGGGTCGAGTAGATGGAGAAGTTTCCTCTTTACACTCTCTGCCATGCCAGGGATCCATTTTTCTAGCTCTCCGCGTTCAAGGACATCCTCTTTCATAACGTCCCAGAATGCTCGCTTAGCCTCCCTTTCAACCATCTGCTCGAGTCCGCCCTTCTTCCTTTGGGTGAGCTTGAAGTCTCGATTTAGCGCTAACTCATGGACAATCTGCCTATTACCCAACATTCCACCGTCTTCTAGCTGCGAGAACGTATCTGCAGTGTGTCTTTGAGAGGTAGATGTTGTACTCAAGGGTGCCTCAATAGTAGGAGCTGGTGGGGTGACAGTAGTATTTCCAACCGCTGTTGAGACAGAATTCGCTTCAGAAGAGCTAGGTGTTTCTCTCGGTCTCGTATCACCCTTCTCTTTCTTTGGCAGCCGGGTCCTCCTGGCTTCTTTGACGGCTTGTCTAATCAATACTCTGGTCTTCTCTCCAGCGAGTCTTCTGATTCTGACGAGTAGTATCAACTGATTCTCTCTTATTCCTTCTTTGAAATCAGCTGCTACATGTTGATTGCTGTCATCTTTGACCTTTTGCCAGATGAGGTCTAATTCGGCGTATTGGGCAACCATAGTATTGATCAGAATTTCAGAGTCACGAGCCTTCCATGAAGTGAAGGCTGTGCTGAAGGATTTCCAGGTCTCTGCGAGGTGTTTAGAGGGAGGGAAAGTGGGTGATGAGAGGAAGGACTCAAAAGCGATTAAAAGATCTTTAGATTTGGTTATTAATGCCTGTGATTTCTGAGTTAGCATTTTGAGCGGTAATGAGATGAATAATAAAGGGCTTACCTTTTCGTTTTCGCCATCATTACTCAAGACTTCTGCTGGATGGCCGAGTATAAGATAGGCACTCAAAAAGGTTCTACAAGCAACTTCCACGTCCACTTCTCCCTCGATCGCTGGAGCAGCTAGAAGTCCACAGAGCTTCAATAGTCGAGCAGTCGCCTTCTGGACTTTCTCTTCCTGGAACATATTTGAAATATCATCAAAGCTCGTATCCCTCACACTCTCAATCGTCAAACCCAGCCCGAGGAACCTCTTTACAATCTCCTTATTAATATAATTCCTATACACCTTCTGGATATTCCTCGCCGCCTCTTCCTTCAGCTCCTCCTCGGACTTTGCGCCATCAAGTCTGATCTTCATCAGGGCTGCAGTAGCATCCTCCTCCTCAACATCACTGCCCCCATCAACCCTCATCCTCGAGCCCGAGCTCCCCCTCTCCCTCCTCTTTCCTCTTCTCTCCCTCAACATCTCCATCCGTCTTTTCTCCGCCTCTAGCATTCTCTCCTCAACCCCACTCTTCAGCGCCCTCGCCTCCTCCTCTCTCCTCACCCTCGTCTCCTGCGCCAGCCTCTTTGCCTTTGCAACCTCACTGGCGCAAGACCCGGCAATCTTTGCAAGAATCGCATTCCGAGAGTCCTGCGCCTGACTCAAGGACTGCTGCAGTGCCAAGAGGCGCTCGCCAACAGCTTCATGGCTGTTTGCGCGTGCACGGCGGACCTTCTCGACATGGGCCGCGCGCTGGCGAAGAAGTGACTTACGGGAGTCGAGGAGGAGCTGACGACGGGTAGTTGCGAGGGTGGAATTTGTGAGAGGTTGTGAGCAGGGAGACTGGGTGCCATTCCGGCGGCGTTTACGAGAGAAACGGGCCTCGAGGTGGGGAGGAGGGTTCCAGGCAGGGGTGGAATCGGGTGTGCCGTCGTGGTTATGGAGCATTTTAGGTAGTTTGGCAGTTTGTGTTTGAGTAGTAGGGGTCTGAGGTTAAGCTTCTTGAAGGATCAGCCGTGCAGATGTAGGTGCAGTAGTAGCAGCAGTAGCAGCAGAGATCTGTATGTAAATTCCACTTATATGTTTCTTAGATGAGGATGATGGGTGACGTGGTGATGTGGCGATGATGGTGATGAGCAGGATAGAATAGAAACAAGAGAAGGTGGGATGGAGGTGGGAGATGATGTCTATGTACGAGGATAAGATCAGATCCGGGGGGGAGGCTGGTGAGCACGCACAACAGGAGATACTAGTATACGGGGGGGGGTTGTCAGAGCCGGGTTCAACCATCAAGACATGAAACTCTTAGAGCACCAATAACACGTGCCAAGTGAAGCATACCAACGTTTACATCACATCCAACAATCTAACAAGCCGGCTACCCGCTGTTGTAAGCTTGGACTGAATCTAGATGTTTATCAGCTTGTTGTATTCAACCATTACTCGACACCTCGGACCGGCCCTGCATTACGAATACTTTCATGCTGACTCTTTTTCCCGGATCCCTCTGTTTCTGGAAGTTTCTGGTGCATGTCCATAGAGTAGAGTACATAATCCCTCATTTCCTCTTGCTACAGGGGGGATCTGTGGCTGGTAGTGGCTCAACAGCTATCGATAACCCTTCCCCTCCCCTCACCGCCACGGATCTGCGTCAACCCGTTGCCCTGCTGCAGGCAACTCACTCTCGATGTCTCGAGATGGAAACATGTGAGTACAGACAGGCCTGTAACGCAAACAGAAGGAACTTCCGTATGCAACAAAAAAGATCTCGCGATAGAATGCTTCCCCGCATTTTCATATTGCAGGTAATGTAACGCTTGCCACCTCATCACCATCCCATCCCATCGCAACATAGTTCATCTTTCAATGGAACACAACGCCTATCGTAAAATCCCACCATCTGCACCGTATCGCGTAGAAGATAAGAACCTCCTAGAAACGAATCTAGAGAGCAGAGTCTTCACCGCTACACTTCGGTAAAAAATAAATAAAAAAATGGAGGTCGATGCGATCTCACTACAAGCCCGCGCAGCGGTCGACCACCTTACAGAGCAACTCCGCTCCCTCGAGTCCGTCCTACCCCTCACGTCTCCCCCCCCCCATTAACGCTAACCGCCCTCTCAAACAGGCACGAACAAACTGCCCTCCTCTCGTCCCTCCAACTCACCTCTAGTACCCTCTCCACTCTCCCAAACTACACCGCTATCGCACCAACACTCTCCCAAATCCCGCACTATGAGACCAAGCTTGCCCGTCTCAAGGCCGCAATGGCGCAGCAGCAACATGACGTTGCGGAGCTGAAGCGGCGAGCTCTAGAAGCGGGGGCAAAGAGACGACAGAACCTGAGTAGGATTGAGGAGAAGCGGAGGGGGGAGAGGGAGAAGGATAGGACTGTGTTGAGGGCCCGGGTGCAGCCTAGTGTGAAAGATGACCAAGAAGGCGGGGAGGAGGGTGAGATTGAGACTATGGATGGTAGTGTTTTGAGCGTTGATACGACTACGCCATCGGAGGTTTCGGAGGCGCTGCCTGTAGCGTCGGTGGTGAAGACGGTGAAGAGAAAGAAGAGAGCAAGGCAGGCTGAAATTCAGTAGTCCCTTATCACTTTTTTTTTTTTTTTTTTTTCCATCTGGGAAGTACTTGCCATTTGTTTTCAACTATATTACTTTTTTCTTTCTCTCCATATTAATACCCAAATGGGTTTTCTATCCTTTTACCATTCTCCTCTTGTGGAAATTTATTACTACCATTTTTTACTGGTAATACATCTCAGCACAGTATTATTGAGCCAGTAATACACTGATATTGCAAACGCGCCTAGTTCTCACACCCACTCACGATCGATCCATAAGATAAGTAGTTAAAAATATAGCCACAACTCCCGCCACTTCACCAACTCCCCCCGAGGAATTATAAACACTTTGGCCCAAAGCCTACCCATGTGGGAGGCCATCACTTCCATGTGACCATAAAGCAAGAGAGAGTGAATACCTTAGCCTCAGATCTCTATATATTTATAACCAACTCACCTGTCTATTCATCCATAAAGCAAGAAATCAGTCGCGAGTGACTATTTATGACCACCATCATAATCCCTTTTAGCATAACATCCTACATACCCTCACTAGATCCCCAGGCCACTTTAATCCTACCTTCAGAGCACCTCTAGAAAACTAATTTAAAACCAATAAACCACAAAGACACAAACTCTACCTATTCTCGGTCCGTGACGTCACTCCACCAGATGTAAACATACCAACAGGTGATCCAACGATCTCCAACTACCGGAACAAACCGCATCCTTGGCGGCCCTCGGCAGTCTGACCCTATCTGTATTAACCATAGCCTATCTCGAGTGATATTTTGTGACTAAAAAAAAATCAAAATTCTAATTCGATAATTAGAGAACTTGGATTGATTTTTTTTGATATGGTGCGTGAATCGATTAATGTGTACCATTCTTTCACTCAATTATAACAACAAACCAGATAGAGTTTTTGGTAAAAACTCTCTGTACAGGTAGCTACAAGGTGATAAATAAGGTCTGGCCAGAGAGCTTTTGTTGATAGGATTTTTTTTCATGGTGTAGTAAACTTCTGGGACTTTGGGATTTAGGTGGTATTCTAGTAGAAACCACCACTAAAAAAGCAAAAGTGTAACATTTTGGGGGGTGAACTGTACTGGGACCCCCAAAAATGCTTCAAAAAAATCGGTAAAAACACTAAAAAATTCCAGACATCAGTAACTTCAATTACAAGCCAACTGTATAGAGACAGCCTATTTTAAAATTTCCTTACTGCATATTTTTAAAGGGTCATCTCTAAAACCACTAAAAAATCGGTTGCATTATAGGTCAAATATAGGCACACGTTAAAGACTTCTCGCACTATACTAGATTTTTTTTTTTTTTTGTTTTATACCGTATTAGGACTACGGCTCCCGTTTCGGTTCGTATGTATCTGGGCCGAGTTGGTTAAGATCGGCAAGTGCAGTACCCGGCTCCGGGCGGTGATAAAAGTAATCTAGGGAGTGCTCGGGCTGCCCCGGCCTGGAGAGCGCCGGCTGAGGAAGACTCATCTGCTATCTGACCGTGGTGGGGGGATGTATAAGCATCGTAGGTTGTGTATTTAAGCTACGGTGATCAAAAAAAAGCCAAGTCTCATATAAATCGGGTTTAGTTATCTGTTAGTTAGATATGTAGTCTTAAAAAAAAAAAAAAAAAGTATCTACTAACCTTACTTATATAAACCCTCTAATCTCGGTACCAAAAACTCAACGCGGATTACTCTAGCTAGTCGGTATACTCTATAGCACAAGTATGCACCATGTAAATTATCATGTCCCATTGTTTCCTATAATTCCGGTAATAACATGCATATTTCAAACCCCGACTAGCGAGTGATTGAACATGCATTAGTCGCCACCAGCGCAACAAAGAACCCTTCCCTAAAAAAAAGTGACCTGTATATTTATCCAACCGAACTCCTCTAGAAACCTACATGTACAGTCACACCTCGCTATAAGAAACCTCGTTATAAGAAAAACCTTGCTGTAAGAAACTTTTTCCAGGTCAATTCTGATTTTTCTACACCAAATTTACCCTTGCTATAAGGGATATCTTTGGAAAACTTGCTATAAGAAACGAAATCGGCTGAGTTCTTGGCGTTTCTTATAGCGAGGTGCAACTGTACTTCTACATAGTCTAGAACAGTCTTATTCTGGCGCTAGTATACCCCAGACTCCACCGAATGGGATTTCAGCAAAAATCCCATCCTCAACCCTACATCCACATCCCAAGGGTGGAAAGGAGAAGCAGAAGAAGTAGAAGAGAAAGAAGAGAAAGAAAGAAAGAAAAACTCCTCAAAGCCATCTATTATCGCCTGGAAAACTTACACCCAGATCCTCCTGATGCGTGGATCGTCTCGACCTGCCCGCTTTGATCATTTCGAAACAAGCTTCCAGTAAGAAATCAGATGAGGTAAGATCTTAGTGGAGGGGTGGAGCCAAGCCAATTAAAGTTCCTTTCGTGACGTCCGCTACCGGCCGGGTTACTTGCATAGCCGTTTTGGCTTGGTATGTACTGTATCGCAAATACAACCAACCTTCGCAACATTGGGGGGTGATGGCGCAATCGGGTATACTGAATGACGGAATTCAGAGCGTGTGGTCCCGCGCGTGGAAACGGAGCAGCCAACTCATGAAATCGGATTGATCGAGGAGGGGAGTGGGAAAATGGTTGGATGGGGAGGAAGGGGGGAGAGCTTTGAGTTGAGGTGGGAGCTCCTCGCGCCTAGTAAAATAACCAACAATGCATGATCCGGGCCGCTCGATTTTCAGGATTTATTTTTGATTCCTTTAGCAAATGTTATTTGCTTTCACTTTTTCGCTTAAGCATAAACCTGTAAGGATGAGATTTGACATCTTAATGAAGAATACCATTGCGAAGTAAAACTCATCAAGGAAAAAGAAAAAAAGAGGATAATCAAGAGAAACTCAACACAAACGTAACATGCAAACGAAACTTATACTCAGCACCCCAAGCTCAATACTTCTTTCGATCGATCCCTTCAATCGCGCCATGCTCCAAAAAGTAAATAAATCAAATCGCAAAAGCAAACAATGCCTGGAAAATGGCATATAAAATAAGCACCTCCTTCCATTTCTTCTCCCATTTTACTTTTCTTTATCCACTTCAATTATCCTTCTCCTTACTATTCAGACCATCTTTTGTGATTTCTTGTACCTTCGGCAATGCCCTCTTCTTCTCCAAAAGCAGGCTCTTCAGCCACTCATTCTGTTCCTCCAACTTCTTGATCTTTGCCTCCATTAACCTCACTTTCTCCGCTGCATCTTTCGCATCTTTCGCTAGCTGAGCTTCCTTCTCTTTCTTCTTGACTCTGAATCTAGCGGATGCGGCTGTGTTGCGTCGGCGTTTATCTTCATCTACCGCTGCCCCAGCACGGGATCCAGATCCGGACTCCTCACCACCAAAGTTGAACTGTTCGGATGAAGGGGACTGGATTTGTTCGGAGGAACTTGCTGTAGATGCCTTACGTGCTCGCATACCGCGGGAGGATGGGGATGGGGCTATAGGGTATGGGGACTGTCCAGGGGATGATGACTCTGATAGTGGTGCAGGAGGGGGTGGTGGAGGCGGGGCTGGAGGACGATGATGGTGTGGCCCCTCTGGAGGAATCATGCCTGAGTTAAAGCTTCTATCGATATTCGTGCTCACTGCTGGAGAAGGTGGTGTAGGTTGGTGAGTGGACGTAGGTGGGAGGCCGCCAAAAGGGTAGGTATCATAACCGTAAGGGTCAAAGTCTACATATCCAAAGAGGTGTGTTAGCTGTTAAGATCTGCGCAAATGAATGAGTTATACTCCGGATCATCTCTGGATGCTCCCCTGCTGCGAGTACCCTAGTAGTCATAGCAGTATATTGCAAGGTAATCAAAAAACACTAGGTATAGCCGGTAACGAGTATCCCTCTTTGTTGGTGTACTCCCGGGGAAATCCTGGGGTACGAGGCTTCAAATGCGATTCATGCTTGATTGGTTAAGTAGGTTATCAAAGCCGAAGGGTACTGTGATTCGTGCAGCACAGGCCGGCTGTTGGTGCGTGCCAAAACCAGCATAAGCCGAATTCACACGGGGGTAGGGGTATTATCGGATGAGGGTGTGCTGCTGCTTCCTGCGGATTCGAAAGGAGGGGGAAACAGTATGCGGAGATATCGAATAAAACCACGTATAATATCTATCAGAGTACTCCAGGCAGCTGGGAGCCAAGGAAGGTCGTTGCCAGCACAATTCACCACATCCAACACCGCCACGGTCACAAACACCCCCTGGACCAACCCCAAATAAATAAAATAAAATAAAAAGAAATCACCGTTCTTACCATTAAGAAAGTCCATACTCCCACTCTTCAAACTCGGATCAATCAATTCACCTCTATCCGCTAGATTCGTCCTTGCTGCACCGTCCCCGCCCTCCTCTACAGCTTGACTGCCTCGTCTTCCTCCACGCCGTTCCTCAGGTCCCATATCGAAGTCAAAAAACCGTGTATTCGTGAATATCGCCAAATCATCGGGATTGAAGCCGTCAGAGTCATCAATATCTGTAGGTGGCAGCGCATTCAAATCCCGAAGGTAGGAACTGCCCCCAGAGCCCGACATCTTCTCTGTTTTCTTCTGGTTCTACTTCCAGAACAAGGTGATGGGGTGGGTTGGTCGTAGCGATTTTGAAGGGGAGGAGTAGGAGTAGAAAAAAGAAAGATAAGACAAAGGACCTGTTGTCACTGTTTACCGAGAGGCCCTAAAAGCGATAAGGCAAGAGAAGGTTCAAAAAAGAAGGAAAGGAGGATAGAAAGAAGAAAGGAAATAGAGAGAAACTGATAACATCCCCCCATGCCTATATCCCCTCTCCTCCCCCCCTCCTCTCGCTTCTCGCTAGAGTACTTTCCCCGGTGCCCCGTTGCCAAGTAGTGACAAGTGATCGGGTGTTTGAATCGAGATGGCAAATGATTTATCGAATTGTTCCATCTCGAACGTAGAAGGTCCTCCCCCTCCGATCTCTACTTTAGGCTCATGGTAATTGGGATTGTTTATGCCTGCATGAAATTGTATCCAGGTACATCTGTTCATTACGATCGTGGAAGTATTAGAAGGATATGCGTGCGTTAGGAGATTGTTGAAAATGCGCACGTCAGTACACCTCGAAGACGCCATCGCGGTGGATTCTGTCGGAATATCTACTGGCCTGCAGGGATCACGGATTCGGGATGCACGGGTTCTTTACATAACAGTGTTTGATCTCATTGGTTACTTGTGAGGTCGATGCTAGTCAGAGATGGGAAACTGTTCATGTGTATGCCTGTCGTGGCCATTCCAATTCTGGAATTCCAACTATTAGATCAATTATTACATGCACATGTATGTAGTTATGGGGGTGTCGGTCAGTCTCAGTAGATGAAACTTCTGGCAGAGTTTTTTTATCGCATGATTGGTTTCAATATCTAAATCATTCCTCCATTTCTACGCCGCTACCTCCCTCCCCCCTAGCAAGTAAACTAGGGGGGATTAAACCAAGGCAAAGGTGCATGCTCACCGCCCCTAACCACACACACCTAAGCCTCATCTTACGGCTTCTCCCTTTCCTCACAAAAAATATCAAAGCCCACATGCGCTCTCGGATCATTTGCCCTCCTACCTTGCTTTTTCTCCCCGTGGACCTCCGGCAGACTTTTCCAAAGCTCATTTATCCTTTCCATATCACTTTCTTCTAACTCAAACAACTCCATGTTTTCTCTAATTCGTTCCTTAGTTGCAGATTTTGGAACAACACTAGTACCCCTCTGCACTCCCCATGATAGGAGGACTTGGGCAGGAGATTTGTCATATTTACCCGCAATAGACAGGATCGTGGGATCGGACAGTGGGCCAGGGAGGTGCGCGGTGAGGGCCACGAAGGGAACAGGGCGCCCTCCGAGGGGTGAGTGGGCAGTTGTGTGGATCCCGTGAGCAGTGAGGAACTTGAGAAATTCATGTTGAGGGAGATATGGATGGAGTTCGATTTGGTTTATAGCGGGTTTGATACGTGGGTTGGAATCGAGGAGACGCTTAGTCTTTATGAGGGAGAAGTTAGAGATTCCGATGGCTTTGGCTTTGCCCTCGAAGACAAGTTCTTCCATTGCCCGCCAGGTAGAGATGAAGTCTTTTGAAAGGGGGAAGTCTACTGTAGGCTATCCGGGACAAGTTAGTAAGTCATTGACAGAAATAAAATATTACGAAGTGTAGGAAGAATCATACTCCCCCATCGGGCCGCTTTATGGTGGCATATTTCTCGCCCGGAACGTAGGCGGTTGGAACTATCATTAGTTAATATTACATTTACTAAGTGGTTAAGTAGTGCTTAATGTGACATCATACAGTGCATTAAATATACATCAACTACAAAGAGTACTCATACATTAGCAATATTCTACGTAGAGAGGAGAGAGGAGTAGTCCTCACCATATTCAAGTCTCAAGTCCTTCAAACTAGTCTCGATTCCGACCCTGACATCCTCTGGCCTGTGGAACGTATTATACCTACATTTGCACCAATCAGCGTTTGTTTCTTGGCCCATTATCCCACCAGACTCACAATTTACTTGTAATACACAAGTCCCCCCTCTTGCCCTTCCCTTCCGCTATCCACTGCGCTATAGCCTCTCCAACCTCCTTCTCACTTCCATAGGAGAACGCGGTATCGATATGGCGATATCCAGCCTCTAGCGCTTCGAGAACTGCAACACGCACCGGGTCTTTTGAGGCAGAGGGGTTTATAAAGAGAGCCGGGTCGAATGTACCGAAGCCAATAGAGGGGATTGACAACTGGTCTGTATTTTTAAGGAGATATGAAGTGGGTAGCTTTGAGGGTGACATAATTGCTTTTGTGAGAATAAGAATATGGTGGGGCTGGTTGGCTATTGGGGTCCGGGTTTAGGACTAACTATATAAAGTACAGGTGCCGCTAGTGGGGCATCCAGCCATCGGTGCTTGAGGCCAAGCTTTGTCGGGGTTTGAGGTGGGGAGAGGGGAAGCTTGTTATCTGTCGATCAAGGCCTTAGGGTGAGGTGGGGATTAGATGTGTATGGTCCTTGGAAATCGGAAGACCCTGAAGACGTCTTTCGCTGGTAAAGGGCTTCTATTCGTCCTGGCCTAGCACACCCACGACTGTGTTGGCTAACCCTACATCTGCGTTCCCAGGTTTGTTATGCCTACATGTGCTCATAAGCTACGAATAGGGGCCTAGAAACACGAGTATCAGGATTAGGGTTAAGATCCCTTCTGTGGTTGGCCCTGTTCGTCGAATTATTGTGAGCGATTACACCTCAGCCTTCCCAGATCGATCACTTGTGGAATTGCTTTTACCGTAATCCGTAGAGATTTCCGCTGGGTTACACAATACTTTAAATTGCACTCCATCCAGTCAAAGTTGCATGTATTCTTCGTTCCCCACCTTTATCCAATCTCTGATAATGACTTTAAACCCATCCGTCCCTCTATCCCTCGATGTCCCTACTCTCCAGTTGAGTGACAGCATCAGTAAGCTACACCTAGGATTCACATCCTCCCTCCATATCCAGCTTCCTGATTCAACTTGGTTGATGGATTTGAAATGGAAGGAATTGGAATTCATTAGAGGTCCAGGCTTTTGTGTATGATCCTCCTATTTTCTTTCCCTCGATTCTTATTTATATGGGTGCTAATTTAAGGGTTTAGTTGAAAATCAAACTTCGGTGGCATGGGCAGAGTGTTGGGGAAACGTTAATAGAGGAATTTGGGAGATGGGTATCAGGGGCAGAGGTTCTTTCTGTCCTTGCTTTTTTTATTCGCTAATATTAGGAATTCTACTAAAAGCTATGATAGATGTGGTCCCAGCTACTACTTTCAACTTCTTTACAGATTCCGGAGCGAGTAGACATTGGGGTTGATGTTGAGGGAACAGAAGAATTAGAGACGGATATTATAAGTAAGGCTCATATCTTTCTTCCTACGGTATCTAGCTACAGATGCTTTCCAATTCTACTAACACCTTCTCTGGTTAACCTGACCCGCACATCTCAAATACCAGCAGCTACCGAGCTCCTCCTCCCAAAAATTCTTCCCACTGCCTCCCTCATAGATATAACTCTCAATTTCTTCTTCAGTTCAAACAAGGCCCATTCCTCCCATGGCGCTTCACCAACTCTCAAAGAACTAATGCGACTAACTGACACGGCTATTCATAGTCTTTGGAGTGATAAAATCCTATGTCTAGCACCAATTCTTGGAAAGGTCGGGTACCTAGAAGGTGTGAGTGAGAAGTCCGAGTATATTAATCTTATTACTGATATGATTACGAATGTTGCTGTAAGGAGCCGTGGGGAAAAACTAGGAGAGGCTGTGGATAGTTTAGCAGGAAGTGGTGGGATAGGGATTAAGGTATGGAAAGTTTTATTGGAGACTTTAAAGGCGAAGAAAGGAGGACCAGGGAGTATATTGAAGAGCTTGATAAGGATTAGTGAGGGAGTCGTAGAGACTAGGAAAGTAAGTGGTGGTGAGGATGATTTGCTACTATTTGATGAAAGGAAAGAGAGTGAAGGAGAGGAACTGCTTTTTTGTGAGACTGGTTTAGAAGAGGATTTTCTCATATGGAGTGAAGGCGAATGTGGCAGGGGCGATGGTATTTTTAGTTGGACTGAAGATGAAGATGAGGATGATACTTCGTTATTTGAAGCGTTCGACAATCAAGTTATGGGGTTGGGATGCTATGCGAATAAGAATGATTTCTTCCTATTGGAACATCATGAGCAGGCACCTGAAACGGCATTCTTTCAACGCGTTGAGGATGAGGATATGATATGGATCTAATCTACTGGTAATTGGCAATAAGTGTGGGGGATTGCTTATGAGACCATGCAGCGGTTCCTAGCTCAGATCTCGGGAACTTTGGGAGGAAATGTGCTTTTGCAAGAAAAAACAAAATATAAAAACCGAATCTAAGGAGCAATCTTAATAGAGTGCTGATATAGACGCCACTCCTAGGTGTCTTATGGGGATACTTTGCTGCAGGTCTAGACCGGAACAAGTACATACACAGCGGCTATTGTTTATAGATAGAAAAGAAAGACAATGCTTGATTTGCTTGGCTAACTGGAGGATCCGAATAACTGCGTACATGTGCATAAGGTTGTGAACACAGATCCCACAAACGCGATGTCGGAGCGCCTAGCACCGCCATGCCAAGACCCCGGTACACAGGCCACGAACGCTTTTCTCAAGTTCAAACAACCTCACCTTAAAGCCCAGGGTCAGCAAAAGAGAGCTGACGACGACACCACTAGAACCTCCCCCACTTCAGTCGCTCATTCCCCACGATTCTCTCTAAACATCATCGTCGGGCTGGATCAGATCGATACACATTTAAAATATTCTTCTACACTTCTCTCCTCCGTTACTCCTATAAATTCTTCCATCCCCTTGTTTAAACACCTTGCAATCCGGTCAAGATGCGCTTAGCAGCGCCATCACTCCTTTTTGGAGTCGCTGCGTTATCTACGATGGGGGGAGTTATTGCAGTCCCTACTGATGCGCCGTCTACCTCCGCTGCACAGTACTTCGTCAAGTCTCTCCCCGGGCAGCCGGAAGGGCCGTTGATCAAGATGCACGCTGGGTATGTTGTTACTCCCCTTTATCCATGTTTCTTTCATCGGTAATCGCCAACAACCCAATTCTAACAACAAACAGACATATCGAAGTCGATGAAAAATCGAACGGGAACCTATTCTTCTGGCATTTCCAGAACAAACATATCGCAAATCGTCAACGTACCGTAATATGGCTCAACGGAGGCCCGGGATGCAGCAGCATGGATGGGACGTTGATGGAGATCGGACCCTATAGGTTGAAGGATGATCATACGCTTGTGGAGAATACGGGGAGTTGGCACGAGTTTGCCAATCTACTATTTGTGGATCAGCCTGTTGGGACCGGGTTTAGCTATGTCGACAGTAACCAGTATTTGACTGAGTTGGATCAGGTAGGAGTTGTTTCTACCTTGAAGTGAGGGATTTAAAGCTAACCTTAAAAAAAAGATGGCAGATCATTTTATTAAGTTTTTGGAGAAGTGGTTTACGTTATTCCCGGAGTATGAAAGTGACGATGTGAGCTTACGATATTCTGTATCTCCGAATTGTAACTTGAACGGGAGCTTACAAAGGATTTAGATTTACATATCCGGTGAATCATACGCCGGTCAACATATCCCTTACATCGCTCAGGCAATCCTTGATCGTAACGCTAAATCCACTTCAACGACAAAGTGGAATGTCCAGGGCCTCCTTATCGGGAACGGCTGGATTGATCCTGGTCCACAATACCTTTCTTACTTGCCATTTGCGTACAAAGAGGGTCTTATTGAACCTGGTAGCGATGTCGCAAAATCGATCGAAAAACAGGTCTCAATCTGTACGAAGACACTTTCAGAGAGAGGGGCTCACCATGTTGATGTTCCACCTTGTGAAAGAATCCTACAGGACATCCTTGACAAAACTAAGCTGGTGAAAAATGGAGAGCCGGTGTGCTTGAATATGTATGATGTCCGTCTCCGGGACACCCATCCATCTTGTGGGATGAACTGGCCTCCGGATTTGGATAAAGTGACCCCTTATTTGAGAAGGAAAGACGTTCTTCAGGCTCTGCATGTCAATCCCGATAAGAAGTCTGGATGGACTGAATGTGCGGGTGCTGTTTCTTCCGCTTTCCGTGCAAAGAACTCCAAGCCCGCAATTGAGCTCATGCCGAATTTGCTGGCTCACATGCCTGTCTTACTCTTCTCCGGTGACAAGGACTTGATCTGTAACCACATAGGCACAGAGGAAATGATCCAAGTCATGGAATTTAACGGTGGTAAAGGCTTTGAACTTGATGCCCCCGGAACCTGGGCTCCCCGAGAAGACTGGGTATTCGAAGGCGAACCAGCGGGTATTTATCAGTCTGCACGTAACCTCACCTACGTTTTATTCTACAACTCATCGCACATGGTTCCATTTGATTTTCCCCGTCGTACACGCGATATGCTTGACCGGTTTATGGGCGTTGATATCGGTAAAATTGGCGGTATTCCTACCGATTCCCTCATCGGCGGTGAAAAAGGCCCTGTCACCTCTGTTGGTGGCACCCCCAACTCTACTACTGCTATTGAAAAGGAGAAGTCAAAAGTCGATAAGGCACGCTGGGATGCATACTACCGCTCCGGTGAGATCGCGCTTGTATTTGTTGCTATCGCAGCTGCCGTCTGGGGTGTCTTCGTCTGGCGTCAGCGACGCAATTATAGGAATGCTAGAAATGCGGATGGGAAAGGCTTATACAGGGGGGTGGGGATTGGTATGAAGAGGAGAAATATGAGGAGTGAGGACAGCTTCGATGAGGATGAATTGAAGGATTTGACAGTTGAGACACCAATGTTCGAGAGAGATCTTGAAAATGGGGGTGCGGCAAGGGAGTCGAGGTACAGTGTCGGGAGCGATGAGAGTGATGCCGAGGGGAGCACTGCAAAGGGACGGAAGTGATATAAGGGAAATGGGTATGGTAGTGAACCGGGTATAAATTACGGGGGCAGAAGTTAGATGGTATATCTTCCAATGCCGAGGGGGTCGATATTTTTCCTTTATTTGAGCTAGTACTGGTGTTTGGTGCTTGTGTTTGTGGGAAGGCGAAAGTAGGTGGTAGTTACATGCAGACCTGTGAGGAGGGAGGGGAGGTTGAAAGGGGAAAATCCTCTTTCTCCTTTCTCAATTACTGGTGAGCCGGGCGTGTATATAACTATGTCTTTTTTATTTGCTTTATTCCTATTTTGTGGTTCCTTTGTTTATGAATGTAATATGAGGCTCCGGTGTTTTTTTTTCTTGCCTCCTCTATTTTCTTTTCGAAGCTGGGTGCGCGGAGGTGAAGAAGGAAAGGGTAGATGCATAACTACCCGGTATCCCTTACTATAAGGCCTGACCCTTCGACCTTCAACTCTGCTTTAGAGAAGGCCACGATATATTGTAACTGTATTTTACCCTATGACATAGATTATTATTCTTCAGCCCGAGATTTACGTGATCCAAGACTATCCTATAGTTAGAGAATACGACCACCCCTAGATAAGAATACACAAGAGTGATAAATGTAAGATATATTGCAATCTACATGTAACAGAAGTGTGAGGGATATACCCCTATATTAATATATTGTTAGGGTAATTGTGTTCTATCGCCAAAATGCATCCAAAAGTATTTAGTCGAGATGGAGTGGAGTGAATATATATTTATTTCATGAAGAATGTTACTCTCAACACCGATAGCCTCAATCCTCCCTTCAGACTTGAGTAATTATCGCACTCACTCTAGATATCGCTTCAGAAACCCTGTACTATATAATCCATAATATAATATGACGGCTGTGTAGGTCACCCAACCAACCTAATACTTCCCAGGCTCCCCCACCAAGTCCACCGTAGCACAATGAAAAGATCCACCAATACTATAGACATGTTTAAATTCACAAAATATTAGTTCCATCCCAACGCCTCTCAGCCATTCAGCAAACTCAGCATCCCCAGCCTCGATAACCACCTTCCTCCCATCCAGAACCAGTACATTCATCATCAACCATACAGTCGTCATAAACAATGGTGGTTCCTTTCTCTTTTGAGGCTCGAACGGAAACGGCTCTAGCTGCCAACCCTTCAAAACCCCATGCTCACGCAACTCCTCCTCACCTATCTTCGCCGCGTTATATACTAGTAACCCTTCCCGTAGCGGGCATATCGTTGTATCTATATGCATCACACTCGGATTATTCACCTCTAACAGCTCCAAAGTGTAACCATCTGGTAGCCGTTCCCCGCAGATACTGTACGCCTTGGTTGTTTGTCACATGACTCAGCTGTCCTAACAATGTTTTCCCAAAGTGCATGAAATCTGCCGTGTCGAACGCTGGCCGTGAGTTATTGATGGCCCACCCATCGGTGTTATCCGGTCCGTCGTATAAAGTATCTGGCTCTGGCGGCGAAGGTGCTCGAAACACCCGTACTGTGGGGTCTTTTGCAAGCTCTTTCGAGGATCTCACCGTAGGCGAGAGAGAGATCTCGTGGCGACGGCAACCAAAGGCGAAGGGTGCTTCAATGATATGGTGGCCTATTTTGAGTAGTCCATCACGCGGCATTGCACCGGTGTGGCCCCCCGACTTTGGCCCAGTCGACTATTGTGGGTCTGTAGACTTTTATGCCTTCTTTCACGAGTATCTCGGAGAAAGCGTTGAGTTCTTCGTCTGCTTTTTGGAGAACGCTGGCGGGGAATGGGTTGCATGGGCGGAAATAGGATAGATAGGCAGCTGGCATGGTGGCTTTGATCATTTTAACTGACTCGTTGGTGAAATTGGGAGTGGGCTGCTCGAGTCGATGGAGACCATTCGTCCTCAGCGTTGATGGAAGACATGATGAATTTGATGTTTTTATTTGTGTGAAAATATAAATTTAAAGAGATATAGAGTAGGTGCCTTAGGAAATCAGGTCTTATTGAACTCAAGAAGCTATTTTCTAATAAAAATCAAAAATCTAAAGATAAAACCAGTACTAAAATACTGATCTTACGATTAAATAAAATTCTAACGCGGCCGGAATTAATAAGAAAAATAACTTGGAAAAGAACTAGAGGGACCAATTGTCCTGTGAACCTACTTAGTTCAATTATACTACTTTTTGTCAGAAACATGCATATGCACGTCTACGTAGTAACCCTAGAGAAGTGGTATACCACGTGCTTATAGAGTACCCTTTTACGCAAGCCCGAAGGAATATCATTACCCGAGAACTCGAAGAACCCTCACGCTAGGCGAACTTCTGTATCCTAGAGACAAAGACAAGCAGACGATTGGAGCGTTGGTGCAGAGACAGTCTCAGAGAAGAAAAAGCAATCAAGGATCGAAGAGGAGATAGGGAGAGCGAAAACGAGAGTAGAGATATGGCATCTAGGAGGATATACAGGAAGAAAGTAGGGAAGAAGAGTGATTCACATATTTTACTTATGAGGGGGGGGGAAACATTTTACTTTTTACTTTCATTTTATTTTTATCTTATTTTTATTTTTATTTTGGGGTACGTTTACGTTGGTCTAATACCTCAATTAGCCTTAGTGCTCCATGTATTTATGATTTATTCATTGTCCACACAGGAGTCTGTGGTAATAACCTGCTGAATTGATTGTCTAAAAGAGATAGAGAGATCTATCGATATATGCTCTGAAAGAGAAAACCCTAAACCCTCATATGGTATGCCTTTTACCTGGATCCTCAAACCTAGCAAATAGGAAAAACCACGTGACTCATATATGAAACCGCCTATCAGCTATCCTTATTAGGAAGCATCTACAACAGAGTCAGATCAAGATATTCGAGTGATTTATTATGAATCACGACGATCCTATGACCATAAATAACTACTACTAGTGTAAAAAAAAGAGTTGTTGATTAAGTCTCCCGCGATCCTATAAGTATCGACTCCTTGCATGAGAATAGTCATCATGGGTTAAAATATTAGATTCTGTAGAATTTATCCTGGAAAGAAACGTCAAAAGTATAAATATCACCACTTTTTTTTATAACCTAATCAATACAATTTCCATAAGACCATCTTACGACTCATATATTTTATTCTACAGACAGATATACCAAACATACCACCATAATCTATGCTCATTTAGGGCTTTATGTTATGAAAAAAATACCACCAGTTTGGTCACTACATTACGTTACTTCTGTGCACCCCCGGTACATACTATATATCTTACCAAACTATATAAACGATTATCATACGAGTTGAGGGCTGTGGGCTGCCACGCGGAAGCACGAAGCCGTTCGACTAGGAAATTTACGTCTATACACTGATATGCCTTCTTCAAAAAATACACCAAAACCCGTTTCATAAGCTCCTATCTTGATCCCCACGGGAGTTACTAGGTTAGTGGAATAAGCCGCTGGGCATATACTAGCACTCCTCATAGGCCGGAACTTTGATGCGGTGTGCATTTCGGATACTACAGACGGCTTTGAGTTCTTCCCCCTTCCCCACCTGTTATGCAGCAAGAATCAAGGGGATGATGCCTTTTTTGTAAGTCGATCAGTTAGATCGTTTTCAAAAAACAACCCAACTATTCTCAAATCCTGAAAAAGTCTAGTTGTTGGTCAAGGCATGAAAATGAGTGATAGAGCGTGACGCGTAACGCTATTCTACATAACCGGTCCTGTAATATGAGCAGGTAACACCGGATATCACTCGGTAGAGTACTTAAAAACGCATCCGCCTTGTTGCCCGTGCGTAGACAGCCGTGCACACAAGTTACATATATGTAGCTGTCCATTCTCTGAACAGTTTAGCCAAAACCAGAAGATGACTGATTTTAAAATTGCTAGGAGAAGACATTATTGTAAGTTACTAAAATCAGAAACAATGAAAGTCGGTGTATATGTGTCTTGTAGAAAATTCAAGGGGGGGGTTCTTTTTTGTGTCTAAGACTACTGGAAGACTCCATATCTGCCGGCCGAAGAGGGAACAGACTAGTATAGTAGTTACCTGCGTGAGAAGAATAAACCCGCTGGATATATTCCCCCCTCCTTCCCTCCCCACCCACACGAAACAACACCTAGACAGGGAGTTTAGGATCGAACGGACTCCGTAGTGGGGTATGTATATTCCTACACACCGCATTATCCTGTAAAATTCATAAACTACACTAGAATATTCAGTCGTCCAATTGCAGGCCACGGCCGCCCAACCAGATTTAGTTTCAAAATTACGCAAGTTAATACATTACGGTTCGAGAAGAACATGAACATGGATATGCCAGGCCAGGGCGAATCAAAAACCCGCTACCGGACAGATGATTTTCTTCCTTACCCCAAGTAGGTTCAGATACCGAGGTAGAGTACCACATCTAAGACATGCATATACCCGCGCCTTTGGCATGCGTGGGTCCAAAGGGTAGGCGAATTTTTTTTTCCCCTTCCCCCTTTAACTCTTTACCTATATGATTATCGTGGCTCCAAGTGTCGATTCGGGTTTGTCCGATCGTTGTTCGGTATCGGACCGTTGCCATCGAATCTCGACGTCGGTTAGGTGATCTGTAGGCGAATTACGTACCAGTATACTTCGGCAACACGTGGGGACTAGTCTCGTATACATCTCGTATATCTACAGTCATGAATACTTGTAATGTCTGATACTAATGACCGACGATCTACAAAAGTCTACCGCGCTTCCACTCGGTGAAGATCTTATCAGCTTACTGAGATCTATTACTACCTACTGTCTATACTGGGTTAGCATAATTTGCATAAGCTAGGGTCCCTGAACTTGGCGATCTCTATGTCCCCTAGAGATTTTCAACCCCGACCTATACCGTTGGTCCTATACGCAAGGTACTTTAAGAGTGAACCGAATATAGAAATCTTTCATACGCATAGGCATATAATATCCCCAACTAATTCTTAACTAAAGAGTCATTCCCCTAGCTATGTTTAATGAAATAAAAAAAAATAAAAAATACAGTACTTTCTTATATACTAAACTTAACCAGTTTATGAAGGCCCCCATATCAGTATACTGTATTACCCGAATTAATCCGGTCCACGGATGCCGGGGTTAATTAAGTCATAGCAAAGGAATAGCAATGTAGCAGGTCTCATCTATATTAGTACAAGTACGAATCTTTCTTGTCCTAGTGTCTTCAATTCCCATGACTCCAACTGTCCCAGCGCATACAAAATCTTGTTGTCACATGTTAAATTGACTCAGATAATACGGGAATATATGCACAGGATGCAATTTTCACATAATAAGTATAAACTTAAAAATCATCGGCAAGAAACCACAAATACGGATACTGGTAAAATTTCTGGGTGGGGGAGGGCCCCTGTGTCAGCCACAAAAAGCCACCTGGACTCACCACCTCGCCTAACGTAAATCTCGCGTGGCTTGAACTAAAGTTGTGGTGGTTAATTAGACAACATCGCAAAGTATACACGAAGATTCACGAGGAGCATAAATAACCCTGCCTCTTGAACGCCTCCTTTAAGTCCTAGTTACCATTAATATGGTACCCCCCCCCCAAGTATTTTACGGGCTTAGCTCGAGCTCTTTGCATATCATGTATATTAAACCCCAGCCTCGATATAAGCATGTTTATGCCAAGGTAGATTTCTATAGGTAGGACGAAGTGAGAGTACCAACTCATATGCTTGTACCGAGGTTCCAGTGTAGAGGTATAAAAAATCGGAGATACGAATGATCTACATAGATATTAAGAATTCGTATAAGAAATGGCGTGCATATATGTAGTCGATCTTGACCCCATGGGGACGGTATCACAAATATAGCTATAATACTACATGTAGTATGATAAACTGATAGCTAGAATCTACTATAGAAAGTGCCGCTAGCACGTATGGTAGGCTTTACGAGATTACTTGGGACTTGACAAAGATATTTAACTTACATATGATAGTATAGTTATGCATGCGCAATCAACTATAATCTAACTTATATAAAAGCAAAAAAACCTGAGGTCTAGGACAAAGACAAAAACCGGTGCAGAGTTACTCCCAGTGACCAGTTATCCGGGAAAGCTTCATAGGTGTGATAGAAATTTTCTTATTGAGCTAGAGAAAACTTTCTTACCCTTTAATGCTATAATAGTGTTGCTACTGATGCTCCTTCCCAATCCGATTAGTCCCTATGCAAATTCTAAATGTTTGTTTTTTTACGTAAAGTATTTGAAGCCTTTGTATCCTAGATTTAAGTGCCTATTTCTACTGTACCTACTCTATTCTACCCAGTTAGCACCTGTTTGATTTATTGTAGTTTTTTTCCCCTCTCCTTAGCGAGAGTTCTGGAAACCAAGGAATCGGGACAAGATGTCTGCGTGAGGCTCATCGCTTACCAGGTACGAGGTAGGGTAGGTGCATTACTTTTTTTTTCTTATTCCTGCGCTGACCTTCGCTTCCAGGAAACAATTCTGTAAACCCCAAGACAATCCAGGGAGAAGAAATCTCATCTTCAAAACCTGTCAACACTCACATTCAGCGCTAGGGTTACCCAATACTGTAAACCTCGGCTAAGTTCAGTTTCCGATTATCACGAAGATGACTAGGGTAACGGTGCCTGCAGGGACTACCATATGCAGGCCCGGGCGATCTGGACCATCATCCCCTAGGCTTGGGTTGCCCAACTTATTCTCAGTGTTACATTACATAGATAATTACCGGAACGACCTTTGGCCGACATTACCTTTTCTGACCGGAGTATCAAGACATTTATAGTAGTAGTAAGACGCCACCACAAAACAAAGTAATGTTAATCTCCTAGCGACTAATTGCCGTTATTGTTGCTCCAGAAACGTCATTAGGTTGCTCTAGATCTCAACCGTTAGACCTCGGATGTGCTTTGATGTTCTTATCTCCAAAAGACCATTATCCAGCCGGTTCGTAAAGGCGAGACAGAATCGGATACAGAATCGGCACTAGTGTTTCTCCATGATCTAAAGCAAGCCCCTTTCGAAATTTCTAGCCTCGTTCCGGGGAACGCCACTGAAATCTTTTTAAAAAAATGGCCGAACTACGCGTAGGAGCACTCAACCAGCGCGATGATGTCGGTGGATCTCAAAAACACCCCCCAATACCCATCTAGCCCAATATTAGTACCGGCAGGAGTCACGGTGCGGGAAGTCTTGGTTGGTCACCCGTTCTGTGGGTCTCAATCATCTTGATCTTTTCTCCCTAACTCAGTGCCAACTTGGGGATTTCCCTTGCATCGAGTCCAAAAACGTGGGGTTGTAATCTAACACTTTAGCCTTGATATCTAACTTCCACGTGTATATATGTACTTGGGCCTCCTTTTCATCGCTCATCCCGAACTCCCCCGGCTATCCCGGTTAAGATGGTCTCTACTTTCTTCATAGAATAGAGAGCCTTGGCGTGGTCGCCGAGGCTTGTGCCGTATCAAGTATACGAACCTCCCACCCAAATCAGCCTACAAGTTGGATTGTTCGTTGAAACTAAATTGACAGTTAGCGAACTAAGACAATCCGTTTTCTGACACTGACAGCTGACGTCCGTCCGTCCGTCCGGTCTTGGTACCAAATTCTCGGCATAGAGGAAACCGCCTACAGGAAAGTAGGAACTAAATCCCATGAGAAATAGGATTACCCAAGCCCTGAAGTGTATGAGAATGTCTTACTAATTCTTATCGTAGCTAGCGTCTATGGGCTACAAAACCTACAAAACTCTCAAAATGAAATACAGATACTACACCATAACATTTAGGGCTCCTGGGCGAGCAGGCCCTACCCCCGAGTGTCCCCACCCAGAAACAGCTTTTCGACACCCGTAAACCAGTCTCCCTCGATGAAAAGAGCAGGGGGGTGGGTATTAGTTACAAGGTAAACCGCCTTTTCCAATCTAGACACCTTGTAGAATTGTTGATCGATTCCCGAAGTGCCTATCTTGCGCTACCGGATTTAATCAATCTACCGCGCAAGCAATGCAGTTGTGTTGAATTGAAATATACATGTATTTGTGATCCAGCGTCACACAAAAATAGCGACGGCATATGCATGCACAGAATACCGCCCCTACTCGGCCGTCTCAAGAAATCCAAAGTATCAGGATGTCTAAGCAGAGAGCTTATTACAGAATAGATGCCGGTTGCTATATAAACCAAAGACAGCTTCTGCACGGCGGCCTGTTTACCAGGTATCAGCAACCTAAAACTATTCGTTTATTGAATTTCCTACTGGGATCGATCACCCATGGAGAGTGGACTAGTTATTTATGTATTTGGTAAATTACCCTAGTGCAACTTATGAGCCGTGCTTTCCTGTCGAACCCAAGTAACGTAAATTGTCTCAGAATTTCCCCACTGGCGGTAACACAATAGCCATTACTAGTATAGTGCCTTATCCTAGAAGTCGTTGGTATCCCTCTATCAAGCACACGCATATTATCTCTTTTCTGTTGGAATTGGGTGCGAGTCTTCACCTTTTGCCCCCCTTTCCCACCACCCCCCACGGGAGACTGGTATTTAATACCAAAAACCCGATTTTGGTAGAAGGCTAGCATTTTGGGTTCAACTCGAAGAAACAGGCATCAAGGGCCTCACTAGCGCTCCTGCGTAACATACCCCACCACATCATTGGTCCGGTAGCATTACCATCACAATGTAGATCATTAGGACTTTTTCCGGGAATGAGTTGTGTGATTCGCCCACCTCCCTGCACAAGATTATATCCTAGACTAACCTCAGCTACAATAACACTTGAGCGGCACATTTATCAGGTTGATGAAAATTCACTGCCTAGCCCGGCTGGATGCGAATGCCTTTAGGGTCCTAAAAGTAGACGGACAAAGATCCCAAACAGCGATGGAATCTTATTCCACGATATCCCTGTGGATAGATCTCAAAAAACAGCTGAAAATACCTACCCTTGGAGAGACGATACTTAGCGCCAAGGGTTGTTTAGCTAGTTCGGCGACTTGCGTCCCGGAATGGGTCCGCTTTCCTTTTCCCGGTGTCTTACTTTTTCTTTTTCCAAACAATTGCTTTTTTCTTGCAGCAGCAATGATGTATCGCTTAGGACGAATTAGTAGCAGTGACCATCCACCATCGATGGCACCCGATGACCGCACACCGAGGGGTTGCTTCAAAAGCGAGAGGCCCCCCATATACTTGCTTTTGGGCTCTCACGAATCACAGGTTACCCTACGTGTTCAACTTTCGTCATTCGTTGGCATCAACAGCTACTCTTGAGTGAGTAGCCTTGGAGGCTTCCGACGTTCAATCATTCCCTTAACCATCTAGGTTCCTGCCATCAGAGCCGTTTCGCTTTGGAGGTTTCATCATGGCTGAGCCTTACGCTCCACAGATATACTCTGCAGGGTATATTGCACTGTCGTATATCATCTCTTTCATAGGGTCACTATCTACTGTTGAATTGCTTCAACGGCGAACCTCCAGGAGAGGATTGTACAACTGGTACGTAACAATTGTCAATTTGATGGACTCTTGATGGCTCTGGATACCTTCCACCAGAGATCAAGTATTAAACCCTTGCCATTAACACCTTAGTATAGGTACCTGCTCGTGGGTTCGTCATTGACCATGGGAGGGGTTTCAATCTGGGCGATGCACTATATAGGGAATCGTGCGATCTTGCTCTATCCCGATTCTGCTGGGCGGAATCAGCTGCAGCTCGACTATAGCCCTGGATATACTGCATTGTCTTTTTTCGTGCCAATCGTTTTTCTGTTCCTGGCATATCTTTTAATGGGTACTGCAAGTGAGTATATATCATGGGCTCGACTAGGCTCTGGTGGGACATTTGCGGGGTTGAGTGTCTGTGGCATGCATTACCTCGTATGTCCTTCCATTGAAAAAAAAGACTTTGTTATCGCTGGAGATCATTATTGACATTTTAAAGGGACAAGCAGGTATCTCCAACTATGAGTCTGTTTATGTTCTAGGCCATATAGTGGGGTCCATCGTAATTGCAGTTGTGGCTACCACGATTGCCCTAACGTTGTTCTTTATCTTGAACAAGAACTTTACAAATTCTTGGTTTAAGAGAGTTTTTTGCGCAATTATCCTCAGTGGGGCAGTGAGTGGAATGCACTGGACGGCTGCTCTTGGGACAAGATACAAAGCCAAAGATGGGGCCACGTTCACACGAGACACGAGACACATGACTGTGATTATTACAATTGTGATGGTAAGTTACTAGGAGAATCCTAATATCGAATTAATTCTAAGAATTGCAGTCTGTAGTTTCTTGCTTCCTTATGCTCTTTTTTGCAATTGCAGCCAATAGATCAACATTTGGACAAAATCGTGCCCAGAAAATTGTTCTTGCATCGGTAACTTTTGACCCTGAGGGAAAGTTGATGGTGTTGCCGGATGGAATGCTTCCAACAAAGGAGATTACAGATGGTTTTCGTGAGAAGGTAAGTTCCTTGATCAAACATAAGAAATGACTAAAGTTTAATTTAATCTTTTGGTATATTTTAGTCTTTTGAAGAGGGTTTCGATAAATCACACCCTGTATTCCAATGGATTTACCGAACAACAAGACATTGGAAGTCTTTAAATGGCCTCCTCGAAGGGATGAAAGCACATCTCCGTCAATATAACTCTCCAAATCGCCCTACCGATTATGTCGAAGACTACGGTTTTATTTTCCGGGAACAGTTTTGTATTGCTGCTCAGGATCTCGCTGACGGCACCTACCGAACACTCGAAGATATGGGAGTTCTCTATGATGAGATCATCGTCACTGGAGGGTCAAACCAAGCCAAGAAACATTCTCAAAGTGAAACGGATATCGATTTAGAAGCTGGCCAAGGAAAGGGAAAGTTTCTGTTCCTCATAAAGGAAGTGAGCAGATTAGATGCTATACGCTTAGCTGCACATGGCTTCAGATTTACAAACCCTAGCAATGTAATGGATAATATTTCCAGATCCATGCAAGTTTCCAAGGAAACTATCAAAGCACATATGAACTCGATGGGGACCTGCGCTTCAGCGGACTCTGATCTTCTGCCAGGTGTCTATCTAGGTTGTTTCGCGGTTCGTGCGAATGTAAAGGGTGGTTTTGATGTTCTAACCCGTAAAGATGCTCCCAGTCAACTACCGAATGTTAGACTTCCGATGGCAACTCTTGGACAAAGTCAACTCCGCTACTTACAAGAACAAGAAAATAAAACTGTCACCCAAATAATCAACAGCTCACACGCATTACGACGCCCAGGTTCAGGTGGCCCATCTGATAGTTCTCCTTTCGTTATCATGTTCCACGAAGCCCTCCAAACACTCATCGGCGAAATCCAGGATCCTTTCTTCTCAGACGCCGTACTCATCCTTACACCTATCGCCGTTCCTTGTCTAGATCCCATCGACAAAGAAATCAGCCCCGCTCTAATCATTACCTTCAAGACCATGATTCCAATACACTCTCGAACGATTGCCAACAACCCTAAATTCGAATTTTCCCCCTTAAATTTTTTCTCCTTACAACAACGCTGCTATCCTTTCTCCCCGGATCATGACATCCACGCACGACAAACCCACAGAGAATTTTCGGGAAAGGCCGCTCATCTTCCGCCGCCAGTACGGACAAAGCTCGTAAATACGTTGACCCCATGGCAAAGCAAGGGTAGCGGCCCAAATGTTACCACTACCACACTCTCGAGTCGCACATCTACATCTTCTGAGAAGAATCTGGTGCTTGAATACCCAAACATCAACCCTTTCGCGAATGGAGGTATCATGGTTTCTCAATCAGTCTCTATCGAGCATGCTGAGGTCAAGAACGGCATTGAGATGCAAAACATGGGCCCTAGCGCTGCTGTCGTAAAGGAGGACGATATAGAACAACCTACTTGGGTGGAACTCCTGTTCAGGGGGACGATGATGACTGGACGATGACCCTAGTCAAACGCAGCTGTGTTTAGAGCATGATATATTCTCATAGTCATATTATTTTCCAGCTCTTAGGCACTAATTTCTTGTATTATAGTAATAATTGTGTAGAGAAGGGACATGCTGCCCTAGGATTAGGGCCCGGATAAATGGATTGGATGTTGGGATTGACAGGGCGTTTAAAGAAATTTCCTTTGTATTACGTTTTCAATTGGGACCTATGGCTTTTTTTTTTGGTTTGTTTGGGGCTAGTTGTGGAAAAAGTACCTAATTTTATGTATCCCCATGGCTATGATGTATTTTTGGCTATCTAGTACTAACTGACGTCAAAATGATACCAGTAAGGGAGAAATGCTTAGCATCTCCCGAGTGAGACTTACAGAAGTGTTCAAGGAAAGCATATATGTGACCATCGCTCCGTCCCAGTCTAAGTAAAAATTAAAGTACATACACATATATTTTACATAAATATAGTGTATGTTAGTGGTTGGCTAAAATATCTCTCTTTATACTATACCCCAGCTTTATATAAGTTAGAAACAAATGGAAATCTGTATCGCCCCTTTGTACAACAAACCTGAACCATGATACTACTGTTCGCGACATCGAGTGACATCTCATGCTATTCAGTACTATGAATGAATGAATTTATCATAAGTACATGCAACCCGAAGGTTATGGTACCCACACCAATCTAAGCAAAACAAAACACAAAATAACAAACAAAAACTAAAACAAAAACAAAAACCCAAACTCGTCTTTATGCTACTTCCTCCCCTGTCTGCTGCTATTCAGTAATAGTAGCAGCAATAAAAGAATACACAAAAATTTAATAATCTATGAAAAACACTCTCTAAACTATGTACTTATGATAAATTCATTCATTCATTCATTCACCCCCTAAACTATTCATTCATTCATTACGTACATACAGTCATGTCTAACTAATTCCCAAAACAACCGAGCCATTTCTTAAGTTACACCAACAACCACAAAAGAAAGCATTTAGAATAATATTAATAAGGTCATCTAATAGGGTATGTAGACACAGTCATCTTCAAAAAATTCATGAATACCCAAGTAAACAATAAGAGTAAAAGAAAGAAAAAAAAATACGGGAATAATCCTCCACACTAGATGTATATATTATAGTCTAGATTCCATATCATGTTAGTTTCAGATCATTTTTATTGTATGTTAGATGAGCTAGAGCTAATGTGTTGTGGTGTTTGTTGGCTGATAGGATGATAGGACTTTTTCTTAAGCCCTGCTATATGAGTTCAAAAGGTACCTAAAGTGAAGGTCTTCCAGTAATGTATTCTCGCATTAATACTATCATCTTTTAGTAGTGTTAAGGTGGGTGTGCGGTTACCAGTAAGTGGGAGAGGAGGGAGGGAATTAGTTAGACACAACTATACATCAAATGATGGGGGGGGGGGTTCAGAAATAACTATTGGTAGAATTCTTTAGGTCCGTATTGAGTCACACTATAAAAACTTGTTTTAACCTAGTTTCTATATATATAGCCATACTGAAGTTCATCTCACCTCACCTCACCTCCCACTTACGTACCCTCTAGCCCAGTACTACCGCTAGTCTCCTTCTATAATAGAACCCACATTACAGAAAAAAATACACAATAATACTTGAAATATAAAAGAAAAACTAATAACAAATACCTACTACAAACGGAGGTACCACGAATGGAAAAGAAAAAGAGAAAAAAAACCACCCTCCCCTTATAACTTACCGGTCAATGCATAAGATTATCAACAACTGCAATTATTGCAACAACCACAACAAAAACAAAAACAAATCAATTCTCCAAAGCAGTCCATTATATCTTTAAACGGCCCCTGCTCTACTATATTGGCTAGCGGGGCTCCTGGTAGGACTCCTGATGGACCTCTAAGGTCGACGTTGGCGTAGGGGACCTCGTTGTTGGGATGAGGGTATCCTGGAGGTGTAGTTGTATTGGGATGATATGTAAACTGTGCAGGGAGGTTGTTGGTGTATTGGGACATTGTGAGCTGAGAGGGTGGCTGTGCTATATATTTAGTTTGGGATATTTGTTGTTGTATAATTTTTTATAGTAGTTAGAAGGGGGAAGAGTAAAGACTCTGTTGAGGGAGTGGGTTTAGGGGATATAAAGAACGGGGGTTATCTATGCTTTGTATGGGATGCATCGTGGAGATTAGGCAATGGGGGTTCATAGAATGTGATCTTACGGTAAGTATGTCGATTAGTATAGTAAATATCTCTACTCCATTTCCCTACAATTGCGCCCGTCTTCTTTTATGCCATAGATCCCTAATCACTTCCCGGATTAGAATTTCATCCATGTACTATCACTCGGTCCGGCTCCTAACTGAACTTAGAAGACCTAGCCCATCGCCAAATCTTTGGTAGCATAAAGGCCCATTGGCCCTACCACTAACCACATTCGACCATAGAATCCAAAGACTGCTCTACCCAGTTCAAGAAGCTTAGATGCCTCCAATGCCAGTTACTCCTACTGCGAGTAATACAATAAAACAACCCTTCCCTTTTTTACAATAATATTTAAACACTCTTATTAGAGCATCAGTGGTATATAAACAGCAAGAGAAAAAACCACCCACCAGCAAACACCTATTCTATTACCCTATTCTTGATACCATCATCAATATCTGGTAACATCGCATTCTGTTCCGCTCTTCTCCTAGCGTCAATAAACATAATCTACCCCAATCATTAGCAAAAACCTCGCACAACCCAAAATTCAAGCAACTCACAAACTCTGAATAAGTCTTCGGCATGACTTTCAAATCTCTATCCACAAAGAAAGTATAATTAAATACTCCCGTCTCTACCATGCTCCCATGCTCCACGTCCCTCACCTTACTCCCCACTCTAACCTGTACTCTGCATCCTCCTTTATGCGCCTCAGTGTACGCCACAGTGGCCGTTAAATAAAGAATACTCCCCACTGGTACCGGCGCATCAAATGTACTCGGGTCCAAACTTAGAAATGTTGGTCTTGAGTGGGCAAAAGCCGAGCAGCAGCAAAACGCAAGCTCCATAGTACTCTTAAGAAGGTATCCACCGAAAATCATGAATGAATGACGGTTCCGATACTGTGGCTGCATAATCTGGGTAGATGCAATAGTAGTAGTGGACATGTAGATTGTATTCTCAGGCTTTGAAAGCGCAGACTGAGGGTCTTCATATTGAAGATGCTCCATCCACATTTGGTGGATAAGGTCTGACTCCTCGTCGTTGGGGGTCTGTTTAGCTAGTGATACATCTACAAGTGCTTTTTTAGCTTTCTTGTACTCCTCCCCTTTTTGGAAGATTGCTTTTTCCTCGGGGGTTTCGAGGATGAGTGGAGGGACTGGGACTGGGCGCTTTGTCTGCGGGTCTAGCGCAACCATTGTGAATGCGCAAGTCAATAGTAGGCCCTCGTCTCCCTCGACGCCATCACGACGGGCCTCGAGAGAAATCTCCATTGACGATCTGCCAACATATGAGACAAATCCACTAAGTTCAAGATCACAGAACTCCTCCAGCGGATTGATAATACAGATACGATCTACGGCTGCAGTGACGGTCGTTGGCCCAGGCCCGGTATGTTTGTATGCAACCACGCCCGCCAACGCGTCAAGGTCTTGGAATAAAGTCCCAAGACGCAGTTGCCCAGAGGCATTGACGTACCCATCTACAAGCCATTTGTCTTTTGATAGCGGAAGCACCTATACCCATGCAATTACTTCCAATTAGTTATCATGACTAGATTATCAGCCAATATTTGAAATACTAACAAGCCTGTGATAACTATCCTTCATCCTTTTCGGCTCCAATCCACCCGCTGGTACTGGTGGCGGTGTAGACTTGATCCCAGCATTCCGCTCGGAGAGAGCTTGAAGCCATGGCTTTTGCAGCTTCATCGCCGAGAGCTCTTTATAAACCCCGTCATATCTAGCCGCAGCGGAGACGGTAAATCTACGAGACTGCTGGGGTATTCCCCGGCAGAGGGACTTTGCACATACTCTGAGGACGTGGGCTGAGAGTGTACGCGACATCCTGCGAGAGTGATGTGGGGTGATGAGAAGGAGATGACGTCGGGCAAACGATTTTCCGGTCGGGCTCCGTGCTCAGTTGTGCAAGTTAAGCGAGATATGGCAGACTGATTGAGCATGCAAATCCGGTGATCAATCTCGCCCTTCTGTAAACGAGGGCTCGGTACGGAGGTTTTGTGAATTAACTTTTCTTGCGATCGTTACGTGGGCCGTATTATTTACAAGAACCTTGCCCCGGAGGATATTCTACTTAGGAGGGGGCCCGCGTGTGCCCGGGATGCTCGAAGCGCCCATCCCCCTCCCCCCCCCGTGTGTTTCGGGTACAGTTCGGCCCGAATTCGGTATTCTCTCGCTATTAACCTGATTAAGGGAGGATAGATTAAGTACATATAGTAGCGAATGATTGCCCTTGTGACCCTATCCGTCTACGCCTCTGTGACCCGGGGTGAGTCCCAGTAGCGGATGCTCCCGCTCTCACTCGCGCCCAGAGCCTTACGCAATGGCCACGGTGGAGCGTGTGCGTGATCATGACTGCATACCTGTGGCCTTTGGGCTTTTTCCCCTCGTACAATCATTGACCACCTAGACCGTACCCTTTTCACACCGATATTTACCCTGATTCGGTGGCTGCTTATCCCACTCTCGTATCTAGGGCAATGGAGATTGGCTTCTGCTATATCACCTTCCTTTATATTTAGGAACAGCCTTGTCCGCCAACTTTCCTCACCTCAGCTCTTTATATGATGCCTACTGAGACATTGGGGAGAAAGAAAGAAAAAAATCTCTCTATCGATAGGTGCTTGTGGCAAGCCTTGATTGTGGGATATTAGTTTTCCCTTATATCACCTCACGTGTACTGTAATATCACTTTATCGAGTAGTAGTAGTAAGCTCCAAAGTGGGGAATATCGGTTTCCATACATTCATACACGTGCGTTTTCTCGTTGATGAAACATATCATAAGTATGTAATATTTGCACTTTCCGCCTGCACTTTGAGGGACTTAGCCAGAACACAGACCCGTGATGACTATTCTAACGCATAGATCTTTTGGGCGGATGCGTGAGATGGTTCATGCATAAAGATATGCAGTACCACCATCAATAATCCACTCCTTTTTTCTTATTCTTATATTTGTTTTTTTGTTTAACGCCACAACTAAACCCTCACTCCACTGATTCAATAACACAGTGGGGAAATAGAACCCTCCGCGTCGATCAACTACCCTATATGGGGAGGAGGGAGCGGAAGTGTAAAAAAAAAACGACACGACAATTAGTAGCTCGATCCTAGAATAGAAAGGAACACCGCCAGTCGACCAGTGCACACCGTACATTACAGTTGCACAGTGCACTCTTGCATAAACGATGATAAACACCGTGCGCAGCCCTTCGCATTTCATTTTTTTTTATTTCCCCCCAGCTTTTTCCCCCGTCGATCAAGTTATCAAAAAAAATCCTGAGTTGCATTTATTATGCTACATGCACAGTTTTTGTCTCTAGTCGGCATGATACCGCATCTGTAATTCTATACTTTCCTGACACAAAGGTAGAGGTATCACGGCTACTAAGTCCTAGTAGAGATGTCCCGTGGAGCCTACGTATACCTACTACAGCAGCTAACTAGGGGCTAGAGTAAGAGAAGCCTTGAGATGAGTGATAACCCGTGCATTCCCGAAACACACGTATCGAACCGGTCAATTTATAACCCGTCGTGGGGAAGGGAAAAAAAAAACTCTGACTATATACCGGGGAACTCTAGAGTCATACTCTAAATTGATATTCCGATTCAATAAACTTTACCGGAAGTACAGCACACACACACACACACGTCGGGCCGAATTTTTGGTAGCCTGTTGGATTAGCCCTAATTCGATCTTGTAATTATAACAACACCTCTGTTATTAAATTCCAACGTTCGGGGTGAAGAAAAAAGAAGAGGGAGGGTGGAGGGGGAAAAACCTGAAAGTGTACCACCACATGTCACACCCTTCTCACCCTGCCTGTATGCAAAGACAAAACCGAAATATGACGAGTCAAGGGTTTAAAAAAAAAACGTGGTAAAGAGAGGAACGACCATCGATCCCCCCCTTCTCCCTCCAGGTAATTTCCCAATTATCTGCTGTCACCACGTTACAGAGGTGGTCAAGGTTAGGGAGATTCCAAAGACCACTTGGGTCCAATGAATAAGGAGTATAACGTCTCTCTCCTCGAGAGAGAAAGTTCCAACTTTTCTTTTCCCTCCCGTTGCGTGAGCAGGTAACAAAAAATCCCAAGGGAGGGGGAAAAAGCAAAACATATGATTCGGGCCAAGCACCTGAGGTATGTGTGTGTGGTTGGTAGTGATGAGGGATTTTAAGAACACAACCGGGAATCCTGATGAAGCTTGGTCACAAAAAAAAAAAAAAAGATTTTAAATTGACGAATAAGGACGAGGAGTAATAATTCGAAGCTATTGAGTAGAACCACTTTTTTTCATCCGTTTTGCTTATTAGCCTTTTACGGGTTACTCCATATTATGTGAACCAGGATTCAATAGAAAATGTGCCATGATTTCGAGATCGAACAAGTCAAACGATTTTCTATATCATCAAGGGAATAAAACATCAGAAGGGTTAATGCTTGAGCATCTAGGAAGTATATGACATTATACCCGAAATTAATACACCTAATTAGAAAAAACTAGCATAGAAAGCATATATATATACATATATATATGATGATCAGTATTCGAGTAATATTCGGGTAATAGAAGTTTTTAGTACAGGTTAGAATAAATGATTCTTTAAAGCCCTACTCAAGGCAGAAAAAATCGCCTTATTAATCGATTCCTTTAAATTGTCACACACACACCAATCGAGCAAGGAAAAACAAGGTCTACATACCATGTTTTTTTCTGATGTGAACCACTTTATAACACGCGTCCATACGGGCCGTGTGCAGATGGAGATAAATATTAGGAGTGTTTCATGTGGATGTACCCTATCGAGCCGACGCGAGGCGACGGTCTAGTTGCCCGTATTAGTCCATGATCCTCCGTGTTTACTTTTTTTTCCCTCTCTCGCTATCCCCGACGCTGGTAACGTAATTTATCACTCGAGATATATATTAGAGCCAAGAAGGGTCTTTTATTACTTAGGGCTTTGAGGGGGTAATAATCCGGACATATGTCCATGAAGACCCTCCCTTTTTTTAGAACGGAAGATCTACGGATTTTCCCCTAGTATCTCGAGGGGGGGTCTAGATGCTGCGCGGACCTTAAGTGTTGTGAAGCATGGTGAATGTGTGCATATTCATAAGCCCAAGGCGCGTGCAAATCACCTGCATCTCCCCCCATTCACGGAGATGACCGTATTACAAACCTATAAGGACAGTGTGATAGGTACCACCAAACTAGCTCTTGAAGGTATCGTTACAAGTACGGTGTGTATAGCAAGAAAAAGAATAAAAGCTTAAGCCCGGGAATTACTTTTCTTTTTCTTGACAGCTGAATTAATGCACCCCAGGTCTAGGCATACTTGACGACGGAGGCTACCGTGGTATACCTAGCCTAATAGAACCCATGTATATATAAGAGGTAAAACACCCAGAGGCTATACAAATTTAATAAGATCAATATTAAGATTGTTGCCTAACTCCCATCATATCTGCGCCTCCTTCTATCAATATACTAGCATAAAGAATTAGATCCAGATCCTAAAGCTCGAGCCTCAAATACCCTCAGAACAGCCGACATTAGACGACTCGCCTGGTTATGGGCTCTAGCTAGAGAGTGGGGGGGAGGGAAATTAAGCCCTAACATATAGGTACGCGCTCCTAGCCGAGGTGTCTTGACCCTCTGCTCTACTCCGCAATAACAAAGTCGTTGACGAGGCTCTGCGGGGGAAGGCGCATAACCCTAGCCCTCTTCGGGCAACGCGCCATGTGTCATCATGTCACATCACTCGGAAGCCCGGCCCGCACGACCACCGCCCGTGCGGGGATTAGACGCCTTGTAAGTAGGTCTGGACTTGCTGACACGGAGGGGAGGGGGAGGGAAAAATAAAATAAAAATGAAATTATTCGTTCGGGTAGCGCGCTTCACTGCTGAACGGTCCTCCGCTTGAAGCCGAAGTGGACGACGCCGAGACACGGTCAGCACAGACATACTGGCGGGCAAGCGGTATCTGTGTCTGACTTCTTCTTCTTGTTCTTACTCAGCTCTTCGGCTCGGACGCGGCGCTTAGTTTTCTTTTCTTTTCTTTTTCTTTTTCTTTTTCTTTTTCTTTTCAAGAAACTGACTCTATGACCCAATAAGTGGTATCTTATCCTAACATACACACGTGATTTAATCTCGAGTGATATAATATGATTATCGATACACGGGAAGTGGGCCCTCCCCTCCCCTCCCCGCCCCCCCCCCGCCCCCGCTTTGGCCAGCCGTTACTGTAGTCGGTATCACAGAAACTCAAATAAGGGTAGCACTATATCATTTCCACCTTCTTACATACCAGGTAACGATGATATTTCGATTCAGACTAGTTTGCAGCGTGATCTCCTTTTTTTTTCGCGGAGAGATCTAATTTGACGGACTTGAAGAGATCCTACCACACTATGCGGTCTCGACCTATTGAGAAACAGGGTATCTGTGTGTGTGTGTGTGTGTGTGCCAGCCGAGTAGTAACCAAGAGTATCGAATCTGGCTAGACCCCCCGCATCCAAGAAAACCATCGACATCGAAATTAAAGGTAGGGATTTTTTTTTTTTTTTTTTTTTTTTTAAAAAAAAAGATTATCTTGATTAAGCTATGATGATAATACAATATGACGATGTCTATAGAAAATCCATACCCTAAAACCTCACATTACATCTTTCTAGAAAAAAAAAAAAACCTTGACCGGTAACGATTTTGGTTTTCCTCCTGGCCCTCCTTATACATATGAGATTTAAACTATTAACTAATCCACTTGACAAAAACTTTAAAACAAAACAAAACAAAACCCACTATATCAGATCCACGACTTATATAGATCGGACGAAACGGAGCCTTCCCTCATCGCTCAAAACTTCCTTCCTTTATTGAATAGATCGTCATTGACGTATGCAACATAAATGACGCAAAAAGCCAAGCCATGCATGAAAGAGGAACTGCAAAAAAAAAAAAGGAAGCGCATTCTTCCTACCCCCCGGGGGGGGGGGGTAAATCGATGGTAACGACTATCTAGCTACATATACTCTTTGTATACTAGGGATTTAGATTTTTTTTTTTAATCTTACCTAGGATTTTCCTTCCCTCTCGCCTGCATTGTATATATGCAAGTCAATAATCCGTACCGATATTACATGTTATTTTTCTTTTCTTTTCTTTTTTTTCGCTGACAGGATCTATAATTACGTCTCACAAAGAAACTCTATAATAAACTAACAGAAAAAAAAAGGGGGAGGAAGGATGGGGTGACGAGAGTAAAATCTTCCGACAGAGTACAGAGTTGATCCTAGTAGATACACCTAGTGCGCCGGTAGATATACATTTCAAACGGGTTTCGGTACCCCAGAGTCTTGGTTTTTTGTCATACTCTAAAGGGGGCGGTCAGATATGGAAGGACGAATTTGAAAAGCTTGGTTTTCTTCATGTGGGTCTCTCTATTAACATAGGATGTAAATGGCTGCATGAAGCCCTAGGACCTACCTGGCTACCACTGGTATGTAACATGTACACTTGACGGGCCGTATCCCACGGTAAAGGGCTCGAGAAATACATGTACTCTACAATCGCCAGGATCGGATCGTAACCGGTAAGGGAAATACAAACCCTTTTCAGAGGAATCCACTCCAGCGGTGAAAGACGGGAGATAATTCTTCATCTCCTTTTTTATTCTTGCTCTCTTCTAAGCACTTATTTTGTAGGAGAGGAATAAATGTAAATTTACTCGGTTATAGGGGTACATATTCGCTGCTGTTTCACAAGTCCCGTAGAACGGCAAACAGGAATCAGTCCTACTTTTTTTTTTTACCGCCCCTAAAAAATTACCTCTTGTCTCGTGGGGGTCGTACCTTGCTTACTGCTAACGGGAAAAGAAAAAGAGTGCGGCGTAGAATTCTTTTAACCTGGCTCTAACATGGCCTTACCGGTAGCTTGCTTATATGCTACTGCAGGTGTATCTGAAAGTACATAAGCTGGCCTTCCCAAATGTACCCTCCCCCCTACAGTTAGGGTACTGGGGGAATTGCAGAGCGACAGCAGTTACTACTCAACTGAGTTTCGCGTGTGGCTGATTTACCGGGGGATAGGAGAGATACGTTATTGGGGAAAAGCAAGGAAGGGGAAACCTCATTGAGATCATTGGAGCTAGCCTCGGCTTTGGATGATCTCGAGCCCTCAAGATGTCCTCGTGAGACAGATCCCCCCCCCGCGTCTGCGTCATAAAGATATTGGTAGAGAGAGATCCGATTGATGTAAGAGAGAGGCCACTAGATGATTCTCGATAATGACGCGTGGACGTGTACTTTTTTAGTCTAAAGCAAATGACACAAAAATTGATGAATATTCAAGATCTTTAATATGGGAAGGACTAGGTTTAAGGGAAAAAAAAGGAAAAGGTTGGTTCTTTCACGATACCCCGCAAGAAAACCTTCCCTGCGTTTCCATGGGGGGACCCAGGTTAACCGGGTGGTGTAAGGGATAATCAGATGGTTACTCCTCCCTTTACCCAATCGCGTCTGCAATAGCCAATCAGGATGTCGTGATCCTTATCTTGAGAGCCTTTCTCGGCACCGTCTTGTGCCTAGTCAACGAGCGAGGGCCGAGGAAAAAGGACAGCAGCGCTTGACATCAGCTATGGGTCCTAGCATCGTGTGAATAAACAGAATGTTTCGTAACACAACAGGGCGCTGGAAAGGGCACTGCACTGCACTGCACTGTACGAGAATTACACCCTACCGATTCTTGGGGACAAAGAAACAGGAATTGGTGGATGCACTTCATCTAGTGATGTGCGTTTCGATGAAGGGCTCTAGTGGGGTATTGGAGAAACACCTTGCGGGGGTTGACAAAACTTGGAGGATATATATGGTAGAGAAACCTTCTGAAACAAAAAGTGAACTTGGAATAAAAAGAACTACACAATGATCGCTCCGTACGATGCAGGTCATATATAAAATCCTGGGTTCAGCTCGATGTGTACAAGGCACTCGGTCCATCGTAGAATCAATCGGGCCGGTTTTGTCAATTGGTCTCGTGTGAGACCTCCCACCTCAGACGCGTTATCTTCCAAGTAAATGTTTGTAGTAGTGGTGTTGTAAAAGTAGAAAATACATGTAGGGACAATCGTTCCACCAGCTTGCAGACACATCTACAGCCCGATACCCCCCCGTGGAACACTTTAGAAGAATTACAAACACCGTTTACGATTTCCAATAACTACTTGTCCTATTCATACATATTTCCACTCTATCCCCGAGCACTTTAATTGCAAATCACCCCACTAAGCTTTAGACAGCCCTCCCCACCATCACGACGTCTTCCCCGCCTTGGTTCACGCCGTTCGTTATCACATTTCCCCGGTTCCGTTCCGAATAGTCTTCTTTCACAAGCTTTAAAAAGGATACCGAGTACCCCATTCATTCAACCAAGTCACCCAACTCATAACACTCTCTCCTCCTCCTCCTCCTCCTACCTTAATACCATACGCAAGATGAACGCTACCAGATACCTCCGCGCCTCCCCCGTCGGCCGTACACCTATGATTCATTTCCTCGGGAAAAGAACTATTCCCTGTTAGTAAAAACCTTATCAAAAGAAACTATCCCCAACAACAACGCTAACATATCAAAAAAAAAAAACTAGCTTCTATTGACCACACTCCCCGTCCTCATCCACAGGCACCGAGCAAGTCGCTCCCTACCTCGTTCGCTGAATACCGCCAGAAGGCACAGCAACACGGACCTTTGGCCTACAAGACAAACACCTCCTCTAGCATCGAGCCCGCGGCCGGACAGGCATTCGATCGTAATGATCTGCCTTCGCGCTTCTGGAGACTCGCCCTGAGCAAGGAGGAGATGGATGTTATCGAGAGTGGTGGTGCATTTGCTTAAATATGCACACACACACACACACACACACAAAAAAAAACGCTCAACTACAAAAAATAAAATAAAAAGTCAATCGGTCGAATAGATGTATAATACGAACTTGCGACGACAATATCAAGAACGGGGGGAGGGGGGGCGAAAATCAAAAAACACTACGGGTCGGTCTCGGTTGTGGAGAAAGGTGGTTTTTCTTCTTAATGAAGCTTTCGCGTACTTTTCCACCCCCACCACCACCATTAAAATTTTATTTCTCTCAATACCTGGTTTGGAGGGGGGCTTTAATTCTTTCATAATTGGGATTTCCTTTCTCTCTTGGTGGGGGCGACGGTTCACAAAAAAGGGAAAAAATGGTCAGGTTTTTTTGGCGCGTATTACTTTCTTTTCTATTACAGACACATTCTCTCTCTCTCTTTCATATTAAGTCTACGGTGTTCTATTCTGTTACAGATGGTAAAGGGGGGGTACTGGATTTCTCAAGTCTTTGTTATTCGTGTATTGTATATCTCACAAAAAAAAGACAAGATAAATTGAATAGAGAAAACTCAATCGCTCAAGCCCCCAAACAACTAGAAGGATCCACATAGGTGTAGTGAAGATAAGGATATCATAGTTATCGCACTTGTCTAACGCCCCTATCGGATCCCCATCCTTATTACTCTGGGTAAGGGAAACTGACGTCCTTGCACATATTCTGACATGTGAGTGGAGGCTGCCAATTGGGTCGTCTCCAGGGCCCTGGTCCGTGCGTGCATGTGGACGGTTGTGGAGGTGGATGTGGAGGCGTCCCATCGCAGACGCGCAGATACGGCTAAGCCATCTCCGTCGTGACTCGTGAGAAGCTCCCCCCCCCAAAACACAACACGTAGGTACATAGATATACTTCTTTCAACGTCACAGCATAGAAAAGCTACACGCACACACTCGGACATACACACTCAGATCCCCCACAGCCACACGATTACTATTATGGATCACTTATCCCTCGGCTTAGAGCTCACAGAGCGTGATGAGGCCGGAAACATCACTGCTGTCATCACCGAAGCCCCGACCGGTGGACGCTTGAATGTCGTTGTGAGTTCCGTTCCTGTCACTCGTCCGAACGACCTCCTTTGGTTAAAGAGAGGCGTTTCGACGGAGATGGGGCTATGACCGCTAATCAAAACGGTTACAGATACCGGAGAACAAAGTGCCCTATGCTCAGAGAGTCCTCAACGTATTCCTGCCGGCAGGGTTTCCCGCCAGCGTGTCGAATGACTATGTTGGGTCTGTTTACTCAGTCATTTACTTTCTTAATTACTCTCTTCTGGGAGCTTGGGATCCCTTGCTGTCTACTGGGCTGTGCTTGCGTCTCTTTAAGCCCCTAATCTTCGAGAAGGACTAGAACTTTATCTACCGGGACATGCTTGTGACGACATCATGAAGAAGACCCTTGTCGTTCCTGAGATCTTCGCCGCTGACTTATCATTTTTTTCTGATTTAGATATCAAATCTACGTGAGACAGCCTCTGGGACTCCTTGAGCTTCAGCACAGACTGACTGGATACCGCCTTTACCGCCTCTAGGACTCATTGCAAGCATTTTCCTCGTCTATAGCTGGTCTTCTGACATCTCGGGCTGTCCTCCAGGGTTCGAAACGTCTTTAAATATGTTTTAGAAACAGCCTGGAACCGCGTATTGACTTTAGACTCTAGGATTCGGGGTCGGGTAGATATACCATTATTATTAGCAGCAGGCCTTAAAGTGTGCAAGGCTTATTACTGAGATTGAGTACTGATATCTTCTGTGCCCAAGTGATGCCAATGCTTCTGCAACAAGCGCCTTGTTACTCACTATTGTCCAAGGTAAGATACGTATGCTTCATCAAATGTGACTTGCCTGCTCACCGGCAGGACTGACGATCCGACTGTGATGGCTATACAGACAGTGTAAGCCGCCTCGCTACCATCCTATTCGCGTACCGATTTGGGGTTGCCTTGGAGGCGGAATGTAAGAAGTACCGCCTGGCAGCGGACGTATTCAACGACTCAGCCATGATCCTGGATTGTTTGTCGCCAGCGTTTCCCAAGCCCATCAAAATCGTGATGTTGTGTTTATCGGGATCCTTGCGTGCGGCGTGTGGTGTGGCGGGAGGCGGCTCCAAAGCGAGCTTGTCCGTGCACTTTGCAAAAATGGGAAACGTTGGGGAACTAAATGCAAAGGCAAGTCCTTGCGGCGAAGGATGTACAAGCGTCGTAATTTGAAGTGCTGAGATGAGCCCGTTTAGGATTCGAGTCAGGAAACAGTGATTGGGTTGTTGGGGATGTTGGTGAGTCGGCTCGTTTCAGCTTTGAAATTCTCCTTTTTCTGAGTCTTCCGCGTTTCCCGGGATACGAATGACCGAAGGTTATTCCGGTTCATGGACCGAGATCCGTAATCTGTCAACTTGAGACTTGAGGCGTGGTCGGGACATGCTGATTGTAATTTTTCGCGACTCTGCAGGTAGGGAGCTTTGTCGTGAGGCACATCACCTCTACATGGGCGACATGGGTGTGCTTAACGCTGCTTCTAGCGCTACACCTGGGGACCAACTACAAAGCTGTAAATTCAGTAGCGCTGCGAACCTTGAACCGCCAACGAGCTAATATCGTCTTCTCGAGGCTTAGCGATACTGGTGCCGTCGTGACGCCTACGCAGGCGGCGAGACTCGAGCGGATATTTGAGCGAGATGGCGTGTTGAGATGGAGAGAGTCGGAAATCCTCGGGTATGCGAAAATCGGGATAACGTTCGCCGAATTTGTCAGGTCTCTTCACAACGCTACTTCAGCGGGAGAAACAATGGGGCTTTCATCCCTCCACCCGGATATCAGCATCCACGATATCGCCAAAGTTTTCCAAAACGAGAACCACCTGCTATGGTACGATATTCAGAAGCGAGTGGTCACGATCTGTCTCAAGGACGGAATTACGCCGGAGCAACAATTAAAGGCCTGGGTGCACGCTCTGTTTGTAGCTAAGAAGGTTCGCCACCACGAAACGAATGAGGGGAGGCAAAAAGCGCCGCTTACGAAGGAGAGCTTGCTCAACGTTCTCGAAACAACCTTATGCGATTTAGGGATGTCCTTCACGCGGACTACTGAACAGCTGAGGGCAGTTGGCTGGGACCTGGGCACAGCATCTCTCGAAACAAAGCCTGGGTATCGGGTTGGCATATGCTCAACGGAGATCTTGGGTGCAGGGAAGAGCAGGGGTGAGATCGGATCTGAAGCAAAGAAAGATATTTGAGCCGCTCAAAAGAATTACTATTTGGGTTTATTTTGTAATGCTTACCTGGGGGGTGTGGATGTAAAATTCTATTTATTTTTTCAAAAAATGTAATCCGAAGCAATAAGTGTGGTGTTGACCTCGCCATGCGATCACGCGAAGTTTAGTATTTTTTTGGGATGGACAAAGAATGACGACTCTAGAAGGTCTCACGATACACGTGCTATGTATAGTCTGTTTTTGGTGTTGATGTATGACGGTGACGGGATTAGTCCCTGCCAAGCTTTGCAGACAATGGGCGAATGATCAGCGGCTTCTGGAAGGATGAGAGAAGAAGTCGACTAGTTGCGTAATCGGTGGAATCATCCCTAACGTCGATTGGCAGTTTCACCCGAAGACGGCAAGGTGCCAAAAGTGACACTGGGCTCCGATCCTATCAAAGGAGGACTCTCTTGAACCGGTGGGTTCACCGATATGGTGATTCGCTTCAGGAGCTTCCACGCCGGGGGTAGGTGTGGAACCAACACTAACTGACGTCGTCTGCGTTTTAAGTGGTCGCCCGATAGCTGTGGAAGAGGCTTGGCGCAGTCAGCTCACGCTTAGCCTCCCCCTGTAAGCTCTGCGCTGCTCCGCTCTGCGACTTATCTATTGACTCTTGGCAGACAGCGAGCGGTTAGTTGAATGCCTGAAAGGGATTTTACCCTTTCATGGGGTTCCTCTCAAAGCATGCTTCCATGCCGGCTTCTCACATCTTCTCTTCGGTTTTAGGTTCTCATGTCACATATCACATTGTATTTCCCACCTCTTGTTGCGGCAGTCCATGGTTGCAGGGGTGATGGCCTTGCGACACGTGCATGGACTGTGAGGTGAGACCTAGAAGCACCGCATCCATAGAGTAATCATGGCTCGCAGCAGCGAGAAGTTGCTGCTTGTAGTGCTGTGGAGCCTCACCAGCCACTATGTGAAACCGTGGTAAGACGCTGACCACTCTCGTGATGATCTTCTCACCGGAGTTGGATTCCCTGACCTTCGCTGAGTGTTCTTTTCCGTGCTCAATAACAGTTGCTGTTATTGAGACGCTCTCTTTTTTCTTTTTTTCCCACTTGATTGCTCAAGGCCGAAGGAAGCGGGCGGGCAGGCGGGTTGTCCCATGGACTAATTCAGGAAGCTGCCGTTTTAACTGCGGAAAAGGGATATTCGGCCCAGCCCGATTCTGTGTCTCGGACTTGGGGACATCCGGACCTTGCAAGCATGCTGCCATGCTGCCATGCTAGGTAAAGTGCATTCATCCTACCTCCACAGCAGACAGGCAGGCAAGCGGAGGAGTGGAGACTCTCGACCTCGATGGTATCCACTATTGTATCTAGCGAATTTCATCTCTCACAGGATCTCCCGTCGGCGTTCTCTCCTTCACTGTATCTCTACTCCAAGTATCCTTCGCGGGTCGTGACCTATTGGACCCCAGGGCGATTGTTTTCTTCCATTTCTCCCCATTTATCAGTAAACGGATCTCCCATGATCCCTTGCAGTGACGGGTATTCTCCGTTCACGGCGTGATTTCATTTCATCCAAGGCACACCACCGTCTCGCGATTCTGGACAGCTTCTGTCGAGATCAGACAACTTGTGGAACGGCGCTTGTATGCTGTTTTGGATTAGAGCCAATTGACGGGCAACGGCCAGCCCCCCCCGTCCCTCGAACCCCAGCCCTTGCCAAACCCAAAACAATCAGGTCAATCCAGGTTCTGAAGGTATTCTACTATCTCACCGCGACAGCCTTTCTGCCTTTACCGTAGCGGCGTGGGCTACCGCACCCTAACTAAGCATATCAGAAGTCATCATCATTCATCACCATCAGTCCCTTGCCTCGAATCACAGACAAGGGTTGGTCAAGGTTCGTGTCGCGTTCTGTACCAAGATCATTTACATGCGTCCAGACCCCCCAATCTGCACATTCGCATACAGACAGGCTACCCCCCTCCTTCCCTGTGAACCATGTCCCTTTCACTCTAGCCAGTCATCGTAAACAAGCAACACCATACCAGGCGGGTCTCAACCCACTCACCCACACACCATGCCAATTGCCCAGAAGTGTCTACATTTTCCTGTTCTCCATACTCTTACACTCCCACTTCGCGTTGCCACCGTCGTCGTCGTCGTCTGGGAGTCTGCATAGGGCAACTTGAGCCCACCACCCCCAATTTGTTTTTGTAAGCTTGTGGTAATGGTGGTCCTTGAAGAAGGGCCCTTATTTTTCCCCCCCATCCTCCCCCCTTTCAACGACATCGTATCAGTTACTGCCTAATTTTCCTTTTATACTTGACGCTTGTTTCCGATAGTCTCTTTTTATTTTTTTTATTTTTTATTTGCAGCCTGCCGATAATCTGTTACAGAAACTTCATATCTATTCTTGTGCTTAAACTCAGTTACCACCCAAGGAGCCGGAAAGACGCACCCTAAAGTGGTTTCCGGAAGGGAAAAGAAAGAAAAAAAGAAATAAGAAGAAATAAGAATATATTTCTCGAAAAGAGAGATCTGGTTCTCTAAAGGGATCATCACTTATCCATCTGTAGGAATAACCTCTGTTTCTGCCCCAACTAGAGCAGAAAAGGGAAGGAAAAGTGAGAAAGGAAACAGGCGTGCTACTTGCTGGGTAGTTGAATTATTATTCATTACCTCTCCACTTTCCCCCAGTCTCAGACACTCCACCGGCCGACTGCCGACCGACACACAGACACACGGACACACGCTCACACACACACACACTCACACTCACTCGCTCACTCACACACGCCTCCTTCTTCCTTCTTAACCCTTCCCCCCCCCCCAGTCCCTCTCCCTCGTACATAACAACACCCTGCCCACCCCCCCCTTTATCTATTCAACAACGCCCGCAGTACAAGGTGGGCTTCCGAATGATATTCCACTCACAGCCCGATGCCATTCTCTAACACTTTTATTTAGCGCACCTCCCCACGCTTCCAAACTGTCTTCCATTTACTCTACGCCTTGACTCGATTAAATACATCATAGCAGCCACTATTCATCCACAACACTGTCTCTCGTTACAAATCGGTGGTGGATCTTCTACATAGTGTTCTAATAACAACCGTTCGTTCCTTTTCAACCTTCAAAATGTCTGGTCGACGATCACGCCGTCCACCTTCATTGAACCTTTCTCTCTCCTCTCGCGAAACTTCACCTGCCAATCGAACAACCCCTTCACCCGAACCTGATACAGACGACGAACGTATGTCTAGCAGTTGTAGCAGCCGTCCCTTGAGCTCCGGATATTCCCAGGGCCCATACTGCGTGAAACGACCATCATTGTCTGAAGTCTTGACTGGCAACGCACCAGCCCCATACACATTGAGTGCATTTACAGCCTACCTTTCCCAGAATCACTGCCTAGAAACCCTAGAGTTTACAATGGATGCCAACCGATACAAGGACCACTGGAAGGCGATCACTGGCAACGAGACCTCGCCCACACCCGAGAGCGAAGGATGTGCTTACGTGCGGATGCTGTGGCAGAGGTTAATGGCTACTTACATCGTGCCCAATGGCCCTAAAGAGGTGAACTTGCCATGTACTGTCAGAAACCACATCTTGTCGATCCCAACTCAGCAGGTTCCTCCCCCACCAGAATCACTCGACTCAGCAGTGCACATTGTTTATGACCTCATGCAAGAGAGTGTCTTGATGCCTTTCATTAGCGATTGCCAGCAGCAGGCTACTTGTGGGAGCTCGTGCCCTTGGGGTGCCCAGAATTCGGATGAGAACTTGTACATGCGTGGAAGCCTCGATGAGCGGATGTTGCAGAGGAAAAGGAATTCTAACTCGCCTCCACCAATTTTGGGATTCGTTTCGAACTCGTACTCGGCTGGGACCTCGCGTCAAAGCCAGAGAGCAGCTTCTCCGTTCAGCGTGAGCTTGGGATGGCATAGACACTCTGCCCACATGGGTAGTTCTTGGGGATCTACAAGTGGTGATAGTTTGACTGAGGATTCTTATACTTCATCTCCAACACTTTCAACATGCGGGACTCCGATGACTCCTCCTACAACTCCTCCAACTTCCGAGGCCATGCTTCACGGCTCGGCTACCAGCTCGCCTAAGCACAACAAGACCATTGACAAGGCTGAAAAGAGCTGGAAGAAGATGGCTCAGATGACTGGGAACTTTAGCAAACAGTTTGGATTTGCAAAGAAGAAGGCTTCTATCTGGGACCAAGGAACATTCTGACTCGGACTTCCCTTAATAATCTCAACATGTTGATGTGAATCACGAAAGAAAAAGAAGTCAACGAATCCCCTATATGTCATTCATGCACTTTTAACTCAAAGTTGCTTTTTTTCCTAAAACCGTTTTCTACGACGTACGAGAATAACGCATCATCATAATCACAATCATCATCCTCATCATTCTCGCGATACACCCCCCCTCGCACGTTAATAGACCTCGAAGAAAACGGAATAAGCATCTCTTGTACTTTTACAAAAAGCGGACGGGTTTTTCTTTTATATTTCCTTTTTTTCTTCTTCTGTTTCCTTTTAACATTTGCATCACTATTACGGGGATTTTTTTTATTTGTTCATTGCATTGTACTTTGGCGCATGTGGGTGTGCTTGTTTTTTTTCTGGGAGATGGGGCGAACAGTAAGATGGAAACATTTGGGATTTGTCAGACGAAGGGGGGGGGGAGTATTTGGTCTTTTGTTGGTTTGGCGGTTACGGACTGGAAACTATCCGATTGACGCCGCGATACCGCATGGAATGGTGTTTCCCTGGCGCTTTGGGATAAGTAATGGATGGGTTTGAGTGTTCTTTCCAGCCAGCTACTTATAGGTCTATATTTGAAAAAGACCTTGTATTACTTACAGTTTCTTTTGTCGGTTTTTCTCTTCTATTTTCTATGTTTTGGTTTTTTCTTTATGGTTTTTTTCGTTTGTTCATGAGACTCTTCACCATTTGCATGTAGCGGCGTCTGGATTTGGAGCTGGCGTTCGTGCGGTCTTTTGTCTTTTTTTTCGGCTGGGCTTAAAATTACTTGCAAAACCATTTTTTTGCAAAAAAACAATTCATGTGGAAAACACATTTTTACCGAACAAACATTTCTCACTGCCTTATTTCCACATTCATGCGAAGATGATATTTTACTGAGTTGGACTTGTGTCTACCTACGTAGACTCGCTTGTGAAGTGTTCTTTCTCAAGCCTCATGGTGCTGTTTTTGACGATTACTGATCCTCGCCAGTGGGGCACGTTCCTTGTACATTCCACTCTCCTTTTCCCATTCCTTGGCGAGGGGGGGGGACTCAAGTCGTGTCACGATAAGGTGGCCCAACGAGAAGCGAGCAAGGCAAAGGGAATGGAAAAGACAAGGCAGGCTTATCAACCACCTACTCCTCTTCGATGGGGAGGAGGAGGAGGGGACCCACCAACCAACCAAGTAGTAACCACGCTTTTTTCCCTTCCCTTCCGTTCCCGTTCTTTCGTTCGTCCAAAGGAAGCTGTGGGCCATCGGCACGAACGAACTGGGCTCGCGTGGTCCAACGAAGATGACGCGGGGGCGGTGCAACTAAACTTTTTTCGCTACCTGCGGGTCTCTCTCTCTTGAGAGAGGGGGGGGTGGAGAAGTAGAGTTGTTTTTTTCTATTTTGTTGTCTTGTTTTTTCCCTTTAAAACTCTATCTACGTACCTGTACCTGTACTCGTACCTTCTCATCCATACTCTCCCCCCCCCCTTTACCCCCTTCCCTCCCCCCCCTCCTCCTCCCCGCGTTTGTGGGTTCTGAGACTTCTAGATTGTTATTCGAATATGCCGTTTTTGTTTTTGTTTTTTTTTCGAAAGGGGGAAGTATTCCAGATCTTTGAATTTATTTTTTTGCTTTTTTTATTTTTATTTAAAAAAGAATGTTTTGGTTTTCTATTTGCTTTTTTAAACTCTCTTTCTCTATATTTCCATGGTTCTTCGGAATAATGGTTTTTTTATGGATATGATCGACGAGGAAGTAAACGTCATATAGAAAGAAAGAAAGAGTTTTAAAATAAAAATAAAAAAGAAAAGTGGGGGCATATATATATGCAAAGTGAACAAAAAAAACGATAGGGAACTTGAACCAGGAGGAGGACCGTGTGTTGTTTTTTTTGGGGGGGGAGATCGATAGGGTTTCCCCCCCCCCCCATAGCTAAGCTTCTTTTGGATCTTCCCCCCGCCCACCCTCTTCATGATGTTATGGGTGAATTCAACTTCTCTCTTGCTTTGCCTTCTTTTGGGAGGGGGGGGGGAGAATGTTCCTGATGTGTTTCGCTTTCTTATGTTGAAGATGGGTAATTTATTTCGAAACTTCGGTGTATAAACAGCTCCTTTCTTACCCAAAAGAGAGATCTATTACTTGTTTTTTTTTCTAGTTACAAACGGGGAAGGGTCCCCCTTCCTTTCCTTCCTTCTTCTATTCTTTCGGAGGGTTTTGGCCTTGATTGTTATGCGGTAGGGCCTCCCAGCTCCGTTTGGAACGAGATGTTACGGATAACCGCTGAAAGAAATAAAACCATTCCCTCCAAATATCTGCTTAAGGCCGTTAGTTACCGTTGTACATCCTTCGAGAGAGAAAAAGAAGCTAAAAGAACAAGATGATCAAATCTCCGAAACCTTTTACTCTGTCTTCTCCGTGAGTGCTTTTCGATCCCCCCCCTCTTGATTGGGGAAGTTGATCTTAATTATTCATCATCATCATAGGATAGAATGTCATCTGATAAATTTACAGCTGGTTTGCTCTCTGAAACAATATTAGTGGTGCGACAACACTCTCCCCCAATTCATAGGCATATTGCAGTAAGGTTTCGGACACCCGGTGCTACAGAAGCAATAGAAGGGGGGGAGGGAAATGTCGTCTCGGAGGGTACGTTGGTAGGTAGGTTTATCATTGGCTTAACGGTTGGGGTTTCCGTGATGGATTTGATTTGATTTTGATTTGTCCCCCTCTCTCTCCTCTCCTCTCCTCTCCCCTCTACTACTATCTTTAGGGTTAGGCATATGCGTAGATAACCGAGGGGAAGATCTCATCCGTGGTTTTCTGTTCGTGCTTGGGTTATGGAGAGTTACTAAAAAAACCTGATATTAATTGTTGCGACTACTGTTTGTCATTTCCCCATAGTTACATAGCTAGCTTCCCGATGAAGGTTCCCTTATACGTAAAATAGTAGGCACCGGTGATGCCGTAAACCGATTATTGTTATTCCATCTTGGAGGGTAAAAAATGTTGCTAACCGGTCTCTCTATTCTCTCCCCCCTTACAGGAATAAGGAGGGTTAATCTGGATCGGTCATACATTGCAGTTCCTGCTTCTCTTTTCTGCGTAATAGATATTGTGGTACCTGTTCTCATCCGATGTGTACCTGTTTCCCCCCCCCATCGCCCCCCGTGACAAACGGAGTAATTCCGTTTGGAGGCGGAGGATGGCGCGTGTGTTTGGGCGGAAGGGAGCGAGCGAGCTGGTAATGGCGTGGACATGCCATTCAGAGACAAAAAATTGTCGTATGGTTTTCTTTTCTTTTCTTTTCTTTTCTTTTCCAACCCAGGGATTTCGTTTATTTCTTATCCCGGGGAGAGGCGTAAAATAAAATGCATAGCTATAATTGAAATATAATAATTAAAAAAAAACCCGGGAAAAAGATCTATGTGGGGAGGGGGGGGGCGAAACCCAGCGCGACGGTATTTTTTCTATCTACACCTTAATTGACTTTTTTTTTTTATTGTGCTGAAGAGAGGTGACTCCACCACAGCCTCTTCTTTGGTGGTGGGGCGTTTCCCACGGTATTTAGATAAGACATTTTACAATTCTTAATTGCGTGCCTGGAGAAAAGGCCGGTATCCACCTGAGAGAAAAAGAGGCTTCAAGATTCGCCACACGTTTGATTGAACCAAACGGTGAAATGAACAATCAAGCCACTGTTTACTCTATCTGTGTTTCACAGCCTCAGAAACCTGGTTGGGGGGGGGTACGGTCTTCTTTCCTCCGGGGAGGGAAACTTTATCACCGCACCTGCAGGTGCATCCGGTTGTGTCTCATCCAATCAACGTATAAGGAGAAAGGGTAAAAAAATCTAATTGTTCTCCACTTTCTTAGGAGGTAAATTAAGTATTTCGGGGCGCTTAAATTATGAAAATATACCCCCCCCTCCCTCCCAGCTCGGAGGAGGGAAAAACCATTTTTACGAGCTTAGAAGGTGACTATGCTCTCTCTTACTTACTCATATCCACTCTATCCCGCCACCGGTCTACTTACGGAACTTTGAAGAGAAATGAGATTGAGAAGTGAACTGGCAGCTGAAGACCCCTCCCTTTTTAGAAAGTGTTTTTTTTGTTTCCTTTTTTCCCTTCGTTAGATGAGACTAGAATAATTACGCGGAAAGAAAGAAAAAGTCTTTCCCTTGGTTGGTTGGGGATGGGGAAAGGGTCTAGTTTTTGCAGACTCTTAATTTGAGAATAAACATTTTCTTGGGACAGATCTAGATTCCCACGGTCTTAACTTTGTTTAAGCGAGGGGATCCCCCCTAGAGGTGGAGGAGGGGCGGACAACATTTGCCCATGTTTTTTACGAACCGGATTTCTAAGAACCTGATTTTTTTTTTTTCTTCCCACCCTCGGAGTGCGAGTTTCTTCCAATCAGTTACTGAAGGGGAGGAGGCGGTGGTCTGCAAGACATGAGGCGATACAGGGCCCCCCGTCAAACAAAGCCTCAGAGGTTCTCGGGATCTCCGGGATCTGCAGGTCTTTGCTCTGCCCTCAGCAATTGTGTGCTGTGCCAAAGGAGAAAGTCCCACTGGCTGGAAGGAAAAAAGAGGCGTGAAGTTTAGAAAATAGCTTCTGATAGCCTCAAACATGGAGCATCACTCGACTGTTTCAGAAAAGCCTGTATCACGTGGTCTGTGCGACATTGGGGGGGGGAAATAAAGTTGTGACCCACGTAGATCACTACGTATACATATATATATTTCTTAACTTTCAATGCGTTATCTATTCCTTATGGCTAACTAAGGCATTCGATGCATTAGATAGTTTCAATCCTCCCTTGTTTCAATTCACTCAGGCAAACATTTACAGCAAACGCTTGGCATCATTGTTGCCTATTCAAGGAGAGTTTCAAGCCTCGGAGTTAGTATAAAACCCGTGAATAGAGAGAGATTGGGGGGGGGCATACGTATTCAAAAAAGGCTGTGCGCCCGGGGGGTTCGGGGACACCTAGCTGATGAAACGTTCCAGGCGAGGGGATAACCCGCGCTTCCCCGACGATGAAGCAGCATTCTGATTCTGGGCTGACGGCGTCAATTCTAGACTTTCACCTCATTTTAATAGAATATATCACTCAATGAGTATTTTTATTATTATTATTATTATTTGTGCTTTATGATTCACGTTTGTGGCTTTTTTTCTCCCTTCCTCCTTAGTTCTTACGCACGTACGTACACGTTTTAGCTTCATGCGCAAGGCTGCACAAAAAAAAAAATAAACCTCTCCCCAGCCAACAAAGTAGGTGTGGCAAAGAAAAAAGAAAAGAAAAAAGTCGGATGAAGGAATGGTCAACAGTAATTCGTGTTATCGCTTCTTTAGGGTTGACTTTCGAGATCACGGTTACTTTTTTTACTGCCCTACGGGTAGTTGACCCGTCTCCCACCTCCTTCTACACATTGCCGCCCTTGTGGAATGTAATGCGGGGACCCTAATTAGCTTGTTGGCTGCCCGTTGCCTATGCTAGTTACCGACGATTCTTGGGCTTCTCTTCTCTTCTCTCGCTGGCCATGTGGACTGCCATATGGACTTTGTGTGTGTGTGTGGAGAGAGAGAAAGAAGAAGAAGATTAATTGTGGGTTTTCCCGTGCGATAACATTAAAGAGCCTAACTGGAAATAGACGTGTTACCTATCTCATGACTACTGACCGGAACCAGTCGGTGGTATAATACAGTCTGTGAAATGAGGTATTTTATAGTTTAATAGGGAGTGATTCCTACTATATTCAAATAGAATCATTCCCTAAGATGACTTTCTCCCTTTTGTAGAAAAAAAAAAAAAAAGTTTAAAACAATTTTCTAGAGGGGAATAAATAATTGTCAGCTTACATATCTCGGAAAGGTTTCTGTCAGACGGCATGACTTTTTATACTTTAGAATCTAATTCTTTCGTGGTACAAATCAGTTTATTTTTTTTATTTTTGATGTTCTCGTGCCTGCATTATGTATCAAAAAAAAAAATAGTTTATTGCCCACCCCCCCCTTACATGTAGTTACCAGGTTCTACAACAAAAGAATACATCTCAGTTTCTGATAACCGGTTCGATAGAGATATTTTACTTGATCAATAGCTCCGAGGAATGAGATGCTTAGAAGAAAAAAAAATGATACCCTCTATTCATTGTCCAATCTCATTCTATTATCATATCTTTGTCATCTCTAGAATCAAGTTTCTGCGCAGGGAACTCTCTCTCCCCACCTTGCCAACTAGCTCATAAAAATATGTGGTTCTACAGGGTTTTTTTTCTATTGATCTTTAAAGTTCTAATCTCTTCGACTTCGCGGATCACGGCGCTAGAGCGGGGTGGATTTCTGCACCAGGTTTCGATCCGTTTCCATGTGTGCGGGTAGTACGAAGAGCTTCGTGGTGGGTGTCCGAGTATTAAGTCCTAATAGATTATTGGTTGCAACCGCAGGTTGATAGCATGACAAGGGCGGGTAAGTTGTTTTCCCTCCTGCGATAACGAAATAACAGGCTTGACCGTTTGCTCAGCTATAGCTAACCTATCCAAAGGAGACTCGCAGGCTCAAATTTCTTTTATTCGATGGTACATTTTGTAAATGCTAGTGTGGTGGTATTTAGGTTATCCTAGCTGAAAAAATGACAACGAAGTTTTCACAAGCTTTTTAAAGAAGTATTTATTTTACACAAAACAGGAGCACAAGCCGGAATAGTATATCCTTACGGCGATCCGGTTTTTCGGCCAATAGATGAATAACGCAAAGGGAAAAAAAAGTACTTATTTTTTGGAATCTCACAGCCCCACCTAAGCCTCATTTGCAGCAGCCTCAACCAGCTTCACAGCCTCATCATAGGCTTCCCTGAAGCCATCATCGCCCTCTTCGACGGTATCCATCTTATCCTCACCATCCTTGCTCTTCTTCTTCTTCTTCTTGTCCTTCCCAGCACTAATCCCAGGAACAATCATGACAACGCTGGTGGGCCTCTTTGTCGCACTTGCCGCGCCCAGTTCAGCTCTCGAGGTGACGAAAATATAAGGTATGTTGTGGTCCTCGCACAGGACCGGGATGTGAGAAATGACATCCATGGGGGAGATGTCAGCAGCAAGGACCACGAGGCCGCTCGAAGCATCAGCCGCATTGGTTCCGCTAGGAGCCTTTCGGAGGGCTTTGACGACTTCCTTAACACCACGCTTGAGAGACTTGTTCTTGGCCGCTGTATGTCTCAATTTCTTTTTTTAGCAAAAGTGCATGATCAATTGAATCAATTAGGTATCATAGGATGAAAACTAACCCTTCTTAACAGTCTTTAGCACCTTCTTGCTTAGTTTCTCCTCTGCGAGGGGCTTTGCGAAGGGTACCAATAGGTCGCTCAGTGGTCCTTGGAGCCTGGTAACTTCGGAGATGATCGCACTCGCAACAGTTCCACGGCTGGTACCCTCACCCTGCTTGGGCTCCTCAATATTCTTGACTAATGCGTCGAGAAGAGCCTCGGCAGCATCATCTTGTTTGGGTTTTTTTTCCTTCTTTTCCTTCTTTGAAGACTTCGAGATCCTGGTGCTGTCGTCGGATATGGGAGAAATTACATCCTTGGACTTTTTCTCTTTTTTCTCTTTTTTATCCTTTTTATCCTTCTTGTCCTTTGATGCTGATCTGTCTTTGGCCATTGTGAGTCGAATTGAATGTGGGGACGTGGGTGGGTGGTGGTGGCTAGAGAGGGCACGGTGAGGTTGGATGTTGGAGGTTGAAGAAAAAAGTTCACCCGAAGGCTAGACTAATTGGGACATGATCAAAAGAGCCTCAGTTTCCAACCCTAACCCTTGTATAAAGCCTAACCCTTAAATTGCTAACTTCGACTTCACTGAATGCACTTCTATTCCGTGCAGAAGTTCCTATTCCGCGGGACGGTATGCATAGAACAAACGTTTCATTAAGTTGAACACTGGTAAGCTGATGAGCATCGCATTTGCATCACTTCGAGCGTTAAGACACTTTCCCTTAATGCCCATCAGACGATCTATGTACCAGCAAAATCACTTCCTGCGGAGTTCTCCGCACTGCAGACCCTATCTCGAACTATTCCGGGGTATCGTTAGCCGACGACACCCGCCCTCCAATGCCCTTCAGAGATTACAGGTTCAGTTGATGAAGAGGTTTATGTGTCGGCGCGAAAGCTGTTGTCCAGACCATGCATATGCCGTTGAGTCCTCGTGATAGTGACAACCCCACTGCGTTGTCCATTGCCTAGCACTCTTCCGTTTTAAACCTGGTTCCCCTTGTTGCCTGCAGGATCTATCTCCGAAACCCTTCCAATGCCCCCACGGCAGTCCCGAGGCCTCTCAGCAACAGCATAAGCATTCTGAACCCAACGGCCCGCATGACTCGGGGCCGACTTTGTGGTGGGCCTGTACCCACGGCTCGCTTGCTGCCTTCCCCCCCTATTCCCGAAAAGAAGTTCTCGCATCTAGAGCAATCTTCAAATTAGTGTTCCATCCAACGCACTGCCCACGCGATGATTCCTCAAAACCCCTAATACAACGCGGTCGTATCATAACTAATTCCTAGGTTCTGGCGGAAGGTAAAAAGAGCCGGCTCCTGCGCACGAAACCACGTCTTTGCGGCTTGCATCGATAAGCAAGCTCAGTAGAGTTCGCACTCCAAGGCGTCGTATTCGGTAGAGTATGCCAACAGCCGCTTGGGGGAGAACAGAGCTTTAGAGCCTCTTGAGCCCTGGCTTGCTGACGTTGTAGGCTCTGCCCTTCTGTGCGCCGAGATTGATATGTTAAGATGAGGTGAGACGAAGATGGCGAGCGTCAATGCAAATTCGAGCCCTAACCCTGAAGTGTCATACAGAGCCTCAACAGAAGGTCCTCGGGGTTTTTTTGGGAGGCTCCCCGCAGATCCAGAGAACCTTCCAGTATTGTATCATGACCCAGTGATGATGCACAGCAGGCGGTTTGTAGCCTCGTTGGAGATCCTTTGGCAAAAGGCATACAACATTTCAGGCGAGGCTGGCTGTCCCCCCCAGCGGGGCTGGGCGGTTTTCCCAGGGCCAGCGATCTCGGTATCTTTCTTCGATAACTTGCATCAACAAGGATGTATCAACACCTACTCTAGCCGTCGATATCGAGAGAAAAAACGCTCAACTGCTAGCTGGCCTGTACCTGCACAATTCCCCCATTCTGTACTAGACTTTTTCATGATGTGTCAATATTTTACCCCACAAAAAAGAACACACTCTCCCCCCAAAACTGCAAAGGTAGGGTTAAGGTTCCAACAGGTGTACCTCGGTGCACGCAACTAAGGTATCAGCAAGTGTGGAAATCTCAAGAAGTTTCCAGGTCGGCGATGATGCGTGCACACGGTCCGCATCATACTCAGGTGCGTGGCTTAACCTGTCAAGGAAAAGAAAAGATAAATCTGGGTATTATTTTTTTCTCCAGATCTTGGTGATGCGCGCGTTTCTCCTCTGCTCGGGAATAGTTGTAATCATGAAACATGATATCATTTTTGTTGAGATCGTCTCCGTTATCACGGAAATCTGGGGCACGGCGCGCCATACATGTAATGGTCCTCTCTATCTTTCAGTATCGTCCGGAGTCTGGACCATAATTTTCTGTGGGCAAGTTGAGAATATGTAGGTCCTCTGGGTCATGAGACTCACTCTAGCTATATCTAGTCTATATTTATTCAACTAAGAGACCTTATATTGCATCTACTTAATAGCGGTGATAATCACCCTTTGGGATTTAGATGTATTGCTGTGCAGGATAGACATTTGTATGTACAGCTAAAGTGATGTATAGAATTTAGGACTTAGGTTAGCAAGAGCTCACAAAGCACGATTAGTGATTTAAATGTATGAGTTACTGTATGAATGAGAAGGTATATGTATTCTATACTAGTGTCGTTTACATGTAGTAACGAGTGACGTCCCATGAGCCTTAAACAAAAGCCCTGATCATCACTCTTGACATCAAGCTTTCTGAAACACATCCAGGGTTCCCCACATCTAGAGGTAGTTTCATAATAGCACTATTATTGCCTACCCGCCTCTTGCTTTCAGGCCATCAAGATGTCAGGTCCGTTGACGTTGCGATCTGTGCTTTGAGATGAGATCGGCAGCTGAACATAAGAGAACAGGAAACCTGAATTACACAGACAGATACATCACCATCTTCTCACCCGAAGGAAGATTATTTCAAGTTGGTAACTATCTTCTCTTGGATCTGCTGCAATGGTAGCTCGATCAAGAAGTAACTGATAGATCACTAGATTACGCTTCAAAGGCAATCACAGCAGCTCATGTTGATTCTATCGGGATCCGTGGCAAAGAATGCGCTGTTATCGTCTCGCACAAGAATATCTCTGTATATCATTTACAGCCTCACCATCAAAATAAAATAAAAAAAGACTAACAATCTTGGTATAATAATAGGATAATCTTGTTGATCCGCTCTCTGTAACCCACATCTTTCAGATATCACCGTCAATCGGCTGCGTCATGGCAGGTTCTGTGCCCGATGCACGTGCCGCTGTCACTCGTGCTCGTAGCGAGGCTGCCGAATTCCGAAAATCATATGGATATGAGGTACCGTGTGATGTTTTGTCGAAGAGACTGGCCAATATCAACCAAGTATATACCCAACGTGTAGGTCACCCCCCCTACTCTCCTGGCGATCTTGAAGTAATGCTGAAGTAAGGCTTAGGCATATATGCGCCCACTTGGTATAGCCATGACCTTCATCTCTGTAGATGACGAGTCCGGACCTCAGATCTTTAAGATTAACCCAGCTGCAGAGTATGCAGAGTACAAGGCTGTTGCATCGGGACCTAAAGAGCGGCAGGCTCTTAATTATCTTGAGAGGAAGCTTAAGGATCGGGGCTGTGCCTCTGGGAACTGGAAGGTGGTTGCAAAAATGGGAATAATGGCTTTGAATTCGGTGCTGGGTACTACGTTGGACAGTGGCGAGGTTGAGGTGGGTGTTGCGGGTGTAGACGGGTTCAGGAAGTTAACTATTCGGGAGATTAAGAAGATTCTGAGTGATATTAAATGGGATGGTCTGAGAGAGCGGTGAATACGGGCTTGTATGTAAGCATTTAGACTAATTTGGGAGTTGTAGACATTAAGTCTGCTTTCGGAGCTTAGTATAGCTTTGTCAGTGGGCGAAGCTTTGTGGCTGTCCCTAAGCCTTGGTGGTTAATATAGATATTGCAAGAGAGGTTATTTTCTACCGAGTCTGGTAGTAGTAGAAATAAATCTGTGATAACCTGGGAGCGCGCTATGATAGAGGTGTGCGCCTTATATGTGTTATAGATTACTTATCACTTTTTGGGTTCAACGTAGAGACAGCGGTAAGAAAACTAGGGTTTATTGATATTGGCATCGAGTGATGGTTTGTGAATATAATATACTGGTAAATGCGAAAACTTGATTCATCATAATTGTGTTCTACTTGCTAGTAAAGCTTTACAAAAAATAGGTTCTCGTCATTACTAAATTTATTTAAGCCATGTAACTTACCTAATAAAAACCCACCTACCTATTCTATGAACTTGAGCACGCCTTTGAACCCCTCAAACCAACTAAGTACACATAAAATAATGTAACTTCCAATCCCCGCACGTACTATACTACTACCTTCCGTAAGTATACTATCTACCTATCCTAAAAGTCATAGCCACACCCGTACCACCCACTTACTAACGGCACTAACCCCGCCTCTCACCTCATCCCGCCAGATACCGATGGGACATTCGCAAGAGAATGAGAGATAAGACTAACAAACCCTGATCAGAGCATTACTAGCCACGATTCGCAACGCTGTGTTACTAACTTCCGTGGGGGATTATTATACTGTTTCGAGACTTAAGCGGGGGGGGATGGGTAAGCTTTTTATTTGTATGCTTACCCATAGTTAGTTAGAGACTATATATAATCCACTCTTCCCCCACTTCTTTCTCCGGGCAGTGCATAACCCTAGATGATGCAGCTAGTTCCTAATAACCCGGTACTTTGGCTAGTCTTGGAGGGGGGCTAAGACTATCCCTGCTGCAGGTTGGTTAAGCATAGATCATCACTCGGCCGGAGAATGACCCGGGCGTGTGTGGGTGTGGGGGTTTCTCCTTGGCGGGTAAGGCGGACTACTCTAGAGAAATAAGGTGTATTCGTCGTTGCGGGATTTACGTGGAGAAGGCGTTGGATACGAGGCTGTACTACTACCGTTAGTGGTATCACATGGTTTCCTTAGATGCAGAGTACTCTAGGTGGAACTACACCAAGTGCTTTTTATTTATTTATTTGTTTATTTATTCAGATTGTGGGTATTGTACTATGTATTGTAACCTACTCTAGATACTAGATAGGTAGACATGCATCCGTAAGAGAAAGAAACTACTTTTCTAAAGGCTGCCTAATCGCACATTTAAACTGCGTAAGAACCCCCCCCGGTTAGCTTACGAATCCTCACTAACTGTTTGAATTTAGCCAGGATTAATTCTACTCACCGGATAGATCTCAACCTTCATATCCCCCCACCGGGATTCCTTGTTAGTTTGAATATAGTTAGTGGGGGGGGATCTGGTTACGTCAACGTACCTTATTCCAATCCCACACTTCACCGACAGTATATGGGTCCTTTTTCAACACTTCGATCACAGCCTCTTTTGACTCTGCAATACATGTCAAGACGCTGCCACGGAATGCCAATGGCTTGCCGGTTTCCTCTGGCTCGTTGAGGTATGCGCCTGGGTGCAGAAGTGAGCTATGATATAACCCACAACCCTTCTCTAGGTTGCTTCTAGGATCAAATACCTCCGAAGTTGAGGAAGCCGTCATCAATGAGTGCTTTGAGGCCCTCGAAATGTTTTCTATTAAAATCTTAGTTAACTGTAGGAAATAAATAATAATAATATAAGATGAAGGGGGGATTACGGGCGGACTTTGAGTCTCCGCTCCATAGCATCAGCTTGGTCAGGCATGATGCATAGCCATTCGTGCTTTACGGGGGCAGTAGACATTGTAGCTTTGAGGATTGAGGGTACAGAGTTGTGAATGCGGGGATTGATGTAGAGGGAAATGCGGGGGAGAAGGTGGGGTTTTAAAAGCATTGAGAACTCCGGGGGGGATGCTTGGAGGGGAGGGGGATTCCATCTGCTAGGGTACAGGAGCACCACAATAGAGCCGGGTAACAGCACATCCCGCAGCCGGGTAACAGGATCACAGGACGTCACAATCCACGATGGAAACATTCACAACTCTTCAGCCTTTCTTGCTTCTGTCAGTGTCTCTCCACTTATCAAACTCTTCCTCATCGCCATCATCGCCATCTATCATCATGCCTGACCCTCCCGCTCGCTCCGGCCTCTATGCTAACCTCCTCGAGCCCTCCTCTTCAACCTCCGCGTCAATCTCCCGCGCTCCCGTGGTCTTCACCGCCGCCTCTTCCTCTACCACTGACAAGACCCCCATCGCGGCGGACTCATCCCCCGCGACCGCTTCTTCCGCCCAGAAAAAGCTCAATGCTGGTATTTTCCGCCGCGGATATTTCCCCTCGTCGAAATGATTTACTTCATTGCCCTTTTCTTTGTTTCTTTGTTTTTTTTTTGAAGACGACTGAATGCTCACGCGTTTTTTGCGCTCCTCCTTCTTCTTCGTCGCGCTTTCCGTCATACCCCACAGCTGCTCTACGATTCCAACCCACAATCACAAAGCGACCGCAATTGAACGCAAAGAATGCAAAGCCAAAGATCGCCATGAAGCCAATCGGGGGACTCGGCGCTGCTGCAGCTGCAGCAACAACAGCAGGCGCCGCCGCTGCCGCAACAACGGGCGCTACGGAAGGGGCAGCGCCAGCTCCAGGTCCTGCGCGGCCCATAGTTAAAACGACACTCGAGGACTGGACCGGTGATGGCGATGAAGACGTGAATGGCTTTTACTCGTCAAAGCAGCACGGCTCTGCCCGGGGCGGGAAGAAGCGTAGAAAGAAGAACAAGGATACGCCCCCACCTCCCACAAACTGGGACGACGTGTACGACCCTAGTCGACCAAACAGCTACGAGGAGTACCGTGAGGGAGACGAGAAGATACGCGAGATGGAGGATTGGCGGGAAAGGGTATACGGGAGACGGAGGAGAGGAGGGAGAGATGAGAGTTACGATAGTGAGGATGATGAGGGATACAAAGCTGGTATTGCTAGTAAGTTATTCTTTGTGGGGTAGAAAAGACATATACTAATGACATACAGACCGCTTTGCTCCTCCGTCGAAATACTCATTCGCACCACCGCCCCAGCAGTCAGAAGCCCCACCTCCACCTCCACCGCCTCCTGCAGAAGTTCCAGACGACGCATCCGGCGAAGACGCCTACGCACGTCGCATCCGTATGTCGCAGATTGGACAAGCAGGCTACGCATCTGCCGCTGCTCAGCCTATACCTCCTCCCCCAGCACCAACCTTCTACCCTCCACCACAGCAGCATCACCCATCACCTACCCCACCGCCGCCACCACCACCTCCCCCAGCAGCCACAATATCCCGTGCTCCAGTCCGCTACTCCCTCCCATCAGCACAAACAGACCAACCCCCACCACCACCCCAACAACCACCCACCCCCGAACCAACCACTGAAGAGCAAGAAGAACGCTCCCTCCGCCCCGGTCAAGCCGGCTTCGCAGCCCGCCTGATGTCCAAATACGGATGGACCTCCGGCACAGGTCTAGGTGCCGACTCATCCGGCATCGTCCAACCCCTCCGCATGGTCGCCGCCTCCAAAGCCAAAGACCAAGTCGGCCGCGGCAAAATAATAGACAAGAACAAGCGCTCCGGAGAAGCAGAAGAAGGCAAATTCGGCAAAATGAGCGAAGTCATCGTCTTGCGTGCCATGGTGGACGGTCTGGAAAACGAGGACGAAGCAGTCTTACTTCAGGAGATTGGAGAAGAATGTCAGACAAAGTATGGTACTGTGGAGAGGGTTTTGGTGGATTGGGGACGTTCTGCTGCTGGTGCTGCTGGTGTTAGTAGAGTGTTTGTTCAGTTTACGAGTCAGTTGAGTGCGTTGAGGGTATGTTTCCCCCCCCCTCTCCTCTCTTTCTCTTTCTCTTGATATATACTAATATGGGGCAATAGGCGGTGAATGCACTAGAAGGTAGACTTTTTAATGGTAATACCATCGGTGCAAGGTTCTTTGATAGGGAAAAGTTTGAGAATAGGGATTTCTCGTAAGTATTACGAGTGATTATGTATGATTTACTTTTTTCTTTTTTAAAAAAAAAAGTAATGATACATATACAGTAGGATAGGGTGGAGGAAGTTGTTTACTATAGTTTGTACTATATTTAATCTGAAAGAAAAAAGTGATATTCTAGTTTGATATGTTTACGTAGTGAATTTTAGAATAATGATTTATTTTTTGCCTTTCCATGTTCCCTACCAACCTACCCCCCAACAAAAGAAAGGATATGAAGCCACATAGATACAAGATAAATACACTTGCATGACTTCAAAAAAAAAGAACAGAGATAGGGATACTACTACTATAGCAATCGACTCACTACACAATGCTCACTGGTCGAATTCCTACAAACAGGGGAAGAAAGAAAATATAAAATGACATGAAAATTTTAAAACATGAATATGAATAGAAAGAGTTATAAAAAAAGACCCCCACGCCAGGCGAATGGAAAACCGACCAGCAATGAAAACAGTAAAAAAAGACCAACAAAACCCTATCCATACTAATACGAATAATACCTTTCCCACTCCGCCCGGCCTTCCATCCCATCACCATGCCAACCCTATTCCCCGCCCTCGCCCCCGACCAGAAGAGAAAAGAATAGTAAACAAGCAACAACAAATCTAGTTTGCGCATCCATCATTAAAAAAAAAAAGTAGAAAGAAAACAGTCCATAGGATGAACAGGGTGAGGAGAAGGAAGAGGAGCTAGTCTATCCCTCCGCTCCACCAAGTTCCTAGTTTCCTTCCCACCACGGGTGAATAATTCCAATACTCCATCCACAGTCCCCCTCTCCACTATCCCTTTATATAATCGTTCCTTGCGTACATTTCTTCTATATTATATTTTTGCCCAATTCCTTCCTGCTTTTGTCACTTTATCTCAGCTTTGTGCTTATGCTGGTCGTCTGCCCAAGTTCCCTGGCTTCTCTTCTGTATCAATATGCCAAACAACATAATTTGGCAGACCGACGACTTGGTACCCAGCACGCTTAGCCATCTTTGCGAAACCTTCTGTCTCAGCTTGGTTCTCGAAAGCGTAAGCGGGGAAATTGATTCCTGTGCAATAGAGTGTTAGCTAGAGTATAATATATAATCGTAGGGTCAACTAACCAGAACGATGAACATCAGCCTTGACAACGATATTGACACCACCAATACCATCAAGTTCTATCTCCTCATCCTTGTTGTTGCGCCAATCGCCCATCTTGGCCATGTATTTACGACCGGTGTCATATTGCTTGTAACCTATTGGACAGAAATTTGAGTCACGTGATTACAGAAATCATAGGGAATGAGATCAAACCTTCGGCGAGGACGGTATCCTTAGACAATGTGGCGGCCAAAGCAATACCCTTCTCGGATTCCTGCCATGAGTTGTAATCAACTATAGAGATAAATTAGCTTAATAGACACTTAAATGGTTGGAGCTAAGCTGCGGGAGTACGTACAGCGCCCTTCAATGTCGCGGCCATTCTCGTATCTGTGGAACCAGACATCTATCAAATTTAGTCAGCGCACAACCCTCTTGTGGATTTATTTGGGATACAAGCTCCAAACGTACTAGGGACCAAAATATCTTTATCGTGAGCGATAAAGTCCTGTAAGATCGCCTTCGGGGAATCTTTGATATCAACATCTCTCCAGTACACCCAGCTGTGATCTGGCCTCAAGGCGGTTGCAAGCAAGTAATTCCTCGCACGTCCCATTGCCTTCCTCCTGGGTCCTTGGAATTCGAAACTGTGCCTCTGCTCAACGCTTTGTGCTACCTGGATACCAAAATCTTTTTCAACAATCATAACGCTTCTAAACGGGATTGTAGGATCTGGGTTATTCTGGATTCGTTGGAGCTCGGAGCTCAAGAGCGCTATAGTATCATCACTAGTATCGCTGACTAAGAACGCAAGATCGATGAGGTCGTGGGGGTACGACAGCTGCGAGACGAGATCAAAGTGCTGGGTGAGGTAGAAGGAGGCGTCGCGGAGAGGGGTGAGGATCAAAACTCGCTCCTTTTGCTTGACGGCATCGCGGGTGGATTTGATAGGGTTCAGGTCGATGTGGCTGATAGTTGTAGCGTTAACTTCATAGGGCTCGTGATGATTAAACAGCACCGGGGTCTGGTGGTGTGCGTGCCAGTTCGCGTGCTCATTTTGAGAGATTTCCATAGGAGACCTAGCAGGACCAAAGCAATAGAATCTAGAGGAGAGAAGAATGACCATTGTTAGTTTTTTTTTCTTTTTCTTTTCTTTTCAGTATTGCATCTCATCATGAAGATGTTTCGTTTATCCAATCAAGACTCGTTGTCATCCTATCTTATTCATCCCACTTTGCAGCATTCTTTGCTACCCCCTTTTGACTTCTTCTTCACAAAACGGACAGAGTGCCTTACTTTTGCATATTTGCGGCGGAGGAACTGAACCCCCGCCATAGTATTATAATAAATGCCGACAAGAAAACGAGGAACAGGAACCGCGTCCTCAAGACCACTTGGCCGATTGCCCGCAGCGGTGGCAGTTTGTTCCGGATCGTTTTCACCGTCATCCCCTTTGGTATCATGGTCACCATTCTTCACTTCAAACGAAGCAAAATAGTATTTGTAGAAAGTGTCTCTCCGGGATAAGGAAGAGAAATGTTTTAAAATGGAAATAAAAGGTTCCCCGGAACGAAGGAAGAGAGAGAAAGTACCAGAAACGAAGGACTGGAAGAATAGAGATAAGATATCGAGAAAACACAGTCCCGGATCAATGGATTGAGATGGGGGGGGATGGATATGGGAAGGGGAGGGGAGTGGGGGGGGGAGAGCGGATTCTTCCCTCTGGCGTGGTGAATTCGCTAGGGTCCGGCGAGGGATAGGGAGTGGTGATGATGTTCTAACGTACGGTGGAGGACGCGGCAGAAAATTAAGGATGGGGCAAAAAAGGAGTGTCGTTGCAACTGGCCTGGCCTGGCTGTCTCCCCACCGCTGTTCACAACCTATGCACAGAGGGGTTATTAACAACGAGACAGCCCCAACAGGCAGTTGGCCAGAAGAATATGGAAGGAGTCTGAAGAGCCTCTGCCAATTTCCATTGTTTTTTTTCTTTCTCTTTCTTGCATTTCGCATTTCCCATGTTGCATGCCCAGAGATTGGACAGCTAAGCTACATGTACCCTATGCAGCATATCTACCGGTTTATCAGAATCCCAAGTGGCCCCCTGAGAGCCGGCCAAGCGGGTGTTACTGGCCCACCATCCTCAGTCAGCTAAGCTCGATCCAAGTAAGAGGAAAAGCTTTCTATTCTCCAGAAATGCCTGCAAACAGAACATTTCCCACTCTTGACTTTCTGCGAGGTTTCAATTTCAGTTATCGTTATCCCCCCAGTCGAAACACTGACGCGTCATCGCGCAATAACACTCTACTACTGCCGTGGCTGCCGCTGCACTTTATGATCGCAGCGGGACCCCGATGCCACATCCTAAAACATGAAGCACAGTTGACATATCAAGCCAGCAAGTATCAGAGCACCACCTTTTCATGGAGGCACTAGAAGTACATTAAGAGTACAAACTCTGCCCAACCCGTAGGGGGAAAAAAAGAATAAAAAAAGAAATAAAACCCTTCCCGCTCCAGCGTAGAAAAAAAAAGAAAAAAAAGAACCCCCAAAAAGAAAAAAAGAAAAAAAAAGATACCCCACAGCTTGAACTAATCCATTCCTAGTATTCCAACTGTTTTATCTTTCCAAAGCTTCCCTTAACGCAATCTCACTGTAGTTCCATAATTTTTCATGGTCTCCCCTCTTGAGTGACTTGCTGACGTCGTAATCCGTAGAGTAATGATACCGCATCGACCAGGTCATGACCGGTACATAGAATTTCCCCCTTATATCCTTCTCTACTACGGCTTTTGATGTCGCGAGGTAGATCTGCGTCATGGCTCCTTCTAGCGGACTGAAGGTGACCGCTCCCATCGCTTTATGCATCATTCCATTGACCCAGTGCGGGATACCGAAGACTTCCTGTGAGGTAACTATATGTTAGTAACCACCAAAATACGGAGCGACTTTTATATGAGTATTAAGAATAAAAGAAGGGTAATAAAGGGTAAAAAAGAGAGAAAAAAAGATGTCGGGTTAGCGACTCTATCAAAGAAGTAGAAAAAATTGCCGAGCGGTCGCGCAAGAAACGGAATCACGTCTCTCAAGGAGACCTTCCGACTGCGAGTAAAAAACAAATAGGCACTGACCGTTCCTCCCAACCCCGTATCACCGATAGCGCCTATCCTCAAAGTCAATGATTCATCTTTTCTCTCTCTTTCTAGAGACATGACTTACCTGGATGACAAGCATTCACCCTCACCCCACTTATACCCCTAGCCGATAACCGCTTATCGAGCTCCTGCGTAAACAATATGTTTGCCATTTTACTCCTCCCATAACGTTTCGCAGCAGCCCTTACTTCCAAAATACCCCTCGCCTCGCCCTTTGTCTTTAGGGAATCAAAGTCGATCCCATCACTCCCAGCATAATGGTAGGCCATGCTACTAGTAACAACCACCCTCACATCTCCTCCATTCACCGCCGACGTACTCTCAAGTAACGGCAGGAGGGTAGTGATGAAGACGAAATGGCCCAGGTGGTTTGTTGCAAACGTCTTGTCGTACCCATCCACAGACAGCTCGTCAATCGTATCATACGCAGTCCCCGCATTCGCGACAACTATATCCAACCGATCATGCTCCCGCAGGAACCGCCGTGCGGATTCGAATGTCCCCTTGAGGTCTAGTAGGTCGAGGGGATGGTATATAAGGTCTCCGACCCCCTGTGTGGCTGGGAAGAGCCGGCGTTGGATGCTAGATATTACTCTTTCGGCTTTTTCGGGGTTGCGTGCGGCAATGTAGACGGTGCAGTTCCTGCGTGCGAGGAGGTAGGCTGTCTCAATCCCGAGACCGGAGGTGCCCCTGGTGTGTATTAGCTTGTTGTATATTATCTATTATCGTGTGAGGTGGGGGGGATAAGTACCCGGTTACGATAGCTACCTTCCCGCTAAGGTCAGGGACGTCATCGATCTTGAAAGCTTTAACGGTCATTTTTCTTCTCTCTCTTTACTTCGCGATAGTAGTTGGTGAGGGGGGAAAGAGTGGGATATAGGGACAGAGCTTCTAGCGAGAAGAAGGAATGAACCGGGTAGGAAGAAATTAAGAAAGAAAGCTTGTGGCCGCGGGATGAGAGGGAGAGAGGAGGGGGGGGAAGGGAGGACAAGGGTAATTAATATGGGTGTGGAAATACCTAATACCGAGCCCTCGAGCTCTCCCAACCCGTAGTGTTTCGAGATTTTCTTTTCTTTTCTAGAGTTGGTTAAAGAGCCTGTCATGGGAGAGATAAATATCCCCACTGTTATGAGGGGGAGGAGGGAGGGGGGGCGCAGCGGCTGGAGCGAGACATGTTCACGATCTTACTGCTGCCCCTGTGGCTTGCCGATTTTGAATTGGAGCTCTGGGCTTGGAGAGGCTCGCCCCTCCCTTCCAAAAATAACAACACATTGGCTTCTTGTGATAGGTATATGTAGCCATTCTTTTCCAAGGTTATTTGCCCAACTGTTATCGACAATTTCTTCGTCTGGTTTTATTCAGGTACAGATACTTTCTGATTGGGTGTGCCGACCACGGGATTGGCAAGCCAACAAACTCTCGGGGTGATGTCGGAGTATGTAACCATCGGCTCATCACGGCCCAATCAAAGGACCGGGATTACGGGTGCCGCCTGCATCGGATTTGGACGATGTTACATGGCTATTTCAGCCCCACTGACTGCAATCAGCGTAACCTGGAGTCAAGAAATAAAAAAGCTAGGCAAGGGACAAAACAAAAAGGGAACGAGCCCTGATGGAATATTCCAGAAGCCCAACCTGAAACAAACAAGTAAATACTCCACTTTAAACCTCACATTAATAGAAACCCAGTTAACAGCCTTATAATTATGACTTTTAGTGCATACATTACAGAATTAAAAGTAATACCTACATAATCCCTAACTAAAACAATACAATCACCACCGGTTCGTCCAATTCCCGTCCCGAGCCCGCATACAACTAGTCTACCCTCAAGATTAAAGAAGCTCACGCTAAGACGTTGAAATAAACGTTTTGTATCAGACCATACAGCTTTGGCTTAAACACTGAGATGAAATTGGGTGTTCAACTCCGAGGGCCAGACTAGCTACATAGCTAGCTTCGGAGTCCGGGAGTCGGCTCATTCGAGACATCTCTAAGAGGGGAGGGTCTGTCTGTGCAACGAGACGTACTCTATTCTGACGTCCTAGCGCCACCGTTTTTTTCTCTTTCTATATCTAGAAGAATTATGGTGTATATTTATGTTCTTTGACTGTTGGAATTCATACGGGTACTAAAAATTACTTCTACAGGGATTATGACCGGACGAGGGTAATCCTCGAGTTGAGGGGTTATAACTAGTCCTTTATATCATAGTTTCTGCTTCTGGATATTATACTAAATGGTATCTCCATCGTTTCTTAATACTTCTAGTCAATATGCCTACCCCCGGTCACATCTAAGTCATAATAACGTCACTTATACCTCAGGTACTATAATATAACGAATATATAAGAATGATCAACTCCAAAGGCTATTTGATCCTCAGGAACCCACTGGTTCAAATCACCAACCCTAGACCACTGGTTTATAACACTGCGCTTAACGTAACTCACAGGAGATAGGCCAATAATTTAGAAGGCCTATTTCCGGCCATATGCGGTGTAAAATAAACGCGAGATGTCACCCGGGAAGTTGGTAATTTCTCAAAGACCTCTGAAACCTTAGGCTCATGATTATAAATAACAGTACACCTACCGAGTAATAAATTATATTAGTTTTAAGAGTTTAGGATAGTTACCTATAGTCTCATGGATATATAGGTTGAAAGCTAAGCAGTCAGGGGTGGTAGGCTATCTATCGAATTACTAAGACCATGACTTCTCTAGTTCTTTACCACAATAGCAAGAGTAATCCCACACGATACTTGAAAAAAAGAGCACGAGCTATCTAGGCGTGAGAATCTCCCCGAAACCCAGTGAACCAATATACATGTAGTTATTAGTAGTTAACCCTTCCCCATATAAGACAGAAAATATATGAGCTATGGTTCTGAGATAAAACTCCCATCAACGACGCGGCATCAATGAAAAAAAGCTAACGGCACAGTAACCAAATACCGGAAATCTACCAGATCTCAACTTTACGAATCTAGGCATCCCAGCGTCAAAGAACCCACTGGGACTAAGATCATCGCTGTATATCCAGAATCTACTATAAGAGAGTCCACTAGTGAGTTTCTTCTAGAACAATAAGTGATTATAATCACTAGAAATCACTCGGTATTCGTTCATTGAGTGTGTAGTAAATAGAATGAGTGAATGAATTAATCATAAGTGTGTAGTAAATAGAGAGGGAGAGGAGTAGACTATAGGCTAGTAGGGCTCATTCCAGCGAGTCTCCTATGCTTCCTATATTATGCTCCTACATAATAGAGACCCAAAACCTGCTTATACCCACACTATTCGATACCAACAATACAATAGAGTGTTAGTGATAAAGTGCATACCGCCGTACTAAACAACGTCACTGGTCAAAAAAGACTCTAACACGTAACCTAAGAAAATAACACTCAAGTATAACCATTAAGTATGACTATAGACACTTCAACTACGAAAAGTAAGTTCTTTAGAGGTCGGTGTATAGGTGATGAACCTGACAAAAGGAGCTAGTGTGCTACTATTATCCATCTAGTGAATAAATGAATGAATTTATCATAAGTATATGTAACCCTGAGGTTATGGTACCCATTATCCATCTAGTAAAATAGTGGTACGTGTAAGCCTAGCTTAACCTATGCCCTGGTCCTATATCTATGAATAGTGATTACTCTCAAGCTTGCATAAGCACATAGTCCCGAGGAGCTAGTCTTGTGACTAGACTCACACGTAATAGATGGGATGAGAACACTTACAAAAAGTATACCGGAAATAATCCCTCGGAAGCTCAAGGTAGGTAGACTAGCCCGGCCTCTTTTGGTGGGTATATATCTAGACATGGTAATATATTTATGCTATAACACTCCCCGACAACCTACCCGAAGGTTTCCTAATAAAGGAGATCCCATAGGTGGTTAGGGGGCACTGCTCAGGTTGCTGGGTCGAGGATGTGTTTCTTCTCTAGGAAATAGTGTAGAAACAGGCTTTGCGTGGGCTCCTAGGCAGTTAGATAAAATATTGCTTTCAGCACGCCTTTGACGGGATTCTAGAGTGTTACTCATTTTGTTAACGTATCTTCGATCAAGTCACATGGGTATTTTATTTGAAGGGTGGGAGTTTAGCTTTTAGGCCACTTTCTGAATCTTGTGCTTACAAACTTAGGCTTACCATCAGTGCCGTACAAGAGCCCAGGTAGCTGAAATACATATTGATCATTCCCATGGTTTGTAAGAAATCATAAAGTATCAGTAGTAGCCTAAAAGCAGGCAGTTCTGATCGCTAGGAGCAGTAATTAAAAGATATGGGTGCATAGATTAGCTTCTAGTCATCACAAAGGCTTGAATTACTCAAGGCAAGGAAAAAAAAGAGCTGAAAACCGATAACAGCCTCTAATTTTCTCTGACTTAGAGAGCATGTGGTTTTTGAGACTTGAATTCTCGGGTTCTTTTTTAATCTACTCCGAGTACTGCCTCCTGTCGCAGGATAACAAATGCACCAGTTTTCGCCTTGATCGTATCATTGCCGGCCTAATGAAACTCCGAGGCAGACACAAAGGCTCATGCTAGTGTTGATGACATATAAAACACACCTGACGTCAAGAGTCGACCCCCTCCACAGCCCTAACCACGCGACACCCCTGACCTACGACTAAGCCCCCCCGCAAGCAAGTCACCTAACCCTAGAAATGAACATATTCCTGCCACACCGCACCCACAAGCCACACCGCACAGGCAGGCCGTACCGTACCGCACCCGCTACGGCAACACACGCATGGATAAAGACCATGGATACGAGATTCAAGCAGCACAAGGATGTCTTGAAGTATAGCTAGTCGGGTTCCAAACAAGGCTCTTCCATCAGTATTCCCTCCCTCCCTCCCTGAGATTTAGGGCGGGCGGGCGGGTTACAGCCTGTGTGTAACATCATGCGTGTAACTACCAATATGCAAGATATGGCCCCAGAGCTCAGGTCAAAACATCTCTATGCTGATTCGTCTTCCCCCCCCCGGCCCCAGCTTAATCAAAAAACCTGTAATCTTTTTTTTTTTTTTTGTTGGTAACGATCTTTTTTATACCTTGTATGTTTTACTATAGAGAGGTTGCTAAATAGTAAACCCTTCGGCATACAATCCCACCCCCCCCCCCCTTGCACGTACATTCGTAGTGATCAATAATAATACTCCGAGCTCGCTAGTCAACCAATCATAACCGCGTATCTGTGTCCACGAGACCTCTACTCTGCTCTACGGAAGAGTAGAACATTAATCTCAACTCACTTTAAATCAATCAGATGAGATCTCATCTTAACCCAACCACCTCCCCTAAACCATCCCCCCTCCCCCCCTCAAAAAAATAAACCCCCCTTCGCCTCCACCCTCCGATTATGTAAACCAATTAAGACTCAGACCAAGAAGCGCCGTTTCACCAATAATTTACTTTTTTTCTTTTTCTCTCTCTCTCTTTCTTTTTTGCTTTTCTTTTCTTTTCCTTATTCTATTTTCTTATAGAGATCTTTCGTTCTTTCGATACTAATCACTGTCTCACATAATTTCAAATCGATACTCTTGGGGGGGGATGGGGGGATGGGGGGGTCCCCCTTCAAGAGTACATATGTAGTTATCTAGAAGAGAGAGAAAAAAAAGAAAAAAAAGAAAAAAGAAAAAACTCCCTCATAGACGCGTCGTCTGCTTAAAACAACATAAGCTTATATTCTCCCAGACCTGTAGATCATCTGCACGAGAAAGAAAAGAAAGTGAGAAAGAGACACTCAACAGACCAATTACCATTTATAGTATAGATCTCCCCAATCCATATTTCCTAACAGAGCCTCTTTAAAAAAAAAAAACTTGCTGCAATGGCAGTAGAGTTCGGTAAATAGATAGTCACACACACACACATGCGTAAGCCCTGATCACCCCCCTAACTGTTTTTTACGCTTAAAACTTCCTATCACCCCCCTGGTTAAGGTACTGGGTATAAGTCTCACGCTAAATATTTTTTTTTTAAATACAGAATTGTAGAGTGGGAAGTTCCGTTCACAAACCCCGGACTGAGAACTTATATAGCCCCCACTATAAGCTGTCGGAGGTGTCAGACTTGACTGGTTCAATTCTATAGACATTGACAGGTGCGAAAAAGAAACCACGCGATTGTAAAGTACACGTTCCCCGGTTTCTCCCTTCCACCCCTAAAGCAGGTTTCAAAAAAAAGAAGTTCATTTATACACAACCTCTCTAAGCCCAGAAATTTCAGCGCCTAATTGGGCAAGAAGCGATACCTTTACCTTAGGCGCTTTTTTTTTTGACCACCTCAAAAGCTTGATGGTACTACAAAGGAACTCGCTGAATAAGAAAATTGTGTACTTACTCAAAATCACATATTTACAGTACAATTAAGCCAAACTCCTACCAACTCCCCAATGCCGTATTTTGGTCGATCCTCTTGTACAATATCGTACAGTACCGTCCGCCGTTCGTATATCTCGTATCCTGCACACTTTATCGTAGTAATCGTATGTAGGTTACACAAAAAAAAGAATGTAAATCCGCCCTAGCCCAGTAGTGACCAGACAGAAAAAAAACAAAGACACATAAGAAGTTATAGGACAAGAGAACGCCCGTAAAATAATAAAATGTGAAGGGAGAAGCGCAGCGGGCTTATATAAGAAAAACAGCACCAAGTGCCATAGGTGTACTCAAAAAAGTTGTCACTCCATTCTTGCTTTTGATTATTGTTCCAACTCCTCTTCCCCGGTTTGCTCATCTAGCTCGGACTCCTCTGACGTTATAGGCGAAGCGGCTAAGGTGGAATTCTGTAAGGTATGCTGTTGCGGGATATGTTGAAAGAACAAAAACTCTTCAAAAATGTAACTATACTCCCCACCCTCATCGCTCCACTCGTCATCTTCGTTCTCATGAGTCCAATCGCTTTCCTAATCAACCCCAAAGTCAGTGAGCTGCCCTTAAACCATAACTACTCCCCTGGTAATAAAGGAGAAAGAAAGGTAGCTACGCACCCACCTCTTCAGGCGCCCCAGCCAATGTGTTTTCGCCCGTAAATATTTCTGGAAGCTCAACGTTACTACAAGGACTACCAATATTCCTTTTTTCTTGTCGTTCGCTACGTAGTATATGAAGACGTTTTAGACGATCGCTGAAGCCCTTTCTGCGATTTTCTAGGACTACGTCTATGTGGTCTTGTAGCTCTTTTTCCTTTACTTTGCGTTTCTCGGCGCACAGTTGTTGTGAAGCTACCACTTCATCAAGAATAGTGGAATTGAGGGCGATTAAGCCTTCCAATAAGTCCGGCGAGTCAGTGATCATGAGGACAGAGACGTGCTGCAATACACGACACCAGGTGAAGGGGTCACGGGAGGGCATGTTGGGGGGATAGCAGGGGACTATAATAGGTTAGCTATTATCCTTCTAAGATACCCTGGGGATGACCGATCCCTAAGAGCTAAGCTCCTGGGAGCTGCAAGATACCCCGGAAGAGAAAGTGCGGGGGCCACAAACATCTTAAGCTTGGCCTCTTATCTACATGCCACGATGATATGTTCAATGGCAGCCCCTCCAGCGGTAAAGTTGTACAATCAACCTTCATCTCTATTATCGTATGATAGTTTGGATCATCATTCACCGCACCACCCTCCCTCAGAAATGCTTTAAAAAGTACCATCCACATTGTCCCTTTCAGTTCATTGTCGGAATGTAGCCAGCCTTCCTTCGCGATCCGTATGAGAGTCGTATAGGCGCGAAACCAACCATCGGGGGCGCATGAGAATGACCATGCGTAAGAGGGAACGGATGCGACATCCATAAGGGCTGCATGGCTAGGAAGGAGGGAGTGCGCAAAGTGGTGGCGCCAGTGGGAGTTTGCAGTTGCGGAGGAGCAGAGAGTGTGGGAGGTTAGGCGGAGGGAGGCGAGATCGTGTGGGATGAGAAGAGAGAAAATCTGATGTATTACTGTGGGGTTGATGTTAGCGATTGCTAGTTTTCCTGTATTTTCCCTCTCCTCGCCATTCCTTTCGTGATTTCGCTAAAAGAAGAGAGGAGGGAGGGGTGGGAATTGATCTGCCCTGCCCAGCTCGAGCCACTGCATCCCGTCGTAGGGTTGAACTTGACTAGAGTGGCCAGCATGTAATCCCTCCTTCCCTTTCTCAAGTAGGGTACACACAGCTTGTAGGAGCAGGCAGTTAAGGCTGAATAGGAAGAATGTGGGATTGACGAATAAACGTGGACTGGTGTAAGAACCAAATCATTCTCCCTTACCTTCAAGCGGGAGACTCTCTAATGACAACCCGTTCGCCATTGCAGTGATCTTTGCCGAATCACTTGGAGAGTTTTTCGAAGGACTGCTGGCTTGAGATATGCTGTGTTGCTGGGGGGGAGAACCAACTCGACTGGAAGATTGAAAAGATGATATAGGAGTCCCCGTAGGTTTCGGCAGACTCATGGTGGACATTGTCTCCTCCATTTATCAAATAAAGGAAGGGGGTGGTTGAAGAAGGACGGGGGGGAAACTGGGGGGGGGGGAGGTTGCGAGGCCGGCAGCGGGAAGTACAGTAGGAACACAAAAAGAAAGCCAAACTGCTCATTCGCGATGCAACAAAGGGCTAGTCTAGACCGTTTATGAGGACTTGGTGTTTTTCCTTTCCTTCCCCTTTTGCTTTTTTCTCCTTCTTTACTTTCTTTTTCTCTTCTCTTCCTTTCTATCCTTTCTTTCCTTTTTTTTTACTTGCGAGAGAGCAAGATCCAAGAATGTCGACAGAACCCGCGGACCTTCAAGAGGTGCTTGTCCGCCTGTCTGCTATGACTAGTGGTGGTGTAAGTTCGAAAAAAGCGACAGTCCCCGGACCTGTTGCCAGGATCGTTAAAACGCGTGCACAGGGATGTTGTTAACACCAAGTTGAAGAGAGACAAGAAGGGGCAAGCGAGAACAGGGAGCGGGGGCTTGAGACCTGCGTCGTCGCGCCTCGACTTTTGTTTGTGGTTGGTAACGTGGAAAAGAAGGTTTCCCTGCTCATGCATCAATGTTCGACTGAAGCTTTGAGAGGAAGTATCAAGCGATCAGCACTCAATTCGAGATTGAAGACATGCATGATGGGGAGAGGAGGTAGCTGAGGAATGTTGAAACGTTCCTACTTACGTATGTATGTACGGAAAGTACGTCTTTTCATACTTTTTTTGGGAGGGGGGTGGATGAGGGAGAAGGTGTTGGATGGTTTCGGGAGGTGCTAGATGCGCCATCTCCATCTACATACAGAGCTCCGTGATGTCAAGTTCTACCGAGGTTAGATGTTTGTAGAAGTGATAGCGGAGTACGTATGCTCTATTGTTCTTGGTCTTTCTAGACTATCACTTCCTTTCATCTGAAGCACTCTATGTGTAGGAAACGGCTCCTTCATCGATGGGGGGCAAGAAGAAGAGAGGGCCAATCTATAGCAAGGGACAGATTATTGGTACCACTGGAGATCCAGGGTCTTGGAAGCGAAGGAGGTCGATGATTGATGATCAAGGTGTGGGCACGACAAAAGAGGTTAGGAGGGCCAAGATCTTGGTAGCCGGGAGGGGGATTACACTAGGTGGCTGGAGGGATGATCACAGGGGAGAACGTCAGTAGTAGGGGCGGCGTTATCTGAGACGTGAGTGGGCAAGGCGTCCCACTGGGGCTGAGCAGGCGGGGGTGGGGTGGAGTGGAGTGGGTGGAGTGGGTGGAGTGGAGTGGGGTGGCTTTTAGCCAGGCGGGCTTAGCTGTTGATGTTGCTACAGGCACCGGTTGGTTGTCCACCTTATATACGATGAGCCCCAACAGAGAGCGAATAGAGCAGATAAGACGCCTTGCGAACAAATCACGGAGCTGACTGAGGTTAAGTGCTCCTGTATAGGTATAGGTGCACATAGTTATTGTTCGCAATATAAAATACATAGCCTTTGTGAACATCGGTGTGTCATATTTCCGACAACACCATCATAACTCCCACCGTCTAGACTGCCCTCTCTACTTCATCCCATCCAGGAGCAGCATCGCCTTCAACTCATCTTGCTCCTGTATTTATAACTGTTCTCCCTCCTCTGCATCTGCGCGTGCATATACAAACCATACTCGAGCTATATACGTAGTTCTTGGTACCTAGTCTTACCATACATCACCCCTCCATCATCGCCCCTCTGTACATCAGCAGACAATAGCAACATCCATTGGTCCTTTCCCCCTATATAATTCTGATATTCCCCCTAGCATCTCACCCGGACCTGCAGACAGAGACCATGGCGTACCAGCAGAACAACCCCGCATATCAGCCACCACCGGGCAACTACCCCCCGCCCGTTGGCTACTCGCCCTATGCACAATCACCATACCCTCCCCCTCAGCAGCAGCAATGGGGCCAGCCCCCACCTCCACAGGGCTACCCATTTCCTCCCCAGCCCCAGAATCCACATGGATATCCCCCACAGCAGCAATACCAATCACCTCCACCACAGGGATATCCTCCCCCACAAGCATACCCACCACAGGGCTACGCCCCTCCTCCCCCACAGGGATATCCACCACCCCCACAGCAGGGATATCCACCACCGGTACCACTATCGCGAGATGCAAATGGATATCCCCCTCCGCAACCATACCCGCCACCCGCACAGCAAGCATCTTACCTCCATCCTCATCCTGGTGCCCCCCATCCTGGTGCCCCTCATCCTGGTGCCCCGCCTCCTCTGATGTACCAACTTTCCCCGCCAGTCGCTCCGTTAATTATACCAACAGCTGATATAGATACTATCTACAAAGCTTGTAAAGGTTTTGGTACCGATGAGCGTGCTCTGATAAGCGTATTTGGTCACCGCGATGGGCCCACAATTGATGCTATACGGGCCCAATACTCTGCACGCACCCAGCGTGACCTCATTGCAACTATCGAGAAAGAGACAAGCGGGAATTTCCGAACTGCATTGAAGGGAGCAGCGTTTGGGCCTGTCGAGAGCGAGGTGTTCTTTACATACCTATCAATCGCCGGGATTGGCACCAAAGAGGCAATGTTAACAGAGGCTATAATGGGAAAAACCAACGCCGAGATTAATACCATGAAGACTCTATACCCGGCACGATACAGAGAAACTCTTGAAAATGCCGTACGTGGCGATCTGAGCATGAAAACGGAGAAGCTCTTCATGATGGCACTTTCAGGGACTAGAATGGATGACTGGGTCCCCATCAACCAGCAAATGGTCTCAAATGACACACTTGCACTCCACAATGCATGCAAGAGCTTTGGCACAGATGAGCTCTCTGTCTGCTCCATTATTACACGTTCCTCTGATGAGCACCTCCGCGCAATTGCCGCCGAGTACCAGCGCACCTACTCCCTCGAGATCACCCGCCTCATCAAGAAAGAGTTCTCAGGCCACATGCAAGAAGCACTACTCTACATAGTCGAAGGTGCCCTCAACAAGCCACTGCGAGATGCAAGACTACTAGAAGACAGCATGAAAGGGTTCGGCACTCGAGACGACCTGTTGATTTCCAGACTGATAAGAGCACACTGGAATAGACCACATTTTGACCAGGTGAAGCTGGCGTATCGAAAATTATATGGGAAGGATTTGTCATCACGGGTGAAGGGTGAGACAAGTGGTGATTATGGGAGGATGATGGTCGCATTATGTTCTTAGTTGTGTGTGTTTGTGTGGCGGAGTATTTTATCAGCTGCTGGCTGCCGGCTATCTTTTTCTTCTTTTCTTTTATAATGTTTCTCCGCCCTATTTTATTAAGACATACTCATAACGGCGTCTTTAAAGAGAGGAGGGAAGGTTTGTGTCTATTTTTTTTTATTTTTGTGTCGTGTGTTTTTTTGTAGCCTCTTTTTCTCAAATATTTGCTAGGAATTGTGACAGGATTGGTGGTTAGGTAATACTGTTAAAGACTATGAAAAGTTAAATTGGATTTCAAAGAGCTTGAAGTAAAATGGGTGTGAGTGTGAAGCGAGTGATAATATATGAGCCGGGGTGAATGAATTTATCATAGTACATGGAGCCCTAAGGCTATGGTACCCGCACCCCAAACACTATTAGAGATGCTTGTATGGTATGAACCGGGGTGCACAGGTATGATCCGGGAGCCTGCATTCAAACTAGTACTTTTGTAGTCCAGTCGTTCCTAGATCTATCCCGAATAAGTAAACATATCTCTAACCTAGCGGATAGACAGGGAGTCTATTATTGATTGTGTTTGGATAGTTAGGACCTTTTATCTCACGTTAGTCCTGTTTTATATAGCTATACATAAAACAAAACGAAGCAAGAATAAAACCATACTCACCTACCCATAAACCAGATATCCTTTTGAGAATTATTGCGAGGTATCTAACGTAGATCCTCATTTGTTGTTTTGAGTGTTTACCGCTGTAGGTGAAAATTTTCACCTTCGAATCTCTTATTTCTTTGTTATGGAAAAGTATAGAATTGTCTCACGAATGAAGAGTCACAGGAATTTGAATAGATAGATAGAAAACGATTTATTATATTATTACATCGTTATTACAGACAAGATATAAAGAAAAGAAAAGAAAAATGATAAGACAAAACTAAAAAACCAAGTATTCCCAGCACAATTTCCGAATCTGTTAAAGTAAGTGTAGTATGAAATCAAAAACAGCGAGAAAGGAAGGAAGGAAAGAAGAAACATAAGAAAAGAGAGAAACTCACCTTTTAATAAACCAAACAAACAACGAAACAAGCAACCACCAAGAAGAAGAATACCAGGATATAAACAAAAAGTAAAGAGAAGAGAAAAGTCTTACCAGACCGAACCGAGCAAGTACTAGCCACACCCGCCCTAGGCTACAGCAAGGGGATCTAAATAGTATGAAATGTTAGTAAACTGTAAAAGAAGAGAGGAAGAGAAAGAATTAGAACATACCTGAATCCGCACTGCACTCTGCGGTTGTTTGTCGACTCCATTGAGAACCGTAGAACTGGCAAGAGGAAGCGAGGTGGACTAGGCGATTAATTAGTAAAATGCAGCAAAAAAAAAGCAGAGAAGGAGAAGGAGAAGAACGAGAGAGGGGAAATGACTTACCAGGCTCAAACCTACACACTGCTATTAAAAGTCAACGTAGCAGGGGATTAGTATATACTTATCCTCGGTAGGATTACTGTCTTTCACAGGATGCCAATTGGCAAAGTTAGTAAAAGTCTTTAGAACGGAAAGAATGATAAAAAAGCACAAAAGAAAGAGAAAACATACCTTAACCAGGCTCGCTTCCTGCTTTGGTCCATTCCGGTATTGGCAACTGGGTGCCGAGGATCTATGATGGAAAAGAACCGTCAGTAAATACAAAGAACAGCGGAAATCAGCGGAAATCAGGGAACTTACTGCTCCAAAGCGGCACCCAGCTTTTGTCCAAGGAGACCAGCGATAGAGTGAGAGGGGATCTAGAAGAAGTGTTAGTGACATTCTCACAGAGAATACACTCGTTTCTTCTTGGTGGTTGATGGATTGGTTGATGAGAATGATGATGGAGGGGAAGGAAAGATAGAGGGAAGGAAGAAGATGGGGGAGGAGGAGAAAGAGAAGATGAACGATGAAGGGGATGATGATGAAAGAAGAGAGGGAAGGAGGGAAGGAGGGAAGGAGGGCGAATTGGGCTGGTTATATAGTGGGAGGAGCCACCAGGGTCAGGGTAGTTTTCTGAGATTTTGTTCTTCTGCTGTCCACGCTTTTCTTTCTGCGGGGGGCTTTTATCTTCTTATGTTGTCTATATGGTGGTAGATGCACTCTGCTCTGTCTGCCTTCTTCTGTTGTCCATGTAGGGACGGGTGCACTCTGTTTTGTCTGTCTCCTTCTGTTCATGTGGGGCTAGATGCACTCTGTTCTATCCGTGTTCTTCTGTTGTCCATGGAAGGTAGGTGTACTCTGTTCTGTTCTGTTCGTCTTCTTCTTCTTCTGGCTGCGCGGAGGCGGGCGTACTCTGCTCTGTCTTCTTCTGCTGTCCATGTGGAGGCAGGTGCACCTTGTAGACGTCTTCACACAGACAGCACGGCAGCACACCCCGCCCCACCCGTTGCCCTGCCATTAAATTTCCTGTAATTTTACTTTGTCTCGAGGTCCTAGAAAGCAATCGTATGAAATAGAACCATTATCTTTGGTGCTTTACCTCTTTGTGTCTCCATCAGATACATGAGTCATGGAAAATCACTCGACTGATCCTTAGCTTCGTCCTGGGTCTAGGTCATGATTATAGGCACAAACAAAGTCGAAAGAGTATGGTCCATTTATTGCAGTCTTCCAATCTCAGTAATGTGTAGGATATGAAAAAGCTTCGCTTCATAATTCAATTCGTAATACATAAGAACGCTATACACATACTCCTCAAAGTTTCGCCTTCCCTTCAGCCCTAGCTTCCGCCTTCGCCTGCTCTCTCAATACTCTTCTCAGAATCTTCCCACTCGGGCTCTTTGGCACACTCTCCACAAACTTCACACCCCCTCTTAACCACTTCGTTTTTGCACCTCTGCTAACTTTAACATACTCTACTAGCTCCTTCTCGAGCTCACCTCTATCCTCACCTCTGACTGCCTCTTTTAATACTACATAGGCTCTTGGTACCTCTCCCATAAACTCATGGGGCACGCCCAACACTGCTACATCCTCCACCTTCGGGTGTCCTAGTAATAGATCCTCAAGCTCGGCCGGTGCAACCTGAACCCCATTGACTTTGATCATCTCCTTTATTCGCTCGACTATCTCGACATGGCCCTCCGAATCAATCACCGCTACATCCCCAGTGTGGAGGTATCCATCAGCGTCGTAAGTTTCTGCGGTAGCCGCCTCGTTACCTAGGTACCCCATCGTAACCTGGGGGCCCTTTGCAAGTAGTTCTCCAGGCTGCCCTACAGGAACCTCGTTGCCGTTCTCATCCACAATCTTGACACTCGTGCTTGCGCAGATTTTTCCAACTTTGTGTGCATATTTGTACGACACATCGCCAGTCATCGTTGCGGTGATACAGGAAGTGGATTCGGTCATGCCGTATCCGTGCTTCATCCCCATCCATGGGAACTTCCGCTCGAGTTCTCGGATGACCTCTTTGGATAGTGGGGCAGCGCCGGATGAGAACCGTTTAACGTGGCGGAGGTCGTAGTTGTCGACTATAGGGTCGCGGATCATCCGGATTAGGATCGGGGGGACAAGGAGCATCTCGGGGATCTTGTATTTGGTGACGGCGGTAAGGAGATTTGGTAGGGTGAATATGGGGAGCATCACTACGTCTGCATTGACTAGGAGGGGGACGTGGAGGAGGTGGACGAGGCCTGTGATGTGGAATAGTGGGAGGGCGGCAATGACGCGGGTTAGGTCGGCGGTGGTTATTCTTTGGACTTGGAGGGACTGTGCGATCGCGTTCTGGTGAGATATCATGACCTATAGCATACCATATTAGTTTTTACAGCTCCCCAGATTTTTTTGTCATTGTGGTAAGACTTACAGCCTTAGGTAGCCCTGTAGTTCCGCTGCTGAAACTTAAGAATGCAACAACTTCTCCATTCTTCATCCCCCGTGGCACTACCCACTCATCGGCCTGCTTCTCACCTTCCTTCCTCCCCATTTCTATAAGTTCTTGCAGCCCCGTAAAACCTTCCATCTTCCCATCCAGCAAAAAAACCCGATCCTTCTTCATCCCAACCTTCTCCGCAGCCTCAACAGCCACCTTCATTGACCCCGGCAATGTAAATAAGAACCTCGCCTTACTCTTCTCCAACGCATACGCCATCTCATCTACTGAATACGCCGGACTCGCACTACTCACCACTCCCCCGACCCTCAGAACACCAAACATGGCAACAGGATACCATATCGTATTCGCCGAGAACAGCGCGACTGTCTCTCCCGGGAGAAGCCCATAATGCTTTGTGAGCGCAGTAGACAAGTACTTTGTGAGCTGCTTTAGCTCCGGGAACGTAATACGGGCATCGCTGAACGCATCTATGAAGGAGCGAGTTTCGGAGGCAGGGGCCAGAGAAATTGTAGATGTGGGGCCGAAGAGGAAGTTGTAGATTGAAGTGGGGGGTACTATGGTGTGTTAGTTACTACTCGCGTAAAGGACGGGAAGAGGGATTTTAACCATTAATTGGGGGTTGAGGGGATTCGTGAGGCATCTTGAACTACAATTGAGTGCTTCTTTCTAACTGAGGTGATAGCTAATTGAACTCTACAATGGGGTTTTATGGGGTTCTACCCCTCAAGCCTATAGTATTTTATATATATAAGACATAGGGCGTCCCCTAGGGGCCTCGGGACTCGGTCATTGCACGTGTGTTTGTGTGGTTGTAGATCATTGGCCTATTAAAGACCCTACTGCATCGTGAAGTGGGTTACCCGTTCCGTTCCCCACTTTGTGTGTGGGGGAGAGGAAATCCGGGGAATGGTGTCCTCTATTCGGGAAGGTGCAGTTTATCGGTCAACTTGCCGATGTTGTGAACAACGCGACGGGATGAATGCCGGCGCCTATAGAGATACATGAATTGCTTGTTGTAATTAATTTGCTGTCTCGGGTTCCAGAAAGACCACGCGGGAAGTCTACGAGAAATATTCGAGTTCTAGGTCCTCGTTTGGATATACGGCACAAAAGACGTTGGTAAGTTAGATTGCACCCTTATTATCAATACTCAGGGTAATCTCATATATTGATATTAGCTAGAAATATATATTTAATAGAGGAAATTCGTACAAAAACATCACATCTACACCCAACATACTAGAGTGCAATTGGAATTTATCAATTTACTGTATAAGGCATCCCCACCAGCTGTTCCCTCCCACCTCAGGCTGTCCATTTCTAGCAGCTTTTCTCCCATAACCACTCATATCATCCTCATCATGGTCCCCATCGAGATTATCATACTCATCATAGAAGCCATCTGGATCCTGCATTATGAGCGAACTCTTTGGACGCGTCACCGCCGTGATCGAGACCAACGTGAGCTGAAAAGGACCAGACTGATCATCGAAGAAACTTCTCGCCATGATTGAGAAGCGACGAATATTAGAAAGATCCACTGCAGGCGAATCAGGCTTCTCCCGACCACGATAGGTAGGTTTGAAGTCTTTAAACGGCAAGAATATTATTTGCTCAGAATTGTGTCTTTTACCCTGGTGAGACTTGAACGTAGCTTCGTAAGAGATTGTCGACTCCTCTCGTGGTCGCCCGGTAGTTTGGTCATTATAGGGAGCGGGCACTACGTCTTTCAGAACGAATGTAAACGTTTTGTTTGCTACCCTATTGGTTAACATAGGACCTCACGACGTAGCGATTTAAAAATAATAATAATAGATATATACACACTTTTATCGTTGGATTTCTCACGAACAACAATAATCTCGATTCCTTCATATTCTTCAAGATCCCACACTTTGTCTTCTGTAGTGCGCTGAGACGCGAAGCCGGCGCCACCAAGGGTTTTGGTATCGAGGTTGCCATTGAAGATTGCAGATGTGGCTTCAGGGGAAGGGATCAGATAGGACTTATTACACCGCGTAGTTAGATAAAAACCGGCTAAAAAAAAAAAGAGGGCGAGCCGATCATACAACAGAGCTCCCACCACGAACTCGATCATCTTGAGATTTCCATTCAGTCTCTGACCATGGCCTGTCAAGTCAGTTAGTGAGGGTTGGCTCTCTCTCTCTCTCTCTTCTCTCGCTCCTCTTTTGTAGAAGGTGGTCAATGCGACTGACTTGTTGCCTCCAAAGAGTGGTAGACGGCTCACACCTTCGTGTGTGGATAGGTGTGACATTTGCGCTTATACTCAAGAGTGGGTGTAGATTGCTCTGGGAGAAAGAGGAAACTGGGAAGAAAAAGTGCTCGCTTTTTGTAGGAATGACGCAAGGGTGGAACGGGAAGTGCCGTGATTGTCATGTGATTCTTCTGTAGGTCAACGGTTCTACTATTATTACTTGATTGCTGCTATTTATTACTACTTGTAGCTGTGGCTCTTATGGCTCATCTGGGTGAAGTTCTTTACTTGGTCTGAGGTTTGTGGCGTCAGGGGTGTGCGTGTGTATGTGGGTGGGTGGTATTTACTATTGTTTTGATGTGGGTTAAATCACTTTCTCTAGGGCGACTCTTCGTATTTTTTGTGTTTTTTTTTTTTACCACTGATTTATATGTCAGGCTTAGTCGGTTATTCCTAAATAATCAATTTACTAGAAGTTTATTATCTCAGTCATTAACTCTACGTCTCGCTATCAGTCGCTAGTAAAAATCAACTCTAACTCCCTCTACAAAGATGCCCTCCCCCCCCCCCTGCTCGTATTAAAAAAACTACTGTATCAAGCAATTACTTTGTAGCGATTTAAAAAAATAAAAATAAAAAAAATACTATTTAGGAATAGTCTTTTTTCGATCTAGCAAGATCGAACGCGAGTCTACAAATACAAGAGATCTGAAGATAAGAAACCTGAAGAAACAAAAAGAAGCCTGAAGTTAGAGAGAAAAAAAGACAGTCGGTCTCTGGCAGGCTCACCCCCTGGTAACGTAGAGCTAGTGCGGTTAGAGTTTAGGAAGCAGGATTTTTCCAATATTTTAAGAGCAAAGGTTTTACCGGGTGGGGGGGGGGTACTGTAGAGGGTTCTGACAGAAAGATATATCTGATAGGGTAAGCAAACAAACACCAATTTAGGCATTAAGCCATAAGCAAATCGGGGTACGTGACACCATCGTATGTAGATCTCAAAGGGTAGAAACATGACTTCTGGGCTGTAGGGGGGTTGCTCAAAGTGCATCGTATAGGTGAGTTGTGAGGGGGAGTTTTCAGATAAGGTCCCTAAGACCAATAATGAAATGAATGTAAATATTAGAACCACGGATAGTGGGAGGTGTTATTCTCCAATGTGAATTAGCCCCGCCCTACTTTAAGAAATTTCCTTTTCAAGTATATAGAAAGAACCGCATCTACTTTATTTTCGTAAATGATATAAAGACATAGAAGGATGAAGTCAACATTTCCTTGTAAAGATAACTTATTTGCAGATTAGATATTAATACTAGCTATTAGATACTTCAAGCCCTACTCTGTTACTATCTGTAAGGTATCACTCTGTGACAGCTACTCCACCTGCCCCTGGCCATCGCGATAAGATAGCCGAAGGCCACAGACATCAACCCCAGATTAGAACAAGGGGCACGATCCACCTGCACGGATCAAGACAGATGGCATCATAGGTTGCTGGCACATTGCTGGCAGTCCAGGTGAAACTCATGAACTTCTGTAGGGAATATACATAGAGCACATGGAGTATCTGGATCTGTATAGATAGCAGACGCACGAGGCCATAAGCAACAGCAGCACATGCTCAACTGAAAGAAAAATCTAACCTTGCATCTAAACCTCACTTCATCCCATCAACAATCATCCATTCTCTACCCCTATCTCTCTCTCTCTCCAATTAACCCCCTCCCCCTCCCCTACCCTACCCTGGGTACCTGAACCATACCATGCACAGAGCCTCCCTCAGATCTTTCCTTAATACCGCTCGTCGCAGCGCTGTTCTCCCTCGTACTATCCTCCCAAGGAATGCTGTCTTAAGAGCCTCAAACTTCTCCTCATCCAGCAGCCCGGCAGCAGCCCTTCCCCCAGGTAACATGAAACCAAAAAAATTTACAATCGCACTACTAAGTGGTCTGGTCTTGGTCGGTGCGTGGTACTACAAAGACAGTATATCCTCCACTTTAGGTAGTGTGCGTCCTCCAGTTGCCTCGCAGCAGCAGCACCAGTCAGCAGAGTTCTCGACTTCATCCTCTTCCCCCGCGCAAGAGGAGCCGAAGAAGATCATCGCAATCGATAACGAGAGCCTATACACCGGCACGTTACCAGCCGGAGGAAAGGTGTCCAAGGAGGTTGATAACAGCGGACGGAAGGTCGTGGAGATGCTGACACCTGAACAAGCCACTGAGAAACTCCGGCGGAACGAGGAAAGCTACATCGTTGGGAGAGGCCGCGGTGTTTGGCGGTACGATGTAGTCCAGATTCCTAGCAATGATCCGATCGAGGATGACCACGATGAGAAGATTATCGAGGTTCCGCAGAGCGTTTCCCCTGTGGATGGAGAGGGGAGTAGCGACTGGATGTTCTGGGGCGTGTTTGATGGGCATAGGTTTGTGAATCTAATACATACACCAGAACCTCGCATTCAGATACACGGACCATAAAAACTAATGATGCACTTTATGAAAGCGGTTGGACAACCTCTGCGAAACTCCGACAGGCTCTGATAGTAATGGTAGCACGTGAGCTAAACGAAACCTACAAAGCTGCCCTTGCGGACCCCGCCATCACCTCTCCTACCTCAGAAGCCGTCGACGCTGCGATCAAAAAGGGGTTCCTCCGCCTCGATAACGAGATTGTAAATGAATCCGTCGAAAAGGTGTTCAAGAACCCTAGCAAACTCGTAGCTGCAGAAACTCTCGCCCCTGCACTATCAGGGTCTTGTGGTCTCCTCGCGTTCTATGAGTCACGCAGCAAGCTCCTCAAAGTTGCTGTGACCGGTGACTCTCGCGCTGTTCTTGGGAGGAGAGGCACGAACGGAAAGTGGACTGCTACAGCGCTGAGTGAAGACCAGACGGGCTCCAATCTAGCGGAGGAGGCACGCATGCGCGCCGAACACCCTGGTGAAGATTTCGTCATCAGGAACGGCCGTGTCTTGGGGGGTCTAGAGCCAACACGTGCATTCGGCGATGCATTTTACAAGTGGAGTATCGAGACCCAGCTCAAAATCAAGAAGGAGTTCTTTGGCCGCACCCCATCCGGCCTACTCAAAACCCCACCGTACGTCACTGCTGAACCGGTGGTAACAACTACCCAAATCGAGCCTGAGAAGGGCGACTTCCTTGTCCTTGCCACTGATGGGCTCTGGGAGATGCTGACGAATGAGGAAGTTGTTGGTCTCGTCGGGCGATGGATCGAAGAGCAGCAAGAACCCTCTAAGGCCAGTAAACCGTGGTTCGGGGGATTATTCGGTGGAAAGGACCAAGGTGCACTACCGGTTGAAGGTGAAGGGAGCGATGCTTCAGGCCAAAGACAGCCGATTAGGATTCGCCAGTGGGGGGTAACAGCGAGTGATAGTGAGAGATTTGTGTGGGAGGATCGAAATGCGGCTACGCATCTTGTGAGAAATGCACTGGGCGGAAAGAATAAGGATATGCTGTGTGCGTTGTTGACACTGCCAAGTCCATACTCAAGAAGATACAGGTACGTAAAAAGCTTTAGTGATTTGAAAGGGTAAACCGATGAGCTAACCAGCGTTTAATAGGGACGATCTAACGGTTGAAGTCATCTTTTTTGGAGACGGCACAGATAAGAGCGGGAATGTGTCTGTAAATGAAGAGGCAACTGCGATTAAAGATAAAGGCGAGAAGGGGGATCTTAAAGCGAAACTTTAGAACTGGGGTATTTAAGTTGTAAAGTTAAACATTGTAACTGTCTAGGGATTATAGAAAGAAAGGTGATTGGGTTTTTTTTGCTCTGATTTTCCTTTCGAGTTTACTTCTCGGATATATTTTTCCGTTTGAATGTTCATGCCTAGGGGGGTTATGCTATAATTACGAATAATGATTTCTACTATATTTGTGTCATGAGATATCACTCACCATTATTGATATATAAGAAAATATTTTATAGCCAGGTTACACCCTAATGTATCTTTACGCTACTGGTAGATGTGACTTCTTATGCAAAAGAGAATCTATTCTCTAGTACTTTCCATGTGATGTATTTCGCCACCTGAGCTGCTGATAACATGATAAACATGTGACTACTTTCTAGTCACATCTAACGTCTTTTTAGGGGGGGGGGGTTAGGCTGTTTGTAGTAGAATAGATTAGCGTTTTGATTAAGATGTTGTAAATATGCGTAGGGTGGAGGAAAGTAATGTATATGTAATTTGACTTATAACCCCCCCCCCTCTCCCCCCAAGACCTTGTTTTGTCATAATATAATACTCGAAATAAATGTGCTAGCCTTTATAATATTCTTTGGAGTGAATGAATGAATGAATGAATGAATTAATCATGAAATGGAACCCGAAGGTTAAGGTACTCGTATATACCCCACACTCTGAACAATAAAATAAAATAACAGCAAAAATATAATCAAAAGCTTTAAACTCCTGCAATCACCTATATTCTTTGGAGTGTCATTTTTATTGGTGGTGAAAAGGTTGCAGGGGTATGTTGGTTGTCTAAAAAAGAGTAGGATGAACTAAAACATGAGAAAATTTCATTAGAATTCCCTAGCTGATAACTTACTAGATTATATATATGTAGTGTTATTACAAAAACGGTCGATATATATACATCACTTTCATCTGCCCTGTGTATTAGTACTGGGTTGGTATCGTTATATATCGTCTCTAAAAGGAAGGGGGTGGGTAAATAAAATCTGTAACAATGTTCTTGAGACGGTGCGTGGCCTGAGGTACTGATCTCCTGTCTTTGTGAAATTTTTTTTGGTCTTTCTATTGGGAGTGGGTTTTAAGGATGCGGAGGTAAAAATGAAGTATGTTAGAACTTATCGTAATTGTGATCTGCTGTCGATGTCAAAAATGAAGTTTAGATATAGGGGTTTTATTAGTAAATTCTATTTCATTTTTGTACCCCTAGGGCCCCTCCAAACCCCATTACTTCCTAACTTCCCATACGAGTGCTTATCAATGAATGTATACGTATACAATGTGCAATAATCGAGTGATATATAGTGACTAAAATACCTACCACACAGCCAGAAAAACTAGAACATTCTCAATCTAAAAATACCCTCCCCCCTATCTGTCCTACAAGCCTCTATATAGTGGGGGGGGGGTTCCGATCGCATTACATGCAGTCACTGGGTATTAGATTGTGCTGACTACATGGCTTGGCCAGTGGTTACCCACCTACATGTAATTCCGAACAGTACCGAACGACATGTATCAAGCCTTACACATGATACCATTAAAAGAAAAGCACGTCATCAAAGTAGTAAGGGACAGCGTAAGATATCACAGACGTCTTGCAGAAAGAAAGAAAAAAAACACCTAGACCAAGTCTATTTCCACGCCTTGCACAAAATGCCCTCACGGGATTATTGTGTATGTAGAGTACTGTTGTCGATACAGATATATGTATACGTTATGGCTGACAACCGAAAGAGAGAGAGAAATTACCTTGTTATAGTGCCATGTACTTATGATTAATTCATTCATTTGTACCTTGTTATAGTACTTGTAATTTCACCCTCTCTCTCTCTCCGCACACCTCTAACAAGGGATAGCCTCATGTCAGCTATTTTCAATTCTTACATTTACAAAACCTCAGATCATGCTTTACATAGACTGCACCGCTCGTTCGATGGTAGAATGACGAAAATAAAAAAGTATCCCGTCCCCTCCTGCCCGACTCAGGAGTCATCTTTAGGAAATCAAGGTGGAGTGTAGGATTAAGGTTTTCTAGCCTATATTTAATCCCATATATTCCATGCGCCAATTTTTTTTTGAACGGGTTGGTGCCTGAGGACCTCTGAGTCTTCAGTTTCATAATATGATCTGTGTACTCATGATTACATGTAATTCATTCATTCATAATATGGTCTGTATATAATCATTCACCATTAATCACTCGGTTTACCTCCGGCATGAAACCTCCCTCCTTCCTTCCCCCCTCCCCATCTCCCCCCCAAATTGATTCTAACTCTTCCGCTCCGGGATCATCGATCATCGATCATTGACGTGAGTTCCCGGAGAGAAGGGGAGAGGGCATATCACGACATGTCTTAGAAAAAACTCGGGACAAGCATTACTCGGAAGTTATTCAAGCAGTGTTTTTCATCACGTGATGGAGACATTTCCTCCCTTTGATGTGGTGAGATTCTCACTTTGAATGCCGGTCGGACTTCTGTTCAACGTAGAGTCCCGGTTTTTTTTCTCTCTCTATTTCAAATTTACACTAGAATTAGAGGTTGGCAGCGCGGAACTGCATCTGTAAGGGTTTTCTTTTCTTTTCTTTGAGCCGGAACCTCAACACGTGTCGAGGATAGATGAGCGATGGCCTGCTTGGATATGATTATCCGAGGCAGGTTGGCGCATGAGTTGGTACGCGTATTCGAAAGAAGAGCCAGGGGCCGATCTATCGAGTTGACGATGGCAACGCTGAGGACTAACTGGCTGGATATTTCTTTGAGTCCAGGCTCTTCTTTCGAGATACTTGATTAGAGAGGAAGAGAGGGAGATATCAAATTTCATCTACATGTATTTATTATATTGTAGTGTGTGCACGTACATCGTCAGTTCACCTCAGCCCTTCCCGCGGTCACTTGACTTCCACGCTAATTTGAACCAACGTTACCCCTCCAAACTCTACCATTATCTGTTCGCCCCACCATCTGATCCAGTCCCCCCCTCTATCGCACTGCACGTAACGTCCTTCATCTTCTGCTCCCTACATTGAATCTCTATTAAGGGTTTCATAAAAGTAAGTAAACCACCCTCTCGCATGCATTATCGCCCCTTTTTTTCATTTTTACCGTTGCAGTGTTCCCGCTGTCGGTCTCTTCTCCGTAGCAAAGTGTACCCCCCCCACCATCGCTAAATCTTTAACAAATTCACTCAAATAAGGTAGCGGTATTAGAGTGGAATTTCCCTCATTTGTTTAGAGTGATTATGCCTGTCTTTTTTTTCGTATTTGCGGTTTTTTTTTTACCGTGATATAGAAAAAAAAGCTTGACTAACACTCACCCCTGGTCGAGCAGATAAGATTTCCTCTCAAAAAATCTCCGGCGGTAACACCAAATTGCAGATCATAATGGTGTCTCCTACATCAACTACAGCTGCCGGCAAAAAGAAAACTTATGTCGTAGAACGTAAATAATTCCTACCCGGTCCTACTCACACCCACCTTTTTATTTTTTATTCTTTAAAGAAATGAGAATAAACAACCCCCCTCTCTAGTATTATACAAGAGCTGATATAATCCACATGTATTTTTTTCGAGAGGTGGGGTGGGATGTTTAGATATGGAACCCGAGATGGGGGCTTGGTCTATACTTGAGTACGCGGCAATTTCTAAAGAGTCTGCCGCTTCTGGGAGTGGGTTTTACTTGACATCTGTGCCGGCATTGCTCGTCGATAACTTGCCCGAGGCGCTCAAACCATACGTTAATGCGCCGCTGAAGGTAACTTCCGACGAGGTGACACGGGTTTCCAGTGGGGCAAGCGTCTGTTTGTTGGATCCGCGCGCGGAGAAGGAGTTGGCGCCAAACGATGCCGAGGCGTTTGATTGGTTTGTTTTTGGTGGGATTTTGGGTCGGTAGATTCTTCATTACTCTTCCTTATTTCCGGTGGGGTAGAGACGATGGTGAATCTTGGGGATTGTGATATGAGTACTTGATGCAAGTAATGACGTGTAGTGGATGGATGTGCCGTGATGAAAGTCATATTTTAGGATATGCTAACACGGCATTTCATGGATTAGGTGATGATCCACCAAGAGGTACTTCCCCCCTCTGTCGAAATCTATCGATCGCTTTTCTTTTGGAGATCAACTTTCGCTAAACGAAACGATAACTGCCTTGTCAGATCGTACAGCAGAGCTTCGTAAACTTGGATACGAAGGACGGCACTTGGGGAAGATTCAGATGACCACCGACACAGCTGTCAGAGTAACTAGGATTGTTATCGAGGATCAAAGTAACCTCCTCCTCCTCCCCTCCAACTCCTCCCTCATCCGAGGCATTTTCTTAGTATACAGGCGCGCGATTATATGCTTATGCAAATGTATAGAAACGCTTTCTGAGATACCGTATGCCGACTATCCGGAATTAAAGCTCAACCAAAACGAAGCTACACAGATGCCGTTTAGATATGTCAAGGATGATCACGGAAAGCCGATTATGCCAGAGGTATGGCGCAACTCCAGTACTAATCATGGCGCAATCATAAGCTGATAGTGGAGTGTAGGGGATGCTGGGGCTTATCGAGAAGGATGCAGATAAAAGCTTTGATGACTTTTTCTAGATATCTTGGCCGCGGTATAATAGATGTTTTTAACATTAGATAAAATAGAAAAACCTTCCACGCTAATATGTATATTGTGATTTTTTACATTAACTACTACAGATGAAAGAGACAACATTAGAGGGTCTTTAGAGACTCGAGTAACTACTAAAACCGCAAAGAGGGTCAAAAACTTTAAAAACCCGTTTTAAAAAAATCGGGAACGTCTCCAAGATTGAGCAAGTTTTGGTTGCGAGTTGTTGGACCCACGATCTGTACCGAGTGAGAACTTATGAACTTGTCACAGTACCGAATGTGATAAAAATATAGAGGATGACTACAAGGAACACCCCTAAACTATACTAATAGACTACTTCTAGTACTTTGACATTTTCCCTAGATACTTTCATATATATTAAAATCCTGCGGCTGAAAGTCAGCTTACTATGACTGCGTTCACTCAGGTGATATCCAAACATCACATCCCCCACGTACGTACGACTACAAACAGGTATATCAGCACAACCTAAGGTCCACAACACTACACAAACCCACTCGAGCCTTACACAAACCCCCCCTTTTTTTACTCTCTTATCCAAAAATATGTCCTCCTAAGAAAAACTCCTCAGGCAGATCTCAACAACCCTCACTACCTGCAAAGAGGAAGGCATAGTCTACAACTCGTAAGTCCCTCGGCATATAGGTAAGCACAAGATCTTGGTTGTACTATACTGATCCTCTATCTCCCCCCCCCACACACACACACCGTTAATCTAGAGTTATACAGAAACCGTTGTGTCAAATCTTTTTAAACCAGCCGAAGAAAAGAAAGGAAAGAAAAAAGAACCGAAACGCACAACATGAGGGACCGTGAGCACGTTCTTGGTAGAAAATTTACTTCCAAAGTCCTCACCGGGTGGAAGTTTAAGTGTACTACTACAAAAGCAAAAAGCCATATTTCTGGATTCGATCTTGCATGTTTTTTTGTTGCGTGGGGGGGGAGGAGAGGGTTCCTATTCTCTTACGGGAGTTGGAACTCATGCTGTGTGTGTGGAAAAAGGATTCAACCTTAATCTCGAATAGGTCGTGGATGCAACAAACTTCAATAACTTCAAGTAGGTGGCAAAAAAAAACCTCCCAATACCGGAAATCCTAAAGGGGATTTTTCATTTTTTGGTATTGCGAGAATCGGTATACAAATCGACCAATGAGAACTTTACCCCCCAAAAAGTCTGTTTTAAACAGACTTTTCTGTTCCTGGAAGCTATGTGTGGTGTGGTGTTTTCACAAATCGGGATGGACAACACCCAGATTCAGAGTCGCGGCCATTCTAGATGCTCTCGACATCCCCCCTCCACCCCCTCCCCCGCTTAAGCTTTATGCGACAACGGCACGCGATACCTATCACAAAACCAGAATGGAGATGTGGGATGAGATGGCCTGAAAAAGTTACCAGTTAGATGAGAGCCGTGCGGATTTAAACTTGACTGCGCCGTTCCTGGTGGGTTGATGCCGCGGGGCTGGAGGGCGATCATCCTGATCCAGATAGGTTCGTGGACCCCGCGCGATCTTTGTTGTCTTACTTTTTTTTAACTTTGACTTTTGACTCCTGCGATGCAGATGTCAAGCGAAATGTGGGGGACCGTTCCTCAAGAAAAAAAAAAAAAAGCCCAACTATTGCGTTGGATGCACGACATCAGGCGAAGTAAATCAACTCTAACAGATGGCGAAAAATGCACAGGAATTAGTCATTAGACGTTTGAGACCGGAATTTGTACCCCCGAGGAGCCCTTCTTTAATCGGGATACCGGGAAAGAGGAAAAAAAAAGATGTCTCATATCTTTGATACAACAACTTATCTCAGCCCCGTTAGTCCGCAGCGGCTGGTATTAGTAACTACAAGCCCTATTGAACTGGGATTATATGTTATGAGGGAAAGCGGCTGATGGGATAATCAATCTCGCGAAGGGTTGACAAAATCCGACAACCAGGAGATGGTTTATTTGTCGAGCCTCCAGATGCAGGAAAGGCAGCAGCATATCTACCCTTTAGGATACGGGCACATAAACCAGGATCACACTTTAGAGTGCCCTCCCAATTTAGCTAAGGAGGCTCTAAAAAAACGGGAAAACAACGTTACGGTTCATGAGCGACTTTTTTATCCCCAATTAACCCGGATGAAACAAATCTTCCCGTCCTGACGTTTTCACGTACCTGCATGTGCATCCACAGCCCACCCTCATTTCGCCTTTCATCACAGATAGAGGATCTTAGCGAAAGCCTTGCGTACATCGCTTTTCGCGTGGAATTCAAGGGAACCCGAAGATTTGGACACCCAGTTTAGCTCACGGCATACCGACTGCAGATTTTACTAGTTCATATATGGCCACTCGAGCCTAATTGGTATTTTTAACGAGCTCTAATTCACTATCTCTACTTTATCAAGAAAAAAGAGACGGACTCGGAGAAACAATATAGCCGTTCGTGCTTTTGGTGGAAATTTGGTAAATTCCTACATACACTTCTGTTTGTTTCTTTTCCAAGGCACATTTTTCTTTGCTGTCTTTGATTCCAACATATACTGCCCCCCCCCTGTCGCACAAGGATTGATACCGGGAGGAGGGAGGAGAAAAAAAGTAATGGAATAATCCACAATGAAGACTAAAAATCATATTCGGCCATGATTACACCACAAACCCGGAGAGCCGAAATTCTCTTCAAGCCACAACGGTTATCATTTTTAAAGCTGAGAGTTCAAGGAATCTTAAAAAAGCGAGGGGTTTCCTAAAGTTGACAGAATCCAATTGGAGGTTAGTGGGGAGCAAATCCTCCCCTCTTTTTTCATTTTCTTATTACCCCTCGTACTCGCGTAACAGATTGTTAAAAAAAACACCAACGGTTCTTTTTAAAACTTGATGTTAAGGGAAATTAGATCCAGAATTGCTTACAGGGGGATTTACCGAGGGCTGATGAAATTTTTCACTGGGAGAGCGATGATCAGTACCGTGAGATCTAAAGAAAATCTTCTTTTTGGGACATTATTATTATTACAATTTTTTAAGGTGGTACACAAGTGCATATTTCATGTGCTCATCGAATGACTTACATCCATTTGAGGATTCAATTCCTTGCAGAATTGCTTATTTTAACGGCAAGGAGTTTTAAGTGCGATTTCGCCGCAAGTCCGATGCAGCTCTCAGGGTGCTCCTTCGAGGAGATAGGCATCTCGGGAGTAGTTATAAATATATCTTCAGGTACAGGTCTGTGTACGGACGTTTGAAACGCAATTATGAGGCAAAAAAGAGTGGAGGCATTTACAACCGAGAACACTCTAGAAATGGGATTTCCTAGATTGGATACTTGGTCATGCTTTTTCTAATGCATGCAAATGATAAGGTAAGGATGCAGCCAAGTAATTTATGGGTATGCACATGCCGTGATGATACATACCCTTCGAGCCCGAAAGAGGCAGAACGGCAGCATCTGGTAAAGGCCTGACGTGTTTAACAGCAAATAGGATGAGCTGCAGAAGCCTCAAGCTCATCCTTTATCCAGAGCTTTGATACCATCTCTTCATCTACAGATAAGGTGTGCGTTGTTCTTGAATATATGCTTCCCTGCTTTTTTAAGATAAAAACTTGAAATTTGCTTAATGCTCATGCAAGCCACTGGTACCGAATAGGATATATCCTCAGCTACAGTTTGATGTCCTGAGGGTTTTTTTTAGCAGTCTGTTTCCTAACTTTCATGGGTCAAATGATTAGGATGCCAGTTCATCGCGCTCGAGCTGCATAAACCAATGGTCTAGCTTTACCCATTATGCTTTGCTGTTCTAATCCATAACGAGTCAGAGGATTTCTAAGTCTCGGTGTCTAGGTTAGTATATTTGGCTATAGCCTTGTTGGCTCTTCATACCCTATCAAATCCCATATACCTATGTTTGACCGTTGCTAGTAAACTTAACTCTTGCCACTTGGCAGAGAGGCTAAAGCACCACATCCTTGTAACTACTATTTGTCCAACAAATATTATAGCATCTATTATTAAGATAAGCCAATTAAATAGCACAACGTAAGCTCTAGAGAAATAGTACAGATGACATAGTAAAAGTCTCTACAAACTTCAAACAGTCATTGGACTACACAAAAACACCTCCTTATGTCACGATGAAAAGCAAAGTTTAAGGCATCGACATGTATGACGTCGAACTTGTGGGGAAACTGCCGTGGATCTTTTGGTCCAATGTGCCTTATGTTCCTCTTGGTAGTTAGAATGATCTAAGAGCGGGGTACTGAAGTACATGAAGTACATGTAGTAAGTGACAGACATAATACCTGGTACCGAGTGACAAAAGCATACAAAACACGAGCTTTTGTAACGTCGATCAAAAAAAAAACGTTACTTTTACTTTTGAGGGGGATGTACCTTACTAGTAAAACAGTGAAACCATCGGCTTAGCATTTGTTTTGTCGAGTAACCATTGGGTAATCTACGAGGGTCCTTTTAACTATTGGTAGCTTTTTTTATTTTTCTCAGCGTTAAGGAGATGAAGTTTCCCTTTTTTTCTTTTTTTAGCGGTTCACTTCGAATTTAGGAAATACACCCGAACAGCATATGATACTCCTCGGAAAAATTCTACACACACACCACACATGCTAATACTTAGATCGTGAATGCTTGGCTATACGATTGATGTTTCCTTTTTTCTTCCCTTTCCCTTTATTGTTGGGGGGGACCCTTTTTCCCCGCAATAACTTTATGGCGAGCTCCGGTATTCGCGCGCGCCACTCTCTTCATACACGTGATACGCACGAGCTATCACCCGCCCATTCCGCCCGATGAGAAAACTGTTTTTCACGATGCTGTGAGCTTTTCAGTAGGTAATTATAATTTTACTATGTCTTGTGACCTTTAGAATTGAGCATAGGCTACTCAAAAATAATGTTTTTTTTTTCTCTCTCCACTCTTACTCGATCCACTCACTACCCCCCCCACAGATCTGAACCTGAACGTGGCAGGTTCATCGATAATCACCCCCCCCCTCCCCTCTCTCTCTCAACAATGCGCCATAGCCTTCTTTTTTTTTATTTTTATTTTCCTGATCATGAGATCTGCACCAAGATTACTCTCAACCAAAACACGGGGGTTTCTGGCGCTTGTTAGGTAGTACTTGAGATCTGAAGTGACGCAATTACAATACTTGTTCCACTTTTTTTTTTCTTCCTTCCCCTCCCCTTCCCCCAGACCTAATTTGGGTTATTCTCACGATCGCGACCCGTCTCGTAAAGTGACTGCTCTTGTAGTACTCGTGATGAGGGGGGGAAGACATATGGTTGCGAATATGTCGTTTCCGTATGGTATTACACCTTGGTAATCTTATTTTTTTTGGGGGGAATTTTCTTTTATTCTTTCTCAGACTTGATCATGAGCGGTCATCCAGAGCACAGGAAAATAACTCTTTTTTTGTAAGGTAAAACGGCACTACGGGCTCGGCATATGAAAAGTAAAAAAAAAAATTTCTAACTTTGTGCGAGGAGGAGTCTCTCGAAATCTCCATATTCTTAGGGAATCACTAATTCTTAATTTTGACGTGTAGGAAAAAAATTCCCTCTGTCTAGCTATCCTTAGGTTTAGATATCAGATACGGGAATCCCGAGATGTTCCACGGCTATGCTACGGTAAAGGTTTGAGCTCTTTTGACCTTATTCTTTTTTTTTTTTTATGTGCTGCTTAGAAATCGACGGATAGGTGGTACTTGCGTAAGGCTGAAAAACTATGTCCGGCCGTGCGAGGGGTTTTTTTTTTAATCTTTCTAACCTTACCCCTACGTTTCGAGTAATCTGGTAATTGAATTTCTCGTGTTTGTAAATGAGGACATCACCGCAAAGAGACTTGTGGATCTGTAAAGAGATGCATAACAGGGAAGGACTTGTTGATTCCGGGTGGTGAAAGACTGACGGGGTTTTTTTCTCTCTCTTCCACTCTGTCTTTATTGTCCGTGCCTATGCGTAATGTAGAAAGACCCCAGTACATCACACCGGTACGACCCTAAGTACGGGGCCGAATCACTCGCCGCATGGCAGTTTAGCCTTCCATGGTGACCCCGGTTCCTGGATTTGCTTGCAAGTTCAGCCGCGTCCTTCTTAGGCCACGCGTTAGACCAGAACCGGAATCGCGAAGGGAGAGGGAAAAAAAAAAGAGACAAGACATTCAAACGCCTCGGAAGACGGGGGCGGGAAGAAAAAGTCAAAAAAGTGGCAGCCTTCTGACGTGTGGGTGGCATAAACGGTATTGAAGAATATTCCCGAACGGGAATATCGAAGCCACGCCCCAATTGAAACTGTCTTCGAAGGGCTGGCTGTTGTTTTTACTGCTTTCTTTGTCTAATTCTGTTTTGTACAACCGTGTTTTTTTAGTTGTCCTTGGGTAAGGCTATTACTGTGTTTAGGGTGTGGGGATACATCTATCTGCAGCTGTCTGTAGAGTACAGTACATGCTGTTTCTTGTTTTGAGCTCCATGGCTGTTGAGGCAAAGTGGAGCCTGCTGTCCAAAGGCGAGATCTAGTCGATAATCTAATATATTGTGCCAAGTTGTTCAACTCTAACTCGACTCGCAAGCAAGCAAGCACGGCCCACTTCACCTTTCGGAGTTGTGATGTGCAATCCGCAAGAATCAATAGAAAAAACCCGAAGGCCCTCCAAATTTCGGCCCAGGTGACTGTTGACCCCAGAAATACATATATGCACGAAAGATGACTCTAGCTTATTCGGCTAGTATTGTTGATCTTCATTGGAAGGGCAGAATAGCGAATGAGAAACCCCGAACACGGTGTACTGAAATTAACAGCGATCTTCAATTTCGCCAGAGTGACCAGTCGCGTGTTGCGAGAACAAAATAAGATATTCAGTGTTTTTCTTTTCTTCTTTTAATAGTACTAAACCTCGGGTTCTTCAACATCATCCTATCCTTCACGAGACTGTTTCAACTGTCAACTTCAATGTTTCCCCAGTGTCGTTAGATTATGGTTCGTTTTATTGCACCACATTACGGCTATAGTAGTATTTCAATTGGGGGGGGGTGGATAGAAACCCTCCACCCATTTCTTTTGCCGGTAGAATTTTGATTCCAGTGCTTTTGTACGGCAGGGTACCTCACTGCTGCTACTGCTGTGACATTCTAGGTGCTTCTTGCGTTTGCTCTGCCTTCCCGCTTGTGTCCACTCCAACTCGGCAAACAGGCGTTTCTTTTGGCAGGCAGGAAGTGCCGTCCGGGCAATACCACTCCATGTAGCGACCCACAGACCCACCGGGGGAGTGTGGGAAAACACAACCCCCAAGCTTCCCACCGTCCAGGTTCCAGCGCCGCGTCCCCGACCCCCATTGTCAAAGATTCGACTACCCACCCACCATGCCCTGCCGGCCGTTTTGGCTTCACTTGTCCTCTTTGTGCCAAGTGCAAGTGCCTCTGCTTCTGCCCTGCTCTGCCCTGCTCTGCTCTGCTCTGCTCGCCCGCGGTGCAGCTGCGTCTCCACTCTCTCTTGCTCCCTCTGCATGCTCCTCTACATCTAGACAACAACAATAGCCATCCATGTCCTCTAGCAGCATCCTGACACACCATCTCCATCCCTCACCTGTCTGCTGGATCACCGCGGAGTGCCTTCCTGCTGCTGTGTCAACACCACACTTCATTAGCTATCCACGTTATCATACTTAGACCCATCAATCGTATATCCGTACTTCCAATATAGAGCCCCCGTGGTGATCTAAAGCTGTGTTTTACCTCTCCAAACTTGCCCACTGTCCTCCTACGCTCGTACAGTGCCCATCATCACCAGTTATACTGCTTTGGTCCTTACCCTCCGAACACCTCTGCTTTTACCTCTGCCCATCCCCACCTCTCCCCCTCATCTCTTCTCCGGCCCTTAGTCCGCCCATCATCCACAGTAGTTAATCCCCCACACTCCCCCCAGATCCCATTCGTCAATTCACTCCACTCGCCCCCACTGTCCCGCTGCCTTCCTTTTGATTCTAAAACCCTCAGTTCCTTCTTCTTTTCCATCCTCCCATCAGTTTTAGCCAACAGCTCTTTATCTCAGGCAAAGCCGTCCCCGGATTTCGTCTATCTCTGCAGGGACTTCCTCTAATCAATCAATCCATTAACTATCCATTTGCTGTTTCTAACATTTGGCTTGCTGCCACGCGACCGGAAAAGGCTCTATAACGTCAAGTAGCCTTGTTCTGCGCAATTGTGCCACGCAAGTCTGCAGGAGAGGCAAAGCAATCAATCCCCCACCGCAGCAAACCCAACAAAAAAAAAAACAAAGACAATTCTTCGCTGGCCCCTCTATAACTCTGATTTATCACTCGACCCAGCCCACTCTTCTCGAGTCCCAAATCTCATCTATATTGAATATTTCAACAGCTAAAAAGAAGCGAGCTGTCATTATCTGTAGCTTGCTTCGCTGAACATCATCGTCATGGCCTACTATCCTATATCTCACAGTCCAAGGCGGCTTGCTGAACGCCGAGGAATACCTCAACTACAACCTCTAGAACCCGCATATGAAGCTAAATCTTCAATTACGTCGGGGGCGAGTCCCGGGAACGACATGTCTACCCCACTATCTGTAACTTCATCAATATCCAGCTCACGATATTCCCCTGATGGTTTTCACAACTCGCAGATTTCTACACCTGCTACTCCTACAGATATCTCACCATTTCGTTCATCGGCTACCGATGCCTTTTCGCCTATAACAGCTCCGCCGTCAATACGGGAGGAGGATGAGGAGTGTGACTGTGGGGGATACCCAGAAGGACCCGGGATGCATGGATTGGGATTTGATGTGGATGGAATTAGCAGGCAAACATCAGCGATGCGTCTGTCAGAAAAGCTGCACGTTGCTACTGGGAGCAATCACACTCTAAACTATGAATACCCAGCCCATTATAATACCAGTGATAATAAAGGACAAATTCCGATGCCACCCACTCCCCCATCTCATGGTAAGTTAATGATCTTCGTGGTTTGGTATATGCAGTTAGTTAACCCAATGATCTTCAGATGACGAAAGATTGTATGCATACTCTGAGGATCCGTCGCCAAGGGCACAGGGATCCGATGAGTTGATAATAGACCCAGAATGCTTCACTTCGGCCCCTTCTTCAGCTCCTCAGTCACCTGCGAGTGAGTCATCCAGCCGAAGTCGAGCAGCGACAATTTTAAATAAAGTTGTTCCATATAAACTACGGGCAAGCTTCAAAAGACGCATGTCTAGTCCCAACAGTGCACAAAACCAAGTTCCTCCAGTGCCCGCAATCTCGACAATGCCAAATTACTTCAGTCCCGGCACTCCTCCAGAAGACATGTTCGACCATTTTTTCCGCAAGCATGACGATACCCGTAAGTCTCCTAGGACTATGGAAGACTCTGCCAGCATTTACTCGAATGGAGAGATGCCTCTGCCACCACTTCTGCATCCGGCAGCAACATTCGGTGAAGATACGGAGCTACACACTGCATCTCCAGTTCAATCGCCGAGGTCTATTCCGTCTCTTTTCGGCGCGGACGTGTTCCCCGAAATGTGCAACTCGCCGATCCCTTCCGAACTTGTTAGCTCGCCCTTACATCCACCAACTATCTCGCCTCTGGTGTCACCATCCCTAGCGTCGGCGTCACAGACTTCCCTCAATATAATCTCAACTCAGACTGTTTCATTACACAAGAAAGTCCCCAGCATCGATCCGGCTACACCTCTTGCTCCGAGGAGGCCTTCTGCTCCTATCACGCTCGTGACGGCTGATTCTTTGGCCGATATGATCGAAGAGATGAATGCGGATTTGAGCGCTTATGACACGACTCGTGAACTTATGATTGAGAGTGGGTGGTCGAGCCCTCAAGAGATTAAGAATGTCGAGTTGCAAAGGGCGGATAAGGAAAGGTCCTGGAGAATGCGGATCGCAGAGTCCAAGAAGGTCCTTGAGCTCATGAGGAGGTCTGAGGTCAAAAACTATGCCATGTCTAGTGTCTCTAGCATTCACAGTCTGGAAAGCACAATGAACAATGGACCTACCAGCGAGCCTATGCAGGGACTTATTCCTGTCACAGTTCTTCCTACCAGTGATACTCAGAGCTTGAAGAGCCTGAGGACCACTGAGCGCACACTTTCTAGATGACTTCATCAAATTTCCTACCGCCTATCACGGTTTTTCTAATACCCCTTTAGTCCGGATAATGTTTATGATACGATGACACGGTACATGGCATGACTGAGACGACATTCCTTATGATTAAATATTCTTCTTCTTTGTTAACGAATTTCTTTTTGGGTCCACGGCGTACTTTTAGGTGGTGCTTTGCTTTTTGTATAAATTTGGAGCTCTAGATTGGCAAACCGGGGTGGGATTTTATTTTTTCCCTTTCATGACTGCATACTCGCGGGGGGCGGTTGGGTGGCGATAAAAAATATCTTGTGTTTATTGTTTATTTATATTTGCTACTTCTCTTATTCGAGGACTGGGAAGTGTTAATTTTTTGGTTTTTGTTTCCTCCTCTCCTTTACTATACCTATTTTGCCACTGGCTATGGTTATATTTTGGTTCTTTTCTCCTGATATTACTAGTTTCTATTTGTTCCTTTACTTCCTTCAGAGAAGTGGGATATAAACGCAAAAGAAAAAAAAGAAAAGTTAAAGAGAAACAAAACTAGTACCTCAAAAAAGAAAGTCCAATATTTCTTCTACAGCCAGAGTGATTTTTAAAAAATACCTCAGTCGGTAAATCCCTTGAAAGAAAGAATGGAAATTCCTATGTGGTAGTTGGATTAACGCTAAAGTGAGTAAAGTTGATTACTCAACTGCATACGGATAGTGATAAACATATCATTATTTGGTACAACTATCTGGTTGTTCAATTGAGGGAGGCCAAGTGTTTGTTAGGAACGGTATTTCATGAAACCTAAGGATACAGTAACGGCACTTTTAAGATGGCCAGTTCTTTTCAATTACAAAAAGGAATTATGATACCTTTAGTGGGGCTATGAGACCTGCTACTTACCTTCTGCCGTTGCCGTCGCCGTCGCCGTCGATAACGATAGGTAAGCTCTCCGCCTCCAAGAACTGACGTCATAAAAAAAAAAGAGACAACTAACAAATAGGTAAGCGCGAACTCTCCCCCTCCCTCTCCCCCTAGGACAGTTGAGAAAACAACCAGAACATTACACTTTTTTTTTGTAAGCACTCCGACGCGTTTCATCCCTAACGCGTGAACGTGATTTAGTTTTTTTTAGAGGAATCGGAACTTCCCCGATGTTTCCTCCTCCTCTCCACCTCCCCACCCCCCGCATAAGGCTAACTTCCGCCCTACGCCGCCCTATCATATGAAGGAAAAGAAGAGAGGAATGTGCGTGTGTGCGTGTGTGCGTGTGTGCGTGTGTGTGTGTATGTTCCCTCAAATGAGTATTTGCTTATGTTAGTTAAGTTGTATTCTGGAAGACCCTTAGCGTACCACTAGAGATGTCGGCGCCGTTAGTCTGACGGCTTTTATAACCCTGTCGGTAGTAGGTCCCCCCCCTCTCTCTCCCTCTCTCTTCTCCGACCGTTAATAGGTCGTGTAGGGTTGTAACCCTATCATAGAGACTTATTTAGTTTCTTTTTTTTTCTCCCAAGAACCGGGAATGGAGGTTTCAGGGTAGATAGGTTGGGTTCAGGTGACTGTTATACGCTCAGGACCCTCTTCTCCTCTCCCCGAGAACACGGTCCAACGGTCGAACTATTGGCTAGATTGTTTCATCACAGTAAAATTAAAATAGCTTTATAATAGAATTGGTCATGAGAGGGGGGAGGGGAGGGATTCTAGAAAAATCATCCTATCTCTATTTTGGAATAGTAGACTATAATTTTTAGTTTAAGTCTTCCCCCCCCCCTCCCCTCCCCTAACTCATAGTTAGTATACATTTTTTTTTAAAAAAACAAAAACAAAAAAAACATGGTTCATCCTAGAGCTTCTAGAAAGATCTTTTTTTGGGGGGGAAGTTAATCTCAAACCCCCCATACATACACGGTTATTATTGTCTCGGTAGTGAATATGGTACATAAATCTATGGGGAGGGAGTTTTTTGGAAAGGGAGAGAGAGGCGCTGACACAAAAAAAAGTTGTCTGGAACATGCATCTACGATACGATCGCTAACAACAAAGCTGAGAGACCTCCCACTCCTAACCCCCCGGTACCATGGCTACGGTTACTTGGCTGACTGGAGGTTTTTTTTCTTTCCTTTTTTTTTCTGTCTCTCAATTTTGTGAGCGGGGCTTTGGAATAATTATGACCCGCTAGAGTAATAAGACTTGGCGATCTATCAAATCAAATATTCCCGAGCCCAGGGTTCGAAACAATATTATATCCCGTCACTCTTTGGGCGAGTCTTTTTTTTAGAACTGATATTCTAGATATATATATAAATCACGAAACATCACTCGCAGAGAAACCCGTTCTGTCATACCTGCATACATACGTCATTGTAATTAGCAGGCGAGATGCTCCGGCATTCTCCTGAACCACTCACAAGGAAGCTCTAGGTGATCTAGCTCATAAAGAATATTATCATCCTGCAGAGATAATTGGGGGGGCGACTACTATACAAAATGCAGGGGTGAGATTTTATATCCGCTGGCAAAATACTAGCTATAATGGTGGGTATAATTTTCTTTTTTGGGGTCGTTGCTGATTTCAGAACTTGATCATTGTAATGAATTTTAGTACATGCGGTGAAAATGCTTCGGGATAAGTCTGAACCTTCCGCCGGAAAAACCGTTAAACTCCGAATAAAACGAACCACATGAAGAAACACGAAATATAGAATACCAAATTATAAGGGAAAGGGGGAATAAGATCCCTCCCTTCAATAACCAACATGAAAAGACCAGAAATGCGTATAAAGAAAAAAGGGATGACAATAACTGAAATGGGAATATAGTGAAAATAACACAGGGAGGGGGGAAAGACACAAAGACAGTATTAACGCCGGTAATAGCCGTCATTGCGGTAGGGAAATAAAAAGGAAATCCAATGACTAAAATACTCCTCATGAAACTCGTGACGTCGTATAGAAATGTTTTTGGGCCCTCTCAATCATCGCCTAGTACCGAATCCGGGAGTCCCAGTTCTCCCTATTCTTGCCCAAAGAAAACCCTTTGAATATAAAGAAAAACAAAAGCACAACTTTTTCCAACCTGGCTTGCTCGCGTCTAAATGTTTGCTTAAAGATATAAAATATAAAAAATAAAAACCCCCATCAAATCGAAGAGGGGCATTCATGTCGTCAGCGCACATTAAGGTGCAGATAAAAGGTAAATGCACGGTCAGCGTTGTTAGCTGACACCAGCTGAACATCGGGTCCAGTTTCCGAATTTGAGGGGGAAGAAAGTAGGGAAATCGTCAAAATTTCCCAAAGAAGAAAAAAGAACCGAAAGTAGAAGGTAGCATAAAATACCCGAAACCGGAGAGAGGTTGCAAAAACAAAATCCCGCTGTTATCGGGATCTAGTCCGAGCCTTCTTCGGATATGGCCGATGTCGTGCAAGATCCCATGCCACCAAGACTCCCGGAGGCCGGTGGCATCTCGTCTCTCATACATGCATTCTCTAAGACGTTTGTCCATTTCCCGCTCGTTCCGCTATGGCTGTGTTTCAAGTGCTGCCTAAAATGGTCGGCACGGTAAAACTTTTTGGATTGATTGCACTCTCCGAATTTATGCTCTGTCGTCAAGTGTTCTACCCGTGCATCCCATTGAGGGGGTGACGGGAATTCTTTTCCACAATAGCCACAAATCTCGGCACTTGAAGGCCGCTGCGGGGATGGGTGAAATGCAGCTTCGTAGCCGCAAAGTGCTGCACAAGACCATGAGTGCTTTCGCAAGTGAAGAGAATTTTGGTGCCTTTCTGCCTCGTTTTTGTTTTTGAAGCGATTATTGCAATACTGGCAACCATATTGCTTCTCCGTTTCGTGCATTCTACATATCTCCAGTCAGTATATATATAGCTATTGTGGTTTTGGTCAAGGGAACCTACTGCAAATCGCACATTGACTCGAACTTTTTCGGTTTTTTAGGACAACACTCGCAGATGAACACGCCAGTCATTTTAGGTGCAGAGTGATGTTTCAAAGCAGTATCCCTCTCCACCCCTAGAGTAGCTGTTGGTTCCGAAAGAGTCCGTCTACTACTCGACCGACTCCCAACCTCTACATCCATCGAGGACTGTGTAAAGGAGGTTGCCGGTGAACCCCTATCTACTGTTGTGATGCTGCTAGCCACTGAAAAAGGCCCAATTGAGGAAGACCACTGAGTTGTCGCAGAAGAAGCAGATGTAGGTGCAAAGGATCCTGACGACGTTCTCGGAATTGGCGAATGAAACATTCCAGAGGAAGTATGATACTTTGACGGCCCCCCAGGAGAATTTCGTGCTCCTTGATGTATTGGTGAAGTTCTTCGACTGTGATCATAAATCTCACTCCCGACATTATCTAATAAAAGCCCTTTCCTTGTCGGTTCCGAATTGCCAATGATCTCATCATTTGGAGGAGAGGAGGCTCTCCGCTTTAAGCCAGCCCGTTGATGATTAAGCTGAGTCGGATATGAGTTTGATTTTGGTGGGGTACGGGCTTCATATAGTGTAAGTCTCTTCATTTGAACGTTTGATGGTGCATCGTCCATCTGGAGATCATTCTCTTCCCCATATGGGTCGTAGCTCCCCCTAGATTGTATTGAACTGGAAATTCCCGATTCATCAAAGCCTGGTCCCAGCAATGATGCACTCACGGATCTTCGCATGCGTGCATCTCCATTGGACTGAGCATCATTATCCGTAAGATATGATGAAACACTTGCGCTGTCCCCAGAATCACGGATATTAGTAAAAGCTGGCTGGAACGTTGTGTGCCCTGGTTCTGCCAATCCCAATCGTGGGGGAACTTCATCCCCTGTATTTGATGATTGAGCCCATCTTTCTAACGGGTTATGGGGACTAGGTATTGGTATTGGATTTGAAGTAAGCCGACCTCGGGAGTACTCTTTAGACTGACGCCAGTTAGTGGGTAATAATGAGGGGTCTTCGGTGGTGAATGATAGGGGTCGGAGATCTCGTGATAGTGGGGGGAAATAATTCCGTTGCGAGGGTTCCGATCTTGCTCCGCCATTGAGTTTTGCGACAAGACCCATATCGTAGGCTTTGACTGATTCTTGCATAGCACGAATAGAGACATCATTCTGTAATCTGCTTCTAGATCCAGGAAATTCCACAAGTCAATAATCGTTCCTTTTTATAAAAGTGAAACATCAAGATAACGAATGTAGCGATAAGTAAATAATGGTAGTGGATATAAGGCTAGGTGGAAGTGTGTGTGTGGGGTATCAAAGCTTATTAATATATGGGCCGAATAGAATACTACAAGCAGGATTGATATTGGCAATATGGGTCTACTCAACTCCTTGGTATGCTTTGGAGGTTTCCTAGAGAAGTCATTTTGCCAATACTTTGGGAAAGAGATTTTGTTCTTTGTGCTGGGATCTTCAAAGCTACTGGGGGAATCATACTGTGAATCTCCATGTTTTCTGGATGTTCTTACGGCCCAATCATCCGATGGTAGGTGGTGGTTGCCTCGGTCCCTTATTCCATCTTTTCTTCGACGTCGCACGCTTTCGTTTCCTTCACTATCATCCCAATCTTCTGGCATCGAGTCTTCATCATGGTGATACCGATGTGATGACGGTAGCGAGGGGGGATCTAAAGATAGTATGGGTGGCGGGTTAAGTGAAGGTACTGGTGGGACCTGGGAACTTTGGGAAGCAAACGAAACTCCCCGACTAGAAGTGGGGGAGCTCCTAGATAGAGGTATAGGGAGGGGCATAGATCTTTGGGTGATACGTTGAGGTGAAGAAGGAAAATCGCTTCTTGTATCCATGACGTGATTGCCGTCAAGGCCACGGATTGTTGGGAGATTATGGGTGTTTAGTCGATGAAGATTCATCATGAAGAGGAGCTGAGAATGAATACAAGACCAGGTGGTGGGTATCTAGGGCTGTGCCTTAATAATGATCAGATTCATGGGATGATCTTAAGGCCAGATTACCGGGTCCAATTGAATACCTGCAATTAATGGCAGCTATGAAGCTAATGTGTTGGGAAACAAGGCTTTTTTCGGGAGGGTTTCTGTCCTAGCTAATGTTCTTGATATACTTGGGTCGTGATCTTGTCTAATAAGAGTTTATAGGTCAGCTATTCGATATGAGCTGAAGAAGCTGAAACGTTGGCGGCGGATTTACCAACTAGGAAATGGAATACCCGAGCAAGTACAAAGGTTGCTATTTCATCTCAAAACCGCAATGATTTTTTCGCCACCTCTAGTTGTGCTTGTCGCCTCCTTGCCCAAGCTACGTGCCGAATCGTTTCGCTCGCTCTCCTACCGATAAACCCACCCTGTTTCGTCTGGCCCTCTTTCTCTTTCTCCTTGGACGGTTTCACACCAGCCTCAACTCGATCGCCCACCGCTGGACCTCAAGACCCTTCCTGCTGCTGAATCGAATTCGATCCCAACCGGGTCTCGCAACATACAGACACAGAATAACCTTCTCAATCTAGCGAGTAATTGATGGTGACGGAAGCTTTCCAAGACGGACACGAGTGCTGACGGTGGTGAAGAAATAAGAACGAGCGGAGGAGCACTGGCAGTTGGTGAACGGGTAAGGCGAGGACTAGCTGCACAGGGCTGTAGCTACTACTACGTAGATGGGATATGTGAGGGCCAAAAGAGGGACGTTGCAAGGCGAGAGAAAAATCGAAGGATAAATGGAAGGCAGCTAGTATGACGGACCAAGCAGAGGCGGAGACGTGGGGAAGAGGGGGGTGGAACAAAACCGACCTTATGTATGTACGAGGGTAGCGGTATGTATGTGCTAGGCATGTAAGTGCGTCTGTAACTTATTGAAGGAGCGACACTGTGGTTAGCATGTATATAGCACATAGCAGCTAGAGCATATATATCCAAGGGCGCAAGGGGGAGAGACTCCCCCCGTCGGGAGCAGCAGAGCAGCAGAGAAGCAGCAGCAGCAGCAGCAGCAGCAGCAGCAGGCAGGCAGGCAGGCAGGCAAGCAGGAAGGCAAGCAAGCAGATGCAGATTGATTCAGCCTCACAGGGAAACGATGTGAACGCCCTCCCTCTTCTTCGGGGCGTCTTAGCCTTGCTCTTGCTACGTAGAGTACCTATCGGCCACCACTGGCAGGGCGGTGGTTGACCGTTTCCTTGCGAGTGGGTGAAGTAGCTAGTGCTCACCACAATGTCCCACCCCCACCACTACCAAGGCCGGCCTCTCCGCTACCTCTCACTCGTCGCTTCTCATCACAAATCTCTCCGGTCACTCTCTCCTGGTCTCAAGCGGCGGCACATAAAACCAGCCCTACCTAGAACCCGCTGCTAAAAATCGACACCGGATTGGCAGGGTTAGGAATTACGATTTAGATCATGCCTCTCTGCAGACTCTATCCGTGCTTGGCCAAGGGAATCTCCATCGGTAGCTAGGGCGGACGCGGTTGTTCCAGGAAGGTCTGGCCCGGGGTTCGCCCATCCGCCACCGCTGACAACACTCTAGATAGTGACCTCGTTACAGATATTATTTACAGGGAGTCCTCAGAGCCAAAGAGAGGAATGTATACGGAGGGGAAAAAGTAAAATGAAAAGGGGAAAAAAGAAACGGAAAGGGAAAAAAAGGAAAAGAAAAAAAAGCCGAAGGAATGGGGTCAATGAGGTAAGGCCATCGGGCTAGTCTTGCGATTGGTCTACCTCTCTCCGTCTAGTAACCCTGTCCCGATCCACCAGTTTGGATTGTACTCGTGGACGGGCTGCGAGGGAACCACACTCTGAAATCTACCTCGATATGATCTCTCCAACTCACCACCAGAAATAATACAAGTATAATGTCTTTCACGGCTAATCTGATCCTTCGCGTATGCCTGGCTGGGGGCCAGCGCGCAGGGAAAAATAAGATAAAACCTTCCCCCCCATGCAGGCCAAAAAACAGTGGGATTCTAAGAACCATCCATCCTTCAGAAGGATCTCTGTAATGTTGCACGACTTGACAAGCATCATGTTGCAGCCCTCTTGACTTCTCAATCTGGCTTGAAGCCACGACCCTGGTGCATGGTGCGTCTATATCTGCTTGCCTGACCGTGTCTGCGCCTATGCCACTTAGATGCTCCCGAGGGTAGAAACAGTCAGACGTACCTATCATATTGTAAAATCGGATGGAAAGGGCATCATAGAGTCATGAACACAAGGGTAAAAATGGAGGGACGAATATGCTTGAGAAGGAACAGCAGAGACGGAGACAACTCAGACAAGCGTGAAGGCGATAAAAGGTCTCCAGCCTACCGGTGGTTTGATTTGATTCTACATCTGAATAGTAGGCTGAAGTATCGGGCCGCTGAGATCGTGTGCAAATAGGTACAGTTGATGTATGATCACGCGCTTGCCGTTTTATCTATAGCCCGCCAACCCCTCTTCTCTCTCTCTCTCTCACTCTTCGCACCCAGATACCTAATACTGGAATCGTGCGGGCAGGTCAGTCGATCATCTCTTAAGCAGCGTAGAAAACAATGCTTTTTCCCCCCACACGACCATTTAGTAATTGGGACTCTGTCCACTGTCTGCTCTTAATTGGTCGCTTGCCAAAACCTGGAAACAAGAAAATGAGTATGAGGGTGCGCGCGCTCTTTGGAGAAACTATTTCGTCAGCGGCTCCCACACCTTTCTTCATAGCGTGCCTGCCTCGGACTCCAGGGCCCTGTGGTATTATTCTTGTAGTGGGAACTAGTGGCTTGTAAGGCTGAAAAATGATAGGGCGGCATCCCACAGGACGGGACTGGGCTGAGGTGAAACCGGAAGGGGTTGAAGCAGACGTCTGACGCCTGCTGCGAAAAGCAAGCAAAAACGAAAAACAAAGGGTGTGAGGTGAGCTGGGGTAACGACGCCAAGATTGGGAATAGCACGTGCTGCCAAGCCATGCGCGGAGGCGAAAGTGGGGAACAAAAATACTCACAGCCTTGCTGTAAGGCCTGTAGGGCAGTCGTTCATCCAGCTCTGTATGTGACACCTATCGGCCTGTCCAACCGTGATTCGGTGTTTGAGTCTTTCTACCTGCATAAACATCCGGGATCGTACCCAGCCCACCGCAGCCTGGCAATTAAGGGCATCAGCAAACAGCCTGCTCAATATAGAGGGTGTATGTATAAAAATATCGCCGAGGGGATCACCCAAACAAAACAATTCGTTAAGGGCCCCCCCCCATGGGATGACTAAACAACGTACAGCATGATGTTCACCGCATCCGCCTCTAGCCCTAAGTCGGCTTGGGTCGTTTGGATGCCCCGCATTTCTCCCACACCCCCCCCCTCGCCAACCATTGCATCTGTGGCCTGTTGAGGCTCTGGTAGCTAAAACCGTCAGCCACCTCATCCAGCTTCGCTTCTAGAAACCACCTCGCGAGAAGCCTGTGTGTGCGTGTGTGATTGACAGCCCCCCAGCCCCACCTTTGCCGGCTATCACTGTTATCGTGATCCTTAAGCGATATCTCGACAAGATGGCCATGAACAAAGTTGCGGGGGAGAACCTCTACATTGGCGGGTAAGCAGTGGGGCAAATTCCTTTTTGCTGCTGTTTCTCAACGGCGATCTGTTGCTGACCTCGTGGGGGACCATGGTTCCTTAATTAAACCGGCAGAATGTACGCTCTTCGTGGACGCGAAGCCCTAAAGGAAGCTGGAATAACCCATGTGGTCTCCGTATTACGATTGCCTCTCAATAATGCCTTGTTTGAGGATTACGAGCACAAAGTCATCGAAGTGGATGATGTTGAGGACGAAAACCTCTTGATGCACTTTACAGATAGTAACAGTTTCATCTCTGGGGCCCTGCAGGCTGGGGGTGCGGTCTTAATCCATTGGTAGTGACTTATCTTACTTTTCGGTCTCCAACGCCTTTGCGCAGCCATTGGCTTCTTTATTGACTGTACATTAGTGCCATGGGGAAATCCCGTTCAGCAACTATACTTGCTGCATATCTAATGGCCAGTCGCCGTATCGCGCCAGACCTTGCACTTAGGCTCATACAGCGTGCCCGACCAATAGTAGAACCAAACACTGGGTTTATAAAACAACTTGAACTCTACCATAAAATGGAATATGCCGCCGCTATTGAGGACCACCCCATCTATCAACGGTGGATATACCTGCAGGATGTTGAGATGAGTAACGCTGCCGGAAGAGCGCCAGAGCGAGTGCATTTCCGGGATGCAGAGGCCGCAATAGGGAAAATCACTCAAGTGAAAGAAGGGGAAACACCTGCAGAAAAGGGTGAAATAGAGCTGCGGTGTAAAAAATGCCGGTACGTACCCAAATTAATTATATCAGGTTTTTCTCAGTGTCCAACTGACCGAGTATTCATTTGATCAGACGTACATTAGCGACTTCTGCTTCATTAACACCTCATCTTCCAAAACCTACCCAACAACCTATGCCCCCACAACAACAATGTTCCCATCATTTCTTAGAACCTCTCCTATGGATGAAGCCTGAGCTTTCCAAAGGAGAAATTTCTGGGAAGTTGGAATGTCCAAAATGCCAATCAAAGGTAGGCTCCTATGCATGGCAAGGTCTGAGGTGTTCTTGTGGGGACTGGGTCGTCCCCGGGATTAGTGTTGCCAGAGGAAAGGTGGATGAGATTAGGGTAAAACTATGAAAATTTTTGGGCGGGTTATGTACCAAATTCTTTAGGGAAATGCCTTGTATAATGCGGGGTTATCGTGCTATCACATTTGTTGTACTACATATCTATCAAACCTTGCAGGCTTCTTTTTAATTTGCTACCGATTAGTTGAGGGCAGCGATTCAAACTCACATATGAACAGTGAGGGGGGTGGGCCCTTAGGATCACTTTCCGCTACCGGCACTAAAGGTCCGGGGAATCGGAGTATCGGAGTTTGTTTCTAAAAGGTGAGCGCACCTATATTACCTAATGGTGCTGCGAGAATACTAAGGAGAAAGCTTGTTCTGTGGTTCTCATGTCGGGGGGTTTGTAAGCGTCTCTCAGTGACTTTGATCAACGAGGCTAACCACCAGCTCGTATATTGTATCCACGTTCTTCCGTAGAAAGCTCACCGATAGGGCTCAGACTTGAGTTGTTGTCACGGAGATCACGCCTTACGATAGGGCTGATCAGTGCCTCGTTTATGACATCAGGCTTCTACGTGATTGTGAGATTCGACTTTAGGCTTAGGCGTTATAAGGCAATTTTTTATACTGTCGGTAGGGCCTTCCTGATTAGGATATCCAACATGTCTTGTTGTGGAGACCAATGTGAGGAATGTGAAACCTACAGGGACTTTAGACGTCTTTCGATCATGGCACACCTGAGATCGCCGAAAAAGGTGTTGATGCACGTTGTAAGTATGGGGGCTACGAGGTGCTATGTTCTATAGGTTATACCTAAACGGCATAATGTATCGAAGGTACACTTGATACATACCTTATGCTGCATGCCACGCCTTCTTCAGCTTACTTTTCAGGATCGCTCCTTGAAGGTGAAAAAAGTGCCTAGGGAATGTAACTTGCCGGGGCCTAGAAGCCCTTTATGATGGTCTGATGCGATGATAGCTCGCTTTGCTGTTAACCGGACAATATCCCGTGCATCTATGCAGCTGACCCTCCTTTTGAGACCAATCCTGTAGCGATTCTATACTTTTACCTAGATATTTGGCATTTAGGGCTATCCCAGGAGCCTGGTCTCGGTGGGGCAGCATCTTCGAGCTATTGAATAACCACTGGCCCACGCTAGTCTGTTTCATCTCAGCTTAAATAAGTAGGGCGGTTACAAATTCGTCAGGATGCAATACAGCTGGCTTCTACTTCCCCTTCCTATCTAAGGCTAATTACTTGGGAATTGGCGCGGGGAAGTGCCGATTATTCTCAAGCAAATTTCGAGGGCAAGAAATGATCGTAAATACGCACTCGGGGTGAAGCATGTCAGACTTTTTTGAGCCCTACTGCATCATTATGTATCACTCGCGCTCACCGGATACTGTACCTTCCTTCTTTATTGTATCCGAGACATTGCTCGGGTCTCTACTCTATGATCACAAAAGTGTGTGGTAGGGAAAGACCTTGGACTGCCGGATATTGTATGTAAGGTATATGAGCGGCTTACTCAGCACACAGGAGGTCAGCCTTATACACCGATGTTAGGCTGGCACGGAACCGGACGGATCACACCTGACGTACATGTCATTAGTAAATCATGTTTCATTAACCGGGATTGTTTCACCAGGGTTATTTGGGATTTGGCGCCACCGACCGCGCGCCTATAGGAGCACCAACGGGTTTACTAGCGCGTCTATAAGGCATGATAAGAGCAAAGACCAGAATAGTAATATTCTTTAAACCCCGTGCTATTCGTTCTACTAGTAAAGAACACAGAAAGATTCTGAACAGGAAAGCAAAGGGGAAGCGAGAAGAATTACTATTTTAGCCCTATCTATCACCCCCACTTTGCGATTAACCCTCCCCGGTGCATAGCGCTTGGACTATATTTGGGGATTGCCAGCTGGCTATAGGGTTCATCGTATTCAGGATTTGGGAGATCGTAAGTGGGATGTGCCTCAGTAATCTCTAGTTGGCTTTTTGACCCACTTTTGCACTTCTGAAACAAGAAGTCATCATTGGTCACTCGTAAAAAAACGCGTGTTTACTTACCAATAAAGTGGTTTGGTCGGGGGTTAGTAACCGAGCCTCATAGCGCAACACCCTTTAACTAGTAAAGTTTAGGGGTATCTCATTATGGTGAGCCTTAACGCTAACTACCTTGCTTTATTGAGTCAGGATGTTTACTAACAGACATTAAATGAGTAGAGGCTATGGTAAGTGTTTCCCTTCTACCTATAGTATAATTACACCGGTCCCGGCAGTCTACGCTGTGTAAGTGAAATCTTGCCGGTTCTAAGTAGCTGGCATATCTCGTACTTATCTAGCTAGGCCCTAACACTTCTCTGTGGGGTCTTCAGAAATATAGAATGGACAATGACATCAGCCTAGAAATGGCGGTAATTTTTCCTTACCGATGTAGTGCAGAATAGTCGCAGGAGCCCATTGGCAGGGGTCTTTATGTTATGTCTTCTCGGATATATTTGCCGCGCTGGCGCGCAGACTTTTTGGTGGGCGTGTACTAGAGTTATAGGCTCACCAGGTTTTGTCCGGAAAGTTCTCTGATGCATACCTCAGCTAACCCCTCCCACACATACCCCCCACCCACCCCTCCCTAGCATTCAGCTGGGTAAGGGAACAACTCCTTTCCTAAGCACTTAGGGGGGGGTGTTTTTTTTTCCTGCTGGCAGAATATTGTATCACGCGCGGGAAAAATTTATTTATCATATTTGTACTTGCATATTTGGCCCCCCCTCCCCTGGCACCTTGGGAAAATATTGCGTAATTATCGGGACTAGGCGGTAAAAAGAAGTTGTAAATTACAATCTAAGAACCCACAGACGTGGGGGAGGGGGGAGAGATAATATAATTAATGAACTGCAGGCCCTGTAGTTGTTATCCCATAAGGGATAACAGCAACAGCAACAGCAACAACAAAAAAACCCTAGTCCTGAAACTCGTTTAGATGTTATAAGACTCTAGAGACGTAATCTTAATATGACCTTCCCGTTGTAATAAATTTTACTAGAATTTGGCTAATACCGTACCGAGGTTGTTGAGAACGGACATTAGTACGCTAGCTTTAATAAAGCTTAGTAGTATTTAGATTGGTCTTATAGTTGGGTGGTCTTGGCATCATTGATTATCACTCGGCTGTGGGGAAAAAATAGAGGGTGTATTTTTTATATATCTTATATTATCCTGTTAGACACGTATAAGTATTATTATCTTTATTTTTTGGTTTCATATAGAGCCTAGAGCTATGTTTAAGATTTAATTATCGGTAGCTTATGTTGCGTAGTTAGCTGGGTAATGGGTGATCTCTGAAATGTAGCTGGTATTATCTTTTGTGGGCTCATAACGGTGAAAATCTACTATGATTTAGAGAAACCCTTATCGTATGTTTTAGGAGGTATAGTGAACTTAGTGGTAGGTTATATTCTAGGATGCTACGGAAGTCCTTAAGCGTATGACCTAGTCAGTCATAAAATGTCACTATGATGCCTAGTGCGTACTACCTACGAGTTGCGTGGAGTTAATATTTTGGAGGGTAGGAGTATGGCTACCTCCGTGGATTCCCTGTGTGTTTGTGGATATAGCTTAAAAGTTCTGATTAATCAGTCAAGTGTTAAATTTACCCATAGGATGAATGAATGAATTAATCATAAATACAATCTAAGTATAGAACTCTATTGCCCTCATTTAACCGTAAGTTATTCTTAGGTTAGGAAAGTGGCTAGGATGGAAGATTGCTTTCTATTATAAAAGCTAGCCCTAATCATATTATACGCACATCAAGTACTGGGTTTTGATAGTAGGAACGGGGTACTGGGGTCGCAATGAGCCATCAAGAAAGGTTAGAAAAATACTTGTACGTCTGCATGACGACATTGTAGTGACATACAGTGCAATTGCCCTACAAGGGATCGTGTTATAAGAATAATCGCTTTGTAATGGTACGTACTCCCAACTAGATTGGGATTATTCTGCGTGCGGTGAGCCTCTCCTATAAGGATGTAATACTACTCTAATTTTATATCATCATAGGGCGACCTTGATGTAGTAAAAGCATCTAAACTACAATTAAACAAATTGGAGGCAGATGAATGTTTTTTAAGGCTTTATTTCACTAACTTTTGATGACTTCCACTACGCTATGCGAGAATATGTAGATGTTTTGCTCACCTATAATACACTAAAAGTACCACTGTTCTCCATAATTGTGTTTATCGATTGGGGCTGGGGGCTAATAATGGACCTAACGCAGGTCAATGGTGCATAAAGGATTTAGGAAGATGGGATACAGTATCCTCGTATGAGTAACTTGGTAGTAAAATGTGATTCATTTCATAGGGATTAACATGCAAAGATAGGTCTGACCTCTAATGTTCCGGGGCCCTCGTATGGGAGTTACCTCCTGAAAGATTTGACTCGAGTGAGAGATTGATGAGTGGGTAGCTGGACATGCCTTATTTGACTAAAAAAGTATGCTATTATCCTCACTATGGGATAAGTGTAGACAATATCTACTAGTGGGAAAATTAACCAACTCTATTCGGTTGGGTAAAAGAAACGAAGCCCACGCCTAAAGAAAGATACCAATAACAAATCTTTATTAATCTCATCCATATGGAGGAGTCCCACTTTAATCTTATTAAGCTTTGTCAGACCACGTTTCCTAGTGCCAAATCGAACAGACTTTGCCTACTACTAGTAGTAGCTAGTGTGACCCTATAAGCGTTTAGTACCTTAAATACACATAATGTCATATTACCGCGTAGCTCAACCGCAAGCTCTCGTTCTCCACTAAATTATAATCTACAATGATCTCTATTATGAATTTTGGTAATTATTATAAATCATATAGGTACGTCGGGGTACCATGTCTAGGCTTCATATAGAAAGTGATGATCCACATATGACCGTCTAAGGGCATGGGCAGAAGGTGAGTACCATCGGATCTTCAACGTGTTTAGATTAACTAGTGCCAATCATAGTTCCGGGCGATCCGACAAAAAGAACCTTAGTAAGATTTAATTAATCGCGATAATAAACTACCGATCTGAATCATGATCAACTTCGGAATCTAGTGGTTTATTTCCTAAAGCAAAAAAATAAAAATAAAAATAAAAATAAAAAAATGATGGTACGATCTGAATCCCTCGTTTGGTTGATTGCTTTTGGAAGAAAGAAAAAAAAAAGAGGATAGTGTGATTCTCGATCATGAGAGTGGATATATATGAAATATGTTTTAGATTGATATCCGGCTACCTAATCTAGCTAAATCGACCGATAATGTAAGCTTGAACAGGGGGGTCTTTTTTTGTAAAAGGCTCTACCGGATGCAAATGATCGGGGGGAAGATGATAAAATGTTTATAATTCCCAGGATTCACTGTGTCATGCCCTGACTCTACCGCCCGTCCAGGGTACCGGGGGATATATCCAGTGATATTTAGTGATTATCCGACGTGAACCCAATACGATAACCATAACTAGGTATATAACCTTACCGCTAATAGTCACTAAATATGCTAAATGTTATCTTTTATGTTTTATTTTTTCTACCGGGGCATTTTTGGTTTATGTGAATTTCCTTGGCAATAAGTGCCATTAAAAAAAAAACACTTAGATCTTACGAATCACCTCATGGATTACAGTGATTTGAGGTTGTACAGATATCCAAAACTGACCAAGTACATTTGACTAGCAAGTAAGATCGAAAATCCCCTAGGCGAGCGGCAAGCCGAATCTGGAATGTGGAATCTGGACAAAACCAGGAACCCTTCACACCCCCCCCCCTTACTTCGAGCATTGGCCCCAAGTTAAATATCAAGAACTTAAGCTGAACTTCTATGCACTGTACCTCGCCTAGATGCAAAATCCTATAAACTTACCCATTTTATAATTTCACCTCGCATACACCCTGGAGCTTATGCCTGATTTCTTTGCTTATTCAACTACTTAACTCTCTTTAGAACGCTTTGGCCACTATATATCCCTTAGCCTAATGAGACATAACGTCAGTTTACTTGATCCATATCCACAACAACAACAAAAATAAAGCCCCACATTGGCTCCATATTCGCGTAAATCGAGGTACTGCAGTAACAGCATCAATCGATTATGGGATAGTCTGATATACTAACTACCACTAGAAGAACGGTACTTGTGGGTTTCGATTATGGCAAGTAGGTATATCACATTACGGTATCCACTGCAGAATATATATATATATATATATACATATATAAAAAGCTATCGTTGACCTGACTAGCGGATCTCGTACAGTACATTTACTTACGCAGAATGCAGGAAGCTTAATGCCAAGTTTTTAAGGGGGTAACATGCAACCGGATTATATCCATAGGTTTAAAATTATACCTTTAAGTCGCCGACCCCATTACTTATATCACGAGCCCACACCCCCCCCCCTCCCCCCAATGATGAACCGCAAGTGGAGAAAGTGAAGTGAGAAGAAGAAAAAGAAAAAGAAAAAAAAAAAAGACGGGAGATGTAACCGGAACTCCACCCTCCACCCCCCTCAAAAAAAAAACAAAAAAAACGCGTGCACATTGGTCACCCAACTGCTTAAGTTCCTCGTGCTCCAAATCCACTTTTTTTTTATATATATTTCGGGGTCTTGGGTTATCCCACATATCTCCCCCCCCACTCAGTTTGCAGATCTTGTCTAAACGAGTGGATGCATCCACAAACTTGGGAAGGAGAGTGGCTTCCAGCCTTCTGTAATGCTCCCCCCCCCTCCCCGCTCCTCCCCACTTCCACGTGTTATCAAAAGCAGGAGGAATACTTGTTTGCGTGGTGCGTTTTTTTTTTTTTGAAACGTGCTTTCTTGCGCCCTTGGGCTGAAGAAATGATTACACAAACAGGTTTTATGGGCTGAGCCTTAGGGGGGGGACAAAATTGATCTAGACCACATAGCCGCCACATCTTTTTGCCGTAGGTAGTGCGATCTCGGGGAATAAAGTGGCAACTGGCGGGGGGGGAACGGGTACTAAGTGTACAACCATAATCATGGATAATCACTCGACACTGTAAAATCACGTATAATGTTCTCTGGCTGTGGAAAAATCTAGAGTTTTTGCCATATCACTTTCATAGGAGTTCTTAAACTTTAGGAAAAAAGTCACAGAGTCACTTGGAATATGGCAAAGGCGATGTTCAGGTAAAACGTTTGTACTAAACTACAATTATCTGCCGCCTGCAGTAGATAAAAGCTAAGGAGAATAAAAATCGGTACTGTTTGGAAAAGAGTCAAAGATCGAATAGATGTACTAGAAAATAAAAACCCAAAAACCCCTTATGACAAAAGAAAATATGAATGAATGAGAATTGATCAATAAGGCTAGATGTGCTTTCCCCCCTTACAGTCGGCAAGCGATATCAGGTTATGAGTCCTCGCTATGGGGGGGGGAAGAGTGTGATATGCGCCCGCAAAAAAAGAAAAGAAAAGATTGACAAGTAGACGAAAATGGAGTAATAATGATTAACCTTGCCCTCGAAACGAACGAACCCTGCATATGAGATTGAATAAAAGACTGCAACAAGAAAAAAGAAAGAAAGAAAATTATACTATGATTTTCCGCAAAGAAAGAAAAAAGAAAACGAAAAAAAAAAAAGGAAAACTCGGAAATGTTGATACCAAAAACCCATAGATAACATCGACTACCATAAGCAGCAAAGAGTAAAGAACATGAAATTAAAGAAGGGGACAAATTGAAGTGACTACAAACGGCAGGTGAATTTGCGAGGCTCCTGCTGACCCATATACCGACGTAGTTCGTCATTCTCTTGACGCGCGCGCCTGAGCTCCATCTGTATGTTTTTAGCGCCATCGTGGAGCTCTAAGATGAACTCTCTAGTTTTCTTTAAGATATTCGCTTTTGACATCCCTTTGTCCCTGCACTCGGGGACCAGCTTAAATAGGGCTTTCATGCCATCTTTGATATTCTCTCGGCGTTTCTTTTCAGAATTGAGATGGTTGATGCGTCGCTTCTCGTGCTTGGTTATCTTTTCTTTAGTACTCTCTGAGGTTCCTGGTAGTGCTATTCTGGCCATGGGTAGAGTGGGTGGTGAAACGCTTCCATGAGGTCGGCCGGAGGGTTGATACGACTTTGAAACCCGGTGTTGGTTGTAATGGTTCTGCTGGTAGCGGTGATTATTGCGCTGGACATCTCGATAGGACGGACTGGTGAAGCTGCCTCTTCCATCACCGTAAGCCGAGATACCTCCTCGCTCTGAGACTAGTGTTGTTGTTGAACTGGCTGAAGATAGAACTGACCCTGTCAAGGAAGGACAACGAGTTCGTGGAGATATTGGGCTAATCATTGCGAACCTGAGGCTTTCCATCTCAGGAACATTGTGATAGTTGGCTTCTACATGAGGGAGGTGACCCGAAGTCATTGGGTTGTGAGTTGGTATAACTAAATGACTATGCTGGTATCCTGATTGGGAAGACTCAATACGGGACGACTCGATGGTAGAGGCCCCTTCTCGGAATGCGTGGTATTCATGCTCAGCTTCACTAACACCTTCCATCCTTCCAGTCCGTGGGTGAACACAAGCCCGCATAAGTGAGCTTAGTGGTCTACATGTATGTTAGCTTTTTATATTCAAAGGAAGTACTGAAGGTTGGCATACGGAAGAGCCTGGCTAGATGAGGGCTTGGAGGCCATCATGATAAATGAAATAATTGTAATTTTTGTAGAAACGAAGAAACAAGAAGCAAGCAGATAAAGTATAACGAAGGCCGCAAGAAATATCAAGACTTAATCACGATTTGTATTTGAGAGTGAAAAGCAGTAACAGGTTGCAAAGGAACAGCTTAAGGAACGGATTTCACCAAAGTAGATGGGGGTGAAGGGGAATTGAAACTCAGAATGGATGGATAAGAAGAGTAAGAATTATATGGGAAAGCCACCCTTGATATACAGCTCTGCATAACATACCTACTGAGACTGCAGATGATCAACTGAGTCCATAGCCCCTTCCAAGATCAAAAAAAATAAAAATAAAAAAAAGAACCATAGCCCCTCTCATCCTTAGCAAAGCGGGGCCGAAGGAGGATCATCCGTTAAACACGAGAAATTGACCGTGCCCCACACCTTGATACCAACACCCGCAAGAGCTCACAATGTCTCACGGCTACTATGCTAGGTATGTCTTCTTTTTTCCAGGTCCGTCAACAGTAAACGTATCTATTGGGGGAAAAAAGTAAATCTTCACTTGCCCGAAGACATCAAAGACATTTCTGACTGATACCCATTGCACCACAGAAAAACTCCGGTCTAATAATCTTAGTTGAATCTATATATGTTGGACAATGTGTGTATGCCTGCAGGAATAAGCTTCCAGGGGGTCGGGCGAAAAGCAGATGGACCACGAGGAAACCTCATATTCTCCTGCTTTCCGGAAACACGCAAAGAGGATACAGTCCCGACTCGACGATCTTATAAACCAGAAGGATTTTTCTCCCCCATAGGCCTTTGGCTAATATCAGGGACTTCGGACCCCCTTACCTGGAGCGGTCGAGCTCAGCACCAACACGCCCAATCTCGTGGCTGTAAAAGCCCTGCGTACGACTCGGCCCGGCCGTTCGTCTCAACTTGAACCTAGGCGAGCTGATTGTGATGGCAAATATGGCTGTCAGCTCTTTATCCTTTTCGACGATATCCAGCAAGGGGGGAGGGGGGGAGAAGTGACAAATCCATCCAGTCCTTTGTGGTGCGTTTATGTTTTAGACACCCCAAATGTGGTCTGTCCGCTTGATGGATCTGTAGCAGGGACTGCGGAGATTTTTCTTCTTTCCTGGAGATTGAGACATGTCTACGGCGGTCCCGATCAAAAAAATGCTCAGTATCACCTTCCCGATTTTTTTGTAACGCAAATCGAAGGCGTAAATCCTCCCTCCCCCAGTGATCATAACCACGACAAAATGCACTCGAGTAGCCAGGAGTCCAAAAAGAACACTGGAGAAGATCATACTTTAATCAATACTGGCTATTGACGCACTACACAATTTTTGCTCCTTTGGCCTAGGATGGATGCTGGTGGCTCAAAGAAGCTATACTGGGCACCGGTACATAGGTCAGGACCCGGCACTCCATGACTGTAGGGCAGCGAGGGGGTATAACGAGAGTTCTGGGCTTGGTAAGCTAAATTGGGTAGTAATTCTCGTTATACACCCAGTCTACCTAGACACCGACTCAGAATTAACACCATAACGAATCAAAGGCCCCGGAGACCACAAGCAGCCATCATCATCCACGGGATATGCTCCCCCCTTCGCCACTGATGACAGAACGAGGAATATGTCGCTGCCCGTCATCCATCCTCCAGATTACCACGAACCCCCCCAAGATTGAGGATAAGCCAATGAGTCTAGGACGGCAATAAAAGACGCCGTGAACAATGTAAATTTCGGCCGTGAGACAGAGATTCAAGAGGAAAGCGGAGATCTCGTTTATGGATATAATACAGGTTGCAAGACGGGAAGCACAGCAAGAGTACCCCCCCCCCGTATGGGCATGTGGAGGCAGTAAGAAAACAACCCACTTCCGTCCCTTAGAACTCCTGTATGTACTAGGCCGTAACAGTTCGGACGTCGCTCGCTGCGATGCTGCATATCTGTTCTTGACAGCGTTACTCTAAAGAAGGTTGAAACTTAGTGCACAGACCGTAAGAGGGGTTGGTGGGTGGGGGACCTCTACCAGCTTTCACCAAGATGCCTTGGGCGTAACCTGGTTTGAACTCCCCAGGCCTATGACTGACTACTTTTCGATCACCGGTGCGTATGCACGATGTCCTGCATGAAATAATTTGGCGAGCCAAGATGGGTTGTTGCTTACACTTTCATGCATCAATATCCAGCCAGCACCGATTATGCTGAATGGAGAATCCCAAGGTCAACTGCATCTGCCTCGGTGCTAATTCTGACCTAAACAAAATAAGTCTTACAAACAGAACCTCAAATGAAAAGAAATCTCCGAACAGTTGTTAGATTCGAGCTTACATTCCCCCGGAGTTTATCTCGGTGAAATAAGGTACCGATATTTATCGCACACGCCATGATGCTTGCGTTAAATATCAACTGCCTTGGAGCGCGTTGTGGTGACAGTACTACGTTGTATCGAGTAGGCCTAGGCACCATCCGATTATAAAATCTTTGATAAGCAATAATAGGTGTGATGCTTAGTACGTGAGTCGCTTTTACCTGAAATTAGTGAGGAATGAACCTCCGCAGCCGATTGGTAGGGAAAAGTACTTGACAGGATAAGGGATTTTATTATACAGATTGGGAATGATATTGTAAACGATGCCAGATTCAATTATACCAGAGCTACACAACATTCAGTCACAGGCATCTTAGAAAAATGCATGAGACAAAAAGCATCTTGAAAACTGTACTACAAGGTATTTAAGAGAAATAATAGAAAAAGAAAAAGTCTGGAAACAATTGAAAGCAGGCTATGCGTGACAAAAAGAAACATTGAGAAGCGACCATGAAAGAGACCCAATTACCATGTATTGTTAAGAGAACGACGTGCCTCCCTCCCACCGCACTATATACCTTCCAAGCATCATCCTAGAGTACTGGAAGAAAACGCAAAAAACGATAAATCAGAACGCAAAAGAAACCCTTTTAACAAACCCCAACCTCATTGCCTCATCATCTTTCAAAACCTCCACTCCATCTCTTGGAACCAGGAACCAGGGGGTAAAATTAGCCTTAGATCCTTGGAGTCCAGGAAACAAGCATAGTAAATTGACAAGACACTAAACCGCAACGACAAAATTCCAGTTATACATTTACAGAACCAACATGGCAGCACATGCGGCGAACAAAGCTACAATGCTGACACCAGCGCGTACAGCGGAATTTCCTTCGGCTTCATCGTCTGAGCTACCGGAACCAGAAGTTGAAGCACCACCGTTGGAAGACTTGGCCTCAGAGAGCTTTCCAGCACATGTATATCCGTTACCCTTGATAACACCGTCATCCTTGTATCTCTGGAACTCGCTGCAGTCGAACTCCTCGGTTGTCTGAACGTTCAATCCACCACGAACATCATCGAGGGAGGGAAGGGTAGCACTAGAAGATTAGGGTCAGCATTAATTAGAAAAAGCAGCTGCTTATAAAAACTTACTTGGTGAAGCTTCCGGAGAAATCGACAGATCCATCGACGGTGGCCAAGGCGGGGAAACCGTTAATGTTGGTGAGCTTGGTGTTATTGGCCAACTGGAAGACACCACCAACAGTCTCGAGTTCGGGAGCAGAGCAGTTGGAGAGCTGTGAGTTGCTGTTGAACGCAAATCCACCAACTTCAGTCAATTCAGGGAAAATGGCATCGGTAAAGGTGTTGTTGATGAAAGCAATAGTGCCATTGACAGTCTCGAGCTTGGGGAAGCTGACAGAACCAGCATCGCGAATGGTAATATTCTTTGCCCAGACAAGGTCAGGGAACGAAACTTCGACGCCCTTGCTGTTGAACTCAACATTGAGAGCATTGGAAACGTTGCCAAGCGCAACGTTGACCTCCTTCAAGTACTTGTTGTTGTTGATATTGAAATCGGTACATGTCACCAAGTTGATACCCTGAAGGGTTGTCATAATTGTATCGGTAATCAACACACTGTTGCATTGGGTGACTTGTGATGTAAAATCAAGCGATTTAAGAGCAGGAAGAGTAGTCCAGCTGATCTCCCCAACTGAGGTGAGAGCAGGACAGCTCAGAGTTGAGAGAATGGTACAACTCTGCATGGTCCATTTTCCAGTGATTGAACCAAGCATAGGAGCAGAGATCGATGAAATCCCAGTTACTTCATTCAAGGTGAAGTCTCCATCGATCTTCTTGAGGCTGGGAATAGACAATGAAGTCACACCAGTACCAACGTCAACATTTCCTTTCCAGGTGGAGCAGGTACCGAACTTGCTGACATCCCCATCACTCTCAATGGAGATATCACCGGCACAATCGGCTGCAAAGATGTGTTAGCCATTGTAATAAGCAGATGGAGAATGCCCTCACTCCCACAGCAGATGCAGCAGCAGCAGCAAATAGGTGTTGGAATGTAAACAAAGTGATGGGATAGCACATACCACTGAGAACGCCAGCAACGGCAAAGGAAGACAATAGGAGTGATCTGAGGGAAAGCATTTTGTATTATTAAAGATGTAATGTGATGAGATGATGTTGATTTAATGGCGGGATGCAAAAGGCAAGCAAACTCTACTGATCAACAAAAGTAGAAGCTTGAAAGGCTGAACGAGAGACTGGTTAAAGAAGAAGAAGCGTTGTGAAGAACGAAGGGAAGAAGGAGGGGGGCAGGAAGGGAAGAAGAAGACGACGACGACGTTAGTGGACAGCCGTGTGTGTTGACTGAAAAAGGGTGGCGGAAACGGGGACTAAAGGAGGGAAAGGGGACCGTGGGAGGGAAAAAGGAGCACACGGGAAGCAGAACCACTGCGAACGACAAGACACGCAGCACGCTTGCTGGAATTGGACATAGCGGCGGAAATAGCAGGTGGTCTGGCCGCGAAAGTTAGATTTGTTGGCAAGGAACAGAGCGTGGTGGGAGAGGTGGTGCCTGGCTGTCTGTGGCTCCGCCGGAATGCGAGCAGGCCCGGCATATGTCAGGGGTGTTTGATTGGAAGGACCGTGATATCCACCTGTTCCCATAATCTGCACTCTCTAAAGTGGAAACAAGAATTATCTTTGCAAGTGCACTGTATTATCCATCACCTCAACGAATCTCGTCCGTCTGCTGGTGCTGCTGCGGTGCTACTGCTGGTGCTGCGACAGACGATCAAGGCCAAGAACTACATTCTATGAACAAGTTGCAAAAAGGAAGTACATGTATTGAAATCTCTTCAGCCAACATTACTGGGGGGCTCCATTGGACTCAATCCCACCCGCCCGTGGACATGTAGAAAGTTTATGAGCAAATCCTAATACAACCGTGCCGAGAAATGTTTCTCTATCTCTGCTGCTGCTGCTACAAATAGCCCCCCCGATCTCGGTGTTTCGATAACCCACTTTTTGTATGATGCGTGTATGATACAGCATGTAATGTCAGAAATAGTAATTGCGAAACAGACGTCAGCGACCAAGGCTGGAAGGGTGCCACACTTCCGTTTCCACAACCGCCATCAAGATCTGAATTCCTGGCTTTCCACGGAAGTTGGTCGTTGCTATGTGGTTGATCGCCGCTCATTCTGTCGAATATTCCATTTCCGTGCTGGTGATTGGTCGGCTTCCGTGCCGCACGCTTGCATTCGCAGTTGCCAGTGCCCACTCCTTCGCATTCCCCAATCCTTGCCCACGAATCTTCCACAGGATCCTACGGTTGCTGTAGCAAGAGTGGTCCCCTGCAACTCCAATCTGCCTGTGGCTTCTCTTCAGCAGCTCGGTTGCTCTCCCATAGCCGAACGCGCTTCCAAGCCTCGGATGGAGAAACCCGAGCTGCTATCCTGTGTTTATTTGTCTCCTCCTCCTACTTCAATTTCTAGCAGCCGAGATTTGGCTCTGGAAGGAATAGACCTTGGCAGGCATGTTTACCTAGGTCCTGCCAACTCTGGTTTCTGAAAATCCTTTCCCCCGTTGGTGCTGGCTCCGGATTTACGCGTCGTTTCTTGCATCTCGTCTGGATGCTTGTGCCGCCCCAAAGTTGACGCCTAACACGAGATGGTTGACGCCTGTGGCTAGTGAGCTGCATGTAGTCTCGGATGACGGCACAGCACACAAAACCAGAGTTGTCACGGTGATGTTTGCGAACCTGGAGAGCTCATTTGCGTTCTTCCTCTTGGTCAAGATTCACTAAGCCTTGTAGCCTAGTCCTGCAGCTGCAGTCCGTATTAACAGTGAGCCTCCATTCGCTACGGGGAAGAACAAATCACGATTTGAATCGATATATATTTTACTTTCATTCCAGCTGGGGAAAGTGTCTTGGCTATCGCCACGATCTGGAACATTGGCTTGTTGTCCTTGCCTAGCCTCGATGCTGTTTTAAAACCTGGCTTTGACTTAGTGGTTGCCACTTGTGTATCTACAAGCTCAACACTGTTATCTCTCGTACGCTTTCAGTTACTTGTCAAATGGTATACCATTGGCTAGAATTTCAAAAGCTGCAATCAGAGATTCATAGAGACTCCGAGAGATCCCGATTACAAAGCACTAGGGTCGGTATTTAAACTTTATGGTTCTTAGAAGATAACGGCTCGGCTCGTTCGCAGGGCGAAATGAAATCCTAACTTGTTGGAATTGGAACCCCTTAATTGACTACCGAGAGGCTAAAAGCTTGCCAATGCAATATACTGCGAAGGTAGATAATCTCGCCGGTCCCCAGGGAAAATGCTTAAAGCCCGGGCTACTCCACTTACAATTGGCGTGTCCCTGAATGAGGCGCCCGTCATTTTGCGGTACATAGGGGTACATGCAATAAGAACCTTAGCTGACATTCAATCTCGCATTGGGGTAAGTACACGCAGGGCGCCCTTGCATCTCTAGTACCATTGGGAGCCGCTTAGAATTTTCCATGTTAAAATACTAGAATTCAATATGGCTAGGCTTCCATATCAGATATCCTCGGCTTCAGTAAACAAGTTCTTCAAGACTAATGATATATAAGCTTTCATAAATGTATCACAACTGGTTACCAAGAGTCCGGGATTCCTACTAAAAAATCAATCGGTTTAAAGAATGCAGGAAGAGGCAGGCTGACCCCGACTATTTGGTAACTTGTGGTACAATCGACTTGTGGGAATATTTACCATATGGAGAAGTACCAATATTAGACTCAAACCAATTGGCACCCGCATTACTACAGTAATACTCTTAGACATAAGTGATGACAATTCTAGGCACCATTCTACAGAGGCACCCCATCACGTCAACAATCACATCCTCGTGACTCCGCGGTGTTAAAGCTTACCCAGGCCTGATCTAGTATGTTTAGGTTCTGACATCTTTTTCTTTTCCCCGTGATGCACCATGGGATATGTGAGCACCCCGGGAAGACAGTCTATGCAATGCTCGATAATGTTGACGGGACAGGCTTGCATAACGTTCTACTACAGAAGGTTGAAGACACGAGATTCTGCATGGTATGACCCACGAACGCTTGACATGTCACGAGAACAGATTAGGGAATTCTTTGGGCACTGACGCTCAGAGCCCAGTGGATACATTTAGTATTTTGGGTAGACTCTTTGAGCAAAAGTACAATTACGTCGCAGAGCATCCCGAGCTGACATCTACCATCGTCCCACGATCCACAAGGAAGCAATTTACTAAGAATAGGCTTCAACAAAGCGCGCGGAAATATATTTTGGTAGAGTTTAGGTTTTGTTCGCGATGACCCTCCCTTGACTCCTTGACACTCTGAATATTCTCGGACATATCCCGTAATGTCTTATTCCTTGTGGAAGTATGACCGGTCAACCATGATATTCTTGGCAAGTGAGTGATATTGATTTACCTATTTTGCCTACTATGACACACTTTAAGTGTCTTGGCGATGTAAGTACCCCAGGCCCGGCGAAAACAACGCGAGTTCCCAGCACCGATACTCAAGCAGCCCCACTTTTCAATAGAATTTTACGATACTGTCTAGAACTCGTACAGTCCTGTTATCACCATGGTTGCAACTACACGTTCAAAAGGTGTCCTTACGCAGTCGCTCAAAGTATCCAAGGGCGGAGTTACAAAACGAACAAAAGTGACATCTTCAGCTACGAAAGCTTTGAAACCAAAACCCATAGCTCGCCATAAGCCCGCGAAAGCTATAGTTACCTCTTACCTCCAGGATGCCGTCCCACTCTCCCGCCCCGCCTCCCCAACGGCTACAAATGCGCCGTTGGTATCTCCCCCAGCCTCGTTAACGGTTTTGCCACGCGCTTCAGCTCCTACGTCTACAACAGGTGACATCCTGAAAGAGGGCATTGCACATCTCCTCAAGGTTGAACCAAAGTTTGGCCGGTTGGTCGAGGAACATGAATGTACCACATTTTCCAAGGAGGGGCTCGCAGAGATAGTAGACCCATTCAATAGTCTTATTAGTGGTATTATATCGCAGCAGATTTCATCGGCCGCGGCCAGGTCGGTTAAGGCAAAGTTCATCGGCCTATTCGCGGATGAGCTCGAAAAGGAAGGGCTATCCTTCCCGACACCTGAAATGGTGTTAAATTGCAGTCAAGAAAGACTACGGACTGGTGGACTATCTTCGCGAAAGGCGGAATACGCACACTCATTAGCAGAGAAGTTTGCAAGCGGGGACTTGTCGGTGGATATTCTTGCAAGCGCCACTAATGAGGAAGTAATCCAGAAGCTAGTCGAGGTCCGAGGAATCGGAGGTAAGTCTGATACACTTCTTTAGGAAGGATCTATTTCTGATGGGGGTGTGAAACATAGTTTGGTCCGCTGAAATGTTTCTCATGTTTGGATTGAAACGATTGGATGTATTTTCTATTGGGGACCTTGGGATTCAACGGGGCCAGGCAGTAATTGCAGGTTACAACGTGAATAAGCTGAAGACTAGGGGTAAGGGGAAATGGAAGTACATGTCTGAGCAGGAGATGATTGAGCGCTCGGAACCATTCAGACCTTACAGAAGTACGTTCCAACCCTACCCGTTATGACATTTCTGGGATTGGCCATAAAACCACGTTCTGACCCTCGCAGGCTTATACATGTGGTACTTGTGGAAAGCCAGTGATGTCAGCGTGGAAACGTTCAAGAACGAAGCTACAGCTAAGAAAGCAAGCGCGAAGAAGGCGCCAAAGGGGAAGAAGGCAAAGGAGTAATTAGTATACCATTGCGTGTTATTCATAGTAGAGCTGCATATGTACCCAGCCAAGAGAATTTATAGGTACATGTAGACACGAGCGTACGTACTCTATGCACATGGGGTAGTCGGCAGATGTTACGGAGCTTATCTAGGCGCAGTGTTGCGACCTATCAACGCTCGCAGTGAGTCTTTCCCATAATATGTGAGTGGTATTCTGGGGATTGTAGACTTTTACTATCGATAAATAGGTGCATATTGAATCCGTAAGGGTTCTGCGCTTGGCATGTAACTGAATGCGTGTGCATGTACCCTCAGGAGTTGCTTCTCGGGATTTTGAAACACCTTGCATCAGCATCGTGAAACGCTTCTGACGGCGGACATGATGCACACAGGGGCAAAAACCATTCACTCGCGTCGCCAACCGACCAGCCCAGCATCGGTTCTATCTTTCTTTTTTGTTTTGTAATCACCTACCCAATTACAGTCCATAGTTGTAAATCCACTTCCATCATGTTGACGTAGGTACGCGTGTAATTATATTTAAATAAAAGCTGGGGAGAGTAAGAGGGGAAAGTGAAGCTGATCTGAGACGCGACAGAGAGAAAAAAAAGCTTTTTGCGCGCGCAAAAAGTTGCCCTCCCCCCTCACAACCCCTCCTTCCCAAATGTTTATTCTTACCCACCTTCCCACATAACCCCATCCCCCCTACACAGATTGCCGCACCCGGTTTATTGGAAGATTAGCGTATCCTTCGGTAGGTAACTGTCATTCCGGAGCGGTGGTACGAAAACGGGGGGGAACTCTCCGGGTAAAAGAGAACACTAGGGTTAGGTGTATATGTGCCATGGTAGCTCACTCGGGTTGTACCTATATATGTTTTTTTTATCCGGTAGTTAGCTAACCGATGTTGATATAGAGTAATATTAGGGGGGGGGGGGAGTAAGGTTTAGACTAAAAATGTATTCTTATTACTACATAGAAGGTTCATTGCATAATATTCGAATAGAGTGTTTTGGAGATATATACTTCGGTAGGTTCCATATTGGGTGTGTGTGTGCGTGTATGTGTGTGTGTGTAATTTTACTTGTGATTAGATATCAAAAGTTGTGGTATTTATATTGTAATGTTAGGTTTGTAAAAAAAAGGACTATATACTCTATCTACGTACTCCCCGAGGAGGAGGGTTTTCCATGTTGCAGACAGAGTGCTTTTCTTTCCGGTCGCTATGGCAACGAGTGACAGGGTATGAACCCGGGGGAGTATGAATGAAGGAGTGTTGTTCTATATAGATATCCTAGGTTATGTTAGGCCAGGCTTTCCTAGAAACAAAAATAAGGAAATATATACCTCAGAAACTATGCTTGGGGGGGGGGGGTCCTTGAAATTGTTTGTTATTGAGGTCATGGATTATCACTCATATTTTATACTACACAGTATGAAAAAAAACGGGGTGAATTTACTGTCATAGCACTACGGAATCTAGTCGTAAATACTGAATTGGATTAGTAATTGGGGTATACTACTGTACTAATACTGTATTTCTCCCGTATCGCTATATAGCATATTTACGGGAGCACCGTACTGATCCTACCCCTCTTTTTTGGTACTGTATATAAGAAACGCTAAGTATTTAGTCGATTTTGTTTTTTCTCTGGGGGGGTCCCTTATAGTAGAGGGTGATTTTTGTGCGGAAGAATCCGAACGGATCTGGGAGTTTTTTTTTTTTTTTTTACAGAAAGGCTTTTCTTGGAGCGGGGTGTGACTGTACTCTTCTTTTTTTTTCCAAGAGGGAGATGGGGCTTGGGTGTGCAGGGGTCGATGCTGGCCAAGCTGTCATGGCACTGTCAGGTCCCACACACACGGGCTGGTGAAGCTTATTTCGACAGCTGTGGGTGTGTAGGTACTTGGCGTAGGTGTTACAGCTTGTGCAAGTTGATGTAGTATGATGTGTTTAGGGGTGAGTTGTGAAGAGTATGTTGGGCTTTAGTTGAGATAGTATTTGATTTTCTTCCGTTGTGGATTTCGGAACATGACTGGTCACTCGGGTCTTAGGAAGTTACTTAGGAGTATTCTGGTCTTAGACTAGCAGAAGACAGTAGTAAATATGATCGCTGAAAAGGTATTTTATTTCACGGGAAGGAATCTACGAGCTCATATCACATACTCCCATTACAGCCTTCAAAAAGCAAAAAAAAGAAACTACATCCATATACATATATCGTACCATCTCTCCAACTCCACTCTACAACTTCGCCTTAACCGGTGCATCCTTCTTCACCATCTCCGCAGCCACAATACGTCTCTGAATCTTCCCCGTCGCCGTCTTTGGCATAGTTTCCACAAACCAAATCTTGATCGGCACCTTAAACTTGCTCAACTTCTCACCCACAAACTTCTTCAACTCGGCCTCACCAGCGCTCTGTCCCGCCTTTAGCACAACCGCCGCGCCAACCTCCTGTCCGTACAACTCACTCTCCAACGCGAACGAGACCGCCTCTGAGACTGCTGGATGCGACGCAAGTGCGTTATCCACCTCAATCGGCGAGATCTTCTCGCCCCCGCGGTTGATAAGCTCCTTGATCCTTCCCGTGATCTGGACGTATCCGTCTTCGTCTTTACGTCCCTGGTCTCCGGTGCGGAAGTAGCCTTCTGCGGTGAAGCTCTCGGCGTTGGCTTTATCGTTGTTGATGTATCCCTTTGTCACGTTGATACCGCGGATCGAGATCTCGCCTTCTTTACCCTGGGGGACCTCCTTGCCGTTGTCGTCGAGAATGGCGACTTCGACGCCTTGGCCGAGACCCACGGTGCCTGGCTTGCGGGCGGCTGGGGGGAGTGGGTTGGATGTCATTTGGTGGGCGGCTTCTGTCATGGCGTAGGCTTCGAGGACGGGGGCGTGGAGTGCGGCTTCGAGGGCGTGGAAGGTGGTGGGGGAGAGTGGGGAGGAGCATGAGCGGATGAATCGGATTGGGGGGATCGGGTTGGGGAGAGGGGATTTTAGGAGGATTTGGTGGATGGTTGGGACGGCGGTGTACCAGTTGGCTTTGAACTTGATGAAGTCTTTCCAGAACTCTGAGGCGGAGAACTTAGTGGGGACGATTACGGTGCCGCCGGAGAGGAGGGGTGCGAGGAAGCCTGCGAGGAGACCGTGGACGTGGAAACTGGGGGTGGTTAGTTTTGTGGGCGCAGATATGGGGGAGTCTGCGAGCTTACAGTGGCATTACGAGGTATGTTCTATCTTCGGGACTGAGCTTGTATGTGTTTTTGATATTGCCTATATCTTGTTAGCTTGGGTCCATATTGTATGAATAGAACGAAGCTTAGATCCGGAATAATTCAAACATACCCATAGTCCTCGTTAAATTTGTATGGGTCAATGGAACCGCCTTTGGCCGTCCTGTAGTCCCACTGGTATGCAAGACCAACGCTACGTCCTCGGGTTCTGCAACAGCAACCTTTACACCACCCTTCAACGCGCCCTTCTCCTTCAGCACCAAAACAACCTCCCCCTTCTGGGCACTCCACTCTGCCTCAGCGATAGCAGCATTGAAGCGTCTAGCTGCCTTTACAGCGGGGGCATCAGCAGCCACAGCACCAGCTGGGACGATGATGAGTGCGCTCTTGAGGTCATCAATGTAGAATTCGAATTCGGCCTGTTTGTAGTTTGGGTTCAGGGGAGCAGCGATTGAGCGCTGGGCCGCGACGGCGAGGAACGAGACGATGAATTCGAGGTTATTCGGGAGGGCAATGGAGACGGCCGAGTGGGGGGCTATGCCGATGTCGGCGAGGGAGCGCTGGAACGAGGTTGTGAGGTTGTGGAGTTGCGCATAGGAGAGGGTTAGGGAGGTGTGAGGGATGATGATAGCTGGAGAGGTGGCCCTTGGGCAGAATGAGTTTGCGAGGGTAGTAGCCATTGTCTTTGGGTGGGGCATCAGGACAGAGTAGAGGGAGATATAAGATAGAAGAGAAGGATATAAGATAGAAATACGAGATAGAAGATAGAAGATAGAAGATAGAAGATACAAGATACAAGATACAAGATACAAGATACAAATACAAGGGATCAGTCGGGGAGACGACGGGATTCAGTCAAAGATAGCCGGATGACGCGATACACCCTAACCCTGGGGGGATAGATGGAGAGATGCAGCAGTTGATGCTACACAACAGATAATCCCCTTTACCTTGCTGGAACTCAGAGTAGAGCCTGAAGAAGACAGCCATGGCTATCTCAACCCCCGATCAGGAAGTATCCATAGATATGGCCAAATAAGGCAAACAAGGCAATAAGGCAATAAGGCAAATGAGATATCTCTCGTCTTCCGCTGAATCCCCGGAGATGCCCCTCTTGGCAGCTGACTCAGTGATGAGAATTCCCCACAGACCGGGTAACAGACAGACGCACACTACAATAAGACGAAAAACCTTTCACTCCTCTACTCCTACTTTCCCTTCTCCAACCCTCCTCGCTCAAAGAATCGCTTATCGAAGCTCACAAACGGAGAGCGTCACCCTCACTCGTGGGGGGTGCGCTCTCAAGCAAGATACTACACTTGTCACGCTTCGGGAGAAAGTCCCCGGACACACCTGCGCTTTTTCTTTATTGAAGAGTTGCACAGCGGAAACGCAGCGGAACATAGAAGCTTCCCTTAATTCCCCAACCATCTTTATCATCATTTCCATATAGGGGAGCCACTCATCTAGTGGCGAAGATATGAGCCCGCAGTTGGTGACCTTGGGATGATGACGGTTGTGGACTTTATTTTTCGTCGATTTCTTGATAGATATGCGATTGCCATTCCTTCTTTTTTCGGAGAGGGGGGGTGGAAACACAATGGGGCTCATTCTTGATGCGAGGAGGGTTCCCCATCTTTTTTTGAGTCTGTAGCTTATGGAAAGCGCTGGTAACTTTGTTGCTGGAGATACCCGGTCGAATGGGTTGGACTTTGTATGGAGGGAGGTTTCAACGTGATGAACACAACCATAGAGTCAAGCACAGATAACACTTCTTGTTGATGTTGACAACTATTTTATACAAACGCTCTGATTGAAACCTTCCTCTGGATTTATTGTATGTATGTATCAATTGGTTTGTGTGCTTAGAGGGGCTGGTTTCTGGTTTGGATCATCACCATCTTGTACTCGGTCATTAGAGCTATATCACCAGTGTTATATCCTCAATAATCAATTACTACTGTAGATATCCAATCATACTTGGTTATTCATAGCTATATATAGTAGATGATATTTTATGATGCTGCTTTATGTTTGGCCGGGTACTCACAAATGGGGCTTTCCCGAGACTGTCTACGTGATGATTGACCACAGGCAGTTGTGATTTCCACCGGGGTGTTGTATGCCTGTATTTCTAGAAGGAAGGGTTCGGAAGAGGAAATGATATCTATTATTGTACTGCCTACGTGAGTTCTGGTATGAGATGATCCAATAGACGTCGGGATATCATTCGTCTTCTCATACCGCTGCCTTTTCATTGTTTGCTGCTCACGATCAATGAACCGCATTAATGATAAATTCATTCATTCATTCAATGAACCGCATCCGGGGTTTTGAATTTTCGTTTGTGGCCTTTATGGTCCGTGGATAAAGTTTTTTTCTCGTTAACGTGGGATCAAAACTCGATGTGGTTATTTTTTAGGATGTAGAGATGCGTACTTCTTTGGGCTTTACTTTCAATTAGTCTGTTCACGATTGGGTATACCGTATGAAGAGTTGAGTTGGACTGTGTCATTCTACGTGAGGGCAGACTGTATAGTTTCCCCTTATATGTAGAGAGTATTGTGGTGCACCATCCATCGGAAGAGGGGTTTCCCAATGGAATAGCTAGATATAAAGGACCAATTTGGAATATTATTGTGAAAAGTGGATGTTAATGTAGCTTTTGTAAATATGGGGGGCTAACTCAAGTTTTTCAATAATTGATTAATGACCCATACGCTGGAACTACTGGGGCGCTGAAGCGTATATATACGCGTGAATTATGTGAAACGAATATCGGAGTTTGTGGAGGTGGCAGTGAGTTCAACGAAAAGGCTGAGTTAGGGTGCCGTATAGCCCTGTAGATATACTACCGAAGGCTCAATGGACCCTATCCCGGCTAGAAATTACCAGGAAGAGATGGACGTGAATAGATCTCTGTGGGTTTTTAGTTTGTTATTTTTTTTTGTATTGGAGGTTATGAAGGGATCGACATGAGGGTTTATCGGTACTAGAGGTTTTATTTATGTATATTATTTTTTTGAGGGTTAGGTAGGGATATATACGGGAGGCTTTTGTAGCTTATTGTCGGGGGGTTTCATTTCTATATTTTTGTTGGAGGATATTAGAAAGTGGTGGAGATGAGCGCGAGTAAACCCACGAGGGGTTAAGGGCTGTACTGGAACTGTAGTGTGTAAGGCTGGATAAAGATAGTAGAAGCCAGGGATTTTTTGAAAGTTTTCGAAAGGTGAAGTGGACTCATAGCATATGAAAACCTCTTGAAAACCTCGTTGGGATTTAAAACTACATCCCTACAGCGAGAACTGCACCTAGTGAGAAGGGACTTAAGAGACTGGATCATGCTGGTGATATAAGCAAAAATGCGGGTTGATTAAAAGAACACTGGATACTAAGACTACGTAGTATATTACACCTAACCCTCCCATAAGACTGTTTAGCTGGAGAATTGCGGTAATAATATAATCTAAAGTGGGTAGAAGTTTAGTCTTAGGGTTCCATAAACGTATATATTTACTGATAGACTCAGTTTCATTACTAGGTAGTAGTGAGTTCTAAGAACTCGATTTTAATTACTAGATAGTGAACACATTCATAGAACCCTTGATATTCATAGTAGTGATCATTGACATATAAAACCGTATTACCCAACACCAGTTACCTCCATGACCCTTAATCCTCTCGTTTGCTCGCCCTACTTTATACAGTAGATTGAACACAAACATAGGCTAGCGTCAAGAAACATCAATTACAACGACCGCTGTAGATACTATACTAACCTACAGCCTCTCCCCGGTCTTTATATCCACCTCCACCACCTGCTCCACACCCACATACTCCGGCAACACCAACCCAAACCTCTCCGCCACCGCCGGGGCCACAAACCTGCCACCCACAAAATGCCTACCCCCAAAAAACCTCACCAACGGCTTCGGTGCCGTCAAACTAACCAACACCTCCGGATTAAACCCCTTTCCAGGCCCCTCACTCGGCGGCCCACTATCCACATCCCACGAACTCGGCACATCCACACTCGTAACAGGAACCCTTGTCTCTGCAAGTGCACGGATCACCCCCGGGAACGGCTCCCGCACTTCCCCGCTGAATGAGAACCCGAAGATGGCGTCAAGAACGTGGTCGGTTGATGCGAGCGCCGATTGGAAGTCATCGGTGAAGGGGATGTTGAGTGATTTGAGCTGTGTGGTTAGTCGGGTGTACAGCTCGTTGGAGGACTGTTTTGGGTAGTAGATTGTGGGCTGGTAGGAGTAGTGGTATAGGTGCCGGGCGGCGACGAGTCCATCGCCGCCGTTATTGCCGCTGGCAGTGTTAGTCTTTGTGAGTACATAGGTGATTGCTGTGACTTACGGCCCGCATGCAACGAGGATTCTCCGGCCTTTGCTGGGAGGGTGTACTTTGTAGACTGGCCGTGTTAGGTGTGGCTGTTGAGTGGTGGGTTAGGGGTTGTACCTGCTTGGGAGACGGAGAGACTGGGGTGTGTCAGTAGTAGGTTCTAAGGGCTGTGATGTGTGGGGCGCACCCTGCTAGCTCCATGAGCTGGTCAATGGAGAAGCCACCCGAGCTCATGAGCTCTTTGTCGAGTGCTGCTGCACTCTTTGCGGAGAGTGTCTGGAGACATTTGTTAGCTGTGAGTTTCTGGCTGTTTGGTCTCGTTTAATGGGAGCTGTACTTTGAGGGTCATTGTTTTTTGGCAATTGGTTTTTTATCTGGGTATCTGGGAGATGAGGGTTTATATCTTGTGGTTGCAGCTGTGACATCATCGGGACATCACCGGTGCAATTGGGTTGATTACAGGGTTATTGTTTATGGATATATGGGCGGGTATTCAATTGGTATTATTCAGATGTATTCTATGTTTAATTACTTTAATTGATCTAATCTGATGGTAGAGTTGGTGATGGTGATGGTGATGCTTGCGGGGTGATGAGTGAGGCTCTGGTCTTATCTTATCTCGGCCATCTCCTGCACCTACCCAGAGACATCATCGTGGCCAGATCAGAGGTCTTTTAGAGGGGATATGTCCATACCCAGGGGGATGTCCAGAAGTGTCTCCTCAGAAGTGATAGTAGAGACACCCCTCAGAAGAGATACCAGAGACACCCCTCAGAAGTGATACCAGAGACACCCCTCAGAAGTGATACCAGATACCCCTCAGAGGTAATCCATATCCCATTCCCACCCAGCCTCAGCCCAGCCACACCCCCAGCCCTAACCCCGCCCGCCCTCACACCCAGCCACCTGTGCACCCCATCACCTTCTGGAACATCGCAAAACACCATCAACCGCCGGAGAAGACAATCAAGGGCTCACCATTGTTCCTTGATGCCCTATACTCCCTCGACAAGCAACCCAACATCCCAGGACCTGCTCAAATGGCTTCGACCGCATGTACCTCTTCCTCCTTTCTGCTACATATCCACCACCTGCTCCTCCTCCTCCTCCCGCTCCTCCTCCCTTCCTCTCTTTCATTCATTGCTTTGTCATATCCGGAATGAAAGAGTTACGAGAGACATGGGAAAAAAAAAGAAAAAGAAAAGAAAAAAAAAGAAAAAAAAAAGAAAAGAGGGAGAGAGAAAAGAGAAAAAAAAAAATATATGGTTCATCCTCGCTGACTCCTTCTTCCCGTATGAATAGTGACCGATGAAGCAAAGGCCAAGGTGTGTACTGAGGGAGAAAGAAAAAAAGATGGTTCACGAAGTATTGTGTTGACTGGCGCGCGCAGTTCATCCCGATTATCGACGCTATCTTACACGCTTCTGACCTCGCGACGGTTTCGGTGAAGAAGGTTCGGAATGGTTTACAATCGCAGGCTGGATACGATATAACTCCGCAGAAGGTAGTACTCTGATGTGTCCTCTTATTCTCTTCCTCTCTGAACCCCCCCCTGTACCCCCCTCTGTACCCCCCTCTGTACCCCCCTCACCCCCCTGACCCAGGCGCGATGTTACTGATTATCGCGCGCAGAAAGCAATCGACGCCCTCATCGCCAAGCGCTTCGATAAGGTTCTTGCCGAGAAGGAAGCAGAAGCGGACCCAGCGCACGACGACACGGGCGACGACGCGGACGAAGATGTAAAAGCCGAAGACGAAGGTGAAAGCAGCAGCGCCAAGCCCGAAGAAGAGGATGAAGACGATGATGCAGTAGCATACAGCGTTAAAGCGGAGGATCAGGAGAACGGACTCGTCGCGGTGCCGAAGATGAAGAGGTCAGCATCATCACTTGACGAAGACGCGCGATTGGCGGCTGAGCTACACGCGCAGTGGAATAGTGGAAGGCCTAGTAGACACAAGAAGAAAGTTCCAAAAACGACGCCAAAGAAACGAGGAGCCGGGAAGAAGAGTGAGGAGATTGTTAATTCAGATCTGTCGGATAGTGGAAAGGTTAAGAAGAAGAAGAGGAAGGTGAACCCGAATAGTCCGTTTAATGCACCATTGATCCTTTCAGAGCCGTTGTCAAACTTTTTGGGAGAGTCGCAAGTAGTGTCCCCCCTCCCCTCTCTTTTGGATTTGTTGTTCATCTGGTACTGATGGGGATAGCTCTCCCGCCCGGAAACCGTGAAGCGGATATGGCAATATGTCAAAGAACGCGGCTTGCAGGATCCTGATGATCGTCGTTATATTCTCTGCGATGATTCTTTGAAGCCTATATTCGGCAATAAGGTCCACATGTTGTATGTTTTCCATATCCTGTCCCCTTCTCCCCCCGGCTCAACTGGGCTAACACTCACATCACAGCACAATGAACAAGGTCCTCTCCCAAAACATGTTCAAACCTGAAGAAAAGGTCTAGCATAAATACTGGGAGGGGGGTATCAGGACAAAAAAACGAATACGTTTTTTTTTTCCGTCAAAGAATTTGTACCACTACAGACCTCTTGTTAATTTTCTTTCTTTTCTTTTTGTAGGGCGCTTTTCATCAGAGTTTTTTTATAGCATTTTTTTCCCCCATTTTTTTCGGACGGATTTTTTTTTTTTTGATTTTCATCTTTGAGGATGCTGAGGTGGGACTATACGGGGATTTGAAGGCGGTTGGGAGGTAGGGGCAGAGAATGGAATTTATTATAGCTAGGATAGGCTTAAGGTTTGGGGGGGGATGGGTATGGGTATGGGGGATGCAGGGGAGGTATATGAAAAAAGAAAATTGGATACATTTGGAGTAGTTATAACTATGTGGTGATTAGGGGTTTTTTAAAAAGGAAAATTGTTCTGTAGATTGGAACTGTATCTCTATCTTAATCTCATCTCTCGTGATGACGGCATTGAGGATCGTCGATGTGGAGAGTCGTTTTGGCTGGGAAGGGGTGTCGTATGGACTTTGTGGCGGGTTGTTGAGGAGATAGTGGGTGTTGTGTGCTATAGGGTTTGGGCGAGGGTGGTGGGTATTCTGATTTCTGTGAGTGCTTTTGTATGTGGGGTAGGGGTTTGGTGTAAGGGTTCTGTAAGTATTGTCACTGGTTTGACTGCTTGGTTAATTAATCATGATATAATTACGATTTGCTGGAGTATGGTAAATCATTAGTGTAAAGTACATGTAGAGAACGAGTCAATTACAGGTAGGTTTTACATCCGGTATGGTACTATTCTTACCGGGGTAGAAGGGATACTTGTTGAATGGCTACTAAGTGTTGGGACTTGGATTGGGCTAGTAGTACTAAAGTTTTAATTCACGAATTGGCTTTCACTTCCTAGGTTTATTTCCGAGTTGAGAGAATGTTTAAGAGAATAGCAAAAGAATGACTGGTATTCAAGAAAAAAAATAAACGACTGTGGTTTACATGAGAGAATATATAAAGGAGAAGAACTAGAACAGGGGTAGATTAAGATAGTAACGAGTGACCAAGGTACATAAGAAAAAAGAGATGAAAGAATGACACTTCGAGAGTAAAGAAGGGGAAAAAAAGGGAAATGATATATATGTAGGAAAGTAGATACGCAACACCAAAACCAACGACTTCAACATGCACATTCAAGTATACCACAACCTACTAATTCCCATCAACAGGCAAAACTTCACCAACAACACCAGCACCACCAGCAGCCCCAGCCTCATCAGGTTGAACACGCCTAACTGACGTCTTCCCATTCATCCTTACCTTCACCTTGGGGATAACCTCCTTATGAACGCTCCTCCGGTGCTGGAGTAAGTTATCTTCACGCTTGAAGCCTTTCCCACCAACACGGGTACACCCTGGGAATGGGCAGTCGAGTTTATTGGCATGTCCTCCGGGGTTGAGGTGCATGGATTTGTAGTGGCGGTTGAAGTCGCTTTTGGATTTAAAGCTGGAGTTGCATTGGGTGCTGTAGATGCAGTGTACGGTTAAGACGTTGAGTTCTCGGAAACAGAAGTGCGGGCCGCTGTGGGTGGTGGGGTTAATGCTGGTATTGGTTAGGCGGAGGGGGTGGTGGTCAATGCGTACATGAAATTCCCGGTGCAGTTGTTGGAAGTGCAGGTTGCGAATAAGTCTAGTTTAACGCACATCAGCAAAAAGAAAACGAAAAAAAAAAACCTTCTCGGTGCCCCTCCATATTATTGGCTAGGGGTTAAGTTTCTAATAAAAGCCCAAGGCTGTGGTTTTTGCGTGTTTTGCCTGCGTCCTAAGAGACAACTAGGCAGAATTGAAACGTCAGGGGTTCGAAGTAGGAAGGGTGATTTAGAGAGGGCTTGATAGGCAGTGGTATGAAGAAATAGGGGTTCCAGGCGCAAGAAGGTATGGTGAAAGCTTTGGAAGAGGGGGAGGGGGACACCCTCACTATATACCATCCCCTTCAAAACCACCCACAATTACCTACCAGCGCATTATATTCGCCGTTATGCATGGTCTCGCCGTCACCATGTTCACTCTCTATTTACAATATAGTTATATCTACCCTCTGACATTTTTGTTCTTTGAAGTATTGTGAATAGACTAATTCTGAAATAAGGACTTCGCAAGAATTCGCAAAATAAAATTACCCGTAGTGAAGTTTTTGTCATGACTACTCCGCACAAGTCCGATAGAAACTAGAACTTCTCATCTCTAGTCGGGAGTCTTGTGGGCATTACTTCCACGAGGTTGTAAGTACTCAAGCTGATGCGGGTAATATGCCAAGCCTTGATACAGCTAGGCTTATTTGTGTGTAACCTCAAGCCAGGCCTGCGAGCCTGAGACATAAATGAGGCTCTTCAGCTGGCTGGTGAGAAGAGGCTTGCGAGCCTGAGACACTTGATGACGAAAGCTCTCTAGTAAGTGGCTACCACAACCGTGCATCACATGACTAATATCGTTTCATTGCACAACCTCACTCGTACCACGCATGTTATCTTAAAGGTGGGCCACAAGTATATTGCTTATTTAGAGGGTTTGCCCTTCTAGGTGCTTCCGTAGCATATGCATATACGCTCCTAACAACTTAAGCCTCCTCAATCCTCCGCCATTGGCCCAAAACCTGCTTGTACTTATCACATCTACTCGGTAGCATATCCCCTAATATATCTGATAGCGTGGGAGTAGTCAAAAGATGGGGGGTTCATTTCGGTACTATTTTTAGGGAACTTCAGGTCGATTTATGTTATCAGAAGACACAGGGAAAGATTTAGGTTAGATAATAAAGATTTTTATTGAGTAAGAACCTATATATTTGGGCGGTTAGTCGTGGGTATCGCCCACACTAGAGGTGCTCTCTGTGACCTATGAAGAGTGTTTTTGGTTAACGCTTATTAGGCTGCACCTTATGATCCTCTGTATTATAGTCTGGGGAATAGCTGAGATAAATCCGTGTGACAGATGGTCACTCGTTATGTGTAGCTATGATAATGATAGGGTCACTATACTGTTGGTGGCCAAACGACATGAAACCCCTAGGTTACCTTAGTAAGGTAGCAACCATAAACAAAAACACTTATCAACACTGAAAATGTTGTAACATAACCCACGATCTATCTCAAAAAGCCCTGATATTTGGGACGGCTATTTCTTAGCTCTCATGGCGGCTTTAGCGTTGCGTTTAGCGATGGTTTTGGCCTTCTTCCTCGTTGCTACGGATCGTTTGGCCACCAGAAATGCGCCAAACACCTTAAACAAATAGGCTATACAACTACCATAGGACAGATCTAATATGGGTGTTTATAAATAAATTCGGCTAAGTGAGATCGACTAGTAGAAACAAGAGTATAAATGGAATATATAACGGAATATCCAGGCCAAAGGAAAATAACCTACTCTAATAGTAAAGTGAGGCGATTAAAGTAAGAAGAGTGTTACATATATTTCTATTTGTAGTATAAAGGTTTTAATAGATTAACTGTTTCTCAGAAAGAACTGATATCGCCACTTCTGGCCCTGGATTTTTGGGTGGAGTTGCCACGATTTCAGTCCTGGGAATTGGCCTTCGTAACTTCTTTCTCTATTGTTGCTTTGCTATAGTTTTTAGTACACGTTCCCTACTACTGGAAAGGGGCTAGCCTACTCTTTACTCGATTTCATATTTGGCACCTTTATCCAAGAGGATCTGTACTATCTTTTTGTGATGTTGGACGGTTGCTGCTTGCAAGGCGTTTCCGTACTCTCCACCCTGAGCATTGACTTCGGCACCTTTATCTAAGAGGATCTGTACCACCGTTTCGTAGCCCCAGCAGGCTGCTGCTTGCAAGGCGTTTCCGTAATATCCACCCTGAGCATTGACTTCGGCACCTTTATTCAAGAGGATCTGTACTATCTTTTCGTGGCCGCGGCAGGCTGCTGCTTGCAAGGCATTTCCGTACTCTCCACCCTGAGCATTGACTTCAGCACCTTTATCCAAGAGGATCTGTACTGTTGTTTTATGACCGCAGTAGGCTGCTGCTTGCAAGGCGTTTCCGTACTCTCCACCCTGAGCATTGACTTCGGCACCTTTATCCAAGAGGATCTGTACTATCGTTTTATGACCGCGGTAGGCTGCTGCTTGCAAGGCGGTTCCGTACTCTCCACCCTGAGCATTGACTTCGGCACCTTTATTCAAGAGGATCTGTACTATCTTTTCGTGGCCGCGGCAGGCTGCTGCTTGCAAGGCGTTTCCGTACTCTCCACCCTGAGCATTGACTTCGGCACCTTTATCTAAGAGGATCTGTACCACCGTTTCGTAGCCCCAGCAGGCTGCTGCTTGCAAGGCGTTTCCGTAATATCCACCCTGAGCATTGACTTCGGCACCTTTATCCAAGAGGATCTGTACGACTGTTTCGTGGCCGTTGTAGGCTGCTGCTTGCAAGGCGTTTCCGTAACCTCCACCCTGAGCATTGACTTCGGCACCTTTCTCTAATAACAATCTTACGGCCATATGGTGATCCTTTTCGCAGGCATAATACAATGGCCGTACTCCCTTCTCGTCCTCAGTGTTTGCGCTGAATCCAGAATTCAAAAGCCCCTGAATGCAAGATATAAAGCCGCCGTAGGCAGCATGATGCAGCGCTGTTTTATACTTTTGCGAGTCAAGGATTGAGATATCTACTTGGCGAAACCTTTGAAATATATCAACGAGCCCGAGGGACAAACAGACAATATACCCATCTATCTGGGTGTCACCATCCTCTAGGGCATTGGCATAACTCCGACTATTCGCATCTCTACTGACACGTGCGCTATATGTAAAGCTTAGGTTGTACTCGGTGGAGAGAAACCTTTTGAAGCTGTCACAGAGACAGTTGGGCCATTTATCAACTGTACGAATGTGATAATCCCAAAAATGATTCGCATATCTGATGAATTTATGGGTTTCATAAGCCATATACCTATCATAAAAAGAGGTTGTAGGGACTTTAAATTCTCTACAGAGTAAATATTGGATGCAGGATTGAGCAATCTTGACATGTGCGTCGTTCGGGGATATCTGGTACTTCTGTAGAAGTGTCCGACTTTCCGTACCATTGTATGACTGGGTTGCAGTGAGGTATTCCTGGACAGTGTAATGGACTGGGCGTACTATATCATCTTCGACTGTGAGAAGGTTGGCACAAGCTTGGATGACAATTTCATCTCGGTATGGCTTTATTTCCTCTGTGCTTTCTATTCCATCCTCGATGACAACCGCCTGAGCAAGCTCACCGAGACGTAGAGGTCTCCCCGCATAAAGTACCCACATTAAAGCCCGTTTTGCTAGTTCTTTCATCACTGGGGCTTGGTCGTCAATCTTCCTTAGAATTAGATCATAGGTTGATTCCATGTTTGAAGGGAGTGATTTTAAGGCTTCCTCGATATCTCGGGGGGATGGTTGATCATAGATATAGATCAACTGATATTTAACCCATAGAAACCTTTATTGATCATCAGTATATGCTTTAGATATTGTGTTTTATAGGCTGTCTTACATTCCACTAGACTGTGAGACTAGGGCTGTCTTGATCTTTTCCTTGAGCTCCTGGTCTATTGTACCATCTTGATAGTCCTCAGTTCGTCGGTCTATTTCGGAAGTAACGAAAACCGCAATGTCAAGATCAACCTTTCTTGCCTCGATTTGAACCGTTGGGCACCGGAGTTTAGTGAAAGAGTCGACTATGTATTTCTCTCTGCGGCTAGTAACGAACATCTTGATTTTAATAGAAGAATTCTGAATAAGGCTGGTGATGAGTGGAAAGAATAGGTCTTGATCTTGACATTCGTCTAGGGCGTCGATGATGATAAAGACCTGGTCGAAATTTTTTGAAACCTCCACAAGCTGGGCCTGGAGCTTCGCCTGACTTGGTAATTCATCTTGTCGGGAATATTGCTTGTAGAACTCCTTCAAATGATTGGGTAGTACCTCCGTTTTGCGAGAAAGCTGCTTGATAAGTGTTGAGAGGATCTTTTTAGAGTTTTGTTCACCACGATTTTGGTGTTTGTAGTACACAAATGCCAGACCGGTGGAATAGTCGAGGGCATATTGTGCTGAGATTTTATCGACAACGAGAGACCTATTTTTTTATTAAAACAAAATATTCTGGGGTAGAGGAGTAGGACTAACGCTAGGACTGATTTCCCCACACCAGCTGTTATACTGTCAGTTCATAGGCCTAATCTAATTTTGGAATAGGGGTGTCCTTACGGCTCCCGTGGCACCACAAAAGACAAGATTTTTTTCCGCTAAGCCAATCCTTGAATTGCTGAGACTCAACAAGCCAACTACCTGTATCCCCATGCCTCTTTGAAATAAGTGTCTCGTGATCGTCCTCGAATTCTAGCTTAGATAGCCAGCCTAGTATCTCTTTTCTTTCCTTATCTAAAGCTAGGGTTAGGTATTGATTCTTGGAGAGAGAGGGGCGTATAAGGATCTACCTTCATTTAACAGCGCTTTCATTTTTTCCTTCAAACATAACCTCTTATGCTCTATAATATTAGCTGTTCGAATAACGATCTCGACACGCTCCCGAAACCGGGTGTTTATAGCATCAAACACTGCCTCAAACGGTTCCCACGTGACCCGGAGAAATATCCTGAAAGACGTCCAGCCTGAAACTATGAGCTATTCGAATTAACTATATTGAAAGCGAACTAGTACTCACGGCTTTGGTTTCCATCACTGTCTGTAAACACATTTCGCGCCTCCTTACAGAATTCGAGTAGATCGCCATAAGCATACGACAAAGCCTAAAAATCAACCATAGTCAATAAACGTACGAGTCCATGGTTTGTGGATCCTAATAAATACCTTTTGCACCTCTGGAGAATCCATGAAACCCTCCGCATATTTAGATAGATACCCTAGATGCTCACCTAACCCCCGCATCATATCCGTCAATTTCTCAAAAAATGATGCAAATTTTAAGCCAAGCTGCAATATTCGTCAAAAGATCGGTACTTCACGTAAAGTGTGGATGGTGGGGGATGGAATGTTATACATACATCGACGATGAGATTTACGCCTCCAATAACCAGTTGTGATATCATAGGGGTTTGTTGAGCAAAGGGTATTAGCTCTTTTAAAAATCCGTTTAGGACATTCAAAAACCCTTCGACTTTTTCTGCGCATCGGCGGGAGCGACTTGCTTGACTGTGAATCTCATCAAACTCCCGGATTTGATCCATAAGTGTATCGATAGAGATGTTGTTGCCATCTTTAAACGCTTGTTGCTCTTTGGGGGAGAGATTTTTTATATGGCTGGCCAAAGCTGATTGAAAAGCGGGGTTTGGAGTTGTAGCAGCTGGCGTACTGTATTTTTATGAATTCAGTAGATATCCAAGTTATGGAAGGTGTGAGGCATGATATACGTATTCGTTATTTGTATTATCGGAGGAGCTGGAGGAACTATAGCTAAGGCCGACTGTAGAGTAGGGTTCGGGGGTAATGTAGGTGGTGTGCTGGAGCTTTAATAACTGAGTAAAAGTATCACTTTTGTAGAAGGATGTAGATAAAAATACCTATTTGTTACTGCTGCCTGTATTATCTGTGGAGAGGGACTCTGGGGGGCTGGACTAGTCGGTCTTGGAGTGGCCTGAGTAGGTTGGAGAGATGGTGACCTAGACCTATGTATCCCAATTCTTTCTCTGATCCTTAGGCACGAAGGCATATTAGCTATAGAATATAAATTCGTTGAAGTGAAAGTTATCTGCAGAAATACGATCGATGAAGAGGATGCGGGGTTATTTGAGCCCAACTCTGGACTCACGATACGGTTGGTTGTTACCCATTGGTCAAGTATTGTGATACACGCGCATATGCAGTTAGTTAATTGTAGGCAGTTAACCTCAAGTATTGTGATACATGCGCACATTCAGGCAGTTAGTCACAGGCAGTTAACCACCAACTGCTGATCATAGACTGTTAATTACAGCCGCGCTTAGCCTTAATTGCAACGACATTGGGAATGATTGAGAAACCCGGTTTCAATTAGGAGGGCCAAAAGAAAAGCAGTAGGTTAGGAATAAATAATATTAACAACATCGTAAGCCCACATATCACCAACTTTGAATCTCGAGTTTCTGCTCCGCCACCTGAATTTCCAAAAAGTTCGACACAAGCCTCCAAAGTTCTTTATGAACCGGGCCCTCCTCCCTCAAGAAAAATTCTTCCAACTCCTCAATCCGCTTCTCAAGCCTTTCTAGATTCACCTGAGGTGGAAAAATATAGCTCTTGGCTATCAAATCATCAAGAGTGGTATCCACAGCCTTCAACCAGTCCTCTACTTTGGCGGTGAAGTAGGCAGAGAACTGTTTTTTACAGAACCCACTCTTCCAGGTAGGGACTTCTGCAAAGTCATTGCAAAGATCTAAAAGCATTCTATGTTCGCCTTTTTTGTCGAGCTCCCAGGCTTCGGACCAGAGGTTTTGGAGGAGTGGGAGGGCATCGCGCCAGTTGGGGGATGTACCTATGATCATTAGGAAGAGGGGAGCTGTGCTTGCTCGGAACATTATTGTTTGGGCTTTTGGGTGAACCTCCTTCCTGTGTGTGGATAGGCTGTGCGAGATGGGAACAGAAGATGAATAGACTTCTAACAGGTCGCTTGAGGCTACTATTAAGAAAATGGGGAGAAGGTCGTTGCGTATCACCTATATAATGGTTCTATTCCCGGGGAAGAGAAAATAGTATATACTCCCAGATATAATTAAAGTAGCCTGCCTTAAGTATAGAAGGGAACTGCAGACTTTATCGGGAGTGATGAGGATTAATTGGGGCAATGTGTTATTATATACTTGACTTTGAAAATAAAATAAAAAGTCAGGGCTTAACTAGTCCCGTACCTGTAACTTCTAGATTCTTCGAATATGCGAGGGTGAAAGGTAGCAGCTATACCCTTTATATAGTCTCAGTGATAAGAATATTATTATATAGAATCGGTACTAGAATATGTAAGTAAATATAGCTGTGTCTAACACGTTTCCCGAGGCCCTCAAAGACAAAAAGGGAACTGTGCTACTTAGCATCTATCTACTTTCTGTTTTTGTCTTCATAATAACTCAATAGATTGTTGCTGAGTTTCGAGTAACCGGTTGCGCCGGGGGGGTTCTGGGAACTTGTTAGACACGGCTGCATAATTCTCTGAAGAGGGAAAATATAATGGGATATGTACATCCTACAGCGGGTACGGAACTAGTGAATACCTTTGTGTAAAGTAGCTAGCCGAGTGAGGTTTTATGTTCTTATTCCTAGTGGCAACCGGGAGTGCCGCAGGTATACGGCTACATTAGCAAAGAATTTAACTCGGATCAATTTTCTCAGCGGTAAATAAATTACCGAGCTACTTGGGGTGCTTGGCTAGAATTGTCTGTTTCACGGTTGGTAAATGTCACAATGGCTCGGGAGCTACTGAAAAGTGGGTTTCTTAGAATTATTATCTATGACTACGTCTAACCCTTGGATAATCTATGTAGCATAGGCGAAAAGGAACACATCTTTATTTGTTCGCCAACAAAGGAGATCTAGATAACCGAAGCAAGCGTCACAAGAAGAATCAGAGTAGACTTTCACCCAGGGCGCAGCGAACTAAGCTGCACCCAGCACGGATCGTCTCCTTTCCGGCAATGTCATCCTCACCTGCTAGGAGATTGACCTCAACCTGAAGATTGTTAGATCTATCATACCCCTTACTAGCATGAAATTTTTTGGGAAATCTTACCAAGTCCATAGCAACAAGACAACCAGTTTCGTGGATGCACTCGCAGATATAATCACCCTCTCTTAGGGTTAGCCCACCACGAACAGGTGTACCTGTACTCGGGGCACTGGGAAAAGTCAGCATTTTATCTCAAAGATATTGCCGGTGAAGTTCGGACGGAAGCTTACACGACAGGATCTAAAGCGTCAACATCGAAACTAAGATGTACTGGCATTCCCTCCTGTCCTGGACCGCAGTTGATGTAATCCAGTGCCATCTCCATGACCTTGCCAATACCATACTTGTCAACATCATGCATGCTGAATGCACGAATTCCGTTCTCGCGCAAAATCCTCTTCTCACCCGGATCGACATCTCTCAAGCCGATATATACGAGCTTTGAAATGTTGATCCTATGCTCGTCCTTGATCCACCCAAAAACGTCCGGGTTCTCCTTTGGAGGCTTTGCGAGACCCGAGATGAACGCAACGGGCATGCCGTGAATATTCCCAGACCCTGAAGTCTCAGGTGTGTTGATATCTGCATGAGCATCAACCCACACGACTGCCATTTCCCTTCCCTGGTGACGTTCACGGATAGCCTTCGAGGACCCGGCAATGGATCCAACAGCAATGGAGTGGTCTCCTCCAAGGGTGAGCACAAGGCGGCCCTTCGAAGCATGTTCGTAAACCTGGTCAGAGATGGCACGTGTCACATTGGACACCGTAAGGGGGTTGAGCATAGGAGCACGGGCATTGGCCGTCTTGAGAGGTGGGTCAGAAGCAGGGAGGTACTCGGTGTAGCTGTGAACTTTGTCATCATGGTGTACGACAAATTCTAGGTCATTTCGTAGAGAATCAAGGAGACCAGATTCAATGAGGGCTGTAGGTGCTGCCTCAACACCAGGTTTGGCCTTGGGAAGTCAGTACCATCTTGGGTCCAATAGGAGGAGGGGTAGGGAATTGAGTACCTGGCCACCAGAGAACCCTACGGCAACGACACCAAGCTGATCCTTCGCAGGAAGGAACTTTGAGTCGGTGGTTGGCGGAGTAGTCATTGCTAGAGATGGGATATGTATATATTCACGATGGATTATGAGTTGGGGGTTGAGGTTGGAGGTGATGTTTTCAAAACGTCGTTGAATATTAGCGTGATAGAAAATAGGCTGTAGCACTAATGGGGTATGGTATTTCTGGGGACAAGAATAGCGGGGTGGGAGGAGGGGATGTTTAAAGGTTTGATGGGAGGGACCCTGAATGGGAAAGAGAGCTCAGGGCTTCACTCTTGTATTGTACGCAGGGTCCCTTATCCCTCCCCGATCACCTCTATCAGAGTTGGGGAAATGCGTTGTACTATCAACTACCTATCTCGAACAGTTCCGAGGATTTGGATCACATGTAGCCCGATATCATCACTGCAGGGGAAACATACATTGCAGGTGTGGTGTTGGGAATTGCCGTAACAGGCCAAGCTAGCCGCACCTCTCCCAGCCTTCAGATGGATCAGACTCGGCCATGGTGTCCTTTGCCGTCGGTAGCCGGCCTATTCTTTTAGGAACGGGATCTATTGAGATGACGTCATGTGGTTCACCTCAGCTCGTGTGCCCAGGGCCACCTTTCCCTTGTTCAAGATCATCTTATCGTATCGCCGTCATCGGTGTAACGGTCGGTAGGTTCCTGAGATTCGGAGCCTCGCAATCCCTGCCAGCCATCATCTGCGTCAGCCCCTGCAGGTCTATTCCTATCTGGGTGAGTAGAGACACTTCTTTTATCAACTCCCAAATGTGATCTCTTATCAACCTGCCCTATAAGGTACCACCGGTTACTGCTGCTGGTATCTGATAATGATACCATCAGGCTTCATCGTCTGTCACTCGAGTTTGAACATAATTGCTTCCTGTTGAAATGAAGGAAGCACATGTATTTCTCTGGGGTCTAACAAGGTATGAATTGGTGTGTTTGCCCCTGGGTTAAGGGAATATTGAAATCTTAGTATTATCATCTAGATATCTTGTCATTCACGTCGGCTGTTTGGGTTCTTTCCCCTGAGCCCTAGACACGTATCAAGCACGATAATCTTGGATAATTATTAAAAGGTCTTGGCCCCATCTTCCCCTGCCAATGTATAGATTACCTAGTAAACGCTAAATATTATACAGAAGTACCGGCATTAACACTGACTGAATTAAACGCCTTCACAGTCCATCTCGCCGTCCTTCTCCTCAACTTCACGAAATAGTTACATACCATCGTTAGAACCCACGCCTCGACTCTCTGGTTGATACGTGAATTCTCTAGCCATAGACCAACAGTGAGGATACTTTCGCATCGGGCATATTTTGGATATATGGAACAGTCTCATCGAGGTTGAACTTGGAGAGATATTCTGTTTCTTTGAGTATGAGATCATTTTGAAGCCCATAGAGATCACCACCTAGGTTGAGGACTGTCTGGCTGGCGATCGCGAGATTTCCGGTGCCCCCTCGTGTATGAGCTGGAGAATAAAGGTTAGTAAAGCTGGGCGAGATGCGTTGAAAGTCATACCTTGGTCTCGGCCACTTTCCGAGTTCTATCCGGTATTCAGATTTATAGTACTAATGAGTCCGCTAAAAACGCCGCTTTGGTGCTCGTTCAAGGCATAGTTATACATAACTATATACACCACGATACCAAACAGAGCCAAAATACTTGCCATTCCGTAGTTCCCTTGTCTAGGCGCCATCACAACAGGGGAAAGAGTACGATATACTATTCCCGAAAACCCTGAAGTTCCCTACTATTTTGTTCTGGTCTCTACCCAACTATATTCATGGCGGAGGATCGCTGCCGCATTGAGCATTCTCATACCACCTTTAGCGACACCGAGCTTCGTGTCTAGTCCATCCATCGTAGATCTTGAGGTAGTACCTAAAGGCTTAAGATCCTGGCGGACTTATTGGCATGTCGTTCATCGCGGGTAATATACCACATGAGTGTATTATAGTAGGCAGCGGTAGCATCACACTCAAAAAGTATATAAGTGTTTCTCTGAGTAATACTGTTCCTAGAGATGTTTTGCCTTGGTGTGCTCATGACATCGTCATAACTCGCTGAGGTCTGGTTCGAGAAGATGTTAAAGTAGGATTTCCATGGTTCCTTGCTCGCAGCAACATTCTCTCGCAAGCGCTCGAGATCATCGTGGGAGTCAAGAATTCCCGGGTGTTTAAAATCATAGTTGAAAGTCTTTGTGAACTGGATGGGCGCGGCTCCAGACGCGATAACGGGGAAAGGTCCGACTTGAGCTATCAAAAAGCTGATTAGGGCCGCAAAGGCAATTGATAATATCGAGACCTATGGGGGCATGTTATTAAATTGACTTGGGGGTTATTTAATGTCAGGCTGAGACTTGCTATCATTCCAGAGGGGTTATCTGTCAACCAGCAGTTTCAATTCAAGGAATTGCCCTGAATGGCTTTTCGTTGGCTGATGGTCTTCACTCTCGTTAGTAATTGAACCTTTATCTCTTTTAACGACAGAGGGTTGCGACCGCGATATGGGTTAATCAAGAGCTAACGGATGAAGTCCGCGAACTGCGCCGGTTGCTTGCGGCTTCTATCCTAGCTGTTGTAACCCTCGATATTGCTACACTTGAAGGTGATCCTCACCATAGTAGAAATTAGACTCGGGTAGGCCCCGGTGATTCTCCGGATCGCTTATTGTTTTTTTAATTAAGTTTTAAGTACATGTAACCCCCTAGTAATTTATTTGCTTATATTGTTGGTGGCTGTGGCGATCCGGGGCCTAGAGATATTCCCTGCAACCACCGATCCCTAGTAGCAATTCCTACAAGACTATACTTAAGGAGCGTTTTATATAGCTTAAAGAGTACTAATTTTGTACTTCTCATGACTTTATTATTAGGTTACGGTGGCATGCATTTATCTAGCTACCAAATGCCAAACGCTAAATTGACCACACTATAATCACAGGCTGAAACAGGTATTGTTCTAAACACAAGTAATGAGTAGTTTAGGTTATAGTACTAGAGAAGCGGTATAATGATAATAATAATTTAGACTTAGAAAATGTTCTCTACGCGAGTTTGTGTGCTGTGAGCTAGAAGGTGTAGAACACTTGAACTACCACTAACGTAAGGTTATTTATGATTAATTCATTCATTCACTACCGTAAGGTAATGTTCTAGCACGTAGGCAGGAGAGGGTTAGGTGAAAATTATTTCCCGCGATTGAAGGAAGGGGGGTGGAGCAATATTCCTATTGAAGAAAGAATGCGCTGATAAAGAACTAAATTAAAGAACTAAAAACACAAGGCAAACAATAAACCTTATATAGCCAAAGAAAATTTGTAAATAACAGTTACCCGGTTAGCCAACCGGCACAATAAACTATCCGATACCAGTCCGGGTAATCGGAGCAGATTCATCCGTCGGTCAAATAGTTGCACCGTAAGTCCGTTGTCCTCAGTTACCTAAATAGGCAAGTGAGGCCGGTATCATAGTGACAACCACTTGGCGAGTGACAAAATTTCAACACCTATTGGTTAGAGTCGCCTTTAATTCGTGCCTTGCATGGTGACGTCTATAGAATCGCTTTTAATTATGGCCAAAATGGTGACTCTCCCCACCGAAAATGTCCACCACTTCTATAGGAGATACGGATATAAAAACAATGAAGTTTAGTGATTCTAAATATAGAGGTAGATTCGTCTTTGTCTTCTCTATCGATACTTGCCTTCAACATCCGGAATATCCCATATATCCAAGACTGACAGAATCCGGGCCGCTGACTTTTGCGGTACTGTAGTAACTGACTACAACGTTGTGGCACAGACAACTGGCTGAGCCCTAAGAACCACACTAGCCTTAGTCCATAGATGAGCACTCCTAATCTACATCATCATCCTCCCTCAGATTGGTTTAGATCAATCTGAACAGTTCCAGCCCCACAACGTCCGTGTAAACCTTCCTCCCACCCCACCGCGTCTCCCCCACTAACACGCGTAAACCCCGCAGCTGCCCAAGAACCTACACCGTCCTCCAAAAGCGATGAAAGCAATACCTCAAAGAAACAAACCACTCCGACTGGAAGTTTACTGACTTTCAGAACGGCGGCGAGGGTGTGGTTCTCGCCCGATACGGCAATGCCTGGGTTAGAGTTCTTCAAAAGATCTCTACTACTTTCGACGACGACCGGCATCTCGCTGGAGAGCTGCCGGAATGTATATAGATCCCCTTTGTCATGACGCACAACCACCTCGGCATTGGGATTTTGTTGACCTGCTCGTCATCCCGCGTCGCTTGAGGCATGGACTTGGTTACGGCCGGTCCATGTTAAGTCCTGTTCGTCATCCCGGGGCACTGTTCTGACTACGGTCGGTCGGTGTGAAGACTACTCGCCATCTCACGTCGCTTGGGGCGTGGACCTGACTGCGGTCAGTCCATGTTAAGTCCTGCTCGTCATGCCACTAGGGGCACTGGTCCGGCTGCGGTCGGTCAGTGTGAAGACCTGCTCGACATTCCGCAAGAAACACCTGCCGCGGACCACAGCTCCCCCGAACAACTTTGTGAGCCCCCACAAAGTACAATACCCGCCGCGACCCACATCTCCGAACAGAATCCATCCTCGAGCCCTCGAAACCCCCACGGACAATAGCAGGCACCTGACGCCATGGTCGCAGTTTTGCTGGTGCAGATAGGCAACCACAACACAAAGGTATGTATAAATCCACGATAATCTAGTTTAGAGCAACAGTGAATTTTATGGAGGCACTTAATACTTAAAAGATAATACTCCTAGAGACTCAGGATTTTTCCATAGCTCTTGATATTACTGTACGAAAAATATTTTAAAAAACGTCTATTATGACTATATATACACATTGGGAATATCTGGGAACGTAAGCTCCCTTTAGACTTTAACTATAACCCACCAGCTATCTATGAATAACCACCATATTTACTATATAGAGCCTATAAATATGCTTTGTCAGGTCTTTCGGACTTCCCAAGAACTTCTAAGTAGATGGTAACAACTCGTATTACTGGGGGTGCGGACCGGTTACAGACCATAGGATACTCTGTTCACGTGTGTTGTACCAGGTTTCTGTGGCATTCTAGATATAGGGGTTTCGCGTGTTATTGTAGTCTTTTACCGTTAAAATAAAGTAGTTAAAAAATACCCGTGGTTACGCCCGAGGTTAGGCCTTTGAAGAGAGTCGAGTGATATTATATGAACCCAGAACATGTGAATGAATTAGTTATAAGTACATGGAGACCAAGGCTAAGGTACCCAGGAAATGTAATAGTATACTAGTCTACTAAGTACGAATATAAGTTAATTTTAGATTGTTTTTAGATGAAGATTTGTGTATGTTATATTCCGGCCAAAGCGCCGGGCATCCTGGCCGGTGCCTGGCAGATGCGGAGTAGCCCCGGATTTTCCGCTGCCTTATTTGGTAAGCCGTTTTAGGTAAAGACGCAATTAACTGATAATTGTAGCCTTGACATATGTAGTAATCAACAAAAGATCTATCTCTCGGACTGGTCCGAGTATCTATCTGTTCGAACTCCCTCACCACTAATATGACTATAGATAAGCACCCCCGATGTAGCTCTCTAGCTCTCCGGATAGTACCACAATCAAGGGCAGGAAGTCTGCTGTATCATCACCATGAAGAACTCCCTTCTTCAAATCCTGTTCTACTGCGCTTCACTCGTAAGTCTTGTTATCGCGACTGGGAACCTCGAGATCGTTCCAGGGGCCACATGGACCGTTCCAAACACCGGTAACCACCTACAAGCGCATGGCGCCGGAATGATCAAGGTCGACGACACCTTCTACATCGTCGGTGAAAACAAGACTGCAAAACCTGGCGATAATCTCTTCCAGACAGTCGCTTGCTACAAGTCGAAGGACCTCGTTCAGTGGGAATTTGTAAACGATATCCTTAAAGCTACCACGGAAGGTGACTCAGATCTTAGCCCTGAGGGAATCATTGAGAGGCCTAAAATTATCTATAATAAAAAGACGGGGAAGTATGTTTTGTGGATGCATGTGGATAAGCCGGGGTATTCGTATGCCAGAGCCGGTGTTGCGTGGTCGGATACGGTGTGTGGTGACTATACGTATGTGAAGAGTTATCGACCGCTTGATAAGTATGTATCGCGTGATATGACTGTGTATGTTGATGACGATGGAAAGGGTTATCTCTTTGGAGAGGCAAGTCATAATCTATATTCAGAATTTTGAATTGACGATGGTAATTCAGTATAGGATCGCCCGACAGGGTTGATTATCTTCAGGCTGTCCGATGACTTTCTCAGCATTGATTCGGAGATTTATAATTTCTACAAGCATATTGAGAGTCCAGCTGTTTTCAAGGATGATAATGGGGTCTACTATGTTCTTGGGTCCCAATTGACGGGTAGTCAACCACGATAGTATTATAATTTTCATATATCAAGACTAACAAGAGGTGTCACTATAAGGTTGGGCTGCAAATGACAATTACTATTCGACGGCTGAGAGCCTTGCTGGTCCTTGGTCAAGTGAGTACCATAATATTGAGTCCTGTAGTTGTAATGGTTTACTGACTTACTCAACATCTAGACCTTACTCTATTTACACCTGCTGGTAAGATTTCAAGCTATTGACTATCTGCTGTCGGTGTTCCGCTAGGAATATTAGCTGACTATCTCATAGGCTCAAAGACGTTCCAATCCCAAAGCTCCTATGTCCAACGTGTCGGGAAAACCTTCATCTATATGGGTGATCGATGGCTCCCGGGTAGTCGCGCCGGACTAGGTGCCTCATCCTACATCTGGCTCCCGCTTGAACTAAACACGACAACCCGGGCATTGAACCTCGCCTGGTACGACTCATGGTCAATTGACCCACGTACCGGAGACCTATCATTCTCATCCGACAAAGTCTATGAAGCCGAAGCAGCCGAGAATCTTCTCGAGAACGGCGCAGTAGCAGTCCAGGCAGACGGGTTCTTGGGTAAAGGAAGCGGTGTTATAAACCTCGGAGGCCCTACCAACGGAAAACTGACCATTGAGGGGATCACCAAGAGTGTTGTTCGCGGTCTTACTAGCATCCTTATTCGGTACAAGAACGATCAGAGTAAGGTTGTCTATGGGAAATTAAAGGTTGGGGATCAGCCGGCGGTGCAGGTGGCATTCAACCCTACGCACCCGCGCGATCCGTGGAATTCAGCAACTGTGAATGTTTCTGTGATTCATACCTTCAAGTTCCCTGACCGTGTGCAGAGCTTGATGTTTGAGGGTTTGAATAGTGTAAATGTAAACAATACGGCTGATATTGATTCTTTTCTTATTGCTGTAAGGTGAGTGGTGCTACTTCTGGGTATGTAAATAGTAAATATGCATACATGTATCGTATCTAGGTTGTTTGTTTTTATGCGAGAGAAAGAACATAGGGTTTATAACCGATAGTGGCATCTGCATATAGATTTTGGTTTAGTCTGTCAGTAATGTGGTTCATAAGATATCCCCCTAAGCAGACGGAGGTCCCTAATCGAGTGATAAATGTAGATTCTGCCTGCTCGTGTCACGTGTATAGATATTCTGTCAGTATTTAATGAATACAGTATGAAGTTCCTCATTGCATGCATTTATTTCTCTACATAGACATATCTACTCTATATTTTATGCATATTCGGTAATAGGTGCACTCCACGTGGTGCTGGTCAACGTCATCTGTGGAGCCTCACACACATACCCGGGACAAGACTTCAACAACCAGCCCTGCATCTGGATGTGCTCTTGGCTATCTCCGATAGCAAAGCTCATCTCTCGGCAATGGCTTCTACATCTTCCCATAGTCTTTCTTTTGGAATCCATGACAGATATCTCTGGGTGGTTGGTGGTACGTTTTGACAACCCCCTCTTCCGTTCCCGCTGACATTCCTTCAGCTGTTTTGGCTGCCTATGCTGCTTACACAGCACAGTCTCAACTAAAGACCTTCAAAGCACGCTGTGTTTCTAGACCAAAGGATCATGATTCCTCTAGTAATACGGCTGTTGATAAGGATGCCGAAAACGGTTCTCTCTCTTCTAGCAGTAGCAAGGGAGACTCGCGTATGGCCGAGCAGATACTAACTATAGACCCTGCAGCTATCAAGCTTGAGACTCTGGAGGTTTTGGCGACAGCAGCCAATTTCGATCTAAGAAACGCGTGTGTATCCCTGCGTGACATGGAGTGTATTTATGCATAAATGTGGTTAAGCTAACTAAGAACAGTGCCGTGAAGATCATCACCGATCGAGCTACGAGCTGTGAGAATATCGATTTACTGTGCGACCAGATTGAAAGTCGGAGCGCCCCGGCGCGTTTACGTGCTTTGAAAGCAATGCGGTGTCTTACCGCGGCTACTTGTCGGTCTAGGAATCCTCATCAGACCGCCCGAGAAGCTTACTATCAGTCAAGCTCCTTTGTCGAGCTGTGTAAAATGGATGTGTTTGATGCTCTTGTGACGTGTCTCAATAATACTCTCCCGCCGAACGAAGATATGGCTGCTCGGAAGGAAGCATTGTTCATACTAGCCCGGCTGATGGGGAATTATTATACTGCCCGGGAGATGGCGCTGGAGGCTGGGATAATTGATTGGCTCAAGATGTTGAAGATTCCAGGATATGAATCATCTGTGCTGGCTGTCATCGATCCGGAAAGATTTGACAGAAGTGATACTAGCCTTTGGGAGATAGTCACTAGTATCAGAGATGACACTGTAGATGGTAGGAAGCAGATGATCGAGGCTGGGTTGATTCCTAGCATTGATGATGATGATGATGACGATGATGACGATGATGATGATGACGATGAAGATGACGATAGACATGTGGCAGGTAGGAGGAGGAGTGCACAGGGAGCATGGGAAGAGGGGATTTTAGGCATAAGCAATCTTCCTAGTGAGTCGCATTGGACAGAGGGTTAAACCAGGTTGCATGTTAGATTTCGATTACTTGTCTAGTGGAGTTGCTTTTTCAACTATTACTTGCAACCAGGTATCTTATGATGGGCTGATACACTCGAGGCTCCTATGTGACCTTTGGATAGCTTTCTCAACTATATGATTTCAAAGGTCTTGCACACCTAATTGTTGGCTATATGGGGTTCAATGGTTCCATCTAGGACGAGTGACATTTTGTGACATTTCCTGTAAATGGCTAACAAAAACAGGAGCCGGGATCTTTACAAACTGAATAGAAACGCCGGAATCAATTGAAAATAGATACATAGATATAAAAAAAACCAAACACCGAGAAATAAAAGAAATGTTCATCCAAAATCTACATTTTCGCCATCATTCATTACCGCCACAGCTTACAACATCGAGGATACACTTCCCTCACTTTTGAACTTGGACCACGCCTGTTCTACCTCTGCAAAAGCATCATATCCAAAGAGGAACTTCTGGAACTCAGGATCCCTCCACTTGTTTGGGAAGCCGGGCTTCAAGTCATCTGCCAATAGTGTAGCGTCTCTGTCCTCCTGTTTCTTGCCATCGGGAAGATGGAAGACATCCCTTTGGTGTGTGCTTTCCAAGACAATTCTTGTAGTCCTCTTCTTCCTTAAGGACTCGTATGCGGCCAAGAGTCCCTTCAATTGGCTCCTATCCTCTATTCTCTCAAGAAGACCACCAAGAACTGCACCATCCTCAACAGCCATCGCAGCTCCTTGAGCGAGGTACGGAAGGGTGGCGTGGCAAGCATCGCCGAGGAGGACAAATTTACCGGAGGGATGAAGCCAGGTCTCCATCTCGGTAGAGTTCTGAAGTCGCCACTTTGAAACCTCCTGTACCATCCCGAGGAGCTTTCCAAGTCTGGGATCCCAAGTCTTGAAAAAATCGCGGACTTCTTCGGGGCCGGTAGTGACAACGTTTACATCAGCGGGGAGGTTGTCAGGGCAGAGGAGGACAATGTTGTAGAGCCCACCACCCTTGAGGAGGTAGCAAGCAGCGTGTGCGTCGGGGCCCATCCAGAAGTTAATGGCGGGATCGTCGGTGAGTTCGGCAAGGTCTGCGTGCTTGCGCATATCCTCGGCTTTGATGATGATGCGGTAAGCAAGATCACCAGTAAGGTGTGGGGGGTCGGCTTTGCCAACCATCTCTTCACGGCAGCGGGATTTGAGGCCATCGGCGCCGACAATCAGATCGGCGGATATCCGGGCACCATCCTTGAGGTAGACGCAGGGGGCTTCAAAGTCGATCTTTGTAACGCAGGAGTTGAGTTGAACTGATTTATTGTTAATAAAGAATCGCGGAAAGCATCTTTGGAGTTAAGGGGAGACTACTTTTAACACCGAGATCGCGCGCCTTCTGGACCATAGTGTTGTGGAAGTCGGCACGGTGAACATGCCAGTATGGGCCGCCGTAAACCTCTTGGGTGTGGGGTACCAGGTTCTGTGTAGAGAGGACCTTTCCATCCCTGTAACTGCGCAACATCAAAGCTTTCGGGATAACGGCATGGGCTTCCATTTCCTCTTTCAAACCCCATTTGATAAGTAGACGCGAAGAATTTGGGGGAATTTGGATTCCGGCGCCGACCTGAATAAAGCCGTTAATATTCGAATTGTATTATTTGGTTTAGGGTCGGGGGTGGTTATGGGACATACCTCTCCTAGTGCGACAGCCTGCTCTAAAATGGTTACATTGTGGCCTCCACGTCTCAGTGCAATGGATGCAGCCAACCCTCCAAGTCCTGCACCGACGACAATAATGTTCAAGTTGACTTTGGCAGCCATTGTTGACAAGTATCTGGGGTGATGATTATTTGGGGTAAAAGTTGCTAGTAGTGAGCTATGGGTGTATGGTGAAAGCTGTTGGTGGTTATAATCTTGTGAGAAGCTGCTTGAAAAGATCTTGTAGGAAGCTCTTTTATAGAAGTGGACTGGTCCAAAGCGGATTGATGTTGAGAGCATATTTGAGGGGAAGTTCGAGGTTAATAAATGAAAAAGATTGCGGGGCTCCCACCGCCACTAAGCAGAGTAATGCAAGTAAGGTTCATCTCCATCTCCCGGCACTCAGTATCAAAGTTACCAGTGTGGGACTGACCGTGGAAATGCACCCCGGAAATCCGGCATTGAGACTCGGCATTTGCTGTGTGGTTGAGCACCTCGAGCCTCGGTACAAGATTTACCCGAGAAGATGAAGATATTCGCGGCCCCGGGAGATCATTTATCCCTCCAAAAGGCTGATGCTGAGTGAGGCTCCAGGGCACTGACGCCACCACACAACCCCACAATCTTCAGGGTTTCTCCGCCTCAGTGTCTACAAGCGAGTCAGCAAGTTATCGATTGGCCCGGGATTTTTTTTCTGATTGGTATTCAGCTGTGCCGGTAGCTGTATTCGGTAACTGTATTTGTAGAATTTTACCTGCTACGTGCATGCTTCACTTTTCTTCTCGAAAGCGGATGCGTCGGTAGCTATACACGGCATTCCTTCCGTTACTTCCAGCATTTTCAAATACATACATGACTAGGCATTCAACCCCGCCCCGAAACGAGTTTCCTAAATTCTTCAAACCTCTCATGACTATGGGAAAATCGTTCATTTATCTGACTAATATTTTTCTCACATTCTTTTTCTCTTTCTCGGAGACGGCACGGGCGGATTGGGAACCTTCTGCCTGCTACGCCGGGAGTTGCTAATCATTGTAAATCTGAATAAAAAGGGCGTTCATTCATCATCACTCGCTCCTTTGACGTACGGCATCTGACGCCGGTTAACAGTAATTATAAGATCAGTGATCCGGAAGGCATTACAGAATTTTTGGCAACACTGGGTGATTCCCTTCCCGTTGGCTTAATAAATTATCCTATCGGCGAAATTTTACATACCCTACGTCTATTACAGGCTTGGGTTGTAATTTGGGCGAATTGTCTTTGCGGGTTTGAGCCATGATGTGGGTGAGTTGTCTTTATGAAATTCACGATGTCTTACTTTACCTGTCTTTTCTTAGTCTAGTATAGGTGTTGCTTCTAGTATTAACGCAACTTTAGTGAATTATCAGTCACGACAGTCTCCCGCCAGTACAGCTTCAAGTGGCTTGTCACGCGGTCTTGCTAAGAAGACGTGGTTAACTGTAGGCGGGAAAAAATTGTTCCGGTGAAAGACCCCTGTAATCTACTATCGATAAGGAAACCGTTACTGTTCAACGGGCCAAGCTTATCCCCTCTACTTCAGACCACCATCGCCTGAAGGTTCTTGGATAGTAGGGGTACTGTGTTTAGGCAGTTCTACAAAAGTCTCTGGGACTCGCGGGTCAATATGGTTCTCGGTAAAGGGAAATGTGTGCTATAATTTTAGACGGGACGCAGCTTTTGGCGCGATAATAACCTCGGAGACCAATAACCTAGTGTTTATGAGCCTTCTCGGGAGTTTTGCGGTGATTTTGATGGCAAGTTCTGACCAAAAGCAGCGTATATGAGAGGTTATTAAGAACTTATTGGGGGAGATATAGAAGTGTCTTTATGAAGCCAGGTTATTTGCACATTAGGGTATTCACTTAGATATATGGTACTCTGATAGTGGTTATTCTTAGAGTTACTGGAAAGAAAGATTAATGATGGGATAGACAGTTTTGGGTCCGTACTATAGTATCTTTGCTTTTATAGATATCCGAAGAAACCTAGAACTAGGGATGGGTGTGTATAGAGGGTCAATAGACGGCCTAAAATTAACGTCTACTATCCTTTTGTTCTGTGCTCTGTGGCTGAGGATATTTCTCTAGTAAGCAATATGATACTTGTTTTTGTTCAACCTTTCTCTATTCAGAAGTACTCAGCGTTGATTATGCAATCCCTACCTCTTTTGAACACTGTATGCTCAACTATTTCCACATCGCATATGTCTCTGTTTATAGACCATTTACTTCATAACACTGGCGGGACTCTAGAGAGCTACACAGCAGAAGAAATAGTGTAAACGAGAGGGGTTCTACTAAGTTTAGAGGTTATATGAGTAATTGGTTTCTAGGATCTAGGGGGTATCTCATATCTAAGCGCTACGATAATGGATTAAACCTCTCAACCCTGCGCACAGCATAGTTCATATCTCCAGAAATCACTTATGATATCTTTGACTACTTTTCTATCCCGGATTTTCTCCTCCTTTGCCGAGACCTCATGCTGTCCCGTATACTCAGGGACAACAGCTCCAACACTCTCTAAATCAATAAGCCACACTTTCCCCTTCTTCGCACCCACCATGCCCTCCCCCGCACTCCCTAACCCTCCTAGAAAACCCGTCCCAACACGATACACCACATTCCCACTCTTCAAATCCCCATGCCTGAGTCCCAACAACCGCAACGCAGCCACCGCACAATCCAACCCCTCACGCAAGACCAAGTCATTATGGAAAACACGTTTATCACCAGTACTATAAGCGTTATCCGGTAGAAACCGGGACTCGCGAAGAAGGTCCGTGATCGTTGGATAAGGCAGATGCGACATGAGCAATAGGGGAACCATGATAATTTTATCAGAAGAAACCTGGATACGTACCTCTCCGCACCCAACTAGTCTTGGGAACATACCGTGAGTCGGTGATTTTGTGACTAGTCTGAGCATCTCTAGCTCGTTTGTGTGTTCTCGGAATGACTCTGCTTCGTCGGTTGATGTTCGAAGTTTTGCTACTATGAGGGTTGGGGTTGGGGGGGTCTTGTTGTGTGTTTTACTGATGGTGTATGGGTGATGCTGTTCGGGTGTGGAGATTTGTCCGAGGAGTACGAGTTTGCCGTTTTGGTTGGAGAAGATCCTGTCTACTGTGAGAACACGTTCTCCGCCAACTTGGTCTTCACTGGGGTGGAGGGAGAAATCGATACGATCATTGACTCTGACGGTGTCAAGAGTATTGTTTATAGAGTCGTAGGGGTCTGGATTAGAGGGTGCATTCCAGGTCCTCTTATAGGTGGTTGTATTGGGGTTATCGCTCGTGCCGATAATCTCAATATGTTTTGTAGTAGCTCTTAGCTGTACTTCTGGCGCTACAGTCACCCCCGGGAGTCCCAGTATCTGTCTTACGGTCAAGTCTACGCTTGCAAGGACGACTTTTTTGATGACCGGGATGAGATACGGGAGTGGGAGCCTTGCAGCGCAGAAATAGGAGATGGGAACCTCAATAGGGATAAGATCATAAAGAGGTTCGGAAGCTGGGAGTAGTGGAAGAAACGTGAGCGCCACAGCGACACAACCGGTGTCTCCAGCGATGAGGCTGGTAGGTTTTAGGAGCATCGTGGGTGGTTGATGATGAAGCTGATGCGTTTTTTTACGATTGATTGTTCACGGTGGACAGAGAGCTTAAACATAAGGCTCATGTCACGCCATCTGAATATTACTGTAATAAGCCTGGGGGCTTAAAAGAGCTGCAAGTAGAATGCTACCCGATTGGCCGGATTGGGACAAATATTATGTAGGGCTGTGAGAAAGTACCTGAGTTGACGTTTGGGACTTTGCTCATGCGAAGTATTAGATAGCTATCAGAGGTGAGTAAAAGAGAGATAGACTTCAGAAGCACAGTACGTTGTACCTCTTTGCCTACTCGGTTCGGATTTCCATGCAAGGCCTACTGAAGCTCTCCCCTGATTACGTCTCAGCCCTATTAATTAGAGCTAGCGCCTCTCTTGCGGCGCTGCCAGTCGCTTATATAGAGCCTCACCTTAATCTGACTTTATCACTTATGTTCTATTTGCACCTAATATACATAGTAAATATCGCTACTAATGTTTGTATATTCCAGATTAGAAACAAACACCTATTAATACTGCTGGAAAACCCTCTGTAGGAACTAGCTACCGTTCTCATATCAAATAAGGCCCGCATCATAATACCGATCCCCAAAGCTATCAACCCTCCACCCACCCAGTATATTATCTCGCCCATACTGCTCCATCGCAATCCGAGCCTTAACCGCAGCCAACCTTTCCCTCGCAGCCGCCTCGGCCTCTAAATCTTCCTCCTGTCTCTTCAGCTCCGCCGCTTTTGTCTCCCTCCTCTTTACAGCATTCGCCAAATCCTCAAACATGGCCTCCGACCGCTGCATCAATGCAGCACTGATCATATCTCCCTTCGCCCTCGCCACTGGATCAGAGTCTGTTGGAAAACACACCCGCGGGATCTCTTTATGCTCAAACATTGTCCCATTCACAGGGTCCACCAGTATCGGGATATTCCTTAACAGTGCGTTGAAGCCGATATACGCCTCTTCAGGAGCCTCGAGAACTTCATCCAGAAGCATCTTGTGGAAACCTTCCCGCATGAGGAGTGGCATTCCGTTTATAACTGGCTTGTGTCCCTCCACCGGTGTTCTGGTTGTCATGACGTGCTCGTACCCGTACTCGCGGAATACAAACGCGATCTGCTCATCTGCAGGATCAAGTGTTGCGTCGTACTGCGCCATGAGGGATTGGAATAGTTGTGGGAAGTTTTGGGCGCCGGTTCGGTTCATGGAGGTGTAGAATGTAGATAGCTGCTCGGGTGTGAGTGCCTGGGTGGTTGATGCAAAGTGGGTGAATGTTGCATCGGCGAGTCGGGAGAGAAGTGGTGATGCGGTGCTGTTTGGTGTGATGAGGGAGCCCCAGTATTGGTCTGGAGTGGTGCCGGTTGATGGTGCTCGGGGGGGTAGCTTTCGGGGGGGTAGTGGGGGTGGTTGGGTAGGCTTGAATCGAAGCGGAGGAGGTGCTGAGGTTGCTGCTGGTGGCGCTGGTGGAGGGGGTGGAAGAGGTACCGGGACTATTGTTGGTGGCGCTGTTAGAGGTAGAGGCGGTGGAGGTGGAGGTGGAGGTATGGTATTTGCCACTACCGCTGCTATTGTCGGCTGGACTGTTGGCGCAGACTCTGAAGGGACATATATGATGTGAAAGGGATGCGCTGCCTCATGAGGGTGGGAGAATCGCCCTCCTAGATGGCAAGTTTGGCAAGAGTCGTAGTCGGCACAGACAAGACAATGAAAACGGGCGGTGACTGGGAAAATGCGCTTGGTGCAGCCATCGCAGATGTAGTGAACGGCCATGATTTGTTTGTTTGGCTACAGGAGGGTGAGTATCTGTGGAGGGAGTGAGGGGAAGAAGGGTCTCGGTGTTTACGAGGGAGGTAGGGTTATGTGCGACGAAACTTAGGTCATGCTATTCAGGCATTTCTGGATAAAAGGCCGAGCCTCGTGTCACAGTGCCCTCCTGAGTCGATTCACAGGGATAATGGCCTTTTCGCCTTTAGAATTCGGGGTCTCGGAGGCATGTGCACTCGTCACGTATCATAGGATATCACTCACTGCTGCCGTATCTAGATGCAGTCTGCCCTAGGAGGTATATGCCACTGAACGATGGGGTGTCATAGCAAAGATATCTAGTAACCAGTAGAGGGGAGCATATGTCATGAGAGCGTATATTGATCAGCGGAGATATATCTATATATTGAGGGCACGGGTTTGCCTGACTGGTACACGTGCCTTACTTCTACTGTATTGAACACATCATGAACTGTCACTCGTGTCTCGGATATTCTTGGTGGATTTTTGGTAAAAGCCTCTAAGTGGTAGAAATTATACTTACTTTGCGCGACTACAAGCCCTGAATCAGGGACATTGATAGCTCTGGTCTGAACTGAAGATGTGGATTGGTTCTATCGCCGCATAGCATATGAAGCAATATCCCGCTCGGTTATCGTGCACGGGAACACCCGCAGAGCCGCTGTACCGTTATGTTTCTCAGTGCTTTATAACTGGGAATGCATCATCCACCAGACCGCATCCCATCTATCCCGCTATTGTTGATACATACATGTTTAACTTTTCGGAATAGAAACTTCTTGCCATCACTCTGAAAATAGACGGGATATTTCCTCTATCCTACGGTTGTTTATCCTATAATTGCCAATACTGTTATCCTCCTAATTACGATGTAGGATAATGCGTTATGTCATGGGTCATATTATCATCTAGAACGGCTAGGCGGTGAGTGGGTGACATAATCGCTCAACCGAGTGATTTTCTATGCGTATATTTCGAGTCAAACCTCACCTCACCTCACCCCGCCTACCACTATCTAGTAACATTAGGCCTCACTCCTTTGACTACACCAAACCATCCATCATCGGTCTATTATAATCATCCTATCTCTGCTCGTACAATAGTGGCAGCATCGTTACTACAAAAAACCTCTGGCGTAGTATGTATAGCTATTCATTACTATCTGTATTGATGATGAGAGAGTCGGGTCTCAGTCTTGAACCCCTTTCTTATCTCTTGATGACGACACATCTACTTATACACTAGCGTTCCAATAACTCTACCCTAACTACTCTACATCCGGGGTAATCTGCTATTTGGCAGTTCAGACTGCCTTTCATGCACTCAGAAGTCAGGCAGTCGTTTAGGAGGTGGGAAGATGTCTTAATAAAGTAGAAGAGGTAAGGCACCTAAGAAATATGTTTACCGGGTGATTTCTGAAGTGGAAAGAGTTAATTATCGTGGAAAGATTCCATGGTGCTCCTTTAAACCTGTTCGGACGCCATACTCTACGGTTCTCATAGACTTTTGGGCCGAGGATTTAGTAGAGGAAGTATCATTTTACACTGTACCCTGTTGGCTTTGAAGGAGTACTATGAGGTGTACCCAGGAGGGCTTTCAAGCCACGAATTTTACAGTTCCACGCTGGGTCTCTAGCTAAACCAGGACATCTATTCACCAGCGCTCACTTCTATCCCATACACCGGTGAAAAATGCTGCCCCTTTTGTGTGGGGGCCAGAAAGCGTGGGTTAGGTGAATTAAGTGGCAACTAAGTCAGAGAGCACAATTTGTACTTAGATAGTAACTCTATAGAATATAATAAACTTAATCTTTACACTGTATTTATTGAATCTTCCACCTAAAGTCATTAGTAGGACATTGCCTCTCACTACTGACTTACCCGCGGTTTTGGCCCCCACGGAAAAAGGGCAGCAACACCGGTGTATGGGATAATAGAATACTCACTATGGAGATTAGTTCTATATAGGAATATCATGTTGACCCTATAGCTTTCGGTGATGAATAGGGATCTTTTTCTACAAGTGGATATCCGGCCGAAGGCTGGAGACCCAGAATTTACTGGTATTCAAAACAAAACGATCTATATCTATATATATTCCAGTATGGAGTAAGCCTGTCCTCCCACCTTTCTCTATCTATATATACTTATTAGATAAGTAGTGCCTTAATAGGTTCTTATAGACTGGATTTTGGACATGTTAGACCTGGATAGGGGGTCTTAAATGGTGGTACTATGATGAATTTAAATTCGGGGGTGTGTTCGTGCCACCTGTTTCTGTGGTGATGATGCCTTCGCCGGTTTTGGTTGCCACAAAGACTATTTCTCTTAACATGCTCACAATATCACGGGGAATAAGAATATCCGATCTATATGTACTGGGGAGTTGTGATTCTACGTATTAAGTCCGAGGATACAGATTTCCGACCTATATTCAGGGATTTATAACCTTTTTGTAGTACTACAGGGTATTACTAGGGCTTAGGAGCTATGGTTTGCAAGATTGTTGATAGTACTATTTATAGAACAGAAAAGGAAGTTTCTTCTGTGTGATCAAGTAGTAACATTAGAGCAAAATGATAGCTGGATGTACATATAGTTCCGGTTTTACTTCCTATAACTTGTATCCACTCTAGGTCACTACCGCTCCTCACCTCTCACTGGCTTCCGACCATTCGTAGACCCTAGCGGACCAGAAGTAAGTTACTGCTGCCTCAAAATCACGGCTGTGTAAAGGGCAGGTAGCCAGTCAGAAAATCTTTTATAAAGTCACAGGTTACCTGTGTATGTAGCTCACTCCGAGCAACTCCACCCTCACCCCATATGCAGCATTTAAAATCAAGATGGCCAGGACATTCACCTATACACCACCCACAATGGGAAGAATAGAGATTATACGTAAGTCATATTTACAACACTATATTAACAAGGGGTAGAAGTGGAATATTAACCGGATAATCTATTCCAAGGACAATCCTCAGGCCATGTACAAGAACCCCACCCTCCAGCCCCGCAATAGCTCTTAGTACAGCATGTGACGTCTACCGGGTCTGAGAGACAGCGGCGCTTAACTGATGAGCCACCGGCGGCCGTACATGTCGTGGTTTTCACACAAATGCCGGTAACCCCATCCGCGTATTCGCATCGGTCGTTTAGGGCGGCACTGCCTAATGTGACGAAGAGCAGGAAGGAAAGATGTGAGAATTTCATGTTGGGAGCGGGAGGTAGCGTGGATGGAGTAGTGGAGATAGATGGAGCATTTTGTGCCACACAAGATACCCTCGGAAAGATAAAGGGTTGATGGCACTCTTGATTGGCCGCTTTTTCTCCAATAAAATTCAGCACTGGCCGCTATACAGTAAGAATCGTGCGTCTTGGCATGAATCTTGGATCAGAAGGGGTGTATTATGGGCTTATGATGAGGGGTAGATGATGGGAATTGGCTATAAAGAGATTAATTTGTATATTTTGATGCTCTAAAGCAAGTGGGCCATGATGGGTAAGGGTCTTTAATTTTATTTAGAGAGCTATAGGGTTAGGGTTGTTCGTCTCACGTTCTCAATTACTCCGTGCTATGTTCTTTCCGTAAATCCTAAGACTCCTCCTTAGTCGCTCTTCCTTAAAGCATTGTTCACGACAAATTTTACAAATTATGGGAGGTCTGTAGTTTAAGACTAATTGAATTAGAAGCACTTAGGTACACATACATATCACTACCATAATCAAACTTCCTTGCTCGTTTCACTATCTTTAATTCTCCGCAAACTTGCTTTCCACCTTTCATAGGCCTGCAACCCACTCATACTAATCAATATTATAGTCGTCATTGGTATAGTTAGTGCAAGATACCACCACCAATTACCACTAATTGAGAAATTGGTATTGCCTTTATCATCGAGGCTAGTATTGAAGAAGCCCATACCGAAGATACCCTGTATGGGAGATTAGCGCTAGGCGGCAAGCTACCCATAATATAATCTAGAACTCACACTAAACAAAGAAGCTGGAAGGAAGATTGTAGTAAGTATTTGGATGGTACGGAGTGATTTTCCATCTTTCTGGCTCGCACGAGCGATCTGTGTACTTTCTGTTGCCATTTGAATGTTCACTTCCGAGTCCCGCTGACTCACCATTGCGAAGCACTAGCAGTTTATATCAACTTAGCCAGGTATCAGGAAGTGTCATAATGAGTGGGTCTATACTTCATTGATCCCAAGTTTTGTCCTTGTTTTGTATAAGTCTGAATAAGTTTGTAGGAGCTGGCACTCCGAAATATAAACGTCCCAGATATCACCAAGGGCCGAGTCTGATTTACTAGAACGCGAGTCATATTTATGACTCCCGAGATGAGATTGTGCGCAAATCCACTCATGTTCGGATTTCAGATGCCGAAGGGTTGGCAGGAGGACATCGTAATCCGTAGCTACTTGTGTGATTTGACGCGAAAGAGTGAGGAAAGATCGAGTTCGCTCCGTGAAATCTGCCGTAGAACCTTTTTCATAATTTATCTCTAGCTCCTGTTTATTAAGGTTAGAAAATGTATGCTCTGATCTGATTCCAGAAACTCCATGAGCTTCCAGCAGAGACTCAAGTTCATAGGGGGGGTTGATACCTACCCACTTATAAATAGGATCCGCCCAGCTTTCGGAAAATTTATCCGCTAATAAAAGAGCACCCTGCGCGAAGAATGCATGGAGAAGCATTGGATACTGCTTTACCATCTCCCCTGCATTTGCGAAAGCTGCAACGAGCTCATGTTTTATATTCTCGGGACATCTCAGGGCCAGGATTGAGGTTACGCCGGCAGAGAGATCACGGCCTGCCCAAATACAGAACCGCCTCCAGCCTAGAACTGACTTAGATGAATCTAAGCAGAGAACAGGTTCTCTTGAGCGGATGACGGCTGAGTACCAGAACTCTAAAACCAGAAATAGATGTGAGTTAGCGCTTCGATGTTGTTAATAGTTATAGTTTGCAATGCCGCAGGAGGCTTCCTCACGATGGTGGATTGGTTTTTGATTAGTGGGGTCATACTGCACAACCCGACCAGGCATTTGCTGCCGCTCGAGGAGGCTCGCGAATCGGGGAGAAATATTGTAGGTTGTGAATATATCTTGTAGGAGGTTAGACGTGACATGGAGGCGATCCATATCCTGTTTAACTTCATCAATGAAGCTATTGTTTTGTTAGTTCTGGAATACAAAGGTGTTTAATAATGCTAGGGAGCAAACATAATACGCGTCTGTACTGGCTCTTTTCCTAGCTCATATGTGTTTCTTGAATCTTTCTTCTTGGCGTGAGCATTAAATAACAAGAGATATCTAGGGAGCACGTACTGACCTTTAGCTGTGTACGTATTTCATCATCACACAAGTTGCGTCGCATTTCTTTAGCAAAGGTAACCCATAAGCCTCAAAGTATAAAAACTAAGAACTCTTAAGCATGCGGCATGAATAGTACATACCTCCCCTGGAGCCTCTAATCTCAAAGATATCTACCAGCGAGGACGCCGAGTACCAGCGGTCATTGCTAAATGCTCTCTTGGAATCAGCCCCACCTAGAATAGAGTATATTTTATGGTTATCAGCTTCCCCACTTTTGGGCGCACTGTGAGTCTGCATGTCTGTACGGGATGAAAAGAATAGGAATCAAGAAAATGGTAGAGGTATGGTAGAACTCTAAGACTTTGTGATTTTGCCTTCCCTTATAGGTAAAAGCTCAGATATTCTCGTAAGCTCTCACTCAACTTTATCCGCCGACCCACATCATTGCGGGACGGGCCGCCCTACCCCGTATGCATGGGGCACTAGGTATGTTGCCTAACCGCTCTAGTTCTGACGGCGGAGGACGCCGTAGTAGGCTGCCTGAATAATTCTAGGTCTCCCATTCGCTGTCCCATGCGCCACTATAGTAATTTAAAGGTTCTCCTATCTTTTACCGCGGCCTCTACATAATAGGAGCCGAGGCAGCTTAAATAAATTAGGGTGTGATGAATGCCTTGTGAATGGTATCAGACTCTAATGTCTTATTATAACTCATAGAGGATTCGCTGCAGTGACTCCAACTTCATGATCTTATATATATACAATTGTATGGGGATTTATGCATATTGAATTTAGCGCTGATGCATACACGAGGGAGTGCCAGAGAAATAGTTGTCCCGGCATCAAGCTCAGAATAAATGACAACACCCCTTTTCTTCGTTGTATAGCTTTTGGAGTTGTGCTGGCTTATTCTTCATTTGAGCGGCATCACTATGTTACTTGTCACATTCTTTTGTGTCTTCTGGGATGTCCATTATTCGGCTTTGTGGTGGCTAAATCGATGCATATGCCACAAAATATCTTTGTTAAGAGTGTGGTCGGGTCTCAACGCCGGAGCAGGGTCTTTTTTTATATCCCTGTACAAAATTTTACGGTCTGTTCTTCTTTAGTGCTGCTAATAAACTAGATTTGTTGTGCAATTGCTCGAACCACGAGATGTCACCCGGTTTTCTCCCAACTCCATCCCCATCCCGTTATCTAGTCTCTTTATTTGAGGGTGTAAGTAGAGGGTGGAGTTTCTAGATACTATTCATAGGCCTTGGGACCTGTCATCTTGACGGTGTCATCGTTCAAAGTTCCTGCTAATCATGAGGGTGGGTATTCGAGCAAATCCCCACTGGTCTCGTCCCTATCCCCAGTTTCTTTTTTGCGCGTAGCACTGGGCACGTGACTACCTATTAGTTAGCTAGAATATTTCACTAGATATACTAAGGGTCATATGGCGCTATCGCAGCACACTGACAGAAAGATAAAAGTGCCTTTGGGGTACAGCTAGCGATAATTATACCCTACTTAAGATTTGTTTTCAGTCAATGTAAGCTGTAACACTCTTCTAGCGTAAGGGAAATCTAGCTTAATGACTTGATTTAAAATTTATGCAGACGATCAGTAGTATTTAATACCGCGCGCTTAAAAGCATCGAGACGCTATTGATAAAGTTAATGACTAAGTTACCGCCAGTAATATCCACAGCCCCCACAAAAATACCCCACAGGGCCTGCGCGATATCGCATTTTAATCCCTGTAAGGGTTACAGCACGTATCTTTGCTTTATACTAATTAGGGCGTCTGACTTTAAATGATGTATCCTAACACCCATAGTCTACCTCTAGGAATGGATAGACTACCTTGTTTCCAATACTGTGTATGATAACCGTACACAAGGAAAAACATATCCTATCATGGTTCTTGGCAAAGAAACTTTAGTGAATGTTTATTGTGGGTTTTTCTATGGCTGTTTCTTATTCTTCGATATAGAACCCTGTAAATTTCAACAGTCATAGGTCACTATATCGTAGATGTAGCTACGATATCTATTGTGAAATAGAGAGAAGACAGTATTTTAACTGCTTGCTTGGAAATTAGTAGTAAACGTCCTCTTAGATCTAGGTGGATTGTGGAATAGGGGTCTTTTCTTTTGATATATCGATAGCTTACTTTAGAGAATCAATCAACAACCTTTTTCTAACTAGATATATTGAGGTTGACTCGCTAGGCGTATATGTGATATCTGGCGTATTGATGCAGCTAAATATCTTCTCATGCACCCAAGTAGGTTAATAGCTTTCAGTTTGTAGAAGAATTGTTTGGCTAATTTTGAGAAACTGCACCGGGCACTGTTATTGAGACTAAGTTCTTGTTGACGAATTTCTTTAGCTAGAATTACTAAGATAAGGCTAGAAACAGTCTTCCAGGTGCTTAAATACAGGGCTTGCTAACAGCTGACGTCCTAAAAGTGCTCGGTAGAGCACTGATCAACATTCTGGAAACAATCTCTTTCGCACGTGCACTTAGCTGCCGTAGTGCATTCTAAGTTGTGCTTGTGTAGGTTATATATCGTGATTGAGTGATGGAAGTGCAGCTTTGAGGAATTCGAATCAGTGTACTATGGGCTACAATTGAGGTCCAACTATAATCTTTTCAAAACTCTAGATCCACGTTGCAACAATTAGAAGTCACTAAAGATAAATATATATTATCAGTATAGACGCTCTAGCTGTAATAATAAAACAAAGGAAAGCTGCCAACGGGCGGACATCCAAGACAAAACTACTCCCGTGATATCCCATCGCTTGCCGGCCTGAGCTAGTCTCTAGCTAGATTTCTACTACTATATAGTTCAACCGTTTCGCACCTCCCTGTTCTTCCGCACTAACCTACTTGTTGTGATCAATACCCTTCCCCACCCTTTTGTCTTCTAACGCTTTACGGACCCGCGCGAGCTGACTGCCGACCTTGATATATTGACGGTAGATAGGGAGTGGGATAGTATATGAACGATTGTCGTTGCCAGTGATGTAGTCGCTAGGGAGAAGGTCTTTGATCTTGATTGCAGGACCAATATCAGTAGCAAATATATCCTACTTGGTAGCGGATGTTAGTCGTAAGAGGGAATGTAGACTAGTAGAACAGGGCTACTTACAAATCGATCGCCGTCTTTGAAAACGGACTTTGTCGCCTCGTTGTAGCGGTATACCTCCATAAACCCGGATATTGCGCTGGCCGGTGTCGCCTCTTCAGCAAGCAACCCCTCGGTATCGGGGGTGCCGGATGAGTATAGCTGTGGGGGTAAACTTGCCGCATCGTCTACATGATCGCTACTACGATTCACATCCTCCGCACAATGCTTATCCGGTTCACTCTCCTCCACCGGACACTGCTCATCTAGTCCGGAGCTAGGGTCTTTAGGGTCAATATTCTCCGATTCCTGCTCATTCTCGTATAACTTGATGACAACGACAACTTTGATAAACCCCAGCCCCCTGAGCAACCACTGTCTAGCATTCTCAACGACGGACTCATAACTCTGCGAGACAGCCACCTCAAATATAACCTGAGGGAAGAGGATGGACTTCCGGTTTAGACCTGTCAGGTCGGCGAAGACGAATGCAGCATCCGGCGTTGCTACGCTTGTTGATTCCCTTGACTTACCTTGGGCGTCTTCTGGGGATTGAGGAGGCCTTGGTAGAACAACGCTTGTGCCGAATATATGGCACACATTCTTAATCTCGCTGCCGGCTAGAAAGCCACGGGAGATCATCTCCTCCTTCATGAAGATGACAAGGTGTATTATGGCATCGTGAACTGGTGTGCAAATGCAGTGAATCGTGAGGGTTGTTGAGTCTGGGTCGAAATCGTACCTGCATGAAAGTAATTAAGTATACGCGGGCGATACGGTGTAGCGGGTAGAAACTCACTTCAGGGAGACAGCCTCCGCTTCAGTCAAGATTCTGTGATTCTGCAACTCATCCTGGAAGGCAGAAAATGCACCACCACCACAACAGATGAGAGGAATAACAAGGTCTTCCGAATCAAAAAAGTATCCGTAATGGAGAAAGCTTTTGATTTTTCGGAATAGGTGATCGTGGCTGTGCCAGCTGGGACGGGGGAACTGGAGCCTGCGGAGGATGGCAGGGGGAGACGAGGGCGCTGGAGGGGGAGAGGAGGGAGGTGGGGGGGAGAGAGGTGGTGGGGGGGAGAGAGGTGGTGGGGGAGAGAAAGGTGGTGGGGGGGAGGAGAAGGGTGGAGGAGGAGAGGAGGGTGGCAGCGAGGGCGAGGGGACGTTATCCATTGAGTTGATGTGTGCACCGCGCATTGTCTTGTGGTTAGAGTAGGCTGATTATTCAGCAAAAATGCCCTTAGTCATCCAGGTACCTATAAGACTTTGTTGTACTTAAATATTGTCTGGAGGCTTGATACCTGACAATATTTGGTTTCACCCCAGCAATTAGATATCACGATATGATTTGAAATGGTCAAATGTGTAATAGTTATATTATAACTGGGTAAGGGACATAAATCTCGGAAACGGGGTTTGTATAACCCTAACCCTATAAGGACCAGCTAATGTAACTGTTCACTAAACACTCCCTAATATCTACCCCGCATGTGCCTAGATGCCTTCCTAGCCAACTGTCTCAAATACACCCCGGCATAGCCCTAAGACTCGCAAATGCCTCGACAATAATAAATAACCTAGCAGTAGCCCTAAACAATATAAGGGAATACCAAAACCGTGCAATTCACTTCCCAGAACTACGGGTCAGCATGCAAGAACGTTTTATGTACAGGTATATCACCACTGCGGAGAAACTGTTCCCTGTCTTCAGGCAACTTTTTTCCATGTTTCCTCCGCGTTGAGATTTCGGGGTTGATGCAGAAGGTTAATGTTGGTAAGCTGATCATAATACAGCATGTTCTCCATATGCATCGATCCGAAGGGGTTGGAAAGTAGCTGTTCCACGCAGTCGTATGACCAGCACTGTCGAGAATAAAAAACAAATAGCAAAAACCAATGATATGGCAGCGAAATCCATTTTAGATAGAAAGTCTATCCCGCCAGCCCATGTGCCGGCCTCTCTAAGGCTACTACTGGGTGATATCTCAACATGTCAGTGTAAGGCGTATACAAGGCAAAGTTACCGGATGTTAACTGTCTAAAATACTTTTGGTACTGTCCGCTGCGTGCTGCTTCCGCTACCTGTTGGAGGATAGAGAGATCGTTAGATTTTAGAAATAGGGGTGGCCGGGTTCCGGTTGGAGGGTCAATGTTGAAAGCAACGGGATACCCGCCTTCAAGGACAAGCTTTTCTCCATGAAGGATGGTAATCATTCCTGATCCGTGTTCCTTCATTTTGCGGCATTCTCTGTTTATACGTTGGGATAATACACAAGACTATGATACAAGTCGACTTAGAGTCCAAACAGGGGTAAAGTCTCTTCGACGGTCACGAGAGTAAAGATAGCCGCCTTCACACTCCGCCCCGAGAATCTCTTTCGATTGGTCCCCGAGTCACTACTAACATAAAAGAATGCAGGTGTAGTAAAGGCTTTGACCCCTGAGGTTTGGTCGTCCAGCATGGATCCGGATTCCTGCGGATCTACTATGATTTAATCCATCGGTAAAGTTCTAGGTTTCGGCGGGCGTAACGTGATGGGATCAGCCGGCGTGGTGCCGGATACCAGCTGGTTCGCCATGAATCCCTTCACTAACAAAGCCCCAGACTCTCGAGATACCTCTGCATTCCTATCCTCTGCTCTGGCTCTATATTCCGGGTATATCTCGAAATCAATAGTGTGGTAGTCGTCGCATGACACAGATAATATAGCTGCTAGATTCGGGTCCTTAATCAGCGTAATTGGCCCCACAATATCTAGCCGTTTATGCCACAAGAACATGTACATGATTCCTGCAAAGAGCATATGTACCTCCAGTATTGTGGTTGGCAGATTGCATATCCACCTACTTAACACTGTGCTATCATCCGCCCTGCGCGTAAACACACAATCGTCTTTCCTAAACCCTCTGTATCCCCCTTATCTGCAATTTACTTCTTCTCATTCAAACTAGGCTCTATAAACCCACCTCACCATCTCTAGTAGTCCCTGTCCCGTCAATATCCCTGGAAAAACTGATTCCCTTACACCCGCACGAAACCCTCTCATTACCATAAGGAGTGTTCTCTCCCTCGATCTCAAGATGCTTATACAATAGCTCATGTAGCATCTTTGCTTCACGCAACTGTCCGTATGCGCTCAGCGCGATCCTGCCGGGGAAGACGAAAGACGATGGTGATGAAGAAGTAGACTTTCTGAAGGAGACGCTTGAGGTCGCTGCATTCGCAGGCGATGCTGGGGTGGACAGCGGTATGGATGCAGAGGGTGAGAGTGTAGCTATAGAGAATGGTCAAAGTGCCGCGGCTGGGGGACCCTCGTCGACGATGCCATAGGTTATATTAGGTTCGGTTGCTGCGATGACAGCCAGAGAGGCGATAATACAAGATAGGGGTAGCGAATGAGACAGAAACCCTATTTAATCGTAGAGACCTGAGCGTAAAAAATTGGATTAAGCTTAACGTGCTTTGGAGGGTTCTGGTTTTTGGCGTCGTTCTTATGGGTCTCATCCGCGATGTCCTCCGTGAATTTCAGGTGGGAGCCTATTCTATTGAGTCGGTCCTGAAAGGCCTTAACGTTGAAGAGTTGATGCCTCTTTTTATTGTATGGAAATATCGGAAAACATCGATGTCATAAGTAGCGGTCGTTATTAGAGTAGTAGCTTTACTCTTATGACTCGAGAGCTATACTCCTTAAAGCGCCGATAATGGATCACATAGGTACTCCTTGTTTTAGAATATGGGCCGGAGCATGGTATACAAGTAGTGGAGTTGAAGAATCTACGACTGTAAATTACTACAGTAGAAGCCCTCTATAAGAATACTCTCTATAAGAATATTCTTATTAGAAAACTCCAAGAAGAGCCGCACTAGGCGAAATTTGGCAAGTATTCCGCCTAAAATAACCCTATTGGGTTAGGATACTTTCTCTATAAGAATATTCTCATAAATTCTCGGTCCCGAACGTATTCTTATAGAGAGCTTCTACTGTATTATAGTCAGAAGAAGTTAAAAAACCGGTTACTCCGTCTTTACACATTCCGGACTGGGGTTTTCGATAACGTCATTGCTAACCCTAACCCAGGTCGTATGGTTGGTGGTCATAGCGACCCGGAACCCATGAGGTACCCAATGCATGATTGGCAACCAAGTCGGAGTAATAATTTCCACAAAAAGCACTTGATAGGGCTTAAAGTATAATAGTATTTCTCTAATTCCATTCTAGATCAAGTTCAGAGATTCCATTAGTTCCCAAGGTTAATTCTGTGTTGATTATAGAGATTAATTTGGTTGCCATATACCTCGGGGGTTCCGGGTCGCTGTGTCCATCAACCATATATCAGATAAAAGATTATAATAGAAAACAGGCATAAGCCGGATTTGAATTTCAGTAACATAGCTATCTCATACACCAGCCATCACTCAGTATTCTTGCTTACAGATTTAGGCCAGCTTTCCGCGAGCCACAAGACATAAAAGGTCACTCCCCAGTTTCGGATATTCTTCCACTATCCTTTCCATCTCTTCACGATGGGTAGCATACAGCCCACTAATGAGTTCTGGCAAACGCTGCCTGAATTCTGCTAGCTCAGTATCAGTATCAAGTTCAAACAAAAACAACTCATTTGTGTATGCAGCCTTCAAAAGCTGGATAACCTCAAAACCCTTTAGCTCGTTCAAAACACATTTAAAGTTTCCTAATGCAATATCGGCAAGCTCCTGACAGTCATATTTCGACGCAACAGCATATAAAGTAGCATGAAATGACCCCTCTGTAGAATCGCTAATTGGGGTATCTGAGCTGTCACTACTATTTTCTCCACCTAATGTGTTGCGGTGGTATATATATGTATAGCGACCGATGTACAAGAACTCGATTAAGGCAGAGATGATACCCGGATCATCTTCTGGCATAGAGATGGTCTTCTCTGAGGCTTCTCGAAATTGTCCTTGGAGTGCGGCACGAAAAAAAGGGAGCTGGAAGAGCGTATCCTGGTTCGTACTAAACTCAATTTTCTCTGACCCTACACGAAGGATCACGATAGGAGACATGAGATTCCTAATGGATCAAGTGGTTAGTCCAGGGGTTAAGTTAGTTAAAATTCTCAGAAATGGGAAACTACTTAGCGAATCCGGAAAGGCGGGCTGGCGCTGGTGGTGCAGGGTTGTCGCTAGTGTGTTCGTATTTTACCAGTCTCCTGGGGGTTGGGAGAGCAGCACGCCCGGCAAAAGTAGCTTGTATTGCAGTTATGTACCCATTATTTGAGCTGAGGAGAAAGGCTTAGTTTCCCTTACTACCATCATAGATGGACCAGACTCACTATTGGCCACTAAAGTAAAGCAGCCTTATGTACGGTACCAGGCTTGTCGGTGCTAGGCCAGTGGCACACAACGTGAAGGCTCCTGATGTTTGTTTAACTCCAAATGGACCGTAGGAACCTGTGGAGTTAGAATAACAAATATCAAGTTCGATAGAAGTTAGCTAATTTACGTTTGTTTGTTTTAAATTCCAAGTGCCCGATGACACCAGCTATTACAGCCCCTTCAATTGTTGTAATATACTCATCCGGTTCCAAGCGCATGTCACCAATCTTACCATCAGGCCCTCCACGTCTAACAGGTAGTATAGACTCTGGTGTATAGTATACCTGCCGAGATCAAAACTTAGGGATAGTGGGTATGAAGATTCCAGGTTAAAAGTTATACCGTTAATGAGCGAATATACTGGTCGTGCCCAACAGTGATTCGGCGGATGGCTGCTTCATCCAGATCTCCGATGAGACTCTCATCCTGGAATACATTATGCCCGGTACACCCATATTGCTTGGTAGTGAAAAGTTGGCGAGTCGGGGGCATAACTAACTCTGTTGGTAAAGGTTTTATAGTTCAGTCGAGTTATTCCCCACTTTTAATCGCTCGCTTATGTATCTTGGTCAGCCCTAGCCCTGATCTACAACCATAGACTTTGTGCACAATCTCAAGTTATTAGCAGATATCTATAGATAGACTATTCATTTATTACACCCATCGCTGCCCACTAGTAGGCGATGTTGGGGACTTCGTATATTTTCTTTCCTGTCTCTTACAGGAACGAACTGTCGATGACCCTGGGGGAGGCCATTTGTACCAAGCTACTGTGGGAGAGAGAATATGACTAAGGACAGGGTATGGAACATACGTCTTGGCGGGTTAGCCCGTTGATAAAGGGCCTACAGGCATGTAAGATAGTACATTTTCCTTCCGGGGATCGGTACCCCCACACTACTGTAGAACCTAAAAAAGATATTTAGTACTACTTCAACCGAACAGTACTAAACAATAGGAACCGGACGAGAAAGAAATTTTAAGTTTGAGAGATGTACAGTAACGATTATCAGTTTTGGTTATAGATGCTCACCCTTGTATATAGTACTAATCATATCCCTGGGAGATCCTTTGGGTGACGGACCATGCGGGCAGGCTGAATTTGGGTCTCATTGCACTACGGGTGTATAGCATCTAGAAGTAGTCTTTGGCATAAATATCCACGAAGAAACTACCTAAAAAGAACCTACTTTAAATCATCTACCCTATTTATGTTTGACTTCCAGCCCCGATGACAAATTAGGTTATCCTACAGCTGTCTTCAAATACACGTGCTATAGTATGAGAGCAAAGCACTTGTATCGCAAAAGCAATGTCACGTGAGAAGATCACGACGGGATTAGATTATATTCCTATTGAACACTAACATATAGGACTATGGGTTCCTTCTCTCTTCTGTATCGATGGTTGATCGATCGATAGTATCATCTAACAGGTTGACCTGGTCCCTGTCGTCTCTTAACGTTCAATTATTCATAATGTTCTTGTAGTATGACTTCTAGTAGCTCGAGCCTGGTATAAGCTTACCCGAGGATTGATTAGACCCGACTAGCAAGAGGATTTAGCTATACTCACTGGGCTAGCAGAAATAATTTCTTATCCTAAAAGTGATTAAAAAAAGAGAAGTGACTCTTGAGAACAATATTGGTTAGGTCTAAATGGCCAAGTTTACATCAAACAATGTAGTCTGATGACCTAGTAGATCATATCTGTAGTGGTATCAATGAATAATATCGTCTGTTGGCCAAGATAGGTTAAGTCCAATATAGCTCTCGTAAGGAAAAGGTGACCAAGCTCAATACTCCCGTCCACATACGGTATGGGTCTCGCCTTTCATCTGTAAATAGTTAGAAAAAGCCTTGAGGTCTAGAAAGTTCGAGTTCTATGGGGTCATTGGTGTTTATATTCATGAAGTGATTATATAATTATCAACGGTGGGATAAGTTTTTGAGTGGTTGCCTTGCCAAGCAGGGCCACATGATGCGGGGTTCTTTCATGCTCACAACAACGGAACCCTGAAAGCGAGTTTGAGGAGAAAACTCGGAAACAACAGTAACAAGGTCAGCAATGGCGCAGGAACCATCTTCGGAACTCACAGGCACACTCTCTGCGGGCGCATATGTCATCCGCAACCGAAAAACATCCACCGTCCTACACATGGAGCATGCTGATGCCAATAGGGATGGTTCTCATGTATTAGCGTCCAAGCAAGATGAAAACAATTTAAAAGATCAACAAATCTGGTGGATTGAACCACTGGCCGACTATGGCAGTGAAGATTCCAAGCCCGAGGAAGGTTTGGTATATTCTATAACTAATCCCGCAAGTGGTAGATCACTAGACATGAATCCAGGTGATGGTACGGAAGGCAGCTCTACTCAATGTTTATCTATGGGATGCTAAGGAAAGGGCGCGGAAAATAGAGAATGTGTGTACCTGGGTTCACCACGGACGTCCATGGCAGCGGTGGAGGCTGAAGAAAGTAATTGAAGGTTGGCAGGGGTAGGTTACAATTTGGCGTTCCATTCAAAATTTATACTAAATGCGTTTCTTAGCGAGGTTTGCTATAATATTGTCAACTTTTTCAACGATAAAGTAGTTGATACAGTTGGTGACAACCCCCCACCTGGTGCGAGAGTTACTGGCAAACAGTTTGCTCCCGGCCGGCATGAACACTACTGGGATCTTTTGATCCCGGTCGTAGCTTTTCCATCTGGGTGGCTCCACATTCAAAATGTTGGGACCGGAGATTTACTGAGGCAGAATTATGTGTATAACTCACCTATATTACTCCCACCTCCGACCTCCCAAAAAGAATCCCAACACCTAGAGGGGTGGGAATTCCAGTGGACCTTAGCTCACTCGAAATGCTTTGAGCCCTCGACCGCTGACGAAATCAACTCATGGTATATTGTCAACCGGCGCACAAGAGCCCACCTAAATCATCGTTTTGGAAATATAAAACTAGAAAATGCTAAAGAGCAGGATGAAGGTCTCAAGTGGAAGCTGGAATTGGATGCATCATGTAACTGGAAGATTATCAACCGCAAGTCCGGCTGTCTACTACAATCCACAAAAACCCCTTTCAATAGTGGGGTAGCTCTAGATTGTTGTAACAAGAGATTCGTTCACACGGGGGGAAGTCAAAGCTGGATCCTTAAGTATTTCTACACTAGACCACTTAACATATATATTTACTTGTACTGACTGAGAAATAGACCCCCGTCTCTCCATATAGGCGATGAGGTGAGCACTTTCCAAGTCATGTGACCATTAACAGAATGCTCATGTCCATAGTCACTACCGAAATACGAGGATACGAACCCCTAGTAATTTCACTTGTAGGACCTACATAGGGTCTCATTTTACGTTTATATATAGGTACCAGGGGTAGTGAGTTAGATAAATGAATCTTTGCTAGGGTATTACCTCTCCGCTTGTCGATATTAGCTTTATGGGACCCGGTCTGAGTATGAGACTTTTGCTGCGGCACAGCACCACTAAGACTAAATTAAATAAAGAAATAAAAGAAATAGAAGAATAAAAGATTCCCGTAGAACAGAGAACCACAGAGGCGACCAGGCCTTCCAGTAGGCAACCCCGGCCAAAAAAAGGCACTGGCACCGCCCGACCTGACCCACCTCATCATGGGCCCAGCTCAGCCCAACTTATTTGATGGGACCCCAGGCAAGCCCAAGAAGCTCAAGTGAAAACCAATACTCCTTTTTTTACCCTACAGCCCCAGAGATCCCTTAAAAACCGTCCTATCTTTGAAACAAGGCTCTTCTAATAATTTTTAAGGTGAGGCCAAATAAGGATTTGGTCCGGGCTAATTATACGGTTTTTTCCTGGTATGTGACCTGGGTTAGGGTCAACTGTCGCTCGACAAAAAGACAAGAGTTGCTGTCAATAATAGCTGTCGGACGACAGCTTTTGTCTCTATATGCCTGCAGCTTTCTGTCGCTCGACCATACTGGACCTGTGCCGGGCTGCTGCTGTCTGTTGCCCGACAGAAACATCCTCCTCCTCGAGATGTCAGATATTGTCGCCCGACAGCTATCTGGGCCTTTGCTGGGTACGGGTAATTGTCGCTCGACAGCAACTGGAGACTTTGCTGCCTGTACTTGGTTGTTGCACGACAGCTTCTATGTCTCTGGGGGGCTGCAGGTTACTGTCAAGTGACAATATATGGGTACATCTCTGGCGCTTGCTTCTTGTCGGGCGACAGCTTTTTGTGGCATTGTGTAAAAACCGATCACCTATTGGGGAACAGCAGGCGATAATCACAAGGCAAGGCTAGTATCGAGAGACTAGGAACTCAGAGACAAGGTAGGTATGGTAACAATATAAGTAGTAGTAGTAGTAGTAGTAGTATTTATTTCCTATCTAGGCCCGTGGCCCACTAAGTAAGTCGCTAAGCGACCGTCTACACTAAAGCGTCCCCTAACAAAATATATAGAACAAAGGAAAAGAAAGTAAAGAAAGAAAATCCCAAGCGCATTCTCTCCCGCCTGCATACAAAAGAAAAGCTTCCTCCGCGCAGGTCACCGTTTTTCCTATTTCCTCCTAGCATTAAGCTCCGTTCCGAGCATAAACCGAATAAGGGGATAGCAGTTGCTATCGCTAATTAGCTGATCCCATGAGTGTGTGGGGTAGTGTTCATCGATCATGGATTTCCTCTGTTGGTGATAACGGGGGCAGTCGAGCAGTATGTGTTTGCTTGATAACTTGTCGCCGCATTCGCATTTTGGGGATGGGTTGTAATGGGAGGGATCTAGATGGGTGACTGAATTTCTGACTCTCCACATTATTCCCGCCGTTCGTCTGTTAACTGTTGCCAGATGTGGGGTAGGTGTGTGATGTGGGAGACCCGCGTGTCTGATTTGATGGGATAGGCCTTTCACCCAAGTGAGGGAAGCCATGGGTTTCGTACAAAGGAGTTGCAGGCCGTCTCGGGCGAGCTTGTCCGCTAGGTCGTTGCCTTTGATGCCTACGTGAGAGGGAGTCCATCTCACGTTTACTGAGCACCCTTTGTGTTCCAGTTTTTGAATTAGTGTTAGGGACCTCTGGACCGCCTCCACTGCTGGGGCCGGGGCTCCTCCGAGACGTCTGATGGCGAGTTGATTATCTACGCAGAGCCAGATAGGTGTGTTAACAATATTGATGTTCAGGAGATGGTGAAGCGCTAGGGCTATTGCTTTCAGCTCCCCGTCCAGTATGTCTGCGAAGCGTCCTAAGTTGAGGCTGCCTTTGTCTTGTATGGTGTTGTTTACAATGGAAACCCAGGCCGAGCTGACCGAGCTTTCTTTTGATCCGTCGGTGTAAATTCTGTAAATTTCTGGGTGACTGGTTACCCACTCCTGGTGTTGTAGGCTTTCCGCTTCTTTGTCCGTTGTTGCTATGTGTATGTGACTTTGGGGGAGCCAGGGGGCGGATACATCCCTGGGATCTTCAATTGTGAGTTGGTGGGTCGCTGTTTGGAGGAGATATGCTACTCTTTCCAGGCCGAATTCTATGCGTTTTGTGGGTTTCTTGAGAAGTTGGATTAGGTCTTGTTTAATGCTGTTGGAGTCGGGGCTAAGGAGTGTTCTGACCCTGTAGCTGACCGTCTTGGAATCCAGTAAATTTTCCAGTGTGGGGAGTCCTGCTTTGCTTAGCACTGCCTTAGTGCTTGTGCGGACCGGGAGGCTGGTAATGAGGCGGGCTGCTCTGAAGTAGGCTGGCCTTATCCTTCTAATGATGTGACCCGCTTCTGTCCACCACAATTCCGAACCCCACAATATCGCTGGGATCAGAAGGGATTGAACTAGCTTATGCACCGTTAAGGGAGTGATGTTTTGATTCTTGGAAAAATTTCGAATCATGGCCGTGATGGTGGTGGCTCTAGAGGCTGCTTTGCTGGTTTGTTCCCTGAAGGTACACTTCTGATCTATGTGTACCCCCAGGGTTTTAATTACCTCCTTCGGGGCTATGGGTTTCTGATATAGTGGGACTGTCACGGTGGGTGGGTTACTATTGCTGGTGGTGGGTAGCAAATAGAGGAGGTCGGCTTTGTCTGTCACTACGCTTCATGGTAATACGCAGCGTATTACCGATCGATCGCAAGATTTTTTTTTACCTAAAACCTGCGATTGTGATCATTTCCTGCGATTCCGTTCGATCGCGTTTTGACCGCGTTTCCTGCAATCTCGATCATTTCCCGCGTTTTTTACCGCGTTTCCTGCAATCCTGATCATTTCCCACGATTCCTGCGATTCCGATCGATCGCGTTTTTTTACCGCGTTTCCTGCAATTCAGATCATTTCCCGCGATTTCCGCGATTCAGATCGCGTTCTTTACCGCGTTTCATGTAGTTTCAATCATTTCCCATTGTGCGATTTACTCAATCAATAGACCCTGATATCAACCCTATAGACCCCCCATATCGACCCCCCCATAGACCCCCCCATATAGACCCCCCTGCGCTTCAGCCCTACCCCCACCTGCCTAGGCGCCTGCTGCAGACGTCGCTGTGGCGTTGCTTCTGCGCAGCCGTGGGACCTGCCCGATCTATGGCGGTTTTCGGCTGGTAGCGAGGTTTTGGCGACTTTTGTAGCCCCCTGTGTATCTTTATTTCTAGAGAGGGACAATCAGACAAGGTCTTGGCGGTCATAAGCTCTCTCTTCATGTACCTGGACATGGTCGGGTACTTCCTCGCTTGCCTCTCGGCTGCGCGCTGCTGCAGGTTGCCCGAACACCGTGAGCTCTGGACCATGGCACGCAGTGCAGAGTTGCATATTGACCTGCGCGACACCTTGCAGCTTGCCTAGCTGCCTGGGGTCTCTCTCTGACGTCTCTGTGGCGTCGCCTGCTTGCCTGCTTGCTTGCCTATTGCCTGCCTATTGCCTGCTTGCTTGCGCAGTCGCACGAGTCACGAGATATCACTCGACATATGTCACGATTTCCACTATTGAGTGGGGAGGTGTAATCCTTTTTCACAGTAGGGCCTGGCTGATAGTAGTCTAGATGTCCTGAGATCCTTTGTATGCACCTCCCCTTGTCCAGGTACTTCTCTCTCGGCACCTGGACCTCGACCGCTGCCACTTTGCGGCCGCGACTCGTGATTTCGCTGACTGCTGACAACCTGCGCCCTACCCCTACCCCCCTACTTCAGGCACCCCACGTCTGCCCTAGCACCGCATGCCTGCCTGCAGTCGCTGTGGCGCTGCTCCTAGGCTTGCTTGCTTGCTGCGCTTGGTGGGGGGGGCGACTGCGCGAATCATGAGAAATCACTCGATTTCCGTCGCGGTTTCTTTTTTTGAGTAGGGGAGTGCAGTCTTTTTTCTTTGTGGGGCCTGACTGACAGTGGAGTTGATGTCCTGTGACTTCTCTTCTTCACCCTTGCAAGTCCAGGTACTTCTCTCTCGGCACCTGGACCTCGGCCCTTGCCACGGTACGGTTCTCGCCCAGGCGTTCGCTGACTGCCAGCAACCTGCGCCTGCGCCCCACCCCCACCCCCCCCTGCGCCAGAGACCCCACGTCTGCCCTAGCACCCCCTACCTGCCTGCTTGCTTGTCAGGCTTGCTGTGGCGCCGCTTGCTTTTTGTCTCTTGGGGCTTTGGCACGAGTCATGAGATATCACTCGGTTTTCTTCTCGATTTCTTTTTGTGAGTACTGGAGTGTGGGTGTTTTTCCCTGGGCTCGCCCCCTGACAGTACTCTGTGTGTCCAGTGACTCCTCTGGCTGTCTTGGTACTTCTCACGCTTGCATCACGGGCTGTCACTCGGTCCCTTTTCTCGGCGCACCTTTGCTGGGACCTTGCCCCTCTCTGGCGCAGGCCAGCGCAGGGGGTGAACCTCTAGGCGAGAAACCTCCAAAACCCGCCGCACCACCCGTTACCCCGTGGACCCGCGTGTTTTTTGTGGTTCGCGCGTG